>CM022297.1:361446796-362792672 GCA_011799875.1 Thinopyrum elongatum | reverse complement strand
ATAGCCCTTTAGTAAATGTGTCCGTCCATTGCAACGGGAGAGCAACAGCAGAATCTGCCTATCTAAACACACAGTTGCATCGATAATTCAATTTTTTTGACGTGAATTCATTTAGGTGACAGACATCAGAAGCTCAAGCGGGTATATAATTCGGTGCAGGGAAGTAGATAATAAAAAAATGATGAATGAGAATATGGCCATTCCTCACATCTCACACAAGCTTCGGGTTAAGCAGAATTAGACAGACCGTCGGTGCACTGCGAGCTCAAAATTCAAATTGCACACCTAAATTTAGTATATTACACAGACAATAATAATGGTGATCACCAACAAAGCACATCTCGCAAGCACTGGGCCAAATATCACTCAGCAAAACCACAAAGTAAACCAAGGAGAAGAGAAGCCTGCTGCTAAGTTCAGTAAGGCAAGGGCGGCGATGCCGAGATGGCTCTAAACAAAACTCCGGTGTTCCCTTCAAAAAAAAAAAAAACTCCGGTGTTGCTGCTACTTCAGTTGGCATAAGTAGTTGAGTACTGACAGTCTAGCAGATAGTTAATTACTGACGATCTAGCAGACCATAACTGTTAGTGCGTGCATCTTTTACCATTGCCGCCATTACTACTTGACATATAAGGATGACACAAGCAGTTTTTGTTTTGTTTATGAAGGAGGTTTGTGTCTTCTCTTTTATTAGCTTCTCAACTCTACCTCGACTCCACCGTTGCATTATCTCTATGCTCTTATCATCATTTTTAACCGTTCTTTCGTCAATGATGGTTTCGTTCAACTGCAATAAATCTCAGCTGCATTTCCATCGCTTGTAAAAATGTTTGGGTGTCTCACCTTATAATGCTAACTCCACTTCACTATATATATAACTCACATCCACCGGCGATGGATAGGTCGCGGAATCCTCCGAGGATGAGTAGACCACGGGAGGCGACGGTGCCTTGTGTCCCAAGTGGGCCGGTCTGTCTCCCGTGTTCTACTCTTCCTCGCCGGAGACCGCACCTTCACTTCATCGGTCATATCATCAGTGCTCATGAAGACGGCGGATGGAGGAGGACACGGGCTTGGACGTCGGACGTCGATGCCATAGGATAGGTTTAGGGGCGGGTCTTTTTTTTGTTCTAAATGTTTGAAATGTAATGAAATATGACGTGTTTGTATGAAATTCATCATGTTTGTATGAAATCCGGCCGTGTTTGCATGAATTTCATCTGATTTGTTGAAAAAATAGTTTGAAATATATGCGGCTAGCGTTGGATGTCGTCCTCCCGCATCCGTGTCCGCGGACTGGTCCCCCTATCCGCGGACGGATGTGGGAGAAAATTTACGAGTTACCGTTGAAGATGCCCTAATGACCATAGATAACAAAGATATCGTCTTTGTCTAAGAAAAATATAGCAAAGATGTTTACAAGAGGCCCCTGCCTATAACAAGTGAAAGGTTAGGTCAGCAGTGCACCCACCAAAACTCACACGCTAATCTACTCCCACCTGTCTGGCTGTCCTCCGAAGATTAAACTCAGCCAGGATATTACAAACAGGCTAAATTGCAACTTTTCCCAGCATTATCGTCGATATCTTGTTCAGTGACGTTGTCTAGCCCAGAATCCACAAACTGCTCTAAAACATCAGTTGAGGACGACGCAATCACTACGACGACGATTCCACGAAACAAACACAACCAGTGTCGGACTCGGCATCAGATGCCTCCCGTCCGACGACCATGCCTCCGCCACCGGCCACCGCGCGGCCGTCCCGTCTCTTCCTGGCCCCCAACCAACGCCGCCGCCGCCGAGCCTCCACCTCCACGGCGCGCTGCTTCCGGCCCCGCTGTTGCAGGACCTTGCCGCACGAGTCGCAGGAGACGAACTCGCCCTCCATCCTGACGCGGCGGAGGCCGCCGCAGTGACCGCACGCCATGAAGGCGCCCGTGGCCGCCACGTACCGCCCGGACATCGTCATCTCTACCACGTACGGAAGCGCGCGCGTCGGGGGCGCCGCTGGTTGGGGGGTCGATCGGCCGGGTTCGTCAGCGCATCCTTGTGCTCGATTGCTCGGCTCCCGTTTCGTGGATTATGGTAAGCGTATATGTAAGGCGAGGCCCGGAACCGAGTCGATAGGAAACCCGACGCGCTTTAGTTGCAGGTATCTTGGCAGCCAAGTTCATTCTTTTCTTAGAAAGACCAGAGTGGAAGGAAGGATCGAGATATAGGAAGAGTAGAGCACACGTAACCTATGCAGCGTAGGAAGACAAACGTTATTTTATCCGGAAAGGGGTGGTGGAAGCCTTGGCATACGCAAGGCCATGTCGGTCTGGACTTCACTTCCACTCGGACCGCTCGTATTTTCCAACAAGCATGAAAATCGCACGGAATATTTTCTCCAGTGCAACGTCTCACCCCCACTTGAAACAGAAACATATACTCCAAAAGATTGAAAAAACTGATGCTAACAAAATGTTGTAAAATGCTCGTACATGAGCCGGGATTTTGTTGACTACACCAATAGTCAATTTGAAGTCAGGCACACCGTGTAGGCATTACACTTTATAATATTCCACGTGCTCGACATTCAGAAAGTCTGCGGGACACATCTAATTTATCATTTGCACTAGTTCCAAGTCTATGATTCCCAAATGTCAGTAGTTGCTACCGTCCCAGTGATGAAACTCAACGCTGACATTCATGATAAGGTTCAAATTGCTACGGTTCAAATTTACAGCGAGCAAACTCGTATTTACTCTCACTGGATACAGCAACATCACAACATGCTTCCATGCGTCCCGTCGCTCTATTTATGCTATTTATGCGATACATCTACAATTACCTCCTATTTTCCAGCAGAGGTTCGACAAGGTTCACCTGTTTTGATGGGTTTGAATCACCTTCGGTAGCAGGCTTTTTCAAAATTCCAGCAGGCTGTCCAGCCTGCCCTTGCCGGCTCTGCGCTCCCTGCAATGAAAGCTAATTTAACATCTTTTGGCCTTCGCGGAAGATATAGAGAGAAGGAATAGGGTGAGACACCATCATGTAATTGTGAATTGTGATTCATGAGTTAATACATGTCAGTAGGAACCTTTCCTACTGTCTTTGAAGGTTAAAAAAAATAGCAATTATCATAGAAGCAAGACTAATGGTTATATAATTTTTTATAAATATAAGACTAAATTGCAGTCTATTTAGCAAAGAATTTGTTTTATGGGCAACAATATAAGTTCAAGTAAGACTGACTTCTACAGATTTTGGCAATTCCAACTTAACAGTTCATATATCACAAAAGCTTATGAAATAACTCTCACCAAACATTCAGTGTAACCAGGAAAAGAATGTCCAACGAGCATATGGGTAAAGAATGAAAGAAGATTAACATTGCCAACAGAAATTTATATCAAATTTAACTTTGTACGCTATAATTTACTTTTGGAAGATGCAGTATTTTGTAGAGGTAGACTCCTAAAGAATCGCCACAACTCAGATGCTAGCTAGAAGCCTATAGAAAACTGAACTCGAAAGTGAAAACAACGAAAAGACAAAGGATCCACTTTGGGCATTGAACTTTGCCTCAACTCCACCTTTGGTCCTAAACTTAAAAACCATCTGAAACAGACCTTAAACACCAAAACTGTCTGCTTTAGCCCCTTGACCAATTCCGAGGCCGTTTAGAATGGGGATGGTGCATATTGTACAAAAAAATAATGATCAAAACTGCACAGGAAGACCAAGATTATAGTCATCTCTTGTTTCATAAGTATTACCGTTTTAGTACTTCTGTTGTTAAAGTGCACATATAATCATATTTCAACCAGTTTCCTACACGTAATAATATTTTACCATGTACTAGTATCAGGATTTGTTTAAAGGCACATGTACCCATATCTAAATGAGAGTAGATGGAGAAGGGAGGAGAGGACCCCCATCAACACTTCCACACATGGTAAGTAAAAAATGGCACTTACGGAAGCCTTTTGAGCAGTTAATCTTCTAACTGATGGAGCCCTTGCAACTGATGACGCAGCAGCAGCAGCAGCTACCCGGATCCTGTAAGGAAGATAATTCATTTTTGTGCATATAATATACTCAGCAGAAGTTGAAGAATGCAGCTTGTAGCAAGAAGTTCCTCTAAAGATGAGACAATACCTTTTATGAACATCAACATATTCGTCGGTTTCATCCACTATCTCTTCCTGCAAAATCAGAAAACTCAAAACGGTGAGAGATTAAAAGGATGTTTGAATCAAAATTACGAACTGCATAAATGCCTCCAATTGGGATGATTATCGTCTTAGGATAGATTTCAAATAACAAAGGCTAGGATTTTTTTGCTAAATAGCGAATGAAGCAACCTCCAGAAATTTGATAAGATTCAATTCATCAGACCAAGCAATCTGCGTATAAGTAATGGGTGATTGGATGGTCAAGAGGCCGAGTATATGCATGACGAAACTGTTTTCTACAGACATCATAATCCTCTAGAGGGTTTTTTTTCCCTTGAGCCGGGGCAAATGAATTGGCCCGACTGACCATGGGAGTCTTAGTTTGGTCATGGTGAGTGTTGGTCGTGCTTATTCTAGCTGAAATAGTGGGGTGTGTGGGTGCTGTTATACTCTATAATCATCTAGGGGTAGTAACTCATAATAATAGGGATGTGTGCATCATCGTGATGCAGAGGCCGGGGTTTTCCCGCTTGTCGGAAAAAGACTTTACTCATAATATCGAGTCAAGAAGATAAGGTAACAAATCTGTTTGGTTTTGTCTTTTCCTGATCCAAACCATACAAGTAAATATCCATGCTCTATGCTTCCTTCCAGACACTCTTAAACTCTGTTTGCCAATAGGTGGAATACTTTGTGTTGCCCAATCCCCATGTTTCACTATAAATTATCTAGGACCAATACAAATGAAACATGTAACTTATCTTGAAATAGTACCTGTTTTCCTGAGGAAAAATGACAAGAGCTATACCATAGATTGGTTGTTGCAAGCCAAAATGAAAGTGCACTTCAAGTGTTGACTACAAAATCAATTAGTTATAATACACATGGTTCCTAGATCATCTCACAATCTATCAAAACTGCCA
This sequence comes from Thinopyrum elongatum, assembly GCA_011799875.1. Taxonomy (NCBI): domain Eukaryota; kingdom Viridiplantae; phylum Streptophyta; class Magnoliopsida; order Poales; family Poaceae; genus Thinopyrum; species Thinopyrum elongatum. The sequence continues at coordinate 362,787,588 of CM022297.1, read as the reverse complement.
CATGATACTATATCTCCCTGCTTTCCAGTACAACATCTACAACAGAAAACGCAGGAGTAAAACAATGAAATGTCCGGGTGCATACGTTCAATATACTGGATTCAGATTGTGGTTTTTGTACTAACAAACCACATATTCGACCGTCCACGATACAGCAGAAAAAAAAATTATACATTCCAAAGAACAAATTAGCCAGCTTACAGCTTACCTGCAAGAGTTCTTCAAATACATCTTCAAGTGTGATGATACCAATGACCTCACCTTCCTCTATGTCCTCTGATGACCGACCCACTCCATTCGATGGCTTATCGTTTTGCTGCACAGAGTGGTGTTTGTTTCCATTAGTCTGCCTGCTATGTGGTGCTTCAATGTCGACAACCACACTTTCCGCCCTTTCTTCAGCATTGGATAGTAAGGGTGCAGTCAGCTGTGTTGCCCCAGCTGCTTCCATGTTTGGTTCAGTTGTGTCAGCAGCTGGAGGATTCTTTGGTCTAGCCTTCACAACAGCAGCCATATGGCTACTCCCTTTCTGAAACTCGTTCAATATGTCATACAAAGGCATGTCCGCCGGAACCCTGAAAAGGTAAATATTGATCAATGATTTCTCAGATTATCTTAGAGGTATCGTACACCAAAGGAGATAGTTAAACTGCTGGAACAATTGTACTTCAACTGCTAGACCAATTGTATCACACAGAGAAACCAAAAAATCTGAAGTATATAATACAAAAGGTGTATACCTCGGAATCCTTCGAATGGAAACCGCACTAACTGGTGTCTCTGTTTCAGCACGAACTGTCAGAAGACTTTTCACCTAGTTAAATTCAAAATGGTTGAGTTAGTGAAGAACATACACGACAAATCACTCTAATACTTCATGGCATAATTGGCACTTACCAACAGGAGGCCAATAACATTTCTAGGGTTTCCTGAGTACACAGGCACACGGCTGTGGCCCCGGGCAAGAATTTTACCAATTGCTTCCCTGAAAATGCAAGTAAAGAAGATTGGCAATGTGCCTTAAAAAAACTGCTGCAAGTAAAATAAGTATGCCCGAAAAAATTCCATAACATAGTGTTCTGGACATATTATCATTAATGATTAAACAAAATTTGTTATTCCTAAGTCAACTATCATTATGAAGGCGTAGAGTTGCATCATCATGAAGCCTAAATTACACGTGTTATGCAGAATACAAAAGATTGTGTCATCTAACTTCAGACCCACAAATAGATGGAAGAATCAGGAGTTATAGGATGGACTTGAACCTTACGACTATAGGAGGGGAAGTACAGAATGACAGCCAGATATTGTAAACTGCTTATTGCAACCTTGCAGGTGAAGCAAATGAGCACTAAGTGAATCTGGATCTAATGTGTGTCATCCTAACTTTGTTCATTGGAATTGACGTGCACATCATGAACACATGGCAGCACCCGATCACCAAAACCAAGATTATATACACAATGGCACAACTCCACAAAAGGACAACAAAAACAAGAAAGTACAAGGAAAGCAAAGAATAACAAAATGGAATATAATAAATATAGCATGAACAATAACTGATAACATGAGCAAAATTTCTGGTGTACTAAGTGGGACTGTTATTTTTACCAATCCAATTTGGAGTCCACGTCTAGTGAGAAAGTTGATTCGATAGGTGTCATAGCTTCTTGAGCAGTCTGCACACACAGATATAATAAGATTTCTGCCGAATGAAGTTAAAATAATTCACGCTTTCTCATTCTCAGTATAATCAAGCCGTTCTCTGTCAGCACTGTTCTGTTAAATCGAAATCACCATTCACTTTGTTTCTTTCAAAGAGTTGCAATGAAAATGAGGCACCTAGTTCTGAATACAACACAGAGGATTGCTCAAGACTTGTGAAAAAGATTTAAAATACTTCTCAAGAGTAACATGTTTTCTGAAGCTACAAGCCCATAAATAACTTATCAAAAATACGAAGAGAGCTATAAAGCATGAAATAGATCAAAGTCCTGTACAGGCAAGATCATTGGAGATACAAGCACATCATCAAATGTTAAGAGACTAAAGACAAGAATCGTAGCTCAGTTTCTTTTATTCTCCCCCAAAAGCCAAAAAAGGCAGCCGCTAGTCACATATAGAAAATAGTGAGCCAAGCAACATCTAACTTCGCACCAAGTTTATTTGAATTTTGGTTACCAATGTCGCCTTCAGATTATGCTTACACATTACATATAGAAATAGAAGACAAATTATAAACATGATGTGCACCTTTTCAGTCAAGTCCAAAGCTCCACTTATGATTGTAGTCTCATCGTGGGTAAGCTCCCCACCCTTACCAGCCTGCCAGGGTATAAGCATTTAAATGAGAGAATCTTAGATAGAAGATGTGAACTTCGTAAAAAGTTACATGTTAATATCATGTACCTCTTTGCTGTGTATAGAAACAAGAGCTTTCAGTTGAGCTCGCCTAAAGAGTGCAGATTCATTATGCCCAAGAGCGCAGTCTAGGAGCTGGGATAACATCAAAGTTTCAAATACTTCAATAACCCCTTTAAAAATCAGATCAACTACAATTCAAACTCATAAGAAAAAGAATAAAACACAACAACACAAAATTTACATACTATTTTCCAGTTCAAAAATTTGCATACCTATTGTAGATTTGTAATCAAGTTAGTTTTTACTAAAAGCTAAGAAAATACGAATCTGCAAGAAATCAAACTCCCATGATCCCATCAACATGTCAAAACTTGCATCAAAATTCTGGACTGAATTGTAGTACAAGGCATTAAATGCTCACAGGAACTTTACATGATGCATTCGGTAATCATGCATTGCTCATGTGAATAGAAGCTTCAATACAGCTACAACGAAGGACACTGATTAACCTACTCTAAGCTCATATGATGTGTCAGACATAAATCCTCAATGGAATGTACCAAAGGGTCAGTCTGTGAGGGCTTGTTGGAGTCTATAGCAATAATTGTGTGTTGTACCATAGCAGTGCCAGAACCCTCGCACCTTTACAAATACTGCTTGATTACAATTGTAGTTGGAATCTAATCTGAACCCAACTTGGACTCCAATTGGACCAAATTACTGACTCACCGACATATCGCCTGCTAGCATTTCCATAAACTGTGCTATGCAAGACAGGCTTATCAGGAAAAAATGGCAGCAAAAAAAAATCACCGCGCATAAGTGAGTTCCAATGTGGTCAGCTTAGACCTTATCAGAGGAGTTATTTCATTGATGATTTAATCTTAAATGTTAACACACAGAAGATCGTTGGTGTTCCACAAAAGTTAAGTCACTCATAAAGAACCAATATCAATTTTCAACTAAAAAAAGGAAATAAGACCACTGAATCGATCCCAAGAACACATGAGGACTTCAGAATCTGGACAAATATCTAAAAAATCCGAAATAAAATTACCCTTTTGAATCCATCAATTGCAATGTACTTAATACAGAACCAAAACTAAGCCCTTAAATTCCAATGCTTTTACTAGTTTCTGTAGCCAGACGCATGATGGGTTCCAACTATTAACCATATTTACAATCACTAGTAGCTGTTCTTCTGTTCTCGATACAACTAGCATCACTGCTTTGAACATATGACGGGGAATAATTAATAAAATTAATTGTTGCACGGCTACTAAATATTTGTGAAGGCATACAAACATACAGAGCTACAAGGGCTAAAGCATAAAAACTAGAAATAACTTGCACATTAACTATCAGAATCTCCAATTAGGATAGTGCAATCCAAATACCAATCTGCCCATCAATTGTGCCACTAAATTGAGCATAAGCCTTGTAATAATCTAATTCATGGGATTTCAAAACCATAGATTCTATGCAACTAACTCATGGGCACCAAACTTGAAAAGGACATATAAATTTCTTTACCTTCCCAATAGGGTATGCAATAGGATAGCACATGATCATGAGGATACGTACAAGCCATACAAAGTTAGCACCCACTGCCAACCCATACCTAGTACAGATTGCTTGTGGTATAACCTGGTACCAAAATAGGAAATCAATTAGACCATACCTGGCATTGTAGAGGAAATAATAACAATGTTTGGAAGGCAGTACCTCTCCAAAAGCAAGAACAAATGTCACTGACAAGACAACAGCGACAACAGGATGAAAAATCCTGTCAAGGAATATAGGAAGAGCCTGCAAAGAACACGAGCACAAATGAAAAAATTACTGGCTAAAACAAAGCATTGTGCAAAAGGTACCGGAGAATGCATTCTCTATTTACCAATGGCTGTATGATTCTGAAATAAAGTGGATTGTGGGAACAAGTAGTGCACACGCATGTCAACTATACTAGGAGAAAGAACTGCGTAGTAAGGTTTGCAAATGTGAAACAATGAATGCAGAAGATCCTTTGTACATAGCTGGAAAAACAATATACCTAGGACAAGGATGCATATGGCAACATGGTATGACTTATGAGTTATGAATCCACTTAGCAGTCAGCGCTCCAGTTATATTGTACTTACTGCGTGTTTTATCTCATAGCATGCACTTCCAATTTGCAAAATCACGTAAAATGAAATATAGACAGTTGCATATCAATCCTATCGCAAATGAAAAATACGATAGCACTGTCCACTTCGTGAATAAATCTACAGAGGATGCAATAAGCACGACAGTCAATCTCATCCAAACTTTCTTCAAGGCGTTAACATAGAACTAAAGCCTCTTCTGCGCAATTTTAATAGTACAACTAAAGTAAAATGCTGTGCAGATTCTGATGAGCACCCAAGTTGCAGATTGGAATCACTGGGTATCTGTAGCATAAATATTATTCAGCTCAACACCTCTATCTTTAAACTCATTTATGTGTTCAGATAGAAAAGTGGTGTATTGAAGTTCTCTCTGTCGGTTCGTTTGTCTGCACTAGACCATATCTTAAACATGTTTACCAGTATATGATCATCAGAATCATAGTTAGAAACTTGGAAGAGAGGCAATATATTTGCACAAATGTACTGATGACAGTGCAATATAGTGTGATAAATCATTAAAAAATGCAACAAATTATGTACCTCCATGGCAACAGCATTACACAGTAGCAGGGTGACAAGAAGTTGGTGCTGCTTTTGAACAACTGGAAGGATAGTAGCTGCAGCAAACAAAACACACAAGTAACTAAAACACGAACAGTGACAAAACCCGAATATTAAATTACAAATTTTCAAAAGAAGAAAAGTGATAGTAGCATCAGTGTAGAGGCACACATTAAATAAAACCTGCTGAAAGAGGTGACAGTTAGAGTAACACGCGATAGGCAGTATCGCCAGTTTGGCTTTTCAAGTGAAAATTCCTACCACCTGAAGGTCTGAGGTTCCGTGATGTCTCGTGACAGATTATGTCAATTTACAGCATATCAGAAGGATAAACAAAAACACCAAAAGTTACAGCAGCCATAGTTGCATGACACCCAGATCAAAGAAGCACTAGATTACATCTTTATAGTATATCTACTGCATGAAACTTCCAATTCCCAGTTGACTAAAGTATCCTCTGATCATTTCATATCTTCCACGTAAGATGTGAGTCCTGCAAAAAGCCAAATCCCATCCACACCCCCTTTTCCCATTTCCCCAATTCCTCACTACCTTTTTATTTGTCCAACTTCCCTTCAACAACACTTTTAGAAACATGTCATCATTAGTAACGATTTTTTTTAACTGCCAGAACCGAAAATTTTACTAGCAGATGATTTAGCACATGAGCAGAGATGGTCGGAGCCCTTAAATCCTTCGGATTCGTAACATAAACGGCAGTATAAACCACAATTTTTTCAACCATTCAGTGACGATACCCACAATCCCCAAAATGTAACGTGCCGCGATACCTCGCAAAATCATCACTCCTTAAACGGAAAACAGATCGAGCACAACGAGGGTGAGACGAGGAAAAGGTTAGGGGTTCGGATCGGACCAGCCTGCGCCTTCTCGGAGTCGGTGCCGCTGCGCTGGAGGATCTCGAGCTCGACGAGGCCGAGCGACATGAGCCCGAGAGTGAGCCCCGACATGATCCCGGCGAAGAGCACCAGGAAGCAGGAGATGCCGGCGTACGCCCACCACCCGACCGACCCGAATGGCGTGTCGTTCCCCTTGAGGATCACCGCCGCCACGCTCACCCCGGCCGCCGCGGCGGCGTTCGACGCCGGCCGCGCCGTCGCCGCGACGGCCCGCACGGCCGCCGCCAGGCTCGACCCCCTCGCCCTCCCGGCTCCGGCCACCGCCTCCATCGCGCCCGCGCTCCCGCCGCTCCGATGTGTCAGAGCCAAAGCCCCACACCCGACAAGCGCTGGCACCGTATAAGGATGTGGGCGAGAGGAAGGCGAGAATATCACCAGGAGCGGAGCGGAGCGGGGCGCGGGAGCCGTCCGATGCGCCGCGAGGCGTGGAGGTGGCCGTCGATCGGACGGCTGACGAAAGGAGCGCGGGGACACCTGTCCCGCCGCTCGGGTACCCGCTGCGGCCGGGCGGTGCACGTCTTTGGCGTTTGTTTTGGACCGTGGACTGGAGAACTGGCGGTGGCTGTGTACGTGTGCTGAGTCGCTGGTGGGACTTGATTTTAGCATTTGTGCTCACGGTCCATAACGGCATGAGAAAAAGGGCTTCACGATGGCCAACTTTGATGATGTGATTGTGATGCTCCCATCCATGTGCCGATTCAATTGGTGGAATATTCTGCTACCACGGAGAAAAACATACGGGTAGATGATATATATTGTCCTCAGATATGCAGGTGCTTGTCAATAGTTTGACATGGATGTGATCAAACTTGGTGACATCAATGTTGATGGTAAGATCAAAGATGTCTACATGGGCAACGGAAAGGACATTTTCTTCTGGGAAGACAGATGGCTACATGGGCAACGAGTACAAGAGATTGCCCCGAACCTATACGGTAGAGTGCGCAAAAAGATTCGCAATACACGGACCGTTCACCAGGCACTCCATGAGGGGAGTTGGGCGCGTGACATTGGCCCCGAACTCACATCGGACCTGCTACAAGAATATTTAACCTTATGGACTGCCGTCGCCGGAGAAGCGGTACAGGATGGCCTACAAGACTCGATTTCATGGGCCTAGGAGGCGAATGGTTGCTTCTCGACCAGATCTACATACGCGGCCAAGTTCTAGAGCCGAGAAGTGGCACGAACTGCTGTGTTTATGTGGAGATCCAGGGCCCCCATGCGGTGCCGCTTCTTCGCTTGGCTAGCGCTACGGAACAGGTGCTGGACGTCGGATCGCTTGGCTCGCCGAGCCTGGGCCATCAAGAAGCATGCCCCCTCTGCGACCAGGAGGAAGAAACAATCAACCACCTACTTCTTGGTTGTGTGTTTACCCGACAGGTATGGACGGCCGTCTGCCAGGCCTTGGGCAAGCAGGAATGGATCCCCTCGACGACGGATGGACTTGAGGAGTGGTGCCAAAGCAAGACGGGCACCGGCCGTGCTGGCAAGGATGTCCGAGCTATTCTCATCCTCGTCATGCGGGAAGTATGGAAACACCGCAACGCAATTGTTTTCGATGGGATAACACCGTCCATAGACCATGTAATCGGTAGGATAGATGATGAGGGACAAGCCTGGAAGCAAGCAGGTCTCATCAAAGGGGACGTAGCCTCCTTGCTAGGAGCGCTCACAATGCGGGCCGACGTGAGAAGTTAGCTAGCCAACCATCAGAGTGGAGTTGGGTCCATGTAATTTGAGCATGTAACACCAACGTGGAGAGGCTCTTTACCCCACTCCTTCTTTAATGCATAATCCGCACTCTCGTGCGTATTCGAGAAAAAAAATCAAAGATGTCGTATGGGGTGATTGCCTTATTGGTCTGCCCAACTGTTACTACAAAAAATTATCTTGTGCGTTACTGCTGCCTTTCGGTAACGACGTTGACAGTGACGGATGAGGGGAATACATGCTACCTGTCTTGCCAACACATGCTATTTTTCAACACGCAGCACTCCATTGCTCTTGTCGACAAGGCACCTCGAAGTACTACTGCTATGCTAAACAAATTTCGGAAAAGCACAGTACTAGTATCTCAGTTATGGACGACTTTGGAGTACCGCGGGGGCTTGAGACAGACGTGCCTAATTTTCAAAAATAAAAAGACGGACGTGTCCATGTGTTGTGTTACCGTGGGTCTCCACGGCATCATGATTCATGAGGTCATGATAATGCAACTCATACATATACTCACTTTTCTAGGGAAGTCCAAAGATAATCTAGTGACGAGTAGACATCAGTTCTTTCTTCTTCTCCTTCTTCTTTTTGTTGAGAAAAGACACCCAAAGAACATCAGAAATTATTGACTTGCTTGATGCTTCCATAAAGAAAAACATCATGCGGCGTGAAAGCATCATAGCCCGGCCCAAACCAATCCGGGTAGACACTATGCCTTGGTTTTGCTCCCCCCAAAAAAAACTATGCCTTGGTTTCGACTAAAAAAACAATGCATTGTTTTTTTTCAAAATCACTGATTAGAGGGTTGTTCATGCCAAAGATGCTCACATAACTTCAGCTTGTCAGTGCTATTCAGGAAATCTTATCTCAATCCAACTTTTGATAGAAACAGTTGAGAGTCGAATTTAATTAGGGCATCTCCAAAGCAGACCTTCAAAGTGCCTATATATGTTCAGATTGCAGTGTCTGAGCCGCTTTTGTCATCCAATAGGGTCTCCTAAATGACCACGGACCAATCTACATGTCTGAATTCCGATATATTGAAAGGAAACCTGTCGGAGCTATCCGGGAGTCCGAACATCTACACGACGAACCAAAAGCCACCACGTACCACACACACTACGTCATCCTCTCTCCCTCCCACGTATTCGGGTGTCTGTTTTGAGGGCTTGCGTTGGAGATGCCCTTGCAAAGGTCACTTCTCATCTCCTCTATGGTTACAAGTGTCGCACAAGCAGTGCGCCACTTGTCGCAACCTGGAAGTGACCTTTTTTTGCCTTTTTTCATAGATTTATTTTTCAAAATATTTCATCTCTTAAACCATGTGTCATAACCATGAACCATTTCCGCTGCGTTTCTCACGTCAAGTTCTTCAAAACTATATCTCATGTTAATAAGTTCCAAAAGAACTGAAAAAACAGGAATAAAAAAACCAGGAACCAAAAAAACATAAACAAAAAGCCATAATCGTGAAGCACAATTTTGCTTTTCACTTTTTCGGAAAAGCACAAATGTTCTTTCTCGGAGTCGGTGCCGCTGCGCTGGATCTCGAGCTCGATGAGGCCAAGCGACATGAGCCCGAGGGTGAGCCCCGACATGATCCCGGCGAAGAGCACCAGGAAGCAGTAGATGCCTGCGTACGCCCACCACCCGACCGACCCGAATGGCGTGTCATTCCCCTTGAGGCGGTGGATCACCGCCGCCACGCTCACCCCCGTCACGGCGGCGCTAGACGCCAGGCGCACCGTCGCCCCGATGGCCTGCACCGCCGTTGCCAGGCTCGCCCTCCCGGCTCCGGCCACCGCCGCCATCGCGCTCGCGCTCCCGCCGCTCCGATGTGTCAGAGCCAAAGCCCCACAGCCCGACAAGCGCTGGCACCGTATAAGGATGTGGGCGAGAGGTAGGCGACAAGATCACCAGGAGCTGAGCGGAGCGGGGCGCGGGAGCCATCCGATGCGCCGCGAGGCGTGGAGGTGGCCGTCGATCGAACGGCTGACGAAAGGACCGCGGGGACACCTGTCCCGCCGCTCGGGTACCCGCTGCGGGCGGGCGGTGCACGTCTTTGGCGTTTTGGACCGTGGACTGGAGAATTGGCGATGGTGAGCCCTTTTTTTCTTTTGAACCTAGTGCTGAGTCATTGGTGGTAGATCGAGCATTTGTGCTCACGGGGCATAACGGCATGAGAAAGAGGGCTCCACGATGACCAAGTTTTGATGTGATTGTGATTGTTTTTTGCGAGAGTACGTCATTATCATAGTTTTATAGAAGGGAGCAAAGTATTTACAAGATGCTAAACGTGGTTGCGAACATCCCGCTAGCTACACCAACACCACACAAGAAACCTTTAGCCTACTCTCTCACAAAAGGTTGCAGTCCTCCAACTCCCCCAGTGTGCCAATCTGTATCTCCTCCATGATTTGGAAGGTCAATTGTTGTGGTCTCCTCTGCTATTCTGTGCCCCGAATACTCGTGCATTCCTTTGTTTCCATAAGGACCAAGCAAGAGTATGGTCAAAGTATTGAATCCTCTCCTATGCCTTGTCGGAATTACCATTTGTGCCTCAAGCCACCAAGATGTGAAGGCGGAAGCTTGATCTGGTTGTGGTCCAGTGACATCCACCCCGCAAAGCATGAATGCCAAACCTCCTTAGCGTATCCACAATGCACCAATATATAATCCACCGTGTCTTCCTCTTGTAGACGAGAGTAGCAAACTGCCGTTTCGTCCTGCAGCCCATGCCGCACCCTCCTGTTCGATGTCCACAGCCTATACTGTACCTCCAGCCATGCAAAAAAATTGCATTTAAGTATCACGCTGCTCCTCCAAATGCACTCATATGTCGGTGATCTGGTAAGCCAAGGCACAGTCTGTGGTACACCGATTTTGCTGTGTATCTCCCAGATGTATCGCATGGCCAAGCAAACACGTCCGGTGAATCAACATCTCTCTCTCTCTCTCCCTCTCTCTCTCTCTCTCTACTGCAGTAATGGCCATCTGGAGGTGCATGAGTTGTATGAGAGCCATAAAGGGCGGGTCTCTGGGACGTGGAGTTTCTGCACCCGGGCTCAAATGAGCTCGGGTGAACAGTAAAATCAAAACAAAATTGAAAAAATTTCAAAAAATTCTAAATTTTTTTTGGGAGAAACATTGACAAAAGTTTTAAGTGCTTGCAAAAATTCATCATGAAATCACATTCCTGTAAGGCGTGGCAAAAAAAAAAAACAAATTTGATGCTCCAAAATGCTTTTGAAAAAGCATTTTCAGAGTACCGATTTTGTTTTTTTTTGCCACGCCTTCTAGGAATGTGATTCCATGACGAATTTTTGCAAGCACTTAAAACTTTTGTCAAAGTTTCTCACAAATTTCTTTTTGGAATTTTTTGATTTTTTTTCGATTTTTTTTATTTTACTGTTTACCGAGCTCAAACCGAACTCATTTGAGCTCGGGAGCAGAAAGGCACTTTCCGGGTCTCCGCTGATGTCTTGCTCCCAACTATTGTCAATCATAGCTTGACAGACCGTTCGCTGATTTTGTGCTCTAGTGTGTACCATGGCTAGAATGGCTAGGGCAACATCAGCAAGTGTCATGCCATTCAACCATCTATCCTAGCAAGTGTCATGCCATTCAACCATCCATCCATCCAAAACAGCACCCTTTCGCCATTGCCCACCGTTATCTCCACCAAACTGTTGAACACTATCCTAGCATCTTCATCAATGAGGAACGAGATTCCTTGCCATGTGATTGTGATTGTGATATTCCCTGGAACTGCCTTGCGCATGATACTTTTTCGTCCGTTTTTTGTACCACAAGACACAAGCCTGATTCCTGAAGTTATGGCCCACAAAACCAGATCAATCTGATCGTACAGACATCATACGTTAATTCATCATACCTGTAGTTTCTCATCCATGGGTCGATTCAATTGGTGGAATATTCTACCACGGAGAGAACATTGGCAAAAACATACTCACCTAGTACATAAATATAATATGTTTTGAATATTTCAATATGAAATATGTACGGACTAAAATAAATAAACAAGCACACAAAAATGTCTATATACATTCAATTCACAAAATAGTTCATCGCAAAAAAAAAATCACAAAATAGTTAGAACATTTTATTTATGAACGAGATAGCTGAAAAAACATGCCCCGCGTCGCCTACCTAGGGCGCCACGGGGGGCCTACCACCGCTGCCACCGCTTGGTCCGACACCCTTCCCTCGTCGCCGCCACCGGGCAAAGCCCTGGCGGTGTTAGGCGGCGGCGAGGCCCTTCTCCTGTTCCTCTTCTCCTCCTCAAGACTCGTCACTTCCGTCGCTCTCGTACGGCTTTACCCTGCGAGATCTCCGGGGCCGCCCTCGCCCTCCCCCTTCGTGGATCCGACGGGGCCTCGTGGTTGGAATGTATACCTCTGGTTCCGGTTGGGGTCCCCTTGACCTGCTCGAGATCCAACTCTGCCGCCGGCATGCTGGGCTCCTCTATGCCGCGGTGTGGATCTCGCCCTGCTGCATGGTAGCCGGCGTATTTGATTTTGAGTTTGATTTTTCTTTCAAAGACAACCTTGCCCTAAATTCATTTATGAACATTCCAACATTTTATTTGAGACTTTTAACCGGTTTTTTCTGCACTATTATTTGCAGGCTTTATTAATAATTCTTTTGAATATGTTTTATTCTCCAAAATAGTTTTCTCCTGGTTTTATTTAACTTGAATTTTCCTTTGACCTATCTTCATTTGTTTTGAATGTTTGTTTATTTATTTCCTTTTGAAATTATTTTTCTTTTTTTTGCGGGAATTTTGAAAATATTTTTCTACTTTACCCATCTAGGGTTTTCATTGCTTTTCAACTTTCTATGGTCAGGGTTTCAAACAAAGTCCAGGCTTGGTTCCCACTAGTTGCATAGGGCCTTTAACCCTCCTAGGTGATCACTCAAGTCAACCAATAAGCAATCCTAGGTAAATGTTAGTCGGCTAGCAAGAAGACACTCAAAGGAAATTATCGAATTATAAGAAATAAGCCCCCCCTGGAATAAAAGCAGCTGGAGAGGTAAGCTTCACAGATTGTATGTAATAAAGACACTCAAATGACACGTCGTTCCTAAATATAAGTCTTTCTAGAGATTTCACTACGTACTACATATGCAGCAAAATGAGTGAATCTATACTTTAAAATACGTCTATATACATCCGTATATAGTCCGCATTGTAATCTGTAAAAAGACTTATATTTAGAAACGAAGGGAGTATTTAACAAGAAAAAATCTGCATGTTACGAGATAGTCATGTATGCAGTTCACACATTCAGTTTAAAAACATGACATGCATATCTGACACACATTCAGGTAAACGTCAAGATTGTCATTTAGGCAAACCCATCACGCATTCAGTTTAAAACATGACACGTATCCAGTACCCGATTGTCATGTCCACAAAAGAACTTAGTTCGACGCATAAGGTACGAAACAAATAGCGACATGCTCACTCTCGACTAGTAGTTTTAACCAAAGTAGCAAACTGACTAGGCCATGGACCCACATTGCGAGTCCAAACTAGACACACACAAGCTAATCAATCATCAAGATTACCTAACAGAGATCCCAAGCGACAAGTAAACCACCGATAAACATATGCATGCAGATAACGAGATCACAACAACGAGGAGATCCTCTCGCCTAGTCCGCTCGGCGAGGAGCGCTGCGCCGTCGATGCCGCGCTCGACACCCGCGTCACTCGATCGGCCCATCGCGGTGACGGCTGCAGCGCGGGGGCAGTGGCAGAGCTTGATGAAGATTCTTGAGGGGGCGAAGGAGATAAACTATGCATGAACTATAAGAAACAATTGATATTCAAACCTATAATTAGGGGTAGTTTTCCTAGAGTTTGGGGGGGGGGGGGGGGGGGGGGGGGGGGGGGGGGGGGGTGGTGTTGCCACTGCGCGGGGGGAGCTGCACCTGCACCATGGTGGTGACCTCCACCTCATCGCCCGGGTAGCTCCGATGGCTCCTCGGCGGAGGAGGGGTATCGACTGCTCGCTCCGAGAACACGTGGACGAGGCCAAACGCAGGGCTCCAGCACGCCATGCTAAGATCTTCAACTGTTGAGTAGCCGGCGACGGAGGTCCTCATCCTCAACGGTGGTCGCGCCATCGACGACGATGCGGCTGAAGGTGGCTGCGCCGTCGAGGGAAGGTGGTGTCACCGTCGAGGAGGAAGCTGCGGAAGGTGGTGAAACCGTCGAGGAGGAAGGTGCCAAAGGTGGTGGCGCTGCTTGGAAGAGCCGATAGATGTAGAAGGCAGTCATGCCCAGTACTGCTGCCACGGCGAGCGACCACCCGAAGATCGATAATACTTCACGTATTGATGGAGAACCCATCGGGTGCTGAGGACGAAGAGGAGTTCCGAGGGGAGGAGCGAGGTGAGCTAGTGTATGCATCGCGGTATGGGACACGCACTAGCGGAATAACTGGCTATACGGACGGCTTTTTGTCGGGGCTGTCGGCATAGATGGACGTATGCTGATGGCCTGGGGTGGGGGCAATGGCCCCCTTTGGCCCCCGTGAAGCTCCGCCACTGTGCGGGGGGAGCTGCACTTGCACCATGGTGGTGCCCTCCTCCTCGTCGCCCGGGGAGCTCCGACGGCTCTCTGATACATCCATTTTGCATCATGTTTTCCTACTGTTATTTTTTATGTTTTTATGCATAATAATGCTTTTTGTTGTAATTCTAATGCCTTTTCTCTCATAACATGCAAGGTTCACACAAAGAGGGAGAATTCCGGCAGCTGGAAATCTGGACCTGAAAAAGCTACGTTAGGCTACCTATTCTGCACAACTCCAAATGAGCTGAAATTTCACGAGGATTTTTTATGAAATAAATAAGAACTATTGGAGCAAATAACTACCAGAGGAGGCCCACCAGGTGGGCACAACCCACCTGGGCGCGCCAGGGAGCCCAGGCGCGCCCTGGTGGATTGTGCCCTCCTCGGCCCACCTCCGGTGCCCCTCTTCTGGTATATAAGTCATTTTGACCTAGAAAAAATGAGGAGAGGACTTTCGGGACGAAGCGCCGCCGTCTCGAGGCGGAACTTGGGCAGGAGCACTTTTGCCCTCCGGCGGAGCGATTCCGCCGGGGGAACTTCCCTCCCGGAGGAGGAAATCATCGTCATCATCATCACCAACAACTCTCCCATCTTGGGGAGGGCAATCTCCATCAACATCTTCAACAGCACCATCCCCTCTCAAACCCTAGTTCATCTCTTGTGTTCAATCTTTGTACCGGAACTATAGATTGGTACTTGTGGGTGACTAGTAGTGTTGATTACATCTTGTAGTTGATTACTAAATGGTTTATTTGGTGGAAGATTATATGTTCAGATCCATTATGCTATTTAATACCCCTTTGATCTTGAGCATGATTATCATTAGTGAGTAGTTACTTTTGTTCTTGAGGTCACGAGAGAAATCTTGTTGCAAGTAATCATGTGAACTTGATATGTGTTCGATATTTTAATGATATGTATGTTGTGATTCCCTTAGTGGTGTCATGTGAACGTCGACTACATGACACTTCATTATATTTGGGCCTAAGGGAATGCATTGTGGAGTAGTTATTAGATGATGGGTTGCGAGAGTGACAGAAGCTTAAACCCTAGTTTATGCGCTATTCCGTAGGGACTGATTTAGATCCAAAAGTTTAATGCTATGGTTAGATTTATTCTTAATACTTTTCTCGTAGTTGCGGATGCTTGCGAGGGGGTTAATCATAAGTAGGAGGTTTGTTCAAGTAAGAACAACACCTAAGCACCGGTCCACCCACATATCAAATTATCAAAGTAGCGAACACAAATCAAACCAACATGATGAAAGTGACTAGATGAAATTCCCGTGTACCCTCAAGAACGCTTTGCTTATCATAAGAGACCGTTTTGACCTGTCCTTTGCCTCAAAAGGATTGGGCTACCTTGCTTCACTTTTATTACCATTACCGTTACTTGCTCGTTACAAATTATCTTGCTACCAAACTACTCGTTACTTATAATTTCAGTGTTTGCAGACATTACCTTGCTGAAAACCGCTTGTCATTTCCTTCTGCTCCTCATTGGGTTCAACACTCTTACTTATCGAAAGGACTACGATTGATCCCCTATACTTGTGGGTCATCAAGGCTCTTTTCTGGCGCCGTTGCCGGGGAGTGAAGCGCTCTTGGTAAGTGGAAATCGGTAAGGAAAAATTATTACTACGTGCTGAAATTTATTGTCACTTGTTACTATGGAGAACAATCCTTTGAGGGGTTTGTTCGGGGTATCTTCACCTCGACCGGAACCACAATTAGTTACCCCTCAATCTACTGCACCTACTGAAAATATTAGTTATGAAATTTCTTCGGGTATGATAGAACAACTGCTAGCTAATCCTTATGCAGGAGATGGAACCGAACATCCTGATATGCACTTGATATATGTGGATGAAATTTGTGGATTATTTAAGCTTGCAGGTTTACCCGGAGATGAAGCTAAGAAGAAGGTTTTCCCTTTATCTTTGAAGGGAAAAGCATTGGCATGGTATAGGCTATGCGATGATATTGGATCTTGGAATTGGAATCGATTGAAATTGGAATTTCACCAAAAAAATTATCCTATGCATCTAGTTCATTGTGATCGGAATTACATATATAATTTTTGACCTCGTGAAGGAGAAAGTACCGCTCTAGCTTGGGGGCGGCTTAAGTCAATGTTATATTCATGCCCCAATCATGAGCTCTCAAAAGAAATTATTATTCAGAATTTTTATGCTCGGCTTTCTCATGATGATCGATCCATGCTTGATACTTCTTGTACTAGTTCCTTTATGAAGAAGACTATTGACTTCCGGTGGGATCTTTTAGAAAGAATTAAACGCAACTCTTAAGATTGGGAACTCGACGAAGGTAAAGAGTCAGGTATTAAGCTCAAGTATGATTGTGTTAAATCTTTTATGAATACCGATGCTTTTCAAAAGTTTAGCACTAAATATGGACTTGACTCTGAGATAGTAGCCTCCTTTTGTGAATTATTTGCTACTCATGTTGACCTCCCTAAGGAGAAGTGGTTTAAATATCACCCACCTATCAAAGAAGAAATTAAAGAACCAGTAATAGCTAAAGATGAAACTATTATTTATAATGTTGATCCAGTTGTGCCTACTGCTTATATTGAAAAACCACCTTTCCCTGTTAGGATAAAGGAACATGCTAAAGTCTCAACTGTGGTCAATAAAAGTTATATTAGAACTTTCAAATCTGCTGAACAAATCAAAGTAGAACCTAGTGTTGTTATGGTTAAAGATCTCTTGGTTGAAAATATAGATGGGCATGTTATTTACTTCTGTGATGAAGCTGCTAGGATTGCCAAACCCGATAAAAAAGATAAACATAGACCCGTTGTTGGCATGCATGTTGTCTCAGTTAAAATAGGAGATCACTGTTATCATGGTTTATGCGACATAGGTGCTAGCGTGAGTGCCATTCCTTTTACCTTATATCAAGAAATTATAAATGATATAGCACCCGCTGAAATAGAAGACATAGATGTTACTATTAAACTTGCTAATAGGGACACCATCACACCACTTGGGATTGTTAGAGATGTTGAAGTCTTGTGTGGGAAAATAAAATACCCTACTGATTTTCTTGTTCTTGGTTCCCCACAAGATGACTTTTGTCCCATTATCTTTGGTAGACCTTTCTTGAACACCGTCAATGCTAAAATAGATTGTGAGAAACAAATCGTCGGTGTTAGTTTTGGTGATGAGTCTCATGAGTTTATTTTTTCTAATTTTAGTAGGAAGCATCATAAGGAAGAATTGCCTAGTAAGGATGAAATAATTAGTCTTACTTCTATTGCTGTGCCTCCTACCGATCCACTAGAACAATATTTGCTAGACAACGAAAATGATATGCATCTGCATGAAAGAAATGAAATAGATAAGATTTTATTTGAACAACGTCATCTGCTTAAACATAATTTGCCTATTGAAACTCTAGGAGGTCCTCCTCCACCTAAAGGTGATACTGCGTTTGAATTAAAACAATTGCCAGACACTTTGAAATATGCTTATCTTGATGAGAAAAAGATTCATCCTGTTATTATTAGTGCTAACCTTTCAGAACATGAAGAAGAAAAATTATTGAAGGTTCTGAAGAAGCACCGAGCTGCCATTGGATATACTCTTGATGATTTAAAGGGCATTAGTCCCACTCTCTGTCAGCATAAAATTAATATGGAGCCTCATGCTAAACCCGTTGTTGATCACCAACGACGTTTAAATCCTAAAATGAAAGAAGTGGTAAGAACAGAAATACCGAAGCTTCTGGAAGCAGGTATAATCTATCCCATAGCTGATAGTAGATGGGTAAGTCCCGTTCATTGTGTCCCTAAAAAAGGAGGTATTACCGTTGTTCCTAATGATAAGAATGAACTTATTCCACAAAGAATTGTCACTGGCTACAGAATGGTAATTGATTTTAGAAAACTAAATAAAGCTACTAGAAAAGATCATTACCCTCTGCCTTTTATTGATCAAATGTTAGAAAGACTATCAAAGCACACACATTTTTGCTTTCTTGATCGATATTCTGGTTTTTCTCAAATACCTGTCTCACAACCTGATCAAGAGAAAACCACCTTTACTTGCCCTTTTGGAACTTATGCTTATAGACGTATGCCTTTTGGTTTATGCAATGCACCTGCTACTGTTCAAAGATGTATGACTGCTATATTTTCTGACTTTTGTGAAAAGATTGTTGAGATTTTCATGGATGATTTTTTCGTTTACGGAACTTCTTTTGATGATTGCTTGAGCAACCTTGATCGAGTTTTGCAGAGATGTGAGCAAACTAATCTCGTCTTGAATTGGGAGAAGTGCCACTTTATGGTTAATGAAGGTATTGTCTTGGGACATAAAATTTCTGAACGAGGTATTGAGGTGGATAAAGCTAAAGTTAATGCAATTGAGAAAATGCCATGCCCTAAAGATATCAAAGGTATTCGTAGTTTCCTCGGTCATGCTGGTTTCTATAGGAGGTTTATTAAAGACTTCTCTAAAATTTCTAGGCCTCTTACAAATCTTTTACAAAAGGATGTTCTATTTGTTTTTTATGATGATTGTGTAGAAGCCTTTGAAACACTTAAGAAAGCCTTGATTTCTGCACCTATTGTTCAACCACCTGATTGAAACTTGCCTTTTGAAATTATGTGTGATGCTAGTGATTATGCTATTGGTGCTGTCCTAGGATAAAGAGTCGATAAGAAATTAAATGTTATTCATTATGCTAGTAAAACTCTGGACAATGCTCAACGAAATTATGCTACTACTGAAAAAGAATTTTTAGCAGTTGTGTTTGCTTGTGATAAATTTAGATCTTACATTGTTGATTCTAAAGTGACCATTCACACCGATCATGCTGCTATAAAATATCTTATGGAAAAGAAGGATGCTAAACTTAGACTCATTAGGTGGGTTATTTTGCTACAAGAATTTGATTTACATATCACTGATAGAAAGGGAGCTGAGAACCCCGTGGCTGATAACTTGTCTAGGTTAGAAAATATTCTTGATGACCCACAACCTATTAATGATAGTTTTCCTGATGAATAATTAGCTGCAATAAATATTTCTCATAACACTCCTTGGTATGCTGACTATGCCAATTATATCGTTGCTAAATATATACCATCTAGCTTCATATACCAACAAAAGAAAAAATTCTTCTATGATTTAAGACATTACTTTCGGGATGACCCACACCTTTATAAAGAAGGAGTAGATGGTATTATTAGACGTTGTGTACCTAAGCATGAACAGGGACAAATCCTACGGAAATGTCACTCCGAAGCTTATGGAGGACATCATGCGGGAGATAGAATTGCTCACAAGGTATTGCAATCTGGTTTTTATTGGCCGACTCTCTTCAAGGATGCCCGTAAGTTTGTTTTATCTTGTGATGAATGTCAAAGAATTGGTAATATTGGTAAGCGTCAGGAAATGCCTATGGATTATTCTCTTGCTGTTGAACCATTTGATGTTTGGGGATTTGATTACATGGGACATTTTCCTTCCTCTAATGGGTATACACATATTTTGGTTGCTGTTGATTATGTTACTAAGTGGGTAGAAGCTATTCCAACTAGTAGTGCTGATCACAACACCTCTATTAAAATGCTTAAGGAAGTCATTTTTCCAAGGTTTGGAGTCCCTAGATATTTAATGACTGATGGTGGTTCACATTTTATTCATGATGCTTTCCGTAAAATACTTGCTAAATATGATGTTAACCATAGAATTGCATCACCTTATCATCCTCAGTCTAGTGGTCAAGTTGAACTTAGCAATAGAGAAATAAAATTAATATTATGAAAAACTGTCAATAGGTCCCGAAAGAATTGGTCTAAGAAGTTAGATGATGCACTTTTGGCTTATAGAACAGCATATAAAAATCCTATGGGTATGTCTTCGTATAAAATGGTTTATGGAAAAGTTTGTCATTTGCCTCTTGAGTTAGAACATAAAGCATATTGGGCAATTAAAGAACTCAACTATGATTTCAAACTTGCCGGTGAAAAGAGGTTATTTGATATTAACTCACTAGATGAATGGAGAACCCAAGCCTATGAAAATGCCAAGTTATTTAAAGAAAAAGTTAAAAGATGGCATGACAAAAGAATCCAAAAGCGTGAGTTCAGAGTTGGAGAATATGTTCTTTTGTACAACTCTCGTTTCAGATTCTTTGCAGGAAAACTCCTCTCCAAATGGGAAGGACCTTATGTTATCGAGGAGGTTTATCGATCCGGAGCCATCAAGATAAATAATGCCGAAGGTACTAACCCGAAGGTTGTTAATGGGCAACGAATAAAACATTATATCTCAGGTATGCCCATTAATATTGAAAGCAATATTAACCAAGCTATGACACCAGAAGAACACATAAAGAAAACCTTCCAGAACACTCCAGAATAACTGAAAAGGAGGAGGTACGTGATACGGTAAGTAAACGGACTCCGAAAAATCGGCAAAAATATGTTTTGTCAGTTTTGGAAAATAAGAAACAACCAGGAAGGCACCCCTGGTGGGCGCAAGACACCAGGGCGCACCTGGCTTGCCAGGCGCGCCCAGGTGGGTTGTGCCCACCTCGGGTACCTTCCGGACTCCGTTTTTCTTTTGTTTACTTCTTTCCCAAGATAAAAAATCTTTATATACCCCCCGAACCTATTGACCACCGTATCGCGGAGAAATCTTCTGTTTTCTTTTCTTGTTGTTTCCGATCAGATCTGTTAATCCAGGCATCATGTCTTCTTCCTCCTCCAACAACATGGAAGAGGATGCTTGGTTGATGAAGATCGAGTTGAAGAGAGAAGAGCCTGAAGAAGTCATCAAAGGGGACAAGAGCAAGGAGGCCACCAGAGATCAAGCGTCGGTGGTCGAGCAAGCTTTGCCTGCCGAGGAGGAAGAAGAAGATATCCTTAAACCTTACTATGATCATCTTACCCCCACTGAGATTGAAGCCTTTCGGATCATCGAAATGGTTCGTGTGCAAAATAAATATCTCACCCGTGAAAATATTCTATTACAAGAGCACATCATTGCCCTCCGGAGCATCATCCGTAGATTGGAGAAGCTGTCGGAGAGGGCCACTACTTCATCACCACCACCTCCTTCTTCATCACCAAAGGAAAATTGAGTAATCGGGTATGGGCACTCCCCTTGGCTTGTGCCAAGCTTGGGGGAGGTGCCCCGGTATCGTATCACCTCCACTATCTTTTGCCTTTACTTATCTTAGTTCGATCCATAGTTACCTTTTGCTTTATATGAATAAAAGTTTAGTTCGATCCTTTCTTTTTGAGTGTTTGCTTAGTGATCTATCTTTGTAATCGTGTGCAAGATATATATAATAAAGTTTAGTTTGAGTTTTGTTTTATTTACTTTCATGTTCAATAAAAAGAAAGGAAATAAATGAAAAAGATCATATGCTAATCTTATGGTAAGTAATGACGTCACATAAGGAAGAGTATAAGTAGAAAATTTTATTGGAGATTGACAAACATAGCATTGGTCAATGATGCAATTCATGAAATAATTAATAAGGGAAGAGAAGATTCACATGCAAATATACTATCTTGGACATCTTTTGTGATTGTGAGCCCCCATCAAAATATTATATGCCAAAATTGTTGACGTTGGACGAGGAAGACAATGTAATGATTTATGTCTATTTATATTCACATAGAAGTTATATTGTCATAGATCCTTTAACATGTGGTGCTTGCCCCCCATCTTTGCTAGCCAAAAATTCCGCACTAAGTAGAGATACTACTTGTGCATCCAAAAACCTTTAAACCCAAATCTTATTTTGAGAGTCCACCATACCTACCTATGTGTAACACCCCTGTGTATTAGTCACTATGATCTACTGCTAATAATGCCAAGTCATATCATTTGCAGTGCTTAAACATAGTGATTAACCAAAGCAATTCAACTCCATTTTGAAAATCAACTCAAATTCCAAAGTGCAAAATAAAATTTCTCAAACACTATGGGAGAAATGTTCACTAATTAGCAAATATTCCAGAAGCACTCACAAAAATATAACCAATGGAATTGGAACTAGTTAAATGGTTCAAACCACATGAAACATCACCAAAACAGGATTATTTAACCTAATTAAATTCATTTCAAATTCAAATGAAATCCAAATTCACCCAAACCAGTTTTTGGTGACAAGGAATATTGCACTGTAATATTTGGACTAAGTCCCACATTTTACAAAAATGCAAAAGTGACCTAACTAATACAAAACAGAAAAGAATAAAAGAAAAAGTAAAACAGAAATAAGAAAAATAAAACGAGGCACTGTGCACTGGGCCTAAGTGCACAGTGCCCCGGCTACCGGCCCACCTAGCCCATCTCCTCCTTCTCTCCCCTGCGTGTCGGCATGCCCCTGGCCAAGCGCGCGTGCGCCGGCGCGGCGTCGACACGCCGACGCCGCCGACACTACAGGGGCGCGGGAGGATAAGGGCGAGGCCCGTTCACTCCCCCTGGACCACCTCGACCACTCTACCCCTCTCCCCTCTGGTTCTTGACGACGCCCGACGCGGTCGCCGTCGTGCCCTGCCCGCAGACGCGGCCACCGTCTCCCATTCGCCTCGCCGAGAAGTCCTGCGGCTCTGCCTCGCTCCTCTGCCTCGGCTACACATCGACATCGAGCTCGGGGAGGACCGCACGGACGGGATCGACCTCGGCCTCTTCTCCTCTGTCGCCGGCGATCTCCGTCGACCCCGAGCTCCTCTGCGCTCCAAAGCTCTCACGGGCTTTACTTAGCCGCTCGGTGAGCTCCTCCCTCCCTCCATTTCCCTCCTCGCACTGCGTGCTTCGCCGTAGCCAGCTCGCCGCTTCACCGCGCTCTGTTCGCCGCGGCACCTTGCCGTCCGGCCGTTTCCGTTCGTCGCCGTGGCCTCGCATCGCCTCGTTAGGATGCGGCGTGGCGCCCTCGTTCGAATGAGCTCGATTGCGCGCGCAAAAACCCACCATAGCCCTCTGCCCGATCTCCACCCGAAAGCTCCGCCGCCACCCGTCGTCGCCGGCGCCATTTCCGGCCAAGTCCAGCCATGCTACGGGTACGGTTCGACGCGGCGCTCTCTAAGCTTTCGAACGCATCCAAGAATGCGCGAAATGGTGGCCTGTGGCGCGATTCCGACGCCGACCACGCCCCTCCGCCGCGTTTTAGCGTTGCCGCCGGCGAGCCGCCGGTCACCGCTGACGTGGCCATGCGTAGGGTCCACCCTGGGTCGCTGCCAGTGGCCCCGGTGGGTCCCGTTGGCCCCGTTGACTCGGGTCAACATGCTGACTAGGCCGAGCCCAGTCACTGACATGTGGGACCCCCATCTGCTAATTAAACCAATAAATGATTAAATAAATAAAAACAAATTAGTTATACTAATGACTCACTGGCATAAGGGGCCCACCCCACTAATCACTCTGTTAGTTTAAATAACCCACTGTTAGTCTAACAGAGGCTGACATGTGGGTCCCACTGGACCCACAAGTCAGGTTTGACTAGGTCAGCGTCGCTGTTGACAGCTGATGTCACAGTGAGGTCATGCTGACGTCATAAATCATTTTCTGTTAAATAAAAATAATTCCAAAAAATCAATTAATCTTTGAAAATTAATAACTTTTAAACCGTAGCTCAGATCGAAAAACTTAAAACATGAAAGTTGCTCAGAACGACGAGATGAGTCTGATCGTGCCGTCTGTTTCCTTGTCAGAACCTCCTACATAGGAGAACCCGTAACTTTTCGTTCGTATCCGGTAGATGAATAGTGCATAACCACCGGATAATAAATCCAACTTTAATCCAAAAATAACCAAAATGACTTAGACATATCTTTAGGCAACCCTGCACTGCATTGTAGCATAGCATGCCCCGTGTTGCATCTGTTTGCATTATGTTTACCTGTTTCCTCCCCCTCTTCTCTCTCGATTAGACCCCGACGTTGACATAGCTCCCGAGGCAGACGCAGCTCCGGAGCACGACTACGTCCCCGAAGACACCGCTGAAGACCTTGCCCTTGCCACAGAGCAGACAGGCAAGCACCCCCATTTTGAGCATTCCGATATCGCCCAATCCCTTCTCTCTTATGCTTGCATTAGAAGTTACTGCTGTTACTGTATCCTATATCTGTTGCATAGCCTGTTTACTTGTAACCTGCTGTTCATACCTTCCTGTTATCCTAAATTGTTTAGAATAGGTTGGGTAGAGACCATCAGAGACCCCACTATATCTCGACTGCCCCGCTGGACTCTCAGAAGACCCGAGCAACGGGATCGAAGATCAGACACTGGCACCGCACGTCACTTCCCCCTTAAAAATTGCTCGACACTACTGGGTTACTATCGAGTGCCGAGGGTGATACCTCGTCAGCACTTCTGATGATAACCTTGTAGGTTAGTTAATCGGTCGTGGTAAGCGAGGGTGATTCCTCCTACACCACCCCCGATACCGACGCCGTCGTGCAACACCTCAAGTGTGGACCTCGAGGGTGATACCTCCCTCGTTCACCTTGATGATAGCATCGAGTGGGATTCCATCGGGGGTGATTCCTCAGGATTCCCCCTTGGTGTCAGACACACGGATACTTTGGATACTATGGCTGATCACTGAACCATGACACTAAAGACGGGTCGGCCCTGAGGGGTACCCGCGCGAGCATGAATGCGAAGTGATGTGGAGTCGGGTTGACCTGAGAGGTGCCCGCGAGATAACTACGAGGCGTGGCCGGGCATTCTTAGCCCTTGCCGCAAGTCCTCGAGACGGGGCGACGAGGTCACATCGATCGTGAGTCCCTTGCCGCAAGACTGATGAAGATGCTTGAAGATGCTAGTCTTCGATAGGACTAGGCTCTCCCCCTCTATTCTGGCATTTCTGCAGCCCAGTCCACATATACAGCCACCCTTTGAAAATGTTGCATATGTAGTGTAGATCCTCGCTTGCTGAGTACTTCGGATGAGTACTCACGGTTGCTTTACTTTCTTTTTCTCCCCATATCCTTATGTCGCCGCCAGATGACGGAGCCCCTGAGGTAGCTGCCCCCGTCGATGACTACGGCTACTACTACTACCCTCCCGGCGAGTACTACTACGAGGAGCCGACGGACGACCAGGAGTAGGATTCGGAGGGTCCTAGGCAGGAGGCCTGCGCCTTTCGATCGTAGAGTTTTATTTTGCCCCGCCTTCTAAAGGCTTATCTTCATTTCTGTAATATATCTGTACCCAGATATCTGATGCTTCCGCTGACACTTGTATGCCATCGAGCTACGTATTCGAGCCCTCGAGGCCCTGGCTTGTAATATAAAGCTTGTATGAATTTATTTATGTTTTATAGTTGTGTTGTGATATCTTCAAGTGAGTCCTTAGGCTTGATCGTGTGCATTTGCGTGTATGATTAGTGCAGAATTAAGCCGGGGTCGTCACACTATGGATTGAGTAAGAACCTTCAAGTAAGTTGTCATCGGTGCAAATAGGGCAATAAAAATTGCTTCTAAAAGTGTTGGATCATTTAGTGTAAGAGAAAATTGAGCGTTGTACGAACTTGTGATGGCAAAGAATAAAAGCGACAGAGTGCATAATAAAGGTTGCTATCACAAGGGGCAATATAACATGACGTTCTTTTGCACTAAGAGATTAAGCATACAAACAAATAAGCGCGTGGCAACCTCTGCTTCCCTCTGCGAAGGGCCTATCTTTTACTTTTATGTATTTACTTTTATGCAAGAGTCAAAGTTCTTCTCTCTATTCCTTTTTATTTTCTCTTTTGGCAAGCATCATGTGGTGAGGAAAGATCTAGGCACATATATCCAGTTGGATATGAGTAGCATGAGTTATTATTGTTGACATCACCCTCGAGGTGAGTATGTTGGGAGGCGAATCTATAAGCCCCTATCTTTCTATGTGTCCGGTTGAAACGTTTTGCTCATGTGTATGCGGTGAGTGTTAGCAATCATAGAAGACTATATGATGGTTGAGTATGTGGACTTGCCAAAAAGGCTCCGATACATGATCCTTCCTGAAAAGATGATGAATTGTAGTTGCAAAGTTGACTGAGAACATAGTTTGTTGGTTTTCAATAGAGTTTATGCTTTATACTTTGATGTTGTGATGAATTGTTACTTGTTCATGAGAAGTTATATGATAAAAGTTCTATGTTAAAGTTTGTTGTTGTTATAATAATATACATGATGCTTCTATGTCTGTATTTTGTTTTTATCGACACCTCTCTCTCTAAGCATGTGGACATGTTTTTTGATTTCGGTTTTCGCTTGAGGCCAAGCGAGGTCTAAGCTTGGGGGAGTTGATACGTCCATTTTGCATCATGTTTTCCTACTGTTATTTATGATGTTTTTATGCATAATAATGTTTTTTGGCGTAATTCTAATGCCTTTTCTCTCATAACATGCAAGGTTCACACAAAGAGGGAGAATTCCGGCAGCTGGAAATCTGGACCTGAAAAAGCTACGTCAGGCTACCTATTCTGCACAACTCCAAATGAGCTGAAATTTCACGAGGATTTTTTATGGAATAAATAAGAATTATTGGAGCAAATAACTACCAGAGGGGGCCCACCAGGTCGGCACAACCCACCTGGGCGCGCCAGGGAGCCCAGGCGCGCCCTGGTGGGTTGTGCCCTCCTCGGCCCACCTCCGGTGCCCCTCTTCTGGTATATAAGTCATTTTGACCTAGAAAAAATGAGGAGAGGACATTCGGGATGAAGCGCCGCCGTCTTGAGGCGGAACTTGGGCAGGAGCACTTTTGCCCTCCGGCGGAGCGATTCCGCCGGGGGAACTTCCCTCCCGGAGGGGGAAATCATCGTCACCATCATCACCAACAACTCAATCTTTGTACCGGAACTATAGATTGGTACTTGTGGGTGACTAGTAGTGTTGATTACATCTTGTAGTTGATTACTAAATGGTTTATTTGGCGGAAGATTAAATGTTCAGATCCATTATGCTATTTAATACCCCTCTGATCTTGAGCATGATTATCATTAGTGAGTAGTTACTTTTGTTCTTGCGGTCACGGGAGAAATCTTGTTGGAAGTAATCATGTGAACTTGATATGTGTTCGATATTTTGATGATATGTATGTTGTAATTCCCTTAGTGGTGTCATGTGAACGTCGACTACATGACACTTCACCATATTTGGGCCTAAGGGAATGCATTGTGGAGTAGTTATTAGATGATGGGTTGCGAGAGTGACAGAAGCTTAAACCCTAGTTTATGCGCTATTCCGTAAGGGACTGATTTGGATCCAAAAGTTTAATGCTATGGTTAGATTTATTCTTAATACTTTTCTCGTAGTTGCGGATGCTTGCGAGGGGGTTAATCATAAGTAGGAGGTTTGTTCAAGTAAGAACAGCACCTAAGCACCGGTCCACCCACATATCAAATTATCAAAGTAGCGAACACAAATCAAACCAACATGATGAAAGTGACTAGATGAAATTCCCGTGTACCCTCAAGAACGCTTTGCTTATCATAAGAGACCGTTTTGGCCTGTCCTTTACCTCAAAAGAATTGGGCTACCTTGCTGCACTTTTATTACCATTACCGTTACTTGCTCGTTACAAATTATCTTGCTACCAAACTACTCGTTACTTATAATTTCAGTGCTTGCAGACATTACCTTGCTGAAAACCGCTTGTCATTTCCTTCTGCTCCTCGTTGGGTTCGACACTCTTACTTATCGAAAGGACTACGATTGATCTCCTATACTTGTGGGTCATCACTCCCCGACGGAGGATGGGTATCGACTGCTCGCCCCGAGAGCACGTGGACAAGGCCAAATGCAGGGCTCCAGCACGCCATGCTAAGATCTTCAATTGTTGAGTAGCCGGCAACGGAGGTCCTCATCCTCAATGGTGGTCGCGCCGTTGATGACAAGGCGGCCGAAGGTGGGTGCGCTGTTGAGGGAAGGTGGTGTCACCGTCGAGGAGGAAGCTGCGGAAGGTGGTGGAACCGTCGAGGAGGAAGGTGCAGGTGGTGGCGTTGCTTGGAAGAGCCGGGGGATGTAGAAGGCAGTCATGCCCAGTACTGCCGCCACGGCGAGCGACCATCTGAAGATCGATAATACTTCACATATTGATGGAGAACCCATCAGGTGTAGAGGACGAAGAGGAGTTTTCGAGGTGAGCTAGTGTATGCATCGCGGTATGGGACACACACTACCGGAATAACTGGCTATATGGACAGCTATTTCTATGCCGGCGGCTTTCTGCCGGGGCCGTCGGCATAGATGGATGTATGCTGACGGCCTAGGAAAAACAGTAGGCACAGAAAAGCCGTCGGCGCACCTCCATCTATGCCGACGGCAGCCGTAGGCAAAGAAAAGCCGTTGACATACCTCAGTCTTTGCTGACGACTGCTATAGGCATAGAAAGGGCGTCGACATATAGGCGGCCCTGGCGACCCAGCCTCCAACGGCCAGCTGATGCCATCAAATCTATGTCGACGGCCCTGACGGTGGCCGTCGGCATAGATTATATCTTTTTTTATTGTTTTCTTTTTTTAGTTAAAATTTGATTAATTTAAATCTGACTTATCTAAACTTAAACATACCAAAATTATATATCGATCTGGGGTAGAATTTCTCATAGATTATGAATATATAGTTTATTTTTATTTTTGAGTATGTTAGAAATGTGATCTAATGGACTTTTTCATACAAGTCCTTATACTTTGTTAAAATCACAAGTAATTGATACTTGCATCGATTTTGACAAATTTTTGTTGGGGAACGTTGCATGGAAAACAAAAAAAAAATCTACGCACACGCAAGATCTTTCCATGGAGATGCATAGCTATGAGAGGGAAGAGTATGTCTACGTACCCTCGTAGAACGTTAAGCGGAAGCGTTTATCAACGCGGTTGATGTAGTCGTACACCTTCACGATCCAACCGATCAAGTATCGAACGTACGACACCTCCGCGTTCAGCACACGTTCAGCTCGATGACGTCCTCGCCTTCTCGATCCAGCAAGAGAGGCAAAGTAGTAGATGAGTTCCGGCAGCACGACGGCGTGATGACGGTGGTGGTGAACTTGTTCCCGCAGGGCTTCGCCGTGCACTGCGGAAAAACTTGACGGAGGATGAAACCGGGGAGAGGGGCGCCGCACACGGCTTGGGGATTGTCGTGGGTGTGTGGCGCCCCCTCCCTCTCATGTATATATAGGTGGTAGGAGGGGAGGCAGCAAGGGTGCGCCCCAAGGGTGGCCGCCGGCCCCTTGGGCGCCTGCCCTATGCCCCCCTTCCTTATTTGCTCTCGGGAGGAAGGAAAGGGGAGGAGAGGCAAGGCAAGGGGAGGCCGACTCCCCTCCTTCCTTTTCTCCCCAAGGCCAGCGGCCAGAGGAGGGGCGCGCCAGCCCCTTGTGGGCTGGTGTGCTCCCCTTGTTTGGCCCATATGGCCCAATAACTTCCTGGGGCCTCCCGGAACCCCTTCCGGTGATCCGATGAATACCCGGTACATTCCGAAACCTTTCCGGTGACAAAATAGCATCATCCTATATATCAATCTTTACCTCCAGACCATTCCAGAGCTCCTCATCATGTCTGTGATCTCATCCGGGACTCCGAACAACATTCGGTCACCAACTCACATAACTCATATAATACTACATCGTCAACGAACGTTAACCGTGAGGACCCTACGGGTTCGAGAATGATGTAGACATGACCAAGACGCCTCTCCGGTCAATAACCAATAGCGGGACCTGGATGCCCATATTGGTTCCTACATATTCTACGAAGATCTTTATCGGTCGAACCTTTATGACAACATATGTATTTCCCTTTGTCTGTCGGTATGTTACTTGCCCGAGATTCGATCGTTGGTATCTCCATACCTAGTTCAATCTCGTTACCGGCAAGTCTCTTTACTCGTTCCGTAATACATCATCTCGCAACTAACTCCTTAGTCACTTTGCTTGCAAGCTTCTTGTGATGATGTATTACCGAGAGGGCCCAGAGATACTTCTCCGATACACGGAGTGACAAATCCCAATCTAGATCCATGCCAACTCAACAGACACCTTCGGATATACCTGTTGAGCATCTTTATGATCACCCAGTTACGTTGTGATGTTTGATAGCACACAAGGTATTCCTCCGGTATCCAGGAGTTGCATGATCTCATGGTCGAAGGAATATGTATTTGACATTAAGAAAGCAATATCAACAAACTGAACGATCATATGTTAAGCTAACGGATGGGTCTTGTCCATCACATCATTCTCCTAATGATGTGATCCCGTTATCAAGTGACAACACATGTCTATGGTTAGGAAACCTTAACCATCTTTTGATCAACGAGCTAGTCTAGTAGAGGCTCACTAGGGACACGGTATTTGTTTATGTATCCACACTTGTATTTAAGTTTTCGGTCAATACAATTCTAGCATGAATAATAGACCTTTATCATGATTAAGGAAATATAATAATAACCACTTTATGATTTCCTCTAGGGCGTATTTCCAATAATTTTATATGATTTTTATCAGAATCTTGAAAGAATTCTGTTGCAATACTATGTTTTCAAATTAGAACAAACTCTAATCATGTTTGCTTCAGATTTACAGAAAACACCCTTTTGTTTTGACCTTTTTTTGTATATTTTTCATTCCTTAGCCAAACGAGACAAATTTTGTATCTACGTCCATCGGATTGTTTCGAGGATAGTGGTGGCATGTGTAAACACCCGACACGCGGCTCCGGAGTGTGACCCCCTTCACAGACAGCTCTGCCACCGACACTTGGAGGGGGGAAACGACCACGTAGGGTCGAGAAGGAGGGAATCTAGTGGTGGGTTAGGGACAAACTTTGTTCTGAAATGTTCCAATGGGCTGACCTATCACAACCAGGTGGAAAAGTCCATTGTTCAAAGGTCATTGGTGAAAGTCAAAGGCCTAGATCTCTGGGTCAACGGGGCTAGGGTTAGGCTGGTCGGGGGCCTTCGAGGGGTAGCAATGCCATGAAAACATTGCACTGGGTCATCATACATGTCTTAAAGTGGGGTGGGATGTGATACGTCTCCAACATATCTATAATTTTTGATTGTTCCATGCTGTTATATTATCATTCTTGGATGTTTTACAATCATTTTATAGCAAGTTTATATCATTTTTTGGGACTAACCTATTTGTAGGATCGAAAGTAGGACTAGAGGGGGGGTGATTAGACTACTTGACCAAATAAAAATCTAGCCTTTTCCCAATTTTATGTCTTCGCAGATTTTAGCAACTTAGCACAAGTCAAGCAATCAACCTACACATGCAATTCTAAGAGTGTAGCAGCGGAAAGTAAAACTTTGCATATGAAGGTAAAGGGAAGGGTTTGGAGAAGGCAAACACAATGTAGACACGGAGATTTTTGGCGTGGTTCTGATAGGTGGTGCTATCGTACGTCCACGTTAATGGAGACTTCAACCCACGAAGGGTAACGGCTGCGCGAGTCCACGGAGGGCTCCACCCACGAAGGGTCCACGAAGAAGCAACCTTGTCTATCCCACCATGGCCATCGCCCATGAAGGACTTGCCTCACTCGGGTAGATCTTCACGAAGTAGGCGATCTCCTTGCCCTTACAAACTCCTTGGTTCAACTCCACAATCTTGTCGGAGGCTCCCAAGTGACACCTAACCAATCTAGGAGACACCACTCTCCAAAAGGTAATAATGGTGTGTTGATGATGAACTACTTGCTCTTGTGCTTCAAATGATAGTCTCCCCAACACTCAACTCTCTCTCACAGATTTGGCTATGGTGGAAAGATGATCTGAGTGGAAAGCAACTTGGGGAAGGCTAGAGATCAAGATTCTTGTGGTAGGATTGGAATGCCTTGATCTCAACACATGACTAGGTGGTTCTCTCTCAGAAAATGAGTAGTGGAAGTGTAGGCTCATTCTGATGGCTCTCTCTTGAATAGAGAAGGGGGTGGAGGGGTATATATAGCCTCCACACAAAATCCAACCGTTACACACGTTTGACCCAACTCGGTGAGACCGAATAGAAGAACTCGGTGAGACCGATTCAATTCAAGATGTGAACATTAGGAATCTCGATGGGACCGATATACTCAACTTGGTGGGACCGATGTGCTAGGGTTAGGGCAAGACCTCATCTCGGTGTGACCGATTGCATGAACTCGGTGGGACCGATTTCAGCAATGAGTTAAACAGAGAGTTGGTCAGGCAAACTCGGTGGGACCGATCGCTCATTTCGGTAAGACCGAAATGTTACGAAGGGAAACAGAGAGTTTGCATTGCGAACTCAGTGGGATCGATCGCTCATTTCGGTAAGACCGAAACGTTACGAAGGGAAACAGAGAGTTTGCATTGCCATCTCGGTGAGACTGAAATCCCTATCGGTGAGACCGAATTGATTAGGGTTTCTGGCAGTGGCTATGTCAAAGAAACTCGGTGGCGCCGGATAGATCAAATCGGTGGGGCCGAGTTTGACTTTAGGTTTTGGACATATTGGAAATGAGAAAGTGGTTGAAGCCTTTAGAGCATATCACTAAGCATTTTGAGCAAGTAGACCATTATGCAACACCTCATCCCCTTTTAATAGTATTGGCTTTTCCTATGGACTCAATGTGATCTTGGATCACTAAAATAGAAATGAAGAGTCTTGAGCTTTTGCCAATCTTTGTCCTTAGCATTTTGAGGGGTCCACATCTCTATTCCATGCCAGGCCAATCATTGAACTATCTGAAATATTTCACTTGAAAGGATATTAGTTCAATGAGCTATATGTTGTTATGAATTACCAAAACCACCCCGGGATTAGTTGCACTTTCAATCTCCCCCTTTTTGGTAATTGATGACAACATATAGATCAAAGCTTCGACAAATGATAATATGAAGAAAATACATCATCGCTTTGAGAAGTATGTGATAAGTAAGAGCTCCCCCTAAATTTGTGCATTATTTAAAATTTGCTTTTGAATGGAAATGCACAATCGATTAGGATCATGGGACACTTTTCCATGTCACATACATCTTGGTGGAGCGCTCAAAATGATAGAATAAAACAACATGCACTCATCACCAAGGGAAACATGATTGATCATACACAAGTATATAGATATCATCATTCAAGCACACAATAAAGCGTAATATGATCAAACACATGATCATAAGAGTATCTCCCACATAAGCACAAATAGTAGCAAACAAACAATCAAGTAGCAAGTAGCAAAAGAGGCAACAAAAGGCAAAATGCTCTCTTTCTCGAAGCCTAATGATCTATACACTATCTCCCCCTTTGGCAACAAGTTACCAAAAAGCTCGAAAATGCATAGTGCTATGCGGCACTCTAGGCACGATCTCCGGGAGCTCTTGAAGTGGTCTTCTGGCTGGTTGCTCTGGTGTGCGTAGATGGCGTGGAGAGGTGTCCGTCTGCAAACGCTTCTGCTGATGTCTGAGGAGCTGGAGGAGTTGAGATTGGAGGTACAATAGTGGCAGTTGCAGCAGGTGCTGAAAGTGTAGTCCTCGCGTCACTGACTACTGGCACTGCTGAAGACCTCTGTGCCCTTGGCACACGCTGAAAAGTGTCGGTGGTAGGTCTGTCATTCCTGTCTTCAACCTCTTCCTGGAGCTTCTCAACAGTGGTTTGAATCTTGGTGACCTTCACATCTAAATCATGAAGTTTGGTCTCAAAGATCCTCTCAAGGCTCTCTTGATTTCGAGTTAGGGTGGCCAGTCCTTTCTCTATTCTCACGCTTGCCTCGAGCAGATAGCTGAGTTGATCTTTCTTGGTCTTGAGATTGACACCTGAAGCATTTGGCATTGTTGAACTCTTTGCAGCCTTTGCTTTCTCTTGCTTCTCCTGAGCCTCTGCTGAAGTAGGATGTGCTGCATCCATGACAACCTCGTTGTCCTCAAAGTCTGGCCTCAGGGGAAGATGCTCTTTGTCAAGAAGATATGTCCCTGTCCCCATCTTGGAGTTGATTAGCATCTGAATGTGAGGGGCATATCCATATGATCTTTTCTTATCTGCAGCAGTTCTCTTCACAGTTTCAACAATTAAACTCATCACCTTGAACTTCTCTGGCACATCAAACATATGAAGCAGGTTGATTGAGTGACCACGGATCATCCTATGATCTCCTGACTTGGGCAACAGAGTGTGTCTCAATATAGTGTTTATCATGGTTAGTCCTGACAGCAGATAATAGATGGATCCAAATCTGTGAGTTGTCAAAGCAGCATCTGGAATTGGCTTGTACATGTGAGCCTTAGAGTTGTGATCCTTTCTAGGCTTGGCATACACATATGTGTCATCTTCAGCTTCTTTAGGGGCATTGATCAACTTGGTCCATTCTGCAATTGACAATTGGTATCTTGTGCCTTCAGTCATCCAGATAATCTTGCCATCTGGATAGAAATGAGCAGTTGAATAGAATTGCATCACCATTTCATCATTCCACTTGGTCAACTTTTGACCAACAAACTTGTCAACTCCGTTCATTCTGAAACTCTCACGAACTCCTGGGAAGTAATCCTCATTGTCATCAATGAATTTCCAATCAACCCATCTCATGTCACTAACAATTGGCTTCTTATCCAACATGACTGTCTCATAGGAGTCTTGCTGTTCCTTAGTGTGAAAGCGATAATCAACAACTGTTCTTCTCCTTATAGCATATGGATCAGTCTGTCTCCACAATCTGAGACCTGCATCATTTCTTAACTTCATATTCTTAGCAACTGGATGATTGTCATCATGATCTGGAATCTTGGGTTTTAGCTTTCTAAGCACTCATTGTTCTTCATCCTCTTGAGCTTCAGGCACTGGGGCCTTATTCTTCTCTGCAGCTGGGATGTTTCTGGTGGATCTCTTGGGTGCAGATGGTTTTGGAGCTTGAGCTTGGGCAGATGGCTTGGGAGCTGTCTTGGGTTTAGATGGAGCAGCCCCAGACTTGATAGCATCTCCCATGAGCTTCTGAGATTTTGGAGGTGGTGCAGTTGGCTCTTCCTCCTCCTCATCATCTGACTCTCTCATCATAGATGGTTTGCCAATGACCTTGGCAATAGTCTTCTTGACTCTTTCTTTCCTTTTCTTTCCTGTAGCAGCCTCATCCTCTCTTGGTTTAGCAGTGAACTCCATGGTTCCTTGCGTGGAGGCTCTGGCTTTTGACATAGGCACTCTCTTAGCAGGAGCCTTTACCCTCATTCCTGGCTTGGTTGCAGCAGCAGCTGCATACTCTTTCCTGAGCACCTTCTTCTTGGAGGTCACTTCCTCCTCAACAACAAAATCCTCATCTTATGAATCTAAGGTTCTCTTCTTCCTTTGCCTAGTAGCAGCCTTAGGTAAATTGCTGGGTGTACTTCTGCTACCTTCATCATAGCTGCTGTTGGAGGGACTAGTGCCCTCACTGAGATTTACCTGCTCCTTTGACCTGTTCTGACTATCACTGTTGTCTGACATCTCTGACACTAACCCTGTGAATAGATAGGTATAGGTAGAGTGGATGAGCATCACAAAGCACAACTATTTTTGCAAAAGCATTGAGACAAAAACTTAACTTTAGTTTTCTGCAGAAAGCATTTCGGGGCTACCGATATGACAAACTCGGTGACACCGAAGCACACTCAGAGTCTAAACATACAGTTACGGTTAGACCGAAATGTAGTTCGGTGACTCCGAGATGCTAGGGTTTCACAGAGAAAGTGAAATCGGTCACACCGATTCGTACACTTCGGTCAGACCGAGTAGTACATGTGCAATGGCATAGGCCAAATCGGTGAGACCAAAATTTTCAGATCGGTCGGTCCGAGATGAGTTCGGCGGAAACCTAACCCTAAGTTTTAGGTGGATAGATTTATCTCAATCGTGGCAAAAAGCTTGGCATTATTCTTTGTGCAAGAATCAGAGTTAAAGAAAGCACAAAGAGATCGAGTCCGTACCCTAACTCGGTGACGAACTCGCTACGGCGACAACGGCGATGGAGATTCCTGTTGACGGCGGCGGAGACCAGCAGCAGGAGGACGCTGGCGATGATGGCGACGATCCGGAGACCAAGGGGGCGGCAGAGCTGGGCAGGCGCGGTCGAGCGGTTTGGAGTAATTTCCAAATTTCAACCCGCGGTATATATACCCAGTCACTGTCGGTGTGACCGAGTGGAACGACTCGGTGGCACCGAGATACAGAATCGCAAGCGTTTACTGCAACTCGGTGAGACCGAACAGTTCTAATCGGTTGCACCAAGGTGAAAACCTAGATCAACTCAATGATTTCGGTGAAACCGAGAGAAATGAATCGGTCAGACCGAAAGCCATTAAGAGGTTTTGGAAGTTTAAGCCCTTGACAGATTGGTGGCTCCGAGTGCTCCTCGCCCGGAGGGTCTGAATTCGACTTGTTCAAACTTTGTGATGTAGCATGAATAGAGTTTGAGACGAGAAAAGCATAGATAGCTAGAGGGAGTTCTTAGGCATTCTTGTCCATCCATTTGGCAAAAAGAAAAAAGATCAATCAATCAAAGCAACAAATGGATGTCCTCGAATGGAGAAAATATGCAACCAACATGCTCACACAATAAGATAGCAAATGAAATATGTGGCAAAACATGCACAAACACTCTAGCATCTATCAAGCAATTGGCGATGACTAGGTCATCTATATATGAGTATATTGACTTAGGAGTCAAATGAGAACATTTGATCATAGGTCATACTCATCGTTTAAGCACAAGTGGGGTTACCACTTTTACATAAAGCATTGATGTGTTCACACCATTAGAGTTGCTTTAGCTCAATTCTTAGAGCAAAGCTCCCCCTAGATGTGATATCCCCCCTAAGAGGGATGAACTAACCTTGGGTTTTGTCGATGATGACTTCATGTAGGTTTTGAAGATGTAGATGCTCAATGTTGATGTAGATCATTTGGAGCAATCGATTAGAGTGAGTTGCACTTTCAATACCTACATGGGTTAGTCCCATAAGGAACATACACGGATATCCATAGACATAGAGTGCAATACACATATGATGTTGTCCATGAAAGCATTAGGTTACCTTGTCCCTTGTCTTACCAACAAGAGGGTTTGTGACTCCTTGAACTAGTGCAAGATATGAAAGTTGATTGCACTTGTCCTCGCCAAAATGAATATGAGTGAAGTATGTTGGCGGAGTCACCCTCAAGAACTCTTTAGTTCTTCTTCTTCGGGACCCACATCAACTTGATGGGAATCCTTGGAGTTGTAGTCGTACTTGATGAAGTAGAACTTGACGTAGTCTTGGGAACCCACTTAACCAAGGCCTTTGGAGCTTCTTCAAATGAATCAATCTCTTCTTGAAGCTTGTCCTTGCCTTTTAGCTTGTGGTCTTGTGGTGGAAGACCATCTTGAGCTTGTGTTCCCTCGAAAGAAGTGGGATCATACTTCTCTTGTTGAGGAACAAACTTAATCTTGGGGTATTGATCTTCTTCCCACTCAACTCCATTGGCAATGAACTTGCGTTCAAAACCAACACCTTGATTCTTCCGGTGCCTTCCTTGCTTGCGTACAATTTCCTCAAATTGCTTACTTCCGGCGAGGCTCTTGTAAACACCTTTCTCTATAATTCCCTTCAATAAGCTATTTTCTTGCTCAAGTGTAACTTGGCTAAGAGAATCATTAGTGGAATCAAGAGAACTACTAGAGGCAACAATATTGGATTTAACATGATGATTGTTACTACTAGAAGAAGAATCTTTCTTGCTCTTTTTGCTAGATTTTACTTGTGGCATGTAAGTAGACAAGAGTAAACACTTGGCAATGTAAGAAGAACTTTTCTTACGAAGATCATCATTGATTGCTTTTAAGAACCCATGCTCTTGCTCTAGATTGAGCTTTTCAAAGCGTAGCTTCTCATGAGTCTTTAAAAGCTCTCGATGATCCTCTAAGGTAGTTTCATGAGCTAACTTAAGAGTGTTTAGTTCTTTAGTTAGACGCTCAATCTCCTTCTTATCATTGTCATTCGTTTCATCTTGATTAGCATGATTAATAGCAATTTCATCATAGTTTTCATCACTAGTGTTGTCAACAAGTAAATCATCATCACCTAGCAAATCATCTTCATCACTATTGAAATCAACATACTCGGGGTGTGATACCTTGGGGCCTTTAGCCATGAAGCATCTTCCAATCCCTTCATTTGGTGAGTCAAATATGTCGTAGGAGTTGGATGACACAAGTGCAAGACCGGCAACACCTTCATCTTGAGTATGTTCGGAGTCGGAGTGATAACTTCTCTCGGAGTAGTGTTCGGAGTCAGAACCGGATACCCATTCACCAACATGAGCTTGATGTCTTCGTCTTGTGTAGCTCTTTGATGACTTGTCCTTCCTTTCCGAATCCTTGCTTCTACGAGAGGGTCTTCGTTCATAACGATCATCTCTACTCCTTCTCTCTCTTGGAGGTGATTCATCTCTTTTACTTCTCCTTTTAGGTGAGTCTTCTCTTCTTTTGTAGGGAGCCGTACACTCACTAGAGTAGTGTCCGGGTCTTCCACAATTGTAGCAATTTCGTTCACGACTAGAAGATCTCTTGTCATAGTAGGACCTTGACTTGGAACTTCTCTCTTTGCTTCTACTCTTGTAGAACTTGTTGAAGTTCTTCACCATTAGGCTCAATTCTTCATTGAAGACTTGTTTCTCACTTGATGTTGTAGGGGCATCACATGAAGCTTTGTAAGCACCACTAGACTTGTTGTGAAGCTCTTCCTTATCCTTAAGTGACATCTCATGAGCAACAATTCTACCAATGACTTCTGTTGGCTTGAGATCTTTGTAATTGGGCATCATTTGGATCAAGGTGCACACGGTATCATATTTTCCATCCAAAGCTCTTAGAATCTTCTTGATGATGAATCTGTTGGTCATCTCTTCACTACCTAAGCCAGCAATCTCGCTTGTGATGAGAGCAAGCCTAGAATACATTTCAGCGACTCCTTCACCATCCTTCATTTTGAACTTGTCAAGTTGACTTTGAAGCATATCCAATTTGGATTCCTTGATGGACTCAGTACCTTCGTGCATATCAACCAAAGTATCCCAAATTTCCTTTGCATTCTCAAGTCGGCTGATTTTGTTGAATTCTTCTGGGCACAATCCATTGAAGAGGATATCGCAAGCTTGAGCATTGTATTGCAACATCTTCAATTTTTCTGCGTTGCTTCACGATTCGGTTCTCTTCCATCTTCAAAGAATTCACCTTGCAAACCAACACACACAATAGCCCAAATGGAGGGGTTATGTCCAAGAATATGCATTTTCATCTTATGCTTCCAACTAGCAAAATTAGTACCATCAAAGTAAGGACCTCTACGGTGGTAATTTCCCTCGCTAGACGCCATACTCTCCTAGGTTGTGAAACCAAGGCTATGATCACCAAAGCTATGGAAATCAAGGTAAATGGAGACCAAAGCTCTGATACCACTTATAGGATCAAAAGTAGGTCTAGAGGGGGGTGATTAGACTACTTGACCAAATAAAAATCTAGCCTTTTCCTAATTTTATGTCTTGGTAGATTTTAGCAACTTAGCACAAGTCAAGCAATCAACCTACACATGCAATTCTAAGAGTGTAGCAGCAAAAAGTAAAACATTGCATATGAAGGTAAAGGGAAGGGTTTGGAGAAGGCAAGCGCAATGTAGACACGGAGATTTTTGGCGTCGTTCCGATAGGTGGTGCTATCGTACGTCCACGTTAATGGAGACTTCAACCCACGAAGGGTAACGGCTGCGCGAGTCCACGGAGGGCTCCACCCACGAAGGGTCCACGAAGAAGCAACCTTGTCTATCCCACCATGGCCATCGCCCACGAAGGACTTGCCTCACTCGGG
Organism: Thinopyrum elongatum; assembly: GCA_011799875.1. Classification (NCBI taxonomy): domain Eukaryota; kingdom Viridiplantae; phylum Streptophyta; class Magnoliopsida; order Poales; family Poaceae; genus Thinopyrum; species Thinopyrum elongatum. The sequence goes on along the minus strand of CM022297.1, from coordinate 362,747,462 downwards.
TAGATCTTCACGAAGTAGGCGATCTCCTTACCCTTACAAACTCCTTGGTTCAACTCCACAATCTTGTCGGAGGCTCCCAAGTGACACCTAACCAATCTAGGAGACACCACTCTTCAAAAGGTAATAAACGGTGTGTTGATGATGAACTCCTTGCTCTTGTGCTTCAAATGATAGTCTCCCCAACACTCAACTCTCTCTCACAGATTTGGCTATGGTGGAAAGATGATTTGAGTGGAAAGCAACTTGGGGAAGGCTAGAGATCAAGATTCTTGTGGTAGGATTGGAATGTCTTGATCTCAACACATGACTAGGTGGTTCTCTCTCAGAAAATGAGTAGTGGAAGTGTAGGCTCGTTCTGATGGCTCTCTCTTGAATAGAGAAGGGGGTGGAGGGGGTATATATAGCCTCCACACAAAATCCAACCGTTACACACATTTGACCCAACTCGGTCAGACCGACTAGAAGAACTCGGTGAGACCGATTCAATTCAAGATGTGAATGTTAGGAATCTCGGTGGGACCGATATACTCCACTCGGTGGGACTGATTTGCTAGGGTTAGGGCAAGACCTCATCTCGGTGTGACCGATTGCATGAACTCGGTGGGACCGATTTCAGCAATGAGTTAAACAGAGAGTTGGTCAGGCAAACTCGGTGGGACCGATCGCTCATTTCGGTAAGACCGAAACGTTACAAAGGGAAACAGAGAGTTTGCATTGCGAACTTGGTGGGACCGATCGCTCATTTCGGTAAGACCGAAACATTACGAAGGGAAACAGAGAGTTTGCATTGCCATCTCGGTGAGACCGAAATCCCTATTGGTTAGACCGAATTGATTAGGATTTCTGGCAGTGGCTATGTCAAAGAAACTCGGTGGCGCCGGATAGATCAAATCGGTGGGGCCGAGTTTGACTTTAGGTTTTGGACATATTGGAAATGAGAAATTGGTTGAGGGCTTTGGAGCATATCACTAAGCATTTTGAGCAAGTTGACCATTATGCAACACCTCATCCCCTTTTAATAGTATTGGCTTTTCCTATGGACTCAATGTGATCTTGGATCACTAAAATAGAAATGAAGAGTCTTGAGCTTTTGCCAATCTTTGTCCTTAGCATTTTGAGGGGTCCACATCTCTAGTCCATGCCATGCCAATCATTGAACTATCTGAAATATTTCACTTGAAAGGATATTAGTTCAATGAGCTATATGTTGTTATGAATTACCAAAACCACCCGGGGATTAGTTGCACTTTCACTATTGACATAGTGCCCAGTGCCAGTTGCTGTTTTTTGCTTGTTTTTTACTTCGCAGGAAATCAATACCAAACGGAGTCCAAACGCAACGAAACTTTTTGGTGATTTTTTCTGGACCAGAAGACACAAGTTGGGCCAAGAAAGTACCTGAGGGGGGCTCCGATGGGAGCACAACCCACCAGGGCGCTCCTGGGGGCCCAGGCGCGCCCAGGTGGGTTGTGCCCACCTCGGCCACCTCCCGCACCGCCTCTTTGCTCTATAAATACCCCAATATTCCAGAAACCCTAGGGGAGTCGACGAAATACAATTCCAGCCGCCGCAAGTTCCAGAAACCACAGATCCAATCTAGACACCATCACGGAGGGGTTCATCATCCTCATTGGTGCCTCTCTGATGATGCGTGAGTAGTTCATTGTAGACCTACGGGTCCGTAGGTAGTAGCTAGATGGCTTCCTCTCTCTCTTTTGATTCTCAATACAATGGTCTCTTGGAGATCTATTTGATGTAACTCTTTTTGCGGTGTGTTTGTTGGGATCCGATGAACTTTGAGTTTATGATCAGATCTATGTTTTTATCCATGAAAGTTATTTGAGTCTTTTGATCTCTTATATGCATGATTGCTTATAGCCTCGTATTTCTTCTTCGAATCTTTGGTTTAGTTAGGCCAACTAGATCAATTTTTCTTGCCATGGGAAGAGGTGCTTTGTGATGGGTTCGATCTTACGGTGCTTGATCCCAGTGACAGAAGAGGAACCGACACGTATATATCGTTGCTATTAAGGATAACAAGATGGGGTCTATTTCTACATAAATAGATCGTGTCTACATCATGTCATCGTTCTTATTGCATTACTCCGTTTCTCCATGAACTTAATACACTAGATGCATGCTGGATAGCGGTCGATGTGTGGAGTAATAGTAGTAGATGCAGGCAGGAGTCGGTCTACTAATCTTGGACGTGATGCCTATATAATGATCATTGCCTGGATATCGTCATAATTATTTGAAGTTCTATCAATTGCTCAACAGTAATTTGTTTACCCACCGTATGCTATTTTTCTTGAGAGAAGCCACTAGTGAAATCTACGGCCCCCGGGTCTATTTTCTCATCATATATTTTCAGATCTATTTTGCTATTTACCTTTTTATTTATTTGTCACTTTTATTTTCAGATCTATATTTCTAAAAACCCAAAAAATATTTTGCTTCACTTTATTTTATTCGCGATCTATTTATCCAATCTACTACAATTTATCTCCGGCCACGTGCCAATTTCTGGCGCCGTTACCCGAAAGGGATTGACAACCCCTTTAACATGTCGGGTTGCAAGTATTTGTTCTTTGTGTGCAGGTGCTGTTTACGTAGTGTTGCTTGGTTCTCCTACTGGTTCGATAACCTTGGTCTCATCACTGAGGGAAATACCTACCGTTGCTGTGCTGCATCATCCCTTCCTCTTTGGGGAAATACCGACGTAGTTCAAGCAAACATCAAAAGGAATTTCTGGCGCCGTTGTCGGGGAGACATCATCAACATCTACCAGGTTCCTAATCAAAAATCTCATCTCCTTGCGATTTACATTATTTTCCATTTGCCTCTCATTTTCCTCTCCCCCACTTCACAAAAATTTGCCGTTTTATTCGCCCTCTTTCTCGTTCGCCGTTTTCACGTCAGATCTGTTTTTGAGTGCAATCTTGTTGCGTAGTCACGATGACTCAAGAGAACACCAAGTTGTGTGATTTTATTAGCACTCCGATTGCTCCTCCCGCCACTAGTGCGGAGTCTTGTGATATTAATGCCGCTTTGTTGAATCTTGTTATGAAAGATCAATTTTCCGGTACTCCTAGTGAGGATGCCGCGTCCCATCTTAACACATTCGTGGAATTATGCGATATGCAAAAGAAAAAAGATGTGGACAATGATATTGTGAAGTTGAAATTATTCCCGTTTTCTTTGCGAGATCATGCAAAAATTTGATTTTCTTCTTTGCCTCGCAATAGTATCAATTCTTGGGATAAGTGCAAAGATGCTTTTATTACTAAGATTTTTTCGCCAGAGAAAATTATTTCCCTTAGGACACAAATCATGAATTTTAAGCAACTTGAGCATGAACATGTTGCGCAATCTTGAGAAAGAATGAAATTGATGTTAAGAAATTGTCGATGTCTACTACATAACTTGTTCTTGTAGACTCGTGTTGGGCCTCCAAGAGCAGAGTTTTGTAGGACAGTAGCAAATTTCCCTCAGTGGATGACCTAAGGTTTATCAATCCGTGGGAGGCGTAGGATGAAGATGGTCTCTCTCAAACAACCCTGCAACCAAATAATAAAAAGTCTCTTGTGTCCCCAACACACCAAATACAATGGTAATTTGTATAGGTGCACTAGTTCGGCGAAGAGATGGTGATAAAAGTGTAGTATGGATGGTAGAAATATATTTTTAAAATCTGAATAAATAAAAACAGCAAGGTAGCAAGTGATAAACGGAGCACAAACGGTATTGCAATGCTTGAAAACAAGGCCTAGGGTCCGTACTTTTGCTAGTGCAATCTCTCAACAATGCTAATCTAATTGGATCATATAACCATCCCTCAACGTGCGATGAAGAATCACTCCAAAGTTCTTATCTAGCGGAGAACATAAGAAGAAATTGTTTGTAGCTATTCTTTCCGATCGATCTATCCAAGAGTTCGTACTAAAATAACACCAAGTTATTCTTTCCGATCGATCTATCAGGAGTTCGTACTAAAATAACACAAGTTATTCTTTCCGATCGATCTATCAAGAGTTCGTACTAAAATAACACCAAAACAAATTCAGATTCATAATACTCAATCCAACACAAAGAACCTCAAAGAATGCCCCAAGATTTCTACCGGAGAAACAAAGGCGAGAACGTGCATCAACCCCTATGCATAGATTACCCCAATGTCACCTCGGGAATACGCAAGTTGAGTGCCAAAATACATATCAAGTGAATCAATATGATACCCCATTGTCACCACAGGTATTCATAGCAAGACATACATCAAGTGCTCTCAAATCCATAAAAGTATTCAATCCGATAAAATGAAATCTCAAAAGGGAAAACTCAATTCATCACAACAAGATAGAGAGGGAGAAACACCATATGATCCAACTATATTAATAAAGCCCGCGATACATCAAGATCGTGCCATCTCAAGAACACGAGAGAGAGAGAGAGATTAAACACATAGCTACTGGTACAAACCCTCAGCCCCGAGGGTGGACTACTCCTTCCTCATCATGGTGGCCACCGGGATGATGAAGATGGCCACCGGTGATGATTCCCCCCTCCGGCAGGGTGCCAGAATGGGGTCTAGATTGATTTTTCGTGGCTACAGAGGCTTGCGGCGGTGGAACTTCTGATCTAGGGTTACCGCGGGGTTTTTGGAATATTTGACGATTTATAGGGCGAAGAGGCGGTGCGGGAGGCCATCGAGGTGGGCACAACCCACCGGGGCGCGCCCTGGTGGGTTGTGCCCCCCTCGAGGCACCCCCCAGGTGCTGCTATGGCCCATTGGATGTCTTCTGGTCCATAAAAAATCCACAAAAAGTTTCGCTGCATTTGGACTCCGTTTGATATTGATTTTCTGCGATGTAAAAAACAAGCAAAAACATCAACTGGCACTGGGCACTATGTCAATAGGCTAGTCCCAAAAAATGATATAAAGTTGCTATAAAATGATTGTAAAACATCCAAGAATGATAATATAGCAGCATGAATACTTCATAAATTATAGATACGTTGGAGACGTATCAGCATCCCCAAGCTTAATTCCTACTCGTCCTCGAGTAGGTAAATGATAAAAGAAATAATTTATGAAGTGTGAATGCTAGCAAAGTGCATAAGTTTGATCAATGATAATTTCAATCACTTTCCCTAGCATCATAACAACAACTCTTTCTCATAAAACTCATCATGGCAAAGTAGCAACCAATTCACATGTTAAGGTTCAAACAATGAATTCTCTTGAAACTCAACAACCTATATTCTTAGTCACCAAACAATTGCAATTCAACTTATTCAACAGAGTCTAAGTAAGAGCTCCACATACTCAACCATCATATAGTCTTCTATGATTGCTAACACTCACCGCATACACATGAGCAAAACGTTTCTACCGGACACATAGAAAGATAGGGGCTTATAATTTCGCCTCCCAACGTATTCACCTCAAGGGTGATGTCAACAATAATAACTCATGCTACCCATATCCAACTGGATATATGTGCCTAGATATTTCCTCACCACATGATGCTTGCCAAAAGAGAAAAATAAAAAGGAATAGAGAGAAAAACTTTGACTCTTGCATGAAAGTAAATACATAAAAGTAAAAGGTAGGCCCTTCGCAGAGGGAAGCAGAGGTTGCCATGCGCTTTTTGTTTGTATGCTCAATCCCTTAGTGCAAAAGAACATCACATTATATTGCCCCTTATGATAGCAACCTTTATTATGCAGTCTGTCGCTTTTATTCTTTGCCATCACAAGTTCGTACAACGCTCAATTTTCTCTTACACTAAATGATCTAACACTTTTAGAAGCAATTTTTATTGCCTTATTGCACCGATGACAACTTACTTGAAGGATCTTACTCAATCCTTAGGTAGGTATGGTGGACTCTTGAAAATAAGATTTGGGTTTAAGGGTTTTTGGATGCACAAGTAGTATCTCTACTTGGTGTGGAATTTTTGGCTAGCAAAGATGGGGGGCAAGCACCACATGTTGAAGGATCTATGACAATACAACTTCTATGTGAATATGAACAAACATAAATCATTACATTGTCTTCCTTGTCCAACGTCAACAATTTTGGCATGTAATATTTTGACGGGGGCTCACAATCACAAAATATTTCCAAGATAGTGTATTTGCATGTGAAAGTTCTCTTCCTTATAGTAATCATTCATGAATTGCTTGTATGACCAATATTGTGATTGTCAAGCTTCAAAAGATTTCACTTTCTAAACCCAATGTGAAGCTACCACTAGGCATGATATGAACATATAATTTCAACTTCATGATATTCAATTCATTCAACAATTTACTCATAGGATATAAGTGAAGCACGAGAGTAAATGACAAACTACTCCAAAAAGATATAAGTGAAGATCAAGCAAGTAGTTAAGTAAAGGGGTAGCTAATTGAGGACTCTCTCTTATTTAAAAACTTTCAGATCTAAGTATTTTATTAAAACAGCAAGTAAAACAAAACAAAATGACATTCTAAGATTAGCACAACTCAAGTGAAGAAGCAAAAACTTAGGCTCAACCGATACTAACCGATAATTGTTGATGAAGAAAGGTAGGATGCCTACCGGGGCATCCCTAAGCTTAGATGCTTGAGACTTCTTGAAATATTATCTTGGGATGCCTTGGGCATCCCCAAGCTTGAGCTTTTGCGTCTCCTTAATTCCTTTCATATCACGGTTTCCCTAAATCTTAAAAACTTCATACACACAAAACTCAACAAGAACTCGTGAGATAAGTTAGTATAAACCAATGCAAAAACCTTATCATTCTCTACTGTAGCAAATCACAAAAAATTATTATTCAACATTTCATACTAAATGCCTCTGCATATTTAATACTCCTATCCTCAAATAGAATCATTAAACAAGCAAAACATATGCAAACATACCAGCAATCTGTCAAAACAGTACAGTCTGTAAAGAATGCAAGAGTATCAATACTTATTTAACTCCAAAAATTATGAAAATTTACCACACTGTAGAAAATTTATCATATATTACTGTGCAAAAAGTTTCAACATTTTGTCACATTCTGACTTTTCTCGGGAATTTTTGCAACAACGATAAACTTTCTGTTTTGAAACAGCAACTCATATACTTGCAAAATGAGCATGGTAAAGGCTATCCTTGACATTTTTATTGAAAAGAAAGATGCAAAACATTATTCTAAATAACAGATAGCAAATCCTAACAATAAAATGATGCTCCAAGCAAAACATATATCATGTGACGAAAAAAATGTAGCTCCAAGTGATGTTACCGATAATGTTGGAGACGAAAGAGGGGATGCCTTCTGGGGCATCCCCAAGCTTAGTTGCTTGGATCTTCCTTGAATATTACCTTGGGGTGCCTTGGTCATCCCCAAGCTTAGGGTCTTATCACTCCTTATTCTCCTCATATCGACATCTCACCCAAAACTTGAAAACTTCAATCACACAAAACTTAACGGAACTTCGTGAGATGGGTTAGTATGATAAAGACAAATCATTCACTTTGGTACTGTCAAAGACAAGATTCATAATTGTTCTCACACAATTACTACTGTAATTTACAATTTTCACAATTTATATTAAGCAATATAAGCCATAGAAACCATAAAACAAGCAAACTATGCATTGAAAACAGAATCTGTCAAAAACAGAATAGTACGTAAAGATCTGAATTAAGGTCATACTTATGTAACTTAAAAAATTCTGAAAAATTAGGAAAACGTATAAAAGTTGTATACCAATCAACTGTAAAAAATTAATAATTTTTACACGTTACAGTAAAACATAGGTATTTCTGTACTGGACGCAAAAGTTTCTGTTTTTGCACAGAATCAAGTCAACCATCATCCACACTATCCCAAAGGCTTTACTTGGCACTTTATTGAAACAAAAGCTATAAAACAAGATCACTACAGTAGACTAACCATGTGAACACACAAAAACAGTAGGTAAAAGTGTTGGGTTGTCTCGCAACAAGCGCTTTTCTTTAATGCCTTTTAGCTAGGCATGATGATTTCAATGATGCTCACATAAAAGATAAGAATTGAAAAACAAAGAGAGCATCATGAAGCATATGACTAGCATATTTAAGTCTAACCCACTTCCTATGCATAGCGATTTTGTGAGCAAACAACTTATGGGAACAAGAATCAACTAGCATAGGAAGGCAAAACACGAATAACTTCAAGATTTTCAACACATAGAGAGGAAACTTGATATTGTTGCTATATGTAATTGCGTATGCTCCTCTCTCATAATAATTTTCAGTAGCATCATGAATGAATTCAACAATATAACCATCACATAAATCATTCTTTTCATGATCTACAAGCATAGAAATTTTATTACTCTCCACATAAGCAAATTTATTCTCATGAATAGTAGTGGGAGCAAACTCAACAAAATAACTATCATGGGATTGAAAATTAAAATCATGATGACAAGTTTCATGGTTATCATTATTCTTTATAGCATACATGTCATCACCATAATCATCATAGATAGGAACTTTGTTGTCATAGTCAATTGAAACCTCTTCCAAAATAGTGGATTCATCACTAAATAAAGTCATGACCTCTCCAAATCCACTTTCATCAATATAATCATCATAAATAGGAGGCATGCAATCATCATCATAAATTTTCTCATCAAAACTTGGGGGACTAAAAATATCATCTTCATCAAACATAGCATCCCCAAGCTTATGGCTTTGCATATCATTAACATCATGGATATTCAAAGAATTAATACTCGAAACATTGCAATCATGCTCATCATTCAAAGATATTATGTCAAACATTTTATAGAATTCTTCCTCTATCAATTGAGCACAATTTTCCTTTCCATCATTTTCACGAAAGTCAATATAAAGATGAACAATATGATGCAACCTCAATTCCATTTTTTTGTTTTCTTTTATAAACCAAACTAGTGATAAAACAAGAAACTAAAAGATTCAATTGCAAGATCTAAAGATATACCTTCAAGCACTCACCTCCCCGGCAACGGCGCCAGAAAAGAGCTTGATGTCTACTACATAACTTGTTCTTGTAGACTCGTGTTGGGCCTCCAAGCGCAGAGTTTTGTAGCACAGTAGCAAATTTTCCTCAGTGGATGACCTAAGGTTTATCAATCCGTGGGAGGCGTAGGATAAAGATGGTCTCTCTCAAACAACCCTGCAACCAAATAATAAAAAAGTCTCTTGTGTCCCCAACACACCAAATACAATGGTAATTTGTATAGGTGCACTAGTTCGGCGAAGAGATGGTGATAAAAGTGTAATATGGATGGTAGAAATATATTTTTAAAATCTGAATAAATAAAAACAGCAAGGTAGAAAGTGATAAACGGAGCACAAACGGTATTGCAATGCTTGAAAACAAGGCCTAGGGTCCGTACTTTCGCTAGTGCAATCTCTCAACAATGCTAATCTAATTGGATCATATAACCATCCCTCAACGTGCGATGAAGAATCACTCCAAAGTTCTTATCTAGCGGAGAACATAAGAAGAAATTGTTTGTAGCTATTCTTTCCGATCGATCTATCCAAGAGTTCGTACTAAAATAACACCAAGTTATTCTTTCCGATCGATCTATCAAGAGTTCGTACTAAAATAACACAAGTTATTCTTTCCGATCGATCTATCAAGAGTTCGTACTAAAATAACACCAAAACAAATTCAGATTCATAATACTCAATCCAACACAAAGAACCTCAAAGAATGCCCCAAGATTTCTACCGGAGAAACAAAGGCGAGAACGTGCATCAACCCCTATGCATAGATTACCCCAATGTCACCTCGGGAATACGCGAGTTGAGTGCCAAAATACATATCAAGTGAATCAATATGATACCCCATTGTCACCACATGTATTCATAGCAAGACATACATCAAGTGCTCTCAAATCCATAAAAGTATTCAATCCGATAAAATGAAATCTCAAAAGGGAAAACTCAATTCATCACAACAAGATAGAGAGGGAGAAACACCATATGATCCAACTATATTAACAAAGCCCGCGATACATCAAGATCGTGCCATCTCAAGAACACGAGAGAGAGAGAGAGAGATTAAACACATAGCTACTGGTACAAACCCTCAGCCCCGAGGGTGGACTACTCCTTCCTCATCATGGTGGCCACCGGGATGATGAAGATGGCCACCGGTGATGATTCCCCCCTCCGGCAGGGTGCCAGAACGGGGTCTAGATTGATTTTTCGTGGCTACAGAGGCTTGCGGCGGCGGAACTTCTGATCTAGGGTTACCACGGGGTTTTTGGAATATTTGACGATTTATAGGGTGAAGAGGCGGTGCGGGAGGCCATCGAGGTGGGCACAACCCACCGGGGCGTGCCTGGGGGCCCAGGCGCGCCCTGGTGGGTTGTGCCCCCCTCAAGGCACCCCCCAGGTGCTGCTATGGCTCATTGGATGTCTTCTGGTCCATAAAAAATCCACAAAAAGTTTCGCTGCATTTGGACTCCGTTTGATATTGATTTTCTGCGATGTAAAAAACAAGCAAAAACATCAACTGGCACTGGGCACTATGTCAATAGGTTAGTCCCAAAAAATGATATAAAGTTGCTATAAAATGATTGTAAAACATCCAAGAATGATAATATAGCAGCATGAATACTTCATAAATTATAGATACGTTGGAGACGTATCAATTGTCCTACTCATGGTTTAAATCTTTGGATGATCATACAATTTTTTTATGCGGGATTGAATTTTGTTTCTAGAAATCTTTTAGGTTCCACTGCGGGTGGTACTTTTATGGAAATTAATTTGGGTGAAGCTACTAAATTGCTAGACAATATTATGGCAAAGTATTCACAATGGCATACCGAAAGAGCTCCTACTAGTAAAAAGGTTAATTCGGTTGAAGAAATTTCTTCTTTGAGTGAAAAAGTTGATGCTCTTATGAAATTGGTTGCTAATAAAAGTGCTCCTATTGATTTTAATGATGTGCCTTTGTCTACTTTGATTGAGCAAAATAGTGATGCCGTAGATGTGAATTTTATCTCTCGAAACAATTTCAATAACAATGCTTATAGAGGTAATTTTAATCCTAGGCCTTTTCCTAGTAATTCCTCTAATAATTATGGTAATTCCTATGGTAATCCTTCTTATAATAATAATAGGAATAACTCTGATTTTGAGAATAATATTAAAGAATTTATCAATGCTCAAAAGAATTTTAACACTACGATGGAAGAAAAATTGAGTAAGATTGATGATTTGTCTAGAAGCGTTGATAGAATTTCTCATGATGTAGAAAATCTCAAGATGAAATTTTTTGTGCCTAAGGTTGAAGAATCAATTAAAGCTTTATATGTTTCTATGGATGAAAGTAAGAAAAGAACCGCTATGCTTAGAGCTAGAAGAGAATTTTTAGAAAAAGCGTTTTCCAGTGATTGCTTTCACAAAAATGATGAAGATCTTAAAGTGATTGGTGTTTCTTCTATTGATTCCTTTTTAGTAAAATTAAAATTGATGAAAAAGGGACTGAAGAAGAGTCAACTTTAGCTAGAAGGCGTCTCGATAATTTGGAGGGTGAAAATCTTGTTAAGAAAATTGATAAAAGTGGGTTTGGAGAGGTCAAAACTTTAACTAGTGATGTGCCCACTCTTTTGGATTACAAAGACTTTAATTATGATAATTGCTCTTTGATTAATTGTATTTCTTTGTTGCAATCCATGACAAATTCACCCCATGCCTATGAACAAAATAAAACTTTTACTAAACATATTGTTGATGCTATGATGAAAGCTTTGGAAGAAAAGTTGGAATTAGAGATTTCAATTCCTAGAAAATTAGATGATGAATGGGAACCTACTATCAAAGTCAAGATTAAAAATTATGAGTGTTTTGCTTTATGTGATTTGGGTGCTAGTGTTTCTACAATTCCGAAATCTTTATGTGATGTGCTTGGTCTTACCGATATTGAAGAATGTTCTTTAAATTTGCACTTGGCGGATTCTACTATTAAAAAGCCTATGGAAAGAATTAATGATGTTCTTATTCTTGCAAATAGGAATTATGTGCCCATAGATTTTATTGTTCTTGATATTGATTGCAATCCGTCTTGTCCAATTATTCTTGGTAGACCGTTTTTGTGCACTATAGGTGCCGTGATTGATATGAAAGAAGGGAACATCAAATTCCAATTTCCTTTGAGAAAGGGTATGGAACACTTCCCTAGAACAAGAATTAAGCCACCATATGAATCAATCATGAGGGCATCTTATGGATCTAGAAACAAAGATGACAATACTTAGATCTTTGCATTATGCCTAGCTAAGGGCGTAAAACGATAGCGCTTGTTGGGAGGCAACCCAATGAATAAATTTATTTTGTCTTTTTCTTTCTGTTCTTGGGTGTTTGCACAATTATGCTACTGTTATGATTATGTTTTTTGTGTTTTAATTAGTGTTTGTGCCAAGCAAAGCCTTTGGGATAGCTTTGGTGATAGTTGATTTGATCTTGTTGGAAAACAGAAACTTTTACGTCCAGTATTTTTTTTTGAAAATTCACAGAAGAGACGAAAAATTCTGAATTTTTTACACAAGATTTATATACAAATTTCCTATGTTTTCCTAATTTTTCAGAATTTTTGGAGTTACATAAGTATGAGAACAATTCAGATCTTTACAGACTGTTCTGTTTTTGACAGATTCTGTTTTCTTTGCATTGTGTGCTTATTTTGATGAATCTATAGTTTTTATCGGGGGGTATGAGCCATGGTAAAGTTAGAATACAGTAGATATAATGCAATAATAAAATTTGAATGGGTTTTCTACAGTACTTAAAGTAAAGATTAGTTTTCTTATACTAACGGATCTCACGAAGGTTTTGTTGAGTTTTGTGTGATTGAAGTTTTCAAGTTTTGGGTGAGATTACGATGGATGAAGGAATAAGGAGTAAGAAGAGCCTAAGATTGGGGATGCCCCATGGCACCCCAAGTCATTATCCAAAGAGAAGCAAGCAACTAAGCTTGGGGATGCCCGAGTGGCATCCCCTCTTTCTTCTAACGACCATCGGTATTTTACTTGGATCTATATTTTTATTCGTCACATATCATGAGTTTTGCTTGGAGCATCTTGTATGATATGAGTCTTTGCTTGTTTTGCTTTTTATTTTTAGTCATGAATCCTTGCTGGACACACCTATTTGAGGGAGCCAAAATTATGCTATGACTTGTTAGAATTGCTCTCTATGCTTCACTTAAATCTTTATGAGCTATGGAATTACTCTAGTGCTTCACTTATATCTTTTTGAGCACGGTGTGCTTTAGTGTTTTTGAAGAAATGCTCTCATGCTTCACTTAGATTTATTTGAGAGTTGGTATTTTTTTTTAGAAATTCTCTCATGCTTCACTTAAATTATTTTGAGAGAAGAAATTTTCTATGCTAATGTTCTTCACTTAGATTTGTTTGAGCTATCAAAAGCAACACATAAAATTAGACCCAAAGTGATAGATATTCAAGAGGGATATAATAAAAACTTTCATGAAGATCATTGGACAAAATAAACTTGATTCCATGTAATAGTTTTGCGATATGTTGATATAATATGTGAGTCATGTTGATGAGTAATTATGCTTTAGTAAGAATATTGGTGTTAAGGTTTGTGATTCCCTATGCAAGCACGAAAGTCAATAGTTATGCAATGAAATTACATCCTACTTGTGGTGCATTATTCGGTGTTAGTTATGCTTAATGCTCGCTTATGAGATTTTTCGTTTCTTGGTCGGATGCTTCTTAATCTTTTGCTAGCCTTCATTTGCACTAAGTATAATCACTACTTGTGCATCCAAAATCCTTAAACCAGTTTTTCCATATGAGTCCACTATACCTACCTATATGCAGTATTTCCGTGCCGTTCTAAGCAAATTTATATGTGCCATCTCTAATTTCAAAATAAATTTCTCTTTTGTGTGCTCGTACCACTCATGAAATGGTAAGGGGTGGCTGATATATTTCCATGCTAGATGTGTTATTCTCAAGATGAGTGTTTATTCACTTGTCATTGCACGAGAGTACGGCAAAGGTATTAGGGATGCCAAGTCCCGAAATGAAAAATGAATTTACTTTATGTTGTCAAATAATAAATTCCTTAAAAAGTGTTGGTTTGGAGGGCACCCGTGGATACGGCTAGCCATGAAAAGTGAAAGTTTGGTGGAAAAAGGAATAAACTTTATTTTTTGTTTGGGAACCGCCTATCATATATCTAGCATGGAAAGTATTGGGAACTACTCGATCGTTTTCGTTGACAGGAAAAGCATGCCACCCAAAATGTTTTATCTCTACTTTTTTCGCTTTGAGCTCTGCCACCTCTACAAATCCCTACTTCTCTCTGTGAAGGGCCTTTCTTTTACTTTATGCAATTTTTATTTTGAGTCTCCATCTTCTCTTATAAAGCACCAACTAAGGGGCACTATGATCGTACTTGAGAATTGGGTGTAGTTAATATGCGAGTGTGTTTCATGAATGGATTAATGATTGAGCATAATGGGATAGGGATAACTTGCTTTAGTGTTGATATTTTGAAAGACATGGTTGCTTGTTGATATGCTTGAGTACTGAAATCTTCATGTCAAAACTAGACTATTGCTTTGAATTATATAAAAGTCCAAATGTCCATGGTACAAAGAAAAGAATATGTGATGAACATGTTAGGCAGCATTCCACATCAAAAAATCTGTTTTTATCATTTACCTACTCGAGGACGAGCAGGAATTAAGCTTGGGGATGCTGATACGTCTCCAACTTATCTATAATTTTTGATTGTTCCATGCTGTTATATTATCATTCTTGGATGTTTTACAATCATTTTATAGCAACTTTATATCTTTTTTGGGACTAACCTATTGACATAGTGCCCAGTGCCAGTTGCTATTTTTTGCTTGTTTTTTACTTCGCAGGAAATCAATACCAAACGGAGTCCAAACGCAGCGAAACTTTTTGGTGATTTTTTCTGGACCAGAAGACACAAGTTGGGCCAAGAAAGTACCTGAGGGGGGCTCCGAGGGGAGCACAACCCACCAGGGCGCGCCTGGGGGTGCGCCCAGGTGGGTTGTGCCCACCTCGGCCACCTCCCGCATCGCCTCTTTGCTCTATAAATACCCCAATATTCGAAAAACCATAGGGGAGTCGACGAAATACAATTGCAGCCGCCGCAAGTTCCAGAAACCACAGATCCAATCTAGACACCATCACAGAGGGGTTCATCATCCTCATTGGTGCCTCTCCGATGATGAGTGAGTAGTTCATTGTAGACCTACGGGTCCGTAGTTAGTAGCTAGATGGCTTCCTCTCTCTCTCTTTTGATTCTCAATACAATGGTCTCTTGGAGATCTATTTGATGTAACTCTTTTTGCGGTGTGTTTGTTGGGATCCGATGAACTTTGAGTTTATGATCAGATCTATGTTTTTATCCATGAAAGTTATTTGAGTCTTTTGATCTCTTATATGCATGATTGCTTATAGCCTCGTATTTCTTCTTCGAATCTTTGGTTTAGTTAGGCCAATTAGATCGATTTTTCTTGCCATGGGAAGAGGTGCTTTGTGATGGGTTCGATCTTACGGTGCTTGATCCCAGTGACAGAAGGGGAACCAACACGTATGTATTGTTGCTATTAAGGATAACAAGATGGGGTATATTTCTACATTAATAGATCTTGTCTACATCATGTCATCGTTCTTATTGTATTACTCCATTTCTCCATGAACTTAATACACTAGATGCATGCTGGATATCGGTCGATGTGTGGAGTAATAGTAGTAGATGCAGGCAGGAGTCGGTCTACTAATCTTGGACGTGATGCCTATATAATGATCATTGCCTGGATATCGTCATAATTATTTGAAGTTCTATCAATTACCCAACAGTAATTTGTTTACCCACCGTATGCTATTTTTCTCGAGAGAAGCCACTAGTGAAATCTACAGCCCCCGGGTCTATTTTCTCATCATATATTTTCAGATCTATTTTGCTATTTGCCTTTTTATTTATTTTTCACTTTTATTTTCAGATCTATATTTCTAAAAACCCAAAAAATATTTTGCTTCACTTTATTTTGTTCGCGATCTATTTATCCAATCTACTACAATTTATCTCCGGTCACGTGCCAATTTCTGGCGCCGTTACCCGAAAGGGATTGACAACCCCTTTAACACGTCGGGTTGCAAGTATTTGTTCTTTGTGTGCAGGTGTTGTTTACATAGTGTTGCTTGGTTCTCCTACTGGTTTGATAACCTTGGTCTCATCACTGAGGGAAATACCTACCGTTGCTGTGCTGCATCATCCCTTCCTCTTTGGGAAAATACCGACGTAGTTCAAGCAAACATCAGGATGTTTAACGAGGCAATACGTAGCTCCGGAGTGTGGCCCCCCTCATGGACTGCGGTAACACCGAAGTAACGTTCGGCGGTTTTGGTGTTGTATGAATATGCCTGAACAGTCAGAGCGTGATCAATTCACGAAAATTTTACACAGTACAGACACATGTGATATAAGATGTGTGGTAATTTTTCATAACTTTTAGAGATGCATAGGTATCTGAAGAAATCCCTCATTACAGATTGTTCTTTACATGTCTAAAAATGTGGTTGGGGGGGGGGGGGGGGGGGGGGTCTTCGGCAGTTAGCAATCCTAGCAGATCTTACGTTGGGTCCTCTTATAAGTATGAAAGTGTGGTGGAAGGTGTGACCACCCAGCACACAGCTCCGGAGTGTGACCCCCTTCACGGACGACACTACCACCAACACTTGGAGATGGGAAAACGGTCAAGTCGGGTTGACCCGGAGGGAATCTTGTGGTGGGTTGGACTCCGACTTTGTTCTAAAATGTTCCTATGGGCTGACCTATCACAACCAGATGAAAAAGTCCATTGGTAAAAGGTCGTTTGGTGAAACTCAAAGGCCTAGATCTCCGGGTCAACGGGACTAGGGTTAGACCGGTCGGGGGCCTTCGGGGGTAGCAATGCCACCAAAACATCGCACTGAGTCCTCATACATGTCTTAAAGTGTGGTGGGATGTTTAAAGGGGCAATACACAACTCCGGGATGTGGCCCCCCTTACAGACAGGGATAACATTGAAGTAACGTTCGACGGTTTTGGTGTTGTATGAATATTTCTGAATAGTCAAAGCGTTGCACAAGTGCCCGTTATGGCGTTGTGTTGTGGCGGTTATGGCTATTTTGGATGTGTTCGATGACCGTTGTTCTTGTCATGATGTGTTATCGATGATAGTTACCCTATGTTTGATTCCTGATAATTATGTAATACTCATATTTTTGCTCTAGTTTAATTTGGTAGCAAGATGTCTACCAAACAAGTTATGTAGCAAGATGTCTGCCTAACAGAATGTTCAACTTACAAGTTTGTCTTACTATGTATAATCTGGAAGCACGTACCGGTGAAGTTCTATAAGCAGTTTTTTTTAGAAGTTGTTAAAGTTGCAAAGATTGGATTTTTTACTAACTCAGTTTGTTATCACAAACCCTGTCCACCAAACAAGTTTCTATGGAAGAGGATCAGAGATGTAAAGGGAATTGAGGGGGTGGGGTGGAAGTAAGGGATTCACCACATACTCTAAAATCCCCACCTTTCCAATCCTCCCCAATTCACTTCTACCAAACAAAGCTTAAAGCGAAACATCCAGAGAGAGGATCCGGAGTGCCGAGGAACACCGCTGGCATCTGAAGTGCCGAGGAACAGCAGGTGAACTGGAAGGGAACATTATCCGGCGACATCCTGATGGAGACCTGATTGCCGTACATCTGTGTGTGTATGCTTCCAACCACAGCCACAGGCACGGCGCATGGGACATTTGGACGTTGTCCCTACTCCCTAGCCATAGCCATGGAAGCTCCAAAAGGCTTCGGCCCCAGTCGTGCCCCGACGCTCCAAAGCTTTCGTTCTCGAGATCCCATCTCAGGCACATTAACCAGTGGCCTGCGCGGGAGCACGGATCCACTTCATCATCAGAAACAAATAAAAAACACGGGGCCGAACGTCCTTAGGGCACCACCACCACCAAGCGGCACGTACGGAGGCGCCAGGTGTGGTGAAAGCAAAGCTCCGATGAACAGCAGCGCCACGTTTACGGACGGTGATTGCTCTCGTTCCCGGCTCCGGCTCACGGCCTGATCTGTTTTTCCACTGGACAGTTGACGCGGTATAAACGGAGTAGTAGTAGCACATGCGTACAGTATGATTTCTTCTGGAGAGAGTTGTGCCCTATATTGTGGGATCTGGCTTTGATTCAAGTGGCTGGCTGTTCGTGCTGGCTCGTGCGGATTCCTCACGCCGATGTCCTAACTTTCTTGATTAATAAGTCAGCTAAAATCTGCATACGGCAATTTAGAGCATCTACAACCGGACTTCATGCCCGTGCCAAACGCTCGGACGGGCTGTCCGGTCGGTGTCCGAACGCAAAAACGTCGCCCAATTGGACGCCTCATAGCCGGTCCAAACGCCCGGACTGACTGGCACTCCTCATATCCAGCCGAAATCTGGGATGGATATGGGGAATCCCGGACATGTCCGGACACGCCCGCTACGTCGGACAGACCGGAAGGGCCCGCGGCAATTCACCCGTATTCGTCCCCCTCTCCTTGCCGCCGAAGGTCGGCGTCACCGAACGACGCCACCTGACTTAAAAAGCTTATGGTCATCGATGTACCTTTTCGAATTCAGATGAACATGTCAAAAATGACTTCTTTGTTATAAAGAGAGAAGATTCATAGTGACTGCCCACAACCTTCAGAAAGGATATGATGATGACCGGAGCTTACCGCTATGGGAGGAGTTGGCTATTTAAGCCGACCGCGTCGCTCCTCGCACGGCAAGGTGGAACTAAACCCCCAACCAATCACGCGCGCCATATAGGCTTTGTCAAGCCGGACCCACCCAAATCGTCTGAAATACTACCAGTTTAGTCCCACCTCGTCGGGCGAGGCACACGCCGACCGGCTTAAATAGCCGCGTCGACGGACGGCGGTAAGTTTCTCTCTTGTTGCATTAGGTCCATCAATTATCGTTGTGTGAACAAGGCAGCTTGACACTAGATTGTATTTCATCAACCGATGATTGTGCATCGAGTGTCAAGTTCGTTTGGTTCATATACGTTGAGAGCCCTACTACAATGAAAGAGATTTTTATATTAATCAATATCTGCGAAAACTGATTTTTATTTTGGCCTGCACTAGCTTTTTATCGTTGACTTTGTGTTGTATGATCGTCGAGCATGGATTTGGGTATCAAGATTTGAGGATTATGGTTGTGGAGAGGGCCGAACGGGGACCTGTCCGGCGCTGTCCGCTGGCGCGTATGAGCGCGTCCATGGCCGTATAGTGGCATGGATTAGGTATTCATGGTTGTAGATGCTCTTAATGAAAGAAATCATTTTGATGGAACAACAGGAGTTTATTCTGATGAAGATAGTAATAAGATCATAAAATATGGTTTCACTTTATTTATGAACTTGTGTTAGCAGATTATAAACGTATTACCGTGGAACAAAATTCACTATTTTCCCGGTAAAAAAAAGGTTTATAATTCTGTTGTCCTTCCATGCTTCATAGTCACTATAATCACTGGTGATGCACACTGTATGATACATAGAATGAAGTGATTTACTATTCTTGAAATATAGAGTATTGCTTGTCTTTGTTTTGATACAAAATATATATGACTGTATGCATCAATTGATTAAGAGGTCAATGATTATCTTCCTTTCAAAAGGAAATTACATAGACACCCCACACACTCACACGCTGCGTATCGAATATCGAAGTTGTGAAGTTTTAGGATTGGCAAAGTCACACATGTTCTTGCTATCGAGGAGAATGTGGCCATGAAATCCACTTAAACGATATGCACAAAGCATTTAATCTTCGTTTTGATCTTTGTTGGACTAGAGGTATGTTCATCCATGTAGCCACCCGATCATTTGTTGGCTCTCGTGAATAGTTGTTTGAAATTTCTGGAAAAAAAAATGTTTATGTTCTTGCTCCCAATATCAGTAGCGCTTGGTCTCGAGCTCCAAGTGAAAATCCAATGTCCAACTAACGGGTTGTATGGGCTGGCAATGACAATTACTGCGTTCGCATTGTTTCTTTGTTGAAGATATTGCATGAAATTTTACTCAAACTTGAAAAGTTTTTGCTGATTTCTTCGACTGTGTTGCTTGCCTCAGCTCTTTCATGTTTACTCACATTCCTAGGGTCCAGAACTTTTTAGCCCATTCTCTTGCTAAAAGGGCGTTCTTGTGTAGATCTTCTACTTTTTTTTTTGTAAACCCAGGATTTTATTTATACAAGACAGGTCGCAGCTAAAACACTAACATTGTCCTCAACTAAATTACATAGAGCAGCCTTTGTTGGACAAGATGCTGAAGAGTGAGCTGCACTACAACTAGTGTAAATGTAATGTAAATGCTTCCAGGAGTTGAATGGATAGCAGCTTGAGCTTCTCTATGGTCATTTCTTTTGATTTTGAACACCCTACTATCAACCCCTTCAGTGTTCAATATAAAGCTCTCTAAACTTGGTTTGATACTTCAATGTCCTGGCTTCTCTATCGGTTTTCTTGCCACTGCCGCCATAGCAAGTGTAGATCTTCTACTAGCTGCTCTTATGTCTACAGCAAAGCTTCTCGATGTAATGCCAGGTTGGGTTATGAAGCCATTGACTTTCCTCTGGGAAAGATCCTCTCTATACGCTGTGTTGGGATGCTGAATTAATAAAATAGTATATCCCTTTTTGAGGGCTTCAGTTTGCCAAAGAAAAAATCTTCTTGTGAAACACGTTATCTAACTTTGGAACCAAGAACAAATTCACGTCCATACCATTAATACGTGTCAGTTGATCGCCTGGTCAGTGATCAAATGCTCAATTTTATTCACTACCCTG
Organism: Thinopyrum elongatum; assembly: GCA_011799875.1. Classification (NCBI taxonomy): domain Eukaryota; kingdom Viridiplantae; phylum Streptophyta; class Magnoliopsida; order Poales; family Poaceae; genus Thinopyrum; species Thinopyrum elongatum. Next base: position 362,726,534 of record CM022297.1, on the reverse strand, counting down.
CACGATCTCACGACTCACCGAGCACCACCAATTACCAATCTGAAGGACGACAGCATTGCGAAAATAATAATCCAAAAGAGATCCAGAAAACACTACTTCTCAACACGAGTTAAGCCGGCCCGGCCCTCAGCACTCATCAGCGAGCCAGCGACCTTTCCCCCGTCGCAGCGCAAGATGCCGCCGCTGGCTCTCCTCCTCCTGCTCCCGCTCCTCCACCTCCTCGGCCCGGCTCTCGCCGAGGCCCCCGACCGATACGCCGTCCGCTACGCGCCGCCGGCCACGGGTGCCACCGGCAATGCGGCGGCCCAGGAGTACGTCGACCCCACCTACCCGCTCCCGGGTCCGCCCCCCGCCGCGCCGACCTGCACCGTGCCGGTGCTCTCCTATTCCTTCGCCAACACCTACGGCGCGCCCCCGGCCAAGGCCGCCTACGCGCCCCCGCCCGGGTGCCCCGCGCCCTGGTCCCAGGTCGTCCTCTCCTTCTCCGCCGCCTGCGCCGGCGACCAGTACGACCGCGTCGCCGCCGTCTGGCTCGACGGCTCCGAGCTCCTCCGCACCACCACCGCCGAGCCCACCCCGGAGGGCGTCAGCTGGACCGTGCGCAAGGAGGTCACCCGCTACTCCGCCCTCCTCCGCTCCCCGCCCGACGGCGTCCTCTCGGTCATGCTCGAGAACCTCGTCAACGACGAGTACACCGGCATCTACAACGTCACTGTCTCCCTGGAGTTTCACGGGACTCCGGCTTACCTCTCCGGGGTAAATTCCCCCTCCTCCGATGCTGGTGTCGCCGACCCCAGCCCCGCGACGCCGACGCTGCCGGAGTCGTACTTCCAGCCGGCGGACCTGATCCTGCCCATCTCGGAGGCCACCCGCGACAACGGCTACTGGTTCCGCATCCAGAACTCGTCCGACTCGCGCTCCAAGCTCGTGACCATTCCGTCGAGCACCTACCGTGCGGTCCTGGAGGTGTTCGTGTCCCCTCACTCCAACGACGAGTTCTGGTACTCCAACCCGCCGGACCTCTACATCCAGGAGAACAACCTCACCACGCAGAGGGGCAACGCCGCGTACCGCGAGGTCGTCGTTAGCGTGGACCACCACTTCGCCGGCTCCTTCGTGCCGTTCCCCGTCATCTACACGGGCGGCATCAACCCGCTCTACTGGCAGCCCGTGTCCGCGCTCGGCGCGTTCGACCTGCCCACCTACGACATCGAGCTCACCCCGTTCCTCGGCCTCCTCGTCGACGGCAAGGCCCACGAGTTCAGCATCAGCGTGGTGGACGGCATCGCCGAGTGGCTCGTGGACGCCAACCTGCACCTCTGGCTGGACCCCAGCTCGTCGGACGTGCAAGCGTCGGTCGGCCGGTACCGGACGCCGCGGCTGTCCATCTCCCGCCGGTACACGACGCAGCTGCTGAACGGCAGCTTCAACATCCATGCCAAGAGGAAGTCCTTTTTCAGCGGCTGGGTCAAGTCGTCGCTCGGCAACTTGACAACCGAGGTGGAGACGGAGCTGGAGGCACGCAGCCTGGTCGAGTTCACCAACGACGGCCGGAACAAGACCGTCCAGATGAAGGCGGGGCAGGAGACGGAGGTGCTGGTCCGGTCGGAGGCGAGGAAGGTGATCGGCAAGCTCAAGACCGAGTCCGAGTGCCCCCTGTCGTTTTACATGGACACCGAGGACGGCGAGGACGGCATGTCCGTCGTCACGGGGAGCCTATCCCACACCCTCAAGCTCGAGACGGAGGTGAAGTCGGACGGGTTCGAGAACGAGGCGAAGCTCGTGGACGAGCAGACGGCGGAGGGCTGGATGGTCGTCAAGGACCACGACGTGATCAACGGGTCGGCGGCGACGAGCCAGATGTACCGTTTCAGCGACGACCGGTGGCGCTACCAGCGGATGATCGACGCGGTGGACGGGCTGGTGCTGGGCGACAACGTGAGCGAGAGCTACCGCGTCCAGGACGCGGCGAAGGCGAAGGCTTGCCTCCCCGGAAGGAGCTGCGACGGGACGGCGTCGGCGGACGAGCGCTGGGTCGACATTGCTGCGATGTGATTGTGAATGCTGGAATCCCAGCTCCGTGGGAAATTTCGAGCAGGTTCGAAATGTTTTTGCTAGTTGCATTAATCCAGTGCACCGCATTTATCCCCAGTGCATTATTGTTTTTGTATACAGTACCGTATAGGCGTACACTGTAGTTTATGTGAAGTGTATGATGATGAAGCATCGATACGGCGATACGGGTACGGCAATACGGGATACGACAATTTCTAGAAATAGCAATAGCAAGCATATATAAATTTCTAGTTTTGTAGCAAGCAATTTTATGATTTTATCCAACCAACATTACTACATTAGCAAGCACCAACAGATCGATGTACATGTACAGTACACCTATGACTATGAGAGAGTACTACTACTACCTACATCAACGGATCAATGATACATCAACAGAAGCCAGCAGCAGCCCAGCAGCCAATCATACATCAACGGATCAACTACACATCAGTACAGCATCAGGACTCGGGCAAATAGTTCACCTTGCGGTGGCGGCGGAGAAGAGCAGAAGACTCGAGGCAGAGAGGCGATTCCAGGCAGTTGGGTCGGCGGCGGCGAGCCACTACAGGCGGCGGAGGCGGCGACGGCGGAGGTGGTGAGCCACTGCTGGCCGCGGCGGCAGTCCTGAGTCAGCCCTCAATCCCTGGTGTGGTCGTGGGCTATTGGGCTCGCTCCGGGCTGCGCTCGGTCGCCCCGCTGTGTCCAGACGTGTCGCGCGCGTGTCCCGGCCGTATCGGCATTTTTTTCTTTATTTTTTAAATCAAAAAATGAGATACTTCTGGGATACCCGTATCTAAGCCGTATCTTTTTTTTTTAACATCAGTACAGACGCAAGCGTTCATACATACGCGCATACATTTACCCCTATGAACGCACACACGCACACCCTACCCCTATGAGCACCTCCGAGAGATTGAGCCGGCATGTCATCTTGAAATTTATGAAGTCACCGTAGACGCCTCGTCGTCGACGGAAACGTCTTCTCCCACTGGAAGCACATCGCCGGAAATTCTGAAATAAATCCAGGAATAATGCGAGCACCAGGATTTGAACCCTGGTGGGCTGAAGATACCACTGTCCCTCGATCATCCAACCACAGGTTGGTTCGCCCGTATCTTGCGTATCGGCGCCGTCCTGAACGGCAATACAGCGAATTCTGACGTATCGGTGCTTCGTATTGATGTACGCGCTCGTGTCAACGCTTAGATCTCGATCTATGTGTGTAGCGATTTGTAAGAGAGCTACGTATTGTATTATGCTTATTAATAAAGCTGGTGACTGTGATGTCTTGTCGCCGATCAGTTTTGGGCTGCTTTTGCGAACTGCGTCGGTCAGTCGGTGAGTGTGGCACTCTCAGCTAAATGGCCAACTCCAATGATTAATCCGTGTTCTGCTACTTCCTGGACCTGCAAGTAGGACGAGAAGGAAAGGCGCCATGCCGCAAGGGGACGAGCTACACTCCGTCTCACGTGTTGGCCATGCACTTCTCCCTCGTGCGATCTCAACGTGTTCGACCATTTACCTCAAGGGTATTTACTATAAGTTTTTTCATCATGTTTACCCGGAGCTCCTCGTAGATTCATGTATATGACATAAGATTTACCGTTTGTGTAGATGTCGTTGATGGTAGAAGAGTTTTTCGATGATTCATCGTGGACGAATTCGAAGATTATTTCTAGGATGATGAATAGTACTGAAGATTTCGTTGATGGTTGCTCAATGAATAATGAGTGTTCAAATATATTGTCCGTCCCTCTTTATCAGTTACGGTTTTCGGAGCAACTGGTTTGTGCATAAATCCAACAATAGAGAACCGGGCGAAGAGGAAGTGTGCAAGATCGCAACCAGGTGGTTCGACGTACCATCGAAATGCAGTAAACCTCCTAGAATCTTCCTAGTTAGGATTATTTTATGTCGAATCCTACATACCCCGCTCATCTATTCCGCTGATGCTTCATCTTGTCACAACGACTATTCCACTGCGTTGCTAATAACATGGAAGCCAATGAATCGTTCTTCACGCAACAAATGAATATCGTCGGTCTACTAGGTTTTCATTGTTTTCATAAAGGTAATCGCGGCATTTTGGATGACCACATATGACACACCTGCAGACATAACATACGAGAATATTCGAATGGCCGATACAATCTTAAGACGCGTGAAAGTGTTTGCCGATGTGGCGATAAGGATTTGTGGAGCTTAGTGTCTGTGGACACCCAACATCGAGGACACACCGAGGGTTTTGATACAAGAGGTTGTCCCGAGATTCTTGAGAGCATTGGTTATATGCATTGGAGGTGGAATAATTTCCATGCAACACCGGTGATCCCGTGGATTCTCCTCCCCTCTGCCTGCCGCTCCGGCGGCCGGTGGTGGGACGAGAATTCCGGTGTCTCAGCTCCGGCTAGTACTTTAGGCTAGAGTTTTTAGTCCTCGCAGGAGCAACAGATTCAGTCGGATGGTGACGCTTTTTCTTTGAGTTGGTCTTCAAGGCCCCAATCCTCCCTAAGTTCGTCTAGACGGATTCGACAGAGCTCCCGCGTAAATTCCTACCGCCCCTTTGGGTGGTGAGGCCAAGGTTTCTCGTCGTGCGTGTGCACTGACGAGATCTGGTGTGAGGCACTTTCGATCGATTCAAGGGTTCAACGACAAGACTACGGCTCTAGGGCGTTGGCCTTAAGCGCACGTGCACGAAGACTTTTCAACTGTCATCGAGAAGGTCAAGTTTGCTCCGATAGGAGATCGGCGACATCGACGCTTTCTAGCGGCAATAGTGGTCTAGGGACCTCGACATAATTTTTGGTTATGTTTTGGGTTCTTTGTATAGATCCGGATGCTCTTTTTTTTTGAAAGAAAAAAAACTCTTAACTAAGTGATGACTAATAATTCCAAAGGAGCAGGACGAGAAGGGAATTAAGCGCCGTGCCGCGAGGGGACTAGTCACCTTTCACCGTGCCGGGAAAGGAGCGTAGGCTTGGCCCCATCAGCATCCACGCTGGAATCTGGATCACCTTTGCAATCCGGAGGCGGAGCCGTTCCATAGTCCGATCTCCAAACAGATAATATCTGTTCCGGTCAGACGTCAGAGTGGTTATCCTTCCCCAAAACTGAAAAAACCGCTCGGGTCAGAGCTGCCTTGCTTTCGCCCGGGACAGCCGCACCGGCCAACAACGCATCCTCACCGTCCGCTCAGAATCCTGGCGCCGAACGCGGCCCAAGAGCCCAGATCCAACGGCCCCCGCCCGCGCGCGCGCGCCTCCTCGTCGTCTGCAGCAGCCCGCGTCGCGTGCCACCCCCGAACCACATCGCGGCAAAACAGAACGGAACAGGAATCGCTCTCCTGCTCGGATTAAAGCCGGACCCCTCTTCCCAAGATCGCCCCATCAAATCCCTCTTCCCAAAGCCCTCCCAGCCGAGCAGCCAGCGCCCGCCCCGAAACCCCAGCCAACCAATCCAGGCACCACGGGCGCCTCTCCGTCTTTCCCCGCCGGCAACGGCATGGACCCAAGCCGCAAGCACGGCACCACGGGCGCCTCCTCCTCGTCTTCGTCCGCCGGCGACGCCGACGGCGCGCACCCCAGCTGCAAGTTCGAGGTTCGCCCGCCGCTCCCTCGTGACCTAGCGTGTTCGATCGCCTTTGCATGTTCGGTCTGGATACGAGTTCGATCCTAACGAGTTCGATGGTCCTTCGCGCGCGCGCGTGTGCGGTTGCAGGAGGAGGCGAGGATGACGGGGGACGCGCTCCTCGTCCTGGACGGCCTCGTGCAGGTGTTCCCGCAGGTGAGTCCGTGACTGCCAACGTGCGATTGATCTTTGCTTTTCTGCAAAAACTTTGTAATTGACGCCCGTTGGATTGGTTGTACGGCCGATGATTTTTTATACAGTACAAAAAAAAAGTACTGCCAACGAGTTCGTCGGTTTAGTCTCACACATTGCTGATCTGTCGAACAAATCGTGACGGGTTTGTCAGTTTTGTTTTACTGAACTGCGTAGGTGTACGCTGCTGATCGTGTGTGTGTGTGTGTATGCCTGCGTTTGTCGTGAATAAACGAAGGGCTGCTCTGCGTTGACACACAGATGCTTAATAATTATAGCAATGCAAAGCGTATGGTGTTCTTTTCTTAGTTTGCAGGACATATGTATGTGAACCACTGGCTTTGGTTGATCTGCTTTAACCTTAATTTCATGCCATACGCATGACACGAAAAAGTGATCTGTTTTTCTCAAACACTAGAGAATTTGATTGAAGTACGCATGCATTTCAATTCTTTCTGCAATATTGTTCTCTAGTCTTGGTGAGAGTTTTTGTGGGTCCGTGATTTTTGTAGTAAAGCCTAGGCAAAACTATTTTTTCACTAACCAATTAACAAAACTCAAGTAATGAATGGAATAGTTGTAGATCTTTTCTATAGAATTGATCAAACTTAAGCAAAAAAAAAAACTTAAGCAAGTTTGACTTGGGACAGACCTAGAACTTCAATTATTGAACGGAGTAGTCTGGAACGGATGGAGTTACTGTATGAAATTGTGAATGCATTTGTTGTTGTTAAAAACTATTGTAGACCTGGCACGCCACTTACTAACACACACTGCCACATCCCCACTTTTTAACTATGCAGGTTAACTTCTCAACACTGATAGAAGTTTCCATCTCATTCAATGGAGATGCTGATGCAGCAGCAGATTATGTTATCCATAATGTCCTTCCAAATAGTACCGCAGATGGCAATAATGCAAGCACGAATGACGATTCAGATATTCATGGTAAGATTTCTTCTTTCCTCATTACTTCCTGTTTTCATCTCAAAACACTTTTTGTGTTGACAAAATCCTTTCTCAGGGCAACATCAGGTATTTAGTGACACAAACACTAGTTTCACAATCCCGCCAGTGGATGATGGGACCATTCCAAAATCTGTACAGTTTGACTCTATCAATGAAAATTCTGCTGAACATAGAGAAAGCTCCATGGGAGAACAATTGATGCAGTCACCTGCTGCAGCATCAACATCTGGTCAGGACGGTCTACCTGAAGAAATTGATTCTGATTCTGTGCTAGCTGGTGCGCAGAACTCAGTTGTCGATCATGAAGTAGCTCATTCTGAAAATGAGCAGAAAGAAATGAATTATTCGGACCCCGCTACTGAAGTTCACTGTGATGAACAAATACAATGCTCATCTTCTGAGGAAAACCAGGCCGAGCCAATTTCTGAAGATATTTCTACGCTGCATGGTGATGATTCACCTGATATGAATGTGCAATCAAACTATTCTGTTAGCCCTGAGTCCATTGATGATGCAATCTCCGCTGAAAACTGCAAGAAGGTAAAAGTGTTTCCTTTTCATTTAAATTCATGAAACATCACTTGTACTTGTCAAAAATACTAGTAACAACTCAAAATAATTGTGATAGTAGCTGTACAATAGTAGAATCAACATCACTTTCATATGAAAAATTGAGGATTAAAATATGCCCACCTTCCTCCTGCAAATCTCAATATTCCCTCACCAAATTACTAATCATTTTGACTAATCCGAGCGTCACATTTGGGTTACATAGTGTGCTTCTTAGGTTGGACTCATTGAAAACTTCCTAATACATTGTTCTCCCAAAAATTTACTACATGTTTCCAATTTCTCTTAATGTATGAATATGTGTTGCAGAATACTTTGCTGTCAAATGTGGCAGCGATAAGTGAAATGCTAGAGGAGGTTGAGGTTAGTGAGGCAGAAACAAAACATGTTGTATCCGAAGCAAGTCAAGCTGGCAATGATATTCTTGTAAAGGCGGCAAAGCTAAAAGAAATGTCTACACTTGCAGCAGAAGAGAACAACAAGGTTTTACTCAAAGAATTTACTTTTCGTACTTTATTTTCTGCTAATTGACTTGCAGCAAGATCCTTTAAGAACTTTCGTAAAAAAAGAACAAGATCCTTAATAATGGAAATTGTGTAGGTTGCAGCAGAGGTTTTTGCTGAGAAATCTATTCTAGCCTCAGAAGCGCAGGGGCTCCAGTCCTGGTTGTTTGACATTTCTGAAGAACGAAAACATTTCGTGTCAGTCATTGACGAGGTAAGTTATAACCTTGTTATACCGTTGCACTCTTTTGTTGTCTATTGAAATATAAGTACGATTCGGGCTTACAGTGTAGTGTACTAGCCAGCATCAAGTACAGGTTCAATACTCACGGCCAAATATCATGTATACAGGCATCACGTCCATGACAAGTAGACCGACTTTTTTAGGAAAAAATAAATTTGTATTACAGTTGCACTTTGCTTTGTGGTGCTGGTGCACAGTTGTTAGTTGCTCCTATGTCTGGCTGCTCTGCTGTAAATCCTTGATTAATACAGGCAGCTTACTGTATTTCTAGGACATTTAGCCTATTTTGAGTAGATGCTAGCTATGTGTCAGAAAGTTCTGTTGCTGTTTTTATTTTGCACTATATGTTGATAGTACTAATTTTTATACTGCATAGGTTATTACTATTTCAACATGAAATATAATTTAGTTTCTTACAACCTTTCATCATGTACATTATGAAGATGCACCAGACTCTTCAAAGAAGACTTGATTTAGCAGAAGCAGAAAGAGCAGCTGCTGAGATGGAAATGATTGAAAGGGAAAAAATGGCTCAAGAAATGCTGAAAGAACAGGAAGTCCTACTTGATGCTGCCAAGGAAGAGTCTAAGATGCTGGAGCAACAGGCACAGGAGAATGCAAAGGTAACAAATGAGCTACTTGCATTGGGTGACAGACCGATATATGTATTGTTCTTCCTAGCCGTAATTCTACGAAAGGATGGCTAACATGCAATCACTTGATACAGCTGCGGGAGCTACTGATGGACAGGGGCCATGTTGTGGATGCGTTGCAGTAAGTATAGTGTTTGAAATCGTTCGAACTGACATTTGAAAATTTTAAGTTACGAATCTACATATATGATCCGTTTATTTCAGTGGAGAAATGCTTGGAATCTTCGGCAACATTGCGCATCTCCAACGCAGAGTTGATATGCGGCTCCCTGCCGATGAACAACGGCAACTAGCTTCGTCGATACTGTCCAGCTCAGTCGAGTCAGCAGCTGGCCAATTCCCTGCTGAAGAACCACTGCAGCTCGCTCCAATGAGCTTTCCCAGCCCGGTCCAATCAGCACATTCCGGACTAATCTATGTTGATGAGCCACTAGAACTAGCTTTATCGAGCTTAGCCGGCTCGGTCGTATCAGCGCCTTCAAAACTACTTCCTACTGGTGAATCGTTGGACCAAAGTTCATCGAGCTTGGTCGGCTCCGTCGTATCGGCGCCTTCCAAACTGTTCTCTGTCTGTGAGCCACTTCAGCTAGCTTCATCGAGCTTGTCTAGCTCTGTCAGATCGGCGACTTCGGAGAGCAGCTGGTCTTCTGCCACGGAGTCGAATTCAGGTTTCAATGACGAAGAGGAGATCGCCGTTGCTTCTCCCCGTGACAATTTTGCTCTGGATGACACCTGGGATGTAGTCGAAGAAGACGAGGAATGCGTGTGCTAATCCATGCTTCATTTTTTTTTCGGCAATAGTGATTAGCAGTTGCTCATACGGGGCCGGAACTTGTTCCAGATTTACGCATGTTTTTTTTTGTTGAGTTTGAGAGATTTATTACTCATGGTGATAACGTGCTTTCATGCTGGTACTTTTCCTTTGTAGCCGGGACATGCTCATATGAGGGTCATCAGAAAAGGTGACAAAATTTATTTAGTAGTGATATTATTTGACAGTCACTGCAGGTTATACACAACTTTCTACTTGCCATTTTGGTGAAATATTTGCTCGTTGCTGATGGCTCAGTTTTTTTTATCGAAATTTTGTTTTTCGTTCAAGTCCAATCACTTATGCTTTAGTCATCCTAAAACAAGAAACGAAGCACGCTTCGGGCGCTCTTAGAGTTTAGCGACTCTCGGCTGTCGGATCATTTTCTTGATGTGTTTCCGACCGTCGGATCTCGCTCTCGGACGATCCGGGCCGCTGGATCGAAAGGAGACATATTGCAATAAATAGTATGCCCTCCAGTGTGCCACCGCCTGTAATTTTGCTGCCCCGCCAAGGGCATTTCGTTCATTTCGCGTACAAGGGTATAAAAAGGGGTCCGCTGCCGTGGGATGACCTAGCCGCCTCCTCCCTCCCGCACTCGCGCCTCCCCCGCTCCTAGCTCCTCCCGCCTCGCCTCTTTCTCTCCCTCCAAACCCTAACCCGCGCCCGCCTCCCTGCTCCACCGCCGGCCGCCGCCGCTAGCCCGGGCACCATCCACGACCTCACGCTGCCTCACCTCTCTCTCTCTCCCTCCAAACGCTGACCCCTCGCCCCGGCCCCGCCGCCCGTGGGAGGGAAGGAGGAATGGCGAGGCAAAGGTGGCGGCGTAGGGGACGCGGCGTGGCGCAGGGGGGAGCTAACCACACGCCGCCGCCATCTCCTCCATCCATCGGCCGCCACCTTCGCCGGCTCCTCCTCCCCCCGCATCTCCTTCCCGTCTTCAGGCCGCGTGCTACCACCGCCCTTCCTCCTCTCCTCCCATTATTCCCCTCCCCTAACCCTAGAAATGGAAGAGGGGGGCCAGTCGTCCGCGGTGCCGTGGCCGCCGTCCAGAACGCTCGCCTGCGTGGATGCGTGGCACGAGGCTGGGGATGCTGTCCCCGCAGTGCTGGTGGAGACGGAGACCCGGTGGCCGACCAACGTGTGCAGCGCCGCCAGCAACTGCTTCCATGGCTTCCTCGGCCACCCTGTCGTGTTCGAGATGGAGATGCCTCCCTGCTTCACCACTGCTAGGTACCTCTTCCTCCTCCACGATGTTTTGGCAGATGAAACTGCATGGATGTTCCGATTTGGAGCTGAGCTGCATATGCTTTTGATTATTTGCTAGATTTGAGATTTGCTACTAATTACGGGTGTCTGGATGCCATAGGCGGGTTTATGCGTGCTCGTTTCCTTGCCTGATGCGGAAGGGGAGGCTTGCAAGCAACCCCAATCTGAATGAATTCAGTCAGGGTCACGCAGGGGGTAAGGCAGCCCGATGCGGTAAGGAACCAGGTTCTGAATTCGGGCAGCGTCAACCCAATCTGAGGGGGAGGCTGCCCTGCAGTTCTGGACCAAGAGGGAAATCATTGGTCTTTTTTAGACAAAAAAATGCAATTGGCAACACATATGGCTGTTGTTCTTTATGACTGATGAGTTTAGTATTGTTGCATTCCTGGGAAGCTTGCAAGTGCAGATACAGGGAAACTAGCTGCTTCTACTTCAGTTTGATACATATGTAATGACTTGCATAGTGTCTGCTTGCGGGTGCAGAGGGTGACTTGCAAGGGTTTCCTGCCCCCAGGGACCCGGACATGGTTACCCTCCTCTTAGAATCCAGATGGGCTCAATCGCTTCTGTAGTTTATGAGCTCGATAGTTTATGATCTCGATGTTTGTACCATTGACTAAACATGTAGATGTTTGCTATTGTTTCTGTGCATGTAGCTGACTATGGTTGCTCAAAATTATTTCAGTTGCTTGAGAGAGCCCTTGAAGCGTCTGGAGATGATTTGGATGATGCAATAAAGAGTTTGAAGGACCTGCACCTGATGGAGTCAAATCAGGCTAACCTATCATCCACTGGTTCCACTTTTGAAAATGGGCCGACAGCAGTTCAGCCATCTGTTGAAGGTTCATTTTCCACCAAAAGCTATTCCATTCCTAGGGTACATATTAGTAATTTTCAACATTGTGCTTCCTCATGCATTTGTCCCAGTTGCAGTAACCACACACACACACAACAATGCAGTAATATTATATTCGTATTTTAGATATCTAGAAACCCTGCATGTTGCATTTACCTATGTTTTATTGTTGCATTTCTACAAGGTCATGTGCTGTCATTTCAAAATAGAAAATATGTGTGGATCCATTTACGTCATATGAACTTATGGAGTATGCATGTCACTCTATGTGATTGTCTACCCGTAGAGTCAGATCACCGCACCCTCGGCCATTCTTACATGTTTTGCGTTGATTAGAATAACAGTTCATCTGTCTATCCAGTAGCACCAAACACTCAATTTCTTGCACTATTACATACCACATGACTGCTCTGTAACGATTAGTCGTTTCTCACTTATTTCCTACCCCATTTTGTTAATTTCATACGCTTATCATCATATTGACAAGAGCAACAATGTTTCTTATGTTTGGCAGGTGTTGTTACCAGCGGAGGTGTGGACACAGCTACTGAACACCAACCTACCGCAGCTAGCCATCAGCCAAGTAATAGTGGCCCTGAATGGGTCGATCTTTTTGTGAGAGAGATGTCAAATGCTTCTACCATGGACGACGCTCGAGCTCGTGCTTCAAGAGCTGTGGAAGCCTTGACGAAGTCTATTCTGGAGGGTGCAGGAGCTGAAGCAGCACAGAGCTTGCTTCAGGTAGCCGCTAAATAAATGTCTTGAGTAGGAAATAGCCTTAGGATTATAATTGGAAAATAGTGATGCCTGACAAGATCCTGTTTTTTTTGGCAAAGCAGGAAAACATGGTGCTCAAGGAGCAGATGACGGCCATCCTGTCGCAGAACGCGGTCCTGAATTTGTTTATATATTTGTTAGATGTACAAGCAGCAGAAGAAAATCTCCCCTCCGCTCATTGTTGGTGGTTCAGACTCGGGTCGTCGATGCAAATCGATCAAGTGCCCCCGTCTTTAGTTATTCTGTTTGGTGGTACGTGGATCTGCTGGTGCACTGGTGAGCCACCCGTTCTACTCCACCTTCTCCTCTGATATTCAGTGCAATTCATGTGTTGCTTTGTGCTCAGTTGATGTGGAATGTGCTTAATGTTTCCCAGTAGAAAGCTTAGTATTGCTATGTGTTGTTCAGCATTGGCTCCTGGTAATGAATGGTTCCGGTTTAGGGCGAATTTATCACTCATTGTTTTTTCCAGAGTGAGTTATAATCAATAATAATTGTTTCCTTTGTGAGCGAGCTTACTGTTCTTTTTTATTTGCAGAATGGGGAGCTGATGAACCCGGGGTCCCGACAGATATACCTCATCTTCCCGGCGGACAGCACCTTCCGTGAGGATGACGTCTCCAACTACTTCAGGTACATCACCGTGCTCGCTCGCACACCACAGTCCTACCTCTGCTCCGCCTCGAAGTCTCGCCGGGATTAACCGTGCTCGTCCTCTGAACCGCAACATCTACGGTCCTGTCCATGATCTGCGCATCCCCTACCAGCAGAACCACATGTTTGGGTTCGTCACCTTTGTCTACAAGGAGAAGGGCAAGGTCCCCGGCAAGTTCAGGCAAGACCACGGCGATCTTTGCCTCTTGCTTCTGGCAGCAGTAACTAACAACAACATCCCCATGACCATTTATTTTTGTTGTTGCTCTGCAGGAAGCAGAAGGGTGAGAGGGTGGACTTCTCTAGCCGCGGGTCTCCCAACTATTGTATCTACTTTATTGCCTTCTGTTATCCAGATCGAAATTGTCCTAAAGAATGAGGCAACACTCGGAGGTGGCACCTACACATGATCCCTGTCTCGCTTAGATGTCAAGGTCGTTTCTCTCCATATTGTATACCTCTCATAGGTTTTTTCCTGGCTTTTACTTTATGATGCGTGTGCTAATGTGTAGAGATTAAACGGTATCTGCTTGGACTGTTATTGTATTCGGCACTAATAAATCATAAATCATGGTATGAGACTATGGGTATACTCTTACGGTTTTACTTAATTTCTACCTCCGTTGATATATCATATCTTCTTTGTATTATTTCACAGGATTCTTTGCTAGCAGTTAAAATATCCTATATAATCTGGAAAAGATATAGCTTAAATCGGTGCATGTGTAATTAACTCCGTATATTATTTTGAGGAAGAGTTTAATACATGCATGTTCTCTCAAATTAGGTTGCCCTTGCCGTGTATATAAATGTGATGCTTCCTTCCATGACTAAATAGGTTGATGTTAGGTATGAATGTATAGTCGAGTCATCTTTAACAGAATTGCTTTGTGCACTATCTTTCGGCTCTGTCTATTGTGTTGGCATAACTGATTCCACTGCCTTTTGTTATTGTTTGGATCAACAACTATGTACTGAACCTATTTATATCTATGCCATGCTTCACCGCACAATGCTGATTTATGTTGTTCCAAACTGAGCTCTTATGGACTGCATATTATACTAGATTGATATGAAGGTGTCCAAACATATGGCATATCAAGATTGTTAGGCTTTGGTGTTAGGTCCTGTCAGATTAACTATATTATTGTCTACTTCAGGTTTTTTGTGCATTTAGTGCTGGTTGTTTTGATCGAGTAAGTGACACCTAACTTTCATTGATTTCAGAAGAACGAAGTAGAAACTGCGCATGCCTTACTTGTGTAGATGTGATGCCTTGGCATATATAACAGAAATATATGATTTCAAATCAAACATTGTCATGTCTTCTAAATCAGTGTTTCCCATCACACAACAGAAATTAGTGATTCAAATGGATATGGGGGTGGTCTAAGAAATTACATAATTTTCTAAACAATTAGTTGTTCAAATTGCAATATATTGTAAACAATTTATTGTTTAAGAGTGTTATCAGGGTTGTTCATTCCATTACAATATAAATCCCATTAGGTAATTCAAATCGCAGCGAATGTGATACTTCACTCTTAGGAACAATTGCTCCCAGCTTCTTCCAAGTCTCCTTGCCTAAACATTAGTCGTGTTTCTTAAGTGATCACCGGAATTTTTTTCCTTGCAATGCTCATTGTTGCTGGTTATAATTTTTTCTGGTTCTTCCTAAATTTATTCTCAAGGTGGTAAATGGCTTTCTTGTTGTTACACTATTGTCAAGCCAGCCCACCCTTATCTTGCTGTCTAGGTATCTATGGTGCTCACAGTGGTCGCCCAGGTCCCGATGGAGATGGTAGTCCCTGGCCAGGGCACAAAATTGTTGCCGTCGACCCCGCCATTTCCACTCCACCCTGAGGTATCCGGATCCTTACTTCATGGGCTTCGCTACTTCAGATGAAAGGATCCATGCTATATGAATAAATTGCTTTAATTCATGTTCTTTACAAGTATATGCAATCTTGGACTGGATGCCAAAATTGTCTTTTATGTCATCCTTTAACTGACTGCAGATCAATTTTCTGTTGTACCAATGCTTCCTGATATGTTTGTACTTCTCAGATTCATGTTCTTTAGTTTAGGCATAGTAGCTTCTAGCTATTGTATATGCAACACCGCATTTTGAATCATCCAATAAAAGTTACATTAATTTCCTGACCGTTTTAGATAGTGGATTATAACATATGCAAATCCTTGATGTATACGAGGAAGTGTTTGTTCATTAGTATGGCAACATGTGTCGTAGTGGCTAGGACTCTCCAGTTTGCTCATCCACTCTTTAGTTTTTCACCCCTTACTTTAACATTTAATTTTGTTGTCCTTCCTTACAAATTTTCATTGTTTCATTGCTTTATATGTTCAAATTGTAAAGGAGATAATAGAATAAGTGTTTACTCTCAAATTGTTTCTTCTCTTTACCTAACCGTGACAAATGCATGTTTCCTTTTCCAGTGCTTCTCCAGTCGCTTTACAAAAGATGGTCTCAAGGACCATCTCAATGAACCCGTTGAGGACATGATGATCCGATTCAACACTGGAGGTGCTAAGAGACAAGTCGGAATGATGATGGGTACAAATAAGAGGGCCACAATAATAACCAATTGATCAGATTTTGTCAAAGGCGTCGTGCTGAATGAATATCAGATATGTGTCTTCGCCTTCAAGATTAAAAGGGGGAAACCATCGCTCGTTGTCCATATGCTCAGGTACCAAATCACAATTGCATTGTCTATACAAAAATCATTCTATGGTCATATGTCTCATGAACTATTCACATTAGGTTCATATGGAATGGCACCCATGGAGTTAATCGACAAGACAGTTGAACCAAGCTATCTATTAGCATGCATAACTATGGTTTCGTAGTTTTACCATCTCCACTACCACTGTGTTTGGCTTTTGTTGTCTATGTTTCTGTTCTTGGTAGCGAACTTAATGTCAGCTAATTAACTTTTGTAATCTCTTGACTATACTGAACCTATGATGTTTGCTTCTAGAACGGATTAGCTTTTATAATCTCATGGCCGTGATGAACTCTATGATGTTGCTTTTGGTATATAGTGAATGTTCCTTCTTTCTGTTGAACCAGAAAATTACTTGTCTAATACATGTTCTAAACTTTCTTTCCTACTAACTCATTATAGTGCTGATCTTTACCCGATTGGCCACGTCATTGGTAGATGAATGACGCCACTTATTAGTATGCTTAGTAGCTATGGCTCCATCATTGGCTCTCCTTTATTAAGTTCCTGCTCTTATTACCTCCTCTTCTATACTCTCGCTTTTCATATTGAACTTCATGTGGGTGGATATCTTTTGTGCTCTTATGAACACACTGAGCTTGATCCTGTCTTATAATCTGATGCTGATATTGAGCATCATTGTGTCTTGCTTATATCACAATTGAGTGTTTCTTCTTTGCCTTATTGTTATCATGTATTAATGCATCTGCTAAACCTGAATTCCTACTAACTTACCATTACTTGCTTGATCAAAATGTTGGGACCGGCACTCTCGCGCCAAGGCGCGATCCCGATCTAGTATATACTCATATATGGTCCTACATCGTTCGGCCTGCAGCTCCATGTGCCTTGTAGCTCAAATCCCCAGTTTAACGCTCTCGTGTCTCCTTAATATCGGTTATTCGGTGTTTCTGACTCATATACATTTGTAGCTGCCCGACCGGCGGAACGCTCGGCCGGCCGCGCGCACCCTCCGGCCGCGTAGTGCGATTCGTGCTGAATCACGCCACCGCGCTAAGCCACACGGCTGCTGGGCCCACGCACGCCCACACGTACATATCCTTATCTACTCGTGTGTGCTCTCCTCCACTCGTTCCATCCCTCTCTTCGTCCTTTCTTCCAAACTCCACCAAACACCATCGCCGTGGGATGCCCAGACCACCACCACTGTCTTATAGCCATGCCCGTTCCACCTTCTTCCATGCTCGTCGCCGTGAGATGCCCCAACCACCACCACCATCTCACGGCGACACCCGTTTCCCCTTCTCCAACCTGCCACCATTTTTTTGACGGCAAACATCGACTGCGCATCCGGCGAGGTCGATTTGCTGCAAACGGCAAAAGAAAAGCTGGAACCGGCCACCGCAAACGATGCAACCAGCTCCGGTGCTGGAGCCTGCCACCGCAAATGCTGCATCTAGCAAAGGGAGAGCTGGATCTAGGTAGCGGCGAAGCTGGAACCAGCCACTGCAAAATATGCAACTAGATGTGGTGCTGGAGCCGGCCGCTGCAAATGCTACAACCAACACATGCTTTTGTCGGAACCAAGGATGGAGGGAGCTAGCGATGGCGGCGCCATGGATTCGACGACCGCGGAAATGCTAGAACCATCATTTTTTTGCTGGAACCAGTGATGCAGAAAGGTGGAAGGACGACGATGGAAAATGCGACCGATGGCAAAAAGCTGCATTCAGCGTTTGCCGAAGCTACAACCGTCGCCGGGGAAAGTTGCATCCATTGTCGGGGGCAGTGCTGGGACCGTGAGCAGAGAAGCTGCAACCGTTCCACGATGGTGAGCTGGGGGCCTAGGCGGCGTTGACAGTGCAGCGATTTCGAGGTGGGTGCCGATGCGGGGGGAAGGGGGATGGTGGTTTTTCTGTAAATGCGGCAACCGCTCATGGCGGCGCTGTCAACGGCGACGAGGTGGCTGCAGGGCGTCATCGACGAGATGACCTCGATGATGGATGCGGCGTGCTCTCGTCTGTGCACGCTCACAGAATTTAAGGGTTAGTGAGATGAAAGAGACTTTTATCGGGCAGCTACGAATCGCTGCATCGGGCAGTTAGGACGTGACCAGCCGAAAGTTTGGGCCGAAACGCGGGCGCCTATCAGCGCCCTTATAAACAGGCAACCGGCGAGTACTCCACGGGACAGACCACTCTCGTTCATTCTGAATCATCAGCCTACAGAACAGGCACACGATGTGCACACCCAAGATAGACTGGAGGTTTACAAATAAAATAAGACGGCCAATAAGTTGTGCACACTGGGGCATGAACATGTAGCTCGACATGGACTATGGAGGTGTGGCGGCGGGCCAGGTGCGAGCGGCGGCAGGGCCCCAGTCATGTGTGGAAGCAGGAGGCCTCCGATGATGCATGCGGTCAGGAGTTGAACAACATTGCCGACGCTGACTCCATATACTTCTATAGTCTATAGACTGTACCAGGATAGTCACAGTGGGGCCAGCATGGACGCAGTGGCACCCACTTGCGCTTTTTGCCCAAGGAATATGGTGCAGGTTATACTTTTAATGAAAACCTCGACGTCACACTCCAGCACCCACCCTCAAACCTCCCGCAACCGTCCGGACTGCATTGTCCGGACCGTGAAAATTATCCAACACGGTCCTGTATCGGTCTGCGGCATGGTTCGGACGCGTTTTCTCGCACAAACCAGAGACAAACATGGGGATATTTGCGGGAGTCCGGACCACTGTCATGTCCGCTTCTGACCGTCCTGGTTCACCAAAAACTCCTTTCCCCACCCCCGCGCGCTTCTCGCCTGTCGCCCAGCTGCCTGCATTCATGCCGCTGTAGAGCGCGCCACTCCACATTGAAGGCGGCTCAGGGTGGACGCGGCCTCTCATGGCCTCCGCCATTGAAGCAGCACGTCGACTGAGGGCGCCGCCCGGTGCATGCTCGGCTGAACACGCCTCCTCGCTGAATTCATATGTCTCCATTTAAACCGCGTGGAAGTCGAGAAACCTACTCCGGCCACACGTCCGTTCATGAGTGGGTTGGCATTAAACGCAACACCGGGCGAGCTCCTCCCGTCCACCCTCTATTTAAATGAGGCCAGAAGCCAGGCAAGAATCACACCACTCCGCAGCTCCCAATCAACTCCTTCCACCATTTTCTCCACTCTTTCGATGGCGTCCGACGAGTAGAAAGAGCAGTTCTACGGCATAAAAGCCGGCTGGCTGGCCCCGCTGAGTCGGCAGGATACGAGTGAGGAAGTTCGCTCCTCCACCACCCTCGTCTAGCCCGACGGGGCCAGTTGCCGCTCCAAGCGGGCACGATGGCACGAGCATCGCCGCAGCCGTCGAAAATGACGCATCATCCCGCGCCTCCTGTGTCTGTGACCGCGCCTCCCGTGCATGTGACCGCACCTCCATGCAGACAGAGACAGAAGCCCGGTGCGCGGAGATCGACGAGTCAGTGGCCAGCGCATCCGTGTCTGCAACAATCATTGAGAAGAAGTAGAACACGGGAGGCAGCCGCCGCTTGGGTCCCATGAAGGCCACCCCGAGGCGACGCCGACGTACACAGCCGGTGTCTTCTTCAGCACAGACCATCATCGATCCCACATGGGCTCCACGGAAGCGGAGACATCCCCTTCCCCTCCCGCTGAAGTATCAGCCGGGGGTTCCATTCGGATGAGCGGTGGGGAAGTGAGTCGTCCTTTGCGCTGAAGCATATACCTCCGTGGCTCCCGGCAGTCCAGTGATCGGGCTGCCGAACATGAGGAAGACAAAGGGATCAGCGGGCGACCATTTCGATTAGGTATTAATTATACCTCCAGAGCCGGCCTAGCACCACTTTGATGTAAATGTAATGAAATCCGTCATTTTATATGAAATCTGTCATGTTTATATGAAATCCGGCCGTGTTTGCATGAATTCGTCCAGTTGGTTCGAATTGTTGTCAAAATGTATGCGCCTAGCATTGGATGACGTCCTTCCGCATTCATGTCCACTGACTAGTTCCCTCTGTCCACGAACGGATGTGGGAGAACATTTACTGGTCATCGTTGGAGATGCCCTATGCAAGGTCAGTATGATGCCAGGTCATAAAGCCATCCTTTTCTTTTTAGGAATTTGATTGAAAGCCTTCTGGGCCTCGTGCTCCAACGTTGATCATTTGAGATGTGGCTTAAATCCTATATAAATTATTACTAAGGATTCCCTGGTACTACATGGCATCGAAATTTTAGCATATACTACATGAAACTCTTGAAAACAATCATTAATTTGTTTATTTTTTTCTTCTGTGAAGCAATCAAACAAACCACAGTCTTGTAGGATCCATATGATAATAACATTGCAATCCTATGTTTTTTCTATTTATGTGTTTTCGGAAATCTAAGAATCAAGGAGGCCCTCTTGAAATAGGCTTTCGCCCCGCTTTATAAATAATGCAACGATCCAGACAACCAACATCCAAACTTCGAAACAAGAACGACGATGAGGGCAGCAGCACAATCGCGCCCAAAAAACAGAAGAGAAATAGGAAAAAAGCCACCTAGTGGCTATCGTCAGGTGGTCATATGACGACGATAAATGACGCGCTGTAGCCAGAAGCGCATCCATCATGAGGCCGAGAAGATCATGGTCGCGCTGCCGAGAGAGTGGATGCTAGTGCTGCAGAAAAGTAAGGAATTTGAAGGAGTCAGATGCCTATCACGAAAAGACCCGCTCAATCACCATTTTATTGCAAGGAGGCCCTCATTAGTTCATTGTTTAGCATGAAGGAGTAAGTTATCCATTGTTGATAGGCAAGAGGAGAATTATTCGTACCCGTAAAAAAGAAGAAGTATTATTCGAAGCCAAATTCACTAGTCAGGACGGCATGCCAGCTGATTGAGTTGACAATGCAAACGCGTACTTCTCAGATGCATGCCACTTATGTCAAATATTCTTAACTTTCATTAAATTCCGTCATTTGACAAAATGATGTCAACTTTATAGGTGCTTTGTACCAAAAGGCATGGCCCGTGATCAAGCAGGATATTATGGCGGCATTACACAAGCTCTATGTGGGAGATGGGCGTGGATTCGCGAAGCTTAACAAAGTGCTTTTCGTTCTCATACCAAAGAAGCCAGATGCGGAAGAATTCAGGGATTTTAGGCCCATAAGCTTGTCTCATAGCTTTGCCAAACTCTTCGCAAAATTGCTAGAGAATAGAGCTAGAAGGAGGATGAAGAAAATTGTCTCGATTAATCAATCGGCTTTCATAACAGGAAGAAATCTGCATGACAATTTCCTTCTAGTCTGATAGGTGGCTCGGAAGATTTATGCCAGGAGAGAGAAGGGCGTATTCCTCAAACTTGACATTACCAAAGGTTTCGATTCTCTCTCACGGCCTTTCCTATTTGAGGTGCTTAGATAGAAGGGATTTAGGCACATGTGGCTTACTTGGATCGCAATCCTGCTACAGACGACAACTACTAAGGTACTGGTTAACGGCGTCCCAGGGAGGAGTTTCGCACATGCTTGCGAGCTAAGACAAAGGGACCCTATATGCCCCCTCCTCTTTGTGATCGCGATGGAGGCGCTATCGGTACTAATCAGCAAGGCTATGGAGGCAGGAGCCATCAATACTTTCAATGGCATATCTTGCAACCAATGACTGTCCATCTATGCGGATGACGTCGCCCTGTTCAAAGCCCACGGAGTTGGATCTAAACTTTGTGCGATCAGCTCTGGAGATCTTTCGTGAGGCCTCGAGCCTTAAGGTCAACTACAGGAAATCCTCAGCTCTATTAATCCGTGGCTCTACGATTGACATCAATAGGGTGCAAGGAATGTTGGGGAACGTTGCATGGAAAACAAAAAATTTCTACAAACACGCAAGATCTATCCATGAAGATACATAACAACGAGAGGGGAGAGTATGTCTACATACCCTCGTAGACCGTAAAGCGGAAGCGTTTATCAACGCGGTTGATGTAGTCATACACCTTCACGATCCGCCCGATCAAGTACCAAACGTACGGCACCTCCGCGTTCAGCACACGTTCAACTCGATGACGTCCTCGCCTTCTTGATCCAGCAAGACGGGCGAAGTAGTAGATGAGTTCCGGCAGCACGACGGCGTGGTGATGGTGGTGATGCAACTATCTTCATAGGGCTTCGCCGAGCACTATGAAAATATGACCGAGGATGAACTAGAGGGAGAGGGGCGCCGCACACGGCTTGGGGATCGTGGTGTCAGTTGCCCCTCTCCCTCCACACATATATATAGGTGGGGGGGGGGGAGGAGGGGAGGTAGCCTAGGGCAACCCCAAGGAGGCCGGCGGCCACCCTTGGCCCCTGCCCTAGCCGCGCCCCCTTCCTTCTTGGGCGCGCGGGGGAAGGCAGGAGGGGGTGGCGCCCCTCTTTCCTTTCTCTTAGGTGGAGGGAAGGCAGGAGGGGCTAGCCCTCCCCCCTTTCCTTCCATAGGGCCGACAGCCTAGAGGTGGGGCACGCCAGCCCCTTGTGGGCTGGTGTGCTCCCCACTTTTGGCCCATATGGCCCAATATCCTCCCAGGGCCTTCGGGAACCCCTTCCGGTGATCCCATGACTACCCGATATATTTCGAAACCTTTCCGGTGACCAAATAGCATCGTCCTATATATTAATCTTTACCTCCGGACTATTCCGGAGCTCCTCGTCATGTCCGTGATCTCATCCGGGACTCCGAACAACATTCAGTCATCAACTCACATAACTCATATAATACTATATCATCAACGAACGTTAAGCGTGCGGACCCTACGGGTTCGAGAATGATGTAGACATGACCGAGACACCTCTCCAGTCAATAACCAATAGCGGGACCTGGATGCCCATATTGGTTCCTAGATATTCCACGAAGATCTTTATCGGTCGAACCTTTATGACAACATACGTAATTCCCTTTGTCTGTCGGTATGTTACTTGCCCGAGATTCGATCCTCGGATTCTTCATACCTAGTTCAATCTCGTTACTGGCAAGTCTCTTTACTTGTTCCGTAATACATCATCTCGTAACTAACTCCTCAGTCAATTTGCTTGCAAGATTCTTATGATGTGTATTACAAATCCCAATCTTGATTCATGCCAACTCAACTGACACCTTTGGAGATACCTGTAGAGCATCTTTATGATCACCTAGTTACGTTGTGACATTTGATAGCACACAAGGTATTCCTCCGGTATCTGGGAGTTGCATGATCTCATGGTCGAAGGAATGTGTATTTGACATTAAGATAGCAGTAGCAATAAACTGAACAATCATATGCTAAGCTAATGGATGGGTCTTGTCCATCACATCATTCTCCTAATGATGTGATCCCGTTATCAAATGACAACTCATGTCTATGGTTAGGAAACCTTAACCATCTTTTGATTAATGAGCTAGTCTAGTAGAGGCTCACTAGGGAGACGGTATTTGTTTATGTATCCACACATGTATTTAAGTTTCCGATCAATACAATTCTAGCAGGAATAATAAACCTTTATCATGAATAAGGAAATATAATAATAAAAACTTTATTATTGCCTCTAGGGCATATTTCCATCAATCTCCCACTTGCACTAGAGTCAATAATCTAGATTACATAGTAATGAATCTAACACCCATGGAGTCTTGGTGCTGATCATGTTTTGCCCGTGGAAGAGGTTTAGTCAACGGGTCTGCTACATTCAGATCCGTATGTATTTTGCAAATTTCTATGTCTCCATCCTTGACCTTTTCATGAATGGAGTTGAAGCATGTCTTGATGTGTTTGGTTCTCTTGTGAAACCTGGATTCCTTCGCTAAGGCAATTGCTCCAGTGTTGTCACAAAAGATTTTCATTGGACCCGATGCACTGGGTATTACACCCAGATCGAATATGAACTCCTTCATCCAGACTCCTTCATGCGCTGCTTCCGAAGCAGCTATGTACTCCGCTTCACACGTAGATCCCGCCACGACGCTCTGCTTGGAACTGCACCAACTGACAGCTCCACCATTCAATATAAATACGTATCCGGTTTGTGACTTAGAGTCATCCAGATCAGTGTCGAAGCTAGCATCGACGTAACCTTTTACGACGAGCTCTTCGTCACCTCCATAAACAAGAAACATATCCTTGGTCCTTTTCAGGTACTTTAGGATGTTCTTGACCGCTATCCAGTGATCCACTCCTGGATTACTTTGGTATCTCCCTGCCAAACTTATGGCAAGGCACACATCAGATCTGGTACACAGCATGGCACACATAATAGAACCTATGGCTGAGGCATAGGGAATGATGATGTCGCTTGAACTACGTCGGTATTTCCCCAAAGAGGAAGGGATGATGCAGCACAGCTACGGTAGGTATTTCCCTCAGTTATGAAACCAAGGTATCAATCCAGTAGGAGAACCAAGCAACACTATGTAAACAGTACCTGCACACAAAGAACAAATACTTGCAACCCGACGATTAGGAGGGGTTGTCAATCCCTCAACGGGTAACGGTGCCAGAAATTGTCAAGTTGACGGGATAAAAATTATGATAGATTGGATAAATAGATCTCGAATAAACGCAAAATAAAAGAAGTAACAAAAAAAGCGCAGCAAGGTATTTTTGGGTTTTTAGAATAATAGATCTGAAAATAAAACTAGCAAATAATAGATCGGAAAGCAAATATAAAGAAGAATAGACCCGGGGCCCGTAGATTTCACTAGTAGCTTCTCTCGAGAAAAATAGCATACGGTGGGTAAACAAATTACTGTTGGGCAATTGATAGAACTTCAAATAATCATGACGATATCCAGGCAATGATCATTATATAGGCATCACGTCCAAGATTAGTAGACCGACTCCTGCCTGCATCTACTACTATTACTCCACACATCGACCACTATCCAGCATGCATCTAGTCTATTAAGTTCATGGAGAAACGGAGTAATGCAATAAGAACGATGACATGATGTAGACAAGATCTATTCATGTAGGAATAGACCCCATCTTGTTATCCTCAATGGCAATGATCAATACGTGTCTTGCCGCCCCTTCTGTCACTGGGAAAGAACACCGCACGACCGAACCCATCACAAAGCACCTCTTCCCATGGCAAGAAAAATCAATCTAGTCGGCCTAACTAAACCAAAGATTCGAAGAAGAAATATGAGGCTATAAGTAATCATGCATATAAGAGATCAAAGAAACTCAAATAACTTTCATGGATAAAAATAGATCTGATCATAAACTCAAAGTTCATAGGATCCCAACAAACACACCGCAAAAAGGGTTACATCAAATAGATCTCCAAGAGACCATTGTATTGAGAATCAAAAGAGAGAGAGAGAGGAAGCCATCTAGCTACTAACTACGGACCCGAAGGTCTACAATGAACTACTCACGCATCATCGGAGAGGCACCAATGAGGATGATGAACCCCTCCGTGATGGTGTCTAGATTGGATCTGGTGTTTCTGGAACTTGCGGCGGCTGCAATTGTGTTTTGTCGACTCCCCTAGGGTTTTTGGAATATTGAGGTATTTATAGAGTAAAGAGGTAGTGCGGGAGGCCACCGAGGTGGGCACAACTCACCAGGGCGCGCCTAGGCCCCCAGGCGCACCCAGGTGGGTTGTGCCCCCCTCGGGGCACCCCATTGGTACTTCTTTGGCCCAAGTTGTTCCTTCTGGTCCAGAAAAATTTCCAAAAAGTTTTGCTGCGTTTGGACTCCGTTTGGTATTGATTTTCTGCAAAGTAAAAAATAAGAAAAAAACAGCAACTGGCACTGGGCACTATGTCAATAGGTTAGTCCCAAAAAATGATATAAAGTTGCTATAAAATGATTGTAAAACATCCAAGAATGATAATATAACAGCATGGAACAAGCAAAAATTATAGATACGTTGGAGACGTATCAGCATCCCCAAGCTTAATTCCTACTCGTCCTCGAGTAGGTAAATGATAAAAACAAAATTTTTGATGTGGAATGCTGCCTAACATGTTCATCACATTTTCTTTTCTTTGTAGCATGGACATTTGGACTTTTATATGATTCAAAGCAATAGTCTTGTTTTGACATGAAGATTCCAATACTCAAGCCTATCAACAAGCAACCATGTCTTTCAAAATATCAACACTAAAGCAAGTTATCCCTAGCCCATTATGCTCAATCATTGATCCATTCATGAAACACACTCGCATATTAGCTATACCCAATGCTCAAGTACGATCATAGTGCCCCTTAGTTGGTGCTTTATAAGATAAGATGGAGACTCAAATATAATATAAAAATTGCATAAAGTAAATAGAAAGGCCCTTCGCAGAGGGAAGTAGGGATTTGTAGAGGTGCCAGAGCTCAAAGCGAAAAAAAAGATAGAGATAAAACATTTTGGGTGGCATGCTTTTCCTGTCAACGAAAACGATCGGGTAGTTCCCAATACTTTCCATGCTAGATATATCATAGGCGGTTCCCAAACAGAAAATAAAGTTCATTCCTTTTTCCACCATACTTTCACTTTCCACGGCTAGCCGTATCCACGGGTACCGTCCATACCAACACTTTCCAAGGAATTTATTATTTGACAACATAAAGTAAATTCATTTTTCATTTTGGGACTGAGCATCCCTAATACCTTTGCCGTACTCTCATGCTATGACAAGTGAATAAACACTCATCTTGAGAATAACACATCTAGCATGGAAAAATATCAGGCACCCCCTACCGTTTCATGAGCGGTACGAGCACACAAAAAGGAAATTTATTTTGAAAATTAGAGATGGCACATACAAATTTGCTTAGAACAGCACGGAAATACCGCATATAGGTAGGTATAGTGGACTCATATGGCAAAATTGGGGTTAAGGATTTTGGATGCACAAGTAGTATTCCTACTTAGTACAAGTGAAGGCTAGCAAAAAGATTGAGAAGCATCAAACCAAGAAACGAAAAATCTCATAAACGAGCATTAAGCATAACTAACACCGAATAATGCACCACAAGTAGGATATAATTTCATTGCATAACTATTGACTTTCGTGCTTGCATAGGGAATCACAAACCTTAACACCAATATTCTTACTAAAGCACAATTACTCATCAATATGACTCACATATTATATCATCATATCGCAAAACTATTACAAAGAATCAAGTTTATTTTGTCCAATGATCTTCATGAAAGTTTTTATTATATCCCTCTTGAATATCTATCACTTTGGGACTAATTTCATGTGTTGCTTTTGATAGCTCAAACAAATCTAAGTGAAGAACATGAGCATAAAATTTTCTTTTCTCAAAATAATATAAGTGAAGCATGAGAGAATTTCTTCAAAATTACTAGCTCTCAAATAAATCTAAGTGAAGCATGAGAGCATTTCTTCAAAAATATTAAAGCACACCATGCTAAAAAATATAAGTGAAGCACTAGAGCTATTCCATAGCTCAAACAAAAATTAAGTGAAGCATATAGAGCAATTCTAACAAATCATAGCATAATTTTGGCTCTCTCAAATAGGTATGTTCAACAAGGATAGATGACACAAACTAAAAAGAAAAACAAGCAAAGACTCATATAACACAAGACGATCCAAGCAAAACTCATGATATGTGACGAATAAAAATATAGTTTCAAGTAAAATACCGATGGTCGTTAGAAGAAAGAGGGGATGCCACTCGGGGGCATACCTAAGCTTAGTTGCTTGTTTCTCTTTGGATAATGGCTTGGGGTGCCATGGGGCATCCCCAAGCTTAGGCTCTTCTTACTCCTTATTCCTTCATCCATCGTGATCTCACCCAAAACTTGAAAACTTCAATCACAGAAAACTCAACAAAACCTTCGTGAGATCCGTTAGTATAAGAAAACTAATATTTACTTTAAGTACTGTAGAAAACCCATTCAAATTTTGTTATTGCATTTTATCTACTGTATTCTAACTTTACCATGGCTTATACCCCCCGATACAAACCATAGATTCATCAAAATAAGCACACAATGCAAAAGAAACAGAATCTGTCAAAAACAGAACAGTCTGTAAAGATGCGAATTGTTCTCATACTTATGTAACTCTAAAAATTCTGAAACATTAGGACAACGTAGGAAAATTGTATATCAATCTTCTGTAAAAATATTCAGAATTTTTCGTCGCTTCTGTGAATTATGAAAATTATTTTAATGTACGCAAAAGTTTCTGTTTTCCAACAAGATCAAATCAACTATCACCCAACATGATCCCAAAGGCTTTGCTTGGCACAAACACTAATTAAAACATAAAAACACAATCATAACAGAGGCATAATTGTGCAAACACTCAAGAACAGAAAGAAAAAGGCAAAAATAAATTTATTCATTGGGTTGCCTCCCAACAAGCGCTATCGTTTTACGCCCCTAGCTAGGCATAATGCATAGATCTAAGTATTATCATCTTTAGTTTTTGATCCATAGGTTGCCCTCATGATTGATTCATATGGTGGCTTAATTCTTGTTCTAGGGAAGTGTCCCATACCCTTTCTTAGTGGGATTTACTTAAATTTAATATTGCCTTCTTTCATATCAATCACGGCACCTATAATGTGTAAAAACGTTCTACCAAGAATAATAGGACAAGACGGATTGCAATCAATATCAAGAACAGTAAAATCTATGGGCACATAATTCCTATTTGCAAAAATAAGAACATCATTAATTCTTCCCAAAGGCTTTTTAATAGTAGAATCCGCCAAGTGCAAATTTAAAGAACACTCTTCAATATCGGTAAGACCAAGCACATCACATAAAGATTTTGGAATTGTGGAAACACTAGCACCTAAATCACATAAAGCAAAGCACTCATAAATTTTTATCTTGAGTTTGATGGTAGGTTCCCATTCATCGTAATTTTCTAGGAATTGAGATCTCTAATTCCAACTTTTCTTCAAAAGCTTTCATTATAGCATCTACGATGTGTTTAGTAAAAGCTTTATTTTGTTCATAAGCATGGATTGAATTTATCATGGATTGCAACAACAGAGGTAATTTGTATATCAATCTTGTGTAAAAAATTCAGAATTTTTCGTCGCTTCTGTGATTTTAGACAGTTATTTTACTGGACGCAAAAGTTTCTGTTTTCCAACAAGATCAAATCAACTATCACCAAAGCTATCCCAAAGGCTTTACTTGGCACAAACACTAATTAAAACATAAAAAACACAATCATAACAGAGGCATAATTGTGCAAACACTCAAGAACAAAAAGAAAAAGGCAAAAATAAATTTTATTCATTGGGTTGCCTCCCAACAAGCGCTATCGTTTTACGCCCCTAGCTAGGCATAAAGCATAGATTCAAGTGTTATCATCTTTCTTCTTATTTTCTGTAGATGTGTTCTTATCAGAAGGTTTTGCAAAAATAACTTGGAACACATTATCCATAGAAATTTTAGCATTATCAAGTTGCCCATCTATATATCCCCTTTGATTTCCAGCGACAATCCAAGAATATTGTTGATTAACATCATTGAAAAATTGTTGGATTATATCTAGAACGGGGATTTCCTTCTTAAGATTCTCATAAAAAATTTGGTTATTTCCAAGTAAATGTCTCAACATATAATCACTATTATAAAGGATCTCATTTATTACCTTTTTTCACGGTTCATACCGTAAAAATCAAAAAATTCCCTAGCTTCCCGTACTATGCAATCAAATTCATTCATAAGAACTTGGGTAGCTAACTTCTTTGCTTTAGGATCTTTTAGGGATGGCAACTCGTAAAACAATCTTTGCAAGGTAGGATGGGTACAGATAAATCTATTTTCAAGTTTCAGAACTAGTGCTGAAATAGCTTCCGCATAAGATTTAGTTCTTTTGAGTATAGAAGCATCATCAAGAGTCAAATTCCCAACAAAATTGAAAAATTCTTGGATATGTTCTTTTCCCATAACATTCCCTTGCCCCAAAACAAAAGTTTTGGCATCCATATTGCTAAATCGTCCAATTTTAGGAGTTAGGCCATCATCTGTTTCTGCCATACCGAAGTCACTCATGGTGACAAGTTCAAGAGAATAATAGATCTGACTAGAAAACGGCGAACGAAAAAGAGGGCGAATAAAACGGCAAATTTTTGTGAAGTGGGGGAGATGAAAACGAGAGGCAAATGACAAATAATGTAAATTGCAAGGAGGTGAGATTTGTGATTAGGAACCTAACAGACGTTGATGATGTCTCCCCGGCAACAGCGCCAGAAATTCCTTTTGATGTCGCTTGAACTACGTCGGTATTTCTCCAAAGATGAAGGGATGATGCAGCACAGCTACGGTAGGTATTTCCCTCAGTTATGAAACCAAGGTATCAATCCAGTAGGAGAACCAAGCAACACTATGTAAATGGTACCTGCACACAAAGAACAAATACTTGCAACCCGATGATTAGGAGGGGTTGTCAATCCCTCAATGGGTAACGATGCCAGAAATTGTCAAGTTGACGGGATACAAATTATGATAGATTGGATAAATAGATCTCGAATAAACGCGAAATAAAAGAAGTAACAAAAAAAGTGCAGCAAGGTATTTTTGGGTTTTTAGAATAATAGATCTAAAAATAAAAGTGACAAATAATAGATCGGAAAGCAAATATAAAGAAGAATGGACCCGGGGGCCGTAGATTTCACTAGTGGCTTCTCTCGAGAAAAATAGCATACGGTGGGTAAACAAATTACTGTTGGGCAATTGATAGAACTTCAAATAATCATGATGATATCCAGGCAATGATCATTATATATGCATCATGTCCAAGATTAGTAGACCGACTCGTGCCTGCATCTACTACTATTACTCCACACATCGACCGCTATCCAGCATGCATCTAGTGTATTAAATTCATGGAGAAATGGAGTAATGCAATAAGAACGATGACATGATGTAGACAAGATCTATTCATGTAGGAATAGACCCCATCTTGTTATCCTTAATGGCAACGATCAATATGTGTTTTGCTGCCCCTTCTGTCACTAGGAAAGAACACCGCACGACCGAACCCATCACAAAGCACCTCTTCCCATGGCAAGAAAAATCGATCTAGTCGGCCTAACTAAACCAAAGATTCAAAGAAAAAATACGAGGCTATAAGTAATCATGCATATAAGGGATCAAAGAAACTCAAATAACTTTCATGGATAAAAATAGATCTGATCATAAACTCAAAGTTCATCGGATCCCAACAAACACACCGCAAAAAGGGTTACATCAAATAGATCTCCAAGAGACCATTGTATTGAGAATCAAAAGAGAGGGAGGAAGCCATCTAGCTACTAACCACGGACCCGAAGGTCTACAATGAACTACTCATGCATCATCGAAGAGGCACCAATGAGGATGATGAACCCCTCCGTGATGGTGTCTAGATTGGATCTGGTGTTTCTGGAACTTGCGGTGGCTGGAATTGTGTTTTGTCGACTCCCCTAGGGTTTTTGGAATATTGGGGTATTTATAGAGCAAAGAGGCGGTGCGGGAGGCCACCAAGGTGGGCACAACGCACCAGGGCGTGCCTGGGCCCCCAGGCGCGCCCAGGTGGGTTGTGCCCCCCTCGGGGCACCCATCTGGTACTTCTTTGGTCCAAGTTGTTCCTTCTAGTCCAGAAAAAATCTCCAAAAAGTTTTGCTGCGTTTGGACTCCATTTGGCATTGATTTTCTGCGAAGTAAAAAAAAGCAAAAAACAGCAACTGGCACTGGGCACTATGTCAATAGGTTAGTCCCAAAAAATGATATAAAGTTGCTATAAAATGATTTCAAAACATCCAAGAATGATAATATAACAGCATGGAACAAGCAAAAATTATAGATACGTTGGAGACGTATCAAATGACTTTCATTTTCTCTCTATCTTCTACCGTGGTCGGACTTTGTGTCTGACTCAATTTCACACCTTGCAACACAGGCAAGAACCCTTTCTTTGACTGGTCCATTTTGAACTTCTTCAGAACTTTGTCAAGGTATGTGCTTTGTGAAAGTCCTATTAAGTGTCTCGATCTATCAATGTAGGTCTTGATGCCTAATATATAAGCAGCTTCACCAAGGTCTTTCATTGAAAAATTCTTATTCAAGTATCCTTTTATGCTATCCAGAAATTCTTTATCATTTCCAATTAGTAATATGTCATCCACGTATAATATCAGAAATGCTATAGAGATCCCACTCACTTTCTTGTAAATACATGCTTCACCATAAGTCTGTATAAAACCATATGCTTTGATCACATCATCAAAGTGTATATTCCAACTCTGAGATGCTTGCACCAGTCCATAGATGGATCGCTCGAGCTTGCACACTTTGTTAGTACCTTTAGGATCGACAAAACCTTCTGGTTGCATCATATACAACTCTTCTTTAAGAAACCCGTTAAGGAATGCAGTTTTGACATCCATTTGCCAGATTTCATAATCATAAAATACGGCAATTGCTAACATGATTCAGATAGACTTAAGCGTCGCTACGGGTGAGAAAGTGTCATCGTAGTCAACCCCTTGAACTTGTTGAAAACCTTTCGCGACAAGTCGAGCTTTATAGATAGTGATATTACCATCAGCGTCCGTCGTCCTCTTGAAGATCCATTTATTCTCAATGGCTTGCCGATCATCGGGCACGTCCACCAAAGTCCATACTTTGTTCTCATACATGGATCCTATCTCAGATTTCATGGCCTCAAGCCATTTATCGGAATCTGGGCTCATCATAGCTTCTTCATAGTTCGCAGGTTCGCCGTTGTCTAACAACATGACTTCCAGGACAGGGTTACCGTACCACTCTGGTGCGGAACATGTTCTGGTTGACCTACGGGGTTCAGTAGTAACTTGATCCGAGGTTTCATGATAATCATCATTAGCTTCCTCTCTAGTTGGTGTAGGCATCACGGGAACGGCTTTCTCTGATGTGCTACTTTCCAATTCGAGAGAAGGTACAATTACCCCATCAAGTTCTACTTTCCTCCCACTCACTTCTTTCGAAAGAAACTCCTTCTCTAGAAAGGACCCATTCTTGGCAACAAAGATCTTGCCTTCGGATCTGTGGTAGAAGGTGTGCCCAATAGTTTCCTTAGGGTATCCTATGAAGACGCACTTCTACGATTTGGGTTCGAGCTTATCAGGCTGAAGCCTTTTGACATAAGCGTTGCATCCCCAAACTTTAAGAAATGACAGCTTTGGTTTCTTGCCAAACCATAGTTCATACGGTGTCGTCTCAACGGATTTAGACGGTGCCCTATTTAACGTGAATGCGACTGTCTCTAATGCATAACCCCAAAATGATAAAGGCAAATTGGTAAGAGACATCATAGAATGCACCATATCTAATAAACTACGGTTACGACGTTCGGACACACCATTGCGCTGTGGTGTTCTAGGTGGCGTGAGTTGTGAAACAATTCCACATATTTTTAAATGAAGGCCAAACTCGTAACTCAAATATTCGCCTCCGTGATGAGATCGTAGAAACTTTATTTTCTTGTTACGATGATTCTCCACTTCACTCTGAAATTCCTTGAACTTTTCAAATGTTTCAGACTTCTGTTTCATCAAGTAGATATATCCATACCTATTCAAATCATCTGTGAAGGTCAGAAAATAACGATACCCGCCGCGTGCTTCAACACTCATCGGACCGCATACATCAATATGTATTATTTCCAATAAGTCATTAGCTCGTTCCATTGTTCCAGAGAACAGAGTTTTAGTCATCTTACCCATGAGGCATGGTTTGCAAGTATCAAATGATTCATAATCAAGTGATTCCAAAAGTCCATCCGCATGGAGTTTCTTCATGCGCTTTACACCAATATGACCTAAACGGCAGTGCCACAAGTATGTTGCACTATCATTATCAACTTTGCATCTTTGGCATCAATATTATGATTATGTGTATCACTACGATCGAGATTCAACAAGAATAGACCATTCATCAAAGGTGCATGACCATAAAATATATTACTCATATAAATAGAACAACCATTATTCTCTTACTTAAATGAATAACCATCTCGCAATAAACAAGATCCAGATATAATGTTCATGCTCAACGCTGGCACCAAATAACAATTATTGAGGTCTAAAACTAATCCCGAAGGTAGATGTAGAGGTAGCATGCCGACGGCGATCACATCGACCTTGGAAACATTCCCGACGCGCATCGTCACCTTGTCTTTAGCCAATCTTTGTTTATTCCGCAGCTCCTGTTTCGAGTTACAAATATGAGCAACCGAACCAGTATCAAATACCCAGGCGCTGCTATGAGCATTAGTAAGGAACATATCAATAACATGTATATCAAATATACCTTTGTTCACTTTGCCATCCTTCTTATCCGCCAAGTATTTGGGGTAGTTCCGCTTCGAGTGACCATTCCCTTTGTAGTAGAAGTACTCAGTTTCAGGCTTGGGTCCAGCTTTGGGCTTCTTCACGGGAGCAGAAACTTGCTTGCCATTCTTTTTGAAGTCCCCTTTCTTTCCCTTGCCCTTTTTCTTGAAACTAGTGGTCTTGTTAACCATCAACACTTGATGCTCCTTCTTGATTTCTACCTCCGCGGCTTTAAGCATTGCGAAGAGCTCAGGAATCATTTTCGTCATCCCTTGCATATTATAGTTCATCATGAAGCCTTTGTAGCTTGGTGGCAGTGACTGAAGAACTCTGTCAATAACACTCTCAACTGGAAGATCAATTCCTAGCCGAGTCAAGTGGTTATGATACCCAGACATTTTGAGTATGTGTTCACTGACAGAACTATTCTACTCCATCTTGCAGCTATAGAACTAGTTGGAGACTTCATATCTCTCAACCCAGGCATTAGCTTAAAATATTAACTTCAGCTCTTGGAACATCTCATATGCTCCGTGGCGTTCAAAACGTCTTTGAAGTCCCGGTTCTAAGCCGTAAAGTACGGCACACTGAACTATTGAGTAGTCATCAGATTGAGCCTGCCAGACGTTCATAACATTTGCAGTAGCCCCTGCAGCAGGTCTGTCACCTAGCGGTGCATCAAGGACATAATTCTTTTGTGCAGCAATGAGGATAATCCTCAAGTCACGGACCCAGTCCGTGTAGTTGCTACCATCATCTTTCAACTTAGCTTTCTCTAGGAACGCATTAAAATTCAGGGGAACGGTAGCACGGGCCATTTATCTACAACATAGATATGCAAACTATTAAGACTAAGTTCATGATAAATTAAGTTCAATTAATCAAATTACTAATGAACTCCCACTTAAATTAACATCCCTCAAGTTATCTAAGTGATACATGATCCAAATCAACTAACCCATGTCCGATCATCATGTGAGATGGGGTAGTCATCAATGGTGAACATCTCTGTGTTGATCATATCTACTATATGACTCACGTTCGACCTTTCGGTCTCCAGTGTTCCGAGACCATGTCTGTACATGCTAGGCTCGTCAATTTTAACCCAAGTATTCTGCTTGTGCAAAACTGGCTTACACCCGTTGTATGTGAACGTATAGTCTATCACACCCGATCATCACGAGGTGCTTCAAAACGATGAACTTTAGCAACGGTGCATACTCGGGGAGAACACTTTTATCTTGAAATTTTAGTGAAGGGATCATCTTATAATCCTACCGTCGTTCTAAGCAAAATAAGATGCAAAAAGGATAAACATCACATGCAATCAAAAATATGTGACATGATATGGCCATCATCATCTTGTGCTTTTGATCTCCATCTCCAAAGCATCGGCATGATTTCCATTGTCACTGGCTCGACACCTTGATCTCCATCATTGCGTCGGGGTCATCTCGCCAACTATTGCTTCTACAACTATTGCTAACGCATAGCGATAAAGTAAAGAAATTACATGGCGCTTGCATTTCATACAATAATTAAAAGACAACCCTAAGGCTCCTGCCGGTTGTCGATATTACAAAACATGATCATCTCATACAACAACGTATATCGCATCATGTCTTGACCATATCACATCACAACATACCCTACAAAAACAAGTTAGACGTCCTCTACTTTTTTGTTGCAAGTTTTACGTGGCTGCTACGGGCAACTAGCAAGAACCGTTCTTAACTACGCAAAACCACAACGGCGATTATCAAGTTTGCTGTTTTAACCTTCTTCAAGGACCGACGTAGTAAAATTTGATTCAACTAAAGTAGGAGAAATAGACACCCGCCAGCCACCTTTATGCAAAACAAGTTGCATGTCAGTCGATGGAACCGGTCTCATGTGTGTGGACATGTAAGATTCGTCCGGGCCGCTTCATCCCACAATGCCGCCAAATCAAAATAAGACATTTGTGGTAAGCAGTATGAACCTCACCACCCACAACTCTTTGTGTTCTACTCGTGCATATTATCTACGCATAGACCTGGCTCTGATACCACTATTGGGGAATGTTGCATGGAAAACAAAAAAAATTCTACGCAACACGCAAGGTCTATCCATGAAGATACATAGCAACGAGAGGGGAGAGTATGTCTACGTACCCTCATAGACCGTAAAGCGCAAGCGTTTATCAACGCGGTTGATGTAGTCCTACACCTTCATGATCCGCCTGATCAATTACCGAACGTACGGCACCTCCGCGTTCAGCACACGTTCAGCACGATAACGTCCTCGCCTTCTTGATCCAGCAAGACGGGTGAAGTTGTAGATGAGTTCCGGCAGCTCGACGGCGTGGTGACGGTGGTGATGCAACTATCTCCTTAGGGCTTCGCCGAGTACTATGAAAATATGACCGAGGATGAACTAGAGGGAGAGGGGCACCGCACACGGCTTGGGGATCGTGGTGTCAGTTGCCCCTCTCCCTCCACACATATATATATAGGTGGGGGGAGGAGGGAAGGCAGCCTAGGGCAACCCCAAGGGGGCCGGCGGCCACCCTTGGCCCCTGCCCTAGCCGTGCCCCTTCCTTCTTGGGCGCGCGGGGGGAAGGCAGGAGGGGGTGGCACCCCCTTTCCTTTCTCTTAGGTGGAGGGAAGGCAAGAGGGGCTAGCCCTCGCCACTTTCCTTCCATAGGGCCGGTGGCCTAGAGGTGGGGCGCGCCAGCCCCTTGTGTGCTGGTGTGCTCCCCTCTTTTGGCCCATATGGCCCAATATCCTCCTGGCGCCTTCCGGAACCCCTTCCGGTGATCCGATGACTACCCGATACATTCTGAAACCTTTCCGGTGATCAAATAGCATCGTCCTATATATCAATCTTTACCTCCAGACCATTCCGGAGCTTCTCGTCATGTCCATGATCTCATCCGGGACTCCGAACAATATTCGATCATCAACTCACATAACTCATATAATACTATATCACCAACGAACGTTAAGCGTGCGGACCCTATGGGTTCGAGAATGATGTAGACATGATCGAGACACCTCTCCGGTCAATAACCAATAGCGGGATCTGGATGCCCATATTGGTTCCTGTATATTCTACGAAGATCTTTATCGGTCGAACCTTTATGACAACATACCTAATTCCCTTTGTTTGTCGGTATGTTACTTGCCCGAGATTCGATCATCGGTTGATACGCCTCCAAATCTCCAATGTATCTATAATTTATGAAGTATTCATGCTGTTATATTATCATTCTTGGATGTTTCAAAATCATTTTATAGCAACTTTATATCATTTTTTGGGACTAACCTATTGACATAGTGCCCAGTGCCAATTGCTATTTTTTTGCTTGTTTTTACATCACAGAAAATCAATACCAAATGGAGTCCAAACACAGCGAAACTTTTTGGAGAATTTTTATGGACCAGAAGACACAACTTGGGCCAAAGAAGTACCAGAGGGGTGCCCCGAGGGGGGCAAAACCGACCTGGGCGCGCTTGGGGGCGCAGGCGCGCCCTGGTGGGTTGTGCCCACCTCAGTGGCCTCCCGCACCGCCTCTTCGCCTTATAAATTGCCAAATATTCCAAAAACCCTGGGGGTAACCATAGGTCAGAAGTTCCACCACCGCAAGCCTTTGTAGCCATGAAAAACCAATCTAGACCCTGTTCCGGCACCCTGCCGGAGGGGGAAATCATCACCGGTGGCCATCTTCATCATCCCGATGGCCACCATGATGAGGAGGGAGTAGTCCACCCTCGGGGCTGAGGGTTTGTACCAGTAGCTATGTGTTTAATCTCTCTCACTCTCGTGTTCTTGAGATGGCACGGTCTTGATGTATCACGGGCTTTGTTAATATAGTTGGATCATATGGTGTTTTCCCCTCTCTATCTTGTGATGAATTGAGTTTTCCCTTTGAAATTTCGTTTTATCGAATTGAATACTTTTATGGATTTGAGAACACTTGATGTATGTCTTGCTATGAATACCCGTGGTGACAATGGGGTATCATATTGATTCACTTGATATGTGTTTTGGCACTCAACTCGTGGATTCCTGAGGTGACATTGGGGTAATCTATGCAAAGGGGTTGATGCACGTTCTCGTCTTTGTTTCTTCGTTAGAAATCTTGGGGTACTCTTTGAGGTTCTTTGTGTTGGATTGAGTATTATGAATCTGAAATTGTTTGATGCATATCGTATAATCAACTCACGGATACTCGCGGTGACATTGGAGTATCTAGGTGACATTAGAGTTGGTTTATGTGTATCATATGGTGGTATTTTAGTACAGACTCTTGGATAGATCGACCGAAAAGAATAGCTTGGTGTTATTTTAGTAGGAACTCTAGGATAGATTGATCGAAAAGAATAGCTTTGAGGTGGTTTCGTACCCTACAAACAATTTCTTCTTATGTTCTCCGCTAGATAGGAAGTTTGGAGTGATTCTTCATCGCACGTTGAGGGCTGGTTATATGATCCAATTGTATTAGCATTGTTGAGAGATTGCACTAGCGAAATTACGGACCCTAGGCCTCATTTTCAAGCATTGCAATACCGTTTGTGCTCCGTTTTATCAATTGCTACCTTGCTGTTTTTTATTGTTCCTATTACAAAAATCAATATCTACTATCATTACTACACTTGTATCACCATCTCTTCGCTGAACTAGTGCACCTATACAATTTACCATTGTATTTGGTGTGTTGGGGACGCAAGAGACTCTTTGTTATTTGGTTGCAGGGTTGTTTGAGAGAGACCATCTTCATCCTACGCCTCCCATGGATTGATAAACCTTAGGTCATCCACTTGAGGGAAAATTGCTACTGTCCTACAAAACTCTGCTCTTGGAGGCCCAACACGAGTCTATAAGAACAAGTTGTGTAGTAGACATCAAGATCTTCTCTGGCACCATTACTGGGGAGGTGAGTGCATGAAGGTATATCTTTAGATCTTGCAATCGAATATTTTAGTTTCTTGTTTTATCACTAGTTTGGCTTATAAAAGAAAATTACAAAAAAATGGAATTGAGGTTGCATCATATTGTTCATCTTTATCATGTCTTTCTTGAAAATGATGGAAAGGAAAATTGTGCTCAATTGATAGAAGAAGAATTCAATAAAATGTTTGGCATAATATCTTTGAATGATGAGCATGATTGCAATGTTGTTAGTATGAATTCTTTGAATATCCATGATGCTAATGATATGTAAAGCCATAAGCTTGGGGATGCTATGTTTGATGAAGATGATATTTTTAGTCCCCCAAGTTTTGATGAGAAAATTTATTATGATGATTGCAAGCCTCCTATTTATGATGATTATATTGATGAAAGTGGGTTTGAAAGAGTGTCAACTCTAGGTAATGATGATCCCACTATTTTGGAGGGTGTTGAATCTTATTATAATGATAAAAGTGGATTTGGAGAGGTCATGACTTTATTCAGTGATGAATCCACTATTTTGGAAGAGGTTTCAATTGACTATAATAACAAAGTTGCTATCTATGATGATTATGGTGATGACATGTATGCTATATTGAATAATTATAACCATGAAACTTTTCATCATGATTTTAATTTTCAATCTCATGATAGTTATTTTGTTGAGTTTGCTCCCACTACTATGAATGATAACTTTTTGCTTATGTGGAGAGTAATAAATTTTTTATGCATGTGGATCATGAAAAGAATGCTTTATGTGATAGTTATATTGTTGAATTCATTCATAATGCTACTGAAAATTATTATGAGAGAGGAATATATGCTTCTACATATCTCAATAATGTCATGTTTCCTCTCTTTATGTTGAAAGTTTTGAAGTTGCACTTGTTTTGCCTTCCTATGCTAGTTGATTCTTGTTCCCATAAGTTGTTTGCTCACAAAATCCCTATGCATAGGAAGTGAGTTAGACTTAAATGTGCTAGTCATATGCTTCATGATGCTCTCTTCATGTTTCAATTCTTATCTTTTATGTGAGCATCATTGAAATCATCATGCCTAGCTAAAAAGGCATTAAAGAAAAGCGCTTGTTGGGAGATAACCCAACATTTACCCCTACTGTTTTTGTGTGTTCGCATGATTAGGATACTGTAGTAATCATGTTTTATAGTTTTTGTTTCAATAAAGTGCCAAGAAAAGCCTTTGGGATAGTATGGATGATAGTTGACTTGATTCTGTGAAAAAACAGAAACCTTTTTGCCCAGTAACAGAATTGTTTAAATTCACTGGAGCGTCGAAAAACTCTGAATTTTTTTACAATTGTTGGGTATACAAATTTTTTATGTTTTAATAAGTTTTCAGAATGTTTGGAGTTACAGAATTATGACCTTAATTCAGATGTTTAAGTACTGTTCTGTTTTCAACAGATTCTGTTTGCAATGCATAGTTTGCTTGTTTTATGGTTTCTATGGCTTATATTTCTTAATATAAATTGTGGAAATTGTAGGTTACAGTAGGCATTGAGTGATAAAAATTATGAATCTTATCTTGACAGTACCAAAATGAATTATTTGTCTTTATCATACTAACCCATCTCACGGAGTTTCGTTAAGTTTTGTGTGATTGAAGTTTTCATGTTTTGGGTGAGATATCGATATGAGGAGAATATGGAGTGACAATATCCTAAGCTTGGGGATGCCCAAGGTACCCCAAGGTAATATTCAAGGAAGATCCAAGCAACTAAGCTTGGGGATGCCCCGGAAGGCATCCCCTCTTTTTTCTCCAACATTATCAGTAACCTCACTTGGAGCTATATTTTCATTCGTCACATGATATGAGTTTTGCTTGAAGCATCATTTTATTTTGTTTTGATTTGCTTGCTTATATTTAGAATAATATTTTTATCTTTTATTTCAATAAAAGTGGCAAGGATAGCCTTTACCATGCTTATTTTGCAAGTATATGAGTTGCTGTTTCAAAACAGAAAGTTTGTCGCTGTTGCAAAAATTCCCGAGAAAAGTCAGAATCTGATAAAATGTTGAATTTTTTTGCACAATAAGATATGATAAATTTTCTACAGTATTCTAAATTTTAAGAATTTTTGGAGCCAGAGAAGTATGAATACTCTTGCATCCTTTACAGACTATCCTGTTTTGGCAGATTGCTGTTATGTTTGCATTGTTTTCATATGTTTTCTTGTTTAATGATTCTATTTGAGGATAGGACTATTAAATATGCAGAGGCATTTAGTATGTAATGTTAAATAATAATTTTAGTGATTTGCTACCGTAGGGAATGATAAGGTTTTTGCATTGATTTATACTAACTTATCTCACGAGTTCTTTATGAGTTTTGTGTGGATGAAGTTTTTAAGAATTAGGGAAACCGTGATACGAGAGGAATTAAGGAGACACAAAAGCTCAAGATTGGGGATGCCCAAGGCATCCCAAGATAATATTTCAAGAAGTCTCAAGCATCTAAGCTTGGGGATGCCCCGGTGGGCATCCCACCTTTCTTCTTCAGCAATTATCGGTTAGCATCGGTTGAGCCTAAGTTTTTGCTTCTTCACATGAGTTGTGCTATTCTTGGAATGTCATTTAATTTTTGTTTTGCTTGCTGTTTTAATAAAATACTTATATCTTATCCCACCTTTCTTCTTCAACAATTATCGGTTAGCATCGGTTGAGCCTAAGTTTTTGCTTCTTCACATGAGTTGTGCTATTCTTGGAATGTCATTTAATTTTTGTTTTGCTTGCTGTTTTAATAAAATACTTATATCTGAAAGTTTTTAAATAAGAGAGAGTCCTCAAATAGCTACCCATTTACTTAACTACTCACATGATCTTCACTTATATCTTTTTGGAGTAGCTTGTCATTTACTCTTGTGCTTCACTTATATCCTATGAGTAAATTGTTGAATGAATTGAATATCATGAAGTTGAAATTATATGTTCATATCATGCCTAGTGGTAGCTTCACATTGGGTTTAGGAAGTGAAATCTTTTGAAGCTTGACAATCACAATATTGGTCATACAAGCAATTCTTGAATGATTAGTATAAGGAAGAGAACTTTCACATACAAATATATTATCTTGGACATCTTCTATGATTGTGAATACCCATTAATTATTTTCAAACTTGAGCAAATTAGTTGAAGTTGGACAAGGAAGACAACGTAATGAGTTATGGTTGTGTATATTTGCATAGAAGTTATATTGTTATGGATCCTCCAACATGTGGTGTTTGCCTAGGATCTTTTGCTAGCCAAAAATTCATACTAAGTAGAGATACTACTTGTGCATCCAAAAACCCTTAAACCTAGTTTCTTGCCATGAGTGTCCACCATACCTACCTATGGATTGAATAAGATCCTTCAAGTAAGTTGTCATCGGTGCATAAAGCAATAAAAAATGCTC
Source organism: Thinopyrum elongatum (assembly GCA_011799875.1). Taxonomy (NCBI): domain Eukaryota; kingdom Viridiplantae; phylum Streptophyta; class Magnoliopsida; order Poales; family Poaceae; genus Thinopyrum; species Thinopyrum elongatum. The sequence continues at coordinate 362,683,987 of CM022297.1, read as the reverse complement.
CTAAATATGTTTGATCATTTATTGTAAGGGAAAATTGAGCGTTGTACGAACTTGTGATGGCAAAGTAATAAAAGTGACGGACTGCATAATAAAGGTTGCTATCATAAGGGGCAATATAACATGACGTTCCTTTGCATTAAGAGCTCGGGCATCCAAATAAAAAGCGCATGACAACCTCTACTTCCCTCTACGAAGGGCCTATCTTTTACTTTTTATTATTTACTTTTATGCAAGAGTCAATAGAATGCATTCTCATTTCAACCTCAATTATTCTCTAGTTGGCAAGCATCATGTGGTGGGGAAAGATCTAGGCACATATGACCAGTCAAATATATTTGATCATGATTTATTATTGTTGACAATTATCTCTATGATAAATGAGTTGGGAGACGAAATATTAAGCCCCTATCTTTCTCTGTGTTCGATGGATGCCATTTGTTCTAAGAATATGCTTTGAGTACTAGCAATCATAGAAGACTATATGATGATTGAGTATGTGGAGCTCTTACTTAGAGTCTGTTGAATAAGTTGAATTGCAATTGTTTGGTGACTAAGAATATAGGTTGTTGAGTTTCGAGAGAATTCATTGTTTGAACCTTAACATGTCAATTGGTTGCTACTTTAACATGAGAAGTTCTATGAGAAAGAATTGCTGTTATGATGCTAGGAAATGTGATTGAAATTATCATTGATCAAACTTATGCACTTTGCTATCATTCACACTTCATAAATTATTTCTTTTATCATTTACCTACTCGAGGACGAGTAGGAATTAAGCTTGGGGATGCTGATACGTCTCCAACGTATCTATAATTTATGAAGTATTCATGCTGTTATATTATCATTCTTGGATGTTTTACAATCATTTTATAGCAACTTTATATCATTTTTTGGGACTAACCTATTGACATAGTGCCCAGTGTCAGTTGCTGTTTTTTTGCTTGTTTTTACATCACAGAAAATCAATACCAAACGGAGTCCAAACGCAGTGAAACTATTTGGAGAATTTTTATGGACCAGAAGACACAACTTGAGCCAAAGAAGTACCAGAGGGGTGCCCCGAGGGGGGCACAACCCACCTGGGCGCGCCTGGGGGCCCAGGCACGCCCTAGTGGGTTGTGCCCACCTTGGTGGCCTCCCGCACTGCCTCTTCGCCCTATAAATTGCCAAATATTCCAAAAACCCTAGGGGTAACCCTAGATCAGAAGTTCCGCCGCCGCAAGCCTCTGCAGCCATGAAAAACCAATCCAGACCCCGTTCCGGCACCCTGCCGGAGGGGGAAATCATCATCGGTGGCCATCTTCATCATCCCGGCGGCCACCATGATGAGGAGGGAGTACTCCACCCTCGGGGCTGAGGGTTTGTACAAGTAGCTATCTGTTTAATCTCTCTCTCTCTCTCTTGTGTTCTTGAGATGGCACGATCTTGATGTATCGTGGGCTTTGTTAATATAGTTAGATCATATGGTGTTTTCCCCTCTCTATCTTGTGATGAATTGAGTTTTCCCTTTGAAATTTCGTTTTATCGGATTGAATACTTTTATGGATTTGAGAACACTTGATGTATGTCTTGCTATGAATACCCGTGGTGACAATGGGGTATCATATTGATTCACTTGATATGTGTTTTGGCACTCAACTCGTGGATTCCTGAGGTGACATTGGGGTAATCTATGCAAAGGGGTTGATGCATGTTCTCGTCTTTGTTTCTTCGTTAGAAATCTTGGGGCACTCTTTAAGGTTCTTTGTGTTGGATTGAGTATTATGAATCTGAAATTGTTTGATGCATATCGTATAATCAACTCACGGATACTCGCGGTGACATTGGAGTATCTAGGTGACATTAGAGTTGGTTGATGTGTATCATATGGTGTTATTTTAGTACGAACTCTTGGATAGATCGATCGGAAAGAATAGCTTGGTGTTATTTTAGTATGAACTCTAGGATAGATTGATCGGAAAGAATAGCTTTGAGGTGGTTTCGTACCCTACAAACAATTTCTTCTTATGTTCTCCACTAGATAGGAAGTTTGGAGTGATTATTCATCGCATGTTGATGGCTGGTTATATGATCCAATTATATTAGCATTGTTGAGAGATTGTACTAGCAAAATTACGGACCCTAGGCGTCATTTTCAAGCATTGCAATATCGTTTGTGCTCCGTTTTATCAATTGCTACCTTGCTGTTTTTTATTGTTCCTATTACAAAACTCAATATCTACTATCATTACTACACTTGTATCACCATCTCTTCGCCGAACTAGTGCACCTATACAATTTACCATTGTATTTGGTGTGTTGGGGACGCAAGAGACTCTTTGTTATTTGGTTGCAGGGTTGTTTGAGAGAGACCATCTTCATCCTACGCCTCCCACAGATTGATAAACCTTAGGTCATCCACTTGAGGGAAAATTGCTACTGTCCTACAAAACCTTGTGCTTGGAGGCCCAACACGAGTCTACAAGAACAAGTTGTGTAGTAGAAATCATCGGTATCTTCATACCTAGTTCAATCTCATTACCGGCAAGTCTCTTTACTCATTCCGTAATACATCATCTCGTAACTAACTCCTCAGTCACTTTGCTTGCAAGCTTCTCATGATGTGTATTACTGAGAGGGCCCAGAGATACCTCTCCGATACACGGAGTGACAAATCCCAATATTGATTCATGCCAACTCAATTGACACCTTTGGAGATACCTGTAGAGCATCTTTATGATCACCTAGTTACGTTGTAACGTTTGATAGCACACAAGGTATTCCTCCGGTATCCGGGAGTTGCATGATCTCATGGTCGAAGGAATATGTATTTGACATTATGAAAGCAGTAGCAATAAACTGAACGATCATATGCTAAGCTAATGGATGGGTCTTGTCCATCACATCATTCTCCTAATGATGTGATCCCGTTATCAAATGACAACTCATGTCTATGGTTAGGAAACCTTAACCATCTTTTGATTAACGAGCTAGTCTAGTAGAGGCTCACTAGGGACACGGTATTTGTTTATGTATCCACACATGTATTTAAGTTTCCGGTCAATACAATTCTAGCATGAATAATAAACCTTTATCATGAATAAGGAAATATAATAATAACAACTTTATTATTGCCTATAGGGCATATTTCCATCAAGGAATGCTGCAATGCACCATCAGATCTTTCTCCTGCAAATACCTCGGCATCCAGCTTGCCATCTCCCAGCTTACTAAACCAGATTGGCAGCCCATGCTTGATCAGGTCAGGCGTTTCGTACGGGCTTGGCAGCGTGGGTTAATTCAGAGGCCTGGGAGGCTTATACTTGTCAAAGCGGCGATCGCGACCAGACCTATACACCAGCTATTGATTCTGGAAGCACCGGCCTGGGTTTTTGAGGACATCAACACTTGGCTTCGCTCCTTTTTCTGGGCTAGAAAGGAAAAAAATTCATGGAGGACAATGTTTGGTAGCCTGGAAATCCATTTGCCGACCTTATTGCTATGGAGGCCTGGGCGTGAAGAACCTAAAATTGCAAGTGATTGCCCTGCGAACTCGCTGGGAATGGTTACGGAGGACTGACAGCGAGCGACCATGGCAAGGGCCCGTCCTCATGGTGGATGACGATACGCGATAGGTTTTTGACATTTTGTCTCCATCACCGTAGGTAACGGGAAAAAGGTATTGTTCTGGCGGGACAAATGGATCAATGGGCGCACCGTTGCCAAGATTGCCCCACCCTTGCTTGCGTGGTGCCTACACGCATCAAGAATAAGCGATCGGTGTATCAGGCCATGGGTGAGGCACGATGGGAATTTGATGTCCTGGTGGACTTGAATTTCACCATGCAGATGAAACTATACATGCTGCAGCAAGCCATCACCCAGTTGAGAGAGATGGGACGAGGGAGGATAGCTTCTCTTGGTCCTGTGATGCGTCGGGGAACTACTCGGCCAAATCTACATACAGAAGACTATGCATGGGATTGATTGAGTTTGAGCCGGCCGCATTCATATGGAAGTGTTGGCCCCTTTAAATTGCAAACTATTCATTTAGCTTACCGTACAGTATCGGGTGTGGACGTCGGACCGCTGTGCGCGTCATGGGCTACAAGAAAAAACATCTCCTTGCTACATTTGCCTGCAAGATGAGGATAACGTCGATCACATACTCATCCAATGTGTGTTTTCGAGGGAGGTTTGGTTCCTCATTCTACAACACTTTGGAGTCACCATCACACCGCCGGCAACACATGATACCTTGCCACAATGGTGGAAGGACAGCAGGGGACAAATGAACAGGCAGAACAGGCATGGTTTCGACTCGCTTCTCATCGTGACAACGTGGGCACTATGGAAGCAACACAACGTGAGGCTGTTTGGTAGGCGAGAGCAGCAACTCACCACATCGCAACTGGTGAGGAGCATCATCGAAGAAGTGAAAGAGTGGAAGCAAGGTGGCGCAGGAGGTCTAGACATGTTAGTGAGAGAGTAGTATTCTTGTAGTTATGTCGGTGTTGGTGTGGTGTAATGTTTGAGCCTCTGTTCGCAGAGGTCTTGAACTTCTTGTAAATTTTCTGCTGCCTTCTATGAAAAATATGGTACACCATTGGCGCACTCTCTAAAAAATGGGTCCAAGTAGTCCACTAGTCAACTGTTTTGTCATCCTGACATGTGAGTCCACTATGGCAGGTTGGAGCTATAGGGGAACGCAGCAGAAAACAAAAATTTCTGACCTATGCACTAGCCCAGGACCACTATGGAGACTGCATACAAGGTTTGATCATTTTCGTTACGGGCTCGTAGCGCAGCGGAAGAAGAGTCGATGACGATTGGCGGTGCAGATCCCCGTAGCTAGGATTTACAACCTCCCAACCACGAGGATGTATACCCTCATCCGCCCCTCGGACAGCCCTCCGGGAGGCGGTCGGACAGTCCCCCGGACGGTGTCACGGACAGCCCTTCGGGAGGACCTTCGAAACTCGGACGGTCACTCGGACAGCCCTTCGGGAGGACACTCGAACAGCCCCTCGGGCGAAAAGGACAAAACTACGACCTCTCTACGGGGTTGCACACATATGGTGTCATCTATCCGGCAGGGCTTCGCCGTCCAGAACTAGTTCCCACCGAAACCCAGACAGCCTTTCGGCACTACGAAACTATTTCGTGGGAGGGAGAGAAGAAAGGCAGATCATGCATGCCATGTGTGAGAGAGTTGGAGTGGGGATGGAGAGCTCCTCTCCACCTCCTTATATAGTGGTGGAAGGGGTGAGGGGGGGGGGGCTGAAATTCATCCCACAAAACATGCACCCACCAAACAAGGAAAACATTTTCCCACCAAACATGGAGAAAACATGTTCCCTTGTCCATGGTGTTCCCTCATGGGGCCCCACCTTCCTCCCAACACTCTCCACCATTTGTGGGGGCTGCCCCCCACCATGGGCCCCCCCAACACTTTGTCCAGCCACAAGGGGGCTGCCCCTAAAGGGGGCGCCCCAAAAAACAGCCCAAAACAGCCCCCACGTAACGTGGGATCTTGTCCCCTCACGCTGGGACAAGATGTTTTCCGCGACTATTACTTCTAAAAAATTCTGAAAGATCCCAGAACATTTCCGGCACCATCTAAAATTATCTGTATGTGCTCTGGAACATTTCCGGTATGGTGGTTTAATTTAAAACCATCTTCGTTTACCCGGTAAACAATTCCGGCAGCTCCGAAACTTTTTTTCGGTTTTTTCTCTGGAAAAATTCCAGAAATTACCAGACCAATCTGGCAACCTCCAAAACATTCCCGGTGCTTGCCGAAACCTTTTTGGATCAATGGTTTTATCCGAAACAACTTTTTGTTTTTACCGAAACTTTTTCGGTGTTCTCTCTGGAACTTTTCCGTTGTCTCTGAAACTTTTCCAGTGACTTTCTCTCGGACTCCTTGTCTAGTATTCAGCAGATAGATGACCCTTAAGCATGTGACTCTATAGGTTCGGTGAAGTATAGACATGACCCGGAACCCCTTCCAATCAATGATCAACATCGGAGCCGTGGACACCCATATTGAACCCTATACCCACACGAATAAATATTCGAGTGAACCTCCAGTTGCCGTGTGCTATTCCTGTTGCTTCGCGATATGTTACAAATACCCAAGGTGAGACATGTTAGCATCCCCGTGGTCAACACCTTGTCCACTATGCCAGTTACCTCGTTACCAGTATTGTTCTCTTTTCTCATTCCCGTGTTCCGGCATCCCCGTGATCAAATCACAAAGTGTCTGGCCAGACGATGATGGATACCGTAACACCGAGAGGGCCCAGAGATATCTGTCCATCGTCGGAGGAGCAAATCCCAATCTTGAGCTATCAAGTTACTTAACATACTTTTCCATGAACCCGTAAGCCGCCGTAATAGCCACCCATTTACGGATGACGTTTAACAAACCCCAAAGTTCATGAAGCAAGCATGAAGAAACTCGATACTCTCATGGTCTAAGGAATTATGCAAACATTAACTTCCTGTGTTATTAACCATTAGCTTGTGACGAATGTATCTCATAACATAACATCAAATCAGGTCGATTCAACACAAATGTTCTACCAACATTTGTGCCCTCAAAGTTGCTGGCATAGACATGCCCATGATTGGGAAAACATAATCATCATGCAACACTTGAGCTAGTCTTAGAGGCACGACTAGGAATACATTTTACCGTTTATTATTCCACACGTGCACATGGGTTTTCCCCAGAGCCTTTATGGATATACGGGCTCGGGAACCACAACAGTTATAGCATGGAACATAAACATAATCATGAACTTGGAGATAAATAATATCATTTATTATTGCCTCTAGGGCATATCTCCTACAGACTCCCACTTGCACTAGAGTCAATAATCTAGTTAATGCTAATGCACTTTACACCTATGGCATACCATGTAAAAAATGCTTCGCATGTGGTATAGCTTGATGTCCAATGGATCTGACAACTTCAGATCTGTGTGTTTCTTTGCATATCCTTGCGTTTTCACACTTTCACAAAATTCATATTTTGTGTGGACTTGGTTTTGCATATGTGTGAATCATTGGTCGAAACCTGATTCCTCAGACTGAGCTATGGAGCAACTATCTGCAATAGTGTCCCATTGACCAAAGCCTTCTTGGAACCATACTAAGTTCATGAATGAACTATATGATTCAACAACTTCTTTGTCGCTTCTAAAGAGTCAACATACTTAGCCTTTGTTATAGAATTCGCCACAGTATCCTATTTGGAACAATTTCCAACTACCGTGCCACCATATTGTGTATTACACAAAACCCTTAATTTAAATCAAAAATCGCATGGAGCATTGATGAAGACTGTATCGATGTAACCTTTTACAACGAACTCTTCATGATCTCCGTTTGCGAGAAAACATATCATCAGTGCCACTGTGGCACTCAATGACCCTTTTTCACTGTTGTCCCATGATCAGTACTTTTGATCACTTTGGTATCTATACTCGCAACAACTTAGGAGTATTGGACATATCTGGTTGTTTTTGCATACCATGGAATACATGATTAATCCAAACACGAAGGTGTGTGGAATCTCCATCATGTATTTTGCTCATCAGTGTTTTAGGGACACCGAGTCTTGCAAAAACTCTTTCCATGTGACTTCGGCAAGAATCACTCCTTTGCGTTTTAAATGCTAAAAGGTTTTAGCATCTTGTTAATATGTATTCATTGCTTAGCCCCATTAGGTAAATCTATCTCCATAGATCATCATGCCTAATATCAAGGCTATTTAGCCCAAGCACTTCACCGAAAAACTATTTTCAAATGAAGTCCTAATTCATGTCAAGAAATTTATTTCCAATTAACAATGTGTCAAGCACACAAGGTTTTTAGAAATTTTATCATGCTCCCACTTACTTTGTTGAAATACAAGCATCTTCGTTACCCATTGATGAAGTCAAACCCCTTTGACCATTTCATCAAAACATGAAGATTCCAACTCCATTTTGCTCTCTTCTGTCCATCGCTGGAACTCTGAAGTTTGCACCCTTACTAGCATCCTCTGGATAGACAAAATACCTTGGACTGTAACACATGCAAGTCCTTGGTTTCATTTCCATCTCATGGAAATCCTTTTGGCATCCATGTTTCATATCTCATGTTTGAAACATGTATTAATTGCTAGTTCAACCCGAACCAATTTTAAGCATCGCTACGGTGAGAAAACCTCATCGCAGTCAACTCCTTGAACTTGTTATTGCAACAAGTCGAGCTTTATGGATAAAACATTTTTATCTGTATCAGTTTTTAGTTCCATAAATATTCGTTAGACTCTAAGTCTTCCGAAAGGTGTATCAAGATTTTAATCTTGAATCACTTATATGAAAACTATCTCGGATTGTATTGGCATTTAGCCAATTCCGGAGTCAGGGCCCATCAACGCTTCCTTGTGTATCGTAGTTATACTGTTGTCTAACAACAATATCTCGTTAGCGCACCTGAGAGGTTTGCACGAGCCTTGCCTACGTGGTTCAGCTGCAAGTTCGACCGAAGGCCATACATTTTATTGTAGAGACTTCCGTATCAGTCGCAGTGGGAAACTCCGAAATCACTTCCAAGGTTCCTTTCCTTTATTTGATGACGAAGATACTGGTTATCTCGTCGAGTTGCACTGTCCTCCCACTCACCTTTTTGAAAGAACCAATTTCTTAAAAGCATACCATTTTGTGGCAAAAACCTTTGCCTAGGTATAGTGGTGGGGGAATACCCAATGACTTGGGATAACCTACAAAGTAGCATTTGTCTGATTTGGAATAGGTTTGTAACCTTTTACACAAGCCCCATATTCCAAATGTTAAGAAAAGATACAACATGGTTGGGCGTACCATACCATGGCGTCATTTCAACAGACCCGATGGAGCTCTTTTCAGTGTAAAAGCCGCAGTCTCTAAAACATCACTTTAAAAGGGATAATGGCAAATTTATTTATGTCATCTTTGATCTTACCATGTCATAAATGGTTCGATTACATCTTCACGGACTTTCCACTTGCAGTGGTGTTCTGGGAGGTGCAAGTTATGAAACCCCTTTCATAACTCATCAGACATTTGCTAAACTTGTAACTCAAATATTCCTTTCTGCAATCGAAATGTAGAAACACAATTTTCTTGTTACAATAACTTCTACTTCATTTTTCAAAACCTTTCGAATGATTTCAAAAGATCCAGACTTATGTCTCATCAAGTAAATATCCATATATCTACTTGAGTCATTTCTGAAGATAGATAAATCCACTACTAACAACATTTATCGGACTACACACATCAAATGTATGATCACCAATAAGTTTGTTGTTTGTTCCTTATTGTAACACCCCGGCAGTTAAGCTACAGTAATTCCACGCTAATGATGCCATGTCACCACTGTTACTGTTGTTAAACTCGCGATGATTCAAAATCTCGGTCAAATTCAAAATTTAAAGTCAACTCAAACTTTAAAAGTGATTCAAATTTGAAAACTAAAATGTTCAATAAATAACAAATATTCCAGAGACTATTCTAAAATTGTAACCAACATTTAATAAATTAATTAAGTAACTCTAACAGTGCCAAAACAGCAGTATTTAAACCCAATTTAGTTTTATAAAATTGCAAATGAAATGGTATGGACTCAAAACCATTTTATGGCATTAGTAGATGATGCACTGGAGTTTTGTGACTAGTTGACATATTTTACAAAACTAATTGTGAGGCCACACGTTATTGCAAAAACAGAAAATAGAAAAGAAATAAAGCAAAAATCAAAAAAGGAAAACTCCCCCCTCCCCACTAGGCTCCGGCCCAGCAACAGGCTAGCCCAACTGGCCCTGCAAGCCCACCCCACTCCTCCCTTATCCACCCCCCTCACCCCCCCGAAACCCTATCCACTCCCCCACTCCTCCCCCCCCACGTCGTTCCCCTCCCCTCCCCCGATCCAGATCGGATCGGGGCACGACGACCCGCCGCCATCACCGCCGCCCGGAGCCGCCTGGACCTCGCCGGACCTCCTCGCCGGCCTGCTCCCCCTACGCACGTCGTCTCCGCCCTCCTCCCCAACCTCCATTGCCCCGAACCCTGCGAACCCCCGTGAGCCCTCCCCTCCTCTCGTTCTCCTCGTTCACGACGCGCGCACGCACGCGCGCTCACCGCCCCTGAGCCCGCTCCCGCCTCCCGCAGCGCCTTGCGCTGCGCGCACCCCGTTGTCGCTCGTCACGCGACGCCGCTCCCGCGCCCTGCCTCGCTCCGGGGCCGCGCTCGCCGCGCCCGCGACCCCCTCCCCGCGACCGCGCCTCGCCCGCGCTCGCACACGGCCTCGCCTCGCCCTCGCCGTGCGGCCCCGCACTGCGCGCCGTTCCCCGCGCCCACGGCCGCCTCTGCCGCCGTTGCCGTCCGCTCCGTCCTGCGCCGCGGCCTCCACCCCGCTCGGCCGCGCCTGCTCCCTGCCGCGCTCCGCCCCTGGCCTCCTCCTCCTGCCGCTGCTGCACGGCTGCTGCTGCAGCCTCGCGCCGCCGTAGCCCTACCGCGTCGCGCCGCCGCCACTCGACTGCCGTCCGCGCCCGTCGTCCGCCCGACGCTCGCCCGTGCATCGCCTCGTCTGTGCCGCTCGCTCGCCGCGCAACGCGCCACCGCCCCGCACTCCGCCTCGCCCCGACCACCGCTGTTGCGGAGCTCCTCGTCGCTGCCGCATTCGGCGCCCGGCGCCGGCGCCCATCTGCGCCGATCGACCCTCTCCTGGGTCGGGCGCTCGCATCGCCCGACGCCTGCGTCCCCCCTCCCGCGCCCGTAACCGCTAACCCCCCCGGGCCAATGACAGCTGGGCCCCACCCCCCGTGCCTATGACAGGTGGGCCCAGCCACAGAAACGATTTAAAAAAAATGAATTAATAAAAATAATTAATTAATTAATTAATTAATTAGTGAATTAATTAATTTAATTAATACTGTTTAATTAATCTAATTAACTAGTTAGTTTAATTAAACTGTAATTAGTTTAATTAAAACTTAATTAACCTAACAGAGTATGACATGCGGGACCCACACATAGTTTGACCCGATCAACGGTATTGTTGACTGCTGACGTCAGCATGATGTCATGCTGATGTCATCACTTACTGTTTCGGATAATGTTTAATTTAAATAAATAATTAAATTCCAAAAATTAATAAAAACTTTAGAAAATCATATCTTTTAATCCGTAACTCCGATGGAAAAACTTTGTACATGAAAGTTGCTCAGAACGATGAGACGAATTCGGATGCGCGGTCCGTTCGTCCGCCACACGTCCCTAACTATCCGAACATGGAACCGATCCCCTCCGGTCATCTGTCTGACAAATGTCCGGAACCGGGAAAACATTCCCGGATGAATTCCCCCTTTGCCAGTATCACCCGGCACTGCGTTAGATCACCTCTGTCACCGCGTATTGCCATGTTATGCTTTGTGCTACACTTGTTTGCTCTGTATTTATTGTTTCTTCCCCCTCTTCTCTCTCGTTAGATCCCGACGCAGTTCCCCGAGACCGACGCCGCTCCGGAGCCCGAAGACACCATTGACAACCTTGCCCTTGCCGCCGAGCAACCAGGCAAGCCCCCCCTTTGATCATCCCGATATCGCCCATTCTAATTTCTCATGCTTGCATTAGAATTACTACTGCTACTGCTTTACCTATTCTGATGCATAGCCTGTTTACTGTAAACTGCCATTGATAACTACCTGCATAACCTAAACTGCTTAGTATAGGCTGGGTAGAGACCTATCAGTGACCCCACTAGTCCCGACCGCCCCGCTGGATTATCCGAAGACCCGATCAACGGGATTGAAGACCAGGTCCCGGCACCGCACATCACCCCCCCTTAGTTGTAACGACACTGCAGCGTTACTATCGAGTGCCGAGGGTGATACCTCGTGTAGCACCTCTGATGTTAACTCTGTAGAGTAGCTATTCGGTCGTGGTCATCGAGGGTGATTCCTCCTTCACCGCTTCCGATAACGACGCCGTCGTACAACACCTCAAGTGTGAACCCAGTGAGGGTGATTCCTCCGAGTTCACCTTTACGGATACATCAAGTAGGAATCCAACGAGGGTGATACCTCGGATTCCCCTGATGTTATGGACACACGGATAATTGGACTTTACACTGTCACTTGGATAGGCGGGTCGACCCTGAGGGGTACCTGCGTGCGCCTGAGAGGCGAGTGTTGTGAAGACGGGTGCCTGTATGGTGCCCGAGTGATGAATACGAGGCGCGGTCGGGCATTCTTGGCCCTTGCCACAAGTCCTCAAGACGGGGCGACGGGGCCACATCTTTCGTGAGTCTCTGCTCGTTACCGCAAGCCCTAGTCCTAACGATTTGGATATTTGATCCGAGCATGCCTCTGGCCTGATAGCACTAACCATCACGTGGGCATAGTATGGGCGTTCTGCATCGTATGCATCAGCCGAAAGCTCTGTCATTCGTCTAGTTCAGCATGGCGGCACGGACGGACCGGCGCCTTCCTGTAGTGTTGGTGCCTGGCTTCACCGTGTGCGCAATGACCCGGAGGGTGAGGGGCGATGGCCAAGACCCCCTTGCGCTTAGGATGTAGACCGGCGGGGACCTCTCTGCTGAGCTGTAGGTAGGGTTGCGATGTGTCGTTTGGCTGAGGCCGGGCATGACCCAGGAAAGTGTGTCCGGCCGAAGTTAATCAAGCGTGTTGGGTAAGTTGGTGCACCCCTGCAGGGAAGAAAACTTCTATCGATAGCCGGTCCTACGGTAAAGGACACTCAGAGTTGTATCCCGATCGATACAGCTAGAACATGAGATGAGACCTGGATGTGAGGCTCTGGGATTGCTTCTCGCAGGGAGTCGAGAAGGGATCTCCGGACGAGGTTGATGACTGTATGGCTCTGGGATTGCTTCTCGTAGGGAGTCGAGAAGGGATCTCCGGACGAGGTTGATGACTGTATGGCTCTGGGATTGCTTTCTCGCAGGGAGTCGAGAAAGGATCTCTGGGTGAGGATGAGACTTAATGATACTGCTACATTATATTGAACTGTTCTACTCTCTTCTACTGCTGCAAGACCGCTGAAGATGCTAGTCTTCGATAGGACTAGGCCTTCTCTCTATTCTGGCATTTCTGCAGCCCAGTCCACATATACAGCCTCCCCTTGAAAATGTTGCATATGTAGTGTAGATCCTTGCTTGCTGAGTACTTCTGAGTACTCACGGTTGCTTTGTTTTTCCTTTTCTCCCCATATCAGTTTGTCGCGACCAGAGGACGGAGCCCCCCTGAGACAGATGCCCCGTCGATCGACTACTACTACTACACAGAGGATGGATACTACTACGAGCTTGCCGTCGACCAGGAGTAGGTTCGGAGGGTCCCAGGCAGGAGGCCTACGCCTTTCGATCGTAGTGTTTTATTTTGCCCCGCCTTTCTAAAGGCCTTTCTGTGCTTTCTTTTATATCTGTACTCAGATATCTGATGCTTCCGCTGACGCTTGTTCGCAAGCTTATGTATTCGAGCCCTCGAGGCCCCTGGCTTGTAATATAAAGCTTGTATGACTTTATTTATGTTTTAGAGTTGTGTTGTGATATCTTCCCGTGAGTCCTTAGGCTTGATCGTGTGCATTTGCGTGTATGATTAGTGCACGATTGAGCCGGGGGCGCCACACTTATGGCCTGTGAACGATATTTCAGTCACTTCTCTTTTCGGAGGAAAGTAGCAAGTGTCAGATGATTCAAAATCAAATGACTTCAAAATCCATCATAATGGAATTTTTCCAGGCGGGTTTCTCCAATGTGACCAAATGCAGTGCCACACTCGTGTGGTATTCTTTTAGTCTTGTGACATTTAGTGTCAGTGTTATGGATGTATCATATTACCATCAATATTCATAACATTCGTCCCATCTTGGATGGAAGCATGGCCCTTCATGTTATTCATAATACTGAACAACAATTGTTGTTTTTATGAACAACTATTTTGCAACAAACATTGTGCAATGGGCTAGAGTGTATGAAACTCTAAAATGAATTATGAAAATAAACCCAAAGGTAGTGTATTTATTATCAATATTCATAACATACATCTCATTCGTAATGAAAGTATGGCCCTTATGTTATTCATAACACCGAACATCAAAAGATCTCTTATGAACAACCTTCTTGCAAGATACCTTATGCAATGGGCTAGAGTTTATGAAACTCTAAAATGAATTATGAAAATAAATACAGATGGTAATACACCGATGGAAGGTATAGTAACATTTACTATGTTCCCTGTGTATACCTAAACCTCATTCCTGGCTAGTCTTTCAGGCCATAGTAGTTCTTACATCGAGTTGCAACAGAATGCAATCGAGCGGGTATCTTTGTGATTAACTCACAATACCCAAGAATTAGTGATTAACATGTTTAACCATAATTCCCAAGAACTATATCTTTGACCAGCCTTCTATACATCAAAAACTTGTATGACATTCATACATGAGCTGGATATTCCAGTCTTCTTTCCTTTTGCCTTTATACTTCTAATAGTTTAACTTTCAGTATTTCTCCTACTCTCAGAAAAAGCACCCAACTTAAAGAGTGGCGTTAGCCCCGAACTTCCAAGGTGTGAAAGTCTCACTAACACCCTTTGGACATTCCCTTTTTTCTTTAAGCGGTTGTTTTATTCACTATCATCATATGACAGGTGTTCTTCTGGATCCCTTTCCTAACAGTCAAAAGCCCAGTGAACACTTCACTAATACTTTGCAAACAAACATTGCTTTGTTTGTATCTGAAAATGATTTTCAGTTCCATGAATATCACATAACTATCCAAACTTTCGAAGTTCGGGTCTCATGGAAGCAAACATATTGTATTTGACCGTAACAGAATTCTAGCTTTTGGATCGAGGGACGAGAGTCACATCATCCATAGCATCAGCGGGAGAATACCGAAAGCATGCGATAGGACAAAATCCTTCTCGGCACTCTTGAGGACAATCCTCACATTACGTTACCAACTGTAATTTTTTAACCAGATATTTAACAGCTATTTAATTTTAACAGGGAAGGTGGAAACGCGAGCCATTATTCTACAACTATTTTGCAAATCACACTTAGATAGTGTTCAAAATTAATTGCACTGAGAATTAAATAAGTTAATTCAATAGTGCGCTCCCACTCAAATCAATATCTCTCAAAATTGATTATGAGTGATTCAAGATCCAAATTGAAATCCAACGCCAAGGACGTGTCCATCTCAAGTGACGAGAATTTCAATCGGTAGGCCAACTTGCCAATCACATATCCATGTGACTCTTGTTCATCTTTCGATGGGCGTATTCCGAGCTCAGGACGCTCCTCCAAAATGTCAAGACAACCAAGTGATCTTGCTGCGAGGTCTCAACTCACCCACCTCACACTTCCCTAATCGTTCGTACCCATGTGTCCATGTGGTACCCCGAAAAGTTAGGTGCCGTGACGGTGCTACACTTGGGAGAACACTAACTACTTGATATTTTAAGTGAGAGATCACCCTAATAAAAGCGACTACCGCGCAATCAAGAAGGGTGCATTATAAGGGATAAACATCTCAGGCAATTCATAATAGCATGATATGGTATAGCCCTTTCTGATGGAGAAGTCTTGTATTTCTTCGTCTTCGGCATACGCATCGGTGTTCACCTTCGCGAAGATTGCCACCACCTTGTCGATGCACCAGATAATATTGCTATCTCTATACCTAATAAAATAATGCATTACAACAAGGTTGACACGCAGGTCATTAAGGTGACAATCATATGGCTCCAGCCATCATGCCGAATCATGACACGCAGGTCATGTTAATCAATTTTACATTATATAGTCATCTCATACATAATCAAATTATTATGAGCACTGCTATACCACATCACATGCACATGCAAACCATCCTGCAAAACCAAGTTAGACGCCTCTAATCGGTACAACAAAAACTTATTTTTCGTGGCTTCTAAGGTTTCGAAACAAACTGAAGCTACCAATGTCCATCATCAAGCATGATTATCTAAGTCGCTAGATTAACATTGCGGGGTGTATGAAACACGAGATAATAAAATCTCGAGCCCCATACTGAACTTCGTCATACGCATGACCCCCGTGCAGATCATATCTGCATTGCCCTTTCGTCTGCGAAACATCCATCTTTCTTTAACTATGGTGGAACCCAAAGAACTGTTAGCACTTCGTTGATCTGTCAATCAGCATACTCAGGAGCAGCATGAAAGGATCGCGGATTGCTAGAACTTTGTGAGATTCCACCATGCCGTCAAGATCAGGACTACACAATTCAGGGGAAGCAACAGGAACATCGGGTAACAGATTTCATCTGCTACCCGCACAAATAATTTTTAGTAATAGAACTCATCTACTACCTAATTATATTGTGCAACACCCATACATCTCATGTATTCTAGATCGCAACCTGCATCTACGCATAGCACGGCTCATGATGCCACTGTAGGGGAACGCAGCAGAAAACAAAAATTTCTGACCTACGCACCAGCCCAGGACCACTATGGAGACTGCATACAAGGTTTGATCATTTTCGTTACCGACTCGTAGCGCAGCGGAAGAAGAGTCGATGACGATCGGCGGTGCAGATCCCCACAGCTAGGATTTACAACCTCCCAACCGCGAGGATGTATACCCTCATCCGCCCCTCAGACAGCCCTCCGGGAGGCGGTCGGACAGTCCCCCGAACGGTGTCACGGACAGCCCTTCGGGAGGACCTTCGAAACTCGGACGGTCACTCGGACAGCCCTTCGGGAGGACACTCGAACAGCCCCTCGGGCGAAAAGGACGAAACTACGACCTCTCTACTGGGTTGCACACATACGGTGTCATCTATCCGGCAGGGCTTCGCTGTCTAGAACTAGTTCCCACCAGAACCCAGACAGCCTTTCGGCACTACGAAACTATTTCGTGGGAGGGAGAGAAGAAAGGCAGATCATGCATGCCATGTGTGAGAGAGTTGGAGTGGGGATGGAGAGCTCCTCTCCACCTCCTTATATAGTGGTGGAAGGGGTGAGGGGGGGGGGCTGAAATTCATCCAACAAAACATGCACCCACCAAACAAGGAAAACATGTTCCCACCAAACATGGAGAAAACATGTTCCCTTGTCCATGGTGTTCCCCCATGGGGCCCCACCTTCCTCCCAACACTCTCCACCATTTGTGGGGGCTGCCCCCCACCATGGGGGCCCCGCAACACTTTGTCCAGCCACAAGGGGGCGCCCCCAAAAACAGCCCAAAACAGCCCCCACGTAACGTGGGATCTTGTCCCCTCACGCTGGGACAAGATGTTTTCCGCGACTATTACTTCTGAAAAATTCCGGAAGATCCCAAAACATTTCCAGCACCCTCTAAAATTATCTGGACATGCTCCGGAACATTTCTGGTATGGTGTTTTAATTTAAAACCATCTTCGTTTACCCGGTAAACAATTCTGGCAGCTCCGAAACTTTTTTTCGGTTTTTTCTCCGGAAAAATTCCAGAAATTACCAGACCAATCTGGCAACCTCCAAAACATTCCCGGTGCTTGCCGAAATCTTTTTGGATCAATGGTTTTATCCGAAACAACTTTTCGGTTTTACCGAAACTTTTTCGGTGTTCTCTCTGGAACTTTTCCGTTGTCTCTGAAACTTTTCCAGTGACTTTCTCTTGGACTCCTTGTCTAGTATTCAGCAGATAGATGACCCCTAAGCGTGTGGCCCTATAGGTTTGGTGAAGTATAGACATTACCCGGAACCCCTTCCGATCATTGATCAACATCGGAGCCGTGGACAACCATATTGAACCCTATACCCACACTAATAAATATCCGAGTGAACCTCCAGTTGCCGTGTGCTATTCCTGTTGCTTCACGATATGTTACAAATACCTGAGGTGAGACATGTTAGCATCCTCGTGGTCAACACCTTGTCCACTATGCCAGTTACCTCGTTACCAGTATTGTTCTCTTTTCTCATTCCCGTGTTCCGGCATCCCCGTGATCAAATCACAAAGTGTCTGGCCAGACGATGATGGATACCATAGCACCGAGAGGGCCCAGAGATATCTGTCCATCGTCGGAGGAGCAAATCCCAATCTTGAGCTATCAAGTTACTTAACATACTTTTCCATGAACCCGTAAGCCGCCGTAATAGCCACCCATTTACGGATGACGTTTAACAAACCCCAAAGTTCATGAAGCAAGCATGAAGAAACTCGATACTCTCATGGTCTAAGGAATTATGCAAACATTAACCATTAACTTGTGACGAATGTATCTCATAGCATAACATCAAATCGGGTCAATTCAACACAAATGTTCTACCAACATTTGTGCCCTCAAAGTGCTGGCATAGACATGCCCATGATTGGGAAAACATAATCATCATGCAACACTTGAGCTAGTCTTAGAGGCACGACTAGGAATGCATTTTACCGTTTATTATTCCACATGTGCACATGGGTTTTCCCCAGAGCCTTTATGGATATACGGGCTCGGGAACCACAACAGTTATAGCATGGAACATAAACATAATCATGAACTTGGAGATAAATAATATCATTTATTATTGCCTCTAGGGCATATCTCCTACAGGAGCAAATAATAAGAATGATATAAAAGCCGTCAAAATGCCATAATTAAAATGTAAAATGGGATACATATTCTTAATGGGGTACCCACTGTGACAAAGTAGTGATTAAGGGATGAGAAGTGAACTCTACTCTTAATTAAAAGCTGAGATGCGATGTGGATTCCAATAAGAGGCGCGATGGACAGACAATTGGTTCAACAGATGTTCGATTCCTTTCCACCCAGACTACATTTTGCTCGCTATATTTCGGATCAAATATCAATGTTCTACATTATTGTCAAAAAAGCATTCGACAAAACTACCTCGACTTCGGAGTCGCTCCCAAGCGAGTGACCCGGAATTAACCTAGCCACCTAGCCAGTTGATGGCCTGTAAATGCACAGGGTTATTGTAGCACTTCCTGATAAGTAAGTGTCGAACCCACAGTGAGCGGAAATGAAGGCACCACAAACCCCGCAGCTACGCTGTCACTTAATGCAGTCACGTACACACCCAAACCGGAGTTTGGAAAGTCTACTCTATCAGTTGCTAGGGAAATTGAATAAAGAGTGTTTACTACTATACGAACAAGAAGGTAAAAACAGGAATAGAAAGAGAATAAGTTAGTAGAGACGGTGCTTGAGCAGTAAATTGTTCTTTAGGATTCCGAAGTCATTTACTACAATCAAGATCTGCACAACATGTGCATAAGTTGGTGGTTCCCGGTACAGAACATGTTCTACTCTAACGTAGACTTCACCACATACACCAATAACTGTAGCTTCCCTATGCCGGTTATCACATACGGTCAAATAAGGGTTTCCCCGTGGACGCATCCTAATATGGGTTTACCTGTTACTCCCCTATTAGTTGCAAACACCAGGAATTGAAGATCTTATTGTCACCTCAAATTATCTCAACATCCTAACCCGTACAACGATAGTAGTTCCTCCACGGCCAATCACGGTGATAATGCGAGCAAGGCCTCCTCTCAACACTCGTGAAGAATACTAACACGAACATGATAAAAGCATATCGGATCGCTTGAGAATAATAGTTATAATCACAAAAGAGTTGATCAGTATCCCTGAGAATAAATACAACTACTCAAACATAAAGGAGAGGTCAAGTTACAAGCCGGCATCGAGCCGGTGAAGGGAGAGGGCGTGGTGGAGATGGTGATGGTGACGACGACGCGGTGAAGATGATGATGAAGGCTCCAATGCTGTGGAGATGGCACCGGCCGGAAGGCTGGTGCTGACGGTGGTGGAGCCTCCTCCTCTTCCCCTTGGTCGTGTTCCTTCCTCTATGGTGGTGGATGGAGCAGCAATGGAGATGAATTTGAATGTGTTGTTGATGAATGAGTATGATGGTGGCGGCTAGGGTATGGAGGTGGTTTTTCATTTTTTAGCACAAAGAATTAGCAACACAAGTGATAAAACATAAGCCTCACAATGATCGGTTCATCAACGTAAGCACCGCACTTATGTCAATAAACTAAGTCTATGAGTCACGTGTATCCTAGATTAGAAGTGAAGTGCGTGAAAGACAAAATATGAACCACAAGTGTGCAACCTCCTACGTGCTGAATTAAAAAGAAGATCCTTATTTAAGGCGAGAAACTCACTACTAACCAACTTTTATTTGAGCGAGGTTCAAATTGGAAAACATTACCGGGCAATTGTGGTTGAAGTTCGTCATGTTGAAGCAACCAAGTGGCTTGTGTGGATCTTTTATACGGTTGGCACTATACCATACATGTCACAACATAAGGTCCAAAACCTTGTGAAAATAACACACGAGACAAAAACATCGATTCATTATATGTAATTGTTGGCTACGGTGTTTCAGAGATAATTAACATTAACTAGAAAATGAATGATCGGTTAGAAAACACCCCATCGATCTCAGACATTGAAAATGAATCAATTGGAGGGTTTCCCTGCCTCATACGAGCGCGTGTACGACCGGGTGCAGTCGTATGACACGCCGTCGTGCGCTCTGGTAGTAAATGCCCTGTGCCACCCTCTAGTACAAGCGCACGTATGAGCGCTCATGCTCATATAGTATGCAGTCTTTTGCTTTAGAAATCTTTTTACGGGGTGTACATGGCATACGAGTGTACGTACGAGCGCGAGCGCTCATATGGTACGCCGTCTTGTGCTCTTTAAAGTACTCCTTTGTGGCCATCAGTTAATACGACCACACGTACGAGCGCGAGCGCTCGTACGATAGGCCGTCTTTCGCTCTGGTCCCATGGTGCTTGCGGCCATGAGCTCATACGGGTGCGTGTGGAGCCATGGCGGTTGTATGCTATGCCATCTTTTTTTTTCTGAAACTGCATAACTGCACGAAAATCTTTGTGCGCCCTCCTCACCCTAGGCACATAACATATTTGCAATAAAAATAGGAGAAGGTATGCAAAAGAATACAGTCTACCGACATGCTAAATTTTTTACCAACAAAAATATCACGATACCAACTCAAATAGCAACTACTCAAAAATAAAATAAAAGTGCCAAAGGAACATGAATGCAACTAGACTCAAGATACAAAGTTAAGAAAGACACCTACGGACTTCCGGGTTACCTCCTCAGCAGTGCTTTCATTATAACCATATAGCTAGCCTTCGGTGCTCCATAAGGTCTATTACCCAGATCCCAAGGGATTTCAACCTTGAGTGTGAGAGCTACCTCCGACGGGGTTTGGAGCACCTCATAGCAGAGCTCGGTCGGAGGCGTACTCGCTTACGGTGCATCGGCATCATATAGGTAAATTCATACTCATTCTTGGGCGAGTACTAATGCACCGAGTTAAGTGGAGATGCCTGAAAGATTAGTGGCTGCAACTTCACAATAACTTTATAATCAAGAGGATGAGGATCTACAGTTAAGTCATAACCTTCATCATTTTCATTTGCTGCATGTTAATTATGCCAAAACAATTACCATCGGTGTGAGTTTCAGGAAAGTGATCATCCATCCTTCATCTTCGTGTTCCTCTAGATCATCATTTTCCAAACATTCTTATTCTTGTGGCTCGATGATATTTCCTTCATTCCTGCAGAAGGTTATGTTCCCACGAAATATTGGCTTGAGGGATGGCACCCATCTTCGTCTTATAATCCAACAATAAGGGTTTCTTATGAAAATCATTAACTAAACAAAAATCATGAACTTTCTCCAACAAGCCTTCATGCTTAGTAACCGATGTATATTTTTCGGGAAATCTGTAAACTCACAATAAAAGCTCATGAGATCTAAGCATTAAAATCATCTCCTCAATGACTTCAACATCGTCATAAGGGTAGTCACCATGGTTATATGATCTCACAACCGGGTGTGGGTGATCTCTGCAGTAAAAGCTCATGTGACGAAGAGATTTGCACTGTATGCAACCACTAGGGATTAAATGAGCCACAATATTCAACACCATAAATTGTTCACCCATCTCAATACCTTTGTTGGAATGTTGGTATTCTTCATATACCCATCCTCTTCCATGGGCCTTTTCTATTGCAGCAACTATGTCTCATGTTGACATCTCAAAGAAAGACATATATTGTTGTATTTTGGGGTTAAGCAAAAATAGTAAGATAAATAGCAAAAAAAAAACTAAGTGCGAGCAGGTAAGTAATGACCAAGCGCTATGCTATGCTCCCCGGCAACGGTGCCAGAAAATGCTTGATGGTCTGCAAGTGCATAGGGCTGTTGTAGCACTTTCGTGATAAATAAGTGTCCAACCCACAGGGAGTGGAAAGGAAGGCACCACAAACCCCGCAACTACAATGTCACTTAACGCAGTCACGTACGCACCCAAACCGGAGTTTGGAAATAGTCTACTCTATTGGTTTCTATGGAAACTGGATAAAGAGCATTTACTACTCTACAAACAAGAAGGTAAAAACAGGAATGGAAAGAGACTAAGTTAGTTGAGACGGTGCTTGAGCAGTAAAGTGTTCTCTAGGATTCCAAAGTCATTACCACAATCATGACCTGTGTAACAAGTGCAGAGCTAACGCTCTCTATCGTATCCTCTATCCATCCTTCATATGCATAAGTGGGCGATATTTGGTATAGAACATGTTCCACTCTAATGTATATTTCGCCACATATGCCACCAACAGTAGCTTCCCCACGCTGGTTGTCACATATAGTCAATTAAGGGTTTTCCCGTGGATGCAGCCAGATATGTGTTTACCTAACTCCCCTATCAGTTGCAAAGACTAGGAATTGAGGATTTTACTGTCACCTCAAATTACCTCAACATCCTAACCCGTACAATGACAGTAGTTCCTCCATGGCCAATCACGGTGATAATGTTAGCGAGGCCTCCTCTCAACATTCGTGAAGAATACTAACTCAAAGATGAACAAAAGCATATTGGATCGCTTGGGAATAATATTTTTAATCACAAAAGAGTTCATCCGTATCCCCAAGAACAAATACTACTACTCAAACATAAAGGATAGGGTGAATTTACAAGCCAGCATCGAGCCGGTGAAGGGAGAAGCCACGATGGAGAGGGTGATGGCGGTGGCGGCGCAGTGATGATGATGATGGAGGCACCGACGCGGTGGAGATAGCACCGGCCTGAAGGCTGGTGCTCACGGTGGTGGAGCCTCCTCTTCTTCCCCTTGGTCTTGTCCCTTCCTCTATGGTGGTGGATGGATCAGCGATGGAGATGAACTTGTAAGTGTTGTTAATGAATGAGGATGATGGCGGCGGCTAGGGTATGGAGTTGTATATATAAGATGCCTCATCGGTCTCCTCCATTGATGAGATGCTTCCAAGGGCTCTAGATGAGTCTTATCCCTCTCCCAAACCCTTCCTTATTGTCCAAGGATCTCGTGGGAACAAACATGGACGAAATCGGTGAAGAATCCCTTTGAGCAATTTATGGAGTTGTCTGCATGTCATACGACCATGCATGGTCGTATGGTAGGCCGTCTTTCATTATGTCCTTCTTTGGTGTTTTGGCCGCCATTTCTTAATAAGAACTCTGATTTTGACATTCATGGGCTCATTGGATTCATGAGAGTGACGAAGATCCATTTATGGTCTTAGTTCTTGATTTTGAGCAATTTCGGAAAATCACTTTTCTGCCTTCCAAAATGCAAGTCTGGTACAGTAAGTCCTCCGTATTGAGCCCATCCTTGGTCCTTTCATCGTGCTTGGACCTAGGTTGCTCCAAAACACCTGTAGACACAAGAAAACAAAGAAAATTAGTAAAAACCAAATAAAATACTAAATGTTAATGCTCACAAGGAATAGTGCTTAAACCGGTAGCCATGCATAATGGACAACTATTTGGTTTAATGGGACATAATATATGAAGAGAACATGCAACCAATGAGCTCTAAAAATGCGTAAAATATAGAGCCATCACCAACGCCTCTCCTCGCCGCCACCGTGCGGTGGGCTTGCCCTCCTAAGAGTGATGATGTTCCCAGCCGCACTGTCTCGTCTCATGGCGGTGCATCTCCTGCTCGGGAGCCGTCGGCCTTCTTCGCTCGTATGATGGCGTCTCGGCAGCACGGGGCTGCTCTGCACCCGCGATGGTGGATCCTGTTGGGAAACGTAGCATGCAATTTAAAAAAAATTCCTACGCTCACACAAGATCTATCTAGGAGATGCATAGCAACGAGAGGGGGAGAGTGTGTCTACGTACCCTCATAGACCGAAAGCGGAAGCGTTTGACAACGCGGTTGATGTAGTCGAACTTCTTCTATCTTCGACCGATCAAGTACCGAACCTACGGCACCTCCGAGTTTTGCACACGTTCAGCTCGATGATGTCCCTTGTCCTCTTGATCCAGCAAGGTGTCGAGGAAGTAGATGAGTTCCGTCAGCACGACGGTGTGGTGACGGTGATGGTGAAGTGATCCTCGCAGGGCTTCGCGTAAGCACTATGAAGATATGACCGAGGGTGTAAACTGTGGTGGGGGGCGCCGCACACGGCTAACAATTGATGTTGTATGTTCTAGGCGCCCCCCTCCTCATATACATAGGTGGAAGGGAGAGGGGAGAGGCCAAGGGGCGCCCCAAGTGGGGCCGAATCCCACTTGGGCTCCTGCCCTGGTTCGGCCCCCCCTTCCTTGTATAGGCGCCAGGGGAAGGAAGGGGGAGGTGGCGCCCCCCTTTCCTTTCTCCCTTGAGGAGGGGAAGGAAGGAGGGACTTGCCCTCCCCCCTTTCCTTTCCCTAGGGCTGGCCGGCCTGGTGGAGGGGCGCACCAGCCCCTTGTGGGCTGGTCTGTCCCTCCCTTGGCCCATTAAGCCCATATCTTTGCCGGGGGGTGCCCGGAACCCCTTCCGATGACCCTATATGTACCCGGTACCCTCCGGAACACTTTCAGTGTCCGAATACCATCGTCCTATATATCAGTCTATACCTCTCAACCATTTCGAGACTCCTCATCATGTCCATGATCTCATCCGGGACTCCAAACAACATTCGGTCACCAAATCACATAACTCATATAATACTAAATCGTCATCGAACGTTAAGCGTGCGGACCCTACGGGTTCGAGAACTATGTAGACATGACCGCGACACTTCTCCGGTCAATAACAAATAGCAGAACCTGGATGCTCATATTGGCTCCCACATATTCTACGAAGATCTTTATCGGTCGAACCGTTATGACAACATACGTTATTCCCTTTGTCCATCGGTATGTTCCTTGTCCGAGATTCGATCGTCGATATTCACATACCTAGTTCAATCTCATTACCGGCAAGTCTCTTTACTCGTTCCGTAATACATCATCCTGTAACTAACTCATTAGTCACTTTGCTTGCAAGGCTTCTTATGATGTGTATTACCGAGAGGGCCCAGAGATACCTCTCCGATACTCGGAGTGACAAATCCTAATCTCGATCTATGCCAACCCAACAAACACCTTTGGAGATACCTGTAGAGCATCTTTATAATCACCCAGTTACGTTGTGACATTTGATAGCACACAAGGCATTCCTCCGGTATCCAGGAGTTGCATAATCTCATAGTCGAAGGAATATGTATTTGACATGAAGAAAGCAATAGCAATAAAAACTGAACGATCAATATGCTATGCTAACGGATGGGTCTTGTCCATCACATCATTCTCCTAATGATGTGATCCCGTTCATCAAATGAAAACACATGTCTATGGTTAGGAAACTTAGCCATCTTTGATTAACTAGCTAGTCTAGTAGAGGCTTACTAGGGACATGGTGTTTTGTCTATGTATCCACACATGTATCAAGTTTTCGATTAATACAATTCTAGCATGAATAATAAACATTTATCATGATATAAGGAAATATAAAATAACAACTTTATTATTGCCTCTAGGGCATATTTGCTTTAGTCTCCCACTTGCACTAGAGTCAATAATCTAGTTCACATCGCCATGTGATTTAACACCAATAGTTCACATCTTTATGTGATTAACACCCATAGTTCACATCGCCATGTGACCAACACCCAAAGGGTTTACTAGAGTCAATAATCTAGTTCACATCGCTAGGTGATTAACACCCAAAGAGTACTAAGGTGTGATCATGTTTTGCTTGTGAGAGAAGTTTAGTCAACGGGTCTGCCACATTCAGATCCGTATGTATTTAGCAAATTTCTATATCTACAATGCTCTGCATGGAGCTACTCTAGCTAATTGCTCCCACGTTCAATACGTATCTAGATTGAGACTTAGAGTCATCTAGATCAGTGTCAAAGCTTGCATCGACGTAACTCTTTACGACGAACTCTTTATCACCTCCATAACCGAGAAACATTTCCTTAGTCCTCTAAGGATAATTTTGACCGCTGTCTAGTGATCTACTCCTGGATCACTATTGTACCCCCTTGACAAACTCATGGCAAGGTACACAATAGGTTTGGTACACAGCATGGCATACTTTATAGAACCTATGGCTGAGGCATAGGGAATGACTTTCATTCTCTCTCTATCTTCTATCGTGGTCGGGCTTTGAGTCTTACTCAACTTCACACCTTACAATACAGGCTAGAACTCCTTCTTTGACTGATCCATTTTGAACTCCTTTCAAAATCTTGTCAAGGTATGTAATCATTGAAAATCTTATCAAGCGTCTTGATCTATCTCTATAGATCTTGATGCCCAATATGTAAGCAGCTTCACCGAGGTCTTTCATTGAAAAATTCTTATTCAAGTATCCTTTTATGCTATCCAGAAATTATATATCATTTCCAATCAGCAATATGTCATCCACATATAATATCAGAAATGCTACAGAGCTCCCACTCACTTTCTTGTAAATACAGGCTTCACCATAAGTCTGTATAAAACCATATGCTTTGATCACCTTATCAAAGCGTATATTCCAACTCCGAGATGCTTGCACCAGTCCATAGATGGATCGCTGGGGCTTGCATACTTTGTTAGCACCTTTAGGATTGACAAAACCTTTTGGTTGCATCATATACAACTCTTCTTTAACATATCCATTAAGGAATGCAGTTTTGACATCCATTTGCCAGATTTCATAATTATAAAATGCGGCAATTGCTAACATGATTCGGACGGACTAAAGCATCGCTACGGGTGAGAAAGTCTCATCGTAGTCAACTCCTTGAACTTGTCAAAAACCTTTCGCAACAAGTCGAGCTTCATAGACAGTAACATTACCATCAGCGTCAGTCTTCTTCTTGAAGATCCATTTATTTTCTATGGCTTGCCGATCATCGGGCAAATCCACCAAAGTCCACACTTTGTTCTCATACATGGATCCTATCTCAGATTTCATGGCCTCAAGCCATCTGTCAGAATCTGGGCTCATCATAGCTTCTACATAGTTCGTAGGTTCGCCTTGGTCTAGTAACATGACTTCTAGTACAGGATTCCCGTACCACTCTGGTGCGGATCGTGTTCTGGTTAACCTACGAGGTTCTGTAGTAACTTGATCCGAAGTTTCATGATCATCATCATTAGCTTCCTCTCTAGTTGGTGTAGGCATCACGGGAACAGTTTTCTCTGATGAACTACTTTCTAATTCGAGAGAAGGTACAATTACCTCATCAAGTTCTACTTTCCTCCCACTCACTTCTTTCGAGAGAAACTCCTTCTCTAGAAAGGTTCCATTCTTGGCAACAAAGATCTTGCCTTCAGATCTGCGGTAGAAGGTTTACCCAATTGTTTCCTTAGGGTATCCTATGAAGACACACTTCTCCGATTTGGGTTCGAGCTTATCAGGCTGAAGCCTTTTGACATAAGTGTCGCCACCCCAAACTTTATGAAACGACAACTTAGGTTTCTTGCCAAACCACAGTTCATACGGTGTCGTCTCAACGGATTTAGACGGTGCCCTATTTAACATGAATGCAGTTGTCTCTAATGCATAACCCCAAAACGATAGTGGTAAATCGGTAAGAGACATCATAGATCGCACCATATCTAATAAAGTACGGTTACGACGTTCGAACACACCATTACGCTGTGGTGTTCCAGGTGGCGTGAGTTGTGAAACTATTCCACATTGTTTTAAATGAAGGCCAAACTCGTAACTCAAATATTCACCTCCGCAATCATATCGTAGAAACTTTATTTTCTTGTTACAACGATTCTCCACTTCACTCTGAAATTCCTTGAACTTTTCAAATGTTTCAGACTTGTGTTTCATTAAGTAGATATACCCATATCTGCTCAAATCATCTGTGAAGGTCAGAAAATAACGATACCCGCCGCGTGCCTCAACACTCATCGGACCGCATACATCGATATGTATTATTTCCAATAAGTCATTGGCTCGCTCCATTGTTCCGGAGAACAGAGTTTTAGTCATTTTTCCCATGAGGCATGGTTCGCAAGTATCAAATGATTCATAATCAAGTGATCCCAAAAGTCCATCTGCATGGAGTTTCTTCATGCGCTTTTCACCAATATGACCTAAACGGCAGTGCCACAAGTATGTTGCACTATCATTATTAACTTTGCATCTTTTGGCATCAATATTATGAATATGTGTATCACTACGATCGAGATTCAATAAACCATTCACATTGGGTGTATGACCATAAAAGGTTTTATTCATGTAAACAGAACAACAATTATTCTATGACTTAAATGAATAACCGTATCGCAATGAACATGATCCAATCATATTCATGCTCAACGCAAACACCAAATAACATTTATTTAGGTCCAACACTAATCCCGAAGGTAGAGGGAGTGTGCGATGGTGATCTTATCAATCTTGGAATCACTTCCAACACACATCGTCACCTTGTCATTAACTAGTCTTTGTTCATTTTGCAACTCCTGTTTCGAGTTACTAATCTTAGCAACTGAACCGGTATCAAATACCCAGGGGCTACTATGAACACTAGTAAAATACACATCAATAACATGTATATCAAATATACCTTTGTTCACTACAAGAGGTAAGATCAATATTCTCTCAAGTCCTATCTGCCACTGATACGACTCTACGTACACCGAACGTTTGCTTCCATCTAGAAACGAGAAATAAACTACGTTGTGGGTATGAAGAGGATAACTTTGCATGATATCGGAGAACTAAAATATAAAAGTAGGTGCTGTTAACATGAAGTTAGAATATATTACTATATATTATAAATAGCAAGTGTGGAATAATGATGGGTCGGCGTGCGGAATCATCCTAGGCAATTGTTAACAAGATTGGTAGTCGTCATTGCAATTTTATATGAGGGAGAGGCATAAGTTAACATACTTTTTCTTCTTGAATCATATGCACTTATGATTGGAACTCTAGCAAGCATCCGCAACTACTAACGATCATTAAGGTAAAACCCAACCATAGCATTAAAGCATCAAGTCCCCTTTATCCCATACTCATCAACCCCCTTACTCGGGTTTAAGCTTCTGTCACTCTAGCAACCCACTATAAGCGAATCATGAACGTATTGCGACACCCTATAGCGGGAATCCTTCATGTGTGCGCGGCACGGAAGGCACCATAGGACATCACCAAAATAAAACATACAACTCAAACCAATCTAGATCATCAATCAACCCAAAAGACAAAGGAAATCTGCTCAAAACATCATAGGATGGCAACACATCATTGGATCATAATATGTGGCATAAAGCACCATGTTCAAGTAGGGGATTACAGCGGGGTGCGGGAGAGTGGACCGCGTAAAAGAGATGAGGATGATGATGAAGATGCTGATGTTGATGAAGACGATCACCGCGGCGATGGTTCCCCCGGTGGCACTCCGACACCACCGAGAGAAAGGGGGAGAGAGTCTCCCCCTTGTGCTTCCTCCTCCATGGCCTCCCCCCTAGATGGGGAGAGGTTCTCCCTCTGGTCCTTGGCCTCCATGGTGATGATGGCCCCCTCCGGGATCCTCCTCCATGGCCTCCGGTGATGATGGCCCCCTCCGGCAGGGTGCCGGAGAGGGCCTAGATTGATTTTTCGTGGCTACAGAGGCTTGCGGCGGCGGAACTCCTAATCTAGGTTTATTTCTGGGGGTTTTGGTATTTATAGGAATTTTTGGCGTCGGTCTCACGTCAAGGGGGTCCACGAGGCAGCGACAAGGTAGGAGCACCCTCCCGGGGGGTAGGGCGCGCCCCCCTACCTTGTCGTCGCCTCGGGACTCTTCTGGTCCAACTCTTGTGCTTCGGGGTTCCCTTTTGGTCCATAAAAAATCACCCTAAATTTTCAGCCCATTCCGAGAACTTTTATTTCTGCACAAAAAACGTCACCACGGTAGTTCTGCTGAAAACAGCGTTAGTCTGGGTTAGTTCTAATCAAATCATACCAAAACCATATAAAATTGTTGTAAACATGGCATGAATACTTCATAAATTATAGATACGTCGGAGACGTATCAGTCAGCCAGATCAAGGTTTGTGCGATAGACGGAATACAGTTCACTCGAATGAACTATTTGCGATGAGCCAAAACTACAGAAACGGCCAGCCAGATCAAGGTGTGTGCGATAGATGGCATACACATCACTTGGATGAACTATTTGTGATGAGCCAAAACAACATAAATGGTTATCCAGATGAAGGTGTGTGCGATAGACGACATACACGTCACTCGGATGAACTGTTTGCGATAAGCCAACATAAACACAAATGATTCAGCTTAATAAGATGTGTGTGATACCTGACAAACATGTCAGTAATCAGAATTGTGTGAGAAGACCGATAATAACACAGACAGTTCTTGCTAATAAGTTGTGTGTGTTGTGGGCAAATGCTTGCTGGTATACAATTGTCAGCGATTGATGAAATCAGCACCGATGGGTTCCGTAGTTTAGTTCATGTGCGATGTGATTTGCTCAGTCTGCACAACATCTATGCTCTATCTACAGAACAACAACATATGTATTTATAAGAACATGATTGCATAACCAAATTAAACATCCAATTACATAAGTGACTATACATAACATTTACACACACCTCAATAAACAATTACATGCATACTAAACTAGGAGAAACAATCATCTGACCATCTACTTGTGGCGCTGCCACCACTGCTCCGTGGCTCGATCCCTCGCCTGGGGCAGGATGAAGGCACTTACTCATGTCAACGTTCCGCCTGCACATCTCATAGCTTGTGTACGTGTCTTTCGCCGCGTACTTGACGTGTTCTTCATCAAGTCTCTGCACACACACACTGTGGCAGGCGGTCTTGTTCTTCTTGCACTCATCCTTCATGTTCCTATAGTAGGGGTCGATGATGGCCGCGGAGAGGTCTACCAGGGAGTCCTTCTCGTTCCTGCAACCCCAAACCCTGTACAAGCCTTGGATGTTGACAAGCTTCTGGAAGGCCAAGCCCGAAGTCTCGAGCACCTTTAGATCATTGTTGGTGTCCACTGTAGTGAATCTGTAGTTGGTGCTATTGATAAACTTGGCAAAATTCTCACAAGGCCTTGTGGCCAAGGAGTAGTGGTAGACGAGGACTTGATGGCGCACGCACAACAGGGCGATGGCAACCTTCTGATCATACCCAGCATGACCACCGGTGAACTCGAGGTCGAAGCCGACCACTTGGTACTTGTCCCCAACAAGAAACTGCTCCATAGTGTGGATGGAGCTCTCCACCGAGACCATCTCGTTGGTGTACACCACCGAGAGGTCTTTCCCCATCACATGGGTGTCCACTACATGACGTGTGGTGAACCGCTGCCTATCATCATCGTCAACCGTTGGGAGCGCCATTGAAGCCGCTAGATATCCTCTCTGTATGTGTCATTGTGCGTGTGCTTATTGTGTTGTGGGGTGTGAGAGATTAAGGTAAATGGCCACGGGAATAAATGGGCGACAGAGGCCTGGATTACCGGCACGTCCCCATGGCAGTTTTTGCAGCAGGTAACTGCATCGTGACACCGCGCCCGACGCAACCACATGCATATGGCACCCCGAACGTACGTGATCATACGTCGGGCCCAAACACTGGGAGGGCGAGCGGAGGGGCGCGAGCAGTCGCGGATGCCTCAACCTCGAGCAACCACACGCATAGAGAAATTAAACACGCTGGGAACGGCCATCTACAAGCTGGCCGGCGGTTGCCAGCCGGCTGCGTGATGTGAAATGACGTCGCTTTCCAGATCACACCTTGGGCGAACAATCGTTCGCGACGCTGTGTAGAGAATGGCCGTTTGCTAGGTAATTAAATCACAAACATTTTTTAGCCATATGTGTACGTGTCATTTCATCCTCCTCTCACACGTCTTGTCACCGCATTGTCACCGAAGGCTTCGAGTGCAAGCTTGAGCACCGCACAGGCGTTTATTTTGGCCATGCATTCGCTCGAAGAGGGTCCAATGAATCGTCGGTGATCCCGTTTCTGCGCAGCCATGCAGGTTCCTGCGCACAACCACACAAGCTTCATTTTCGACTCGGCGAAATCCCCCCAAAACCTCAATGCTTACCAGCCTGCTATATAAACCCTCACAGGTGGTGAGTCCCCATCACATTTTCCCCTCCCTCCCCATACCTTATCTCGTCTACTTCTCCTATAATCGCCAATAGCGCTGGTCCATCGTCGTCGCTCAGCCACTTCGCCATCAAAAGACAATTCCAGCTGGGAGGCTACACCGCGCACTACAAAAAAAACACTTCCGTGATGATACATGTTTGTCACAGTAGGTCATGTTTTCTGTTATGCATGTACATCCATGACGATTTTATGACACAATCAAGATAGTCATACCTGTGCTGTCGTAGAAGTGTTCCATGACAATACTCAAATTATCATCACGGAAGTGACCACTTCCATGACAATAAATGGCGCGTCATGGAAGTGTTTTCGTCAAGGGTAACCGAAACGTGACATCCACCGTAACGGGTCGCCGTTAAGCTATCGGGTCCGATTTTGGATCCGATAACCCGTTAACAGCAATGACCAATGGCGATTTTCCACGTGTAAAATTCTCATTGGCCGAAGGAGCCACATGTCAGCTCCGCGTTGGGACAGATGTCATTCAGCGAATGGACGGGACACGCCTATGATACGTCGACATGTGGCTTGGCCCAACAGTGGCCCATTTAGATCAAAAGGTCAGCCCGTTTGACTTGGTTAAAAGGTAGCGGGCCGGCCCACAGAAAGCCTGTTAACGGCCTGTCTGCATATAGCACATTTACAACCCGCTAACTCACGACCCGTTATAGACTATCCGAATTAGGCCCAGTAGCGTCATCTGGGCCGTCCAATATGATTCCAGTCCGTTGTAACTTCTAGCCCATGTATGGCCCATGATGTCTTTTGGCCCATATGAGGCCCTTTGTAACTCTTGGCCCTTTAACGACCCATGGTGAAACTGGCCCATAATGAACAGTATATCACCTTGTACCCATAAACGACCCATTATTCAGTTGGGCCGTTTCCAGCCCGTGTTATCTTTCGGCCTTCTAAGGGCCCATTTATTCTTGGGCTCATTTCCAGCATTTGATTACTTACGATCCGTTACTAGCATGTTCCGCTGATGGGCCAAATTCAGCTCGTGGTTATAGTCGGCTCGTTTGTGGCCAGTTAATCCATTGGGCCGTTTTCATAGCGTCATCTAATACGGCCCAATAATGACCCGTTATGCCTGTCGATAGAATGAAGCCCGTTATACATACCGGCCTATTAACGACCCATTATGGTCGGCCCATAAACAGATGATTCCTATTTCTAGCCTGTTTATGGCCCATATTGCGGTCCGTTATTGGTCCACGAATAATACGGCCCATGTTTGGCCAATCGATCATACGGCCCGTAGAAGGCCCATTGATTCTATGGCTCATAGAAGGCCCATGAATCCTATGACCCGTAAGAGGCCCATGGTCACTACAGCAGGTAGCAGGACTATGGTTACAACGGTCCGTATGTTGCCCATGGTTATTGTTGCCTAGTTCTAAAAAAAGGTTATTGTGCCAACTAGCAAATTGCGAAAAAAGAACTGCAGTGACTACAAGCAAACAAATAAACAAGACAATAAGGACATAAATAAGCAAGCAACTTACGCTAGGCTATTATGGCTATTCCAAATATTACATCCAGTGGGCATCAAAGTTCGCCACCAATGCAAATATAGTGAACAAACATCATATTACATACACTGGGCGTCTAAATTGGCCACCAGTGCAAATAAACGCGGTAGAAAAACAAGTCTAGAACTGAAACCACTTCATAAGAGCTCAAGAAACGATATCCTGGGTACCCACCATGCTGGCAAGAAGCTTAGCAAGCTTATTAGCTTTCTCTTGTTTGGCGCTAAAATCCTCCAACGCTTACTGTTGCACCAGAAAGTATGTACCTGAATTCTGCAGGGACTTGCTTAGTCCTTCGGCTTCTTGTTGCAGCATAGCTGACTGATGCCTTTCAGCTTGTAGCTGAGACTCAAGAAGCCGAACTGATCCAGGCAGCGAGTTCGAAGAGCTTGTGCCAGCAGTAGTGGCTAGTAACTCTAACACTACATCAAGATAGGACTTTGGGGTTGTCTCATTGTCTACAAGATAGTTTTTATCAGCTTTCTTGGAGACCAACAGGGTTGTCTCACTATCTTGAACCTTATCTGCATTACTTTCTCTACCGTTGCATAATGGGGTGCTCTTCTCCAATATTCTATCGGCATTCTACAAGAGAAACAAGCAGACACATCACATGTTTAGCATGTAGTATATGAAACACATTTTGGTAAACCGATTTAGTAGTAAGGTGGACATGATAACATCATGAAACAAACATATATCTATGTACTATGGTTACTGTTTTGTTTATATCATTCTAGTTTATGTTGCCAAATCAACATAGAGACACAGTTCAAATCATATCTGTTTAAGACAAAGCAACATAGACAGAAACTACACAACACTAACAACACTTGTAATGTGCATGACATGAGAATATAACTGTTTATACAATTGAAACTGAAATTACCATAGATCAAGAAGTTAGAACATCAATCCAGTTAAAGAAATAGGTTTAAAACATACCTGTTGCGCCATTGGAGTTTCAATTGGATCCTTCAAATTGGAAATTAGTTGGTATGAGTAAATGCAGTGATGCAAGAGCAAAGGAGTATGCACCATAGCTATGGAATCTGATCTGAGAACAGCTGCTCTTCTGCTTTAAACATGGAGTTTGGGTTCGCTGGGGTGGTCTTCGTGCTTTGGGCACTGCAGTTACCTTACTAACTGCTCGTGTGGGGGTAATCTGTGGTGGACTTGGTGTTGTGTCAACTAGAAGTGGGTTACTATCTGCTGGGGTTGGGGTTAGATGGGGTGTAGTTGGTTCTCTGTCCAATGGTGTAGGGGTACAATCTACAAGAGTCTCCATTATGTGTGGTGGGGCTAGTTCATGGGCCAGCACAACCATGGTTCTATCTGCATCGACGGGTAGCACCATCTTTTGTGAAGAACGTGTTTTTACTCCCTTAGATACTGCCATCATCCCCTCCAATTCAAATGGCTGATAAACAAGAAAAGAAATTGAATGTAAAGACATTCTATGATAGACAGATGCGGTAATTCACATATATGTTGTCTAACCAAACAGGACAGCATGACACAATTTCACATATATGATGGCTAACTAAATAGGATAACATGACGCAGTTTCAGATATATGATGGATAACTAAACATGATAGAATGACATAATTCAACATATGATGACTATCTAAACAGGATGACATGACATAACTATATGATGTCTTTCTAAAATAGGTTGGGATGAAATAATTCACATACATGTTGTCTAAGTATACAGGATGGCTTGATATAATTCACATAATTGATTGATATACTAAGCAGCTGGCAGTCGCATATATAATCTCTAAACTAAGTAGATGGCATTGAATATTGTGTATATGATGTCTAAACTAAGCAATGCAAGACACCATATGCATGATATGAGAAATATAAGCATTGCAAGTTAGAGCATACACCTCAGGTGGGATATAGGACTGGTCATCTGTCTCTGAATCCTCCTCCGAGGAGCTACCTATAACCATCGAGATATATGCTTCAACAAGTACCATTGTCTGCTCTGAAGACCTTGTTTTCACTCCAGATTTTTCCATAACCGACTCAAATGGCTGATGCACATGAAGAGTAGTTCAATATACAAAGATTTTCGACAAATGGAATACATAATAAAAAAGGATGGCATGAGATAATTGACATATATGATGCCTGGCTACACAGGATGGCGTTGCATAATTCACATAAATGATAACTAGCTAAAAAAAGATGGCATTGCATAATTCACATATCTGATATAGAAACTAAACAGGAGGCATTCCCACAAAGCATGTCTAATCTAAGCAGATGGCATAACAATGCAAAACACCATATGCATGATATGAGCAATATAATCCTGCCAAGTTAGAGCATACACCTCGAGGGGGGGGGATACAATTGGTCATTTGTCTCTGAATCCTCCTCTGAGGAGCTATCTGTAACCAGCAAGAAGTATGCATCGACAGGTAGCACTGACTGCTCAGAAGACCTTGTTTTCACTCCAGATTTTTTCCATCACTGACTCAAATTGCTGATGCACAGGAAGAGTACATGAATATACAAACATTGTCGACAAATGGAATACATGATGAAAAAAATAGTATGGCACGATACAATTCACATATACGATGACTGGCTAAACAGGATGGCATTGCATGATTCACATATATGATGCCTGGCTAAACAAGATGGCATTGCATAATTCACATATATGATATAGAAACCAAATAGGTGGCATTCACACAAAGCAAATCGAAACTAAGCTGATGACATATAAGATGTATAAAGTAAGCAATGCGAGGCGCCATATGCATGATATGACCAACATCAGCATGCCAGGTTAGAGCAAACACCTCAGGGGGCAAATAGGAGTGGTCGGCTCCCTTTGAATCCCCCTCTAAACACTTATCTTCCTCTGGAATACAATCTAGAATGGGGGAAGGGGGGCCCCCACTACGCCCACGATGGAGCGGCATCTGCATGACATTATATTCCCACACAACGGTCTTCTCCTTTTCTCTACATGTTAAGTACGATTGTGTACAATAACTGACATGTATAATAAAAAACATAGTTAGATTATGTAAGGCATAAGGGGTGCATGCAGAAGTCAAGACTGCTGGTAGCAACGAGTGGATATATCCAAAACTAATGATAGCAGGCAGATGATAGCTTCAGTTAAAAAAGACAGACGATGGCTCCTCTACTGTTTGTTGCCCACCCAACATGAACCACATAGAAGACCCGAGATGAACCAGATAGTAGACAGAGATACTGTTCGTTGTTTCCTTGATATGTGCCCCCACATGCATTTTAAAACTCAAGTTTGAACATTAGTTTGGACCTGACTCGGAGTCTAAGAGGTGAACAGGATGATAAAATAGAAGGGAAGAATAATCGATGTATAACGTAAGCAGACACGAAAGAGTGTGACCTCTGTTCTGGAACTGTGTAGTCCTCAGGTTCATCTGCTCAGTCGATGATGGTAATGCAGTTAGCGTGGCAGCCGACAATGGGGAAGATGATCTGAGGCAGCGAAAGAAGATCTGTAGGGGGGATCTCTGCTGCAGTGGGCGCTTCCGTTGATGGTGCACCTCAGGTGGGGTGGATGACGGCACGGCAGGAGCGGGACAAAACACACAGAGTTTTCTTTGACACCTATCTGTAAATGAAGTAAATCTGTAAGGGCTCCTTAGAAATGGAGGATTCTAAAAATGTAGGGACAAGAAAAACACATGAATAGGATAGGAATGCACGTGCAAAATAGAGCATTTGCAAACACAGGATTTCTGTCAACCTGGGTGTTTGGTTCACATGAATTGGAATAACACAGGAATGGAGAGAAACATAGTCAAATTAGAATCTTATTATGCCACTAATGCACTTACTCCTGCTCTTCATGCATAGGAATTTGAAAAGGACGTCCAAGTGGATATTAAAATTCCTACATTTTTTCTTTGAAAGAGACACCAAAGGAAAAAAAATCCTCCAGCTTTGCTTTGCTCCATTCCTTCTAACCAAATGCATAAATAGTAGTACCATAGGAAACTTTCCAATTCCTATGTTTTCCTTCACTTTTTCTTTGAACCAGTGGCGATTCTAGTAGGCTGTCTTCAATAGGATGAAGCCTGCCCTCGAAAAATGTTTTTGTACTACTACTATTTTGGACCAAGCCAACTAGCTCAACTCCCAGGCCCATCTACACTCCCAGGACTACTACCTCGCTGCTTGTTATATGGGAGAAACTATTCGTATTTCTCGTTACTACGCGTTCTCATTGTGTCTTCTTGCCGACATGAAACAGATATTTTTTGAAAAGAAAGCTTAAGTTTTTGAATATATACATGTGCTCTGTTGTACTCTGAATTTTTTTGAGCTTATATGGACAACAGAAGTAGGTCCATTATTCTGGTTAAAAATTATATCTTTAAAAAATCAATTCAATAATAGTACATGTTCTTGTTGTAATCTAAAATTTTGTGAGCTTATTTGGTCCACATGAATATCACGTAATGGCTATCTTGCTAAACCGATTCAAATTGCGGTTCAAAAGAGCATTTAGTTTTCTCCCTGTTAACTTTGTGACCACCCTTCATTTCTTTCTAGATTTGCAACTGCTTTGAACCAAAGGATGCCTAAGGGATCAACATGAATGTAGAGTAAAAAAGTGATGCGATGAGTGTACAACCACTTTGGCGTAGCCTTATCGACCTCAGAATCATTGGGTTGGACGTGGTGGATGGTGCGGCTGGTGTGACTGTCGAAGGCGGGGAAGAAGATCTGAGGCCTCTGGAGACGACGCCGAGGGTACTGCTCCGCTGAGAAGGATGGTTCCATCGTTGGAGCAGCTCTAGTGAGGTGTACGATGGCGAAGCTGAAGCAGGACAAGACAGACAATGATAATCTAAAGTGGGATTCTAATAGCATCTAGAATAGACGATGTAAAATACATCACCAAAAAGTGCTAGATGTAAAATGCATCAGCCGTGCCGCGACAACTCCAACAGATGCTGTAAAAACTGTTGACTCTGAACTTAACTGAAGAAACTGAATTTTACTGATGAAACTAATTGCACTAGTATCAGAGCACCGCAATAGAAGTTTAGGCTGCTCGAGCACTAGTAGAAGAGGAGCAGTGATCCAAACGAGCAGCCGCTCGAGCAGGGAACACACTTGCAGAGAGCAGCAGCAGCAGCTGCGCCCGGAGGAGTAGCCGAGTGAGAGCTAAAGCATCAACTCTTGTAGCTGCAGTAGGTCATGTAGCAGCAACAGCGCGAGCGAGAGCAAGAGCAGAGTAGAGCAGCAGCACGAATGAGAGCAAGAGCAGAGCAGCAGTGTGACCGATAACAAGAGTAGAGCTGCAGCGCGAGCGAGAGACGGAGCAACAGCAACAACGCGAACGAGAGCCGGAGTAGCAGCAGCAGCGCGAGTGAGAGCCGGAGCAGCAGCAGCAGCTACTGCTGGTGTGGACGTCACTGCTGAGGGAGCAACGACATGGGGGAGAGATGCCATGGAGGAAGTGTCCGGCGATGGTGCCGTCGTTGGAGACCCGCCATGGCTACTCGGTATCGAGC
This sequence comes from Thinopyrum elongatum, assembly GCA_011799875.1. Classification (NCBI taxonomy): domain Eukaryota; kingdom Viridiplantae; phylum Streptophyta; class Magnoliopsida; order Poales; family Poaceae; genus Thinopyrum; species Thinopyrum elongatum. Next base: position 362,644,370 of record CM022297.1, on the reverse strand, counting down.
ACCAGCAGCCCCGTGATATTGAATAAAAGATAAAATGCAACGGTGAGTGCAGAACCTCCTTCTTTTTTGCCTTCTCCATATTAATGTCTACCACCGTATTCTATTCCACCCATAGTGTTATATCCATGGCTTGTGCTCATGTATTGCGTGGGGGTTGAAAAGGCTGAAGCACATTAAAAAGTATGAACCAATTGCTCGGCTTGTCATCGGGGTTGTGCATGATAAATACTTTGTGTTAAGAAGATGGAGCATGACAAGACTATATGATTTTGTAGGGATAGTGTTCTTTAGCATTGATATTTTGAAAGACATGATTGTTCGTTGGGATGCCTGAGTATTGATGTCTTTATATCAAATAATAGACTATTGCTTTGAATCATTCGTGTCTTAATATTCATGCCATGATTAGATTATATGATCAAGATTATACTAGGTAGCATTCCACATAAAAAAAATATCTTTTTTATCATTTACCTACTCGAGGACGAGCAGGAATTAAGCTTGGGGATGCTGATACGTGTCCATTGTATCTATAATTTTTGATTGTTTCATGCCAATATTCTACAACTTTCATATACTTTTGGAAACATTTTATATTATTTTTGGGAGTAACATATTGATCCAGTGCCCAGTGCTAGCTCGTGTTTGTTACATGTTTTTTTCACAGAATATCCATATCAAAGAAAGTCAAAACGCGATAAAAATTTACGGATATTTATTTTGGAATATATGTGATTTTTGGGAAGAAGAATCAATGCAAGACGATGCTCGAGGCCCCCACAAGGCACCAGGGCGCGCCCAGGGGGTAGGGCGCGCCGTGGTGGCTTGTGAGCCCCTCGTAAGGCGGTTGCAGCCCTTCTTTCGCTGCAAGAAAGATAATATCAGAAAAATCTGTGTTAAAATTTCAGCCCAATCAAAGTTACGGATCTCCGAGAATTTAAGAAATGGTGAAAGGCCAGAAAACGGGAACGTGAAATAGAAGAGAACGGAGAGAGAGAGATCCAATCTCGGAGGGGCTCCTGCCCCTCCGCTGCCATGGAGACCATGGACCAGAGGGGAAGCTCTCCTCCCATATAGGGGGAAGCCAAGCAAGAAGAAGAAGGAGGGGGGCTCTCTCCCCCTCTCTCTCGGTGGCGCCGAAACGCCTCCGGGACAATCATCGTGACAGCGATCTACACCAACAACTTCGCCGCCGTCACCACCAACTCTCTCCCCCTATATGCAGTGGTGTAACACCTCTTCTCCCTGCTATAATCTCTACTTATACATGGTGCTTCATGCTTCATATTATTATCCAATGATGTGTTGCCATCCTATGATGTTTGAGTAGATTCGTTTTGTCCTATGGGTTGATTGATGATCGTGATTGGTTTGAGTTTTATGTTTTATTTTTGTGCTGTCCTATGGTGCCCTCAGTGTCACGCAAACATGTGGGATTCCCACTGTAGGGTATTGCAATATGTTCATGATTCGCTTATGGTGGGTGGCGAGAGTGACAGAAGCTTATACCCGAGTAAGGGGGTTGTTGCTTATGGGAGTAAAGAGGACTTGATACTTAATGCTACGGTTGGGTTTTACCTTAATGATCTTTGGTAGTTGCGGATGCTTGCTAGAGTTCCAATCATAAGTGCATATGATCCAAGTACGGAATGTATGTTAGCTCATGTCTCTCCCTCATATAAAATTGCAATAATGATTACCGGTCTAGTTATCGATTGCCTATGGACAAATCATTCTCTTGTGTTACAAAAATCTTTCTACTAAACAACTAACTTTTATTATCTTGCAAATTACTCGTAGTTATATTCTAGCTAAGTACTTCTAGTTTTATTCTTGCAAACCTATCCTATCACCTACAAAATAGTTTCATACTTGTTCTAGGTAAAGCGAACGTTAAGTGTGCGTAGAGTTGTATCGTGGTCGATAGAACTTGAAGAGAATATAAATTCTACCTTTAACTCCTCGTTGGGTTCGACACTCTTATTTATCGAAAAAGCTACAATTGATCGCCTATACTTGTGGGTTATCATGTGCACACACATTCTTGTTCTTTAGGCCAGTCTCCCACGATCTCCCTACGTCTCTCCATCTCCCTCTTTCCCACACACACCGATCGATATACCCCTCTAGCTAGCCAGGCCTGCCTACGACACACAAACATGTACACACATAGTCCCTCCCCTCCTCTCACCATCCACGCCTCCCTCCCTAACTCTGAGGCATGCGGGCACTGTCGCCCCCTCTATTGTTATCCATCTTGCACTCGTACAGTGTCATAAGCTATATGCACCCCTCCCCCACCACACACACCCCTCCCTCTCTTCGTCACTCTGGGTGTTCTTTATCTCTGACACATGCATGCATGTGCACCGATCGATTTCCCTCTATGTATAGCCTGGTCTCTCGCTATTTTCCCACACAAAATGATCGATCTATATCTCTAGTGAAGTCTCCCCCTCTTTACCCACGTACGCATCAACCGAACCACGACCTCTCCACATAGGACCGCCTACCACACACACATTAATTGTCCCTCCCCGTCTCATCATCCATGCCTTCCGCTTTATCTATCGACCAGACAAGCATGCCCACACATGTTATCGTCCCCTCTCTTTAATTATCGATCTTGCACTTGTACTCCTTCCTTGTCTTCGTCTAGTTGGCCTCTCGCATCATCTTCCAACATGCACTCCCTCTTTCCTAGCGCTTGTAAAGTTCTTCCCTCTATCCGTGTCTATCGATATGTCGTGTAAACAATCCCTCCCCCTCTCTTCTCGTATATCGCTCCCCTGCACATACATATACTATGTATTCATGCCTATCTTTGACACAAATATATGTATAGAGGCATGTCTCGCACACCATGTCCCTCTCTCTCTAACACACCCACTAGGTGGAGGACATGTATGAAGAGAAGAGGTGCACGTATGCACGCATTGTCTCCCTCATACACACACGCGGGTACATGGTGGAGCAAATTTCTCTAAGGAGAGGTAGCCCACGTGATAATTTGACGCATGTTGAAAGACTTTTTAGATGATGTGGCACTAGTACTTCCTGTACGTGCAAAGCAAGTAGGAAACAAAATATGAGCAAGTTTTTGTTTCGAGCGATGTATTTCTTTTTCAGTCAATATATTTATGAATAAAATGATGGGGGGCATCAATGAAGTCACGTGGCACACGCGGAGGTGTTGTTTGCCAGCTTCTTGTGTGGATTGATCACACTGACGTGCTGATGGTTCCAGAAGAACGCAGACACTGCTGGGTACAATGAGGTTACCGTAGACGCGTATCCCAGGCACTTAGACCGTTGGATCAACATCAATGAATGGCTCATCGTGTCTCACGTGAAATTGAGAATTCCTAAACTGACTATAGAAATAGCCAGCAGAGGGCTACTCATTTTTTGCTCCAAGAGGTTGTGGGCATCTGGCTCCGCCACGATAGCCTCTGAGAAAGTGGGCCCACGTACGCGTCTGAGAAACGTATGTAAACCGTCGGGCAAACTCCCACGCCCCGCTACACTCAGAAAGAAAGATAAAAACTCCCTCGCTTCCCGCGCTGAAAGAGCACCGCCCTCACCTTTCTAATGGGGATTTCTATCGACCGGTCTCGTTAAGGAGCCAAAGCAAGTGTTACCCTCTACAAATTAAGTTAGGCGATAAACTTACAGCCCGTTGTGTTGGGGTCGCCCCATCACACGGTCGGTCCAGCCCGTCGCTCACCGAAGGGACACGCATTGGCTTGGTGCGTCACTGACATGTGTGATCGCATGTAAGCAGTAGCACCAACACACGGTCGGTCCGGCCCACCACTCACTGAAGGGACGCGCATCGGCTTGGTACATCATTGACATGTGCGACCACATGTGAGCAGTAGCATGAATAGACGGTATGTCTGGCCCGCCACTCACCGAAGAGACACGCATCGGCTTGGTACATCACTTATGTTTGACCGCATGTGAGCAGTAGCAAACCGACATGCCAAGCTCCCCCGCCTACCGCGCGCCAAAAGCCTAACCTTTTATTTTAATAATATTGTAGATGCCTTTAAAAAAATGTGGATCGCACCAAGGAGCAGACCATGGCAGTTGTGAACACTCGTGTGGCAGTTTCACGGGTAGGGGAGGGGCGTGGTGTGGCAGTTTTATAAAATGCCATGGCACTTCTTTTTTTACTGCTGTTTTCGTCCAATAACTGGCACTGTCGGATGCAGATCTTACGATTGTTGGGGTGTTCGCCAGGAATAGCCTTGTGGCGAGCTATTTGTCGGCGTTCTAGGATCGGGGGTACCCAGACTTACCTGCCTACGGCCCAGCGCGTGGCCCCGTCGATGGCCCGGTACGACCCAGCTACAAGGCCCTGCAAGCAAGACCCTCGCAAGCCCCCCCGACCTTGTGAGGCGAATGACGCCAAGACCTCCCAAGGAGCAGCTTCCCGAGCCTGCCTCCCGAGGGGCGGAGATCTCTATGCAGGTACCCCACCTCACGAGGCTCGAGATGACGTGAGCCATGACGACCAAGGCCAGGTGGGCGCCAGTGGGCGCAGTGGAGGATAGTTTCCTCTTTGGTGCTAAGGAGGCAAGGACGTACGCGGGTTCCCAAGGAATCCCCCAAAGGTTTCCATTCTGGTGCAATGCGACCAAGACCATGAGCTCGGCAGGACAGATGTCATCACCGAGCCCAGCACTACGTCATGACCAGAAGCTTTGCAGGCAAAGACCACCTTTCCTCAGGATAAGGTGTACTCTTGCCCCCTTTCAAATTGGCCATTGTGGAATACCTTCCCTCCTAAGCTATGAGGGAAGAGCACCAAGGCCACTATAAATATAGGCTAGTCTCCACCGTAGAGGGGGGATTGATCCTCATCCTTTGAGCCCTCACGAGGTAGCTCACCCACTGTACTAGTTCATCCTCATCCTCCTCGCAAGGCAATCCACCACAAAGCAGGAGTAGGGTTTTACACCGCACGGTGGCCCGGACCTGGGTAAACTGCTACATCCCCTCTTTTCCCCGCTCACACGAACTCGACGAGGACAAGCCATGAGGCGATGAGCTTGAGGCTGTAGCTAGGTTAGATCTTCGCACACGCCCCAGAGTTCGAACCTTGTTTGGGTCCGTGGAGCCCTGATTCCGACATTTGGCACGCCAGGTAGGGGTTGTGTCGAAGCTCTCCCTTCCACTTCATCTCGTCTTTGCTTTATCGCCCCATGGCCAACGCCCGCCGAGTTCGCGCCAAGCGCCGGGCCGCTCGCATCGCCCAGACGGCGCCCGTGGGCCGCGGTGTTCCATGCTGCTCTGCTTCTCGTGCAGCTAACGCTGCCACCGACCCTGCTGCTCATGAGCAGCAGGACTCTTCACTGCCGCCCTCCGTGCAGCGTGATGGCCGCACTGCCACTCCTTCCCTCACTCCCGCCATGGCATCGTCCTCTCATGCTTGTCGCGGGCCGGCAAACATGCAGGCTGCGCTGCTCATGGCGCGTGAGCTGCTGCGCTACCACCCCACTAATGAGGGATACGACGTCTGGCTGGGCCGCATCACCGAGCTCATCAATGCCACCGGCGAGGCATCGGTGCCATCACACTCGCTCCATCCCACGCCCTCCTGTGCGGGTGACGTAGCTCATGGCGCACCTCCTCCCCCTCCTTTGCGTAGTGCCGACGCCGAGCCTAGGCGCGACGCGCGTCCGCGTGACCCACGTCGTGGGGCGCCAGCGCCGACACGGGATGAGGCCAGCTGCCAGGTGGTGCAGCAGCCGCAGAACGACGCGCGTGCGCTCCCTACACCGCCACGCCAGCACCAAGACCGGGCAGCTCTGGGGGCTGCAGTGCATGGGCGTCAGGATCATGCTCCCCTCGCGCGGGCCGCGCCCGTAAGCGCGGCGGGCTACCGCACCTTCACCCGTGAGCTGCACTGCGTGGTTTGGCCCGGCAAGTTAAAGCCAGACCTGCCCCCGTGCTACGACGGCACCCCCGATCCTACGGAGTTCCTCCAGCTTTACTCGTTGAGCATCGAGGTGGCGAATGGCGACGACAAGGTCATGTCGAACTAGTTCCCCATGGCTCTCAAGGAGGGCACGCGTTCCTGGCTCTTGCACCTCCTGGAGGGGTCAATCTCCTCTTGGGATGAGCTTCGCGAGCGATTCATTGCCAACTTCCAGGGCACCCGCGATCGCGCTCTCACCATCAACGACCTGTGGCGCGTGAAGCAACAGCCGGGTAAGACCCTCCGCAAGTATGTTCAACGCTTCACCAACGTTCGCCTCAAGATCCCAAAGGCCTCGGATGAAGCCATCATCTTGGCTTTCACCGAGGGTGTCAAGGACGTCAAGATGCACGAGGAGCTTGCCATCCACGATGACCTATGCTCGGCTCTGGAGATGTTCAATCTGGCGGATAGGTGCGCCAAGGCCGAGGAGGGCCGCCTTTCCCTCCTCAAGCGCCATGATGTCAATCCCGAAGACAAGACGGCCAAGGCCAAGGAAGCGAAGTGCAAGGGCCCCACCGTGCTGGCCGCAGAGCCTGAATTGAAGTGGGGCCGTGATCATGACGAACCAGCCAAGGATAACCGCCCATTCTGCGTCTTCCACAATGTTCGCACCCACAACACAACCGACTGCCAGGAGCTCAGGGCGCTCCGGGACGAGCGCCTGGGCCACCGCCCCGAGCACGGCGACCACGGCTTCGGCCATGGGGGAGGCCGCGTCGGAGGCCGCTAGGACAACCACAACCCCCGTCAGGACTAGCGCGACCAGCCTCGCGAGGATCGCTGGTGTGATCAGCCTCGCGATGGCCCCTGGCGTGATCAGCCCCGTGAGGCCCATCCTCAGGGCAATGCCAGCTTCCCTCCGCTGCCACCACCACCAAGAAGGAACGACGACAACCATCAGGACGATGGGGCTGGGGGCTTCCAGGAACCTCGCGTGATTGCCTACATCCTTGGCGGTGCCCAGGCACCCGCTTCAAACCGCGTCTTCAAGCAGTTCTCTCGTGAGGTGAACGCGGCCCTCCCGAAGCTTGAGGCCGCGCGCCCCCTCAGGTGGTCGCAGTACGCCATCACCTTCGACTCCAAGGATCACCTCAGGTGCACGGCCATTGTCGGCGCGCTCCCCATGCTCTGCATGCCCACCATCAGTAACGTCTTTGTCACCAAGACTCTCATCGATGGCGGCGCTGGTCTCAATGTGCTCTCTGTCGAGACCTTCGAGATGCTTCAGGTGCCCTATGACCAACTCGTGCCCACCAGGCCATTCTCTGGGGTGACCGACGGTTCCACCGTCCCCCTGGGGCAGGTGCGCCTCCCTGTCACCTTCGGCAAGCGTGACAACTACCACACCGAGCTCATCGACTTCGACGTCGCTCACATCGGCCTCCCGTACAATGCCATCCTTGGGTACCCTGGCCTCGCCAAGTTCATGGCGGCAAACCACCATGGCTACCATGTCCTCAAGATGCCAGGGTGTAGCGGCGTCATCACGGTCACCTGCGACAAGAAGGACGCAATCTGTTCTCTTGAGGATGCCTACCGTGCCGCGGCAGCCGATAACTCTGATGACGAAGGTGGCGTCCTGCCTCCCGAGGCCACCCTCGCGAAGAAGAAACAACTCCTTCCCAAGAGCTGTCCGGAGGCCAAGAAACCTACTGGCAGCGCCTCAGGCTCCGCACACGCTGTCGGGCGCCTCTTCCTCTCGCATAGGAAGGCGCGCCCGGTGCCTCCCTCAGGAAGGGCTCGAGGGCTTCCGTCTGGAGAGCCTCTGACCTGACCAACATGACGAGGGAGGTGTTCGGGCACCACTTGGAGGAGTGCCTCGATGCGCGCCCCCGCGAGCAAGGAGCATAGCGCGAGGCGCCAGGAGCACGAGAATTCATAACCAAGGCAATCGAGGAGCTTCAGGAGGCGCAAGCCATGCGCGGCGAGCGTAGCCCCATACGGCCCGCCAGTGCAGCCGCCGCCCCCTACGTGGGTGGCGAGCTACGCGTTTGCGTCAACATCCCGGGCCTCAACAGGGTTGCTTCACAGGACCTCTTCTGGCCGTCGTGTCTCGGCCGGAGTGGGGGCTACCCTTCAACTACGTCTGCATGCCATTTGGCCTGCTGAACGTGGGCGCCTCGTACCAGCGCCTGGCGCAGTGCGCTGCGGCATCTCACAAGGCCAGGCACTCGGCAGTCGCGTCTCAGGAGGTCCCAGACCCTCGCGAGCCCCCTGGGCCTCGCGGACCCCCAGGCCTCCGGAGCCACCCGGCTCATGAGGAGCAATCTCCACGGCACGCCCCTTCAGCTACCTCAACGCTTCTACAACACCGGTGCCAGGTGACTTTTTGGTCTGTTCAATTGAGGGCGCCCCCCGGGCTGCATTATCCTCAAGCTATCAGGGCCCGCCCTTGCAGCTGTATCATTTTGCGCATGTACCAGAACTGGCTCTGCCTTCGATAAAATTCCCTTAGTATTCCAACCTGCGTGCCCGGTGCTTCGTCACCATGGATGTCGCCACACCCTCACAACCCCGCCCTTGACCGCCTCATGATTAAGGGACGGCACGGTGTCTGTGCTCGGGTTCATCCCTGCAGTGTTGTTAAATCCAAGCAATAAGCTCTGTCTCACGGGCCAGCTCCCGTGCACGTCACCTCTCAGGGTCCTTGGTGCCTTCTCCTCGCATGAGCTAATCGCGAGTGGGTGGGTAAGGGCGCGCAACCCGGTTCGTACAACCGCAATCCGGAGCTTCGCCGTCGCGGGAACCGCGCGCCGGATGTCCTTCCTCGGGTTATTGCATAAGAAGACTTGACACGGCGTCTGTGCTCGGGTCTGTCCCTGCAGCGTTGATAAACCCAAGTGACTGAGCTTTGTCTGGCGGGCCGGCCTCATCCATGTCACCTCCTGTGGGTCCTTGGTGTTCGGCCTTCTCATGCGATGGCCTCCGGAGGTTCACTCGGCGTAGGTTGCCCTCATCACACAGGTTTCATAAGCGCGCTCTATGCCAAAAGTTCAAGTGCAACCCGCCTTGAGGTAGGGCCTCCTGAGTCCCGTGCTGGCTCACGAGTGCCCAGATACACCTCCTCAAAGTTCTGCCGTGCCAGTCACGCGTACGAACAAAATAGGGCTGTACACACCCAGAGACTCTAATACAGAGCTCCCTACCCACGTCTAGTGGAAGCCCCATGTTCCGCGCTGGTGGGTACGATCGACCCGCGACCATGCCCATGCCTAGTGGAAGCCCCATGCTCCGCGCTGGCAGATATGGTCGAACTGCGACCATGCCCACGCCCAGTGGAAGCCCCATGCTCCGCGCTGGTGGATAAACAACTGAGGGCGCCCTATGGGTTGCATCAACCTCAGGATGGCCTCTCGGCTCTTCATGCGGCACTGTTCGCAGCATTCCCCTGGGATGCACGCGCGAGGGGGCTGGACACGGTGCCTACGCTCAGGCCAGGCCCGGCCCACGCCACCTCACCAGGGGCCTCACTAGTCATGTAGCCCCTCGCCCCTTGGTTTCGTCCTGGCATCATGACCAGACATCCGAATGGCGGCCGAGGCATGCGTGGGGCTGGGCCCTACCGACGCAGAGCACAAAGGCAAGCAAAAAGGAAACCAATCACGAAAAGGAAATCACGGAGTTCAAACAGTTATTACAGGCATCAAATGTATTGCAAATTCAAACAAAGTCTTACGCCTCCACGATGCATGATAAGTGTCGATGGAAAAATTATAGGAGGAGGGATCATCGTCACCATGGCAATTGCCACCACCTGCCTCAGCCGCGACGGGCTCGCCTTCAACATCGCTGTCGCCACCATCATCGCCGTCGCTGCCGCCCACCTCAGCTGCCGCAGGCTCGGTGTCAGGGTTGCAGGTGAACTTCCCTAGCAGTGCATCCACATGGCATTTCACTGCCGCCGCCGTGGTGCCGCGGGACTCAAGAGCAACCAGGCCGGTCACCGCGTCAAAATTGAAGCTGGGGTCGCAGAGGTAAAGGTGGTTGAAGACGCGCGTCGCAGCCACGGAGAAGAGGTTGCGGCACTCATCCTCCAGGATGGAGTCCACCTTGGCGGCAACACCTTCGAGCTCCTCGGCAAGCTTGGAAGAGAGACCTACGTAGCCGCCCTCAGGGGTCGCGAGTGGGACCTTAAATCCTCCTCTGTAGATGGACTGGAGCGCCTGGCGAGTCCTGAGATCGAGGGAAGGGAAGGCGTGATGCTCCACGGCTGCTCTTCCTTCGGTGTCGGCAAGGATCTTCTCCCTGGCGTCTAGCTGGGCCATTGCCTCAGAGACGTGCTTGGTGTGGGATGCTTGGGCTTTGGCCACCTCCTCCTTTAGCTTGGTCAGGCACTCGCAGCCTGGTCGACAACTACCTTCGACAAAACGGAGTCGCGGTCGAAGAGTTGCGCCTCACGAGTCTTGAGATTGTCCTCCTGCTGTTGCAGCTGCTGCGCGTGTGTGGCCTGTTCCTCTTGGAGTGCCTTCAGGCTGGCCTCCGCATCACCACAGTGCTTGGCAGCCGCATCCACCTCGGCGCGCGCCACGTCATGAGCAGTCTTCGCCTCATCAGCCTCCCTCCTGCTCTCGACCGCGTGGGCCTCAGCCCGATCCTGGGTCACCTTGCTGGCTGTAGACAGCTCACGCCACCCCATAGCGAGCTTCAGGCGCTCCTCAGTGTCTTGGAGGTCCGCCTTGAGCCGATCGAACGCGGCGCGGGCGTAGGTCAAGGCCCCGCACCTGATCAGGGGGTCATAGCTCATGAGCTCGAGGGCTGGCCGTCGGGGAATTGCCGCGACGTCCCTAGTCGGGGTCACCATAGTGGGAGGACTCATAGCGCCCTCCGCCAGAGGCGTAGGTGGCTCCATGCCGCTCTTCATGGCTAGCTCTTGCGCGGCTCCGCTGGGGGTCGCCGTGTCAACCACCCTGGTCGCGGGCGTCGGGGTCGCTTGAGGCTGCGTCGCGGGCTACGAATCATCGCTTCCGGAGGCGGGGGATGGAGCGGCAAGAAGAGTCAAGGCCGCCGCTCCCGCCCCCGAGGCTGGAGGTGTCGCAGCCGAAACAAGCGGCATGGCGGGCTGGATTACCGAGGCCCCTACGGCTGACCCCTCGAGCGGCGCTGGCGAGGCACCAGGAGCGGGCGGCATGCCCGTGCGCCCTGGCACGGTGCCGCCCATGCGCCCAAGGGTTGTGCCAGGCCAACATGGTCCGTTGCGACCACCTGCCTCAGCCGCGACGGACTCATCTTCAACATCGCTGTCGCCACCATCATCGTCGTTGTTGCCGCCCGCCTCAGCTGCCGCAGGCTCGGCGTCAGGGTTGCAGCTGAACTTCCCCAGCAGTGCATCCACATGGCATTTCACGGCCGCCGCCGTGGTGGCGTGAGACTCAAGAGCAACCGGGCCGGTCACCGCGTCTAAATTGAAGCTGGGGTCACGGAGGTAAAGGTGGCTGAAGACGCGCGTCGTGGCCACAGAGAAGAGGTTGAGGCACTCCTCCTCCTGGATGGAGTCCACCTTGGCGGTGGCACCTTCGAGCTCCTCAGCAAGCTTGGAAGAGAGCCCTGTGTAGCCGCCCTTAGGGGTCGCGAGCGGGACCTTAAATCCTCCTCTGTAGATGGACTGCAGCGCCTGGCGAGCCCTGAGCTCAAGGGAAGGGAAGGCGTCACACTCCGTGGCTGCTCTTCCTTTGGCGTCGACAAGGATCTTCTCCCTGGCGTCCAGCTGGGCCGTTGCCTCAGTGATATGCTTGGCCTGGGACGCTTGGGCTTCGGCCACCTCCTCCTTTAGCTTGGTCAGAGCACTCGCAGCCTGGTCGACAACTGCCTTCGACAACACGGAGTCGCGGTCGGCGAGTTCTGCCTCACGAGTCTTGAGGTTGCCCTCCTGCTGTTGCGGCTGCTGTGCACGTGTGGCCTGTTCCTCCTGGAGCACCTTCAGGCTTGCCTCCTAGCAGCCACATCCGCCTCGGCGCACGCCACGTCATGAGCAGTCTTCGCCTCGTTAGCCTCCCTCCTTCTCTCGACGGCGAGGGCCTTGGCCCGATCCTGGGTCGCCTTGTTGGCCGTAGACAGCTCACGCCACCCCATAGCGAGCTTCAGGTGCTCCTGCCTGAGGCGCTCGTCAGCATCCTGGAGGTCCGCCTTGAGCCGATCGATTACGGCGAGGGCGTCGGTCAAGGCCCCACACCTGATCAGGGGTCATAGCTCATGAGCTCGATGGCTGGCCATGGGGGAATTGCCGCGATGTCCTGAGCCGGCGTCACCACGGTGGGAGGACTCGTAGCGCCCTGCGCCGGATGCGCAGGGGGCTCCATGCCGCTCTTCATGGCTAGCTATTGCGCGGCGCTGCTGGGGGTCGCCGTGTCAACCACCCTGGTCGCGCACGTCGGGGTCGCTTGAGCCTGCGTCCCGGGCTGTGAATCATCACGTCCGGAGGCGGGGGCCGGAGCGGCAAGAAGAGTCAAGGCCGCCGCCCCCGCCCCCGAGGCTGGAGGTGTCGTGGCCGAAACGAGCGGCATGGCGGGCTGGATCACCAAGGTCCCTACGGCCGGCCCCTCGAGCGGCGCCGGCGAGGCACCAGGAGCGGGCGGCACGCCCGTGTGCCCTGGCACGGTGCCGCTTGTGCGCCCAAGGGTTGCACCAGGCCAACGCGGTGCGCTTCCGCGCCCGCCGTGGCCGCGACCAGGTACCGATGGCGCCCTCAGGACATGGGGCTCCTTCGATGCGACACCCTTCTTCTTCTTCTTTGTCGCGTCACCACTTCTGGTCATCAAGAGGGAAAATGATATGAACACATGCGCAATCAGTACCCGGTCGGGAAGCAAGGAAGGTCACTTACTCGTCTGGCGTGACCCACTTCCTCCTCTACTCCTCTTCGGCGGAGGCCGAGGCGCCCCCACTCCTCTTCGGCGTAGCCTTGGTCGCGTCCCGGGGGCTGGCGGAGTGGCCATCGGCGGGCCCCGCCACGGTGTCGCCACCTGGAGGGGTGAGGAGGTCAGCCTGAGGGGTCATAACCGAAGAGGCCATGTCCTCCCGGGCAGGGGCTGCCCCATCCTTCGACTGAGTGCCCTGTGAAGATGGGCCTGACTCCCTAGCCGCCCCGCTAAGGCGTGGGGAGCCCCCCGGAGGGGGCGCTACCGCGCCCCTGCCTGACGCCGCCCAGACAGATGTTCGCGTCGTCCGGGGAGCGGGCTCCAACCGCTTAGGGACCCTGACAAAGCGCGGGGAGTCCGTGGCTGGGGGCTCGTTGGCATCATCGTCATCCTCAAGATTGTGGAGAAGCTCGCACTGCGACCGAGGGGGGGGGGCCTCCCCCAGGTCGTCGTCCTTAGTCTCCTCCGAGTCCTCTTCGTCGCCACTATTGCCGAAGGACAGCATCATAGGGGAATTGGGGTGGTCGGACGGCTCGAGCCCCTGGTCGTTGAAGGCGGACATGGCGGCAACCAGATCCTCCCTATCATCGCGGCGGTACAACAGGGCGTAGGCCTCGGGGATGCCCACCGGAATGCAGCCGAGCAGGGCGACCAAGGCCGCGTCTAGCTCCTCACATGTCAGGCCGGTGGGGCGCAGCCTTACCTCGTCCCTCGCGCCCTGGTACTCCCACAAGGGCTTTGAGTGCGACTGGAGCGGCGCCAAGCGCTGCGTCAAGAACTCCTTCAAGATCATTGCCCCCGTTAGTAGCTTGGCCTCCATATCCGAGGCTATCCGCTCCAAGATGGGCTTCGCCTATGGGTCGGTGAGCTTCGCGGAGCCCCACTCTGGGATTCGCTTGGGCAGCTCCGCCGGAAGCTCCAAGAGCGGATCAGAACCCTAGACATCCAGGAAGACCCAGCGGTGCTGAAGGCCTTCCACCTTCTTCCCGGCTTTCAGGTGCAAATTTCAGCTCTGGACTGCGACGAAGGAGACACACGCGGATAACTGCTCCCAGTCGTGGAATGGCAAGCTGAAGTAGTGGCGGAAGAGAGCCACCGAGGGCCTCACGCCCAGGAAGGCCTTGCGGTAGAAGGCGAAGATGGACAGGAGGAGAATGGAGTTAGGCTGGAGATGAAGGGCCTGGATCTTGTAGTGCCTGAGGATGGCGTGGAAGAACTCCGAGAAGGGCGGGACAAGCCCTGAGAAGACGCTATGGAGGAAGAAGGGGTAGGCCATCTTCACCAAGGTGCTCCATTCCGCGGAGCCAGCCCATATCAGGGTCTCGCTCCACTTGTTCTTGTCGCCCGCCGTCAGTGGGAGCACGGGGGTGAGGTCCCCCTCCTTGCCAACAAAGCAGGCTGCGAGCGCCGGCAGAAGAGATGAGGAGGTCGCGACCTGGACCACAGGCTTCAATTTCCCGGTGGGCGCCATTCGGGGAGTCGTCGGTGCCGGTGAAGGAAGAAGAGAACGACGGCGATGTGATTGGATCTGGAGGAGCTTCTTTCTGGAGAAGGGGATTAGGAGCAAGGCAAGGGTGAGCAATGATGACCTCGCGGCATGCACGAGACTTTTGTCAGTAGGGCAGTTGCCAAGGCGTCATGGGGAAGTGGAGGTGTCCGCATCCCGCCATGCGCCATGGGTCGAGCCTGGTCCGCAGGTGATTGGGGCCTGCATCGCTTTGCCCCTCACTCCTTGCCTTCGCTTTGAAGCCAGGCCGAGCGCGCCTTGGGCCCGGGGGCTACTGTCGGCGTCCTGGGATCGGGGGTACCCAGACTTGCCTGCCTACAGCCCAACGCATGGCCCTGTCGACGGCCCGGTACGGCCCAGCTACAAGGCCCTGCAAGCAAGTCCCTCGCGAGGCCCCCCGGCCTCGTGAGGCGAACGACGCCAAGACCTCCCGAGGAACAGCTTTCTGAGCCTGCCTCCCGAGGGGCGGAGATCTCTATGCAGGTACCCCGCCTCACGAGGCTCGCGATGACATGAGCCATGACGACCAAGGCCAGGCGGGCACAAGCGGGCGCAGTGGAGGACAGTTTCCTTTTTGGTGCTAAGGACGCAAGGACGTACGCGGGTTCCCAAGGAATCCCCCAAAGGTTTCCATTCCGGTGCAACGTGACCAAGACCACGAGCTCGATAGGACGAACATCATCACCGAGCCCACCACTGCGTCATGACCAGAAGCTTTGCAGGCGAAGACCACATTTTGTCAGGATAAGGTGTACTCTTGTCCCCTCAAATTGGCAGTTGTGGAATCCCTTCCCGCCTAAGCTATGAGGGAAGAGGACCAAGGCCACTATAAATATAGGCTAGTCTCCATCGTAGAGGGGGGATTGATCCTCATCCTTTGAGCCCTCACGAGGCAGCTCACCCACTGTACTAGTTCATCCTCATCCTCCTCGCGAGGCAATCCACCACAAAGCAGGAGTAGGGTTTTACACCGCAAGGTGGCCCGAACCTGGGTAAATTGCTGCGGCCCCTCTTTTCCCCGCTCGCACGAACTCGATGAGGCCAAGCCATGAGGTGATGAGCTTGAGGCTATAGCTAGGTTAGATCTTCACACACGCCCCAGAGTTCGAACCTTGTTTGGGTCCGCGGAGCCCCGATTCCGACACTATTGACTAGTCTTTTTTCACACACATTACATCGATACATATCATCTCTCTCCCTCTTTCCCACGCACACACCTACTCTCATGAGTCTCTCGGGACTTCTCATACACACCATCTCTAGCTCTCTAGGTCGATGCCACCCACATACACTTGTACTGTATGTTTAGTACGTTGTACACGAAGAGAAGAGGTGCACACACGCACTCATCCTCTCTCACACACGCATCTGTAGCTACGAATTGTAGTGTTCTCAACCATCCAATTGGCTCTATGAAAGGTTCACGTTGCTCCTTGGCATTGAGATTGAAAAGTTCAAAACACAGAGGCACAGCTGGAGGCGCGAGGTTTTGGTTAATGTGCGTGCCGCACACGGCACCAACACGACACGAGCTTGGTGTGCCTAGTGCAAAGTCGGGTGAGTACTACTAGTAGTACTACTTTGATGTGTCGTATCAACTCGCAGAAGTATGCAACACTTCCTCAACAAACAAGCATATAAGTAGCTTATATTTAGGTTTACTTCTTACCCAAAGGATCTTATATCCGATGGACACAAAAATATCCCTTCGACTGTTGGAAATTACTTCAACTGTGATATGATGTTGAAGTAATTGCTGCATTGCCACCAAAATCCACCATCTCTTAAGCTAAAGTAGACCATACTAAACCCTACTTCAACTACTGATATGATGTTGGAGTATATTAGCATATTACTAAGATAAATAGAAGGCATTGTGGAATCATTTAGGAGGTGAGCTTGTCAATCTGAATGTGGAGTGACACCATCCTCGAATACCCAGCCTCGGCCAGCAGCTTGGGTGACACTGTGAAGAAGGTCAGCTCCTCCACGGCGACGACGCTGGGCTCCTTGCTGCTTGTCACCTCTAATTCCACCTTGACGGCGTCGGTCCTGCCTTTGGGCGCCCCCGGCGGCCCGTTCGCCCACACCTTGGCCGCGTAGTGCAGCGGTGGGGACGCCCCCGCTCTGATGCAAATGACCGAAACGGCGATAGGCGCGCCGATGTTGAGCGCCCCGTCGACCATGAAAAATGCGCTGCCGTCCTCCTCCGCGAACAGCAAGCGTCGCGGCTCCGTCATCGGCACCTGCAGTTGGAGCACCTTGCCGTACTAGATCATGTGCATGGGCATGGTGTGCATGGTGCTAATGTGGTGGGGGAGCACCGGCTGCGGGCCTTCATAGCCGCAACTGGGCACGGGGCATTTGCAGGGTGCGAGCGGACACACACTCTGGTGATCGGCGAGCTTGTGGTAAGTGATGTAGAGGCCACATCCTTCCTGCAAGCACTCGACCCTCATCGAGGAGAGGACTGCGTCCATCGCCGTGTTGCGCATGTTGAAGCCGCCACCACGCTCGCACTTCTGGCACTACCGTTGGTTCCCGGGGCACTCGCCGCGACAGTCCGCACAGGCCAGGTGCCCTCTCTGGCACTACACAAATCAATCGAACACAACATCAATCAAGAAACTTGCACCTTGCTCGATCAGCCGAACAGACAAGATTTATTCGAACCTCGTACATTGGAGGCTTCAAGGGGCGGAGGCATAAGGGGAAGTGGAGCAAGGTGAGGTCCATAGAGACCTCCATCGTTGGGTCCTGTTCCGTCGACATGATCTCGCCCTCGTCGTGCAACACCATTTCTCGCTTTCGGGCCGGGGCATTAGAAAGTTTTACCATCACATATTCATACTTGAAGGTGCATTAAATCAACACATGCAAGGATCAAAAGGAAACTCATGGCATGCATGCATTGTAATTGATGCATCGGTAAACACAAATTTTTGAAATATATCGAGTGCACTGCTTTGATGTGTCACATCAACTCATACAACAAGGAGAAGCTTGATTACAATGCCCACTCCCTTGCTCATGAGCGTGGTGGCTCACAGGACGAAGAGAAGCTTTTGCTACACGCTCTCCCTCCCGCAAGCGGTGGACATGCAGCAGTTCATTCGGTGTCAGATGGCCAGAAGCATACTATAGTAGTATCATCATTGTTCGACTTCCCGAAGAGGCGAAGAGCGAAGCGCAACCCGAACGCTCGCGTGGCAGTTTCATGTGTAGGGGAGGTAGTAACATAGTCTAGGATGGTGTGTATGTTACTAGTGTAAAGTTACTCTCCATTTTTGGGACCAGTTATATACTACCCACTATGGAGGTAGTAAGTAACATAGCCTAGGGTACCGTGTATGTTAGGGCATCCACAATGTTTCATTTTGCCGCCTCTAAAGGCTGCCTCTAAGCCTTAGAAGCCGATGCCATACACTGCAGACCATGCCTCTAAGCTTAAACTCGTTGGAGTCGCCTCCATGCTAAGAGGCTGTCTCCAAGCATTTTTTCGATTAAAATAATCTTTTGGCCCTACCTGTCATGGTTATCTCGCGGGTGGGTTCGCATCACGGCAAATGCCACAGGGTGGCTTGAGGTGAGGGCAAGGCTACAGTGGAGATCCGGGATGGGTATTGGGTAACAGCACGCAGTGGTTTACCCAGGTTCGGGGCCCTCTTTGGAGAGAGAATACGCCTAGTTCTACCGAAAGTGGTTTATATGAGGAGTATGTAGTAGTACAGAGTGCTCCTAGAGCTGTATTTTAGGAAGACAGTATGAGCCAAGTGCTCCTATCCATATGCCTCATGTGTGGCGTGAGTGGCTAGCTTGTGGCCGAATGAGTGAGTGGCCAAGTGCCCCTGAGTGGATGGATGGATGTGGCATATATGTGTGTGCGTGAGTGGCTTGCCCCCTTGGCCAAGTTTGTGCCTTCTTGGCCAAGGGGACGACTTCTTCTCCAAGGAAATGCTCCCCTGGGTCACTTTATACACTAGTGCCCAGGGACAAGTAGCACTGTACATGATGTCGCGTATGACGAATGAACAATGTACGTTTTATCAGCAATAGTGGCCACAGTATGGCCGCGGTATGGCCGTCTTGTTGGTGTCGGGTCGATGCAGCGGTTGACTTCGCGTAGCAGGCCGGCTGGAGCAGCCGGACGGGGAGCCGGCCAGGCAGCCAGGTGGCGAGCCGACCAGGCAGCCGCGATGGTGAGCCAGCCGGGGTGGCCGGGCAGCCAGACTGGGGCATTGGCGGCCCTGTTGTTTTGAAGCACCGGTTGCCGTCTTGGGCCTACCCGGGGGTCATCCCCCCGACAGTAGCCTCCGAGCCTCCGGGTAACTTGGAAAAGTTGGGCGGAGGTTTTTAGCGGGTGTTGATGAAGCAGAAGACGTCGATGACAACCGGCTGCGGACCGCAGCCGGCGCGGCTTGCTTCCAGTGGGGGTGCGCAAGCGCACCCACTGGGTGTAGCCTCCGAGCCTTCGGGCAACTTGGAAAAGTTGGGCGGAGGGTTTTTGCTGTTGTTGATGCAGACGATGGCATCGAGGATGCCGGTTGCAACCGGCGGCGGGCGCGCAACAGGCGCGACATGTTCCGAGTGGGGGCTCGCAAGCGCACCCATTGGGTGTAGCCTCCGAGCCTACGGGCAACTTGGAAAAGTTGGGCGGAGGATCTTTGCGGTTGTCGATGAAGCCGACGGCGACGTCGAGGGTGCCGGGCGCAGACACGGAGTCCGCCGGCTGGTGGGCGCGGGGCCCTGCCGGGCACGGATGCAGAGTCCGCCAGCTAATGGGCGTGGGGCCCTGCCGGGTGTGGCGCAGAGTCCGCCGGCTGAGTGGGGGCGCGCGAGCGCACCCTCTGGGTGTAGCCTCCGAGCCTCCGGGCAACTTGGAAAAGTTGGGCGGAGGGTCATGCTATTGATGAAGCAGACGACGGCGTCGAGGGTGCCGGGCGCGGACACGGAGTCCCCGGCTGGTAGGCGCGGGGCCCTGCCGGGCGCGGACGCGGAGTCCGCCGGCTGATGGACGCGGGGCCCTGCCGGGCGCGGACGCAGAGTCCACGGGCTGACTGGGGGCGCGGGGCCCTGGCGGGCGCAGACGCGGAGTCCGCCGGCTGAGTGGGGGCGCGCGAGTGCACCCACTAGGTGTAGCCTCTGAGCCTTCGGGCAACTTGGAAAAGTTGGGCAGAGGGTCTTACTGTTGATGAAGCAGACGGTGGTGTCGAGGATGCTGGTTGTAGCCGGCGTCGGGCCTGCAACCAGCGGGGCGCGCTGGAGCACCCACTGGGTGTAGCCTCCGAGCCTTTAGGTGAGGAGGGGTTCCCCACAAACATGATCGTGCAAAAGACAAGGTTAGTCCGCGCAGATATATCAAATGTTTGTTTTTAGCAGTGCAAGATTTATGCAGAGGGTGCCGACTCGGTTTCATCTGAGCCCCCTTCAGTCTTTTCATGTCCCCTCCGCTCTTTGGCTTTGCCTCTTGCTAGCTAGACAGCCGGCAGCCGGTCTGTAGCTATTGCGAAGAGTGGCCGCGGAGTGGAGCGTACAATACTCGGACTATAGGAGCAGATTTGACCGAGTAGATACTCATAAATGAAACGACCGGGTTGCCCAAGCCATTTTCTCTTGGACGTTTTTCGCGTGGGGTGACCTCCAGCTTTTGCTCTCGCTTGCCGGACAGCCGCGTGGCGATCTGTGGCTGAGAGGTGGGCCTTCGGTACCATATACGCTACTAAGCCGTATGAGGGAACAAACGTATTAGGCCGAGCGGCCCGCCTCCGGGACAAGACTAGCTGGCGCCGTGGCAAACAACAGTGCAACTGTAAAAAGGGCGGAGGTGCTCCCCGAGTGTTGATCGGGTTATCCGGTTTTGTGTGCATGGTGCAAAAAATACGTGAGTGAGGAGCTCACATTGCTTTTGATGTAGACGGTGCGAAGGTAGCCTCTGGCGGGCGGCCCGAGCCTCCGGACGACCGAGGGACTCCCCAGCCGGTCGGACCCGGTAGGCCAGGCATCAAGGCGGACGGGCGGTCGGGTCGGTTCTCCAGCCGACCCGGAGTCGAAGCGGATGGGCCGGCCGGGTCGGCCCCCAACCGGCCACGCAGGCAGGCGGGCGCCCCTGGACGCCCTTTTTTTTAGCCGGATCCGGTGGGCAGCCGGCATCTCAACAACTTCTTTTTTTTTGTTTTTCAGCCGGGAGCTACTTCTTTTCTTGCTTTCTTTGAAACCGGCACGGGAGCGCATGGAGCGGACGGGCGGGGCGAGCCGACGGCCGGGATGCGGAGGGCCAGCTGGCGCGCGGAGCCGGCCGTCCGGGTGGCGGGTGCAAACGGCGGGCGGTAGGGCCGGCCAGGTGGCGGTCCGAGCCGGCCGTCCGGGTTGGTGGGCAGAGCCGGCGGCAGAGGCGGAGCCGGACATTGCGAGGCGACAGCCGGCTAGAGAGCAAGCCGGCAGGCGGGAGCCGGTGCGGAGGGGGCGAGGGGCGGACGCTGACGGGTGCTGCAGGAGGCGGCCGGGCGCAGCGGCGAGGCGGAGCTGGCACGGGGCTGTGCGGGAGGCCAGGCGGACGTGAGGCGAGGTGGCGCAGGGGAGCCGGCCCAGGGCCGGCGCGCGTAGGTGGGGAGGCCGGAGCGGCGCAGGGCGGCGCAACCAGCTAGCGGCGAGCCGGCCGCGGGGCGAGCAAGGCCGCACTCGGCGCGGTGTGGCGATGGGGAGGCGGCACGCGACCGGGCCTGGCGCGACGCGGGACACAGAGGACGCGCGCGAGAGATGTAGCGGACGGTGCCGGGATGACAGGGAACCCGGCAGGGGCGAGGCAGACGCGGCCGGCGGTGCTTCGGGCGTGGCGATACGGCGCGAAGCCGGTGTGGGGAGCAGGCGGCAAGGAACACGAAGCCGACGCGGGGAGCAGCCAGCCGAAGCACGAAGGCGGCACGGGGAGCAGCCGGCGCGGAACGCGAAGTCGGCGCGGGGAGCAGCCGGCCGAAGCGCGAAGACGGTGCGGGGAGCAGCCGGCGAGGAACGCGAAGCCAGCACGGGAACAGCCGGCCGAAGCGCGAAGGCGGCGTGGGGAGCAGCCGGCCGAAGCGCGAAGACCTCGCGAGGCAGGGGAGCCCGCGGCCGGAGCGGAGGCGCCCGGGCGGCACAGCGAGGCGGGAGCAACGGGGCACTGGGCAGAGCAGGAGGAGACGCGGCACTGCGGGGGCGCGCACGCGGAGGTGCAGGGGCTCAACCGCTGCTGGCGGACGAAGCAACTCGGGGTGGAGGCAGGCGAAGCAGCTCGAGGACGCAGCAGGGGCAACTACAGCGAGGCAGCAGTGCCATGGTGAGCTAGTAGTGGAGGCAGCAGGAGAGGAGGGAGCAAGGCGCTGGGGCGGATGCGGGGAAGGCCGGAGATGCACGAAGCGTGGTGCAAAAAACGCCATTGTCTGGGGCATATATGGCTTGCGTCTGGGAAGTGTACATGCATTATGCAACTTGTTTCTGGCTAGTGTATGGGCACAGTCTGGGATGAGTATGACCATAATCTGGATGCGAGCATTTGCATGGCGGCACGCCGCAGCAGGGGAGGTGGGCGGACGAGCGGCTGGAGATGGTGGTGGCTTCGTGGCCGAGCCGAGGTGGGCCAGGCGGGAAGGGAGCTCGACGGCGGCCAGAGTAGGAGCTTGAAGGCGGCAGCGGACGGCGCTCAAGGAGCTCGAAGAGGTCTGGCCAGGCACGAGCGGCGCGCACGCACGTACAGGCGCCTCCTGGAGAAGAAAACGAGGTGGAGTCGGTTCCGCAGCAGACGGCGCAGACGCGCCGTCCCGCGCGGCTGTCCCGGGGGCGTGTCGATGTCGAGCCCTTGAGGGTGGCCGGAGGGACGGTGGTGACGTCGCGGTGATGATGACGAAGATGGTCCCGCCCGGACCGCGGAAGGGGACGTTGGACGAGGCAGCGAAGCCGGCCGGTGCCGCACCGGGCGCAGGGACCAGGCCATGCATGATGAGCTCGCCGGAGTCGGCGAAGGGCCCCGTCTGGAACGTGTCTCCTGCCGGGACCTTAAGATGCCCCACGGTGGGCGCCAACTGTCATTGTGGGCGCACGACAGATGCCACGGGGTGGCTAAAGAGGGGGATAGGCAAGAGGCAACAGGTGGGCTCCAGAGGCGAGGTTGGTACGAGCGAGCGCGAGACACAATACGTATCTAGGTTCGGGGCCCTCCGGAGAGATAATTCCCCTAGTCGTGCCGAGAGTGGTTTATATGAGGAGTATGTAGCAGTACAGAGTGCTCCTAGAGCTGTATTTTGGGAAGACAGTATGAGCCAAGTGCTCCTGTCCATATGCCTCATGTGAATGAGTGTGTGGCGTGAGTGGCTAGCTTGTGGCCGAATGAGTGAGTGGCCAAGTGCCCCTGAGTGGATGGATGGATGTGGCATATATGTGTGTGTGTGTGTGTGAGTGGCTTGCCCCCTTGGCCAAGTCTGTGCCTTCTTGGCCAAGGGGATGGCTTCTTCTCCAAGGAAATGCTCCCCTAGGTCATTTATACACTAGTGCCCAGGGACAAGTAGTACTGTACATGATGTCGCATACGACGAATGAACAGCGTACGTTTTCTCAGCAACAGTGGCCACGGTATGCCCGCGGTATGGCCATCTTGTCGGTGTCGGGTCGATGCAGCAGTTAACTTCGCGTAGCAGGACGGCTGGAGCAGCCGGACGGGGAGCCAGCCGGGCAGCCGGGTGGCGAGCCGGCCAGGTAGCCGGGGTGGCGAGCCGACCAGGGTGGCCGGGCAGCCGGACCGGGGCATTGGCCGCCCTGTTGTTTTGAAGCGCCATTTGCCATCTTGGGCCTACCCGAGGGTCATCCCCTCGACATTGGTGATTGAAGTTTGCACGCTGATCTGGTCAAGAGAGGAATATATATTTTAACTTGTGGTGCGGTAAATGTTAGAGGCTGCAGCAAGTATTACACATTGTGGATCTTTTAGCCAAGTTTAGAGGCAAGCATGTGGGGCCTGTGTTAGAGGCAGTGCTGCCTCCAAACACTGGAGGTTCTCTCCACTGTGACAAGTTTACCATCACATGTTCATACTTCAAGGTGCATTAAATCAACACATGCAAGGGTCAACATGAAACTCACGGCATGCATGCATGCTTTGTAATCACTACATCCGTCCTGGTTTATTAGTCCCCTTCGTGTTTTGTGTCAAATTTTGACCATAAATTTTACTAACAAAATGTTAATGCACGTCAGCAAAAATCATATCATTGGATTCGTATTTAAACATAGTTTCCAATGGTATAATTTTTTCTGACATGCATTAACATTTTGTTAGTTAAATCTATGGTCAAAATTTTACACTAAATACGAAGGGGACCAATAAACTAGGACGGAGGTAGTAATGCATAGGTAAACACAATTTTTTGAGAAAATCGAGTGTACTGCTTTGATTTGTCGCGTCAACTCGTACAATAAGGAGAAGCTTGATTACTATGCCCTCTCCCTCCCCCATGCGCTCGGTGGCTCGCAGGACGAGGAGAATCTTTTGCTTACAACAAGCTCTCCCTCCCCCACGCGATGGACATGCAGCAGTTGATTCAGTACTGTAGAAGTAGTAACATCATTGTTCTACTTCACAAAGAAGCAAAGAGTCAAGCACAACCCGAACGTGGCAGTTGCGAATGCTTGCGTGGCAGTATTATGTGTAGGGGAGGGGCGTGGTGTGGCATTTGTTTTCTTTTGCTGTTTGAGTCCAATAGGTGCCACAGTCGGATGTAGATCTTACGATTATTGTGGCGATCGCTAGTTATAGTCCTCTTACAAAAACCAAATAATCCCAAAACACTTAGGCGCGGTGGATTAACTCGACCATGTTTCTTGTTTCTTGACATGAATAAAGGAATCAACAATTAAGAGACGTGTTATCTGCACAGCTTCCCATAATAAACCGCCCCCAACCTTGATCAAGGAGACGTTGGAAAGGCTGGCGATGATGCCTGCACGGTTTGAAGAGCTAAAGAAGTCAGCCGCCAGGGCGGGTGCTCTTACTGCACTGACTCGGGCTAAAGCTTGGATAACTGATCTTGATCCGGCCGATGTGGGAAACGGCTATCCGAGCATAAAGGAGGACGGGTCAGAGTTTAATAACGACGACCTCAGAGCCTTGACGAGGGAAATGCGCCCATTGGCTGAAAAAACCGATCTTTCACATTTTTATCAGTCGATTTATGATGCCAACAACAAGAGAGTTAACGCGCGAACTTATGTTCTCCAAATCTTATTCCTCCAATCCGTAAGCATACCTATGCCCCTGATGTTGACCCCTCCACACTTATAAGTGATGAAGCTGTATTCAAGGCCTTAACTGGGATCGATTGGACCACCATTGACTTCCAGCCACTGGGTAGAGAGGAGGAAGATGAAACGGCGCTGGACGATCCGCAACCTTCAAGTCAGCCAGGCCAGGACTCGTAAACCGGGGGCCGGTTTAGCAGCTGCTTCCTTTAAGACTTGTTAAAACAATTATTCTTTTGGGCACCAAACACCTTGTAATAGGCTAGCTTAAACTCTTGTTCTGCTATGCCATCGTGCATATTTACTTTGCATGACACTGCCAATCCATCATGTTAAGATATGCCACTTATGCTTATAATATTAACACTGTGGAATCTGCTCCTGCATGCAACAGATTAAAAGTGTCCTGGCGGTTTACCGCTGGACGGGTCATAACGCCCAATATAAAACCATGGAAACTAACATAGCTTATACCCAAGGCTGGACTTTAAGAATAACCAAATTTGAAATATATCATACCTGTGATATTTGATCACACTGTTGGTTTATCAAACCGGTGTAGCAAGGGGGAGAACCCAAATTTTGAGCACTGGTAATTATCATAGATTGCTTGGCTTATGAACAAAACCAGGCCGGGTTAATAAACACCGGATGTTATCTCATACTGGCGACTTATAGTCAAAAGCCAGGCCGGGTTAATAAACACCGAATGTTATCTTATCCCATACTGGCGACTTATAGTCAAAAAGCCAGGCCGGGTTAATAAACACGGGATGAATTATGATCATAAAGCATTATAGCCTCATCAAATAAACCTCAAAAAACTGTGGAATAAAACAAACGAAAAAACGAGGATTTCATGGGCTGCCAGGCCGAAAATTGAGTGCTTTCACGGGCCACACAACCACTGAGTTAAACCTATATACAAACCTTATAAGATGGACCTCACATAACCAATCGTCGTTTTAACTTTGACAAGTTCAGGGTCTGTATAAGATTGACTTGTCAAACGTTCGGCGGGTTATTCCAGGAATACCTGGGCGGAGTGGCTTACTTAAAAAGGCAGGATAACCCGGGGTTTTAGGTGAATACACCTGGCTTCCAAGCCTATTACAAGGGTTATACAAACTCTTTGTTCTTTAGAATCAAGGAGCCCCCAAGTAATATTTTTGAGCTGTGCTCAAGGGGCACCTATGTTTGAGCTATGATTTTGCAACAGACTCTCTTTGGTACCTTTAACCTGGGTAGCAAGCCCCCAAGTTTTTTTTTTCATTGGCTTTTAAGCCGGTTCAAGGGGTAATCATAACTTCGCTCATAAGCCAGAAGCCCCCAAGTAACCAAAAACTCATTAAGAAAAAACGAGAGGCCCTGCTTTAGCAGGGGTGCCGGTTTATTATATTGACCCGGTAGTGTTGGCATGTGTTGCGGCGGGATATTGTTCTGACGAGGCGGATCCGTGGTGCGCGGCTGAACCGGCGCTCCCGTCCCAGGCGCTTCAACCCGGTCCGCCACTGGCGGGTTACTGGTTCCTGCTCCTGGCGTGTTAAAGAGGTTCCTCGCCTCGTAAACCGGTGGCAGGCAAGACTGATGCCTCCTCCTCATGACTTCATTTGAAGCGTTCTGATCTAGCATGAGCCGGTAAAACTCCGACTGAATCCGCTGCGCCTGAGCATCCAATGTAACCCGTTCCGCAGCCATCCTGGCATCTTCAGCTGCCAGGTCTTCCTTAGCTTGAGCTATCTGATCTCGCAATTTCACGACTTCCGCGTTATGCTGATCTTGATTATCCGGGTTAACCTCCGTCGTCAGCAGTGTTGCCAAGGCGTCTAGTAAACCGGACAAGACTTGAGCCGGCGGGCGCACAGGGCCTCCTGCCCCGGCTGCTGTCGCCGCTGCTGACCCGGAAATCAATGCCGCTGCAGCTGAAGAGTGCTGCACTGGCTGCGTACCGGCCATGAAGATTGCAACCCGGTTCAGCGACTCGTAGGGGTCCAGAATACTATCGCCATCGGAACAGCCCCCAAGCCGACCGTCTTGAAGTTGGTACAATGACTCGGTTTCACCGGTGGATGACTCGCCATCAGAATAGACAACTGTCTCACCGTTAGATACCGATTTATCCTCAGATTCCGCTCCATTGATGAATCCCACGAAGGCATAACTCATAGCGGGCTGAACTCGGGCGGGTTTTGCACGCTGAGCCATCTCGATAATGTCGGTGCAGGTGTCCGGCTTAGGGCCCGGTTCGCCAATCTTGCCAATGAAGACGTGAATTCCACCGAAAGGGACCTGGTACCCGTACACAATTGAGCCGGCCTCGGGGCCCCAGCCTTCGTCATCGATGTAGAGCTTGCCGCGACGACTCTTGGTCATCCGGCCCACAGCGTATCCCTTGATCCCTTCGAAGTTGCCCTTCAAGAACTCGAAACCACCGTGCGCTGGCCCCACGGTGGGCGCCAACTGTCGTGGAATAGTCACGGCAGATGTCCTAGTGTGAGGACTTAGTCGTGGAGCCATCGCAATGAGGTTAGTCTAGAGGGGTTAATCAGGACAAAGGACATGGGGAGTTTATACTGGTTCGGCCCCTTGCGGTGAAGGTGAAGGCCTAATCCAGTTTGAGGTGGTATTGCTAGGGTTTTGATGACCAGGGAGCGAATATGCTTAACCTGGCTCTCGATCTGTTGTCTCTTCTTCCCTAAACCGCCGCCGGGTCGTCCCTTTATATAAACAGGTTGACGCCCGGCGGTTCACAGAATTCCGGCCGGCTCATAAACGTGTCAGGCTCGGTATCCACTCTTTCCTATCTTACAATACAAGTCATATACTTATGGCGGTTTACATCTATGGGCCCTAACTCACCTTTGGGCTTTAGGCCTTCTTATTAAGTCTCCTTCGTATGTCGCCATCTTCTATGTCTTCATGGGCTTCAATACAGGTAAATCACTATGAGCATAACCCGGCCCCTCCTGGGTGGTTTATACTCAATAGTTATATCCCCAACATGTGCCGTGTATGTTTTTAATGCCTTGAGACTACCTAGCACGACATGCAGCTGTCAGTTCATTGCATGCAATGGTATTAGTTAGCAAATACATATTAAGTTCTCTTGTTTTCCCCTGCGCCTAGGTCACGGTGCACAATGTAGTAATGACTAGTCTCTTTTTGACAAGCATCAGCTTGAATGCCAACGAGGGAGAGGGTAGCGGTTCCCGAAACATTGAACGGTCAACGATGCATCCTCATTCAATTAGCATGTAGAGGGAATTAATTGGAGAAGCGGAATGGAGGCAGCATGATGTGAATGCAACATAGTTTGCACTCTCATATGAAGGCACCCCACCACTCCAATCCATCTACCAAATTGTATGCAAAACTGCTCACTCCAATCCAAGACCAAGACCAAGACCAAATGACCAGAAGCCGCAAGCACCCATGGAGGTCATGGACGCGAGCGGCAGTCTGCTGTGCCAGATCATCCAAGACGCCGGCCTGCGGCCTCACACCGACAAAGTTTCCAAACGGTGCTGGTGACCGCCAGCGTTGTAGCCCTTGTTGACGGTGGCTTCGCCTCTCGCATGGACGAGATGATGGTCCGCTCCATCCGCAAGTTCACCACTGTCAAGAAGCGCGCGTACGACCTTGCCGTACTCCTCCAGCCCGTGCGCCCAGGCTCCTTGTTGCCTGCCACCCTCATCGGCCTCCATGGTGATACCTCTTTCAAGCATTGGTGGCCCTGCAGCTGTCGGACGTCGCGACGAAGAATGTCCACCTCGAGGCCGCGCTTGCCGCGCAGCGCCTTGCCATGCAATAAACCTTCAACCTACACATCCATGTCTATGAGGAAGTCGTCTACATGGGCCAAGGACAACACAAAGACATTGGCCTTCTTCGACCGGCTGGAATCTTTGGATGCCATTGTTCAGGAGCACGTTGACCTCGCCACGAAAGCCGCTGCTCCTCAGCCGCCGTTCGGTGGGCCGGCGCCCTGAGTCGAGGAGGAGGAGGTCATCGATGGATGCATCTTTCTTCTTGCCTCCTGTAACCAGCACTGCATCGCCTCATGGCCTTAATGCGTTAGTGTATGGCATTATATTTCGAGTCGTAAATGACATGTGTGATCCCTTGATCTTATTTGGCATTAATTATATGTAGTATCAATGTCTTCGCCCTAGTTTACCGGTCACCATCGTGTTTTGTGCCAAATTTTGACTTTAGATTTATGTACGAGACCCAACCTACCAAACTATACTATATATATTGGCGCGACAACAAAACTTATAAATTCAAAACTAAGCATAACATGTCACGAGTTCAAAACGAGAAAGTGGAACAAGCACAGCACGCCTGTGCCGTTCGCGTCGCACCCCACACTATTGTTCTGGCCCACCACTGAGCGCGCATTGGCTTAGCATTTTCTATCTACAAGTTAAAAAGGTAAAGACTGCCGCGTTCGTGTCGCACCCCCACATGGCCGGTCCGGCACGCCACTCAAGATAGGGAACGCTTGTTGTCTTAGCATTTTCACTATTAGGTGGGGCCGCAGTTGAGCAAACCGACTATCGGCAAATGCACACCCCACCCATCGCACGTCGGCTGAGTTTGAATTAGAAGAAAGAAACGAGGAAGGAGAATAGCTAGCTATAGCACGGACGCCATTGTCAGATGGAAATCGTGTTGATAGAATAGGAGTACTGAGTACTCATACGTCTAGTACCACTAGTTGGGCGTGTGCGACCTATACCTGTCATCACTTTAGGTCTCTTGTTTGAACCGCAGCTACGCCTCATAGTACATAATTTTTCACGCATTTTTCCTCCTATATGTACTCCTAGGCTATTTCTACGTGCTTCCTTTAGCCGACATGTGGGACATAGAGCATCTGGGTCGAAGTGCAGGCACGACTCGGAGCATGTCCAACCATGCCGACGTACTTTACATTTCAGACCTAACGAATTACATGCAAACCCCCCGCAGAAGAATAAATAAATGAATTACTACATGCAAACCACATTATTTTCATAGAAACTGGAGCATGTTCATTACATTTTGGACATAATACATTGAAAAAAAATGACCAGACCTAAACCAGTCTAAGGGCCTATTTGATTCACAGGATACTGAAAACACAGGAATGGGGAAACTATGGACTGGAATGCTAAATCCAATAGGATTAGCAAAGAGTGTTCAATGCCACAGGAAAAACAAAGGAATTGTAAAAATAGGTTGGAGAAAAAAATCCTATGGAATCCGATCCTATGTACTAGTGTCAAAACTGCTCTTATACTTATGGGATGGAGGGAGTACTAGCTAAGCTGTGATGACGCTCTTGCTCTGATGATGGCGATGAACCGAGAGGAGGAGGAAGCGGTGGCATGTTTTTCTACATGCTAGAGACTGGACTGTAGTACATTATTTTTTATGGCCATATCACCACATTGTTTTCTATGGCCTATCGCCTGCTGGTTCACTGAGCTGCCATGTTTCGCACTCCTCTGATGTACTAGTATATATATATATATACCGCATGCTTCTTTGCTCCTTCTTACGTCGCCAACATGTGGGAGAGCCAGCATCTGGCTCAACGTGTCATGCACCAGATTAGAGTGGGGAACGGAAGGAGAGCCTCACCCCGGTCGTAGCGCCGCAGTAATAATGACTATAATGAGCCGTCATATCACAAGACCCCACCTTTCAAGCAGTAACGAGCCATCAAATCACACAGCCCGACCTTTCCAGCAGTAAGTTAAATCCGCTACTCCCTCACCCTCCTCGCCTCTCTATCAAACTGGCTAGGCGAAACTACCGCGCGTACCGCCCGGGAAAAGCCCCGTCCTCGACTTTTAAATACTCCTATAATTTTGTGTCGATGAATTGCGCCATGGATTAGAAAACCAAAAGAAAAAGGTGGTACTCCCTCCGTAAAGAAATATAAGAGCATTTAGATGACTAAAATAGTGATCTAAACACTCTTATATTTGTTTACAGAGGGAGTACATGTAAACAAATACAGTCCAAGCTCTAGCTAGCGATTCAGAATGTAAACCGTGCATGTGTTTATAAGTATAGGTTACTTCAAAGTACTGATTCCATTGATGCAATGTGGTCAAACTGTACCATCGATATCTCAAAGCCAAAAGAGTTTGAGCTTGTTCGTTCTATATAAATATATGTTTATTCACCCATGGGGTTGTTCAATGAATGGAGGGCCGGGGTCCACAAGTGAACAATACTACTACTAAGTATGGTACAGTACAAAGTGCGACATGGAGTTAGTCATGTTAAATAGAGAGTTTTTCTTTTTTCTTTAATGCCACGTACAAATTGAAACGCTTGTTGTGGAGAGAAAAAGAAAACCAATCCACTATATATATAGGCATGAGCCTATGCGCTTGCTTTACTAGGGTTGCTCTCTTCACTCTCTCATCCTCTCCAGATCTAAACAAGACAGCGGTAGCCACATTCTCTCTCTGCTCACCGCTGGTCACAGATCCTGCCGGATCCCCTCGGCCGAGGGGTGTAGGGGAGTAGGTGCATTGTTCACGCGGTCATCGGCAGCGAGGGAGGAAACCCACAGCTGCCGGCGTGTCCCGATCGGCTGCCCATGCCATTCTCTCCAACACAGCGCTGGCTCGGGAGGTCCTCAGACCCCTTATTCCACCCTGTCGTATTGTGGCCAGATCTGCCCTCCCGCCGCCCTCCTAGCCACATCCCGACGACCCTCAGGTATAACTTCCTTCGAAAACGGCCTTGCTCTACTACCCCCAGCTCCCCACATGGCTACATGTGGATATTTTTTTACTTCCATCAGCTCTTCCAAAGCCACCTAATTTTGTTGTATTATTAGAGGCAAAGCTACTTCATGCAGTCGAATCTAGGACTTGGTACAAACAGGGAATAAAGGGGGGAAAGTTGTAGCATGAATCTAGGACTTGATTCAAAGAGGAAATAACAGGGGGAAAGTAGTAGAGACTGGATACCCAACTGGTCTCTTGGTTGGAAAGGGAAATAAAGGGAAAACGCAATACAAACTGGATAAGGAACATATCTATTATTGAATAAAAAAAGGAAAGAAAGTGGCGGCTGGGGGACAAGTCAACAGAGTATGTCCAGGATTAGATTTGCTGCCCTCACATAGTAAAAGGTGGTTAAAGAGAACTAAATAAGGGACCAGCCTGGATCTTGATTGGATGTTGGCATCAACACTTTATGCCTCCTTGTAGGTACATGGTGCTGATGCGTCCACTTTCGCATGCCCTTATACCAACTTTTTGCTGTTGTTAATCTAAGGGCGCTTGTAAAATGAAACAATCACACTGTTACAGTAAGGACATGTCTACCAATGCTATTGTTAATCTAATGCCTCCAATAATATGATGCAATTAAACTGTTTTACAAATAGTACTCTCCTACTATTTTTTCCATTATGATAAGTAAGTTGCTTCTTTCCACTGGTGAATGTCCTGGTGTCCCCACTGTCCCATGCCCTTATATCAACTCTTTAGCTGCTGTTAATCTAATGTATCTGGTAAAACAAGCAATGCCACCATTAAATAAATGCCATATTTGACCAATGTCATTGTTGATCGTAATGTTTCCGGTAATATGAAGCAATGCCATTGTTTTAAAATTTCTACTATCCTTGCGTGATTGCCATGAAGATAATGAAGATGCTTCTTTTCATTTCGTGTATGTTTCATATCTTGTTATTGACCATTAACTGTTTTCTTTCTATCTTTTTGTGCAGATAGGGATATCCATCTCACCTCATTGCTATTGTGACCTATCGGTGAACTGCACAAAACACTTCTTTTTGAAAGAGTGTCTTGTGCAGTTCTACTAAAATGTCACATGGGCAACATCTCTCGATTTAGTGGAACTGCACAAAGGGTGGTTGCAGTTACTAACCTCTCGGCTAACTCTGTTGGTAATCTCGTGCAACAGTTTGTTAGCCTTTGCAAGATTATCCATCACCGTCACCACAATGGCACTTGATTTTAGTGGAACAGCACAAAAGGATAAGCAAATTATAGTTGCACCTTTCATGACCATTTGCTACTTCTTGAGCTTGCATTGGTTTTCCCTTGAATAGGAAAGGGTGATGCAGCAAAGTAGAGATAAGTATTTCCCTCAGTTTGAGAACCAAGGTATCAATCCAGTAGGAGGTACAAGCAAGTCTCCAATGTATACACATGCACAAACAATCAAACACTTGCACCCAACGCGATAAAGGGGTTGTCAATCCCTTCACGGTCACTTGCAAGGATGAGATCTGATAGAGATAGATATAAAAGATTTCTAAAACGTAAAACAAAGTAAAAACAAATAAATTGCAGCAAGGTATTTTTGGGTTTTTTGGTTTATAGATCTGAAAATATATGATGGAAAATAGACCTGGGGGCCATAGGTTTCACTAGAGGCTTATCTCTTGAAAGAAAATAATACGATGGGTGAACAAATTACTGTCGAGCAATTGATAGAAAAGCGCAAAGTTATGACGATATCCAAGGCAATGATTATGAATATAGGCATCACGTCCGTGTCAAGTAGTCCGACTCCTGCTTGCATCTACTACTATTACTCCACACATCGACCGCTATCGAGCATGCATCTAGAGTATTAAGTTCAAAAGAACGGAGTAACGCCTTAAGTAAGATGACATGATGTAGAGGGATAAACTCAAGCAATATGATGAAAAACCCATCTTTTTACCCTTGATGGCAACAATACAATACGTGCCTCGCTACCCGTACTTTGTCACTGGGTGAGGACACCGCAAGATTGAACCCAAAACTAAGCACCTCTCCCATTGCAAGAAGAACCAATCTAGTTGGCCAAACCAAACCGATAATTCGAAGAGAAATACAAAGATATCAAATCATGCATATATGAATTCAGAGAAGATTCAAATAATATTCATAGATAAACTGATCATAAATCCACAATTCACCGGATCTCGACAAACACACCGCAAAAGAATATTACATCGGATAGATCTCCAAGAACATCGAGGAGAACATTGTATTGAAGATCAAAGAGAGAGAAGAAGCCATCTAGCTACTAGCTATGAACATGTAGGTCTGTGGTAAACTACTCACGCTTCATCGGAAGGGCAATAGAGTTGATGTAGAAGCCCTCCGTGATCGAATCCCCCTTCGGCAGGATGCCGGAAAAGGCCCCAAGATGGGATCTCATGGGTACAGAAGGTTGCGGCGGTGGAAAAGTATTTTGGTGGACACTTCTGGTTGTTTGGGAATATTTCTGAATTTATAGGCCAAGAATTAGGGTTGGAGGAGCTTCGAAGGGCCCACAAGCCCTCAGGGCGCGCCCCTGAGGCTTGTGGCCTCCTCGGGACTCCTCTGACTTCATCTCCAAGTCCTACGTGTGTCTTCTGGTCCCAGAAAAATCATCGCGAAAGTTTTATTCCGTTTGGACTCCATTTGGTATTCCTTTTCTGTAAAACTCAAAAACAAGGAAAAAATAGAAACTGGCACTGGGCTCTAGGTTAATAAGTTAGTCCCAAAATAATATAAAATAGCATATTAATGCATATAAAACATCCAAAACAGGTAATATAATAGCATGGAACAATAAAAAATTATAGATACGTTGGAGACGTATCAAGCATCCCCAAGCTTAATTCCTGCTCGTCCTCGAGTAGGTAAATGATAAAAACAGAATTTTTGATGTGGAATGCTACCTAACATATTTATCCATGTAATTTTCTTTATTGTGGCATGAATGTTCAGATCCATAAGATTCAAAACAAAAGTTTAATATTGACATAAAAACAATAATACTTCAAGCGTACTAATAAGGCAATCGTGTCTTCTCAAAATAGCATGGCCAAAGAAAGTTATCCCTGCAAAATCATATTGTCTGGCTATGCTCCATCTTCATCACACAAAGTATTAAATCATGCACAACCCCGATGACAAGCCAAGCAATTGTTTCATATTTTTGATGTTCTCAAACTTTTTCAACTTTCACGCAATACATGAGCGTGAGCCATGGATATAGCACTATAGGTGGAATAGAATATGGTGGTTGTGGAGAAGACAAAAAGAAGGAGATAGTCTCACATCAACTAGGCGTATCAATCGGCTATGAAGATGCCCATCAATAGATATCAATGTGAGTGAGTAGGGGTTGCCATGCAACGGATGCACCAGAGCTATAAGTGTATGAAAGCTCAAAAAGAAACTAAGTGGGTGTGCATCCAACTTGCTTGCTCATGAAGACCTAGGGCAATTTGAGGAAGCCCATCATTGGAATATACAAGCCAAGTTCTTATAATGAAAAATTCCCACTAGTTTATGAAAGTGACAACATAGGAGATTCTCTATAATAAAGATCATGGTGCTACTTTGAAGCACAAGTGTGGTAAAAGGACAATAGCATTGCCCCTTCTCTCTTTTCTCACATTTTTTTTATTTTGGGCTCTTTGGCCTCTTTTATTTATTTCAAAGTTCGGAGACTCATCCCAACTTGTGAGGGAATCATAGCTTCTTCCTCACATGGGACAATGATCTATTAATGATGATCATCACACTTTTATTTACTTACAACTCAAAAATTACAACTTGATTCTAGAACAAAATATGACTCTATATGAATGCCTCTGGCAGTGTACCGGGATGTGCAATGATCAAGAAAGACATGTATAAAAAAATATGAACGGTGGCCTTGCCACAAATACTATGTCAACTACATGATCATGCAAAGCAATATGACAATGATGAAGCGTGTCATAATAAACAGAACGGTGGAAGTTGCATGGCAATATATCTCAGAATGGCTATGGAAATGCCATAATAGGTAGGTATGGTGGCTGTTTTGAGGAAGGTATATGGTGGGTCAATGCACCGGCGAAAGTTGCGTGGTACTAGAGAGGCTAGCAAAGGTGGAAAGGTGAGAGTGCGTATAATCCATGGACTCAACATTAGTCATAAAGAACTCACATACTTATTGCAAAAGTCTATTAGATATTGAAACAAAGTACTACACGCATGCTCCTAGGGGGATAGATTGGTAGGAAAAGACCATCGCTCGTCCCCGACCGCCACTCATAAGGAAGACAATCAATAAATAAATCATGCTCCGACTTCATCGCATAACGGTTCACCATACGTGCATGCTACGGGAATTACAAACTTTAACACAAGTATTTATACCAATCCACAATTATTCACTAGCATGACTCTAATATCACCATCTTTATATCTCAAAACAAATGCAAGGAATCAAACTTCTCATAGTATTCAACGCTCTTTATATGAAATTTTTTATTATATCCCTCTTGGATGCCTATCATATTAGGACTAAATTCATAACCTAAGAAAATTACCATGCTGTTTAGATACTCTCAAAATAATATAAGTGAAGCATGAGAGTTCAACAATTTCTATAAAATAAAGCCACCGCTGTGCTCTAAAAAGATATAAGTGAAGCACTAGAGCAAATTGCCTAGCTCAAAAGATATAAGTGAAGCACAAAGAGTATTCTAATAAATTCACGATTCATGCGTGTCCCTCTCAAAAGATGTGTACAGAAAAGATGATTGTGGCAAACTAAAAAGCAAAGACTCATATCATACAAGACGCTCCAAGCAAAACACATATCATGTGGTGAATAAAAATGTAGCCTCAAGTAAATTTACCGATGGATTGAAGACGAAAGAGGGGATGACATCCGGGGTATCCCCAAGCTTAGATGCTTGGTTATCCTTGAATATTACCCTGGGATGCCTTGGGCATCCCCAAGCTTAGGCTCTTGCCACTCCTTATTCCATAGTCCATCAAATCTCTACCCAAAACTTGAAAACTTCACAACACAAAACTCAACAGAAAACTCATGAGATCCGTTAGTATAAGAAAATAAATCACCACTCTTTGGTACTGTTGTGAACTCATTCTTTATTTATATTGGTGTAATATCTACTGTATTCCAACTTTTCCATGGTTCATACCCCCCGATACTACCCTTAGATTCATCAAAATAAGCAAACAACACATAGAAAAAAGAATCTGTCAAAAACAGAACAGTCTGCGAAGATCTGAATTGTTCTCATACTTCTTTAACTCCAAAATATCTGAAACATTGGGACACATAGGAAATTTGTATGTCAATCTTGTGTAAAACATTCAGGGTTTTTACACGCTCCAGTGAATTTAAACAATTCTGTTACTGGACGCAAAAGTTTCTGTTTTTCAGCAAGATCAAATCAACTATCACCGTAAGCCATCCCAAAGGTCTTACTTGGCTCAAACACTAATTAAAAAACCAATACACAATTACTACATAGGTAATAATGTGTATTCTCAAAAGAACAGAAAATAAAAATATTGGGTTGTCTCCCAACAAACGCTTTTCTTTAAAGCCTTTTAGCTAGGCGTTAGGTAATTTTAATGATGCTCACATGAAAGATAGCAATTGAAACACGAAGAGAGCATCATGTGGCATGTGAAAAACAAGTTTAAGTCTAACATACTTCCTATGCATAGGCATTTTATAAGCAAACAAATTATCAAGACAAGCAAAAACTAGCATATGCAAGGAAGAAGAAAGAAACAATAGCAATCTCAACATAACGAGAGGTAATTTAGTAACATGAAAATTTCTACAACCATATTTTCCTCTCTCATAATAACTACATGTAGGATCATAATCAAATTCAACAATATAACTACCACATAAAATATTCTCTTCATGATTCACATGCATGCAAAGTTGACACTCTTCCAAAATAGTGGGATTATCAAATAAAGTCATGACCTCTCCAAGCCCACTTTTATCAAAAATTTCATGAGATTGATCATTCTCCAAAGTAGTGGGATCATTATTACCTAGAGTTGACACTCTTCCAAACCCACTTTCAATATTATCACAAACATATTCATCATGAGGCTTAAATAAATTTTCAAGATCATAAGAAGCATTATCACCCCAATCATGATCATTACAACAAGTAGTGGACATAGCAAAACAGCATCCCCAAGCTTGGGGTTTTGCATATTATTAGCACAATTGACATTAATAGAATTTATAATAACATCATTGCAATCATGCTTTTCATTCAAGGAGCTATCGTGAATCACTTTATCAATTTCTTCATAATTTTCAGATTCACGAATTTCAAGCAAAACTTCATAAAGATAATCTAGTGCACGTAACTCACTAGCAATTGGTTCATCATAATTGGATCTCTTAAAAAGAATAGCAAGTGGATGAGGATCCATAAACTTTTTGCTTTCTGATTTTCAATAAATACACAATTATTCCAAGCGAACAAGCAAACAAACCAAGTAAGACATAAAAGGCAAACGGAAAGAAGGCAAATAAAAAGGCAGATCTTTTTGTGTTTTTCTGAAATTGTTTTAGAAGTGGGGGAGAGGAAAACGAGAGGCAAATGGCAAATAATGTAATGCAAGAGATGAGAGTTTATGGTGGGTACTTGGTAGGCTTGATGTAGAACCTCCCCGGCAACGGTGTCGGAAATTCTTCCTGCTACTTCTTGAGCTTGCGTTGGTTTTTCCCTTGAAGAGGAAAGGGTGATGCAGCAAAGTAGAGATAAGTATTTCCCTCAGTCTGAGAACCAAGGTATTAATCCTGTAGGAGGTACAAGCAAGTCTCCAATGTATGCACCTGCACAAACAATCAAACACTTGCACCCAACGCGATAAAGGGGTTGTCAATCCCTTCACGGTCACTTGCAAGGATGAGATCTGATAGAGATAGATATAAAAGATTTCTAAAAGGTAAAACAAAGTAAAAACAAATAAATTGCAGCAAGGTATTTTTGGGTTTTTTGGTTTATAGATCTGAAAATATATGATGGAAAATAGACCCGGGGGCCATAAGTTTCACTAGAGACTTCTCTCTTGAAAGAAAATAATACGGTGGGTGAACAAATTACTGTCAAGCAATTGATAGAAAAGCGCAAAGTTATGACGATATCCAAGGCAATGATTATGAATATAGGCATCACATCTGTGTCAAGTAGACCGACTCCTGTCTGCATCTACTACTATTACTCCACACATCGACCGCTATCGAGCATGCATCTAGAGTATTAAGTTCAAAAGAACGGAGTAACGCCTTAAGTAAGATGACATGATGTAGAGGGATAAACTCAAGCAATATGATGAAAACCCCATCTTTTTACCCTTGATGGCAACAATACAATACATGCCTCGCTACCCCTACTTTGTCACTGGGTGAGGACACTGCAAGATTGAACCCAAAATTAAGCACATCTCCCATTGCAAGAAGAACCAATCTAGTTGGCCAAACCAAACCGATAATTCGAAGAGAAATACAAAGATATCAAATCATGCATATAAGAATTAAGAGAAGATTCAAATAATATTCATAGATAAACTGATCATAAATCCACAATTCATTGGATCTCGACAAACACACCGCAAAAGAATATTACATTGGATAGATCTCCAAGAACATTGAATTGAAGATCACAGAGAGAGAAGAAGCCATCTAGCTACTAGATATGGACCCGTAGGTCTGTGGTAAACTACTCATGCTTCATCGGAAGGGCAATAGAGTTGATGTAGAAGCCCTCTGTGATCGAATCCCCCTCTGGCAGGATGCCGGAAAAGGCCCCAAGATGGGATCTCATGGGTACAGAAGGTTGCGGCGGCGGAAAAGTATTTTGGTGGATGCTTCTGGTCGTTTGGGAATATTTCTGAATTTATAGGCCAAGAATTAGGGTTGGAGGAGCTCCGAGGTGCCCACAAGCCCTCAGGGTGCCCCCCTAGGGCCCGCCCCTGAGGCTTGTGGCCTCCTCGGGACTCCTCTGACTTGATCTCCAAGTCCTACGTGTGTCTTCTAGTCCAAGAAAAATCATCGCGAAAGTTTTATTCCGTTTGGTATTCCTTTTCTGTAAAACTCAAAAACAAGGAAAAAACAGAAACTGGCACTGGGCTCTAGGTTAATAAGTTAGTCCCAAAAATAATATAAAATAGCATATTAATGCATATAAAACATCCAAAACAGATAATATAATAGCATGGAACAATAAAAAATTATAGATACGTTGGAGACGTATCACCATTACAGCCAACCTTAATGTTGCTCCATTTTAGTGCAACTAATAAAGAAGAACCTGCCAGCTCATGAGACCAAGTACTTCTTTCTAGCTACATGATGCAAACATTGCTTTATTTTAGGTGAACTGCACAAAAAGGTGGCTTGAATTGAATCATCCAAGTGGAGCTGCAGGTTCACCACTTGCATAAGGCGTACCCGAGGGAATCGAGTCCTGAACTACTGAGTTCATCAGGCCAATCATCATGGCGGCGTAGGGCCCCTCTCTCAGTTACGGTTCCCATGACCGGGTATGTTCCTTTTTTGGTTGATTGTGACTCTGCATCCAGCTAGTGATCTTGTGCTAGTGTTGTGGCACCGCTATGAGAAAGCCACAATGATATTGTTTTTGCATCTTAATTTAACGCCACTAATAATTTGAGGCAATGTTCTGGCCCCGCTTCAGCCACTGATAAAATGAAGTAATAATACATTTAAAATGGGGCAACTGTCTTAGCTACCATTTCATTTCCAATGTAGATAACTTGTAGAAGGCGTATCCGGCAGAATCAAGTCCATGTGCACTGCAGCAATCACATATCATGTACACTGAACTAGTTGAGTCCATGAGGCCTACCGCTGAGGTGGCACGGGCTGCATCTCTCCCTCACGGCATGGCGGGTGCCATAATTTTAGTTGAACTGCACAAAAAAAGAGATTGGAATGAGTCGACGCCCCTCCTTCTACTGCCACACTGAGGTTGTTAATCGATGTGAACGAATTGCCTTCATGGCATGATACAGGGACCTGAAGAATAACTTGATCTCCCAAAGTCATCTCACACAGGTCAGTACTGTCCTTTATCCACATGATCGTTCTTTGTTATACTGTGCTAACGTTGTATTTTTTCAATATTGCTATTCTATCGCAATCTTTTCTCATTTTGAAAATAAAGTTGCTTCAACTAGTGCTAGTATTATAGTAATCATGCTCTTTCTTCATCTGTGCTAACAGGAATACTCAATTACAGATGTTGGGATGGTCAAAAGCATTCGCCAAGTTCTTGGGTTGTATGACACGGCTAGACAAGATGGATTTAATCCCGAGTTTCACTTTAGGTTCCATGCGTGTGTGCAAGCTAAGAAACCTCGTAAGCCTCACAAGCCTGCGAAGGAGAGACACCTGGCACCACTAGAGCTCATACGTTCAGATCTGTGCGAGATGAATGGTGTGTTGACTAAAGTTGGAAAGAAGTATTTCATGACATTAATTGATGATTCCACTAGATTCTGCTATGTGTATTTGTTAAATACTAAGAATGAGGCTCTACACTACTTGAAAATCTATAAGGTAGAAGTTGAGAACCAACATGAAGAATCGATTGATTTTTATTTATTTGTTCACTTTCTCACAACATTTTAGTTGTACAGTAACTATTGGTTCTGATCTGTGAATCATTGAGATGTGTAGGCATCTTTGTTGTACTTATTATTTGAATTTTATGGGTTGGTTGTGAATCTTGCAAGCTGAGAAACACAGCGTGATGATGTAGAGGACAACAACCATAACAAGCTGTTCAAACTTGGTAGTATTGTAAGTGTGAAACAGCTGATCGTGTGTGTCCTGAGAATAATAATTCTAATTGTTTTGCATGTTGATCTGATGTCTACTACACAACTTGTTCTTGTAGACACGTGTTGGGCCTGCAATCGCAGAGTTTTGTAGGACAGTAGCAATTTTCCCTCAAGTGGATGACCTAAGGTTTATCAATTCGTGGGAGGCGTAGGATGAAGATGGTCTCTCTCAAACAACCCTGCAACCAAATAACAAAAAGTCTCTTGTGTCCCCAACACACCAAATACAATGGTAATTTGTATAGGTGCACTAGTTCGGCGAAGAGATGGTAATAAAAGCGTAGTAATGATAGTAGATATTGATTTTTGTAATAGGAACAATAAAAAACAGCAAGGTAGCAATTGATAAAACGGAGCACAAACGGTATTGCAATGCTTGAAAATGAGGCCTAGGGTCCGTACTTCCACTAGTGCAATCTCTCAACAATGCTAATCTAATTGGATCGTATAACCATCCCTCAAAGTGCGATGAAGAATCACTCCAAAGTTCCTATCTAGCGGAGAACATAAGAAGAAATTGTTTGTAGCTATTCTTTCTGATCGATCTATCCAAGAGTTCGTACTAAAATAACACCAAGTTATTCTTTCTGATCGATCTATCAAGAGTTCATACTAAAATAACACCAAGTTATTCTTTCTGATCGATCTATCAAGAGTTCATACTAAAATAACACCAAAGCAAATTCAGATTCATAATACTCAATCCAACACAAATAACCTCAAAGAGTGCCCCAAGATTTCTATCGAAGAAACAAAAGACGAGAACGTGCATCAACCCCTATGCATAGATTACCCCAATGCCACCTCGGGAATCCGTGAGTTGAGTGCCAAAACATATCTCAAGTGAATCAATATAATACCCCATTGTCACCACGGGTATTCATAGCAAGACATACATCAAGTGCTCTCAAATCCATAAAAGCATTCAATCCGATAAAAACAAAATCTCAAAGGGAAAACTCAATTCACAACAAGATAGAGAGGGGAAAACACCATATGATCCAACTATATTAACAAAGCCCGCGATACATCAAGATCGTGCCATCTCAAGAACACGAGAGAGAGAGAGAGAGAGATTAAACACATAACTACTGGTACAAACGCTCAGCCCCGAGGGTGGACTACTCCCTCCCCATCATGGTGGCCGCCGGGATGATGAAGATGGCCACCGGTGATGATTTCCCCCTCGGGCAGGGTGCCAGAACGGGTCTAGATTGGTTTTTTGTGGCTACAGAGGCCTGCGGCGGCGGAACTTCTGATTTAGGGTTATTTTTTGGGGTTCTGGAATATTAGGGAATTTATAGGGCCAAGATGCAGTGCGGGAGGCCACCGAGGTGGGCACAACCCACCAGGGCGCGCCTGGGCCCCCAGGTGCGCCCAGGTGGGTTGTGCCCCCCTCGGGGCACCCCTTTGGTACTTCTTTGGCCCATGTTGTTGATTCTGGTCCATAAAAATTCTCCAAAAAGTTTCACTGCGTTTTGACTCCGTTTGGTACAGATATTCTGTGAAGTAAAAAACAAGCAAAAAACATCAACTGGCACTGGGTACTATGTCAATAGGTTAGTCCCAAAAAATGATATAAAGTTGCTATAAAATGATTGTAAAACATCCAAGAATGATAATATAACAGCATGGAACAAGCAAAAATTATAGATACGTTGGAGACGTATCATGATCCTGTGGCACTGATAGAACGAGCAAATGTTTTGCTTGTTTTAAGAATAAAATTTAAGTAAAGCGAAATTTAAGTAAAGTTACACGCTCATGAACGGACGTGTGGCCGGAATAGATTTGTCGACTTCCAGGCTGGTTTAATGGAGGCGTTTGAATGCGTCGAGGATGTGTGTTCTTCCGGGCGTATAGCGGGTGAGGGAGGAGGGTAGTAACAGCTGCCGCCTGTACCCACTCTGTTTACTAGCGATTGCAGTTCCCCAAGAGTTGAAAACTAACTGCTGCCGTCGCCTACCCAGTACGTTCACTGGCGATTGCAGTTCCCCAAGATTGAAAAAATGACCTGCTGCTGCCGCCCCCCAGTACCCCACTACACACCGATC
This sequence comes from Thinopyrum elongatum, assembly GCA_011799875.1. NCBI lineage: Eukaryota > Viridiplantae > Streptophyta > Magnoliopsida > Poales > Poaceae > Thinopyrum > Thinopyrum elongatum. The sequence continues at coordinate 362,601,030 of CM022297.1, read as the reverse complement.
CCCAGTGTAAAGCCCTCCACTCTCCATATCTCCCCATCGTCTTCATCTTCCCCCCTTCCCCTAATCCCCACAAAACAAGAACCGCCACATCAACTTTGCGTGAGAAGAGACTCCAATGGTGTTCCGAGGATACAAAAAAAAGACACATCCATGACATTTTGGGCCAAACGAATTTTTTCTGTCATGCTTATGACACTTCTATGACGATAATTGTGACAATAGCACGTATCATCATAGATGTGGCGGGCTCCTACTTCTATGACAAAAAATCATGACAGAAAATGGGCTTTTCATCCTGGGCGGGCCGGGGACGCACCTGCATGACATTCTTTGGGCCGTCCATGACGGAAAAATTCATGGTAGAAGCGAGGGCGAGGAAAATTTCGGGGAGTTCCCGGTTACGGTGGGTGGTCGGGGCCGAGCGATGCACGGAGGGTTTGCGCGTTTCTCTCGTACACATACGCGTGTGTGTGTGAAGCGTTGGGCTCTAACTGAACCCGAGAGCGAGGCGTTCGCTTACTAAACCCGAGCGATTGCACTAGCTACGAGTTACTGAACCCGAGTGATCGATCCCCTGCTGTTAACTGAACCCGATCGAGCGATTCCTTCGCTACTGCTACTAACTGAAACCGATCGAACCTGCTGCCTCTTGATGAACAGTGACCGTTGTTGGGGGTTGGATGAACAGTTCCCGGTGGGGGTTGGATGAACAAGACCCCGTGGTAGTAGAGGCCGTTGCTGCTGGATGAACAGGACCCCGATCGAGGGGGCCGGTGGAGGGTGGATGAACAGGACCCTGTGGAGGCTCCATGAATAGTAGCCGGTGGAGGGTGGATGAACAGGACCCCGTGGAGGGCTGGTTGAATAGTTGCCTGTGGAGGCTGGATGAACAGGACCCCCGTGGTGAACAGTAGCTGGTGGAGGCCGGAGGAAGTCAATGGTGGATGAACAGTAGCAGGTGGAGGCTGGAGGAAGTCGACGGTGGATGAACAGTAGCCCATGGAGGCTGGAGCGAGGCAGTAGACGGTGGATGAATAGTAGACCGTGGAGTCCCGTTTTGCGGTATGCCACACCCCTCCCGATGAACAGAACACCGTTTCGACCGTAGGCACTCCAACACAAGTCCGTTTCCTTCGTTTTGCGGTACCCCACACCCCTCCCGATTAACAGCACCCCGTTTCGACCGTAGGAGCTCGAACACAAGTCCGTTTCCTCCGTTTTGCGGTATGCCAGACCCCTCCCGATGAACAGGATCCCGTTTTGACCGTAGCCGGTCGAACAGAAGGCCGTTTCCTTCGTACTGTGGTACACCAGACCCTGTTTCGGCTGTTTCGTCCAAGCCGGTTTGCTCCCGATGAACACTACGCATTCCGTTGCCTCCCGATGAACAGGATGCAGTTTCTCCGTTCCGACCAAGCCGGTTGGCTTCCGATGAACAGGACGTCATTGCTGCCGTCCGTTGCCTCTCCATGTACACGAGCCCTGGCCGTACGTATGCGTGAGTAGGCGTTCGAGACCCCGCCCGTATGTACGTATGTGGCCGTATTTTTTGGCATGTGGCTGTACGTACGTGTACACGGTTTAGAAGGGACTGCCTGAACTACTATGACGGGGGCTCTACTACTACACGTGCCGCTGCTTGCTCGGCCACGGTTCATCGTTGCAGAGAGATTGATCGACCAGTATGTACATACACGTTCGCGACAATGCTAGGTACGCTTCGACTGGGTGGGTCCCAGCTGTCAGGGAGGATAAGGATGCACTTCCTTGCATGCGAAGATATAGCTGGTGGGTCCCGGCTGTCAGGGGGAGGAATCATTTTTATTTTGCGAGTAATAAGGAGGCACTTCCTTATGTTCGAAGATGTAGCTGGTGGGTCCAGCTATCAGCCTCACAGCCTAAAAGTCCACTTCTGATGGCTGTCATTCATTGACCTCGTTGACCACGAGGCGCTGAGAGCATCAAGGCAGTGGACGACGGCGAGGCCTAGGAAGGGAACGACGAGGAGCCAGAGAAGACGAGGCGGGTGGATGCCCATGCGGAGGGGAGTACGAGGGTTCACTAGTTCGGTTGCGGCGTAAGGCTGCCGTCGCTGGAGAATAACAGGGGGTGTGGGTGAGTAGAGGGAAGGCCTGGCCAATCGTAGTATGGTTGGTCTGTGAGGCCTGCATGGCAGCACAGCCGGCCACGGGAGGCTGGAGCAGGCGGTACGGCGGGCCTGGTTTGGGCGGCTGGAGCAAGAAGACCAGAGGTTGAAGACGCAGCACGGCCATTGATTTAAATTTCCAACGGTCAGTGCAGCTAGAATCGTTATGACTAAGTTGACAAAGCCCGTACGCTTCAACTTAGTTGGCCCACAAGTCAGCCTCCAAATCTGGTGGGTCCCAGCTAGCAGGGGGAATCATTTTTTTGCTCGTAATAAGGTGGCACTTCCTTGCATGCAAAGATGTTTTCTGGTTTTTTAATTTCTTCTTTTTCGAGTTAGAATAAAAACAAAACAATTTAGCATCTTTGGTACAATCTATATTTTCGCGAAATGGATCATAATAAAGCTGGTGGGTCCCAGCTGTCAGGGAGAGGTAACTTTTTTTGCGCGTAATAAAGGAAACACTTCCCTGCGTGCGAAGATGTAGCTGGTGGCTCAAACCTGTCAGGGGAAGAAATCATTTGTTTTCACATAAAAAGGAGGGACTTGCTCGCGTGCGGCCATGGGCCATGCGGGTCCCTACTGTCAGCCACTCCACGTACATGCCTCTTCCGATGGCTGTCGTTTGTTGACAAAGTTGACCACGCCGCGCCTAGGAAGGGAACGACCCGGAACCGGCGAAGATAAACAGTGGATGCCCAAGCGGAGGGGAGTACGAGGGTTCACTGGTTCAGCTACAGTGTGAGGCTGCCATCGCCGGAGAATAACAGGAGGTGTTGGTGAGGAGAGGAATGGCCTGGACGACGATGGGAGTAGGGTGGGCCGGTGAGGCCTGCACGGCAGCACAGCCGACCACGGGAGGCGGTAGCAAGCGTTACCGCCGGCGGTGGTTTGGGCGGCTGAAGCATGAATATTCGAGATTGAAGAAGCACCACAGCCGTTAGATGGACATCCAACGGCCACTGCTACTAGAATCGTGTGTTGACTATAAGTTGACAAAGCCTTGCGTATGCGTCAACTTAGTAGGCCCACAAGTAACCATCACATCTGTGGCAGAGAACATATAGCCCATTTGCGATTTGTTATAATGTACAGCCCATTTTTTAATTCTAATGGAATTTACTCAGCCCATTTACTGTTTGTTAAAATTACAGTCCATTTTCTAGCCAGGACAACGGTTAATAATTTCAACCAACCGCTCAAAAAAATTCAACAAAATTTCACACATTTTGATGGGATCCGAAATATTTTTTAACCCAAAATTTCGAGTCAGATTAAATATAATTTCAAAATAATTTTTTATTAGGTAAAAATCCAACAAAATTTTGTGCGAGCAACAAGTAATGAAATTAAAAAATTTACCTGTTCGGTGCGTTTTTTATATTTACAGCCAAATTTTTTAATTATAGCCCATTTATAATTTCTTAAAGCCCATTTTCTTGGCAAGTCTATTGCGGGGCGGAGAATAACAAGTTGACCTGGGTTGGGTATTCCGCAAAAAAAGTATAGCTGGGCTAGCCATTTTCACGTTGAAAAATTAATATCTGGGCTGGATATTTGGTCGACATAAAATAATAGCCTGGGCCAGACGGGCCACAGCCCGCCCAGTTGATACCCTGCTCCTCTGAACAACAACAAAAATGTCGCTCAAGAAAAACTCTGCTCACACCTCAAAAAACAAATACTGCTCGAGCTACTGGGTCCCAGCTCTCGGTCGCTCCTTGTGCAATTCTCTTGTTTATTGACTATATAGGTTGACAATGGTGTGGGACTGTGATGTCAGGAGACCAGGAGGAAGCAACAAAAATATAGTTGTATATAATAAGGAGGCACTTGCATACGTGCGGCTATGGCCCTGGTGGGTCCCCACTGTCATCCTCTCCAAGTTAAGTCATCTCCTGATTCCTCATGTTCATTGACCATGTTGACAACACGAGACGGCGGCGCCACGGCGAGTGCAACAACTCGAAGGACGACGCAGAGGGCCTCGCGGGCCCTACAAATGGTCTGATACAGCACCCGCTGGTCGTTCAGGAAGCCAGGATCATCGGACCCCTATGAACACCTTTGAGAGACTGAGCCGACATGAAACATTAAGGCCGCGCTTGGGCGCTCTGGATTATTTCACACCTGTATTAAGGATACAAGTGTAATTTACTCGTCACCGGAAACAACGCGTAAAATACAGGCGTAATGAAACCGACGGCCCGAGGTCTGTAACGAAAACCGGCGAGTTACGCGTGTAATCTGAGAAACCAATGTCTATTTTATCAGTCAAAAATGACCAACCAAGCGCTTCGCCCAAGACCATCTGCTTTTATTTACAAGCGTCAGTTTTACAAGAGGATTTTGGTTGGAAAACAATGATCCAATCATGGCCTAATACGATGAGTTGGTCGGAAGATCATATCGTTTCACCTCTAACCTACCCGAGTTGTCGTATAGGCTATGAATGAAAGTATGAAACATAAGATGATGAACTTCTTAAGCACAGAAACAACAAAAGAGGATGATCTTCTTAACATGCAAATCACTGGCTTTAGATCAACATGCAGAACAATACGAAGCATTATTCTCAGGAGGCACGGTGAACAGCTCATGATGCCGCATGCCACAGCATTCCAAGCTCAATTTTGCAATCAAACTCACAAGGCCTGGCATTTCATAGACAACATTCAGAACAAACTCTTAAAATACCTTACATAAGTCAACATTCATGACTATGCATCTCATCAGAGTAAATATTTACTTCTGAACTGAACACACGAATAAGAAAAAATGATCGATGTTGCTCACAGCAAAGGGCGTCCCATTCCAAAATATCAAATGCATGTCTTCTGGCTATCATCAATGAGCACAATTTGACAAGGTTTCCCAATTCCAAAATATTAAACGAATGTCTTCTTGCTAACATCAATGATTAAACTTTGACAAGCTTTTCCCATTCAAAATATGTAATGCCTATGATTGTCATCAGTTTGCACATTGAAATAACACATGGAGCCGGATTAACCAACGTATCTTTTTGTGCAGTTCCACTAAAATCAAACAATGTCTTGCGTAGCATGGTGGATTTCGTATTTATATGTTGCAAGGCGTTGAACACGTTGGTAGCTCCATTCAAGTAGATAGTCCGGTGGCTCAAGGTGACGACGAATGATTGGAGAACCATTCAATGTATTGTGCATGATGAAGTATTATGGAGGACACGAACCATCTGAACATTTTGTGCAGTTCCACTGAAATCAAGCTGAGCATCCCTATCTGCATAAATACAGAAAAAGTGTGATGAATATAATAGTGGTACTAGTTGATTAAACATACGCTCACAACTATAATCATCTTCATTATCTTAACATGAAAAGATAGCAATACAATAGCTTCAGTTAAACATTTATTCAAAACAATACAACAATATAAGTAGCACAACATAACAAAGCACAATCATGTGGATGAAGGTCGATATTGACCTTGTTTGTTACAGCTGCGTTGGCCATTGACTTGGTCATACCTTTCCTTGTGGAGTGAATTTTGCACTCCACATGCTGTTGAGTTTCCCATGCTCTCTACAGACTAGTCATGTCACCAGCGTCTACTAATACTCTGTAAAGCTTCTCGATCATTCCTTGTGTAATGTAGCGCAAACAGTGATTGCTTCTTTCTGCCAAGTGGAAAAACCAACTAGGCCCAATAATGCAACAGTTTTCCTTAAACACATTGGCTCCTTTTATGCAGTTCAACTAAAATCAAAGTCGAAATAGAAACGAGCAGAAGTTTTGATATCCCTGTATGCAACAATAGGTATAAAGGAAACAATTACTGAGAAATAATGGTTGATGACTTATACTCCCAGAAGAAAAAACATCTACCTTATCTTAATGGGAAACAAAGCAGGAGAGTAGCAATTCTCAAACAGTGTGATTCATTCATATGAACTGAGACATTATCTTAACAATACCTTGTTTCAACATGTATAAATAACAACAAAGCAGAAAAGTACCATTCCTAAAACAATGCAACTGATTCATATTAACAAAGACATTATCTTAACAATACGTTGGTTAAACACATAGACAGAACTACAAAGGAGGATAGTACCATTTGTAAAACACTGTAACTGATATATAATAACAGAGACATTATCTCAACAATACATTTCTTATACATGTACTCCCGCCGATCCCTAACAGAAATGGTACTCCCGCCGATCCCTAACAAGTGTTGCAGTTTTGAACTAAGATTCAGTAGTTAATTCTGAGAGTGGCATTGCTTAATTTTACCAGTGGCATTAGATTAACAAAAAGCATAAACAGCTCCAGGGGAGAGTGGGCGTAACAGCACCATGTCTAGGTTGGTCCCATTTTTGTTCACTTAATGGGAAAAGACAGCAATACAATAGCTTCAATTCAACATTTATTTAAAACAGTACCACTACAAGTAGCACAGCATCTCAAAGCACACTGCACAATCATGTGGATGAAGGTTGGTACTGACCTTTCGTGAGGCAGACAAGATCAAATATGAATCTGCCAACACGAATAGGAAATCCAATCTCATTTTGTGTAGTTCAACTAAATCAAGCAAAAATGCCGGTGTGACATTTAAGTTGAACTGCACAAAACACTCTTACAACAGAAGTGTTTTGCGTAGTGAAGCAAAAGGTCGCAATAGCAACGAGTTGAATAGATATCCCTGTTTTCAGAGGTAAAAAAAGAAACAATTACTGGCCAATAAAGGAGGATGAATCATATGGCTACAAAAAGAAGCATCTACCTTATCTTGATGGATAACAAAGTAGGACAGTAGCATTTCTAAAACAGTTGCATTGATTCATATTAACAGAGACATTCTCTTAAAATAACAGTCGTTAAAAATGCAATTTACTTTTAACAGTGGCATTGCTTCAATTTTCCAGCGGCATTCTTAGATTAACAACAGCAAAATGTTGTATGGGACATGGGACATGCCAGCACAATGTGCGTCCACACGTATAAATGGGTGATGCAGAGTATGTTGCCAAGTAGCATATCTGCGTTGGTCCCATATTTGTTCTCTTTGAACCTTTTTCCTATGTGAGGGTAGCAAATCTAGTCCAGCACAAACTACCCGACCCCCCAGTTTCTTTCCTTTTTCAACAAAGAGATCGGTTCCTTACAGATGTGTGTACTGGGTTACCCCCTTTTTCCCTTTTTGACCAACAAACCGGCTGGATAGCCAGTCTATACTACTTTCCCTCCCTCCTTTCCTCATTGAACCACGTCCTAGATTCATGCTCCACCCCACCCCCCACCCTTCTTTCCTGTTTGAACCAAGACCTAGATTCGACTACAGAATCGAAAAAGATTCGCGTGCAGCTAGAGCAATGATGGTTTCAAAGAAAGTTATACCTTAGGGTCGTCGGGATGTGGCTAGGCGTGTGGAGAGAGGCCCGATCTGCCCACACTACGTACGGCAACGAGCAAGAAGGGGTCGGAGGCCCTCCCGCATAGGCGCTGGGTGAAAGAGAATAGTGCAGCCGGCAGTGGATTGCCTCCCTCGCCGAAGGCGATAGAGTGAACGCTGCACCTCCTCCCCTTCCCGGTGCGATGGGATTCAGACAGCTCCTTCACCAGCTATGGGGGGGAGAGAGAGACAGAGGCCAACGCAGTCTTGTTTAGATCTCGTGAAGATGGTGAGAGACTGTGAATATAGCAAACCCTAGCAAAGGAACGCTGAGCCTCCAGCGTGTGTATATATATGTAGTGCAGCGAGAGTGTGGAGAGTGCAAACCCTAGCGAACAAGCACTGAGGCTCCAGCTTATATAGTACTCGTGTATACTACTAATATAGTGGAGTGGTTTTCTTTTTCTCTCCATAACAATCATTTTAAATTGTGTAAGTACGAAACAAAACTCTTTATTTAACGTACCAGTGAAGAAAACTACTTATGATCAACTAACGATCCACGCATCCTGGTCGCACTTCCTGTCCTTCACGTGCGGTACACTACCCTCCGTTAAGTGAACAATCACACACGCGCCAAATTATCGGAAAGGTGTGAAAGTGTGTACAAATAAAGAATTTTAATTTCAATTATCGGAAAGGTGTGAGAGTATGTACAGTTTGCCCTCTCTCAATAATTATGGTTTGTCATGTTCGGCATAAACTTGGTCAAACTTTACAAAGTTTGACTTCAGTCAAATCTAATATGCAGAGTAAATAAAAATAGAGGGGTACTACCTCCATCCGGGTTTTTAGTCCACACCATGTTTTTAAACAAAGTTTGTCTACATATTTAGTTAAAAGCTGGACAAATAAATTACAGGGTAGCTGAAGACAAAGTTGTGAGAAGGCTCAGAAATCAATACAAAACTTTTGCTCTTAGTACCAACGTCGATGCTTCTTCGAGGAAACATTTGGTTCATATCCAATCGTGTGATAAAATTGCACCAACGTAAACGACTGCTCCAAGATGAACTAATGAAGGATATCATCTTTGTGGTAACAAGCAAAGAACACTGATGGAAAATAGCCCGTTCTTCATTGAACATCGATCAGCTTCACCAGCCGATGCAACCATGAGAGGCAACCATGAGCATCGATAGCTCACCGTGGTGTGATGCATCATCAATTTTGGCATCATATTTGGGTCAGGCACCAATGAAGTTTGACAATCCTCACTGTGGTTTGTCTCTTCTCGGTAATCAAGATCGAGAAAGGAAGAACTGAGCAACAGTGGCCATCCAATTTTGTGCAGTTCCGCTAAAATTGAGGAAGACATGCCCGGGTATGAAAATACGCATCCCTATTTGCAAAAATATAAAAAATGATATTTAAGTAGTATCGTTTCTATGTTTTAGCAATGGAACAAGATTAATAGTGGCATCTTAATTGTCAATAAGAATTAATGAAACGTACACCAAAAATAGAAGCATCATGATTATCTTGATGGGAAATAAAGCAGGATACCCGGAAAAAAAAACTAAAGCAGGACAGAAGCATTTATCGACGCCTCTACATGGGCATTGCTTCATTTTACCAGTGATAGTTTTAGATTAGCAGCAGCAATAGGAGAATATGGACAATGACCGCACAACCACCATGTACTTTTTGTCGGAAAAAAACGTGTATACCTCCACCGATGCATAAATGATAAACCGGGACAACTTTTGGAGTGGCCTTTCCTCTTTAATAGTAAAAAAATAGGTGACGTTGGACCAGCCGACGAACCTTGGCTACTATAGATGGGGAGCTGGGGAGTAGTGGTAGAAGAAAACCCGCATGCAGAGTACAATGAAGCATGAAATCCAAAAGAAGTTATACCTCAGGTGGGCGAGATGTGGCTTAGGTGGGCGGGCAGGATTTGCCCACACGACGGCAGCGAACAAGGGCACAGAGGACCTTCATCCGCGTCGGCGCCGGCTCAAAGAGGACGGTGCGCATCGGCTTCCTCCATCGCCGACGGCGACAACATCAACACTGGACCTCCTCACCTCCCGCAGCGGACGGGATCCGGCCGGATCTGTGACCACCGGTGAGGAGAGAGATAGAGTGGACATTGTCATCTTGTTCAGACTAGCAAGAGGCCCATGCGTTGCACGGAACATCAAGATGCATTCATACGAGTTGTTTATCTTGTGGGAGACAAAGATGAACGAGGGAAGGCCTTATTTGCAAAAGTGGAGAGGGGTGCGGGTATCTTTTTGCAAAATTGCCATAGTTTGCTTTCTATTCCTCAGATATAGATCGGACGGTCTATATTGCAGGATGGCAGGCACACCATCATCACCAACTTGGTTTTTTATAGGAGTAGAAGTAGAGAGTAGAGATACGCGCGTTCCGGGAAAAAAGAAATGAAAACTGGCGGAGAAATCTTTTTTTAACATACCAAGAAAGAAAACTCGATCAATAACACGCCCCCGCTTCCAGGTCGCAGTTTGTATCGCTCACGTGTGGTCCCCGACCTTCCATTATTAAGTGAACAAATTAAAGGGTCGAATTATTACGTACATAAGCTGCCTCTTCGTGTACAAATGCGCTCCATCATGTACTCGCGGGTATGTCGGAGGCAGAGTGAGTGCGTGTACATTTCTTCTTGTACGTAGTACTCCATTTATCTCACTTCATATTGTTTCCCACTCCTATGATATTCCTAGCCTAGGAACAAAATGAGGCGGTACTAAGTTTGTGTGTGTGTAGGGAGAACGAGACATCGATGTTGTGTACGAGTAGTCGCGAGAGTTGTCACTATGTGTGTGAGCGCGCACACACACATAGACATGCATATCCATGTTTACGTAAAATTCTTACTTTCATCTCCATCTCCATCTCCAATCATATTTGTCCAACTGGCACATTATTTACGTTATTAATTACATAGCAATATTTACGTACGTCCATCCTAACCGCCCTAGCAACCCGAACCCTCTTCATCACCCGCGCGCGGTTCCCGCCCGAAACGATGAGTGCCGCATTCATGCCCGGCCAGAGCGGACGCGACCTCTCACTGGTGCCGGCATTGAAGCGGCGCGCCGATCGAGGGAGCGCGGCCCGCGCCGCTTCCCAGTGCACGCAACTGCTCCGCGTTCAAATGTCACCACGGCCGGCCACAACATGCATGTAAAAAAGTTCTTGGGAGTCCATGCTACAGCTAGCTGTCCCCCCTCCTCGTCTATCTCTTCCAGTAGAGCTAGTACCCCATGGCGCGATGCATCGAGAAGTAGGCGGGAAAGTTTGCGTATACTCGGTTTGCGGTGAGTGGCATGCCGAGCGACCGTGTGGGGTGGAGGAGGGTGAGACACGAACGTGACAGACATGATTTAAACGTTGGTTTTGCTCGATGGCGCGATCCAACGAAACAAAATGTTGGTTTCCAAAAGAATACTGTACTGCATGAGAGAGATAGAGTGATGGTTTGCTTCTTCCGTCCAACTAACTATACCGGGTCTATGTGATTTGACGGCTCATTGGTCACTATTACTGCGGCGGTAGAGCGTCTGTACTCTTATTTATTTATTCTGTTATAAAACTAACTCTCTCCACTCTTACACCGGAGGAGTATGAAACACGGTAGCCCAATGACTACGTGGCCCACCTCCCACTGTCACCATATTCCTTGGACATCGTGCGACACCTCCGGTCCTTTTTTCTTTGCGTAGTACTCCCTCTTTTCCGGTTTATATAGGGCTTAAATTTGAAATCTCATCAACCAAGGCATATGATGAGTGGAGAAATGTATCTCGTAGTTTACAAAATTACTCAAACTTTAATCTGTATTAATTAGAATATATGCATGGATGACCACTAAATGAGTAGGAATGGTTACATGCATTGGTTGGGTTCTTTTAATCCTTGCATGCATCAATTTAATGCACCTTGGAATGTGAACATGTGGTGGAAAGAAGTGAAAATAAGACTTATAATATGGTATAATACTAAGAAAATGAGATGATCCCAATAAACCAGAAAGGAGGGAGTACATTTTACCACATGACCCACCATACACTCTCACATACTACCTCCGTCCTGGTTTATTAGTCCACTATGTAATTTATGCATGATACTAGTATATGATACTCCCCACTATGAGTAGCCTTATACGCATACAAAAAAGGACCAGAGGGAGTACGAAGCTTTATGATTTTGTTTCATGTATGTATCCTGACTCCAAGGTTACCCAGTTACAACATTCCATCAAATTCAAAGGAAAACTAACACGCATGCTGATGCATCTCAATGATTCACAGATCATAGCCAATATTTACTTCACAACTAAAGACAAAAGTTGTGAGAGTGTGTACAAAAAAAACTACTGATGGGGTCTCTACGACTTGAACCCTAAACCCTAAACATGATTTAATTTCCTGGCTAGGTAGAACCTGTCGAAGGAAAGAAGCCTGGCCCCCTCAGGTCATAAGATGCTTTTGTGCAGTTCCACTAAAATCGAGGTGAGCATCCCTGTTGGCAAAGATATTGAAGAAGTGTGATTAGAATAATAGTAGTGGCACTAGTTCATGAGACATAAACTCATCACAAATAGAAGCCGGTAGAAGTACAGAAAGATCCACATGGAGATGGAGCTACGTGGGGAGCTGCTGCAGTGGAGCAAGCCGGCTCCAAAAGGAGGTTGTGTCTGGGACGTTGGGGTGTAGCTAGAAGGGCGGTGGGAGGCGGCATCAGCCCATACCACGGGACCCCCGATCGGGATGCACCGATAGTGGGTTTTCTTCCTCGCCGTTGTCGACCACGTCTACGCAGAACTTCATTCGCTTCCCCCGACGGCGGGATCAGGTTGGATCTGTGACCAGCGGTGTGGCCACCGTTGTTCTATGCTTGTGAAGAGAGCAACCCAAGCAAGCAGGATTGTAGCTTAGGCTCCTTCTAGTGTATATATATAGTGGAGCGGTTTTCTTTTTCTCTCCATATCAACCTTTTAATGGTTGCTTCGTCCGACTAACTTACTGTGTGATTTGACTGCTCCTGAGTGGCCCCTGCACGTACTCCCCCTACGTGTATGACCGTTCCTGAGTCTCACTTGTACTTATCTCTATTTTCTTGCATGACACGTAGACTGGATGCGCATAGAGGAATTTTTTTACTGCACGTTGTTTACATAGTACCTACTCCCTCCTTCCGGTTCACTACTAGTACTCCCTCTGTCCTGGTTTATTGGTCCCCTTTGTACTCAATTCATGGGCTCGTTTTCCTCAAGAAATTATCTTTACCAACGTATTAATATCAGGAATGCATGCGTGAACAACGAATGATTAAACCTTGCATGCAATGTTTTGACAAAGCATTGACATATGAACATGTGAATGTGAGGGACTACAACCTCGTGCAACAGTCACACGTACACATGCACGCAAAAACACGCGCGACGCCCTAATGCATGCATGTCCGAGCACACGATGGAACACACACGGTCACGCTCAAGTGCTCAACCTACATGTGCATGCACCCACATACTCAGCCAGGGTGAGCTAGTGACCGTATAAACACCGGAAAATGTATATATTGACCGCAATGAGCGTACTATGAAGTCCACTGACCGTATTTTTACCAATATACAGTGACAGCCAGTGTATTTATCTCGTTTCAAATCAAGCCATATTAACCGGAAAGGAGGCAGTATGGACTAGCATTACTTTGTTGTTCCCGTCAACTTGCAGAACGAGGAGAAGCTTGCAGGACGGGAGAAGCTTGTGCGCGGTGGCTCGCAGGACAAGGAGAAACTTTTGACTATGCAAGCTCTCCCTCGCTCAGACGGTGGACGTTCAACAGTTAATTCGGTGTCAGATTGCCAGAAGCATGCATACATTATACTAGTACCATCATTGTTCGACTTCCCGAAGAGGCAAACAACCAAGTGCAAAGTTTACTACGGTAGTAGAGTACTCCGAGTAGTATTACGTACTACTAGTATTGTATAGGTAGTACTACTAGGAACCGCATGGTGGAGCGTCTGCACTCTTATTTTATTTTAATATGTGATAAAGCAATCTTCAACACATTTGCTTCTCTTCAAGGGTTCTCGCAGGTGATAATGGAAGTTGATTGCATTGAACACTCGCCACAATTCTCACTTAATTCTGGCTCCTATCCTGTTAGAAATAGGAGCGCTCAGTAATATTTTCTCTTTTTTTGTTATTCAGCATGTAAACAGGTCAGCAAACCTTGTGGCGCATCTTTGTGCGAACCGTGCTTGCTGCACTTTGAATGTGACCGAGAGCTAGCTTGATGAAACACCTCGCTTCCTTTTTTTCACGGGGTACCTCACTTCCTAGTGACCAGTCTCTTGGCTGATTGTCCTAAGAATGCTTATATATGAATAAAGCTCACTCATTTACCCGCAAAAAAGATTAAGCCATATTAACCAGAAAGGAGGGAGTATGGACTAGCACTACTTTGGTGTGTCCCGTCAACTCGCAGAACGAGGAGAAGCTTGCAGGACAAGGTGAAGCTTGCTTACGCCCCTCTCCGTCTACCTCCAGCATGGTGGCTCGCAGGGCGAGGAGAAGCTTTTGACTAATGCAACCTACCCTCGCCCAGGCGGTGGACGGGCAGCAGTTCATTCGGTGTCAGATTGCTAGAGGCATACACTATAGTACCATCATTGTTCGACTTCCCGAAGAGGCGAAGAGCCAAGCATAAGGTTTAGTAGTACTACTAGTATACAGGTACTAGGAACCGGATGGTGGAGCGTCTGTACTCTTATTTTATTTTAATCTCTGATGAAGTACACATTTATTCGGGAGAAGTGCGAAAAACGGCAGCCCAATAGTACAATTAAAAAAACATCGAACATGTAATGATAATATCGATCAACCATGCTCGAATATATCTTGGCCTCCATGCGAGCCCGTCTGTGTGTTCTCGCTCCTCGTCTATCTCAAGGAGCGGCGGGGTTGGCCATTTTGCTGTCCTCCTCAATTGAGATCGGTTTGCTCACACTCCGGTCCCACATGTCAGTGATATGCCAAGAGGAAGCGCGTTGACTGACAGGCCATACGCGGACTTGGCTTTGCACCTTCATACTAGTATGAGCGTACTCAAAGAAGAGCGTATTGATGGTTGCTTCTTCCGAGCAACTTAGAGTGGGAAAGGTGGGGCTTATGATTTGACTGCTCATTATTCACTATTAGTGTGGCGCAACGACCGGGCTGAGTCTCCCATGCGGTTGCGCACTATAATTTGGTGCATGGCACATGGACCCGGATGCTGAATGGCTTCTGGCAATGCTATCAAGCTTCCAACATTTGTTTACATAATTAACGTATACAAATAATTTTCCAGCGACATGAAATTTTACAATGCTCTGAAGCTTTCAGCTTTTGTTTCGTGTGTCTTGCCAGCTGGAAGGTTGTCTCGTTACAACATCAATCAAAATACTAGAAAGGAAACTAACTTCCTTGCTAATGCATCTCAATGATGAGCAGATCAAAGCTAATATTTAGATCACAACTGAAGACAAAGTTGTGAGAAGGTGTTAAATTAAAATTGATCCATGCTTTCATTGACAGCAACTTCCCCCCAGCTCTGTCTAAATCAACAAGGCATGTTGGGAAAAAAGTAGCTGTCAGGAGCATGCAACATTCCGATCATTTTGTGCAGTTCCACTAAAATGGAGCTGAGCGTCCCTGTTCCAAAGATATTAAGTGTGATTACAATAATAGAGGACTGTTGATGAAACAATAAACACACAAATAGAAGCCGGTCACCTTTACAGTCTCTCTTAAGACTAACTAGTTGGAGAAGATTAAGCAAATAGTTGGAGAAGATTAGGCTCGGAGTTGGATGAGGAGGATAGAGTAAAACCAATCTCCCTTTGTGCAGTCGCACCGAAATGTAGACATGTTGCCCGTGTGACATTTTAGTAGAACTGCACAAAACACTCTTAAGAAAAAAGTGATTTGTGCAGTTCACCAAAAGGTCGCAATAGCAAAGAGGTGAAATGGATAGCCCTGTTTGCAAAAAGAGGTAGAAAGGAAACAATTATTGGCCAATAACAGTTGATGACACAAACGACGACAAAAAAGAGCATATTCCTTGTCCTAAGGGAAGATAACAGCACAGTTGTTTATCTAAAACGGTGTGAGGATGAGATTGCAATATGAAAAGTATGCCGGACGAGCTACATTTTGTGCAAAGAACTAGGGAAGATCCACATGCAGCGACGTGGGAAGATGGGCAGTGGAGCAAGGCCAGAGGGGAGGAAGCTGTACCTGGGAGTCATCGGGATGTAACTAGGAGGACGGCAGCGGGCGGGATCTGCCCATACTGCGGCAGCGATTAACTGGCGAAGGCCCTAGTGCGCCGGAGCTTGGTCAGAGAGAATGGCGGGTACCACAGATCGGGACGTGCTGCCTCGACGTTGTCGAACGGAGAAACGATGAACATCCTCCCTTTCCGCCGGCGGAGGGGATGCGGCCGGATAAGTAACCAACGATGAGAGAGAGAGAGGCCACTGCCGCCTTGTGTGAGATAGTGTGACGAGAGACAAACCCCGACAGGCAGGCTCCATTGTATATAGTGGAGCGGATTTCTTTTTTCCCGATGACAATCATTTTATATCCTGTATGTGCCATTGAGGAATATAACTTTATTTAATACTAACGCGTCAAGTCGAACTTTGTTCCGTGTACGCGTGGTACACGACCCTCCTTCGAGTAAAAAACCGCTACACACGTCAAATTATCATGTGGGCTGCCTTTTTGTACAGAAATGAACTACACCATGTGCCCGCGCGGGTGTGGCCGGGAATGAGACGTGAGTACGTGCATCGTGCGTGCACCTCCTCTCTGATCTAGTTAGTACGTACGTGGGTGGGTGTGAGAGAGATGGTTTGTGCGAAACAGAGGCAATGTGTCGATGATATCTCAAACAAAAAATGTAACATATGCAATGTGTGTGAAACAGAGTCATGGATATATCATATATAGAGGGAGCGATCCATGAGAAGAGAGTGGAGGGATCATCGGCGTGAGATATCGATAGAATCGAAAACATGGATGAAGTGTGTGGGTGCACGATCGATGAAGAGTGCCATCGAATTTGTGTTTACCCACGTCAAAGATACAGGGCGGCTGGCCTACTGGAATGTGAGAGGGCAGAGGTGCAGTTTGTCTCTGTGGTATGGATACCTACCTACAACGTTCGACTATTGGTGTGTGTGGGGAGGGGAGGGGGCAGAGACCTAACTATAGAGAGGTAGATCGACTGGTATATGTGTGGAGAAGGAGAGAGACCTAGCTATGTATTGAGGGAGATCGATCGGCATCCATGCATATGTGTAGCAGAGGAATAAGGTTGGGAGAGAGACAAAGGTAGAGTGTCGGAGGGTTGGTGGTGGAGTTGCTTCTCACAAATGGTGGGAGAGGCCTGCTAGACAAACAGAGGGTACGAGTGCAATATCAATAAAAGAGGGGATGTCTGCCTGTCTATGCACGTGCATGTGAGAGATGGGTCGGGAGGTATGCAAGGATGATGAGGGGGACGATATGGTTGTGGTAAGCAGACATAACTACATAGGAAGATCAATCATCGTGTGTCGGAGAAAGGGAGAGACATAACTAGTGAGGTACGTCGATCGGTGCATGGGGAAAAAGACTTATAGTCGACCTAGCTATATGTAGGGAGATCGGTAGGTATATATGCATGCATGTGTTAGAAGCAAATAAGGTCCAGAGAGATGGACAGGGGGAGAGGGATGCGGCTAGGAGGTGGTGCGAGAGGCCTACTATATCGAGGGGGGAGGAGTGTGCGAGTATGAGATCGATGAAAAGAGGGGCGGGAGTATGCACGTGCTCGGAACCGTATTGGACATAGGGGGGCATGGACGGTGAGAAGAGAAGAGGGAAAGTGTGTGTTTGTGGTAGGCACACTTGGCTAGAGAGGTATATCGATTGGTGTGTGCCGGAAAGAAGGAGCCGGGGGGCCTACACACACCGTGGGTGAACGACCTAAAGAGAAATAACGAATGTGCGTGATGGAGGGGACGCTGAGGGAGGGTGAGAGGGGGGCAGGCGTGTGCATGCACGAGAGAAAGTTAGCGCTAGCTACAAAGAGAAGAGGATTGTGTGGGTGTAAAAGACGAACAGAGATCATAATTCATTATAAAAAAAGTGGATTCGGATATTTGAAGAAGATATCATAGTGTTTTAAACACACGCATGCATGAATATATATAATGGTGATACGCATGGTGTGGTTATGAACATGTTATACTACATATAATATATAGAACATTTATTTGAATTTGTGATAATGTGTGGCTTTTGCAGCTCAGGGCTAAATACTTGTCATAATGTAGGGGGCGGGGCACTATACTTTGTGTGATAAACACAGTGTACGTATGAAACATGGTTTAGATTATGA
Organism: Thinopyrum elongatum; assembly: GCA_011799875.1. NCBI lineage: Eukaryota > Viridiplantae > Streptophyta > Magnoliopsida > Poales > Poaceae > Thinopyrum > Thinopyrum elongatum. The sequence continues at coordinate 362,583,029 of CM022297.1, read as the reverse complement.
AGATCTAGTTAGTACATCAAATGTACTATTATTTGGAATCAAAATCAAGTGTATTAAAAGTTTTGAATTTGAGTTCATATAGTACACATAGTTCATATCTATCTCTATAGTAATCATGTGGTGTGTTGTTAAGATAATATATGACTGATGGTTTAAGTTGGCAACAATCATGATTGTAGATTCTTATTCAAATAGAGAAACGAATTCAAATTTAGTTCTAATTGCAGCGGTAGTATAGACATTTGGAATGCACTAAAATGTTCGTATGAGTAGGTTACATGCATTATACAGCCAGCGAAAAAATTTAATTGGACATAACATGGATTCATAGCTTTGAATAGCATTTGTACAGTAAAACGGGACAAGACTCTCTCTTTGTGTGGTGCGAATAGTTTTATTTTTTTCATTTTTTTCGTTGAGGGAAGTGTGAATTGATTTGGTACATACATAATTACACATTAGGCTTGTCCCTAAAATTCAACCCGTGCCTTGTTATCCCGAAAATTCAGATATCATGCTCCCAAAACTCGCGCCTTCACAACCCGCGCCTTGCTATCCCGAAATTACGACGCGCGCGAAAACTCCCTCCAGCTGCCAAATCCTGACACACGAAATCCCCCTTCTAACCCTGAGCCGAAAGGGCCGCTAGTTCAAATCGGTGGGGGTACGTTTGTAACACACCCTACATTTTGGACAAGCGCGTCCCTAAGTCATGGTTCCCGCCTCCCATCACCTCCTTTTCGCCATTCGAAATCCCAGGCCGCCATAACCTCTCTGCTCTAGCCGTGAAACCCCACCCTTCGCCGTCCGCCACCCCACCACTGCCCAGCCGGATCCTCTTCCCCAATGACATCGTCCACCGCAACAGCTCGACATCCCTCATCCACCGCCCCGGATGAGGATCCGTCGTCGATCTCGTCGTCCTGCCGGTTCAGCCGCCCCGTCCTCCACCTCCAAGGAGCTACTCCGATGATTACCTTGTCTATCGCGGCTGCTCCATCCCCACAACACCGCCTTAACCTGTTCCACCGGAACTGCAACATCCTCACCGACTCCTCGGACGAAGCCGAGGCCTACTCGGCGCCACCAAAGAGGTTGTACATTCATCACATCGCACCTTCTCCTTAACTTGACCTCCCGGCGCCGCTGGTGCTCGATCCCGCTCTGAAAGCACAAGTGCTCCCTGGGTGATTTTGGTAATTAATGACAACATATCTCTTGTTGGACTAATACTTTTATCTAGTATATTTCAGATGAGTTCAACAATGGCGTGGTAAGGACAAGAGGATGTGGAACCCCTTTAAAATGCTAAGGACAAAGATTGGCAAAAGCTCAAGACTCTTCATTTCTATTTAAGTGATCCAAGATCACATTGAGTCCATAGGAAAGCCAATACTATTAAAAGGGGATGAGGTGTTGCTTAATGGTCTACATGCTCAAATTGCTTAGTGATATTGCTCCAAAACCCTCAGCCCCTTTCTCATTTCCATATATGTCCAAAACTCTAAGTCAAACTCGGCCCCACCAAAATGTTCCATCCGGCGCAACCGAGTTCAGTTGACATAGCCACTGCCAGAAACCCTAGACAATTCGGTCACACTGATACGGATCTCGGTCCCACTGAGATGGCCTTGCAAACTCTCCGTTTCCTGTTGCAATTATTTCGGTCTCATCGAAATGTGCAATCGGTCCCACCGAGTTTGCTTGACATCCTCTCTGTTGCCTTATTGCTTCACTTCGGTCTAACCGAGTTGATGCAATCGGTGTCACCAAGTTGATGTTTGCCCTAAGCCCTAGCACATCGGTCCCACCGAGTTGTTCCAGTCGGTCCCACCGAGATTCCTAACATTCACATTTTGAACGGAATTAGTCTCACCGAGTTCTTCTATTCGGTTTGACCGAGTAGGGTCAAATGTGTGTAACGGTTGGATTTTGTGTGGACGCTATGTATACCCCTCCACCCCCTTCTCCATTTGAGAGAGCCATCAGAACATGCCTACACTTCCACTACTCATTTTCTGAGAGGGAACCACCTACTCATGTGTTGAGACCAAGACATTGCAATCCTACCACAAGAATCTTGATCTCTAGCCTTCCTCAAGTTGCTTTCCACTTAAATCATCTTTCCACCATAGCCAAATCTGTGAGAGAGAGTTGAGTGTTGGGGAGACTATCATTTGAAGCACAAGAGCAAGGAGTTCATCATCATCACACCATCTATTACCTTTTGGAGAGTGGTGTCTCCTAGATTGATTAGGTGTCGCTTGGGAGCCTCCGACAAGATTGTGGAGTTGAACCAAGAAGTTTATAAGGGCAAGGAGATCGCCTACTTCGTGAAGATCTACCCGAGTGAGGCAAGTCCTTCGTGGGCGATGGCCATGGTGGGATAGACAAGGTTGCTTCTTCGTGGACCCTTCGTGGGTGGAGCCCTTTATGGACTCGCGCAACCGTTACCCTTCGTGGGTTGAAGGCTCCATAAATGTGGATGTACGATAGCACCACCTATCGGAACCACGCCAAAAATCTCCGTGTCTACATTGCATTTGCTAACTCCAATCTCATCCCTTACTTTCTTGCAACTAGCATGCTTTACTCTTTCCGCTGCTTATACTCTTGCCATGCTTGCTTGAAATGTATTGTAAATGCTTAAACTTGTGCTAAAACTCCACCTCAACTTGAAGATCTTAAAAATTGCCACTTTTACTTGTTGAGGGTTTAATCACCCCCCTCTAGACCCCTCTTCTCAATCCTTTCAATTGGTATCAGAGCATTGGTCTCCATTGCTTTGGTTTAATCACCATTGGAGGAAGATGGATGAGTGTACGATTAGGATTATTAGACGTAGAGTGCCTATGCTTGACGGAGAGTTCTATAATGCTTGGAAGAATGAGATGCTTGATATTTTCAATGAATATAATTTGAACAAGTATATTACTAGTCCTTATGTGCCCCCTATTGATCCTTTGCATCCTAGCCCCGATGAGTACCTTGACATGACCCACAATCTTCGAACTATTGATCTTATCATAAGAGGATTGCCTAGAAATTTGCTTGTATGCTTGCCTACATTTGAATGTGCTTATACCATATGGAAATATCTTGAGGAGCGTTTTCCAAACTATTCCTTGAAAAATTTAGATGAAATTGATTGTCTATTTAAGCTTCGTGACCTTATGCGTGCCAAAGGAAATGTCAGAGTCATTAGTAGTATCATCTCCCAAATTATTAGAATTCATAAACATGCACATTGTCATGGTCATAAATCTAATGAATCACTCTCTCTAGGTGATGATCATTCACAAGATGGTATTGAGCATGGATATTATGATGAGGATGATGATAGTGACTTTGATCTTGATGAGTCAATGAGACACTTTGGTCTTATGGCTAACCTTCGTGGTTACATGGCCAGAAGAAAGGAATGGGTTCTTGATAGTGGATGTACCGATCACATGATCGGAGACAAGGACATGTTTCGTGAGCTCGCTGAAAACGACGGTCCCCGAAAGTATGTCACTTTTGGTGACAACTCCAAGGGTAAAGTAGTTGGCCTCAGTAAGGTGGCCATATCACATGATAGCTCTATCCAAAATGTTATGCTCGTTGAATCTCTTGGCTACAATCTACTTTTCCTATCTAGACTAGCCGATTTTGGTTTCAATGTTATATTCACTGAAGTAGATTGCCAAGTGTTTCGTAGAGATAATCATAATATGGTCTTTACCGGTATACGTAGAGGTGATCTATACATTGTTGATTTCACTAAAAGAGCTCAACCTCGTACTTGCTTAATTGCTAAATCTTCTAAAGGTTGGTTGTGGCATAGAAGGTTAGGTCATGTGGGCATGCAAAATCTTGATAAGCTTATTAAAGGTGATCATATCCTTGGTGTTAAAGATGTCATATTTGACAAGGATAGACTTTGCAGTGCTTGCCAAGCAGGAAAACAAGTTGGAGGAAGTCATCCCATGAAGAACATCATGACCATGAGAAGACCACTTGAGCTACTTCACATGGATCTTTTTGGTCCCAATGCCTACAAGAGTCTCGGTGGTAACTCATTCGGTTTGGTCATTGTTGATGATTTTTCCAGATTTACGTGGGTGTTCTTTCTTGATGATAAATCGCAGGTCCAAAAGATCTTCAAGAACTTTGCCATGAAGGCCCAAAATCAATTTGAAGTGAAGATCAAGAAGGTTCGAAGCGACAACAGAACGGAGTTCAAGAACGCCAATGTGGATACCTTTCTTGACGAAGAAGGGATTTGACATGAGTTCTCGGCTACGTACACACCTCAACAAAATGGAGTTGTTGAGAGGAACAACCGGAGACTTATAGAGATGGCGAGAATGATGCTTGACGAATACAAGACGCCAAGACACTTTTGGGCTGAAGCGGTTGAGACAGCTTGTCATGCTACGAATCGACTATATCTTCACAAGCTTCTCAGCAAGACGGCTTACGAGCTTCTCACCGGTAACAAACCCCAAGTTGGATACTTTTGAGTATTTGGCTCAAAGTGTTACATTCTTGATAAGCATCGTCGTTCGAAATTTGCCACTAAATCACATGAAGGTTTCCTACTCGGTTATGGCTCAAACTCTCACACTTATCGTGTCTACAACAATTTCACTTGAAAAGTTGAAGAAACGGTAGATGTGAAGTTTGATGAATCTAACGGCTCGCAAGTAGAGCAATTGCCAATTGATGTAGGAGACAAAGATCCTTTGGAAGCAATTCAAGACTTGTCTATTGGCAAGGTTCGTCCAACGGAGGTGAAGGAGAGTACTTCGTCGATTCAAGTGGAAGCCTCAACTTCACGACAAGGTGAACCACAAGTTGACTTGGAGGCATCCACAAGTGGAACACGCCAAGATCAAGGAAACAAGGAAGTACAACAAGATGAACCTCATCAACCTCCTTCTCCACCTGCACAAGAGAACAACACCAACAACAATGAAGAAGGAGAAGAAGAAGAAAACAATGAAGAGGATGTTCCACCCCGACCCAAACAAAAGCTCTCACGAGTTAGAGCAAGAGTCTCAAGAGATCATCCCGTCGAACAAATCTTCGATGATATTCAAATCGGGAGAATCACTCGCTCTAAAACTTGCTTGGCTAATTTTTGTGAACATTACTCATTCATTTCTAGTATTGAACCTATGAAGGTTGAAGAAGCTCTTGAGGATCCGGATTGGGTGAACGCTATGCATGAAGAACTACACAATTTCGAGAGGAATCAAGTGTGGACATTGGTTGAAAAGCCGGACGACCACCACAATGTCATTGAAACCAAATGGGTGTTTCGGAATAAGCAAGATGAGGATGGACAAGTTGTACACAACAAGGCCCATCTCGTCGCTCAAGGCTACACTCAAGTCGAAGGTATGTACTATGGTGAGACATATGCCCCCGTTGCTAGACTTGAGTCCATATGCATCTTACTTGCGTATGCCAATCATCATGATATCACTTTATACCAAATGGACATTAAGAGTGCTTTTCTAAATGGTGAAATTGAGGAGGAAGTTTATGTTAAACAACCTCCCAGCTTGGTCAATCTTAAGAAACCTAATCATGTTTACAAACTTCACAAAGCTCTTTATGGTCTTAAACAAGCTCCTAGAGCATGGTATAAATGCTTGACCAAGTTTCTTATTGAAAAAGGCTTTGAAATTGGGAAGATTGATTCTACACTTTTGACTAAAAGGGTTAATGGAGAATTATTTGTGTGCCAAATTTATGTGGATGATATTATATTTGGTTCTACTAACCCCCATTTTAGTGAAAAGTTTGGAAGGCTAATGTCGGAGAAGTTTGAGATGTCTATGATGAGTGAACTCAAATTTTTTCCTTGGGTTGCAAATCAAGCAAACTAAGGAAGGTACCTTTGTTTCTCAAACAAAGTATACCAAGGATCTTTTCAAAAAGTTCAACATGCAAGAAAGCAAAGGTATGAAAACACCCATGCCTACTAGTGGACATCTTGACTTGACTAAGGATGGCAAACCAGTTGACCAAAAGGTTTACCGCTCCATGATTGGTTCATTGTTATATCTATGTGCCTCCCGTCCCGATATTATGCTAAGTGTGTGCATTTGTGCACGATATCAAGCGGCCCCTAAAGAATGTCATCTTAAGGCTGTGAAAAGGATAGTGAGATACTTAATTCATACACCAAATTTTGGCATTTGGTATCCTAAGAGGTCTTATTTTGATCTTGTTGGCTACTCCGATTCGGACTATGCCGGTGACAAGGTTGATAGAAAGTCCACTTCGGGTACTTGTCAATTTATTGGTAGATCTCTTGTGTCTTGGTCCTCCAAGAAATAAAACTCGGTATCCTTATCCACCGCCGAAGCGGAATACATTGCCGTCGGATCATGTTGTGCTCAATTACTTTGGATGGCCCAAACCCTTAAGGATTATGGGATACATGTGAAACATGTTCCATTGCTGTGTCATAATGAGAGTGCTATTAAGATTTCTCACAATCCCGTGCAACACTCTCGAACTAAGCATATTGAAGTTCTTCATCATTTCATTCGAGATCATGTTGCTAAAGGAGACATCAATCTTAAGCATGTTCGTACCGATAAGCAATTGGCAGATATATTCACCAAACCGCTTGATGAGAAAGTATTTTGCTGTTAGAGGTGAATTGAATATCATTGATGCCTCAAACTTGGAGTAGAGACTCCATTTGGATACATGCAAGGCATGAGCCTTTTATGACTAATCCTTGATATTTCTCTTATGATGATGATCATTTGTCTTGGATCTATACTTGTACCCTTCATGTTATCTAACCCCTGTAGGTACTTGGATGAGCCGAAATCTATGGGATTGCAAGTCATTCATATCTTAAGCAATCTCTAAATCACCAAGTTCCTAGGATATGGTTGTTGAATACAAGGAAGCTTGAACTCACTCAACATATCCTTTGACAATTTCTATATATCAAATTTAATTTGGTATCAAATCTCATGATTGTCATTTTGGATACACAAGTGCTCTTCCTTGCAAGACTAACCCTTGTAGGAAGATGAACTCAAACCACAAGTGGTGCTCCCAACTCATGATGGACTACATCAACCTTGAGCACCCAACATAAGTTCAACTACATGATCAAGATCAACACCACCCAAGGTATGTCATTCCATCTTAGAGAAGCTTTGCCCCAAGTCATGAGACAAAGCAACTCAACGAGATGCGAATACATCAAAATGCTTAAACAAAAAATGGTAACCCCATTTTGAGTTTAAACGATGAGTATGACCTATGATCAAGTGATCTCACTTGACTCCTAAGTCAATATACTCTAAAATAGGTGACTTTGTCGCCGACTCCTTCTAGATGAGTATTTCTTGCTATCTTGTTCCCCTGTTCAAACTTCATCTAGATCTCTTTTCTGTTTTTCCTTCTGTGGAAATTCATTGCAAATCTTTCAGTTAATTCCTTGCAAATCCTTGTGAGATTTAAATTGCTAAGTGAGCGGAGTTGATAATTTTTTTACTCTGTGTTGAACTCGGTCCCTCCAAACCAAACCTAACGGTCTGACCGAAGCACAAGGTCCCCTTGTGAATAGTTCATCGGTACAACCGACATGGACTAACTCGGTCGCACCGATCAGGATCTTCTGTGACTCTGTTCACTCGGCATCACCAATTTCAACTCTGAGAAAATGTTTTGCCATTTTTTACTGCCTTTCTTCTTCAGCTCCACTCAATGATTCTTATCTTCTACCTGCATCTTAAACTACATGCTGCTTTGTAGTGTGTCTCAAGGACCACACCTATTTGACTCATGCTCCAGAAGTGCCCTTCTTGGAAATTGATGTCAAAGGGGGAGAGAGAGCACATCAAAGCTTATCATATGAGCACATCTAAGCTCTTCCAGATACTAGTAAAATAAAGAGGAGAGAAGTCACATGTCTTTTAGAGGGGAAAGACATGCCTATGTAATTGTTATTGCATATCTTTGTTGCTCTGATTGTGGTTATTACCCTTTCTTGCTCTGATTTTCTTACCCTACTTTCTCCCATTATCCAATATTAGATTCAGGGGGAGAAACTGTCCACTTCTAAGGGAAGAAAATGTTTGGAATTCATTGCATATCTTTAAATCCTTTGGGGACATGTCAATATCTAAATAAAGTACTCAGTACTCACCCTTTACATGTCATCCCAATCTTGGTACTCTTGTGGTTTCCTGAATCTGCTTTATCTAGAGTGTTCTTGTGTTATCTAACCCTGTTTTCTCAAGTCCACTTCTACTAAATCCAGTCCAAGACCACAAGATAAGTTTATGCATCACACTCATGTGCATGATGATCTCTTGCTGATGTACATATTGTTTGCAAGAAGGATTCATGAACATGGAGGTACACTTCCTATACACATCATTTGCTCTGATGCATATAGCCAAGATACATGTAACTCATTGCTTGCTCTGTCATGCTTATGCATTCACATGTTCTGATATTCTATCTTCACATGATTGCATACATGTAGGGGGAGCCTATGCATGTTACATGTCTTTCCAAAGCTTTACTTAATACCATGTATATCCTTAATCCTAAGCTTTGATGTATGTTGTCATCAATTACCAAAAAGGGGGAGATTGAAAGCACAAGTGCTCCCTGGGTGATTTTGGTAATTAATGACAACATATCTCTTGTTGGACTAATACTTTTATCTAGTATATTTCAGATGAGTTCAACAATGGCGTGGTAAGGACAAGAGGATGTGGAGCCCCTTCAAAATGCTAAGGACAAATATTGGCAAAAGCTCAAGACTCTTCATTTCTATTTTAGTGACCCAAGATCACATTGAGTCCATAGGAAAGCCAATACTATTAAAAGGGGATGAGGTGTTGCTTAATGGTCTACTTGCTCAAAGTGCTTAGTGATATTGCTCCAAAACCCTCAGCCACTTTCTCATTTCCATATATGTCCAAAACTCTAAGTCAAACTCGGCCCCACCGAAATGTTCCATTCGACGCCACCGAGTTTAGTTGACATAGCCACTGCCAGAAACCCTAGACAATTCGGTCACACCGATACGGATATCGGTCCCATCGAGATGGCCTTGCAAACTCTCTGTTGTCTATTGCAATTATTTCAGTCTCACCGAAATGTGCAATCGGTCCCACTGAGTTTGCTTGACATCCTCTCTGTTGCCTTATTGCTTCACTTTGGTCTAACCGAGTTGATGCAATCGGTGCCACCGATTTGATGTTTGCCCTAAGCCCTAGCACATCGATCCCACCGAGTTGTTCTAGTCGGTCCCACCAAGATTCCTAACATTCACATTTTGAACTGAATCGGTCTCACCGAGTTCTTCTATTCGGTCTCACTGAGTTAGGTCAAATGTGTGTAACGGTTGGATTTTGTGTGGAGGCTATATATACCCCTCCACCCCCTTCTCCATTTGAGAGAGAGCCATCAGATCGTGCCTGCACTTCCACTACTCATTTTCTGAGAGAGAACCACCTACTCATGTGTTGAGACCAAGACATTCCAATCCTACCACAAGAATCTTGATCTCTAGCCTTCCCCAAGTTGCTTTCCACTCAAATCATCTTTCCACCATAGCCAAATCTGTGAGAGAGAGTTGAGTGTTGGGGAGACTATCATTTGAAGCACAAGAGCAAGTAGTTCATCATCATCACACCATCTATTACCTTTTGGAGAGTGGTGTCTCCTAGATTGGTTAGGTGTCGCTTGGGAGCCTCCAACAAGATTGTGGAGTTGAACCAAGAAGTTTGTAAGGGCAAGGAGATCGCCTACTTCGTGAAGATCTACCCGAGTGAGGCAAGTCCTTCGTGGGCGATGGCCATGGTGGGATAGACAAGGTTGCTTCTTCGTGGACCCTTCGTGGGTGGAGCCCTCCATGGACTCACGTAACCGTTACCCTTCGTGGGTTGAAGGCTCCATAAATGTGGATGTACGATAGCACCACCTATCGGAACTACGCCAAAAATCTCCATTTCTACATTGCGTTTGCTCACTCCAATCCCATCCCTTACTTTCTTGCAACTAGCATGCTTTACTCTTTCCGCTGCTTATACTCTTGCCATGCTTGCTTGAAATGTATTGTGAATGCTTAAACTTGTGCTAAAACTCCACCTCAACTTGAAGATCTTAAAAATTGCCACTTTTACTTGTTGAGGGTCTAATCACCCCCCTCTAGACCCCTCTTCTCGATCCTTTCACGCTCCCCCATGGCATGGCTACCTCGTAATCGGCGCCGCCGGCGACATCTCCACAGCGGTTCTCCCCCAGTGTGAGGCTCCCTCGACGGCGGCGTCCATACCAGCCGGAGCTGCTGCTGCTGCTCCGTCTCTCGCTTGGTCGCGCTGCTGCTCTGCTCTCCCACTCGCTCATGCTGCAGCTCTGCTCTTGCTCTCGCTCGCGCTATTGATGCTGGTACACGGGCTGCTGCAGCTACATGAGTTGCAGCTCTGGCTCTAGTTTGCGCTGCTGCTCCGGCTGCTATCTGCTACTGTGTTCCCCATCGATCGCCTGCTGATTTAGACCATTGTTTCTCTACTACTAGTGCTCGAGTGGCCTAAAGTACATGCGAAGTGCCTCTCTGCTACCAGTGCGTTCAGTTTTGACAGTAACATTCAGATTCCACAGTAAATTTCAGTTTCGACAGTTAAGTTCAGAGTCAACAGTTTTTACCTCATCTGTTGTAGTCAGGTGTTTTTTGGTGATGTAAATTTTACATCTATCACTTTTTGGTAATGTATTTTACATCATCTATTGGAGATGCTATTAGAATCCCACTTGAGATTAACGATGTTTGTCTTGTACTGCTTCAGCCTTTATGTCTTACCGCTCGCCGGAGCTACTCCAATGACGAAACCATCTATCACAACAGAGCAGTGCCCTGGACGCTGTCTACAGACGCCTCAGATCTTCCTCCGCACCTCCGACAGCCACCTCTGCCGCAACTTCTTCAGCGACCAACCCAATGATGCTGAGGTCGACACGGCTACGACAAAGAGGTTGTACACTTGTCGCATCACTTATTACTCTACATTCATGTCGATCCATTAGGGCTATTTTGGTTCAAAGGAAAAAGTGAAGGATAAACATAGCAATAGGAAATTTTCCTATGGCACTCTACTATTCAATTATTCATGCATTTCGATGAAAGGAATGGAGCAAAACATCCACCTGGACCTACTTTTCAAAATCCTATGCATGAAAACAAGACCAAGTGCATTAGTGGCAGAATAACATTCTAACTGTACATGCTTTCATATGGTTTCACTTTAATTTGGCCATGTTTCTTTGCATTCCTCTGCTCTTCCAATTCCTGTGAACCAAACACCCAAGTTGACAGAAATCCTGTGTTTACAAATGCTCTGTTTCCCACGCCCATTCCTAACCTATTCCGGTGTTTTTCCTATCCCTGCGTTTTTAGAATCCTGCAAGCCAAAGGAGCCCTTACATAATTACTTCAGTTACAGATAGGTGTCGAAGAAAACTTTGTGTGGTTTGTCCTGCTCCTGCCGCGATGTCGTCCACCTCACCTGAGCTGCTCCATCGACAGAAGCATCCACCAAACCAGACATCATGACTCCTGCCGTCTTTCGCCGCCTCAGATCTCCTTCCCTGCCACCGGCACCCACCGCAACTGCATCACCATCATCGACTCAGCAGATGAACCTGAGGAGTACACGGGTCCACAAGAGAGGTCGCACTCTTTTTTTTCTGCTTATGTTATGAATTGCTTAATATTACCTGCTACTTTATCGTCCTGTTCACCTCTTAGACTCCAAGTCAGGTCCAAATTAATGCTCAAACTTGAGTTTTAAAATTACTTGTGGCGCACATATTGAGGCAGCAATGAATAATATCTCTGTCTATTATCTGGTTCACCTAGGGTATGCCTATGTTGTTCATCTTGGGTGGGAAACAAATAGTAAATCAATCATCATCTGTCTTTTTATTAAATTAAAGCTGTCATCAGCCTGCTATCATTATTTTTGGATCCATCCACTGGTTGTTACCATCACTCTAGATTTCTGCATGCTCTCCTTACATAATCTCACTATATTTTTTTCGTATGCATGTCAGATATTGTACACAGTCATGCTAAACATGTAGAGAAAAAGAGAAGAGTTTTGCGCGGCAATACAATGTCATGCAGACATCGCTCCATGGTGGGTTCAATGGCAAATCCTCCCCCCTCTCCAGATTGTAATCCAGAGGAAGATATCTGTTCTGAGGCGGATTCAGACGCAGCTGGCCACTCCTATTTACCCCCCAAGGTGTTTGCTCTAACTTGGCATGATGATGTTGGTCATATCATGCATATGTTGCCTTGCAGTGCCTACTTTCGACATCATATATGTCATCTGCTTAGTTTAGACATATTCTGTAATGCCACCTGTTTAGTTTCTATATCATATATGAGAATTATGCAGTCTCATATCTTTTAGCCAGCCATAATATATGTGAAATATGCAATGCCATCCTATTTAACCAGGCATCATATATTTGAATGATATCTTGCCAATCCTTTTCTTCATTACATTTCCATTTGTCGACAATGTTTGTACATTAAACTACTCTTCCTGTGAATCAGCCATTTGAGTGGGTGATGGAAAAATCTGGAGTGAAAATAAGGTCTTCAGAGTAGACAATGCTACCTGTCGAAGCAGATCTCTTGCTGGGTCCCGATAGCTCCTCAGAGATGGATTCAGAGACAGATGACCAGTCCTATTCCCCCACCGAGGTGTATGCTCTAACTTGGCAAGGTTATACTACTCATATCATGCATATGGTGTCTTGCATTGCATAGATTAGACATCATATACACAATATTCAACACCATGTTCTTAGTTCAGACATCATATATGCGAATGCCCTCTGCTTAGTATATAAATCACATATGTGAATTAAATCATGCGATCCTGATTACTTAGATAACATGTATGTGAATTATGTCATGCGAACCTGTTTACTAAAGACATCATATAATTATCTCATGCCATCCTGTTTAGTTAGTCATCATATCTTTGAATTATGTCATGCTATGCTATCCAGTTTAGATAGACATCATATATGTGAAATTATGTCATGCTATCCTTTTTAGTTAAACAATATACATGTCAACTATTTCATGCCCTCTTTTTTCCACACTATCTATTGCATCTGTCTCTCATACAAGGTCTGTACATTCAACTATGTTTCCTATTTATCAGCCATTTGAATTGGAGCGGGTGATGGCAGTATCTAGTGGAGTAAAAACACGGTCTTCAAATAAAACAGTGCTACCTCTTGGTGGAGATAGCACCCCGGTTGTACATGCACGAGAACCAGCCCTACCACACATAACCCAGACTCTCGTAGATTGTACCCCTACTGCGATGGACAGAGAACCAACTTCACCCAATCTAACCCCAACCCCAGTAGATAGTAACCCAGTTCCTGTTGACACAACACCATCTCCACCATAGAGCTCCCAAACAAGAGCAGTTAATAAGGTAGCTCCAGTGCCCAAAGCGCCAATACTACCACGGCAAACCCTAACTCCACCAGTTAGTACACCTATTCCTGTGGAGGAAGCACAACCAGCCATTCGTAGTTTAGCATCTATCGCATTTGATGTTGTTAAATCCTATATGCGTATCTTCCCATCATGGAAATATTATACTGAAGATGAAGGAAAATGCCAGTTGCAGGTGTTCGTCCAGGAGTTATGTGTAAGTAATGTTATTCATGCAATTACTTTGCTTTGTCCCATACATTCTACCTCCATGATGGTTATAATACAATAAATTTTCCCATTTTTCTCTATAGAGAAGGACCGATTTGGAAACTCAGGATGAGGTAACCTGTGCTAATACCTCTGCTATCTTCAAGAATGCTTGGTGGCAGTATCAGAATTACCTAAAGAAAACGTACTTCACTGGCAAAGAAACTCATCAAATTCCCTTACGTTCTCCTGAGACACATTTACGGGACGATGACTGGGAACGCCTTGTTTTATACTGGTCCCGAACCAAGAAAGTGGTAAGGTCTATGAACTCATTTTTTATTTTTAAGTACTATATGCCTGCGTCTTACTGTACTCTGTTCGTGTAGAACAAGTGCTTAAACCTGAAGAACAACTGTTCTCATTTAAGATTCCATTGCTATCATGCATACTGCTTTGCTCTTGTATCACTGTATTTACTCATACAAACTTATTTTTAAATTGAAGGATCCAATCGAAACTCCAATGGCACAACAGGTATGTTTAAGCATGTTTCTTTAACAGGTTTGCTCTTATAAATAGCTCTATTGATTTCAATTTCAATTGTGTATACAGTTGACTTCTCATATCATGCACATTACTATCATCACAACAGAGCCAATAGTGTTGTTGTACATGTAGACCCGTGGTACCCATCTGAAATCTTGTTGTGCCGTGTAGTTTCCCATGCTTTGTATTCTTTGAATGCTGCTTTGTCTTGAACTGATATGATTTGAACTGTGTCTCTATTTTGATTTGGCAAGACAATGTAGTGACCATAGGATAGATATATGTTTGTTTGATGCTTTTATTATGTACTACTTGGCAATAGAAGACTTGGTAGTTTAATCATGTCCACCTTACTATTGAACTGGTTCACCGAAATGAGTTTCATATACTACATGCTAAACCTGTTATGTGTCTACTTGTTTCTTCTTTCAGAATGCTGACAGAATATTGGGGAAGAGTGCCTTATTAAGCAATGGTAAAGGAAGTAATGCAGATAAGGTTCAGGATAGTGAGACATCCTTGTTGGTCTCCAACAAAGCTGATAAAACAACTAAGGCAAACTATCTTGAAGACAATGAGACAACGCCAAAGTCCTGTCTTGGTGTAGTGTTCGAGTTACTGGCCACTACCACTGGCACAAGCTAGTCGAACTCACTGTCTGAATCAGTTTGGTTTCTTGAGTCTCAACTACAAGCTGAAATACATCGATCAGCTGTGCTGTGACAAGAAGCCGAAGGACTGCGGAAGTGCCTGGAGAATTCAGATGCATACTTTCTGGTGCAACAGCAAGCGTTGGAGGATTTTAGCGCCAAACAGGAGAAATCTAATAAGCTTGCTAAGCTTATTGCCAGCATGGTGGATACCCAGGATAACGTTTCTTGAGCTCTTGTGAAGTTGTTTCAGTTATGGACTTGTTTTGCTGCCGCTCATTTATTTGCATTGGTGCCCAATCTAGACGCCCAGTGTATGTAATATGCTGCTTTATTCCCTATATTTGCACTGGTGGCGAACTTTGATGCCCAGTGGATGTAATATGTGTAATAGCCGTAATAGCCTAGTGTAAGTTGCTTGCTTATTTATTTCCTTATTGTCTTGTTTATTTGTTTGGTTGTAGTCACTGCAGTTCTTTTTCCGCGGTTTGCTAGTGGCAACAATAAAATATATTTTAAAACTAGGTCGCAATAACCACGGACCGTTATGTAGTGACCATGGGCCTCCTACGGGCCGTAGGATCTATGGGCCTCCTACGATCGTAGGATCAATGGGCCTTGTGCGGGCGTTAGAATCAATGGGCCTTCTATGGGCCGTACTATTCATGGACCAATAAAGGACCGCAATATGGGTCGTAAATGGGCTAGAGTGGAAATTGTCTCTTTATGGCCCGATCATAACAGGAAGTTAATAGCCGATATGTATAACGGGCTTAAACGGGCCGTATTTGATGACGCTAAGAAAACAGCCCAATGGATTAACGGGCCACAAACGGGCCGACTTTAACCACGGGCTGAATTTGGCCCACAAGCGGAACAGGCCAGTAACAGACCGGAAGTAATCGAATGTTGGAAATGAGCCCAAGAATAAATGGGCCCTTAGAAGGCCAAAAGATCATACGGGCTCGAAAGGGCCCAATGGAATAATAGGCCGTTAATGGGTATAAAGCGACACACTGTTCATTATGGGCCAGTGTCACCACGTGTCGTTAATGGGCCAAGAGTTACATAGGGCCTCATATGGGCCGAAAGACGTCATGGGCCATACATGGGCCGGAAGTCACAACGGCCTGGAATCATATTGGGTGACCCAGATGTTGTTACTGGGCCTAATTCGGATAGGCCATAACGGGCCGTGAGTTAGCGGGTTGTAAATGGGCTATATGCGAACAGGCCGTTAACAGGCTTTCTGTGGGCCGGCCCGCTACCTTTTGACCAAGTCAAACGGGCTGGCCTTTTCACCTGAATGGGCCACTATTGGGCCGTGCGACGTGTCTATGTATCATAGGCGCCTACCGTCCAATAAGTGGACGACATCTGTCCCAACCCTGATCAGACACGTGGAAACTCCGGCGAATCAGGATTTTACACGTGGAAAATCCCCATTGGTCCGGGCTGTTAACGGGTTATCGGATCCAAACCGGAACCCGATAGCTTAACGGCGACCCGTTACGGTGGATGCCACGTGTCGGTTACCCTTGATGAAAACACTTCCATGACGCGCCATTTATCGTCATGGAAGTGGACACTTCCGTGATGATAATTTTGGTATTGTCATGGAACACTTCTACGACAGCACAGGTATGACTATCTTCATTCTGTCATAAAATCGTCATGGATGTACATGCATGAGAGAAAACATGACCTACTTTGACAAATACGTATCATCACGGAAGTGTATTTTTTTTGTAGTGCTGCTGGATATGGACTTCAGCAAGGAGTTCACCGTTGAGTTCGCCATTCAGACCCACGACAGCACCAAGTTGAATGTGATGTACACCAACGATCCAGACTCGGTGAAGCTCTACCTCGCCAAGTTCAAGCAGTACCTCCAAGAGGAGAAGCACGAGGTCGAGGGACTAGACCTTGTGCCCATCCATCCATCTCCTGGTAGGGTCCAGCGGATCGCCGTCGCCCAGGTATGCGTGCGGGATGAGGTTCTCGTCTACCACTAATGTAGGGCCATCATAGGTTCTGGAGCATTCACCCATTTCATCGGCACCGCCGACTGCACCTTCGCTATGGTGGAGAGCAGGAAGAATGCCACTGTGCTTTATGATTCGGCCAACTGGTGCAAAAAGCTCGTCAACATCCAGAAGCAAGACAAGATCATCAGCAATGGGAAGGAGAAGGACTCCATGGTTGACCTCACCGCGGCCATCATCGACACCTGCTACACCAACATGAAAGAAGACGTGGATACGAAGGACTTGAATACGTGGGAGGTTGTCGCGGGAAACCGTGGCCACCTATGGGACCAGGAGGCCCCTTGCTGGTTTGGCAGGGGGGCGTCGCGTTGCACAAAGAGCAGACGAGCGTGTGGCAGCACGACAGAGATCACACAGGCATTTTTACCCAGGTTCGGGCTGCCGTGAGGCATAAAACCCTACTCCTGCTTTGGTGGATTGATGGTGGAAAGGTGGTGGTGGAGCATAGTACACTTGCCCGGCAAGGGTTGCCTCAGGGCGGCAGTGGCTACGCGCGTATGGGGTCTGAGTTACCCAAACTTCTAACCCTCTATACGGTCGCCATGGGCCTCCTTTTATAGATTAAGGGGTCACCACAATGGCAAAACAGTCACTATGCACTGATAAGATAGCAAACAACGCTATCATACCTAACTCTGCGGGCTGACAGGGCGCATTAAATGCACCGCTCAATGTCACATCATTGGTTGCCCGGCAAGGCTTGCCGGGCTATCTCGCCAGCTCCACGCCTGCTCACTTGACATGTCGCAGGACGGGTGTCATCTGCAGGTGTTTCCTGTAGGGAGAGGTTGCCATATGGTGAATGGCTGCCACTTAGTCACTCCACGGTTTGACACCACACTGATTGATGACGTGGGTCGTGGTGGAGTAGCTGGTGAGGCGATTTTGCCTCCGTGTGCCCCAGCAGGCCCTGCCGGGACATCTTGGACGTCGTCTTCCGGGGGTGGCCTCGCCACTTGCCGAGCTCGCCTGCCCGGCAAAGGAGGCCCTTCTCCTGATGGTGCCTTGCTTCTATGGCTTGATCTTGGTCCCTCTGATCTGCATGTTAGTCCTTTGAACCTCTTAGTCCCTTGTATTCTGACTTGGGTTGGTGCTTCAATCTCGTCCCCATGCCTGTGCATAGTCTGGGCAATAGACCCAGGGTTTGTTGCACCGACAGAAGCCCCCGGGCCTGCCCCGAACGCGCTGCCGAGCGTCGTCGGGGTAGGGCCTAATAAGTGCACAGGCGGGGTCGCTGAAGAGGCTGGTCTCTTGAGGTCTTCTTTGCTTCTTCATTAGCCTTGATTCCGGGCCAGTTTCCGGTTTCTCCACGCGTTGTGTAAGGCCAATGGTGGTGGGGCCGCTCCAGAGATGGCCCGTGAATGACTTTAACGCACGGGGGAGAAACTGCCAATTCACTCTTCCCACCACGCCCTTATCCTTAGCCATGTATGCTGCATGCATCACGTGGGGTAGGTAACGGAGGCGCGTGGCATGGGAGAGCGTCAAGGCGAAGGCCCGGTCGTCTTGAGTTGGCGGAGGAGGACGGTGGCCGCCTATTGAGGGAGCGGCTCCCCTCCTCGATCCGCCTATAAAATGGAGGGGTGGAGGAGGGCGAAGTCACCCACCCTCGCATTCTTCTTCTCCTTCGCTTTCTGCCTCTCCTGGTTATGCTGAAGAGGAGAGCTTGGGGCCAGCCCCCGGGCTCTTGGTTGGGGCTAGTGTTGCCAAATGCCGTTGCTGGCGCTCGGGGAGTGAGCCTAGTTCTTGCTGTGGCGAACCTCTTGGTTCCTTCGAGGCACAGCTGGGAGGCGGGGATGGAGATCATTGGTAATCCCAGCACCACCCCTCCCGGAGGTCTTGGGGCTGATGTTGATGAGAGGCGCGCCTTCCTGCCCGCCAAGGCGGGGAGTGGTGCGCCTCAAGCCCCCTGGCCGCCCTGGCCGCTCGCAGTCTCCCCGGGGAAGGCGCCGGGCTGGAGTCTTGGCGCTTCTCGGGAGCAGCGGTGGTGAGGAGAAAGCGAGGGAAGACGGAGAAGGCGGGTGGCAGGGGGTCAGGTCAGAGTACGATGGCGTGGATGCCTTTGCCTCCGACCGGTGACTTGCCGCCTCGTCTTTCCGCTCTTCCCCTCCCTCCGCGGCCCCATCATCACTAGCCTCCTAGGGCGATGGCCGGGGAGGGATGTTCTCTTGGCGCCTTTGCCTCCCCTCTAGCAGTCTTCTGGCTGAGCTTTGGTGGATGACTCCACCGGCGCTCAAGCCTGGGCTTCTTGCTAGCTCTGGAGGTGGTGACCAGAGGGCGCCGCCCCGTCCCCCGTACTCCTCCTTCGCAGCCTCGCGACTCCCGGTCTTGTCAGGCCGCGACGGGACCGGGATGGGCTCCTGCTTGGTTGCCCTTTTCTCGTCTTTTCCTTCTTCCGCCGCAGTTCCTGATGGAGGGAAAACGAAAAAAGGGGATTACGGGGCACTTATCTTTTTTTAATCTTAAATCTGTAGGCAATTGCCAAATTTTAATTCAAATAATGTAATCTTTCGAGTCCATGTTTGTGTTATGTAATGCTTGTACTTGTATCAGCATATTAATGAAAAAGATGAACCTTGCTGGGAACCCGTGCATGTGTATGTCCATGCAGAGGCGAGATGCCTCTTTAGTGTAAATAAACGAGTTTTCCCCAGCAGGCTATCCTGCCGGCACCTTTTCTGTCTGCCGGAGAGCTGTGTCTACTGGGTAACAGGCAAAGGGGCCAGCCCCCCGCCAACTTCTTTTTACCAAAGGCCACTATGACCATCCTGTCCGAAGCAACGTTCGAGTCAGGGATGGGAGCACCTAAGTCTCAAAAGAGTGGCGGGGTTTTCTTATGCACAAGTTATAACTTACAGAACACTAATGGACAGGAGGTAGAACTTATCTGTTCGGCTTGCCGGGGATCGTAGTGCCGGGCAATCTTCCCAACTCCTCGTCAAAGCCAAGTTCACGGCAGGAACCTACAGCTTCATGCAGATGAGAATGAATGGAGGATGCGATCCTATCTATATGCATATGCAAATGCTCATGAAATGCTTATGCAGTGATCTTGGAATGCTCATGCATGCATGCAATCTTGGTCGGGGCCCCCCCACAGTGCTTCTTTATTTTCTCTAGCACAGGGTCATCGCCCTGGCTTTGTACAAGGGGTTACATGCAGCTGAGGCAAGGCCTGTACAAAAGGGTGGCTACCGGGCAGGGCCCGACAGCCGTGCCTTACGGGTAGAACTTGCGGAGATGCTCAATATTCCATGAGTTTTGCAACTGAATGCCATCTCCGGTCTCCAGACGGACTGCGCCAGGTCTGGTGACTCGTACTACCCGGTAAGGGCCTTCCCACTTCGGTGACAACTTGTTTGTATCCTTGGCGGACTGAACGCGCCTAAGGACAAGGTCACCTTCCTCAAAACACCGGGCGTGAACCCTGCGGCTATGATAGCGATGCAGGGCTTGCTGATAGCGTGCAGCATGCGTAGCAGCCCAGAGACGGTTCTCCTCGAGTAGCACAGCGTTGTCACGCCGGTGCTGATCTTGCACTACTTCATCGTAGGCAAGCACTCGAGGCGACCCGTAAATGAGTTTCATGGGGATAACTGCTTCTGTCCTGTGTACCAGGGAGAAGGGAGTCTGCCCGGTAGCTCGGTTTGGTGTCGTTCTGAGGGACCAGAGAACTACCGGCAGCTCCTCGATCCACCGCCTGCCGTGCTTCTGCAGCGTATCAAAGGTTCTCGTCTTGAGTCCACGGCACTTCAATGTGCACCCTCTCAGCTTGCCCATTGCTCCGGGGGTGTGCCACAGAGGCAAATGAGATTTTGCATCCGAGGGCATGAACATATTGCATGAAGGCACCGAGGATATCGAGCCCCCAGACCGAAAATGGCCATGATAGAGGGATTGTTTGAAGAGCTTGGGCAGGCAGGTGGGTTTTCTTGGAATGGAACTGGCAGGCTTAACATTTGGTGACTAGCTCGACCGCATCTTGGAGGGCTGTGGGCCAATAGAATCCTTACCGGAATGCTTTCCCAACTAGTGCCCTTGATCCAATGTGGGAGCCGCACATGCCTTCGTGTATCTCAGCCATCAGTTCCTTTCCTTCTTCCCAGCAGACACACTTTAATTTCACACCGTTGGGCCTCCTTTTGTATAGAGTGTCATCGACAAACTGATACATACTGGCCCTCCGAGCTACTTTTTTAGCTTCGTCTTGGTTGCCGGGAAGCTCTCCGGTTTGGAGGAAGTGGTCAATGTGCCTTGCCCAAGTTGGAGCCTAGGGCTCGACAATGAGGACTAGCGGCACCTCCTCTGCTGCGGGAGCACATGCCTCGTTCGTGGGGTCCATGGGCCCGGCTGGAGGGTGTGGTCCGATAGACTGCGAGGAGTTGTTTCCGGCAGGGTCTCTGCCAGGAGCGGACGGCTCTACCGGGAGAGGCTTACCGGAGTCCAACTTTCTCCTTTTCCGGGCCATTGTTGCTGGGGATATGGAGGGCTGAGTGAGGTGGAGAACAAAAGTCCCTGGTTCCACAGGGAGCTTCTGCGCAGCACACTTTGACAGATGATCAGCTATGCTGTTTTCCGCACGGGGTACGTGCTCTGTTTGCAATCCGTCAAAGTGCTCCTCCAATCTCCTCACTTCCTCGACGTATGCCTCCATCAATGGACTTTGGTAATCCTTGTTAACTTGTCTCACCACAAGCTATGAATCTCCTCGAATGATTAGCTTCTTAATTCCCAATTCAGCTGCAATCCTGAGCCCGGCAAGGAGCCCTTCATATTCTGCTGTATTGTTGGTTGCTTCTTCCAGGGCAAAATGCATTTGGACGACGTACCTCAAGTGCTCCCCGGAGGGGGCAACAAGAAGCACGCCAGCTCCTGCACCTTGTAGGGAAAAAGCACCGTCAAAATACATAATCCATTCTTGGGGTGATTCCTTGTCGGGGATAGCTATCTCCGTCACTTCCTCATCAGGGGTTGGCGTCCATTCTGCAATAAACTCTGCCAATGCCCTGCTCTGAATAGTTGACACGCTTTCAAACTTCAAACCCAAACTGGATAACTCCAAAGCCCACTCCACTATTCTGCCGGTAGCCTCAGGGTTTTGGAGTATCCGTTGCAATGGGAAACGAGTGACAACCGTGATCTCATGGGCTTGGAAGTAGTGGCGCAGTTTCCTTGAGGCCATGATGAGACCAAAAATCAACTTTTGCATGCCAGAGTACCTCGATCTAGCCCCCTGTGATAAGGAGCTGACGAAGTACACTGGGTGCTGCACCACTTTCTTCCTTGCCGCGTCCTTGGGGTTGCTCTCATTGCCGTGCTCATTGCTGTCCTGATCCTTCTCTGACTCTACCGGTCCCTGCTCACTCTCTGCTTCATCCATTTCTCGCTGCGCTACCAAAGCTGCACTGACTACTTGGTTGGTTGCCGCTAAGTATAGTAGCAACGGCTCCTGGGGTTTGGGAGTGACCAAGGTAGGCATGGAGGACAAGTAGGCCTTCAACTCTTGCAAAGCTGCATCTGCTTCCGGGGTCCACTTCATGGGTCCTGCCTTCTTCAAAATTTTGAAGAATGGCAGGGTGCGCTCGGCAGACTTGGAGATGAGTCTACTTAGCGCGGCAACGCACCCTGTCAGACACCTCACATCCTTAACTGTCCTTGGTGCTTGGATCTGCTCGATAGCCTTGATCTTGTCGGCATTGGCTTCGATCCCGCGATGGGATACAAAGAACCCAAGCAACTTGCCGGGGAGAACACCAAATACACACTTCTCCGGGTTGAGCTTCAAATTGATTTTGCGCAGATTAGCAAACGTCTCCTCCAAATCTTGAATAAGGGTGGCCCTATCCTTGGTCTTGACCACAATATCATCCATATAGGCTTCTATGTTTCTGTGCAACTGTGGCTCAAAACCAATCTGGACTGCCCTTGCAAAAGTGGACCCGGCAGTCTTTAATCCGAATGGCATGCGGACAAAATAGTACGTACCACATGGAGTGATGAACGACGTCTTCTCTTCATCTTCCTTGGACATCAAGATCTGGTGATACCCAGAATACGCATCCAGAAAGGAGAGCAAATCACAACCTGAAGTGGAATCCACAATCTGATCGATACGCGGGAAGGGAAACGGGTCCTTCGGGCAAACCTTGTTGAGATCTATGAAATCTATGCAAAGCCTCCACTTCCCGTTAGCCTTCCGGACTACCACTGGGGTTGCCAACCACGTAGGATGCAGTACTCCTCTGACCAATTTAGCTGCCTCTAGTCTCTTGATCTCTTCTGCAATGAACTGCTGCCTCTCCAAGGCCTGCTTCCGGACTTTCTGCTTGACAGGTCAGGCATGTGGGCAGATAGCAAGGTGGTGCTCGATTACCTCCCTGGGAACACCGGGGATATCAGATGGTTGCCAGGCAAACACATCGATATTCGCCCGCAGGAAGGCAACAAGCGCGCTTTCCTATTTGTCATCGAGGGTGGCGCTGATGGTGAAAGTACCATCAATGCCAGCCAGCCCTGCCGGGACGTTCTTCACTTGGGGTGCAACGACCTTGGATCTCTTGCCATTGGAACACTCCAGCACGTCGTCAATGGGTGTCGTGCACTCGGTGGGGGCATGCTTCCCGGACTCTTTTCCGGAGTCCCTGCAATCCCTCTTCTTTCCTCTGCTTTCCTTAGCGGGAGCTGCTGCTGCCGCTGCCTCTGCTGCGACCGCATCCCGATACATCTTGTCCACACAAATGATTGCATCCTTCTCATCTGATGGGATGGTGATGACTCCCAGTGGCCCAGGCATGTTCAAGGTGTTGTAGGCATAGTGAGATGCTGCCATGAACTTAGCCAGGGCCGGGTATCCAAGAATCCCATTGTATGGCAGGGGGAGATCAACCACATCAAACACAATCCTCTCAGTTCGGTAGTTTAGTTATCCCCCAAACGTTACCGGCAACGCGATCTTTCCCTTAGGACGGCTCCTGCTGGGATTAACTCCTTGAAACGTGCCGGTAACCTCTAGCTCTTCCTCTGCTATCTGAAGCTTGCTGATAACTGCTGGGGAAATCAGATTCAACCCGGCCCCACCATCCACCAACATCTTCGTGACCTTGAGGTTGCGGATTGTTGGGGAGACCAACAATGGCAAACACCCTACCGCAGTGGTACGGCTAGGATGATCCTCCTCGTCAAAGATGATGGGCGTACGGGACCACTTGAGCGGCTTCCGGGCCTCGGGCGCTGGCTCCACGGCATTGACTTCTCGCGCCCACCGCTTGAGTTGGTGGTGAGAGGTGTGCAGAGATGCACCCGCGTCAATGCACAGGGCGTCGGTGGCCTTCTGAAACTCTTGCTCACTGGTTTCCTCTTCATCCCCTCCATCACTCTCATCACCACAGGCTTCCTTCTCTCGACCTCTGGCGGGTTTTCCTTGGTTCCGAAAGGGTTTGCCGGGGTGATTTACTTCACCACCTCGGCCCTTGCCGCCAGCAACATTCTGACCCTTTTGCTTGTCACACTTCTCATACTCTGCTTTCTGTCTTTTGACAAGTTGCTCAACCTGATAACACTCTTGAAGGTCGTGGCCCTTGGTCCGATGAATCTTGCAATACGGCCCATCACCTTTCCTGGCTTTCTCGGCAGCGGCGGCTTCCCGGCAGTCAGCGCACACGGCAGCTTCCTTGCCGGGGGCCTCAGCTTTGGCCTTCTTGCCGGTACTAGGCGTACCCGATCCTTCAACAGTCATTATTGCCTTATCCCTTCGCTTCTTACTGCGCTTCTTGCTCTTCTTCTGACTGGTTGATTCATCCTCATCCTCTGAATCAATATTTGTGCAATCTTCCTCTCCGGGAAACTTTCTTCCCTCCTCCATTCGAGCACACTTATCCACCAACGTGTAGAGCTCCTTCACAGTCTTGGGCAACCATACGTTCATCTTGGAACGAATCCGGCGGTTGCGCACATTGGACTGGAAGGCGGCTATCACGGCTGCCGGATGGATATTTGGGATATTTCTATGAACTTTGCTGAATCTCTGTAAATACTTACGGAGGGTTTCTCCTTCCTTTTTTTGGAGAAGCTGCAAGTCGCTGGGTCGGCCCGGGTCTTGGTGGCCACCGGTGAAGGCACCGATGAACTCATGGCACAGGTCTGCCCATGACGAAATGGAGTTCTCCGGCAGGTGCATCAGCCAAGACCTCACATTGGACTTGAGGGCCAAAGGAAAGTAGTTGGCGAACACCTTCTCATCTCTTCCCCCGGCAGCCTGAACAGCGATGGAGTAGATGCTCAGGAACTCTGCCGGGTTTAGCCTCCCATCGTACTTCTCAGGTATCTCTGGCTTGAACGTGCGAACGGACAGCCAACGGACTTGCCGCAGCTCACGGGTAAAGGCAGGGCAGCCAACCTCGAAAGGTAGGCACCCGCCAATATCGAGCGCGGGCTCGTCGACGCCGGGGCCGTCGCACCCATCGATCCGGCGGGGGTCGTCGCGGTGTTGCTCGACAACGGTGCGCATGTCTCCTCTCCGCCTATCCTCCGGGGCTCGTCGTTGGCCTGGACGCGCTCGAGGGTCAGAAGAGGCCATCGAGACGTCGTCGGGGTCTTGATTCTGTTGCGGTCACGCTGGCAGCCGTGGCGGGGACTGCACCGTGGGGACGGCCCCTTCTGTACGGTCAGAAGCATGAGCCATTGCTGTCGCTTGGGGCGGCCGTGGCGGGCCAGCTCGCCGTGAGCCCCCAGCTTCGGCGAAACCTAGCAGACTTTGGATGGTGGCACGCCATTCGTCCATTTGCTCGGCCGCTGGCGGAAACCTCAGCAGCAGCTGAGCCCGCGCCATGGCTTCCGAGGCTGTACTAGGCATGGGTGATGATGAAGTCGATCGCACCGTCGCTCGGCTCCTGACGGTGCCAGTGGCGGCAGCACTACACCCTCGCTGCTGCTGGGCGACCACCTGGATGGCAGGGTGGTGCGGCGAAGGCGCTCAAGGGCCAGGGGCTCTGTCGGGGGCAGCGGCTTGGTCAACCCGTCACGGGGGAGGTGCACGCGCTGCGACCGCACCCGTGGTGGGAGTGGTCGGAGGGCGGCGATTCGCCCCGGCCCGAGCGCAATTGCTGCGGCTGTGCCCATCGGTGGGTGGAAGGGGCGCAGATGGAGTAACCCCTTCACTCGGACCTTGTGGAGCGTGGCCATCGGGATATTGCTGATGCTGCTCTCCTCCGATGTCTCCTACTCCTACATCGGCCGCGGGGGAAGTGGTGATGGCGCCGCCTGCTCCGACCACATCCCCAGCAGCGTCCGCGTCCTCGCGTGTCTCCGCACCCCCCGCAGCATTAGAGGCCGCGGGCAGCGGAGCCTTCGAGGTGGAAGGAGGAGCCGAAGAACCAGGTTTCTTCTTGGGCGCCATGGTCGATGGCGTCGTCGAAGATGCTGATGGTGATGAGGGTGACGCGCTACACATGCCTTCAGGTTCGCGCAAGCGGTCCCCCTACCTGGCGCACCAAAGATGTCGCAGGAAACCGCGGCCACCTATGGGACCCGGAGGCCCCTTGCTGGTTCGGCAGGGGGGCGTATCGTTGCACAAAGAGCAGACAAGCGTGTGGGAGCATGGCAGAGATCACACATGTATTTTTACCCAGGTTCGGACCATCGTGAGGCGTAAAACCCTACTCCTGCTTTGGTGGATTGATGGTGGAAAGGTGGTGGAGGAGCGTAGTACACTTGCCCGGCAAGGGTTGCCTCAGGGCGGCAGTGGCTACGCGCGTATGGGGTCTGAGTTACCCAAACTTCTAACCCTCTCTATGGTCGCCATGGGCCTCCTTTTATAGGTTAAGGGGTCACCACAATGGCAAAACAGTCATTATGCACTGATAAGATAGCAAACAGCGCTATCATACCTAACTCTGTGGGCTGACAGGGCGCATTAAATGCACCACTCAACGTCACATCATTGGTTGCCCGGCATGGCTTGCCGGGCTATCTCGCCAGCTCCACGCCTGCTCACTTGACACGTCGCAGGATGTGTGTTATCTGCAGGTGTTTCCTCTAGGGAGAGGATGCCATATGGTGAATGGCTGCCACTTAGTCACTCCGCGGTTTGACACCGCACTGATTGACGACGTGGGTCGTGGTGGAGTAGCTGGTGAGGCAATTTTGCCTTTGTGTGCCCCGACAGGCCCTGCCGGGACGTCTTGGACGTCGTCTTCGGGGGGTGGCCTCGCCCCTTGCCGAGCTCGCCTGCCCGGCAAAGGAGGCCCTTCTCCTGATGGTGCCTTGCTTCTTTGGCTTGATCTTGGTCCCTCTGATCTGCATGTTAGTCCTTTGAACCTCTTAGTCCCTTGTATTCTGACTTGGGTTGGTGTTTCAATCTTGTCCCCGTGCCTGTGCATAGTCTGGACAATAGACCCAGGGTTTGTTGCACCGACAGAGGTACCTCTGAATCTTGCCTACATCACCTATGCGGCCAAGGACGCATACGCATGCTACGACATGTACATGCGGATCTTGGACATGAGGGCGTGTCTGCTTCCCGTAACCGAGGAGTACACGAAAAGCCGCAGTGTCATGATCAAGCGTGCCAGCAAGATCTAGATGGTGTACTTTGTCAGTTTAAGCACCTTTATCATCTGAGTGTTTCATGCATTAGCCTATGTGTCGTAATTATCTGTTTTATCCGAAATATTTTGTCTAAGAACCCATTAACCTGTTTGCTTTTTATTTTTTGAGTGGCTATTTGCTTATCTATGTAACTAGTTCACTGCGCTGCCAAGTTTCCTTTTTTAAGGTCCAGTAGGTATCAACTGGGCCGTGGTTGCCCAGTGCAGGTTTCTTTTCTTAGGTCATTCGCAGCCCACAACATGATTATGGGGATCTAGCAGCTTTATCTTTTTTTTAATGTGATATTTTCCTTCCGCTATGGTGGTGCCTCGGCGACCCATCCTAGCCCATGGCGGCCAGGCCATCCCTCGAGTCCCACACATCTCATTTTATTCTCCGGCGACGCCAGCTCCACCGGCCCACCCTGCACCCGAATAAGTCAACCCTCGTATTCCCCTCCGCTTGCATCTTCCCTGGCTCCGGTTGGTTCTGGTCCGTGGTCTAGACGCCGTCCTCCGCCTTGGTGCTCTCACCGCGGCACCGCTGTCTATTGTTCTCAACATGGTCAACAAACGAGAGGAATCGAGAGATGACTGTATGTGGAGAGGCTGACAGTCCGGGCCCACCAGGTCCATGGCCTAGGTTTTGTTGTTTAACATGTGCATCCCATCGTAAAAACACAGTTGATCCAGCAGGTTTCAACATTTTTTTGAGGTCCAGCAGGTATCAAGCGGCCTCTGGGCCTCCCAGGCTATCTTGTTTTATAACATTAGCAGCCCAACTTATGTTTGTTTTTTCAAGACAACACACAACTCAGTTCTATTTTTCTATAAGAGTGCCAAACTGAACCTATGTTTTCCATTCTATAATAGTATATATATATATATGTATGTTTATATTTTATTTTATTATATATATATATTTGAAACAACCTAAGGTTCCCGTTTGACCTGTCCGTCGTCCAACGTTTGTATAGACCTTCCCACTTACTTAATTTTTGTTTTTTATTAATCCTATCACTGATTTTTCTCCCACTTTCTTTTTTAAGGTAATCTGATTTTTCTCCCACTAGTTTTCCCTAGAACCAACTCAACTGTCCCACGTCTAGCCTAAAAGATTATAATACCCCATATCTTATTAACTCATCAAATTAAAATAATATTTTATTTCATAAATCGGTAAGTTCTTAGAAAATAATAATAATAATTGCTTAACAATAAGTTGGAAGTTAATTCCTGGTGATTGCGTACATAAGCTTACTAAAATTTTACTGACCAATGCAGTAATAGACGTGCAATCACAAGTTTATGTTTTTATAACATTTCTTCGTCCAGCCCAACATGATAACTCAGCCCAGCAAATCCGTGTATTTCAGATTTTTTTTTGCAAATTGGCTGTAAATTCTAACATAATTTATAAATGGGCTGCATAGACGCTACATTATTCTTTCACCTAGCCCACCAAATGGACACGCTGACATGTGGGCTAATAGGTCTTAGCCTAAGCAAGGCGTTGTATTTACATCCAATGGTCGGCATTCTTCTTCAATCTCTTGTCTTCTTCCCCCAGCACTGGCAGGACCGCCTGCTCTAGCCTCCGGTGTCCAACGGCACTGATTCGCACGCCTGTCATGGGAAACCACGACCACCTATGGGGCCATGAGCCCCTTTTAGTTTGGCGGGGGGATGGGCATGTTGCACAAAGAGCGGAGAAGCGTCGCGCAGCACGGTAGAGATCACACGGGCAGTCTTTACCCAGGTTCGGGCCGCCGTGAGGCGTAAAACCCTACTCTTGTTTTGGTGGATTGATGGTGGATAATGGTGGTGGACGCAGCACGCTCGCCCGGCAAGGTCGCTCTGGGGGCGAGAGTGGCTACGCGCGTATGGATATGGGAGGATCCAACAACCCCTTCTATCGTTGCCATGGGCCTCCTTTTATAGATTAAGGAGTCACCACAGTGGCAAATCAGTCTTTGCGTACTGATTAGATAGCTAACAGTGCTATCATATCTAACTCTACAGGCTGACAGAGCGTATTAAATGCGCCGCTCAGTGTCACCTCACAGCTCGCCCGGCAGGCCCTGCCAGGCTGTTTTGCCAGCTTCGCGTCTGCTCGCTTGACACGTCTCAGGACAGGTGTCATATGGAGGTGTTTGCTGTAGGAAGTGGCCTCCATGTGGCAGAAAGCAGCCATTTAGTCACCTTGGAGCTCGACACCGCTTCGATTACTGACTTGCGTCACTTGTGAGGTGGAGCGGTGGAGTGGCTTGCCTCCGCCAGCCTCGGCAGGACTGCCGGGACGATCTGGCAGCTTGCTTCCGGGGCAAAACCCAACCCTGCCGGGCTCGCCTGCCCGGCAAGGTAGGTCCTTCCCTTAGTGATGCCTTGTTCCTCTGGCTCACCTTGGCCTTCTCGACTTGCACTTGGATCCTTCAAAGGAATTGATCCTCCTTGTTTGGTCTGATCTTGGTCTTGTAATCTTGCCTCTGGCCTGTGCACAGTCCGAGCAATGGACCCAGGGTCTGTTGCACTGAAAGGAGCCCCCGGGCCTGGCACGGACGCGCCGCTGGGCGTCGTCGGGGTAGGCCCTAACCAGTGGACAGGCAGAAATGTAAGGGCGGCTCCGCCCTTTGAGATCTTCTTTGCTTCTTCATTAACCTGAGCTTGGGTCAGTTTCGGGTTTTCCCGCGCATCGTGCAATGCCAATTGTGGTGGGGCCATTCTTGTAATGGCCCATGAATGACTTTAAGGCACGGGCGGGTAACTGCCAATTCACTCTTCCCACCGCGCCCTATCCTTAGCCATGTATGCCGCATGCATTGAGTGGGGTAGGTAATGGAGGCGCGTGGTGTGGGAGAGCATCAAGGCTGGGGCTTGATCTTCTTGGATTGGCGGAGGAGGACGGCGGGTACTCGTCGGGGAATCAGCCCCTACCCCCAGCTCGCCTATAAAAGGAGGAGCGGGGGAGGAGCGGAGGCATTCATCCACATTCCTCTCCACCTCCGCCTTCTGCTTCTTCTGGGTATGCTGAAAGGAAGAGCCCGGGGTTAGGCCCCGGGTCCTAGCTTGGAGTTGTCGACGATGTCAAATGCTCGTGCTGATGCTTGGGGAGTGAGTCTGGTCTGGTGCCGCGCGTCGCCGGGGGTCGCCACCCTGTTGGCGAGGTGTCCGGGGCTCTTGACGCTTGCCTAGGATGCAGTATATGGGGTCCTTGGTAATCCCAGCACTGCTCCTTCCGGCGGCTCCCGTATTCTTGCTAAGGACGGCGGCGTCTTGCTGCCCGCCAAGGTGGGGAGCGGCGCGCCTCGAGTGTTCTGCTTGTCACAGTCGCCCGCCGTCTCTTCGGGGGAGGTGCCGGGCTCGGGGCCCGGCGTCTTCCTGGAGCGGTGTTGATGAAGATGAAGTTAGGGAAGACGGAGAAGGCGGGGGGCAGACCGTCAGGTCGGAGTACGATGGCACCGACGCGCTCGTCTCGTACTGACGTCCTGCTGCCTCATCTTTGGTTCTTCCCCTCCTCTCCCCGGCACCGTCATCACCAGGCTCCCGGCCGCCAGGGAGGGGGCCACTCTCTTGGTGCCTTCACCTCCTCCAGCAGTCTTCCAGCTGAGCTCCGACGGCCTTCCCTGTCGGCGCTTGTGCTGGGGCTTTCGACTGGTCCTGGAGGTGGTGACCAGGGGACCTCCGAGTTGCTCCTTCCGTCCCCCTCCTTCGCAGCTTTGCCACTCCCGATCTTGTCAAGCTTCACCCGGCAGGCCATGACGGGATCGGGGTGGGCTCCTACTGGGGCAGTCCTCCTGAGCCCTCCTCTTCCCACCGCACTACCTGGGATAAAAAAGGGACAGGGAGAGGAGTTTACGGGGCACTTATCTTTTTAATCTTAAACATGTAGGCACTTGCCAAATTTTAGTTCAAATAATGTAATCTCTTGTATCCATGTTTATGTTCCGTGAGATTTGTACTTGTTGACCAGCATATTAATGAAAAAGATAAACTTTGTCGGGCACTTGCGCATGTACGATATCCATGCAGAGGTGAAACGCCTCCATACTTTCATGTAAACAAGTAGATCCCGGTAAGCTACCTTGCCGGTACCCCATAGGACTGCTGCCGTGAGGCTGAGCCTGCCGGGCACAGAACCCATTGGGAGAGACCAGCCCCCCGCCAACCCCTTTCATCCAAAGGCCACTACGACCATACTGACCGAAGCAGCGTTCGTGTCAGTAGATGGGAGCACCTTTGTTTCCGAGGCGGTGAGGTTTTCATATGCACAAGTCCTACTCACGGAACATGTATGGATAAGAGATGGAACTTATCTATTTGGCCTGCCGGAGACCGCAGTGCTGGCTTGTCTTCGCATCCTCTTCCTAAGACTAAGTCCACGGTAGGAGCCTGCAGTTTATGCAAATGAAGATGATGCCAGATGCAATCTATCTACATGATCATGCAACCTATCTACATGAATCATGCGATGCTTATGATATGCTTATGCATGCATGCAACTTGTCGGGGGCCCCCAGCGCTTCATTTATTTCTCTGTTGCTCAGGGTCTGCGCCTGGCTTTGTACAAGGGGTTATATGCAACTGAGGCAAGGCCTGTACAAAAGGGTGGCTGCCGGGCAGGGCCCGACAGCCGCACCTTACGGGTAGAACTTGCGGAGGTGCTCAATATTCCATGAGTTTTGCAATTGAATGCCATCTCCGGTCTCCAGACGGACTGCACCAGGTCTGGTGACTCGTACTACCCGGTAAGGGCCTTCCCACTTCGGCGACAGCTTGTTTGTACCCTTGGCAGACTGAACGCGCCTAAGGACAAGGTCACCTTCCTCAAAACACCGGGCGTGAACCCTACGGCTATGATAGCGACGCATGGATTGCTGATAGCGTGCAGCACGCGAAGCAGCCCGGAGATGGTTCTCCTCGAGAAGCACGGCGTCGTCACGCATGTGCTGTTCCTACGCTACTTCATCATAGACAAGCACTCGAGGTGACCCGTAAATGAGTTCTGTGGGGATAACTACTTCTGCCCCATAGACTAGGGAGAAGGGAGTCTGCCCGGTAGCTCGGTTTGGTGTCGTTCTGAGGGACCAAAGAACCACCGGCAGCTCATTGATCCATTGCCTGCCGTGCTTCCGCAGCTTATCAAACGTTCATGTATTGAGTCCTTGCAGCACTTCAGCGTTCGCCCTCTCAGCTTGTCCATTGCTTCTGGGATGTGCGACAGAGGCAAATTAGATCTTGCTTCCGAGGGCATGAACATATTGCATGAAGGCGCGGCTCGTGAACTGGGTGCCGTTGTCGGTGATGATCCGGGCAGGGACCCCGAAGCGGCACACCAATCCTTTCAAGAACTTGATAGCTGACTGAGCAGTCACCTTTCTCACGGCATCTACTTCCGGCCACTTTGTAAACTTGTCGATTGCAACGAACAAGAATTCAAAGCCCCCGGCAGTTCGGGGGAAAGGGCCGAGGATATCGAGCTCCCAGACCGAAAACGGCCATGACAAAGGGATTGTCTGGAGTGCTTGGGCAGGCAAATGGATAATTTTGGAATGGAACTGACAGCTTCACACTTGGTGACGAGCTCAACCGCATCTTGGAGGGCTGTGGGCCAATAGAATCCTTGCTGGAATGTTTTCCCAACCAAAGCCCTTGATCCAATGTGGGAGCCGCACATGCCTTTGTGTATCGCTGCCAGCAGTTCCTTTCCTCCTTCCCGGCAAATGCACTTCAATTTCACACCGTTGGGCCTTCTTCTGTATAGTGTGTCATCGACAAACTGATACATACTGGCCCTCCGGGCTACTCTTTCAACTTCTTCTTGCTCTTCGGGAAGTTCTCCGGTTGGGAGGAAATGGACTATGTGCCTTGCCCAAGTTGGAGCCTGAGGCTCAGCAACGAGGACTAGCGGCACCTCCTCATTCGTGGGGGCGCATCCCTTGACCGTGGGGACCAGTGGCCCGGCAGGAGGGTGCAGCCCGGCAATCGAAGGGGAGTTGTTTCCGGCAGGGTCCCTGCCAGGAGCCCCGAAAGGCTCTACCGGGAGAGGCTTACCGGAGTCCAATTTCCTCCTCTTTCGGGCCATTGTTGTCGGGGATATAGAGGGCTGAGTAAGATGGAGAACAAAAGTTCCTGGTTCCACAGGAAGCTTCTGCGCAGCGTACTTCGACACGTCATCAGCAATGCTGTTTTCCGCACTTGGTACGTGCTCTGTTTGCAACCCGTCAAAGTGCTCCTCCAATCTTCTCACTTCCTCGACGTATGCCTCCATCAATGGGCTTTGGTAATCCTTGTTGACTTGTCTCACCATCAGTTGTGAATCTCCTCGAATGATCAGCTTCTTGATTCCCAATTCTGTGGCAATCCTGAGCCCGGCAAGAAGCTCTTCATATTCTGCTCTATTGTTGGTCGCCTCCTCCCACGGAAAGTGCATCTGGACGACGTACCTCAGGTGCTCTCCAGTGGGAGCCACGAGAAGCACGCCGGCCCCTGCACCTTGTAGGGAGAAGGCACCATCGAAATACATGATCCATTCTTGGGGCGCTTCCTTGCTGGGGATAACTGTTTCCTATACTTCTTCATCAGGGGTTGGCGTCCATTCTACAATAAACTCTGCCAACGCCCTGCTCTGGATTGTTGATGTGCTTTCAAACTTCAGGACAAAGCTGGATAACTCCAATGCCCACTCCACTATCCTGCCGGTGGCCTCTGGGTTTTGAAGTATCCTTTGCAACGGGAAGCGGGTGACAACTGTGATCTCATGGGCTTGGAAGTAGTGGCGCAGTTTCCTTGGGGCCATGACAAGGCCAAAGATCAATTTTTGCACGCCAGAATACCTGGATCTAGCCTCCTGCAACAGTGAGCTGACGAAGTATACTGGGCGCTGCACCACCTTCTTCCTTGCCGTGTCCTTGGGGTTGCTTCCGCTGCCATGCTCCTCTTTGTCCTGATCCATATCTGGCTTTGCCGGGCCGCTCTCTTCCTCTTCCCCTTGCGGGACACTTGCTGAGGTGGCTGCTTCTTCTACTTCCCGCTGTGCTACTAGGGCCGCACTAACCACTTGATTAGTTGCTGCCAGATATAGCAGCAACGGCTCTTGTGGTTTGGGTGCGACCAAAGTAGGCACAGAAGACAAGTAGGCCTTCAAATCCTATAGTGCTGCATCTGCTTTCGGGGTCCACTTCATGAGCCCTGCCCTCTTCAAAATCTTGAAGAACGGCAAGGCGCGCTCGGCAGACTTGGAGATGAATCTGCTAAGCACGGCAACGCATCATGTCAAACGCCTCACATCCTTAACTGTCTTGGGTGCCTGTATCTGCTCAATAGCCTTGATCTTATCGGGATTGGCCTCTATCCCATGGTGGGACACAAAGAAACCAAGTAGATTGCCGGAGGGAACGCCAAACACGCACTTCTCTGGATTCAGTTTCAAGTTGATCTTGCGCAGATTAGCAAATGTCTCTTCTAAATCCTGGATGAGGGTTGATCTGTCCTTGGTCTTGACCACAATATCATCCGTATAGGCTTCAATGTTCCTGTGCAACTGTGGTTCAAAGCCAATCTGGACTGCTCTTGCGAAAGTGGACCCGGCACTATTCAACCCGAAAGGCATGCACACAAAGCAGTATGTGCTGCATGGGGTGATGAATGAGGTCTTTTCTTCGTCTTCCTTAGACATAAAAATCTGATTGTATACAGAGTATGCATCCAGAAAAGAGAGCAACTCACATCCTGAAGTAGAATCCACGATCTAGTCGATGCGCGGCAAGGGAAATGGGTCCTTTGGGCATGCCTTGTTCAGATCCGTAAAATCTATGCAAAGCCTCCATTTTCCATTAGCCTTGCGCACAACCACTGGGTTTGCTAACCATGTTGGATGGAATACTCCTCTGACCAAACCAGCTGCTTCAAGTTTCTTGATTTCCTCGGCAATAAACTGCTGCCGCTCCAAGGCCCGCTTCTGAACCTTCTGCTTGACGGGCTGGGCATGTGGGCAGACAACAAGGTGGTGCTCAATTACCTCCCTGGGAACACCGGGGATATCAGATGGTTGCCAGGCAAACACATCGATATTCGCCCGCAGGAAGGCAACGAGCACGCTTTCCTATTTGTCATCAAGGGTGGCGCTGATAGTGAAAGTACCATCAGCGCCACCCAGCCCTGCCGTGACCTTTTTCACTTGGGGTGGAGCAGCCTTGGATCTCTTGCTGTTGGAACTCTCTGGCGTGTCATCAACCGGCGCGGCACATTCCATAGAGGTACGCTTCCCGGATTCCTTGCCAGTGCCTCTACTATGCTTTTTCTTGGCGGGAACTGTGGCTTCCCCAACCTCTGCTGCGACCGCATCCCGGTACATCTTATCCATGCAAATAATTGCGTCTTTCTTGTCCGACGAAACAGAAATGATGCCCATCGGCCCTGGCATCTTCAAGGTGTTGTAGGCATAGTGGGATGTTGCCATGAATTTGGCCAGGGCTGGGCGCCCAAGGATCCCGTTGAACGGCAGGGGGAGGTCAACCACATCAAACACAACTTTCTCAGTCCTGTAGTTCAACTCTCCTCCAAATGTCACTGGCAAGGTAACCTTTCCCTTAGGACGACTCCTACCGGGATTGGCTCCTTGAAACATGCCTGTGGCCTTAAGTTCTTTCGCTGCTATCTGGAGTTTGCTGATAACCTTTGGGGAAGTCAGATTCAAGCCGGCCCCGCCGTCAACCTGCATCTTTCTGACCTGGAGGTTGCGAATTGTTGGTGAGACCAACAACGGCAAGCACCCTACCGCAGTAATGCGGCCGGGGTGGTCATCTTCATCAAAGATGATGGGCGTGCATGACCACTTGAGCGGCTTCCGAGAACCTGCCGCTGGCTCCACGACATTGACTTCATGCGCCCACTGTTTAAGTTGGCGGTGAGAGGATTGCAAAGATGCAACCCCGTCAATGCATAGGGCATCAGTGGCCTTCTGGAATTCCTACTCGTTGGTTTCCTCTTCATTCCCTCCATCACTCTCATTACTGCAATCCTCCTTCTCTCGGCCCTTGGCGGGTTTCCCTTGGTTCTGAGGAGCCTTGCCGGGGCGATTTGCTTCACCACCCCGGCCCTTCCCGCCAGCGCCATTCTGACCTTTTTCCTTATCGCGCTTTTCATACTCAGCCTTCTGCCTCTTGACGAGCTGCTCAAACTGATGACACTCCTGGAGATCATGGCCCTTGGTCCAATGAATCTTACAGTACGGCCCATCACTTTTCCCAGCTTTCTCGGCAGCCGCTGCCTCCCGACAGTCAGCGCATGCGGTAGCCTCCTTGCCCGGGGCTTCAGCCTTGGCCTTCTTGCCGGTACTAGGCATGCCTGACCCCTTAACAGTCATCACAGTCTTATCCTTGCACTTCTTGTTGTGCTTCTTGTTCTTCTTCTTACTGATGGTTTCGTCGTCATCTTCTGAGTCGATGTCGACGCAATCTTCCTCTCCAGGAAGTTTCCTCCCCTCCTCCACCCGAGCACATTTGTCCACCAAAGTGTAGAGCTCCTTCACAGTCTTGGGCAACCGAACGTTCATCTTGGAACGTATCCTGTGGTTGCGCACGTTGGATTGGAAGGCAGCTATCACGGCAACTGGGTGGATATCTGGGATATTTCTGTGGACCCGACTGAATCTCTGCAAGTACTTCCACAGAGTTTCTCCCTCTTTCTGCTGGAGAAGCTGCAAGTCGCTGGGCAGTCCTGGTTCTTGATGGCCGCCCGTGAAGGTACCAATGAACTCGTGGCACAGGTCAGCCCGGGTCGAAATGGAGTTCTCCGGCAGGTGCATCAGCCAAGACCTCACATTTGACTTGAGGGCCAAAGGGAAGTAGTTGGTGAACACCTTCTCGTCTCTTCCCCCGGCAGCTTGAACAGCGATGGTGTAGATGCTCAAGAACTCTGCCGGGTTTAGTCTTCCATCATACTTCTCGGGTATCTCTGGCTTGAACGTGCGAGTGGACGGCCAACGGACTCGCCGCAGCTCATGAGTGCAGGCAGGGTAGCCAACCTCGAAAGGCAGGCACCCGCTATCTCCGACCGCAGGCTCGTCGACGTCGGGGCCATCACACCCATTGGTCCGGCGGGGGTTGTCGCGGTGCCGCTCGTCATTGACGCGCGCGCCTTCCCTTCACCTGCCCTCCGGGGCACGCTGTCGGCCTTGACGCGCTCGAGGGTCTGACGAGGCCATCGAGACGTCATCGGGCGCTTGGTTTTGCGGCTCCCGGGCGGCTTGCCGTGGTGGGGATTGCACCGTGAGGGTGGCCCCTCCTGCACGACCAGCCGCACGAGCCATCATTGCTGCCTGGGAAGGCCGTGGCGGTCTGGCCCGTTGTGATCCTTCCGCCTCGGCAAAACCAATCAAACTTTGGATGGTGGCTCGCCACTCATCCATCTGGTCTGCCGCCGGCGGAAATCTCAACAGCAGTTGGGCTCGCGCCATGGCCTCTGAGGCAGTGCTTGGCATAGGTGATGACGATGTAGATCGTAGTGTCGCTCGGCTCCTGACGTTGCTGGTGGCGACCGTGCCGCGCCCTTGCTGCTGCGATCCAGCCGTTTGGACGGCATGATGATGCGGCAGAGGCGCCTGAGGGCCAGCGGCTCCGTTGGGCACAGTAGCTGGGTCAGCCCGCCCCGGGGGTGGCGCGTGCCCTGCGGTCACGCCCGCAGCGGGGGCGGCCCGAGGGTTGCGATTTGCCCCAGAACAAGCATCATCACTGCGGCTGTGCCCGTTGTTGGGGAGAAGGGGTTCAGGCAGAATGATCCCTCCATCTGTATCTCGTGGAGCATGGCCGTCGGGATGTTACTGATGCTGTCCTTCCCCGATACCTCCCGTTCCTGCTTCGGCCGTGGGGAAGGTGGTGACGGCGCCGCCTGCGCCGACCATGTCCCCCACAGCATCCACACCCTTGCGAGCCCCCGCATTCCCCGCGACGTCCATGGTCATGGGCGGCGGAGCCTTCAAGGTGGACGGGTGATTTGCAGCTCCGGGCTTCCTCTTGGGCACCATAGTTGATGACGCTGTTGACGACGAAAATGTGGATGAAGATGATGCGCAGCGTACACTCTCGGTTTTGCGCAAGTGATCCCCCTACCTGGCGCGCCAAAGATGTCGTGGGAAACCACGGCCACCTATGGGGCCATGAGCCCCTTTTGGTTCGGTGGGGGGATGGGCACGTTGCACAAAGAGCAGAGAAGCGTCACGCAACACGGCAGAGATCACACGGGCAGTCTTTACCCAGGTTCGGGCCGCTGTGAGGCGTAAAACCCTACTCCTGCTTTGGTGGATTGATGGTCAATAATGGTGGTGGACGCAGCACGCTCGCCCGGCAAGGTCGCTCTGGGGGCGAGAGTGGCTACGCGCGTATGGATATGCGAGGATCCAACAACCCCTTCTATCATTGCCATGGGCCTCCTTTTATAGATTAAGGGGTCACCACAGTGGCAAATCAGTCTTTGCGTACTGATTAGATAGCTAACAGTGCTATCATATCTAACTCTGCTGGCTAACAGAGCGCATTAAATGCGCCGCTCAGTGTCACATCACAGCTCGCCCGGCAGGCCCTGCCGGGCTATTTTGCTAGCTTCGCGCCTGCTCGCTCGACACGTCTCAGGACGGGTGTCATGTGGAGGTGTTTGCTGTAGGAAGTGGCTGCCATGTGGCAGAAAGTAGCCACTTAGTCACCTTGGAGCTCGACACCGCTTCGATTACTGACTTGCGTCGCTTGTGAGGTGGAGCGGTGGAGTGGCTTGCCTCCGCCAGCCTCGGCAAGCCTGCTGGGACGATCTTGGAGCTTGCTTCTGGGGCAAAACCCAACCCTGCCGGGCTCGCCTGCCCGGCAAGGTAGGTCCTTCCCTTAGCGATGCCTTGTTCCTCTGGCTCACCTTGGCCTTCTCGACTTGCACTTGGATCCTTCAAAAGAATTGATCCTCCTTGTTTGGTCTGATCTTGGTCTTGTAATCTTGCCTCTGGCCTGTGCACAGTCCGTGCAATGGAACCAGGGTCTGTTGCACCGACAACGCCTCGCAGCGAAACACTATCCCATCAACGGCCAGGCCATGCCTCCACTCCTCCACACCTCCTGTTATTCTCCGCCGAGTGTAGCCCCAGCCCGCACCTGAACCAGCCAAGTCTCGTACTCCTCTCCATCCGCGACTCCACTAGCGCATCTTCCCCATCTCTGGGTTGTTCCCGTCTGGGGCCTCATCGTCGTCGACCGTCTTGGTGCGCTTTTGCACGACGTGGTCAATGTGGTCAACAAGCGAGAGTCATCAGAAGACGACTGTACGCGGAGAGGCTGACAGTGGGGACGCACCACGTCCATGGACGCACGCATGCAACTGCCTCCTTTTTACGCAGAAAAATAATGTTTCCTCCCCTTGACAGCCGGGACCCACCAGCTACATCTTCGCACACAAGGAAGTGCGTCCTTATTACGCGCAAAAAATGATTCCTCCCCCTGACAGCAAGGATCCACTAGCTATATCTTCGCACGGAAGGAAGTGCCTCCATAACTCCCTTGAAAGTTGGGACCCACCAGGTCAAAGCGCACGTAGCGTTATGTGTCTGGTCGCAAACATGTACGTACATACAGGTGGATCAGTCTCTTTCCAACAATGAACAATGGCCGAGCATGGAGCGCCGCGTGTCGTAGTAGAGCCCCGACGTAGCAGTTCAGGCAGTCCTATCTAAATCGTGTACACGGCCACGCTGCAAGAAAGTAAATACGGCCACATACGTACATACGGGCGGGGTCTCAAACACGTACACCAACGGCTCGGTCGGAACGGAGGAAATAACGTCGTGTTCATCGGGAGGACACCGACTTGGTTAGAATGCGTCCTGTTCATCGGGAGCCAACTGGCTTGGATGGAACAGCCGAAATAGGGTCCTGTTCATCGACTCGGGGTCTGGCGTATCGCAAAACGGAGGAGATGGAGTTATCTTCGACTGCCTACGGTCGAAACGGGGTCCTGTTCATCGGGAGGGTGTGGTGTATCGCAAAACGGAGGAAACAGACTTCTCTCCAACCGCCTACAGTCGAAATGGGGTCCTGTTGATCGAGAGGGGTCTCGCGTACCGCAAAATGTAGGAAATGGACTTCTCTTCGAGCGCCTATGGTTGAAACGGGGTCCTGTTCATCGAGAGGGGTGTGGCATGCCGCAAAACGGGGCTCCACTGGCTATTGTTCATCCATCGTCTACTGCCTCGCTCCAGCCTCCATGGGCTAATGTTCATCCACCATCGACTTCCTCCAGCCTCCACCTGCTACTGTTCATCCACCGTCGACTTCCTCCAGCCTCCACCTCCCATTGTTCATCCACCGCGACTTCCTCTAGCCTCCACCAGCTGTTGTTCATCCACGGGCTACTGTTCATCTAGCCTACACTAGCTACTGTTCATCCAGCCTCCACAGGGTCCTGTACATCCACCCCGAACCGGCTGGGGTGTGTGGCGGCCTCCTCGGGGTCCTGTTCATCCAGCGGCAACCACATACTATTACGGGGTCCTGTTCATCCAGCAGCAACCGCCTACACATGGCCGGGGTCCTGTTCATCAAACCCCCACCGAGAACTGTTCATCCGCAACCAACCAATTGGCTGGAGTCACCACGTCTCGACTCGTTCTACGTATCGCGCGCGCGGCACCAACGGGCATTGTTCATCCAGAGGCAACCCAACCTGCTAGCTACGTCTCGCATGGGGGTTTGATCGGCTTCAGTAAGTAGCAACAACGATCTATCAGGTTCAGTTAGCAACGAAGGAGTCAGTCGGGTTCAGTTAGCAGCGAAGGGATCGATCGATCGGCTTCAGTAGCAGTGCGATCGCTCTGGTTCAGTAAGCGAACGCCTCGCTCGGGTTCAGTTAGCGAGCGCCTCGCACATGCGCGTACGAGAGAAAAGCGCAAACCACACTGCATCGATCGGCCCTGACCACCCATCGCAACCGGGAACTCCCCGAAATTTTCCTCGCCCTCACTTCTACCACGAATTTTTACGTCATGGACGGCCCAAAGAATGTCACACAGGTGCGTCTCCGGCCCGCCCAGGACGAAAAGCCCAATTTCTGTCATATTTTTTTGTCATAGAAGTAGGATCCCACCACATCTATGATGATACGTGTTTTTGTCAAAATTATCATCATAGAATTGTCATAAGCATGAAAGAAAAAGTTTTTGTTCGGGCCATAATGTCACGACACTACAAGAAATACGTCAACTTGTTACCTTCTCTTAGTGACCGTGGGTGAATTGGTCATAAATCTATGACCCTTTAGATCCAATTGGTCGTAAGTTGTCACTGCTAGGAAAATGCTTATAGATAGAAGTTTACTAGTAGCGTTGGTTAAAGACCCCACGCTACTGCTATTTAGCAATAGCACCGGGCAAAACCAGCGCTGCAAGCGCATGTTAGCAGTAGCGCGGGCCTTCCCGGCCAGCGCTGCTGTTAATGGGCCACGCCCTCGCCCCCTCTGTTGCAGCTTTAGCTATAGTGTTGACCCTCCTCCCCCTCGCTGCTGCTAAGCCCACCTCTGCTTCCTCCCTGCGTCAGCCTCCTATTGCAGCTTTAGCTATAGCACTGGCCCTCCTCCCCCGCGCTGCTGCTAAGCCCACCTCTGCTTCCTCCCCGTGCCGGCCGGCCCGCGCACCCCTCTCTCTCACTCACTCACACTCACACACTCACACTCACTCTCTCCCTCAATCCCCCGCTCCGACCGCCGCCCCCGCGTCCTACTACTCCGGCCGCCCACTCCCGCGCCGGCCCTTCTCCCCCACCGGCCGACCTCCCCCGCGTCGGCCCTCCTCCACCGAGAGGTACTCCTCCCTCCTTCCTCCTCCTCCCTCCCTAGTTATTAGAGAGTAGTTATTTTGAACCCTAGCTAGTTGAAAAAATGTAGGTTCTTAGAATAATGTAGGGTATGATCGAACCCTAGCTAGGACAGATTAGGTAGTATGAACCCTAGGTTTTTAAATTAGCTTGGTTTTTAAATTAGGACAGAAATTTAGCTAGGTTTTTAAATTAGGACAGAAATTTATCTAGGTTTTTAATTAGGTGTAGTTAATAGAGTTTAGGTGTTTTAGGTGTATTTAACAGAATTCTAGGTGTTTTAGGTGTAGTTAACAGAATTCTAGGTATTTTTTTTACTTAAAGCAAATGTTGTTATTTTTTTAGTTAAAGCAATTTTTCCTGTTATATGCAAATTTGAAGTGGACATGTCAAATTTTGAACATGTCACATTTTGGACATGTCATATTTTTCTGAGTGGCCTATGTTTTGCCAGAATGTTGATTCGTTTATGTTCCGGCAAATTTCCGGCGCTCGATATGTCCTGCTTTTAGCAAAGGTCATGCCGAATTTTGCTAAGTGTTTATTAATTTTGTTTTCATAATTAAGCATTTGTTCTCGACGTCGATGATGCCTGGCCCGCATCCTCGTCGTCGACTCGGTGGAGGAGGCCTACTTTATTATAGGGGCCATGTCCGGGACTGGGCTCCGCCGGGCTGGTACTGGATGTGCTACTTTTCGGGGCGTGCAGCTTGGTGAGGAGGCAGCCCGTCATCGACCCGGACCTTCTTTGGTGGCGGTCGCGTGGGCCAGTGATGGTGTGGAGGCTTTCGTCCCCCGCGAAGGTGGACCGTCACCGTGTCAGCGAGGAGGACGAGCACGTCCGTCGCTACATGGTTGCGTTGGAGGGCAGGTTCGACAATACCTGGCAGGTTCTTCAGGGATCTCACTGGAGCTATGTTTCTGTGATGGTTCCTTCTCTTTGGGTGTCCACCGCCCACGCCGATACCCGTCGTTCGCTAGGGTTCTAGCTATATTAGTGATGTTATATGTATGATACTATTCGAGATGTATTAGTGATAATATTCAACGATGTACGGACGCAAGAGATGATTTAGTTTTGCTTATTGAATGCATGCTAATTTGAATACTAATTTGTTTTATGATTTAGTTTTGCTTATTGAATGCACGTCTGTTTCAACTATGAACATAGGAAATGTCTGACAACGATAGCGAAAGGGAATTCGGTATGTGCGAATACTGCAAAGACGAGTGCGGTCTGTGCGACAGGCCTCACCTAGAAGATGGTAGGCGATTCAGCATCATGCTGGATGAGACCTTCGAAGTGGATACAGTAAGTCACAAGTCTTTTTTCGTAATTAAGCATGACTTCTGCTTCTTTTGCTTCAACTTATAATTTTAATTTTTTAAAATTCTACTAGCGTATCCCCTGCCATGCAAGAATTTATGTCTTGGATAAGATCGGTTTCAGTACTATGGAAAGTATGGAGGTAAAGAGAGTTCACTTGAGGACCGAGCATGGTTATACTTTAGCCATAAAATTATACAATGCAGACCCCTACTCCTATTTTGAATGCAAAAATTGG
This sequence comes from Thinopyrum elongatum, assembly GCA_011799875.1. NCBI lineage: Eukaryota > Viridiplantae > Streptophyta > Magnoliopsida > Poales > Poaceae > Thinopyrum > Thinopyrum elongatum. The sequence continues at coordinate 362,539,080 of CM022297.1, read as the reverse complement.
AGAGCACTATGCAAGGTTATGCATTTGAGCCTAATATGCTTATCACCTTTGATATTCGTCCAGAAGATGAAATTGAAGGTAATATTGACATCTGGGTCGATGTGCAGACGCCTCCAGTTCTACCATTATGTGAGTTTCTCAACCATATTTATTAAGTAATTTATATTGTTTATTTAAAAATAGTTGACAAGTAATTTCTATTGACAGCTTATTTCCATTCAAGCAAACATGTCCGACGCTTGGTAGACAGCACCTACTACTGTCCCGGGGCTGAACTAAACTGCGAGGAGATAGGTCATTATGTTTCATGGCTTGAGGATCTTGATACTGTCAAGACAGGTTATTTTCCTGGATTTCGAAATATTAGTACTCAAAACATGCGACCACTAGTGTGCGTATTGAACTACGGTCACATCTAGTTAGGAAAGATGGTAAGATTTTTACTATTTGTCCTCAGTGCATCTTTTGCATACATTATTTTTAAGCTAAACTTCATTTCTAAGTATGTTACTACAATGTTCTTCAACAGGGACTCCCGATGAATGTTGTGCCTCGTTGGATCGAGCCTAAAGGTCGCATGACAATGATTAGCTTACGGCCAAGACATCCTACATTGCACATGAGTGCATTCATGATTTCTCGAAGCGACCAAGTCTTAATAGTCAAAGACTGGAGCAAAATTGTGAAGGATCGCAGCAGAGAAGTACTCGGGGGCAGCAATCAGAAGCGCAACCCACAATTAGGAGACAGGTTCATCTGCATTCTCCAATATGATGAAGCAGGAGTGCTACACATGTTTTATGCTATTTTACCTGAGAGAGAGCAGCAGGAGTGATTAGCTAGCTAGAATGAGTTTGAAGATGATGATGTGCTACACTATGACTATGATGATTAGACAATGTTGGTGGTAATGACTATGATGATTATTAGCTAGTGTTGGTGGTAATTTTCCCTTGCTTGCAACTCCTATGCTGAATTAGAGGGTATGTTGATGCTACTACTAATCATTGTTGGTGAAGCAAATGCATCTGAATTTCCATCCATGAATACTGCATTTGAATTTTATTTTATTTAATTTCTAATTAGTTAGCTGTAGCGTGGGGTGAAAATGCAGCGCTACTGGTACATATGATAATAGTAGCGTAGGAGGAGAAAGCAGCGCTACTAATACTTACGATAGCTGTAGCGCGGGGTAAAAAACACGCTACTGCTAAAATTTAGCTATAGCACCATAGCAGTAGCGCGGGTACCCACGCTACTGGTATGAAAAAAACCGACGCTACTGGTAAGGTTTTTCCTAGTAGTGTGTTTGGGAGGGTCCAAACCCTAAACCATAACGACCATTTTGGTCAGGAAGGTCGTAATTGCCTTACACAAAATGTTCATAAAGCAGACGGTAGTGGATGATAGCCTTAGTTCTAGCTGATTACGACCAATCTAGATGGCCATGACATTGTAAACATGGATGCATTGATATGACTGAGCGCCACCTCATCGATTTCGCCTATGTGTCATGTCTATGTGTCAATTTTTGCGTATGTATCATATCCATGTGTCAATTTCATCTTACGTGTCTGGATAGCACTAGGTTTGATCCAAGAAGGAATAAAAGAAACTTTATTAATAAATGAATTAGTGGAAAGTAATATTACAAAGCTTTCAATCTGGATAAAAGAAACAATACATTTTATTACTATAAATACGAATACAAAGTATTCAGGAATTACATTTTATTACTATAAATACAACTACAAAGTATTCAGGAATTACATTTACAAAGTATTCGGGAATTACATTCAGGAATTACATTTTATTACTATACATTTAGTAAACCTAAACTAAACCTAGACTAAATCCTTTTCTAGTTCTTCTCTTGATCTTCTTATAATCTTCTCCTTCTCAAGTTCAAGACCTGCAAAATAAAGAATATAGGAAGAGGGAGTATGTTACGTTAGAAATGTTGCATTCCCTTTGGGAAATGCATTATTATATGAGCTGGCACTTAGGACTACTTGGAACTGGCCACATACCCTTAACCAAAAGTTTCCAATAGAAAACCAGCAAAGCCAAGTACATGATCAAATGTGCAGATCAGAAACAAAAGGAACAGTACATGATCAAGTACCAAGGGAGAATAGCTATAGTAGATCAAGTCCAAGAGTGGAGAATGTCCAGGATATATGTACAACAAGAGGTGAAAGTCATAGCTCACAAATCCAACAAAAAACAACAACACCAGCTCAATAAGTAACAACCACAAACATCATAACAACATCACCAACTCATTTGCAAAGTTATAATTGAAGGGGAACAGTTGTCACTATGAGTCCAGCTGGCCCAAGACACAACCTAGAAACTATATACAGCAATAGAAACATGCCAATAGAACTAAAAACACGTACTACCTTTATATGTCAACAGATGGCATCAGCAGCTAACTGACAACATTAATAGTATATACTGTTGGACAGAAACTCCAACCACGGTGTGTATGGGCAACAAAAGCATAGTGCTACAACAGATGGACATCTACAACCATGTTAACAAGCAGCACTAGCACTAGTACACAAATATAAACCAGTTCATATACCTCCAGTAGTAGCAGTGCTATGTGTTGGACAAAGACTCCAACCAAGGTAGGATTTTGGGGGGTTTGTCCTCAAATAGCCTAGAAGTGCTAGGACTATGACATCATAGGAGCATGAGTGTAGCATCTGTTAATATCCCAATGAGATTAGCCTCAGACCAGCATCATTGGCTTGGCAAAAGATTAAGAAAAGCATCTGTTCTTATCAGATTTTAGGAGAGAAAGAACAGAATGAAGAGAAAAGACTAAGACCAAGAGAGTATCTGTTGAATACCAGAATTAGGAAAGAAAGGACTGGGCAATATAAGATAATGTCCATATATATAACTAGTATAAAATTTTAGGCCTTTGAAGCACACATAAATAGATCTGCTATATATGCAGAACACCAAGTACCACTTACACTTGGTAAATTCCTGCAACAGGAACACATGCACCCACTAGCACCTGTGCTAGATATAAGTACTGCACCTACATAACAACAGTAATAACAATAGTATGTGTGTGTGTCACCACACAAGTACATAAATATAGTATATACATATTAGCAAAGTTAAACAGAGCAATGGAAAGGAAACAAATTCATAATTTAACTGTAGCACAAAGTAGCATTAACTGAACTATAACAAGTTTAGTTTAACTGAACTAACAGCCAGTCTATCAATATAATAGAGCTCAAAGAAATAGCAGATGAACTGAATCACATTGTTTGCAATTCCAAGATGCACCCTTGTGCACAATATGAGATCATTTGAACAAACTATGCCATGAATGCTGCCATAACATTGATCACTTGGCTTGAAAGCCATTGATCTTCATACATGAGAGCTCGTTTCCGAGAACACTTTTTAAAGACATTTGCCGTAGTCCAAGCTTGTTATTTTTCTTGGTATCTAGGTCACATATAATGACACAATGCGAAGGTTTTCAATTTTTTTTATTTTTATTTGAATTTCCTATGCCCGTTTCAAAATGCGGTCAAAACGATGGGCATGACCGTTCGTAGCTAGGGGTTGAATTTTGGAAAACTTTTGGTGTGTCTCTGATTAAATAGATACTTTTGTACCTAAAACTGTATTTTGCAAAAAAATAAAGAGCAAACTATGTGACGGCTGTAGTTCAAATTTGACCCGTTTCCTACTGAATCGGCAGAAATTTGTCAATTTGATGGGAGGCTGATGAAAAGTTTTTAACACACAATCATCTGGTTAATTGGACATAAATATGGTCTAATATTTTTTTTAAATAAAACAGTGCAATTTTGCAATAAATATTTGTTAGGTTTTTACATTGATGAAAAAATATAAGAGAAACTAAAGAAGAAACACAATTACATGCGCTTAATTCTCATTGGTGGAGACCTTTGTGCCATGGATCGATGACATGGCACATATCCATCCATCCATCTATCTCCTTATCCCACATCCATCCATCCATCCACCCCTATAAAAATCCATCCATTCCCACCGCAAACCCTCTCTGTCTCCACCCCACCGCAAACCCCTCTCTGTCTCCACCCCTCCTCCTTTCCCCTACCAGATCGCCGCCGCCGCCTCCACTGGCGAGCCCCCGCATCCATGGCCTCCCCCACGCCCTTCCTCACCGCATTGCCACTGCGACCCTCCTCTCTTCCTCACCGCATCGCCACCCCAAGCTACCTCCCTTCATTCTCCACCGATGGAACCCTAACCCCATACCTCAACCTGCGCTGCAACCCATCGGATCCCCCTTCTCTGTGGCGGCGTGGCTCCTTTCCCGAGCTGTGCCCTGCCCCACTGCCATCTGCTCCCACCGGCAACGACTATGGCGTCGTGGCTGGCTTACTCGCCGATGCGCGCGTGCATCGCACGATGCACGGCACACCATCGAGCTCTTCATACCGCGTCGCACATCAAGCTCTCCGGACCGCGTCGGCTCAAAGATCTCCCCTGCGCGCCCGCCCGCCAGCCATGGATGCCGTCGACTTCGTCTTCAACCCCCTCCATGAATTCGCCAAGGACAGCGTCCGCCTCGTCAAGCGCTGCCACAAGCCCGACCACAAGGGTAAGGACGCGCTCGCCCGCTCTCCTCGTTCCGGATCCAGTTTGTTTTCCTCTTTCGCCAGATCTGATGCTGATTTGGCTCGTGATTGCTTAGTTTTGGTGAGCCGTCAGGTCATGGCTGGGTGTTAGTATTTCCTTGTTCGCTGATGTCTACGCACTTGGCCGCCTGCCTGCCCGCGCCAATAGCTCTGTGATCCATGGCAGCAAACGCATGGCGATTTTGTTGGTATATGTATGATTTTGTGGTTACAAGCTTGCGGAGCCTGTCATTGTTCTTAGTGTGCTATTGTGATTCTTGAGCGGTGTCAATGGTCGTGTACTAAGTGTCGTTTGTAGTATAAAAAGGGCCACTATCAGCAGTAGGATTTGGATTACTGCTGTGAAGATCATGAATATCTATCTCATTTTGCTGCTCTATGCCTCATTTGTCCAAATCTAGGATGACTGGATATAGATAGGGAATGTGTTTGGTTGTCGTTTTGCAACTGTCTGGTCTGTACTTGTTGTGCATCCATCTTATTGGTATGCTGAAGTGATGCCCGTTTGCGAAAACTGGTTGTTATGAATAGGTAGTGGTATCCTTTTGGCTGTCTGGATATGCTAGAGGGTCTTGGGTAAATTTGTTAGCATATGCTTCAGTCAGGCCAGTCCATGTAGTCGATTAGTCAAAGGTAACTGGAGTACTTATTATGCACATAAAAAAGAAAGTCTTACCAGATGCTAATTGATTGGGTATTTCAGTTTGACTGTATCTCCAGCACTGACAAATACCATTGCTTGTTCAAATTACACTAGAGTTGCTTGTTCAACACTGATAAATATCATTGCTTGTTTCTAGAGGGTCTTGTTCTTCCTCGACCTCCATGGGGCGTGCAAGTTGGCAGCCGGCCATCTCCGACGAGCCCGACCATGGCAACTGATGCCGAAGGCCGCGGGCGATGCCAAGCTCCTGATCCAGTCCCTCACCAAGGCCTACACCGCCACACCGATGAATCTCAAGGCAATTTTCATTTTCTTTCCCTAGCAGTATTTTTTTCATCTGCCACTCGCGACTGCCGGGTTACTGATGTGCTTTTCGTGCCCTGTAGATCATTGACCTGTACGTGGTTTTAGCCGTGGCCACTGCCCTGCTTCAGGTAAAATTTGACACTTTGACGAGGATCCATGAGCCCTGATTTGGGATAGACAAGTGTACTGAGTTTAGGAAATCAATTATGCAGCACGACACCATACCTAGTGATCTGCTACAGCTGTGCATTGTTCCATGGACGACATATGTCTTGTATGTTTATTGTACCATAATTCTCAACATTTATTTTTTGATGTTCCTTGAGATAGCTAGCATTAACTATTTGCTTGCTTCTGTACCATGCTATCTATGGGTTATTAGTATTGTTTATCCCGACCATGAGCTTGAATGGTGTAGGAGTCATGCATTCATTACCATGTGTTTCTTCGCTCTGTACCATGCATTCGTTCTGATTTCTGGTTTGCTAATTATTGTAGACAAATGTATGAAACTTCTTAACTTTGGACGACAACTACTTCCTCGAGAAGGACCAGCATCACCCATCAAGTACGCCATTCAGGTAATTCACTACTCCCTCCAGCACCATCTATGTATTTTCTCTAGTTGCTCTCCCAGGTTTTGTGCACACTGTGCGTCAAGTTCTCCCTAAATGCAAGGGATTGTATATGTAAAACCAATTATCCAATACATTTTTCACAAAGAGATTAGTCTTCTTATTCAGCCCTGATGTTTTAATTTATGGAGTTGTTGCTTATTAGGTCAGATTTCCTTACTTGTTGTATGCATAAGAATAAGCTGATATGAACATAATAATGATACCCTACATGCTATGAGTAAAGTGCTCTATTTTCTTGCGTGACCTTTCTTGTATGAATGAGTATCTCGTTTTAACTATCTAGAGAACAAAAATCATTGTATTAGCTGCATTTGTGTTATCATTCTAAAGAACTTGTCCTTTTTTTGAATGGTCTGTTCATAATATATTGGCTCCAGTGTTTTGATTCTTCTCTTCTGATTCATGTAACAGGGCAACGGTCAAAGGCATGATGATAGTTCTATTGCTATTCTGTTAGCCCAGTGTAGCGAAGGTCACAGCCTAGTGGACTATGGTCGCCTAGTGAGTCCTGCATACGGTTTCATCCGACTGGAGCAGGAGCCCAGTTTGTGCTGATTGTCAATTGCCATTGTGATTATCACTATATCTATGTGACTGATTGTATTTGTATCTGTGTTATTACACTAGTAGAGCTTGTAACTGTGTCATATGATAGAAGGAGCCCAGTATGTAGTTATTACACTTGTGGAGTTTGTAATTTTGGTTGTCATTGTATCTGTAACAGATTGATTCTCGCTGCTGTTATTTGAAGTATTACTTGTGTTTTCTCTCTGTTCTTATTTAAATATGGTTATTTAATTCTGTCAAATTGAAATCTGAAGAATATGATGCTGTCAAAAGGGCCCCACTTTAATAGAACCTGGCAACTGGGACCCATCTAACTAGTGGACCCTTCTTTTGGGAAAAAAGAAAAACTAAATTTGTTTAGACAAAAAGGCCACGACCCAACAATAAAAAAGGCTGCAATGTTGGGCTTGGCCCATGAAGTCGACCAAAAATTGATAGAAAACAATATAAAAAGGCTGAATTGTTGGGTTTGGCCCAAGTAAAGCGTCGAATTGGACCGGGTTGATTCTAATCAATGACCTTTTCATTTGGTCGCAATTTTGCCACGTCAGCTTGCCACGTCGGATCCGACGTGGCCTGGGCAGACAACCAGCGACCAAAACAATTGGTTATTGAACCAATGACCTTTTAATTTGGTTGTTGCCTTCTACGACCATTTCACAACAAAGGTCGTCAAGTTTCATTAAAGACGGTCAACTTTTGAGCAACTATTTTTGGTCACAAAAATGTCGCAAATGAAAAACAATGACCATTCGGTGACCAATATTGATGGTCACAAGTTGACATATTTCTTGTAGTGCGGATGTGTCTTTTTTTTGTAGTGGCGGCGGCGCAGTCCCCGACCACGTGTAGCGAGTGTGGTGGCCCTGCTGGGTGTGTGCACACCACCCACTTCACGCTCCGCCGCCACTGCCCGACGGTAGCTGCCGCCGCCCGCTGTTGCTGCCACCCCAGCGTCGGCCGCTGTGGCCCCGACCCGCTTCGCCATCGCAGCCCGAAGGAGGGAGGTGGTCGTCGTGGCCGCCAGTCCACCGTCGGCCGCCGGGGCCATCAGCCGCTCCAGCACTGCGGCATAAAGGTGGGTGGTGGAGGCCGCCAAAGGCCAACTGCTGGATATTTGCGTCAGCAACCTTGTGCGCGACATCGAGTTCTTGCGGGAGGAGGAGGAGCACCATTTCGAGCGCGCAAAGAGGCTTACCACCGCCATGGTCAAAGAAGAAGCTACCACAGTGGCGCAGAATGTTGAGATCCACGAGGAGTCCCGCCACTTTGAGCGGGATCGTAAGGAGCGGCGCAGGGTGTACGAGCTGGACATCGATAAAGGTGCAGCAGCGGCAGGTGCCGGATTCCCCTCCTCCAGCTCATCGCTAGGCTCCTCCTCCTCTGCCTCTTACTGAGTGCGCTCGGCAGAGGAGAGGCTATTGGAAGTAGTACAAAGCCCCTCTTTATTAGTATTTAGGGGCTATTTTGTTCAGTTCCTCTGACTATAGATATGGTTGAACTGTACTACATACTTAAAATTAGCTAGTATATATAGTTGAACTAGCTATTTCAGTATGTTGTTGGCAATAATTCGGGAAAAGTTTGTTCGGTTCAGCTGTCGAGTTGAACTAGCTATTTGTATAAAGAACGATTGCTTAATCTATGATTGAAATCTATGATTACTGAATTTTAGTTGCAAAACTAGACAATACTTGTGATTTTTATCTGCAAAATTTGACAAATGGCAGTGTTACAAGGTTGACAAGTGGTAGTGTTACAAGGTTGACAAATGGCAATGTTACTAGATTGACAAATGCCAATGTTTCCAATTTGACAAATGGCAATATACTCAATATGATAGATGCAGATCTTACCAAACTGTCTGTAGTAAGCGCACGTGTCATCATACAAAATTGTTTGTGATGGAGCGATGCACCAATGATTTGCGCTAAATTTTCCCTTGGCTTAGGGGCGAAGGAACCCTAGCTCTGGCTTTGCATATGGGTGTTCAATATGAAACTTTTGCTATGAGTGTTTTATTCAGAGAAAAACATTGATGTTTTTATTTTTTACTTTAATAAGTCTGTACATTCAGAGAAAAAACACTCAGTTGATCAAACCATTGATTTCATTCAGATTGTTGCTAGCACGTACATGAGGGACCGGCGGGGGAGCTGTCGCTAGCACGTACACGAGCTCACGAGGGTCCGCAAGGACCTCCCTGACGCCCATGGCTTCCAACGCTGCGATGGTGCTTGGCGACTAGCCTATCAATGCCACGGGGATGGTCGCCGGCGTGGGCACGGGCGTAGGGATGGGAGCTAGGAGGGGCGCGAGGGCAGCATCCGCCGCGGCCAGCTTGTTCAGGGCCATGTCCCCGAGATCCCATTCCTCCTTATTTTCTATCTCCTCCAGCTCAGAGTCGACTTCATGAAATCGGAAGACTAGTGGCAGATGATCCTTGTGCGCCATGGTGTAGGTAGAGCTCTAGAAGATAGGATTCAGGCGAGAGGGGAATGGGAGGCGAAGAGAGAGGATTGTGAGTGAGCGACCAGTAAAGCCGCCTATTAAACAGCCGCTTGGGCACCATTAATTTTTGATTGTTCCATGTTGTTATATTATCATTCTTGGATGTTTTACAATCATTTCATATCATTTTTTGGTACTAACCTATTGACATAGTGCCCAGTGCCAGTTGATGTTTTCTGCATGTTTTTTACATCGCAGGAAATCAATACCAAACGGAGTCCAAACGCAACGAAACTTTTTGTGGATTTTTTGGACCAGAAGACATCCAGTGGGCCGGAGAAGCACCTGGGGGGTGCTCCGAGGGGAGCACAACCCACCAGGGCGCGCCTGGAGGCCCAGGAGCGCCCAGCTGGGTTGTGTCCACCTCGGGGGCCTCCTGCACCACCTCTTTGCTCTATAAATACCCCAATATTCCAGAAACCCTAGGGGAGTTGACAAAAATCAATTCCAGCCGCCGCAAGTTCCAGAATCACCAGATCCAATCTAGACACCATCACGGAGGAGTTCATCATCCTCATTGGTGCCTCTCCGATGATGCGTGAGTAGTTCATTGTAGACCTTCGGGTCCGTAGTTAGTAGCTAGATGGCTTTCTCTCTCTCGTTTGATTCTCAATACAATGGTCTCTTGGAGATCCATATGATGTAACTCTTTTTGCGGTGTGTTTGTTGGGATCCGATGAACTTTGAGTTTATGATCAGATCTATCTTTTTATCCATGAAAGTTATTTGAGTCTTCTTTAATCTGTTATATGCATGATTGCTTATAGCCTCGTATTTCTTCTCCGATATTTGGGTTTTGTTTGGCCAACTTGATCTATTTATCTTGCAATGGGAAGAGGTGCTTTGTGATGGGTTCAATCTTACGGTGCTTGATCCCAGTGACAGAAAGGGAAACGACACGTATGTATCGTTGCCATTAAGGAAAACAAGATGCGGTCTATTTCTACATAAATAGATCTTGTCTACATCATGTCATCATTCTTATTGAATTACTCCATTTCTCCATGAACTTAATACACTAGATGCATGCTGGATAGCGGTCGATGTGTGGAGTAATAGTAGTAGATGCAGGCAGGAGTCGGTTTACTAATCTTGGACGTGATGCCTATATAATGATCATTGCCTGGATATCGTCATGAGTATTTGAAGTTCTATCAATTGCCCAACAGTAATTTGTTTCCACCGTTTGCTATTTTTCTCGAGAGAAGCCACTAGTGAAAACTACGGCCCCCGGGTCTCTTCTTTAATATATTTGCCTTCCAGATCTATTTTGCTATTCGCTCTTTTATTTATTTGCAACTTTTATTTTCAGATCTATTAATCCAAAAACCCAAAAATACCTCGCTGAATTTTATTTGCTTTTATTTGCATCTTTCAATCTACTACAATTTTATCTATCTCGTTACCCGAAAGGGATTGACAACCCCTTTAACACGTCGGGTTGCAAGTATTTGTTCTTTGTGTGCAGGAGCTTTTTACGTGGTGTTGCATGGTTCTCCTACTGGTTCGATAACCTTGGTCTCATCACTGAGGGAAATACCTACCGTCGTTGTGTTGTATCATCCCTCCCTCTCTGGGGAAAAACCGACGTAGTTCTAGCAGACATCACCGCACGACACCTCCTAGCTATTAAAAGTGGGACGCGTGGCGGTACATAAATGGTCAGTAGAACGCCCATGAATTAAATAACACTATACAACCATTTGTGATGATCACGTGACAACTATTTGTTCCAAACTGGCTTTGTTGGCTGTTAATGTGTGCACCTTCTCTCAAATTGGACATGAAAAATACCAGAGCATATTTGTGCTATATCATGACACCATGCCAAGTTTTATGAATTTCGTGCGAGTTTTGGATTTAATAGAATTTAAACCAATATTCTCAATGTTAGCTCTAGAAAAAATAATCAAAAAACTTGTCTCAAATTGGAAAACAAAAACCCTACGGTCTCTACATGCACCCAAAGACACATATATGATTTTTCAACCCATTTTGGTGCACTTCAGTATGTGTTTGTAGTTTGAATTGTGCACATTAAATGTCTAGAAAACTCAGTTAATGTATAAAAAAGTCCAAACGAACACAGAATAATTACAAATTTTAACACGACACTCCTATTAATCCATGTTGCCTCTCGAATAATATTCAAGGTGAGAAGAGGCAACAATGTCGTTTTGTCCACAAAGGTGATACGTTCCCAACCGGAACTACGAGGCTTCTAGTAAGAAGCTTTGGTTTGTAAGAAGCTTATACCAAAACTTATGTTTCATGAATTTCAGACGAGTTTTGGATTTACAGGAATTTAAAAACCTAGTTTCTCAATGTTTTGCGGTCGAGCCACGACGCCGAGGTGTTTGAAATTCATTCCCATATATGATTTTTTTAACCCATTTTGGTGCACTGGAGCATGTGCTTGGAGTTCAAATTTGAATTATGCACATTAAATACCTAGAAAACTCAGTTAATATATAAAAAAGTCCAAATGAACCCTGAATAATTTCAAATTTTAACACGACACTCCGATTAATCCATGTTGCCCCTGGAAAAATATTCAAGGAGAGAAGAGGCAACAAATGTCGTTTCATCCACAAAGGTGACAAGCTACTTACCAGAACCATGAGTCTTCTAGTGAGAAGCTTTGATTTGTCAGAAGCTTATAACAAAACTTGACCCAAATTGGAAAAAAAAAATTACCACAACGTGTTGGTGCCATTTCATGACACAATGCCAAGTTTCATGAATTTCATATGAGTTTTGGATTTACAGGAATTTAAAAACCAACTTTCTCAATGTTTGCACCCAAGGAAACATATATGATTTTTCAACCCATTTTGGTGCACTTGAGCATGTGCCTGTAGTTCAAATTTGAATTATGCACATTAAATGCCTAGAAAACTCAGTTAGTGTAATAAAAAGTCCAAACAAACCATGAATAATTCCAAATTTTAACATGACACTCCTATTAATCAATGTTGCCCCTGGAAAAATATTCAAGGCGAGAAGAGGCAACGAATGTCGTTTCATCCACAAAGGTGACACGTTCCCTACCGGAACCACAAGGCTTCTAGTGAGGAGCCCTGGTTTGTAAGAAGCTTATACCAAAACTTGTCCCAAATTGGACAAATTTTTTACCACAGCATGTTGGTGCCATTTCATGACACCATGCCAAGTTTCATGAATTTTAGATGAGTTTTGAATTTACAAGAATTTAAAAACAAAGTTTCTCAATGTTTGCGGCTGAGCCACGGCTCCAGGGTGTTTGAAATTCATTTCCGTTTCTTGCATGGGAACTAAACATATACCCAATGACACGTATATGATTTTTAAACCCATTTTGATGCACTCGAGCATCTGCCTGTAGTTCAAATTTGAATTATGCACATTAAATGCCTAGAAAACTCAATTAATGTATAAAAATTGCGAATGAACCCTGAATAATTCCAAATTTTAACACGACACTTCTATTAATCCATGTTGCCTCTGGAAAAATATTCAAGTCAAGAAGAGGCAACGAATGTCAATTCTTCCACAAAGGTGAGACGTTCCCTACCAGAACCACAAGGCTTCTAGTGAGAACCTATCGGTGCAACAAACCCTGGGTCTGTTGCCTAAACTGTGCACAGGCACGGGGACGAGATTGAAGCACCAACCCAAGTCAGAATACAAGGGACTAAGAGGTTCGAAGGACTAACATGCAGATCAGAGGGACCAAGATCAAGCCAAAGAAGCAAGGCACCATCAGGAGAAGGGCCTCCTTTGCCGGGCAGGCGAGCTCGACAAGGGGCGAGGCCACCCCCGAAAGACGACGTCCAAGATGTCCCAGCAGGGCCTGCCGGGGCGCACGAAGGCAAAACCACCTCACCAACTACTCCACCACGACCCACGTCGTTGATCAGTGCGGTGTCGAACCGCAGAGTGACTAAGTGGCAGCCGTTCACCACATGGCAGCCTCTCCCTACAGGAAACACCTGCAGATGACACCCGTCCTGCAATGTGCCAAGCGAGCAGGCATGGAGCTGGCGAGATATCCCGGCAAGCCTTGCTGGGAACCAACGATGTGACGTTGAGCGGTGCATTTAATGCGCCCTGTCAGCCCGCAGAGTTACGTATAATAGCGCTGTTTGCTATCTCATCAGTGCATAATGACTGTTTTGCCATTGTGGTGACCCCTTAATCTATAAAAGGAGGCCCATGGCAACCGTAGAGAGGGTTAGAAGGTTGGATAACTCAGACCCCCATACGCGCGTAGCCACTGCCGCCCAGAGGCAACCCTTGTCGGGCAAGTGTACTACGCTCCACCACCACCTTTCCACCATCAATCCACCAAAGCAGGAGTAGGGTTTTACGCCTCACGGTGGCCCAAACCTGGGTAAAAATGCCTGTGTGATCTCTGCCGTGCTGCCACATGCTTGTCTGCTCTTTGTGCAACGCGACGCCCCCTTGCCGAACCAGCAAGGGGCCTCCTGGTCCCATAGGTGGCCGTGGTTTCCCACGACATCTTTGGCACGCCAGGTAGGGGAACCACTTGCGTGAACCTGAAGGCGTGTGTAGCGCGTCACCTTCATCACCATCAGCATCATCGACGACACCATCGACCATGGCGCCCAAGAAGAAACCCGGTTCTTCGGCTTGCCCTTCCACCTCGAAGGCTCCGCCGCCCGCGGCCTCTAACGCTGCTGGGGGTGCGGAGACACGCGAGGACGCGGACGCTGCTGGGGATGTGGGTGGAGCAGGCGGCGCCGTCACCACTTCCCCCGCGGCCGACGTAGGAGCAGGAGACATCGGAGGAGAGCAGCATCGGCAACATCCCGACGGCCATGCTCCACAAAGTCCGAATGAAGGGGTTACTCCATCTGCGCCCCTTCCGCCTGCCGACGGGCACAGCCGCAGCAACGGCGTTCGGGCCGGGGCGAATCGCCGCCCTCCGACCGCTCCCACCACGGGTGCGGTCGCAGCGCGTGCACCTCCCCCGGGACGGGTCGACCAAGCCGCTACGCCCGACGGAGCCACTGGCCCTCGAGCGCCTTCGCCGCCCTACCCTGGCATCCAGATGGTCGCCCCGCAGCAGCGAGGGCGCAGTGCTGCCGCCGCTGGCATCGTCAGGAGCCGAGCGACGGTGCGATCGACTTCATCATCGCCCATGCTAAGTACAGCCTCGAAGGCCATGGCGCGGGTTCGGCTGCTGCTGAGGTTTCCGCCAGCGGCTGACCAAATGGACGAATGGCGTGCCACCATCCAAAGTCTGCTTGGTTTCGCCGAAGCTGGGGGCTCACGGCGAGCTGGCCCGCCACGGCCGCCCCATGCGACAGCAACGACTCATGCTGCTGACCGTACAGAAGGGGCCATCCCCACGGTGCAGTCCCCACCACGGCAGCCAGTGCGAGCGCAATAGAATGAAGACCCCGACGACGTCTCGATGGCCTCTTCTGACCCTCAAGCGCGTCCAGGCCAACGACGAGCCCCGGAGGATAGGCGGAGAGGAGACACGCGCGCCGTTGTCGAGCAACGCCGCGACGACCTCCGCTGGACCGATGGGTGCGACGGCCCCGGCGTCGACGAGCCTGCGCTCGGTATTGGCGGGTGCCTACCTTTCGAGGTTGGCTGACCTGCCTTTACCCGTGAGCTGCGGCAAGTCCGTTGGCCATCCGTTCGCACGTTCAAGCCAGAGATACCTGAGAAGTACGATGGGAGGCTGAACCCGGCAGAGTTCTTGAGCATCTACACCATCGCTGTTCAGGCTGCCGGGGGAAGAGATGAGAAGGTGTTCGCCAACTACTTTCCTTTGGCCCTCAAGTCCAATGTGAGGTCTTGGCTGATGCACCTGCCGGAGAACTCCATTTCGTCATGGGCAGACCTGTGCCATGAGTTCATCGGTGCCTTCACCAGTGGCCAACAAGAGCCGGGCCGACCCAGCGACTTGCAGCTTCTCCAACAAAAGGAAGGAGAGACCCTCCGTAAGTATTTACAGAGATTCAGCAAAGTTCATAGAAATATCCCAAATATCCATCCGGCAACCGTGATAGCCGCCTTCCAGTCCAATGTGCGCAACCGCCGGATTCATTCCAAGATGAACGTACGGTTGCCCAAGACTGTGAAGGAGCTTTACACGTTGGTGGACAAGTGTGCTCGGATGGAGGAGGGAAGAAAGTTGCCCGGAGAGGAAGACTGCACCAATATTGATTCAGAGGATGAGGATGAATCAACCAGTCAGAAGAAGAGCAAGAAGCGCAGTAAGAAGTGAAGGGATAAGGCAGTAATGACTGTTGAAGGATCAGTTACGCCTAGTACCGGCAAGAAGGCCAAAGCTGAGGCCCCCGGCAAGGAAGCTGTTGTGTGCGCTGACTGCCGGGAGGCCGCTGCTGCCGAGAAAGCCGGGAAAGGTGATGGGCCGTATTGCAAGATTCATCGGACCAAGGGCCACGACCTTCAAGAATGTTATCAGGTTGAGCAGCTTGTCAAAAGATAGAAAGCAAAGTATGAGAAGCGCGACAAGGAAAAGGGTCAGAATGTTGCTGGCGGCAAGGGCCGAGGTGGTGAAGTAAATCGCCCCATCAAACCCTTTCGGAACCAAGGAAAACCCGCCAGAGGTCGAGAGAAGGAAGCCTGTGGTGATGATAGTGATGGAGGGGATGAAGAGGAAACCAGTGAGCAAGAGTTTCAGAAGGCCACCGATGCCCTGTGCATTGACGGGGGTGCATCTCTGCACACCTCTCACCGCCAACTCAAGCGGTGGGCGCGAGAAGTCAATGCCGTGGAGCCAGCGCCCGAGGCCCGGAAGCCGCTCAAGTGGTCTCGTACGCCCATCATCTTTGATGAGGAAGATCATCCTAGCCGTACCACTGCGGTAGGGTGTTTGCCATTGTTGGTCTCCCCAACAATCCGCAACCTCAAGGTCATGAAGATGTTGGTGGACGGCGGGGCCGGGTTGAATCTGATTTCCCCAGCAGTTATCAGCAAGCTTCAGATAGCAGAGGAAGAGCTGGAGTTTACTGGCACGTTTCAAGGAGTTAATCCCGGAAGGAGCCGTCCTAAGGGAAAGATCACGTTGCCGGTAACATTTGGGGGAGAACTGAACTACCGAACTGAGAGGATTATGTTTGATGTGGTTGATCTCCCCCTGCCATACAATGGGATTCTTGGATGCCCGGCCCTGGCTAAGTTCATGGCAGCATCTCACTATGCCTACAACACCTTGAAGATGCCTGGGCCACTGGGAGTCATCACCATCCCATCAGATGAGAAGGATGCAATCATTTGTGTGGACAAGATGTACCGGGATGCAGTCGCAGCAGAGGCAGTGGCAGCAGCAGCTCCCGCTAAGGAAAGCAAAGGAAAGAAGAATGATTGCTGGGACTCCGGCAAAGAGTCCGGGAAGCGTGCCCCCACCGAGTGCACGGCACCCGTTGACGACGTGCCGGAGTGTTCCAATGGCAAGAGATCCAAGGTTGCTGCACCCCAAGTGAAGAAGGTCCCGGCAGGGCTGGCTGGTGTTGATGGTACTTTCACTATCAGCGCCACCCTCGATGACAAATAGGAAAGCGCGCTTGTTGCCTTCCTGCGGGCGAATATCGATGTGTTTGCCTAGCAACCATCTGATATCCCCGGTGTTCCCAGGGAGGTAATCGAGCACCACCTTGCTGTCTGCCCACATGCCCGACCTGTCAAGCAGAAAGTCCGGAAGCAGGCCTTGGAGAGGCAGCAGTTCATTGCAGAAGAGATCAAAAAACTAGAGGCAGCTGGATTGATCAGAGGAGTACTGCATCCCACGTGGTTGGCAAACCCAGTGGTAGTCCGGAAGGCTAACGGGAAGTGGAGGCTTTGCATAGATTTCACAGATCTCAACAAGGCTTGCCCGAAGGACTCGTTTCCCTTGCCGCGTATCGATCAGATTGTGGACTCCACTTCAGGTTATGATTTGCTCTCCTTTCTGGATGTGTATTCTGGGTATCACCAGATCTTCATGTCCAAGGAAGACGAAGAGAAGATGTCGTTCATCACTCCATGTGGTACGTACTGTTTTGTCCGCATGCCATTCGGATTAAAGAGTGCCGGGTCCACTTTTGCAAGGGCAGTCCAGATTGGTTTTGAGCCACAGTTGCACAAAAACACAGAAGACTATATGGATGATATTGTGGTCAACACCAAGGATAGGGCCACCCTTATTCAAGATTTGGAGGAGACGTTTGCTAATCTGCGCAAAATCAATTTGAAGCTCAACCCGGAGAAGTGTGTATTTGGTGTTCCCTCCGGCAAGTTGCTTGGGTTCTTTGTATCCCATTGCGGGATCGAAGCCAATCCCGATAAGATCAAGGCTATTGAGCAGATCCAAACACCAAGGACAGTTAAGGATGTCAGGCGTCTGACAGGATGCGTTGCCGCGCTAAGCAGATTCATCTTCAAGTCTGCCGAGCGTGCCCTGCCGTTCTTCAAAATTGTGAAGAAGGCAGGACCCATGAAGTGGACCCCGGAAGCAGATGCAGCTTTGCAAGAGTTGAAGGCCTACTTGTCCTCCATGCCTACCTTGGTCGCTCCCAAACCCCAGGAGCCGTTGCTGCTGTACTTAGCGGTAACCAACCAAATAGTCAGTGCAGCTTTGGTAGCGCAGCGAGAAGTGGATGAAGGAGAGAGTGAGCAGGGACCGGCAGAGTTAGAGAAGGATCAGGACAGCAATGAGCACAGCAACGAGAGCAACCCCAAGGATGCGGCAAGGAAGAAAGTGGTGCAGCGCCCAGTGTACTTTGTCAGCTCCTTATTACAGGGGGCTAGATTGAGGTACTCTGGCGTGCAAAAGTTCATTTTTGGTCTCATCATGGCCTCAAGGAAACTGCGCCACTACTTCCAAGCCCATGAGATCACGGGTGTCACTCTTTTCCCGTTGCAGCGGATACTCCAAAACCCTGAGGCTACCGGTAGAATAGTGGAGTGGGCTTTGGAGTTATCCAGTTTTGGTTTGAAGTTTGAAAGCACGTCAACTATTCAGAGCAAGGCATTGGCAGAGCTTATTGCAGAATGGACGCCAACCCCTAATGAGGAAGTGACGGAGACAGCTATCCCCGGTAAGGAATCGCTCCAAGAATGAATTATGTATTTTGATGGTACTTTTTCCCTACAAGGTGCAGGAGCTGGCGTGCTTCTTGTTGCCCCCTCCGGGGAGCACTTGAGATACGTCGTCCAAATGCATTTTGCCCGGGAAGAAGCAACCAACAATACAACAGAATATGAAGGGCTCCTTGCCGGGCTCAGGATTGCAGCTGAATTGGGAATTAAGAAGCTGATCATTCGAGGAGATTCACAGCTTGTGGTGAGACAAGTTAATAAGGATTACCAAAGTCCATTGATGGAGGCATACATCGAGGAAGTGAGGAGATTGGAGGAGCACTTTGACGGATTGCAAACAGAGCACGTACCCCGTGCGGAAAATAGCATAGCTGATCATCTGTCAAAGTGTGCTGCGCAGAAGCTCCCTATGGAACAAGGGACTTTTGTTTTCCATCTCACTCAGCCCTCTGTATCCCCAGCAACAATGGCCCGAAAAAGGAGAAAGTTGGACTCCGGTAAGCCTCTCCCGGTAGAGCCGTCCGCTCCTGGCAGAGACCCTGCCGGAAACAACTCCTCACAGTCTGCCGGACCACACCCTCCAGCCGGGCCCATGGACCCCGCAAACGAGGCATGGGCTCCCGCTGCAGAGGAGGTGCCGCTAGTCCTCGTTGCAGAGCCCCAGGCTCCAACTTGGGCAAGGCACATTGTCCACTTCCTCCAAACCGGAGAGCTTCCCGGCAACCAAGGCAAAGCTGAAAAAGTAGCCCAGAGGGCCAGTATGTATCAGTTTATCGATGACACTCTATACAGAAGGAGGCCCAACGGTGTGAAATTAAAGTGTGTCTGTCGGGAAGAAGGAAAGGAACTGCTGGCTGAGATGCACAAAGGCATGTGCGGCTCCCACATTGGATCAAGGGTGCTAGTTGGGAAAGCATTCCGGCAAGGATTCTATTGGCCCACAACCCTCCAAGATGCGGTTGAGCTAGTCACCAAATGTGAAGCCTGCCAGTTCCATTCCAAGAAAACCCACCTGCCTGCCCAAGCTCTTCAGACAATCCCTCTATCATGGCCATTTTCGGTCTGGGGGCTTGATATCCTCGGCCCCTTCCCCCGAGCAATGGGGGGCTTTGAATTCTTGTTCGTTGCTATCGACAAGTTTACAAAGTGGCCGGAAGTGACTGCCGTGAGAAAGGTGACTGCTCAGTCAGCTATCAAGTTCTTGAAAGAATTGGTATGTCATTTTGGAGTTCCGACAAGGATCATTACCGACAACGGCACCCAGTTCACGAGCCGCGCCTTCATGCAATATGTTCATGCCCTCGGATGCAAGATCTCATTTGCCTCTGTGGCACACCCCCAGAGCAATGGACAAGCTGAGAGAGCGAACGCTGAAGTGCTGCGTGGACTCAAGACGAGAACCTTTGATATGCTGCAGAAGCATGGCAGGCGGTGGATCGAGGAGCTGCCGGTAGTTCTCTGGTCCCTCAGAACGACACCAAACCAAGCTACCGGGCAGACTCCCTTCTCCCTGGTCTATGGGGCAGAAGCAGTTATCCCCACGGAACTCATTTATGGGTCGCCTCGAGTGCTTGCCTACGATGAAGTAGCGCAAGATCAGCACCGGCGTGACAACGCTGTGCTACTCGAGGAGAACCGTCTCCGGGCTGCTACGCATGCTGCACGCTATCAGCAAGCCCTGCGTTGCTATCATAGCCGCAGGGTTCACGCCCGGTGTTTTGAGGAAGGTGACCTTGTCCTTAGGCACGTTCAGTCCGCCAAGGGTACAAACAAGTTGTCACCGAAGTGGGAAGGCCCTTACCGGGTAGTATGAGTCACCAGACCTGGCACAGTCCATCTGGAGACCGGAGATGGCATTCAGTTGCAAAACTCATGGAATATTGAGCATCTCCGCAAGTTCTACCCGTAAGGCACGGCTGTCGGGCCCTGCCCGGCGGCCACCCTTTTGTACAGGCCTTGCCTCAGTTGCATGTAACCCCTTGTACAAAGCCAGGGCGATGACCCTGTGCAAGAGAAAATAAAGAAGCGCTGTGGGGGGCCCCCGACCAAGATTACATGCATGCATGAGCATTCCAAGATCACTGCATAAGCATTTCATGAGCATTTGCATATGCATATAGATAGGATCGCATCCTGCATTCATTCTCATCAGCATGAAGCTGCAGGTTCCTGCCGTGAACTTGGCTTTGACAAGGAGTTGAGAAGATTGCCCGGCACTGCGATCCCCGGCAAGCCAAACAGATAAGTTCTACCTCCTTTCTATTAGTGTTCTGTAAGTTATAACTTGTGCGTAAGAAAACCCCGCCACTCTTTTGAGACTTAGGTGCTCCCATCCCTGACTCGAACGTTGCTTCAAACAGGATGGTCGTAGTGGCCTTTGGTAAAAAGAAGTTGGCGGGGGGCTGGCCCCTTTGCCTGTTGCCCGGTAGACACAGCTCTCCGGCAGACAGAAAAGGTGCCGGCAGGATAGCTTGCCGGGGAAAACTCGTTTATTTATACTAAAGAGGCATCTCACCTCTGCATGGACATACACATGCACGGGTTCCCGGCAAGGTTCATCTTTTTCATTAATATGCTGATACAAGTACAAGCATTACAGAACACAAACATGGACTCGAGAGATTACATTATTTGAATTAAAATTTGGCAATTGCCTACAAGTTTAAGATTGAAAAAAGATAAGTGCCCCGTAATGCCCTTTCTTGTCCCTCTCTTCCTAGGCACGGCCATCGAAGGCGAGGAGGGCAGAAGGAGTGCCTGGGCGGGAGCCCAGCCCGCCCCCGTCGGGCTCCGGGAGAGGTAGCCCGACGGGAGCGGGAGCACCGGGGAAAGCGTCGATGGAGAGCATGGCGGAGGCGACCCATCGACCACCGCCACCAGGACCAGCAGGACACGGCAGGGCTAACAGAGCTGCAGCCCGAGAGGAAGCCTGTCGGGGTCCAGCTGGAGGACTGCTGGAGGAGCCCGGGAGCACCATCCCCACCTCTGCATCCAACTCCCCGGCAAATCGCACTGCCGGGAAGGAGATGCAGATGCATATGATGGTGCTGCCGCCTGATGAAGATGGTGCGGGCGGCGATCAGCCAGAGTCAGAGTCATCGCTCCCCCGCCCGCTGCCATCGTCATCACCGTCATGCTCCTTCTCGTCGCTTCCGCTCGAGGAGGAGCTTTCATCGTGTGTCGAGCTCTCCGCGCAGCACCCTAAGCGACCTCCCGAGCGCCCGAAGATCTTGACGGAGAGCAGGCCGCTCTCCATTAATTTGAACTAGAGAACGTGCCCCTCCGAAAAGCCGTGGGCACGGGCGAAGGTCTTCCAGCCATGGCGAAGGTACATAACATGAGGGGCAGGGAAGTCGACATCAACCCACCTGCTGCCGTTCCCGTAGCCCCTCATGTGCAACCTCAGAGCGCGCTGTTGCTCGAGCTCCATCTCCCGCGCAAAGGGAGTGTGAAGGCGAAGATTACCACACAGGGGCTTGTACAGCCTGATGATGAACTCTCGAGGTTGGTCCCCGATGTGGCCTTCCATCAGGGGAGGAACCGCCGGCGGGGGCGCAGCCAAGGCGCTGCCCCGCCCTCCTCCTCCTCGAGCACCACGGCGACCTCGACCTCGTCCCCTCCCTCCTCTCCTCACGGCGGGTTCCGTCACCACAGGATCCGGAGGAGGGATGCGCTGTCGAGTAGAAGCCCTCGTCGCCGCCGCTGGGGCACCGTCGCGCCCTTGCCCCCTCACTATGGCTAGAAGGGAAAAGTTGCGGAGAAGAAGAAGAAGTGTGTGCAGAGAGGCACCACCCCTGCCCCTTTTTATAGGGGGACGAGGCAGGGGGCTAGCTCCTCATACAGGAAATGGCTGCCTCGCTCCTCTAATATGGCCTCGCTGCACCCTCTGGAGCTCTGAGGATCAAGGCCGACCCTCTGCGCCAACCATCAGTGCTCGGTTTTCGGCCATGGCACTCCTTCCCGTGCCCTCCGCATCCACCACCTACCACACCCAATGCATGTGAAACACGTGGTAGGTGCGTGCGAAACAAGAGGCAAGTGGGATGGCAGTTTTTGCCCCGTGATCGTGGGGCGAGGAGAACCCGCAGGCCACGATCAAAGTTCTTCCACAGCATTGCGCACGACGCGTGAAGAAACCGGAAACTGGCCCGGAATCAAGGCTAATGAAGAAGCAAAGAAGACCTCAAGAGACCAGCCTCTTCAGCGACCCCGCCTGTGCACTTATTAGGCCCTACCCCAACGACGCTCGACAGCGCGTTAGGGGCAAACCCGGGGGCTTCTGTCGGTGCAACAAACCCTGGGTCTGTTGCCCAGACTGTGCACATGCACGGGGTTGAGATTGAAGCACCAACCCAAGTCAGAATACAAGGGACTAAGAGGTTTGAAGGACTAACATGCAGATCAGAGGGACCAAGATCAAGCCAAAGAAGCAAGGCACCATTAGGAGAAGGGCCTCCTTTGCCGGGCAGGCGAGCTCGGCAAGGGGCGAGGCCGCCCCCGGAAGACGATGTCCAAGATGTCCCAGCAGGGCCTGCCGGGGCGCACGAAGGCAAAACCACCTCACCAACTACTCCACCACGACCCACGTCGTTGATCAGTGCGGTGTCGAACCGCGGAGTGACTAAGTGGCAGCCATTCACCACATGGCAGCCTCTCCCTATAGGAAACAACTGCAGATGACACCTGTCCTGTGACGTGCCAAGCGAGCAGGCATGGAGCTGGCGAGATAGCCCGGCCAGCCTTGTCGGGAAACCAACGATGTGACGTTGAGCGGTGCATTTAATGCGCCCTGTCAGCCCGCAGAGTTAGGTATGATAGCGCTGTTTGCTATCGCATCAGTGCATAATGACTGTTTTGCCATTGTGGTGACCCCTTAATCTATAAAAGGAGGCCCATGGCAACCGTAGAGAGGATTAGAAGGTTGGATAACTCAGACCCCCATACGCGCGTAGCCACTGCCGCCCTGAGGCAACCCTTGCCGGGCAAGTGTACTACGCTCCACCACCACCTTTCCACCATCAATCCACCAAAGCAGGAGTAGGGTTTTACGCCTCACGGCGGCCCGAACCTGGGTAAAAATGCCTGTGTGATCTCTGTCGTGCTTCCACACGCTCGTCTGCTCTTTGTGCAACGCGACGCCCCCCTGCCAAACCAGCAAGGGGCCTCCTGGTCCCATAGGTGGCCGTGGTTTCCCGCGACAGAACCTCTGGTTTGCAAGAAGCTTATACAATAACTTGTCCCAAATTGGACAATTTTTTTACCACAACATCTTGGTTCCATTTCATGACACCATGACAAGTTTCATGAATTTCAAACGAGTTTTGGATTTACAGGAATTTCAAAACCAAGTTTCTCAATATTTGTGGTCGAGCCACGACCCTGAGGTGTTTGCAATTCATTCCCATTTCTTGCATGAGACCTAAACTTGCATGCAAGGACACATATATGATTTCTCAACCCATTTTGGTGAACTAGAGCATGTGCCTGTAGTTCAAATTTGAATTATGCACATTAAATGCATAGAGAACTCAGTTAATATATACAAAAGTCCAAACGAACACTGAATAATTCCAAATTTTAATACGATACTCCTATTAATCCATTTTGCCTCTGGAATAATATTCAACGTGAGAAGAGGCAACATTGTCGTTTCATCCACAAAGGTGACATGTTCCCCACTGGAACAACGAGGCTTCTAATGAGAAGCTTTGGTTTGTAAGAAGCTTATACCAAAATTTGTCCCAAATTGGTCAATTTTTTTACCACAGCATGTTGGTGCCATTTCATGACACCATTCCAAGTTTCATGAATTTCAAACGAGTTTTGGATTTACAGGAATTTAAAAACCAATGTTCTCAATGTTTACAGCCGAGCCGCGACGCCAGGGTGCTTGAAATTCATTCCCATTTCTTGCATGGGGCCTAAATATGCATGCAAGGACACATATATGATCTTTCAACCCATTTTGGAGAACTGGAGCATGTGCCTGTAGTTCAAATTTGAATTATACACATTAAATGCCTACAAAACTCAATTGATATATAAAAAAGTCCAAACGAACCCTGAATAATTCCAAATTTTAACATGACACTCCAATTAATCCATGTTGCCCCTGGAAAAACATTCAAGGCGAGAAGAGGCAACAATGTCATTTCATCCGCAAAGGTGACACGTTCCTTACCGGAACCACGAGGCTTCTAGTGAGAAGCTTTGGTTGGTAAGAAGCTTATACCAAAACTTGTCCCAAATTGAAAAAAATTATCACAACGTGTTGCTGCCATTTCATGACACCATGCCAAGTTTCATGAATTTCAGATGAGTTTTGTATTTACAGAAATTTAAAAGCCAACTTTCTCAATGTTTGCAGCTGAGCCACAATGTCGAGGTGTTTCAAATTCATTCCCATTTATTGCATATGACCTAAACATACACCCAAGGAAACATATAAGATTTTTATTCCATTTTGGTGCACTGGAGCATGTGCCTGTAGTTCAAATTTGAATTATGCACATTAAATGCCTACAAATCTCAGTTAATGTATAAAAAAAGTCCAGACGAACCCTGAATAATTCCAAATTTTAAAACGGCACTCCTATTAATCCATGTTTCCCCTGGAAAAATATTCAAGGCGAGAAGAGGCAACGAATGTAGTGTCATCCACAAAGGTGACACGCTACTTACCAGAACCATGAGTCCTCTAGTGAGAAGTTTTGGTTTGTCAGAAGCTTATAATAAAACTTGTCCCAAATTGGAAAAAAAAATTACCACAGCGTGTTGGTGCCATTTCATGACACCATGGCAAGTTTCATGAATTTCATATGAGTTTTGGATTTACAGGAATTTAAAAACCAAATTTCTCAATGTTTGCACACAAGGAAACATATATGATTTTTCAACCCATTTTGGTGCACTTGAGCATATGCATGTAGTTCAAATTTGAAGTTATGCACAATAAATGCCTAGAAAACTCAGTTAGTGTACTAAAAAGTCCAAACAAACCAAGAATAATTACAAAATTTAACATGACACTCCTATTAATCAATGTTGCCCCTGAAAAAATATTCAAGGTGAGAAGAGGCAACGAATGTAATTTCATCCACAAAGGTGACACGTTCCCTACCGGAACCACAAGGCTTCTAGTGAGGAGCCCTGGTTTTTAAGAAGCTTATACCAAAACTTGTCCCAAATTTGACAAATTTTTTACCACAGCATGTTGGTGCCATTTCCTGACACCATGCCAAGTTTCATGGATTTCAGATGAGTTTTGAATTTACAGGAATTTAAAAACAAAGTTTCTCGGTGTTTGCGGCCGAGCCACGGCCTTGGGGTGTTTGAAATTCATTCCCGTTTCTTGCATGGGAACTAAGCATGCACCCAATGATACATATATGATTTTTCAACCCATTTTGATGCACTACAGCATCTGCCTGTAGTTCCAATTTGAATTATGCACATTAAATGCCTAAAAAACTCAGTTAATGTATAAAAAATTACGAACGAACCCTGAATAATTACACATTTTAACTCGACACTCCTATTAATCCATGTTGCCTCTACAAAAATATTCAAGTCGAGAAGAGGCAATGAATGTCATTTCTTCCACAAAGGTGAGACGTTCCCTATAGGAACCACGAGGCTTCTAGTGAGAACCTCTGGTTTGTAAGAAGCTTATGCAAAAACTTGTCCCAAATTGGACAATTTTTTTACCACAACATGCTGGTGCCATTTCATGTCACGATGCCAAGTTTCATGAATTTCAGGCAAGTTTTGGATTTACAGGAATTTCAGAACCAAGTTTCTCAATATTTGAGGTCGAGCCACGACCCTGAGGTGTTTGCAATTCTTTCCCATTTCTTGCATGGGATCTAAACTTGCACGCAAGGACACATATAGGATTTCTCAACCCATTGTGGTGCAGTGGAGCATGCGCCTGTAGTTCAAATTTGAATTATGCACATTAAATGCATAGAGAACTCAGTTAATGTATACAAAAGTCCAAACGAACACTGAATAATTCCAAATTTTAATACGATACTCCTATTAATCCATGTTGCCTCTGGAATAATATTCAACGCCAGAAGAGGCAACATTGTCGTTTCATCCACAAAGGTGACATGTTCCCTACTGGAACAACGAGGCTTCTAATGAGAAGCTTTGGTTTGTAAGAAGCTTATACCAAAATTTGTCCCAAATTGGACAATTTTTTTACAACAACATGTTGGTGCCATTTCATGACACCATTCCAAGTTTCAAGAATTTCAGACGAGTTTTCCATTTACAGGAATTTAAAAACCAAGTTTCTCAATGTTTACGGCCGAGCTGCTCCGCCGGGGTGTTTGAAATTCATTCCCATTTCTTGCATGGGGCCTAAATATGCATCCAAGGACACATATATGATCTTTCAACCCATTTTGGTGCACTGGAGCATGTGCATGTAGTTCAAATTTGAATTATGCACATTAAATGCCTAGAAAACTCAATTGATGTATAAAAAAAACTCCAAACGAACCCTGAATAATTCCAAATTTTAACATGACACTCCGATTAATCCATGTTGCCCGTGGAAAAAATATTAATCCCTACCTACTAGCCACCTCGCATCGTCTAGTTGAACATGTGTTGTGTCGCTTGTAGTTGCATGACAGGTGTAGTCATGCAGTTGCCATGTGGGGCGAACATACAACATCCCCGTGCTAGTTTGTCCTCGCACAACATGCATGTAAAACAACAACAACAACAACAACAACAACAACAATAGGAAAACAGAAAACATGAAGGATAATAATCTATCTTCTTGCACATTATGAAATTTAACTAGATATTATCTCACTACAAAATAGTTAAAAATGTGTACATATTCTGGGAAAATAAATAAAAAGTGAAAATAAAAAGAAAGATGTAACATGAAGTAAAATAATAATAATAATAATGATAATAGAATACAAGAAAATAAATACCAAAATAAAAACAACAAAGAAAACCAAAATGTGGAAAGGAAAAGAGGGCTCACCTCCTTCCAGCTTCTCGCTCTTGTACACCTCCTTCGATCACGAGTTCTCCTCAAAGAAAAACTAATTAATGTGTACCCCATGGAGGGCTCTCGCAAAGGTTACTTTCTTGGGTCTAGGAGTGCGCCAAGTGGTGAGCCCAGCTTCCGCCATGTGTCGTATGCTGGTGCACCGTCGGGATTTTGGTTTCTTTTTGTCATGTGTTTTCTGATTTTATTGGCTTTTCAGTTTTTCCTTGTTTTCACGTGAGAAGCACAACATGTATTTATGCGAGAATCACAACTGTACTTTTCAAAAAGGGGAAAGCATGGAAGACAAAACTCTACTTTCCAAAAGGAATTAAAAAAGGAAATTAAGCATAGCCTATGCTTCCATGAGAAGCATAAATGTGCTTTCCAGAAATGGAAAAATCACAATCCGTACTTCCGCGAGAAGCACAACTATGCTTATGAAAAGAGAAAATCATCCCCAGAAAAGGAAAAAAGGCCCAACTATGCTTCCAAGTTTTGATTTGTTTTCGTTTCATTTTTTCTTCAGTTTTTGGTCTTTTTTGGTTTTTTTCTTTTTTTGTTTCTGGATTTTTCCAACTCCCAATTTTTCTAGTTTTTCATGAAAAAGTTTGTCAAAACCTAGTAACATGAAATCTATTGTCAAAGATCTCGATGCGAGAAATCTAACGGTGAAAATGGTTTGTGATTTGAACGCACGCTTCATAAGATAAAATGTAAAAAAAAATCTACGTAAAATGAAAAACTTCCATGTCGCGACAAGTGGCGCACATGCACTGAGTCACTTGTCAGAAGCATAGAAAATGAGTGTGACCTTTATAAAGGATACCTCTTAATTAGTAATCTCGCCTCAAACTTCTTCTCGTGATTTAAAACTTGGAGATTAACAAAAGAAAAGCCAGACAGACAGGAGAAAAAACCCAGCACACATTCATACCCGCCCACCTCCCTCCAACACGAGTGGAAAGAAAAATGGAAATATTATCTAGCGAACGTCAGCTAGGAGTAGGATGCCAAGCAAACATTTTTTATGACAAGTTTAATTTCTTTTAGAAAAGGAGGATATATCTCCGGCCTCTGCAACTAGGCGACGCATGCAACCATTTTATGCAACAATTTTATTAATTATTCACAAAGACCTTACAAAGTAATACATCAGTAAGCCTGAAGCCATCATCTTTCCAACATCTGTCACTGCTCCTATCCCCTTGATGAAGGGGTGCCGAATGTCCGAGCCGAATACCAAACAGACATCGCACAAAAGTCTAACATCTAAAGCCGGATGCCCGCCCAAGCCACAATGCCAGGACTGGGTCACACACCAGTCCGACGCACTCTCAGAGGCCGCCACCGCTGTCTTCCATCGATCCATCTCCAGAGCAGGTACTGATGCACCGACCTTGCCAGGCCTTCCGTCGATGCCACCATGGTGCCAGACAACGCCACCATCCAGCACGTATCCATCCACACGCGGCCGTCGCCGAAACTCCGCAGTGCCATGCCACCGAGATCCGCCATCGGCCTTGCGGTAGATGTAAGACCACTCCACCTCTTGTCCCCTCCAGCCAGCACTTGCTCCAAAACGATGACCCCAAGAGGGAGAATGACGCCGAAGTGCCATTATCGTCCAATCCGGTAGACCCAGATATAGGGTTCCCCCCAACATCCCAATCGAGTTGACGTGACCTGCAACAACGATGCCTCGAGAAGGAAACGATGTTAGAGATGCTAGCATCATCCGCCAAGACCGCAGTTAGGCACGGTTTTTACTGGAAGCCGCGTCGTCCCGATTTCGCGGCTGGCTGGAACCGCACAAAGTTTCGCCTTGAAGACGTATGCCGCCGCCTGTCGTGGTTTTGTCACGGCAGATGCCCTCGTGAAAGGACATAGGTGCGAGGCCATGGCTACGGTGATTAGCTTAAAGGGGTCGAACGGGACGAGAGACACGAGTTTACCCAGGTTCGGCCCCTCACCGATGAGTTAAAAACCTACTTCCTGCTTTGTGTTGTATTGATTGAGTATCGATTACAAGGGAGCAAAATCGCTTAACCTAGCTCTCGATCGATTGTAACCTAAGTTTACCCGCTGCAGGTTCTCGCCTTTATATACACAGGTCGAGGCCCTAGGCTTACAAGAGTCCAGGTCGGGTTATACAACGTAACCGACTCTGGTTCTAAGTCGCCTTGCCTTGCTAGGCAAGTCGCCGTTGGGCGGCTTACCCCTCCGGGTCACGCTCCATCTTCGGGACTTGGGCTTCCAGTTGGCCCGCTTCGTAAGCCGCCTCCAGGCTCTTAGGTCTCGGCTTCTTGGGCCTGCTCAAGCTTCCTTATTAAGTCACCAACAGTATAACCCAGCCCCTCCTGGGCGGGTCACACCGTGGGGTTATATCCCCAGCATTAGACCCCAGATTGATTTGAACCCGTTCATGTCAATCTTCATTCTCTGGTTAGCGAGTCTTCTTTGGTTCTTCTAACACTTCAACCTTGAATAAATCTTCATGACCTGCCATATAGAAAAGATGATGTCATGTTATTAAATTCAGAAAAAACCTAATGACATCACAACGGATCTTTGCATTAACCATGTATCCCAAAAATCGAGGCGCCCCTCACGCTATAGTAATTATTATGCCTCCTTGATTTTCACGCATGCCGTTTCACTGTTCCGTCTTTTCCCTTATAAATAGGGATGGGGGGCCTGCCTTTTCATTTTTTATGCCGTCTCCTTCTCTTCTTCTTCTTCCCCTCGTCGTCCATCGCAACCGGAGCTCCGCCGCCCCAGCCAAGATTCGCTAGCAACTCCATCAAGGCCGCTGCATCGACCTGTTGGGACCAGAGATCTACGGCGCTCGTTCGCTCTTCACCGACACCGTTAGGTATCGTTCTTCCTCCTGCTCAGATCCACATTAGTGCACCCGTGTTCATGGAGTTCATTGCTGTTCATCCAAGTTCATCCACCTTCTTCTAGAAGTCATATTTCAATCCAAGAACAGGATAGGACTAGGGCGGAAACAGTTTTTAGCCTTTACTTCGCATCTTAGGTAGACCCCATCTTTTTCAGAATCGACACACAGCTGTTAGTCATTCCACTGGTGCGCTCTAGGTTTAGAAATTTATTCACTTTTTCTGAACTGTTGTAGATCCGTGAATATAGCTGCAATCTATAAAACTTGTTTGCCCCACACTTAGCAAAATTTCAACAGCCTTGGATCCGTAGCTAATTGACTCGTCCTTCATTGTTTGGGCGGCTTAATAATGAATTTGTAACCCGCTAAGAATTCCAAGGATGCTTCTTTCAATTAACCCGCCAACATGTTGTCGGCTTAGATTGTCATAACTTAACCTGCCATACCTCAATCAATCTGAAAGTCACCTTACCCTCTTGATTAAGGCGGCTTATAATATCTCCACGATTCATCATAATGATTAATCTTATAACCATAACCGGCTTGCTGCTGCTGAAATGTCATTGCCATCACTTAGGCGGCTTATCATTGCGATATTAACCCGCCATATCTTTATTCCTTGGCCGCAACTTTTTAACCCGGCCAATCATGACTAAGACTCCAACTTCTTGCGACTGGGTGGCTACCAGAGTCTTCAAGCTCTCTCTAAATGAGTATGTAGACATGGGGGTGTTGCCAAGTAAAGAGGTTATTCATTGGCGGGTTCCCGGCCCTGAAACTACTCCTCAACCCGGAGATGGTGAAGTTGTTATTTTTCAGATCACCTTCTCCGTGGCTTTTCTCCACCCGGGTCAAAATTCTTCCAGGATGTTCTCCATTTTTACAATCTTCATCCTCAAGACATTGGCCCCAATTTCGTCTCCAACATATGCAAATTTCAAGTATTATGTGAGGTGTACCTTCAAGAAGAGCCCTCTATTGATCTCTTCAAGGATTTCTTTTATATCAACCGCCAAACTGAAATGACAGATGGGCCCAGTCTGGAACTTGGTGGTGTTTCTATCCAAAGGCGAAGAGATGTAACTTTTCCTTCGACTGCCCTGCCCAGCCACACCAAGGATTGGAACTATACCTAGTTTTATTGCAGAGACACTTCTCCAGCTGGAGAAAATCCCTTGCCAGGTTATCGCCCATACCGGCTCAACACCAGCTCCGTGCTTTCAGGTCGATTGATAGCCGTGGAATGCACCCAGTACGCCCCCACATTTTCAAAGATAAGGGCTTTAATAGCCAATGGCTTGACTGGAGTTGATATGGTCCGCTGCTGGGTCGCATGGAGAATTTTACCACTGAGTCGGTGCTCCGGCTTAATGTGCCAGTATACTGGTGATAGAAAGGACCCGCAACATTATAACTAAACTTGTCTTACTGACCAAGAGATCAATGAGACAGTTAAGACACTACTTGGGGAGTCTCTGGAAAACTGCAGTAAAGTGGGACTGAACCCTTCCTGCACTCTTAATCCGGCTCCTGCTGTAAGTATTTGAATGAATCTTCATCTTGTTTATCTATTTCCTGTGTTTCATATCCTTTTTGCTTATTGCTCATATGTATACAGGCCGGCTCCCCCTTATGGAAGAAAAAGCTAACAACCGCCCCTCCATCCAAGAAGCCTAGAGAAAATACTCGTGTTGTGGGCCACCGTAAAAAACAAACGGTAGAAGAACTTCTTGAGCTAGATGAGTCGGAGGTAGAACTTAAATCCCTTGGTCTATATTTTATGCAACTTATTGATGCTGATTCCTCTCAGGACGAAGTGGAAACGAGCCGTGCTAATGCTGAAGAGGTAATTACTATCTCCTCCGACTCAGAACCCTTGCCCAGAAAGAGAACACGGCGAGTCACCCGAAAAGTAAGATTTTCTCACCCTCTTGCTTACTTGGATCCAAACTTTCTTTTGAAGAAACAGCAGCACGAGTCCAGACATATGACTCGGAGTGGAGGCTCTGAAGATCTCGTGGCCGTCTTAGCCAACACGCCGGCCCCCCGAAAGCGTCGCAATGAGGTGCTTCAAAGCCCGTCTCTAACACTTCCTCAAGCCGGTCTCATGCGTCAACCTCTTAATCCTTCTGACTCAAACTATCAGGGAACACCTCCATCATCCGGCGACTCAATTGGAACACAACTCCCTGCCTTCATTGTTGCTCATGGGTAAGTATCTTCATTTGTCGATAAAAAACTTGTCATCATGTCCTCATAAATTTGTATGCTTTGTCACAGGGGCAAAGCAAAGGCTGGCAAAAAACAAAAAGTTGGCGGCTCGTCCAAAAACCCCGAAACTTCCAAGCCAGAAAGACAGGTGCTGGAGGCTCCTGAGGTCATAATTCAGAACCCTAAAGATCCTGTCAACCAGCAAGATGACCCGCCTCCACAAACTGACACTGCGGTTTTTGAGCCTATGGATACTGATGTCAACCCAGCGGCCAGTCATGACCCGCCAAGTCCTAAGCCTGCTTCCCCTGCCAAGTCAACTAACAAGAGCCCGGCAGATGACAATGTTGACGACGTTACTGTTACCGGGTCAGCCTTTAAGGCGCCCGAGGACTCCAGAGTGCTGGCCAAGCACTCAGCCAAGGAAGAAACACCCTTATTGGAAAAGGGCAAGGCCAAATTGGATCTGGAGAGCTATTCCACCTTCAACGCATGTGAGGTGCATGCGGGCTATTTAAGCTGCCTTCACACAAGTCGGGACATGGAAGCTGGGTTAGTCCAGTTGATGAAGCAAAAATATGAGGTATGAATATATCAAACTCCTCTTTAACCTTGTATATATATATATACACATACATATATATATATATATATATATATAATAGCCCCCAAGTCTAAAGTGTAGGAATAATATTGAGTATGCTTGAGACTTCGTGAAAAATTCCAAAGTGTAGCCCCCAAGGGCCGGCTTATCTTAACAACGTGAGTTGGGTCTGTCAAAAGAGCTTTGAAAAGAACCGCGCGTAGCCCCCAAGGGCCGACTTGTTTTAATAAGATGAGCCGGGTCTCTCAAAATACCTTTGAAAAGAACCGCGCGTAGCCCCCAAGGGCCGGCTTGTTTTAATAAGATGAGCCGGGTATCTCAAAATAGCTTTGAAAAGAACCGCGCGTAGCCCCCAAGTGTCGGCTTACCTTGATAAGATGAGCCGGGTCTTAGAACCACTTATGAGAACCAAATATGTAGCCCCCAAGGGCCGGCTTATCTTTAAACCGGGTCATAATATAGATTAAAAATGACCTGCATTAGCCCCCAAGTGCCAAGTATATTGCTTGCAATGTACTTGGGACTTGAATACCATTTCTGAATATGAAGTTAACCATCTTAATATTGCTTGTTACCCTTGGTAGGAAGCGTTGAGCTTGGGCAAGTCAAACATCGTCGAATTGAAGAAAAATCTGGAGAAACAGCAAAGTGAGCGCGCCAAGGCTGAATTAAGCCTAAAATCATCATTGGAAAATATTGAGAAGATCAAGGCTAAATTTGATGAAGAAAGAACCACCTTGGAAACTGAGAAGGGCAATCTTTTAAAGAGAGCAGAAGATGCCGAAGCGCAGCTTAAGCCGGTCACTGAAGAGTTATCCAGCTTGAAACGATACATCTCTCAAATGACGGCAAATCTTGGTCCAAACATGATGTTGAAGTTGAAGGCGGTTTATTCTTTGACTGAGCAGTTATACGCTGGAACTCTGCACGGCCTTGTGGCATTATCAAGTGGCAAAAAACCTCCAACCCTCATTAAGACTGTGTTGGATCATATTTCAACAGTGCCAGGTCAAATTGAAGAACTTAAATTATCAGCCGCTCGTGCAGGAGCCATTGTTGCTCTAAGCTGGGCCAAAGCTTGGCAATCAGAGCTAGACCCGGAAGAAATGGCTGCCGGGTGTCCGGAGTTAAAAGATGACGGGTCGATCTTTGAAGGGGAGGACTTCAACAGATGCGTCAGAGAGATGTGGCCCTTGGCGTGTAAGCTTGCACAGGAGCTGGATCTGAGCAAGTACCAACTGGCTTATGATAGAAAAAAATGCTAAGATTAAGCCGCCATCCCATGACGTTATAGATCTTACCCCGCCAAGGCGTAAGCATATCTTCGCCCCTGATCTTGATCCTTCTGTTATACTTAACAATGAAGCAACATTTGAAGCTTTAACCAGCATCGACTAGACCTCGGCCAATCTCCAGATGGCCATCGACGAAGAGCGGCACAGGATGACCTGGGGGCTTCAAGGTCAAGGCGCCATGAAGACACAGACCCAACTAGTTCTAACCCGGACGGCATAGAGGCCGGCTTAGAGAGGTGAAAAAACACTTAAGCAAAAAACTCGCAGGCTCAGCTGTAGCCTTGTAATAGGTAGCTGAAAAACAACTATCTATTCTGCCATGCCTTTGTGCATGTTCTTATCAACTTATGCTTCAACAGCTTGAACTTCTGTGACTATTATACACAGCTATTTTTTGCAACATTACCAAAACACTTTGGTGGCTTATATAATCCGTCAATGAGCCGTTAATCCTTGAACTGGCGGCTTATAATCATAATCCAGGGTGAGTTAGATAACTCAACAAGCCAGTGCGATTTGTAATCATCTCTAGTCTTTGAAAAGATTACTTTGGCGGCTTATAGCCTCAATAAATCTAATATAGAGCAATATAACCCAGATCTATATGACCCGGCAACTTCTCATCTGAAAAAACTTCTGCAAAATAGAAACATAGAGTATGTATAACTCAAATATTTGTTAAGCCGGCTTGTAAGGCACGACCAAAATAAATAGTTTTTCCAAAAAAACTCAATTTTTTGCTTCAAAGAAGCGTGGCATGAAAGCCTGTCATCCCATAAGCCGGCTCTCACGTGACATAAATCCACCGTTTAAACCTTAACTAGTTCAAGGTCTCATTGAAAAGATTGACTGTTAAGAGTATGAACGGGCCACATAGCAGAGAAACTACAGCAGACAGGCGAGTTTATCCTAGCTCACTGTAAGCCGGCTCTCACATGACATAAGCCGCCGTTTTAACCTTGACTAGTTCAGGGTCTTATTTAAAAGATTGACTATCAAGAGTTTGGCGGGTCACCTGGTGGAGTAGCAAGTTGCAAACAGGCAGGTTTAACTCAATCATGGCGTAAAAGTCGGTCAAAGTGGGTTATGAAGCTATACTCATAGAGTAAGAAGCCCCCAAGCGACCTATGGCATGAAAGCTGATCAAGAGGGTTATAAAGCTATGCTCATAGAGCAGGAAGCCCCCAAATGACCATAACATGGCATAAAAGCCGATCAAGAGGGTTATGTAGCTATGCTCATAGAGCAGGAAGCCCCCAAATGACCTATAACATGGCATAAAATCCAATCAAGAGGGTTATAAAGCTATGCTCATAAAGCAGGAAGCCCCCAAATGACCTTATGAGTAACCAATAATGACTCTTGCTTAGAAAACTTGAGATGAAACGACAGAGGCCCCAAAATTTGGGGATGCCGGCTTTATTATATTGATCATAAAAAGGTATGTACATCGATGAAGGTATATACAATGATGAGAGTCAAGGACTCAGGTGTAGTAAGGCCGAAGATGAGCAATGTTCCACGGCCTGTTGGTCTCCTTCTCAGACATGCGGGAATCTTTGTTCTCTCGTATGTCGATGAGGTAGTAGGACCCGTTGTTAAGATTTTTGCTGACCACAAAAGGTCCTTCCCAGGGTGGTGAAAGTTTATGCATCCCTGTCTGATCTTGGATCAAACGGAGCACTAAGTCGCCCTCTTGAAAAGTCCGGATTCGAACCCTACGGTTGTGATAGCGACATAGGTCTTGCTGATAGATTGTTGAACGAGCCACCGCAAGATCACGCTCTTCGTCCAAAGCATCAAGTGCATTCTGACATGTTGTCTCATTATCAGCTTCAACGTAAGCCGTCACTCTAGGCGAGTCATGACGGATATCGCTTGGGAGAACCGCCTCTGCACCATAAACCATGAAGAAAGGCGTATAGCCTGTTGACCTGTTAGGGGTGGTTCTGATACTCCAAAGGACTGAAGGGAGCTCTTCAACCCAACAACCCGGCGTTCGCTGCAAAGGAACCATAAGCCGGGGCTTAATGCCTCTCAAGATTTCTTGGTTAGCCCGTTCTGCTTGACCATTAGACTGTGGATGAGCCACCGAAGAAACATCAAGACGGATATGCTCTCTTTGACAGAACTCTTTCATAGCACCCTTAGACAGATTAGTGCCATTATCAGTGATGATACTATGAGGATAACCAAAATAGAAGATCAGCTTTTTAACAAACTGAACTGCAGTCGCCGCTTCACAATTGCTAACTAGCTCTGCCTCAACCCACTTGGTAAACTTGTCAACCGCCACCAGAAGGTGGGTCTTCTTATCCTTACACCTCTTGAATGGTCCCACCATGTCAAGTCCCCAGATCGCAAACGGCCAAGTTATTGGGATCATCCGCAATTCCTGAGCCGGCACATGAGCTTGTCTGGAAAACTTTTGACACCCATCACACTTGCTAACAATATCCCATGCATCAGCATGAGCTGTTAACCAGTAAAATCCATGACGAAAAGCCTTGGCCACCAAAGATTTTGAGCCGGCATGATGACCAAAATCACCTTCATGAATCTCTCATAAAATTTCACGGCCCTCCTCAGGAGAAATACAGTGCTGAAATACGCCTGTCACACTGCATCTGTGTAACTCGCCATTGACAATAGTCATAGACTTAGACCTCCTAGTGATCTGCCATGCTAAAGTTTCATCTTCGGGTAACTCGCCAATGGCAAAAAGTGTTATAATACAGGATGCTGATGCTGCTGCCACCATCCATGAGCACCTTAGTGAACTCATAACCGCCTACTTGAGGGGCTACCACCAATGCCAGCTGACCCAGATTCTCAACTCGGGGCGGGTGATCCTCCCGACTCCACGTGATGGGATGTTCTGACCATCGTAAATATTGGGGTATTGCCGGCTCAACCGCGTTCACCACATGCTTATGAACCTTCTGATCTCGCTTGCAGAGACTTGTAGTGAAAACGTGGTATTGACCTCTGTTAAGCTGCTTTGGATTACTCTGATATCCTGACTAATCATTTTGCTGCTGGTTACCCTGATCAGATTGTTGATTATGACCACCATGGTTACCTTAACCTTGATAGCCAGAATGTGAGCCGCCACCACCAAAGCCGAATCCCTAAGAGCCGGATCCCGACCAACCGGGCGGCCCATTGCCATTGCCATGATTCTGAGTAAGGCTGTAATTCCTGAACTCTCGCATAACCCAAGAATCCTTCCAAGCGTGAGTGGACGGCTTGTCGGGAAGACAGTGCTTCGGGCACGGGTCATTAAACGCTACCTCAAGATTAAAAGGCTTTGCGCCGCCAAAGGGCGGCTTACCATTGCCATTGCGGTGCTGGTTCTTATACCCAGTATTGGTGTTAGCCACTAGATCTGACCCGCCGTTGGGGTGTCTGCGCTTATCATCGTTACCCTGGTTGCTGCCATTATGCCCTGCCGCGTTCTGCTACTGACCCTTACCATTTCCATTCTTCATGCCTTTGTTGGATTTCTCCTCATCAGATCCAGGGTCTTTCGTGTTATCAGAGTCTGCACATTTAATGAGAGCCGCCATGAGCTCACCCATGTCCGTACAATAACGTTTAAGTCGCCCGAGCTTTTGCTTAAGAGGGACAAAATGACAGCTCTTCTCCAAAACCAGAACCGCCTGACCCCCCGCAATACTCTCCGACGAGTGAATAATAGCTGAGACCCGCTGGATCCAATGGTGTGCTGACTCATCCTCCCGTTGCACATAGTTATCAAGATCGATAATCGCCAGAGGCTGCTTGCATGTCCCTTGAAAATTCTTAATGAACCGCGCTTTCAACTCTGCCCATGAATTGATGGAATTAGGAGGTAATCCTTTTAACCATGTACGAGCTGGCCCATCCAACATTATAGTAAAGTACTTGGCACAGACCGCGTCATTGACATCCAACATCTCCATGGCTAATTCGTAACTCTCGATCCAGCCTTCAGGGGTGAGGTCAACTGTATAATTGGGCACCTTGCGAGGACCCTTGAAATCCTTAGGCAGATGTTCGTTACATAAAGCTGGTACTAAACATGGTACTCCAACAGACTTGGAACTTACACCGGCTCCCACTGAGGCCGAAGGGGTCATTGGAGGCTGCTGATACGCCCCTAGTTGAGCCGCCGCTGCTGCCTCCGCCTCTCGGCGGGCTCTGGCTTCGTCCACAATCGCCTGAGCATGAGTAAGGGGCAGGTCATCTTGGAGCGGTCGACGACATCGTTCACTGCTGGAAACCGTGGGCGACTCAACACGCCGGCTGTAACTATGGCTCGGGAGAGGAGTAGAGTGCACCCGATCACGGCTATATGAATATTTCTCCTGCTGTGCAACCGCTGTTTGCAAGAGCTCAATTGCGTTCCACGCCTCTACTGCGAAGGGCGTCTCATCGGTAAGGGGGAGTGCATTGAGCCGGGTAGCCGCCGCTAACATGTTTATCCACCGGGTTAGAATAATGACCGGGTGGTGTCGTAAAACGCTGAGGCGGGGTCTGATCCCTACGGGGCGGGTCTGGCAAGCGAGGCTGAGCCACCGCTCTGCTCCCTGGCGCCTCTGCAGCCTGGGTTGTGCCTGGCGGATTACTTGGTCCTGCCCCCGGCGTGTTAAAAAGGTTCCGCGCCTCATACTGCAAAGGCAAGCGGGTTCGGTGCGTCCTTCGAAGAACAGCATTAGAGGAGTTCTGATCCAAACTTAAGCGAAATGCCTCAGCCCTGATACGCTGCGACTCAGCATCCATCTGGGCTCGTTCCGTTGCCATCCTGACATTCTCTGTGTTGAGATCCTCCTGAGCTTTGGCTACCTGATCTCACACCTTTGCAACCTCTGCATTGTGCTCCACCTGATTCGCCGTAGTAACTTCTGTCGCTAGCAAAGTCGTCAAAGTGCCCAGGAGATCCGACAAAACTTGAGCCGGCGGCCTATCTGAGCCGCCAGCACCAGCCGCAGCAGCAGTAGTTGAGCCAGATGTCATAGCTGCAGCTGTTGATGAATTGAGAGTCGGCCCTGTGCCAGCCATGAAGATAGCAGCCCTGGATGGCGGCTCATAGGGGTCCAGAATACTATCACCATCGGAATAGCCCTCAAGCCCACCGTCCTGAAGCTGGTAGATGGACTCCGTCTCTCCGGTTGAGGACTCATCACCTGAGTAGATGAGAGTCTCTCCTCCAGATACAGAATCCTCCGCAAGATACATGCCGTGCGCGAAACCGACGAAAACACGCTTCCGGTCGGGTTGAAACCGAGCGGGTCACGTGCGCTGAGCCGACTAGATGAGGTCGGTGGAGGTGTCTGGCTCAGGCTCAGATCCGCCGATCTTTCCGATGAAGACATGAATTTCGCTGAAGGGGACCCGGTACCCGTACTCGATTGAGTCGGCCTCGGGGCCCCAGCCAGCGTCGTCGATGTAGAGCTTGCCACGGTGTCGGTGTAGTAAACAGGGGGTGTTCACTACCCCTGGACACGCACCGGCAAGTTGCAGCCTCCAGGCGAGAAGGCCATGGCGGAGAAGGAATTCACTCAAGGACGTATTCAAGGACCGGTTTCCGGCAAGGTTTACTTGCCGGGAATAGGTCTGCGCATCGCCGGCAAGCTCAGGGCCGGCAAGATCGAGATAGACATTCCGGGAAGCAAGCCTTCCCGGCAAGGTACCCTCCGCATCCACGGCAAGACTTGCCGGGGGTTAGCTGGAGAAGATTCAGAATAAGGCGAAAACGTCAGGATCAGAAGACAAGAAGACTGAAGATCGAAGGTTTGCCCCCCCCCCCCCCGGCAAGATCTTGCTGGGTGGCCTGCGAAGCCCGGCAAGATCTTGCCGGGGTGGTTCGCAAAACCCGGCAAGATTCGAGCCCGGCAAGATTCTATCACTGTTATGCCGCTTCAGCACAGCAACCAGCCTGGCATTCTGGGTCCTTCTCTGGATGCGTGGCAACGCGCCAGTGGAGGAGAGCTTAAGTGGTGCTGAAGGGATGGCCCCTTTTTCCATCCCCAAGAAAGTGAGGACACCTAAACGGACACCTCATGGTGCATTAAATGCGTTCGTCCTAATCTGTCAGGGGTTATGTATGATGACCCTGTAGCTACTTTACACCTCAATGTATGTACATTTTGCCACTGTGGTGACCCCTTCGAGCGTATAAAAGGAGGCCCAAGGCAACTGCTACAGGCAGGAGGAGGAGGATCTTCTGGCCCATTCTGCATGCGTAGCTGCTCTTTGAACATACTGTTCATCGCAAGCGCTCCTGGAACCTGGGCTCAAGAACACTCATAATAAAACAAGACAGGAGTAGGGTTTTACGCTGATTAGCGGCCCGAACCTGGGTAAAATCGCCCCGCGTCGATCGTTGGTTCTGCTCTTTGTGCATACCTCTCTCCCTGCCGAACCGTAAATGGGTCCCTTAGGATCCCATAGGTGTCGTACGCCGACATCTTTGGCGCGCCAGGTAGGGGGATCGAGGTTGCGCGAACCTGATCCAGCGGTCGGCGTGTCAGCTTCATCGTCCATGGCGACTTCGCTCCACATACAGAAGGCTAAGTTCTAAAACTTTAATGCTTTTTGCTGATTTAATTTTATCCATGATGATGTTCTTTCCACATAACCTGTGCACAAAGGAGCACTCTTGAGACATTCTGCGCTCCGGGTTGTTCGGGTCTGCCTAGCAACACCTGTGCTGCCGTGTTTGCTCTTGGAGTGTGAAGCTCTCGAGGAGGCGGCGTCCTCGATAGGCTGCTAACTAGGATCCATTCCTAAGCGCCATTGACTAGGACGTGCGTGATCGAGATGCATTTTGGCAAGCGTAGGGGACAACTATGCAAAAACAAGATCATGTGGAGAAGAGCTCTAAATAAAGTTACGCACGAGTTAAAATGCTTTTAAGATGCTAATTAACTTGTCGTATTTAAACGCAGTTGTGGCCCGGGGGCTGGCAGCGTCCTCTGGACCAATCTTCTCGACATCGAGAATGACGAAGTTCTCCGCCATAAGCCTTCCTGGCAACAAGCTTGCCGG
This sequence comes from Thinopyrum elongatum, assembly GCA_011799875.1. Taxonomy (NCBI): domain Eukaryota; kingdom Viridiplantae; phylum Streptophyta; class Magnoliopsida; order Poales; family Poaceae; genus Thinopyrum; species Thinopyrum elongatum. The sequence continues at coordinate 362,497,604 of CM022297.1, read as the reverse complement.
AAGCCAGCGTCGAGAACGACGAAGTCCTCCGTCATGAGCTTTCCCGGCAACTCCTTGCCGGAAGCTAGCGTCGAGAATATCAAAGTTCTCCGCTAAAGTCAAAAGTTTCCCGACAACCACCCTTTGAGCAAAAAAATAAGCTCGGGGGCTGGCAGCGCCCTCGCAAGAAAAGCTAAGTTGCAAAGATTTATTACATTCATTTTGCTATCCTCACTTGTTTCTTATACCTACACGCGAAGGAGCCTTCTCGGGGCTAATTGCGCCCCTAGTTGTCTCGAGTCCGCTTAACAATTTAGGTGGCTGCATAAGCACCGAGGAGGTAAACCTTTCCGGGAGGCGGCGTTCCCGGCAAGTTGCTTAGGACCCGTTCCTCAAGCACTGCCGACTGGAGCGTGCGCACCGGAAAGCTTTCCGGCGAGCGTGGGTCGCCTTGATTAATTCTTTGTCCTTGTACATCAACCTGCACGCGGAGGAACCTTGTCGTGGTTAGCCCGCGCTCTAGCTTTGCCTCGAGTCCGCTCGGCAAGTTTAGGTGCTGTGTTCTGGCCCGGCAAGTCGCCTTGCCGGTGGCGGCGTTTCCAGCAGGCTGCTAAAGACCCGCATCTAGCGCTCGCGGCAAACATGCGCACCGGCAAGGTTTCCAGACAGCGTAGGGACTAAAATATGTGCAAGGACTGAATTAATCAAGGGGGAAGCCTACATTCATTTAGCATAAAGAAATATCTCTTGTGCCATACAGCTTGGCCTAATTAAGGTAAATTGCTTCTTTATATGTGCCATTGCAACAACAGGTATAAAAAAAGTACTATAGTCCCGGCGACACGCGGCAAGGCGTTCACAGTAGATGGTGGCAATGATAGGAAGGAGTGTATGAATCGAGCACTGCACCCGTAGTAACCTTTATGGGGAAACCTTGGGGGCTGGCTCTTCATCGCACAACGCGGCGCTCCATTTTAAGCCCGCAACCTCTATTGTCATTCTACTATGTACGCCCGCTCCACCAGCAAATTAAAGACCCGGCAAGACCCTTTGAACGTACTCCGACAAGCGCGCCTCTTCAGCAGCGCTGCGCTTTCGTTGAGCGCGTGCCAGAGGGGTGTCCGACAAGTTGCGACCTCCAGGCGGGAGGAGCGGCAGGGAACAGATCTACATGCTGCCGGCAAGCCCCAGGCCCGGCGAAATCACAAGCTCACATGCGCCATTCATTGGCGCGCAGTTAAAAGTCATGAGCGGCGGGTAATTCTCGCCGCGCGTGAGCCGGTGCGTGTTCTTGGGCCTAGCCCGGACAAACACCGTGCATGCTTGCCCGGCCCAGGCCCGGGGGCTCCTGTCGGTGTAGTAAACAGGGGGTGTTCACTACCCCTGGACACGCACCGGCAAGTTGCAGCCTCCGGGCGAGAAGGCCATGGCGGAGAAGGAATTCACTCAAGGACGTATTCAAGGACCGGTTTCCGGCAAGGTTTACTTGCCGGGAATAGGTCTGCGCATCGCCGGCAAGATCGAGATAGACATTTCGGGAAGCAAGCCTTCCCGGCAAGGTACCCTCCGCATCCACGGCAAGGCTTGCCACGGCAAGACTTGCCGGGGGTTAGCTGGATAAGATTCAAAATAAGGCGAAAACGTCAGGATCAGAAGACAAGAAGACTGAAGATCGAAGGTTTTGCCCCCCCCCCCCCGGCAAGATCTTGCTGGGGTGGCCTGCGAAGCCCGGCAAGATCTTGCCGAGGTGGTTCGCGAAACCCGGCAAGATTTGCACCCCGGCAAGATTCTATCACTGTTCCGCCGCTTCAGCACAGCAACCAGCCTGGCATTCTGGGTCCTTCTCTGGATGTGTGGCAATGCGCCAGTGGAGGAGAGCTTAAGCGGTGCTGATGGGATGGCCCCTTTTTCCATCCCCAAGAAAGTGAGGACACCTAAACGGACACCTCATGGTGCATTAAATGCGTTCGTCCTAATCCGTCAGGGGTTAGGTATGATGACCCTGTAGCTACTTTACACCTCAATGTATGTACATTTTGCCACTGTGGTGACCCCTTCGAGCGTATAAAAGGAGGCCCAAGGCAACTGCTACAGGCAGGAGGAGGAGGAGGATCTTCTGGCCCATTCTGCATGCGTAGCTGCTCTTTGAACGTACTGTTCATCGCAAGCGCTCCTGGAGCCTGGGCTCAAGAACACTCATAATAAAACAAGGCAGGAGTAGGGTTTTACGCTGATTAGCGGCCCGAACCTAGGTAAAATCGCCCCGCGTCGATCGTTGGTTCTGCTCTTTGTGCATACCTCTCTCCCTGCCGAACCGTAAAGGGGTCCCTTAGGATCCCATAGGTGTCGTACGCCGACAGGTGGGCATGGCAGCGGCCGCGGATCTGGATCCCACCCAGATCCATTGTCAATTCTTCACGTGGATGGTCAGTGACGTGATGAGGGCTCCGGTGAGAGGATGGGGGATCTTCGTCGGAGTACCGGCGGTGTTGGGGATATAACCCCACGGTGTGACCCGCCCAGGAGGGGCCGGGTTATACTGTTGGCGACTTAATAAGGAAGCTTGAGCAGGCCCAAGAAGCCGAGACCTGAGAGCCTGGAGGCGGCTTACGAAGCGGGCCAACTGGAAGCCCAATACCCGAAGATGGAGCGTGACCCGGAGGGGTAAGCCGCCCAACGGCGACTTGCCTAGCAAGGCAAGGCGACTTAGAACCAGAGTCGGTTAAATTGTATAACCCGACCTGGACTCTTGTAAGCTCAGGGCCTCGACCTGTGTATATAAAGGCGAGACCATGTGGCGGGTAAACTTAGGTTACAATCGATCGAGAGCTAGGTTAAGCGATTTCGCTCCCTTGTAATTGATACTCAATCAATACAGCACAAAGCAGGAAGTAGGCTTTTACCTCGTCGGTGAGGGGCCGAACCTGGATAAACTCGTGCCTCTCGTCCCGTTCAACCCCTTTAAGTTAATCACCGTAGCCATGGCCTCGCACCTAAGTCCTTTCACGAGGGCATATGTCATGACAAAACCACGACAGTTGGAGCCCACCGTGGGGCCAGCGCACGGTGGTTTTGAGTTCTTGAAGGACTCTTTCCCAGGGATCGAGGGATACGCCGTTGGCAGGATGACCAAGAGTCGCCGTGTGTCGGCGTACGACACCTATGGGATCCTAAGGGACCCCTTTACGGTTCGACAGGGAGAGAGGTATGCACAAAGAACAGAACCAACGATCGACGCGGGGCGATTTTACCCAGGTTCGGGCCGCTAATCAGCGTAAAACCCTACTCCTGCCTTGTTTTATTATGAGTGTTCTTGAGCCCAGGCTCCAAGAGCGCTTGCGATGAACAGTACGTTCAAAGAGCATCTACGCATGCAGAATGGGCCAGAAGATCCTCCTCCTCCTCCTCCTGCCTGTAGCAGTTGCCTTGGGCCTCCTTTTATACGCTCGAAGGGGTCACCACAGTGGCAAAATATACATACATTGAGGTGTAAAGTAGCGACAGGGTCATCATACCTAACCCCTGACGGATTAGGACGAACGCATTTAATGCACCGTGAGGTGTCCGTTTAGGTGTCCTCACTTTCTTGGGGATGGAAAAAGGGGCCATCCCATCAGCACCGCTTAAGCTCTCCTCCACTGGCGCATTGCCACACATCCAGAGAAGGACCCAGAATGCCAGGCTGGTTGCTGTGCTGAAGCGGCGGAACAGTGATAGAATCTTGCCGGGGTGCAAATCTTGCCGGGTTTCGCGAACCACCTCGGCAAGATCTTGCCGGGCTTCGCAGGCCACCCCAGCAAGATCTTGCCGGGGGGGGGGGGGCAAACCTTCGATCTTCAGTCTTCTTGTCTTCTGATCCTGACGTTTTCGCCTTATTTTGAATCTTATCCAGCTAACCCCCGGCAAGTCTTGCCGTGGCAAGCCTTGCCGTGGATGCGGAGGGTACCTTGCCGGGAAGGCTTGCTTCCCGAAATGTCTATCTCGATCTTGCCGGCGATGCGCAGACCTATTCCCGGCAAGTAAACCTTGCCGGAAACCGGTCCTTGAATACGTCCTTGAGTGAATTCCTTCTCCGCCATGGCCTTCCCGCCCGGAGGCTGCAACTTGCCGGTGCGTGTCCAGGGGTAGTGAACACCCCCTATTTACTACACCGACACCACCATCGCCAGCAGCACCAGCCATTGGGTCGTCGGTTGCCGCCACACGGCCAGGGAGCCGCCCTGGCCGCGGTGCGAAGCCCCCAGCCCGAGGTGCCCCAGCCGCCTCGAGTGGTTGCTGCCGCCTCCTCCTGCCTCAGCACCTTGGCATCGGGCGCCGCCACCACCGTGGCTAACGCCAGCGGCAGCGGCAGCGGCGGCAAGATCTTTCGCTGTGGGGTGGGATCAACGAACAGCTTCGAGTGGTCCTCAACGAGAGATCGCCGACTAAATTAATTACGTGTTAATTCAGGTATCGTATCACTTTGGTTTCATAGCACAATGAAGTCCTTGCAGGTTGCAGCTAACATTCCTTGCTGGGGAGGTTCCCACATGACACCCCAAGTTTGGCATACATACCAATACCTTGGTTAAATTTCCAACGGTCAACATCCATGTCCGGCACCAGAATCATGATTCCTTCCATAATGCAGCAAAACGCATCAGCACCGGTCATGTCCCCATCACGCGCCTCCGGACAAGGGGAGCAGGCTCTTTATAACCGCTCCGTTGTCTTCGGAACCTCACGTACGTCGGTCCTGAATTCCCAAGTGACCAGGCAAGCAGAGGCTGTGAGGCTCTGAGCTCCCTCTCTCCAATGGGCCGGAAGAAACTGAAGAAGATGCAGAGCGCGGCGCAGCAGCAGAAGGGGAAGCTCTACATCATCATCGCCTGCATCGCCCTGCTCGTCTGCGGATGCAAGACCCGTAAGTATCTGGTTTACTGCTGCTATGCATTGTACTCTGTCCACAGACGCATGGGTGCACTGGAGCTACAGCCATCTCAGACTGAGATCCTGGATCAATGTGGTACTGGTAGTAGCTCATATGCATGGTATACGGTGTAATGTGAAATGTCCATTCAGGGTTTCAGGCCACCTAAAATACATTTATTCGAAGTAGAAATGGTCGCTCGACTCTACATTGATGCAGTACGTGGGCTCAACTAGAAAAGGTTTAAACATACAGTTGGACGTTAACTACTCCCACCGTAAAGAAATGTAACAAGTTTTTTATACCCTATGAAAAAAAAAGTCTTACATTTTGTATTTTCAACGTAGGGTTGACTGACAATATTTTAAAATATCCCTTGACAAACTATGACAGTCACACAAGTTTGATTAGTTCTTTTTTTGCTTTAAGTTTGATTAGTTCGTATAGTATATAAACATAAGTACTCCCTCTAGATACATCCGTTTGAACGACAAGTAATATGGATCGGAGCAAGTAAAACTTTCTTCACTTGCTTGAGTTTAGTGGAATTTCACGAAAATTAATGTGATAGTACATACACTAATTTTATCGCACAGGGAGTACTCACCGTCGTGATTTGGACTTGCAAGACGTGCATGGCTGCAGGTGTCAAGCGGCAGAAAAAATAGCTCACTAGGAAAATGTAAGCACTGTCATAATTCTCCAGCGTGGATAGTGCAAAATTACTCAACGTACCGTACACATGTGCATCAAAGGTGTGATTGGTTTGAGGGTACAGCGAAACGAGACGGGTTGGTTCCATCAAGGCCATGGCAGCAGATTGATCCATCGTACATTTCCTCAATGCCGTCTGTCCGTCTCCTGTCTGTCAGTCAACGTATGCTATTGCTAAGCTACCAAGTTTTTGACAAGCATTTGTATATAGGGCAGATTAAATCCGTAGGTAAATATGGGATGAGAAATTATTGAAGTCCCGTGTATGGGTGTAAAAATATCACATTTTGGCAAATACAGTTACAAAAACGGTGCAACCAATCCAGGGACTGTATAGTCAGGTAGTAACCCTAGCTTCTTGTAGATAGTCTCTCTTAGAACATGTATAAACCGGTATTTGCTTATGTATCCGTGTTTGTTTCTATTGCAAAGGTGCCTAAGCAAGTGATTGTGCTATATAAATAAGCTATGGTAAATAAGATATCTGAATACCTTGCATTGTACACGACCTTATGACTCGCATGTTTAGTGAAAACTTGTAATTCTCAGTCTAATCTAATATAGAGCTCTACACTATATCATTTATCTCTGTTTAATTTCTACAAGTGTTTTTAATGGATGCATAAGATTTACCCCGTACCTAGCCATCGGCTGGAGAGGAAAAACACATCTAGTGCCCCCGCGTCATCTCATCAAGCAACTCGGGTGGCTCGCCGCCGCCGCTGCTCCGGGCCCCTCCCCATCCCCTTTCTCCCTCGCCGTTGCCGGCGGGTGCCGTTCGGCCAAAGCTCCGGTCGGTGATCGGCGGCGGCAGGACTCCTGCTTCTAGGCCCTTCCTCCCCTTGCTGACATGGATGCGGTCATCAAGGTCATGGGCGTGGTGGCGGATCCCGGCATCGATTGCATTAATGGTCGTACTTCCTAGCGGACGACCATGGGCTGGTGGTGGACTGCTCCTCCGCGTCTTGTTTTGGGCGCCTCGCCTGGTAGCCGTGTTGGTCAGGCGTAGCAAGGCACGAGACGGTGGGTCTGACCACCGATGTTGGCCGACTCCGTCTGGGGTGTGTTGAATAAGTAGGCAATTTTTCGACTAATTTAATCCATAAACAAATCACTAGCATGGCATTGACAGAATTAACGACATACTGATTCTGATCTTAACAAGCACGTACTATGCAAACAGTAGACGCATCTACACATAATGCTAGTACTGCTAATGCGGAAATAAACAGGAGCGGGATAAACGTGTTATACCCTCCAGTAGGCCAGGCAGAAGCCGCGGCGGCGGTGGCGGCAGCGGCGTCCTCGGCGGCCTTCTTGTCGGCCTCGAGCTTCTCAGCGGAGAGACGGTCGGCGTCGGACTGAGACATGGTGATGATGAATGCGACGCGGACGTAGAGGAAGCAGACGAACGGAGGCGAGCAGTCGCGTAGTCGCTTCCCAAAAACCTATTCGCCCCTCTCCCGTACAGGATCTGGAGAGTCGGGGTTTCGGAGACCTGCTCTCCCGTAGATAGTGTATGCGGCGGACAGGATGGAGTCACCAGCGGCAGCAGCAGCAGCAAAGGAACGACGGTGGGCGGTGCGCGTGGAGCAGATGTGATCTGTTCGTGGCGGCTAAGGTTAGGAGACACCTCACACTTATATAGGTGCAACCGCGTGGAGAAACGTGGGCTCGACCCATGTCCGAGTCCGTGACAGCCCATGATCAGCTGTCAGAAAACTTTCCGTTACTGACTGGCAAAAATAAGCGCATAGGTGTGAGCTCGACTCGGCTCATTCCCGCAACCCGCGTCGTGACGAGGCGAGGTGTGGCGTGGCGTGGCGAGGCGGGCGGTGGAGGAGGAGTGCGCGAGGGCCTGTTCTATTCTCAAGCTCCAATAGCATGTGGAAGAGAAACCCTTATAAGGAGGTCCAACTCCTCTCCAACTTCCGGGGTGAGACTAAACATCCCACTACACCTAGTGCCAATTAAACCCACATGGGCCCTTAGAGGTTTTCAGAAATTGTTAGATGGGCCCTAGGCCCAACGTAATATTTCAACAATCCCCCACCAGATCTCGAGGGCCCATTGTGTCCTCTGTTCCAATTGTTGTTTTGATATACCAGTGTTTCAGTGAAGACCTGTTAAGGTTGAACTTCACCTAGAGAAAGTAGCTACACCCCTTCACAACTGAACAATGGACTATGCCTTGAATTGTCAGGTTGGCGTAAAGATGCTTCACCACATGTCTTACTAGTACTAGGCTGCTGAAGGCTGACCCCTCGGGTGGAGCATATAAGTCACACTCCTAGCCTATTCATGAGCTTACTAAAGATCACCCCAATCTCATAGACGGTGACCAGCAGTCGGGCTCATATAGGTGTGTTCCTCCAAAGATCGCTCTGTATGATAGCATCTTGCTTACATAAGCTTTGGAACACATTAAGACAATAGTCATCCTACCATACACTATCGAGAGTATTGCATCTCCAACAGAGTGGGTTAGTATAGTTACTCTCCTCAGTTCACCACTGGCTTGTTTTCCCAGGTCCTACTTCACGGGATCTCCGATCACATAGGTTGGGTTACCACCATGGCAACTCATGTGGGTCTCATACTCATCTCCCTCGATGCATTATCTATCACAACACGTGATAGCCCTTTTGCAAAGGGATCTGCCAGATTCTTAGCCGTTTGGACATACTCCAACGCTATCACTTCGGAGTTTCTTAATTTTCTGACAGCTTTTAATCTCATTCTTATGTGTTTGTTGGACTTCATGTTGTCCTTTGAACTCTTCACCTTGGTGATGACACTCTAATTGTCACAGTTCATAAGGATAGCCGGAACCGGTTTATCAACCAATGTCAAGTCCATCAGAAGATCTCGAAGCCATCCTGCTTCGACACCAAATGTGTCTAATGTTGTTAATTCTGCTTCCATTGTCGATCTCGTTAAGATCGTTTGCTTGCAAGACTTCCAGGAAACAGCGCCACCTCCAAGGATAAACATATACCCAGTTGTGGCCTTCATCTCATCAGCATCAGAGATCCAATTCGCATCACTATACCCTTCAAGTACCGACGGGTATCTGGTAAGTGAATTCCATAGTTCATAGTACCTTTCATATAGCACATAACTCTCTCAATAGCATGCCAATGTACATAACCCGGATTGGAAACAAACCGGCTTAGTTTGCTCACAGCAAACGCGATGTCAGGCCTCGTTGCGCTCGCTAGGTACATGTGTGAACCAATGATTTGTGAGTATCTCAGTTGATCCTTAGTTGTGCCTTCGAACTTTCGAACCAACACACTAGGATCATATGGTGTTTGAGATGGTTTGCAGTCCGAATATCCAAAACGACTCAACACCTTCTCAACATAATGGGATTGCAGAAGTGTAATCCCACCCTCATTATATCTCACTAGCTTGATGGTCAAGATAACATCAGCCAGACCCAGGTCTTTCATCTCAAAGTTCTGAGATAGAAACGACTTGACCTCCTCAATGACTTTGAGGTTGGTTCCGAATATCAGTATGTCATCAACATACAAGCACATTATAACTCCTTCACCCCCACCATGGCAATAGTATACACATTTGTCAGCTTCATTAACAACGAAGCCAAAAGATGTCAGAGTTGTATTAAACTTATCATGCCATTGCTTAGGTGCTTATTTCAGGCCATATAAAGATTTCAGCAACCTACACACTTTTCCTTCCTGACCATCTATCACAAAGCCATCTGGCTGTTGTATGTAGATTTCCTCGTGTAGCTCTCCATTCAGGAAAGCCGTCTTAACATCCATCTGGTGGACGAGAAGACCATGTGAGGCCGCCAACGAGAGTAATACTCGAATGCTGGTCAGTCTGGCCACAGGTGAATAAGTATCGAAGAAATCTTCCTCTTCTTTCTGGTTATAGCCCTTGGCCACAAGCCTAGCCTTGTACTTTTCAATCGTATCATCGGGCCTAAGCTTCTTTTTGAACACCCACTTACATCCCAATGGTTTGCAACCATAGGGACGCTCAGTGATCTCCCATGTCCCGTTAGCCATGATGGAATCCATCTCGCTACGGACCGCATCCTTCCAGTAGTCAGCTTTTGGAGAGGCATACGCTTCTGAAATAGAAGGGAGAATCATCCACGAGGTACACGAAGAAATCATCACCAAAGGTCTTTGCAGTCCTTTGTCTCTTGCCCCTACCAAGGGTTTCCTCATAATCCTCCTCAGGATTTTTGTCATGTGTTTGTTCATAATATTCCATAGGAATGGCAGGCTCAGGAGTCTCCCCAGATTCTTGTCTAGAAGTGCTTTGCATATCTCTCATAGGAAAAATATCCTCGAAGAATGTAGCATCCTTAGACTCCATAATTGTACCGACCCTCTGGTCAGGTACCTCATATTTCACTACTAGAAATCTATAGCCAATGTTATTCTTAGCGTATCCCAAATTAACACAGTCCACAGTCTTTGGTCCAAGCTTACGCTTTTTGGGGATAGGCACATTTACCTTCGCCAAACAGCCCCAAGTACGCAAGTACGAGAGTGTTGTCCTTCTCTTCACTCATTTCTCATAGGGAGTGATCACATTATCCTTTGTCGGAACTTTATTCAGGACATGACATGCCGTCAATATAGCCCCCCCACCATGCCTTGGATAAACCCGATGTATCTAACATGGCGTTAACCAAATCAATTAGAGTACGGTTTTTCCGCTCGGCAACCCCTTTTGACTGGGGTGAATAGGGAGGCGTCCTCTCATGAATAATGCGGTGTTCCGCACAAAAAGAATCAAACTCACTCGAGAAGTACTCTCCACCACGATCTGATCGGACTCGTTTAATTTTCTTTTCAAGTTGATTCTCAACTTCTGCTTTATAGATTTTAAAGTAGTGTAGAGCCTCATCTTTAGTATTTAACAGATACACATAGCAATATCTAGTGGAATCATCTATCAATGTCATGAAGTATTTCTTTCCACCTTTAGTCAACACACCATTCATCTCACAAAGATCAGAATATATGAGTTCTAATGATGCCAAGTGTCTTTCCTCCGCAGCCTTGTGAGGCTTGCGAGGTTGCTTAGCTTGCACACATGAAAGGCACTTAGAACCTTCGGCTAAAGTGAAACTCGGGATTAAATCCAACTTAGCTATCCGCGTCATAACACCAAAACTAATGTGACAAAGACATGAATGCCAAACTTCAGATTCATTAACACGCGAATGAATATGTTTCACAACTTTATTACAAAAATCTGCGAGGGAAAGGCGGAACATCCCTCCGCTCTCATAACCTTTTCCAACAAATAGTCCATATTTAGTAACAACTAATTTATTAGACTCGAAGACCAACTTAAACCCTTCTCTACATAGAAGGGAGCCACTAACAAGGTTCTTCTTGATGGCAGGGACATGCTGCACGTTCTTCAGCTGCACGATCCTTCCCAAAGTAATCTTTAGTTCGACCGTGTCAACACCATGAATAGAAGCACTCGCGCCATTCCCCATCAATATGGACCCGTGGCCTGTGACCTAGTAAGAAGAGAACAATGAAATGTCAGCACACACATGAACACCTGCACCTGTGTCCACCCACCAATCGGTGGGCTGAAACACTGAAAAAACAGTAAATAAATTACCATACCCAGATGCACCATTCTCATTGTTGCCCACAATCATGTTGACAGACTTGGAGTCCTGTCCTGGCTTCTTATACTTGTTTGGGAACTTGTTGGCCCAATGTTCAACCGAACCACAAGTGAAGCAGCCCTCATCCTTCTTGTTCTTCTTGAAGGTCTTTTTGCCCTACTTCTTAAAGTCGGTATTGTGTTGGACACCGTTCTTTCCCTTGGGCTTGTGGGAGTTGAAGTTCCTCTGGTTCACCATGCTGGCGACAGAAGTTCCTTCGACCCCTTTTCTGTGTGAGTCCTTTTCCCTCGAGTTCTGCTCAACACTCAGATGGCCGATGGCATCCTCTACAGAGAATTCACGCCTCTGATGCTTCAGAGTGGTAGCAAAGTTTCTCCACGAATTAGGGAGCTTAGCGATTATACATCCCGCGACAAACTTGCCCGGTAAATCACACTTAAGAAGCTCAAGCTCCTTAACGATGCATATTATCTCATGAGCCTGCTCCAATACAGGACGGTTCTCAACCATCTTGTAATCGTGGAACTGCTCTATAATATACATCTAGCTCCCAGCATCGGTGGCCCCGAATTTAGATTCGAGCGCCTCCCACAAGTCCTTGGCAACATGCACATGTAAATATGCGTCAACCAATTTATCTCCGATCACGCTAAGAACTGCTCCGAGAAATACGATGGTGGCCTCCCTGAACACATTCTCCTGTTCAGGAGCAATCGTTCCCGTGGAGACACCGGCGACCCAGAACACGTTCATAGCCGTGAGCCATAAAGTGATCTTAGTCTGCCAACGCTTAAAGTACGTACCAGTAAACTTATCCGGTTTCAGTGCAGCGGCAAAGCCACTTGCTGAAAAAATCCTACACATAATAGTTTTTTGGATGGTTAAAAAAGTAGGCAATTTTTCGACTAATTTATTCCATAAACAAATCACTAGCATGGCATTGAAAGAATTAACGACATACTGATTCTGATCTAGACAAGAACGTACTATGCAAATAGTAGACGCATCTACAAATAATGCTAGTACTGCTAATGCGGAAATAAACAGGGGCGGGATAAACGTGTTATACCCTCCAGTAGGCCAGGCAGAAGCCGCGGCGGCAGTAGCGGCAGCGGCGTCCTCGGCGGCCTTCTTGTCGGCCTTGAGCTTCTTAGTGGCGAGACGGTCGGCGTCGGACTGAGACATGGTGATGATGAAGGCGACGCGGACGTAGAGGAAGCAGACGAACGGAGGCGAGCAGTCGCGTAGTCGCTTCCCAAAAACCTATTCGCCCCTCTCCCGTACAGGATCTGGAGAGGCAGGGTTTCAGATACCTGCTCTCCCATCTACCGTGTATGCGGTGAACAGGATGGAGTCACCGGCGGCAGCAGCAGTAGCAGCAAAGGAACGATGGTGGGCGGTGCGCATGGAGCAGATGTGATCTGTTCGTGGCAGCTAAGGTTAGGAGACACCTCACACTTATATAGGCGCAGCCGCGTGGAGAAACAAGGGCTCGACCCACATCCGACTCCGTGACAGCCCACGATCCAACGTCTCAGATCATGGCCCAGCTGTCAGAAAACTCTCTGTTACTGACTGGCAAAAATAAGCGCATAGGTGTGAGCTTGGCTCGGCTCATTCCCGCAACCCGCGGCACGTGATGGCTCGTGTCCGCGTCAGTATTTCCACGAAAAGGAAGGGATGATGCAGCACAGCTACGGTAGGTATTTCCCTCAGTTATGAAACCTAGGTTATCGAACCAGTAGGAGAACCAAGCAACACTATGTAAATGGTACCTGCACACAAAGAACAAATACTTGCAACCCGACGCGTAAGAGGGGTTGTCAATCCCTCTCGGGTAAAAGATTGGTAAAGAGATAGATTAGTAGATGCAAATAAAATAACGGCAAATAAAATTCAGTGAGTTATTTTTGGGTTTTTGGTAATATAGATATGAAAATAAAAGATGCAAATAAATAAAAGGCAAATAGCAATATAGATCTGAAAATATATGATGAGAAAATAGACCCGAGGGCCGTAGATTTCACTAGTGGCTTCTCTCGAGAAAATAGCATACGGCAGGTAAACAAATTACTGTTGGGCAATTGATAGAACATCGAATAATTATGACGATATCTAGGCAATGATCATTATATAGGCATCACGTCCAAGATTAGTAGACCGACTCCTGCCTGCATCTACTACTATTACTCCACACATCGACCGCTATCTAGCATGCATCTAGTGTATTAAGTTCATGGAGACACGGAGTAATGCAATAAGAACGATAACATGATGTAGACAAGATATATTCATGTAGGAATAGACCCCATCTTGTTATCCTTAATAGCAATGATACATACGTGTCTTGCTGCCCCTTCTGTCACTGGGAAAGAACACCGTACTATCGAACCGAAAAACAAAGCACCTCTTCCCATGGCAAGAAAAATCGTTCTAGTCGGCCTAACTAAACCAAAGATTCGAAGAAGAAATACGAGGCTATAAGTAATCATGCATATAAGAGATCAAAGAAACTCAAATAACTTTCATGGATATATAGATCTGATCATAAACTCAAAGTTCATCGGATCCCAACAAACACACTGCCAAAAAGAGTTACATCAAATAGATCTCCAAGAGACCATTGTATTGAGAATCAAAAAGAGAGAAAAAGCCATCTAGCTACTGCCTACGGACCCATAGGTCTACAATGAACACGCATCATCAGAGAGGCACCAATGAGGATGATGAACCCCTCCGTGATGGTGTCTAGATTGGATCTGGTGGTTCTGGAACTTGCGGCGGTTGGAATTGTGTTTCGTCGACTCCCCTAGGGTTTTTGGATTTTTGGGGTATTTATAGAGCAAAGAGGCGGTGCGGGAGGCCACCGAGGTGGACACAACCCTGTGGTACTTCTTTGGCCCAAGTTGTGTCTTCTGGTCCATAAAAATTCTCCAAAAAGTTTCGCTGCATTTGGACTCTGTTTGGTACTGATATTCTGCGAAGTAAAAAACAAGCAAAAAAACAGCAACTGGCACTGGGCACTATGTCAATATGTTAGTCCCAAAAAATGATATAAAGTTATTATAAAATGATTGTAAAACATCCAAGAATGATAATATAACAGCATGGAGCAATCAAAAATTATAGATACGTTGGAGACGTATCAGCATCCCCAAGCTTAATCCATGCTCGTCCTCGAGTAGGTAAATGATAAAAATAGAATTTTTGATGTGGAATGCTGCCTATCATTTTCATCACATTCTTTTCTTTTGTAGCATGGACATATGGACTTTTATATGGTTCAAAGCCATAGTCTAGTTTTGACATGAAGATTTAAATACTCAAGCATATCAACAAGCAACCATGTCTTTCAAACTATCAACACTAAAGAAAGTTATCCCTAGCCCATCATGCTCAAGCATTGATCCATTCATGAAACACACTCGCATATTAGCTACATCCAATGCTCAAGTACGATCATAGTGCCCCTTAGTTGGTGCTTTATAAGAGAAGATGGAGACTCAAATAAAAATAAAAATTGCATAAAGTAAATAGAAAGGCCCTTCGCAGAGGGAAGTAGGGATTTGTAGAGGTGCAAAAGCTCAAAGCTTAAATTGAGAGATAATTTTTTTTTAGAGTCATACTTTTCTCGTCAACGAAAACGACCGAGTAATTCCCAACACTTTCCATGCTAGATATATCATAGGCGGTTCCCAAACAGAAAATAAAGTTTATTCCTTTTTCCACCATTCTTTCATAATTCATGGCTAGCCGTATCCACGGGTGCCTTCCATACCCACACTTTCCAAGGAATTTATTATTTGACAACATAAAGTAAAATTCTTTTTCATTTCGGGACAGGGCATCCCTATTACCGCCGTACTCTCGTGCAATGACAAGTTAATAAACACTCATCTTGAGAATAACACATCTAGCATGGAAAATATTGGCCACCCCCTGCCGCTTCATGAGCGGTACGGGCACACAAAAAGGAATTTATTTTGAAAATTAGAGATGGCACATACAAATTTTCTTAGAACGGCACGAAAATACCACATATAGGTAGGTATGGTGGACTCATATGGCAAAATTGGGTTTAAGGATTTTGGATGCACAAGTAGTATTTCTACTTAGTACAAGTGAAGGCTAGCAAAAAGATTGAGAAGCAACCAACCAAGAAACAAAAAATCACATAAGCAAGCATTAAGCATAACTAACACCGAATAATGCACCACAAGTAGGATGTAATTTCATTGCATAACTATTGACTTTCGTGCTTGCATAGGGAATCACAAACCTTAACACCAATATTCTTACTAAAGCATAATTACTCACCAACATGACTCACATATCACTATCATCATATCTCAAAACTATTACAAAGAATCAAGTTTATTTTGCCCAATGATCTTCATGAAAGTTTTTATTATATCCCTCTTGAATATCTATCACTTTGGTACTAGTTTCATATGTTGCTTTTGATAAGCTCAAACAAATTTAAGTGAAGAACATGAGCATAAAATTTTCATCTCTGAAAATAATATAAGTGAAGCATGAGAGGATTTCTTCAAAATTACTAACTCTCAAATAAATCTAAGTGAAGCATGAGAGCATTTCTTCAAAACATATTAAAGCACACCGTGCTAAAAAAGATATAAGTGAAGCACTAGAGCAATTCCATAGCTCAAAAAATTTAAGTGAAACATGAAGAGCAATTCTAACAAATCATAGCATAATTTTGGCTCTCTCAAATAGGTGTGTCCAGCAAGGATACTAGTGACAAACTAAAAATCAAAATAAGCAAAGTCTCATATAATACAAGACGCTCCAAGCAAAGCTCGTGATATGTGACGAATAAAAATATAGTTCCAAGTAAAATACCGATGGTCGTTAGAAGAAAGAGGGGATGCCACTCGGGGCATCCCCAAGCTTAGTTGCTTGTTTCTCCTTGAATATTATCTTGGGGTGCCATGGGGCATCCCCAAGCTTAGGATCTTCTTACTCCGTATTCCTTCATTCATCGTGATCTCACCCAAAACTTGAAAACTTCAATCACACAAAACTTAACAAAACCTTTGTGAGATCCGTTAGTATAAGAAAACCAATATTTACTTTAAGTACTGTAGCAACCCCATTCATATTTATTATTGCATTATATCTACTATATTCTAACTTTACCATGGCTTATACCCCCCGATACAATCCATAGATTCATCAAAATAAGCACACAATGCAAAGAAAACAGAATCTGTCAAAACAGAACAATCTGTAAAGATGCGAATTGTTCTCCTACTTCTGTAACTCCAAAAATGCTGAAAAAATAGGAAAACAGAGGCAATTTGTATATCAATCTTGTGTAAAAACATTCAGATTTTTTCGTCGCTTCTGTGAATTTAAACAATTCTGTTACTGGACACAAAAGTTTCTGTTTTTCAATAGGATCAAATCAACTATCACCAAACATGATCCCAAAGGCTTAGCTTGGCAAAAAAACTAATTAAAACATAAAAACAGAATCATAACAGTAGCATAATTTTGCAAACACTCAAAAACAGAAAGAACAAGGCAAAAATAAATTTTATTCATTGGGTTGCCTCCCAACAAGCGCTATCGTTTTATGCCCCTAGCTAGGCATAAGATTTTATCGATGCTCACATGAAAGATAAGAATTGAAACACAAAGAGAGCATCATGAAACATATGACAAACCCATTTAATTCTAACATACTTCCTATGCATAGGAATTTTATAAGCAAACAAATTATCATGACAAGAAGAACCTAGCATATGCAAGGAAGGAGAAGGAAACAATAGCAATCTCAACATGAAGAGAGGTAATTTAGTAACATGAAAATTTCTGCAACCATATTTTCCTCTCTCATAATAATTGCATGTAGGATCATAATCAAATTAAACAATTTAGCTATCATATGAAATTTTCTCTTCATGATCCACATGCATAAAAGTTTTGTAATCTTCCAAGATAGTGGGATTAACATCAACTAAAGTCATGACCTCTCCAAACCCACCTCTATCAAAAACTTCATAAGATTTAACACTCTCCAAATATGTGGGATTATTTTTACCTAAAATTGACGCTCTTCTGAACCCACTTTCAATATTATTGCAAATAACATATTCATCATGAGGCTTAAATAAATTTTCAAGATCATAAGAAGAATCAGCCCAATCATGATCATTGCAATAAGTAGTGGACATAGCAAAATTAGCATCCCCAAGCTTGGGGTTTTACATATTATTAGCACAATTGACATTAATAGAATTTATAGTAAAATCATTGCAATCATGCGTTTCATTCAAGGAGCTATCATGAATCACTTCATAAATTTCTTCATCACAATTTTCAGATTCACGAATCTCAAGCAAAACTTCATAAAAATAATCTAGTGCACTCAACTCACTAGCAATTGGTTCATCATGATTGGATCATTTAAAAAGATTAGCAAGTGGATGGGGATCCATATCAATAGATTTTTAGCAAGCGAAGATGCAAGCATATAGAAGGAACATGGCAACACAAGCAAACAAAAGATCGAACGAGAAAAAGGCAAATGGAAAAAGGCAAAAATAAAAAGGCAAATTTTTGTGAAGTGGGGGAGATGAAAACAAGAGGCAAATGGCAAATAATGTAAATTGCAAGGAGATGAGATTTGAGATTAGGAACCTGATAGATGTTGATGATGTTTCCCCGGCAACGGCGCCAGAAATCCTTTCTTGATGGCTCGTGTCCGCGTCAGTATTTCCCCGAAGAGGAAGGGATGATGCAGCACAGCTACGGTAGGTATTTCCCTCAGTTATGAAACCAAGGTTATCGAACCAGTAGGAGAACCAAGCAACACTATGTAAATGGTACCTGCACACAAAGAACAAATACTTGCAACCCGACGCGTAAGAGGGGTTGTCAATCCCTCTCGGGTAAAAGATTGGTAAAGAGATAGATTGGTAGATGCAAATAAAATAACGGCAAATAAAATTCAGCGAGGTATTTTTGGGTTTTTGGTAATATAGATCTGAAAATAAAAGATGAAATAAATAAAAAGGCAAAATAGCAATATAGATCTGAAAATATATGATGAGAAAATAGACCCGGGGGCCGTAGATTTCACTAGTGGCTTCTCTCAAGAAAATAGCATACGGTGGGTAAACAAATTACTGTTGGGCAATTGATAGAACATCGAATAATTATGATGATATCCAGGCAATGATCATTATATAGGCATCATGTCCAAGATTAGTATACCGACTCCTGCCTGCATCTACTACTATTACTCCACACATCGACTGCTATCCAGCATGCATCTAGTGTATTAAGTTCATGGAGAAATGGAGTAATGCAATAAGAACGATGACATGATGTAGACAAGATATATTCATGTAGGTATAGACCCCATCTTGTTATCCTTAATAGCAATGATACATACGTGTCTTGTTGCCCCTTCTGTCACTGGGAAAGAACACCGTATGATCGAACCCATCACAAAGCACCTCTTCCCATGGCAAGAAAAATCGATCTAGTCGGCCTAACTAAACCAAAGATTCAAAGAAGAAATACGAGGCTATAAGTAATCATGCATATAAGAGATCAAAGAAACTCAAATAACTTTCATGGATATATAGATCTGATCATAAACTCAAAGTTCATCGGATCCCAATAAACATACTGCAAAAAAGAGTTACATCAAATAGATCTCCAAGAGACCATTGTATTGAGAATCAAAAAGAGAGAAGAAGCCATCTAGCTACTGCCTACGGACCCGTAGGTCTACAATGAACTACTCATGCATCATCGCAGAGGCACCAATGAGGATGATGAACCCCTCCGTGATGGTGTCTAGATTGGATCTGGTGGTTAACTTGCGGCGGCTGGAATTGTGTTTCGTCGACTCCCCTAGGGTTTTTGGATTTTTGGGGTATTATAGAGCAAAGAGGTGGTGCGGGAGGTCACCAAGGTGGGCACAACCCTCTGGTACTTCTTTGGCCCAAGTTGTGTCTTCTGGTCCATAAAAATTCTCCAAAAAGTTTCGCTGCGTTTGGACTCCGTTTGATACTGATATTCTGCAAAGTAAAAAACAAGCAAAAAAACAGCAACTGGCACTGGGCACTATGTCAATAGGTTAGTCCCAAAAAATGATATAAAGTTACTATAAAATGATTGTAAAACATCCAAGAATGATAATATAACAACATGGAACAATCAAAATTATAGATACGTTGGAGATGTATCAGCGCGTCGTGACGAGGCGAGGCGAGGCGTGGCGTGGCGTGGCGAGGCGGGCGGCGGCGGAGGAGTGTGCGAGGGCCTCTTCTATTCTCAAGCTCCAATAGCATGTGGAAGAGAAACCCTTAGAAGGAGGTCCAACTCCTCTCCAACTTCCGGGGTGGGACAAAACTTCGCACTACACCTTGTGCCAATTAAACCCACATGGGCTCTTAGGGATTTTCAGAAATTTTTAGATGGGCCCTAGGCCCACCCTAATATTTCAACAGGGTGGTGGTCATTGTTGCCATTGTGCGATGATACCCGTCGTCCTGATCTGACCAGTCTTGGGTGGGGACGCCGGAGTGGCCGGTTTGTCACCCAGATTTGCCAGTTGAGATGACCACTCCGGCCTATGGCAGTGACCATGTTGAGGATTAGGTGACCATCGAAAGGTCTTTGTGAGGGTTCCTCCCTCCAGATCCGGTGGTTGACTTCGGCAGCGTGATGCAAACTATGGACGACGGCTTGACATAGAGGGGTGGTTGTGTAGCAGGGACGGATGCACATCACATATAGCTGCTCAGACCGCGGAAAAATGATGGCGACAACACATCAGTGACATTGATGGTGGTGCTAATCAAGAACCCAATATCGAGCTCTGTCGAGCTCCGAGGTGAAAGCCTAGGTATGATTTAAGTTGGTTATAACTAGCAATGGCAATTTTTTTATGCCATTACCTTGCTGAAGGCATTACTCAGATATGCTCGGACTGGTTCTTCAGGGTGAAAACCTAGATTCTAGCCTTGGGTGGTTGGATTCGGCGACTGCATTGCTCGAGCGTCGCTCCTTTCCTGAAGGCTTTGCTATTGAAAAACCTCGTCATCCTGTCATGAGATGGTTTGTCCGGATATAGTCATTGATGTAGTTTGTCGAACGTGGATCCAATCATTTTTTCTTTCTTTCCTCGCCTCCGCATAGCTTTGCTCTTACATGACTTTGCTATATACCGAAGTATTTTTGTGTGTGCGAGTGTTGTTGTTGGTTGTGTCCGTCATAGTTGTGCAGAGGCTGAGTGTGTGATCATTGTATGTGTATCCTCTTGATGCTCCATTTTGAGCTAATAAAATTCACCCTTTGTCAAAAAAATAAGATTTATCACGTTCATTAATTTGAAAGGGTTATAGAATTGTTACGACAATAAAAAAGAAGAGCTAGACCAAAATAATTCTATTCTTCAACATGATATCTCTCAAATGCCTTGCTCCCGCAATCTTCCAAAGATTTGTCTTCTATTTGATGATGTCAAGACTAATTATCAATGCGTAAAATTGTTGTGGAAGACTCAAGCATTCCTTTCATTCCAAATGATCCAACAAATGAACAAGGTTTGGGAAGCCATAGCTCTCCTTCTAGGCAAATTTGCACCTCACATGTTATGTCACCAATCTTTGATAGAGTGGACCATCACCCCTCAGACAATGTTGAGCCTCACAAGGTGTTGGGGGAATATATAATTATACCTGAGTGTCACACCTGGTTCTACAAGGCTAGTCAACAAAAGTCCAAGCAAAATTTCATGGTCAACAAGTCAAAGGATAAACTGAGCTAACCCCACCTATTAGAAACCCATAGGTTATAACTTTCCCGTGCTTACCGTTTCACTAAAAGCGTATTCCTGGTTTACGCTTTCGACATCAACCTGGTTTAGTTATTTTCTGCTTAAATTTAAATAGCTAAATTTTAAACAAACTTTGAGTGACCATAAGTTGCTCATTTTAACTCCAAATGAATCGATCCTTTTTGGAGATGGTTTGTATTGAAATTCTCTTTCCAAACGAATGCTTGGTAGAATTTATTGCACTTTATGTTTCTGTTTTGCCTTTTGGGGAATTATGATTACCAAAGGAAAAAATATTTATAAATATTTTCTAGAGGATTTAATCTTGTTGGTGAACAAGACTACCCTACAACCCCTCTAGTGAAGGAAAGTTTCCTAAACCCTTGCTTGCTATGCCATGTGATGGATCTTGGATTTTTCATGGTTTATGCCATGTGTAAAAATGCATATCATTGTTTTATTTAAATGCTTGAGAAAAGAAATGAAACAGTTACTTGCTTCTTATGCTTACGGCTCTGAATAAAGAAACTTTTCATACTAAAACAGGAGCATTTCATATGTTGGTTTTGTATGGTTTTATTTTGAGAATTTTGTTGCTACGGTTATGTTGTCAAATATTGATGAGTTACTTGCAATGATGAGCATGTTTACTTGTTGAGCATTTTGACTTGATGTTGTGATATTGTGTTGCTAGTAGTATTGTTGTTACGTTTTCAGTGTGTTAAGCTTTAAATCTCTATCGGCTTGATCAAGCCACAAGTGCCACAAAACCGAATTTTATTTAGTACACCCATGTGGTATGTTGGGAGATCCTAATAGGTGCTTAGGACACATTTTCTTACTAAGTTATACCTATAGATCAAGTGGGGACTTGTGGAGGTACTTGATCGGTCAAGTTGAATGCTTGATAGAATCACGAGGGGGCATTTGATATCATGAAAAAGCTGATAAGAACCAGTCTCTCTCTCTCTCCCCCCTCCCTCTCTCTCTCTCTGTAAGGTTAGAGTCCTTTATGGTATTATAATGGGAGACTCTAATCTTATGGTCTATATTGGTGACGCATCTTCGCCAAAATGTTTTGTTGCATTGGTATAGTGTATGACCTCTGCAAAGTTATTTGAGTAGTCGTGTCCATGGAATGGACGGAGTCAGGGTAACTGATAAACCTCAAGTATAGGGGATCACAACAGTTTTCGAGGGTAGAGTATTGAACCCAAATTTATTGATTCGACACAAGGGGAGCCAAAGAATATTCTCAAGTATTAGCAGCTGAGTTGTCAATTCAACCACACCTGAAAGACTTAATATCTGCAGCAAAGTGTTTTGTAGCAAAGTAATATGGAAGTAACGGTAACAGTGGCAAAAGTAACAGTAGCAGTTTTGTAGTGATTGTAACAGCAGCAACGGAAAACTAACTTAGCAAAGATCAATATGTGAAAAGCTCGTAGGCAACGGATCAGTGATGGATAATTATGTCGGATGGCATTCATCATGCAACAGTTATAATCTAGGGTGACACAGAACTAGCTCCAATTCATCAATATAATGTAGGCATGTATTCCGTATATAGTCATACATGCTTATGGAAAAGAACTTGCATGACATCTTTTGTCCTACCCTCACGTGGCAGCAGGGTCCTAATGGAAACTAAGGGATATTAAGGCATCCTTTTAATAGAGAACCGGAACAAAGCATTAGCACTTAGTGAATACATGAACTCCTCAAACTACGGTCATCACCGGGAAGTGTCCCGACTATTGTCACTCCGGGGTTGCCGGATCATAACACGTAGTAGGTGACTATAACTTGCAAGATAGGATCAAGAACACAAATATATTCATGAAAACATAATAGGTTCAGATCTGAAATCATGGCACTCGGGCCCTAGTGACAAGCATTAAGCATAGCAAAGTCATAGCAACATCAATCTCAGAACATAGTGGATACTAGGGATCAAACCCTAACAAAACTAACTCGATTCCATGATAAATCTCATCCAACCCATCACCGTACAGCAAGCCTACGATGGAATTACTCACACACGGCGGTGAGCATCATGAAATTGGTGATGGAGGAAGGTTGGTGATGATGATGGCGATGAATCCCCCTCTCCGTAGCCCAAAACAGACTCCAGATCAGCCCTCCCGATGAAGAACGGGAGGCGGCAGCGGCTCTGTATCTTAAAATGCGATGAATCCTTCTCTCTGATTTTTTTTCTCTCCAGATGTGAATATATAGAGTTGGAATTAGGGTCAGAGGAGGTCCAGGGGGCCCACAAGCCACCAGGGCGCGCCCCAGGGGGGGCGCCCCCCAGGCTTGTGGCCAATGGGTGGACCCTCTCTGGTTGATTCTTTCGCCAGTATTTTTTATATATCCCAAAAATATTCTCCGTAAATTTTCAGGTCAATTCGAGAACTTTTATTTCTGAACAAAAATAACACCATGGCAATTCTTCTGAAAACAGCGTCAGTCCGGGTTAGTTCCATTCAAATCATGCAAATTAGAGTCCAAAACAAGGGCAAAAGAGTTTGGAAAAGTAGATATGATGGAGACGTATCAACTCCCCCAAGCTTAACCCATTGCTTGTCCTCTAGCAATTCAGTTGACAAACTGAAAGTGACAAAGAAAAACTTTTACAAACTCTATTTGATCTTGTTGTTGCAAATATGTATGGCCAGCATTCAGGTTTTTAGCAAAGATTATGAACTAACCATATTCACAATAACATTTAGGTCTCACATTTAGTCATATCAATGGCATAGTCAACTAGCAAGCAATAATAATAAATCTCGGATGACAACACTTTTTCAAAACAATCATGATATGATATGGCAAAATGGTATCTCGCTATCCCTTTCTGAGACCGCAAAACATAAATGCAGAGCACCCCTGAAGATCAAGGACTGACTAGACATTATAATTCATGGCAAAAGAGATCCAGTCACATTCATACTCAATATCAATTAATAACAATGCATACAAATGACAATAGTGCTCTCTAACTGGTGCTTTTTATAAGAGGATGATGACTCAACATAAAAGTAAATAGATAGGCCCTTCGCAGAGGGAAGCAGAGATTTGCAGAGGTGCCAGAGCTCGAGCTTTTAAAACAGAGATGAATATAATTTTGAGTGGTATGCTTTCATTGTCAACATAACAACCAAGAGATCTCGGTATGTTCCATGATAGATACATTATAGGCGGTTCCCAAACAGAATGGTAAAGTTTTTACTCCCCCTCCACCAACAATCACACTCCACGGCTGGTCCGAAACAACGGGTTTCGTCCATACCAACAACAGTCCTGGGGGAGTTTTGTTTGAAGTTATATTTTGATTTGATTTTGAGCATGGAACTAGGCATTCCGATTACCAGCCACTTTCTCGTGAATGACAAGTGAATAAACACTCATCGTGAGAATAACCCACCTAGCATGGAAGATACTGACAGCCCCCAGTCGCTACATGAATGATTTGGGCATACAAAATAAAATATTATTTCAAGGTTTAGAGTTTGGCATATGCAAATTTACTTGGAACGGCAGGTAAATACCGCATATAGGTAGGTATGGTGGACTCATATGGAACAACTTTGGGTTTATGGAAGTGGATGCACAAGCAGTATTCCCGCTTAGTACAAGTGAAGGCTAGCAAAAGATTGAGCAGCGACCAACTAGAGAGCGACAACGGTCATAAACATGCATTGAGATTAACCAACATTGAATGCAAGCATGAGTAGGATATAAATCACCATGAACATAAATATCGTGGAGGCTATGTTGATTTTGATTCAACTACATGTGTGAACATGTGCCAAGTCAAGCCACTTGAATCATTCAAAGGAGGATACCATCCTATCATACTACATCATAACCATTTTAATTTCCATGTTGGCATTCAAGGAAAACCATTATAAATTCCTAGCGAATTAAGCAGGGCATGAGTAACTATAATCTCTAATTGTCATTGCAAACATGTTTCATTCATAATAGGCTGAATCAGGAACGATGAGCTAATCATATTTACAAAAACAAAATAAGTTGAGTTCATACCAGCTTTTCCTCATCTCAATCATTTCATCATATATCGTCATTATTGCCTTTCACTTGCACGACCGAACGGTGTGAATAATAATAAGAGTGCACATGCATTGGACTAAGCTGGAATCTGCAAACATTTATTCAAAGGAGAAGACAAGGTAATATGGGATCTTTGTTAGATCAACAATAATGCATATGAGAGCCACTCAACATTTTCATCGTGGTCTTCTCCTTACGACCCAGAGAAAAAGAAAAGAATTTCAAAGAAACACACTGTAATATTTTTGGAGTTTTTGTTATTTTGAAGAAAGTAAAACAAGAACGAGAAAAACTATTTACACAGGAAAGCTCCCAACAAGCAAAAGGAGAACAAGAAATCTTTTTGGGTTTTCTTTAATACTACTACTAAATTAAACTGGAAAGAAAAACTATAAAGAAGCGAGAACTAAATATTTTTTTGAATTTTCTCAAAGTTTTTCAAACACACAAGAAGAAAGCAAGAAAAAGAAATAAACTAACATGGATATTACAATGAAAAAGTATGAACACCGACAACTGGAATGAGTGTGTGAACATGAATGTAATGTCGGTGAGAAATACGTACTCCCCCAAGCTTAGGATTTTGGCCTAAGTTGGTCTAGGGCCACGGCTGGCCTGGATAGTATCCAAAATCGTAGTTAGGGTTGTACTGAGCTGCGACTGCCACTGCCTGAAGGGCTGTAGCGTGGAGGCGAGTGGCCTCCACCTCTCTCTCATACTCGTCTGCCTCCTCTCTGGTTATGAAGTATCTCCGTTTTACCTGAAAGTTAAATAAGGCAGGAGCAGGAAGGGTAATATGGACAGCACGCTGTCTGTCAAAGATTAGTCGGTACAGGAGAGACTGATCGTTCCTCTCAAGAAACTAGTAGCGTACCATAGCATTATAATCAAGAAAAGTAGGTGGTAACTCAGTGTCATTCTCCCTTATGGGTACCCCAAGATAATTAGCTAAACGGGTGGCATATATCCCTCCAAAGAAATCTCCATCTTTAGCATTAAGATGTAACCTCCTTGCAATAATAGCCCCCAAGTTATATCGTTTATCACCCATTACCGCACACTTGAGGACAATAAGATCTGATGCACAAAGGTGGATATGATCATGTTTACCATTAATACATCTACCTATAAAGAGAGCAAAATAATGTATGGCAGGAAAGTGAATGCTCCCTATGGTAGCTTGTGTAATATTTCTAGTTTCTCCCACAAGTAATGCTAGCAAGGAAATCATTATATTCAGTTTTGCGAGGTTCACTATGAATGCCCCATTGTGGGATTTTGCATGCATCATTAAAATCTTCAAGGTCCATGGTATATGATTTATCATAAAGATCAAATAAAATAGTATGAGTATTGCGCTGGGATGTAAACTTAAATCTTCGCACAAATGAATCAGTGAGGTGATAGTACTGCCGACACTTATCTGACACGAAGTCCTCAAGGCCAGCATTTTGTACATACGCATCAAATTCCTCCTTGAAACTGGCATGAACCATGAATTGATCCAACGACCATTCGCAAGGCCGTACTGGAGCTTCCCTTGGTGGTTCAAGATCCGGCTCACGTATCGCGAGCCTTGGGTTGCTTCCTCGAGGAACCACCTTGGTATATCTTCCTAAACATTTTTTTCTTTGAAAAATTTCTGAAATTTTTAGTAACTCAAAATAAAAGTAAACAAAACTCAACAAAATTGATAGCAGCTACTCCCACAAGTGCCTAGAGGCAAAATCATGCATCAAAACTACTTGGGACCATATAAATTTGACTTGCAAGCTCAAGAACAAGGTCACCACAGCAGCAAAAATTTGCAATATATAAAGCACTAGAACAAAAACTAATTGGACCAATGGAGGAGTCACATACCGAAGAACAATCCCCCAAAACAGTTTTGTGAATGGAGCTCTGAGCAAGGAGATCGAAAATGGTAGCAAAATGAGCTAGAACACGGGTTTGAGCAATAGTGGGATTTTTTCTGGAGGAAGACAAAGTGAATGGGTGATGGAATAAGTGAGGGGGACCCACATGACCCACAAGCCACCAGGGCACGCCAAGGGGGGTGGGCGCGCCCCCAGGGCTTGTGGCCCACTGGTGCAGCCCCCTGGTGTGTTCTCAGTGCCAGAAATTCTCAAATATTCTATAAAAAATCATACTAAATTTTCAGGGCATTTGGAGAACTTTTATTTTTGGGACATTTTTTATTGCACGGATAATTCAGAAAACTGACAAACAATAGTATTTTTGCTTTATTTAATCTAAATAACAGAAAGTAAAATGTGGGTACAAAAAGTTGTGCTTTCTAAATTCATCCATCTCATGCCCATCAAAAGGAATCCATTAATAAGGTTGATCAAGTCTTATTAACAAACTTCTTCCGAATGACATGAAACCGGAGAACTTTCGAATAACATTAGGTTACCTCAATGGGGATACACATGTCCCCAACAATAAGAATATCATATTTCTTTTTGACAGTAGGAATAGGGAATTTAAAACCTCCAATAGCAATAGTTGAAATTTTTCCAATAGAATTGATGCTATTAACTTGAGGTTGTTTCTTAGGAAAGTGTACCATATGCTCATTACCATCAACATGAAAAGTGACATTGCCCTTGTTGCAATCAATAACAGCCCCTGCAGTATTCAAGAAGGGTCTACCAAGGATGATCGACATACTGTCGTCCTCGGGTATATCAAGAATAACAAAGTCTGTTAAGATAGTAACATTTGCAACTACGACATGTACATCCTCACAAATACCGATAGGTATAGCAGTTGATTTATCAGCCATTTGCAAAGAGATTTCAGTTGGTGTCAAGTTATTCAAATCAAGTCTACAATACAAAGAGAAAGGCATAACACTAACACCGGCTCCAAGATCACATAAAGCAATTTTAACATAGTTTCTTTTAATGGAGCATGGTATAGTAGGTACCCCTGGATCTCCTAATTTCTTTGGTATTCCACCCTTAAAAGTGTAATTAGCAAGCATGGTGAAAATTTCAGCTTTCGGTATCTTTCTTTTATTTGTAACAATATCTTTCATATACTTAGCATAAGGAGACATTTTCAGAATATCAGTCAAACGCATACGCAAAAAGACGGGTCTAAGCATTTCAACAAAGCGCTCAAAGTCCTCATCATCCTTTTTCTTGGATGGTTTAGGAGGAAAGGGCATGTGTTTCTGAACCCATGGTTCTCTTTCTTTACCATGCTTCCTAGCAACGAAGTCTCTCTTATCATAACATTGATTCTTAGGTTGTGGGTTATCAAGATCAACAGCAGGTTCAACCTCCACATCATTATCATTACTAGGTTGAGCATCAACATGAACATCATCATTAACATTATCACTAGGTTCATGTTCATCACCAGATTGTGTCTCAGCATCAGAAATAGAAATATCATTTGGATTCTCAGGTGTATCTATAACAGGTTCACTAGAAGCATGCAAAGTCCTATCACCTTTCTTTTTCCTTTTAGAAGGACTAGGTACATCAGTATTAATTCTCTGAGAATCTTGCTCAATCCTCTTAGGATGGCCCTCGGGATACAAAGGTTCCTGAGTCATTTTACCACCTCTAGTCATAACCCTAACAGCATGATCATTGTTCTTACTATTCAACTCATTCAACAAATCATTCTGAGCTTTGAGAACTTGTTCTACTTGAGTTTTCACCATGGAAGCATGCTTACTAATAATCTTAAGATCATTAATAGTTCTACTCATATAATCACCCAAGCAGTCAAGCATATAAGCATTACGTTTCAATTGTCTACTAACATAAGCATTGAAATTTTCTTGTTTAACAATAAAGTTATCAAACTCATCCAAGCATTGACTAGCAGATTTATTATAAGGAATATCACCTTCATCAAATCTATAGAGAGAGTTTACCTCTACTACCTGTGTCGGGTTATCAAGACCATGTATTTCTTCAATAGGTGGTAAATTCTTAACATCTTCAGCTTTAATACCTTTTTCTTTCATAGATTTCTTTGCCTCTTGCATATCTTCAGGACTGAGAAATAGAATACCTCTTTTCTTCAGAGTTGGCTTACGCGGTGGTTCGGGAAGAGTCCAATCATTATCATTTCTCAATAAATTATTCAATAGCACTTCAGCTTGCTCAACAGTTCGTTCCCTGAAAA
Source organism: Thinopyrum elongatum (assembly GCA_011799875.1). NCBI lineage: Eukaryota > Viridiplantae > Streptophyta > Magnoliopsida > Poales > Poaceae > Thinopyrum > Thinopyrum elongatum. The sequence goes on along the minus strand of CM022297.1, from coordinate 362,468,315 downwards.
CACAACCAGCACAACTATCTAGGTGGTCCCTAGAAGCATCGGTTAGTCCATTATAAAAGATATCAAGTATTTCATTTTTCTTGAGAGGATGATCAGGCAAAGCATTAAGTAATTGGAGAAGCCTCCCCCAAGCTTGTGGGAGACTCTCTTCTTCAATTTGCACAAAGTTAAATATTTCCTGTAAGGCAGCTTGTTTCTTATGAGCAGGAAAATATTTTTCAGAGAAGTAATAAATCATATCCTGGGGACTACGCACACAACCAGGAGCAAGAGAATTAAACCATATCTTAGCATCACCCTTTAACGAGAAAGGAAACAACTTAAGAATATAGTAGTAGCTAATTTTTTCCTCATGAGCAAATAGGGTGGCTATATCATTCAATTTAGTAAGATGTGCCACAACAGTTTCAGATTCATAACCATGGAAAGGATCATATTCAACCAAAGTAATTAACTCAGGGTCGATAGAGAATTCACAATCCTTATCAGTAATGAAGATAGGTGAAGTAGCAAACTTAGGATCATATTGCATTCTAGCATTCAAAGATTTTTCTTTCCACCTGCATAATAATTTCTTAAGATCATCTCTATCCTTACAAGCAAGAAAGTCCCTAGCTACCTCTCCATTCATAACATAACCCTCAGGCATAACAGGCAATTCATATCTAGGAGAGCTAGGTCTAATAGGTGTTTCAAAGTGTTCAGTTTCAAAAATATCATCATCCTCAGCATAATCAATAGTTCTAACTCTGGCAAGATGTTCATCAAGTAATTCACCCAGTGGCACAGTTTTATCAAGCAAAGTAGTAGCATCATAAGCATCATTCATAGTACAAGTAGCATCATAAATAACATGCGACATATTGGAATCAATAGCAGGTGTAGGTGTCGCAAGCTTACTCAAAACAGAAGGTGAATCAAGTGCAGAGCTAGATGGCAGTTCCTTACCTCCCCTCGTAGTAGAGGGAAAAATCTTGGTTCTTTTATCTTTCAGATTCCTCATAGTGATCAACAAATATAAATCCCAAGTGACTCAGAGAATAGAGTTATGCTCCCCGGCAACGGCGCCAGAAAAAGGTCTTGATAATTCACAAGTATAGGGGATCACAACAGTTTTTGAGGGAAGAGTATTCAACCCAAATTTATTGATTCGGCACAAGGGGAGCCAAAGAATATTCTCAAGTATTAGCAGCTGAGTTGTCAATTCAACCACACCTGAAAGACTTAATATCTGCAACAAAGTGTTTAGTAGCAAAGTAATATGGAAGTAACGGTAACGGTGGCAAAAGTAACAGTAGCAGTTTTGTAGTGATTGTAACAGCAGCAACGGAAAAGTAACTGAGCAAAGATCAATATGTGAAAAGCTCATAGGCAACGGATCAGTGATGGATAATTATGTCGGATGGTATTCATCATGCAATAGTTATAATCTTGGGTGACACAGAACTAGGCCCAATTCATCAATATAATGTAGGCATGTATTCTATATATAGTCATACGTGCTTATGGAAAAGAACTTGCACGACATATTTTGTCCTACCCACCCGTGGCAGCGGGGTCCTAATGGAAACTAAGGGATATTAATGCCTCCTTTTAATAGAGAACCGGAACAAAGCATTAGCACTTAGTGAATACATGAACTCCTCAAACTACGGTAATCACCGGAAAGAATCCCATTTATTGTCACCTTGGGGTATGCGGATCATAACACGTAATAGGTGTCTACAACTTGCAAGATAGGATCAAGAACACATATATATTCATGAAAACATAATAGGTTCAGATCTGAAATCATGGCACTCGGGCCCTAGTGACAAGCATTAAGCATAGCAAAGTCATAGCAACATCAATCTCAGAACATAGTGGATACTAGGGATCAAACCCTAACAAAACTAACTCGATTACATGATAAATCTCATCCAACCCATCACCATCTAGCAAGCCTACGATGGAATTACTCACGCACGGTGGTGAGCATCATGAAATTGGTGATGGAGGAAGGTTGGTGATGATGATGGCGATGAATCCCCCTCTTCGGAGCCCAAAACAGACTCCAGATCAGGCCTCCCGATGAAGAACAGGAGGCGGCGGCGGCTCCGTATCGTAAAACGCGATGAATCCTTCTCTCTTATTTTTTTCTCTCCAGATGTGAATATATAGAGTTGGAATTAGGGTCGGAGGAGGTCCAGTGGGCCCACAAGCCACCAGGGCGCGCCCCAGGGGGGCGCCCCCCAGGCTTGTGGCCAATGGGTGGACCCCCTCTGGTTGATTCTTTCGCCAGTATTTTTTATATATTCCAAAAATATTCTCCGTAAATTTTCAGGTCAATCCGAGAACTTTTATTTCTGAACAAAAATAACACCATGACAATTCTGCTGAAAACAGCGTCAGTCCGGGTTAGTTCCATTCAAATTATGCAAATTAGAGTCCAAAACAAGGGCAAAAGAGTTTGGAAAAGTAGGTATGATGGAGACGTATCAGTAACTCACACTTTTGATTCGAGCCAAACTTGAGATGTACAAGACCTGAAAGTAAAAATCTCCACCCTAAGTTGTACCGGAAAGTGGTGGGAGCGGCACTTTTGCTTCTTGTTCCATGAGGAACACATTTGGTAATTTTATTTAGAAATGCTTCTTGTGGGATATCGACCCCGTCTTTGCTCGTTTGCGTATCACTATACCATTATCTCATTTTCGTGCACAATATCACAGACTAAAGTGATGGAGATGATTGTGGTTATATCGATGATGGTGTGAACTTGTATAACTGTCGTTACAATTGTGTTATTACTTATGTTGGTTCTAGTGGTTCTAAGGGTCTAACAACATTTGTTTCAGAGGTTACTTTTATTTACGCCTTATGTTGGTCCCATGAATCTGTGGTATCTATGGATGCCCGACCCAATTGTTACTTTCCTTTACCTTATTTTGATTCTGGCTTGTCGGTTTATTTATGTCCGCGATGAACTCCCAAACTTGTGTTTCACAATGGTACCAATTTTTGGTGACATGTTACTTACTTTAGGTTGTTCCTAGCTTGCAAGTTATGTTATGTTATGTTGATACCGGCTCATTGGTTAAGTTATCCACTGAGTTATGCCCCATATATCACTTGATCTGGTTGGTCACACATTTTTTCTTTTCTGTGCGTTACCTTTGTTCTAAACTTGGTGTTTATGTGGTTTTGTTGATCTGCCAGGATTCCACTTGCATGTTGTTTAGTTGGGTTTTGTTTTCTTGTAAGTAGATTCAATGTACTCACCTGACTTGTTGATTTCCCCAGATCCAGGGGATGGTCCCTATGCCTGTGGAGATGTCGTTGAGTTAAAACCAACTAGGATGTGTCCTAGGAGTATCCCTTCGTGTTAGGAGTCCTGCTACTATTTATGCTTCCGCTTCCACTTAGATTCTATTACTCTATTGAGGCTTGTTATGTCTAAATAATGTATAGACTATGATGCACTAAGTCCGCCGTTTCAACCGCCTCACTATTGTTGTAATAATCAAACCTTTTGAGCATGTACATGTCATATATGAGTGGTTTGGTATTCTTGTTATCAAGTGATGTGTGCCAGAAGATATGATCTCTGGGCTGGTACGCTAATGATCCTCAAGTATAGGGGATCTATCATAGCCTTTTTGATAAGTAAGAGTGTAGAACCCCCAACGAGGAGTAGAAGGAATTGACAAGTAGTTTTCAGTAAGGTTTCACTGTAAAAGTTGTAAAGATAATTTGATAGATTGTTTGATAGCAAGATACTTTATAAAAAAAGTAAATATTAACAAAAGGAATAGAGTGAAAAAAGTGGCCCAATCCTTATGTATGCTAAGGAAAATTCGGTTGAGTTTCTTATAATAACTAAAGCGCTCTTGAGGGAACACGGGAATTTTTTCAAATTGTTTTGACCAAGTTCCATTGAGTTATCGTTCATTGTTTTGATAAGTGTTGTGTGGGTGGACCGGAGCTAAAGTATTATTCTTACTTGAAAAAACACCTACTTGTGATTCTACCCTCCGTGTAACCATCCGCAAATACAACATAAATAATTAAGATAAATCTAACCATGGCTTTAAACATCAGGATCCAAGTTAGACCCTCGCGAAACAATTCATAAACTGGGTTTTAGGTTTCTAGCGCTCCCGCAACCCATCATATCAAACTAATTCCACAATGTCTTTCCCTAGCTCCAAAGGTGGGGAAGTGTCATGTAGTCAACGTTCACATAACACCACTAGAGGAAGAACACCATAACATAACATCAAAACAATAAATGATATTCAACTTCACATGATTAGCAGCACCCAATTGTATTCTGTTCCTGGGCGTCTACACCCTGCTCCCTCTTTTGCCTGCTTCAGTTGGATACGCGTAGTAGAACTTCCAGGGAGATGCAGATCAGCACTCACAATCGCACTCCTGAGTACGCATATCGGCAGCCCCTCCAGCAAGTTCGGCTCCCAACGATGATCTCTCAAGAATAGTCCTCCTCCTGCTGGCCACGAACCTGATGATTTCTGTTATGATGCTTGGCATGTGTGTTATTATGCTGGCGATAGATTATTTCAAGTGAGTCTACTACTACTCGCTCTGATCCGAGTTGACACAAGGACCAAGAAAGAATACTATTGATAACCGTTCGTGACTTCAGAAAGTAGCAACACCCAATTAGATTAAATCTGCAGTTATTCCAAAGCCTCAAAGCAATCTAGAGGATGATCCTCTCATTATGTTTACCAATCATAAAGATTCAACCAGATAAAAACAGCTAATCAATTTCAACAGAAAAAGGTGGAACCGTGAGCCATAGTTCTACAACTTATAATGCAAACTACACATAGACATTGTTCATAATTAACTTTTAGTAGTGATTAAACTTAATTAATTCATAATTGTGCTCCCACTCAAATCAATATCTCATAATTGATTTTAAGTGATTCAAGATCCTGATCTTATTCTCATCCATTGATGTGGACATCACCGATGACGATAATTTTGACCAGTAGGCAAACTTTTGCCAATCATATCTCCATATGACTCTTGTTCATCTTTTGATGCTTCATTCTCTGAGCTCAGAGCGATTCTGCCAGAACTTCAACACAACCAAGTGCTATCTGCTCACATGGTCTAACCATCTCCGCCTTACACTTCAAATCCCGTTGTTACTCATGTGGACATGACGTATTCCGAAACGCTAAGTGTTGTAGATAGTTGCAACGCTGGGAAGAGCACCTTTTAATCTTGATTTTAGTTGTGAGAGATCACCCTAATAATTGACTACTGCGTAATCAAAGGGTGCAAGCAACAAAGGGATAAACGTCTCATACAATTAATAATAGCATGATACGGTATAGCCCTGGGCACCGGGAACGTCTCCATGGTCCTCTGAGGTCTTCATGAAGTTTTCTCCGAAACATTGTCGAGGCAACAATTTTGAAAACTACGGCCGTGGCACCGGTTTTGTTATCCTGTTCCTAGTGAAGCTCCGGGTCCTCCGTGTAACTAGTAGGCCATCTCTACATCTATTACATTAAGGTGGCAATCATGTGGCTCCAGCCATCATGTCGTGACGTGCAGGCCACTTAACATTACAACATATAACCATCTCATACATAAACTCATTATCATGATGAAGGCTATACCACATCATATGCAAACCTGCAAACCCGAGTTAGACGTCCTCTAATCGGTTTGGGAAATTTTAATTACGTGGTTGCTAGGGTTTCTGGATAACACTTATTACCTACGTGCACAATCAAGGCGATAATTTTTGCTGCTAGATTAACTTTTGGGGTGTGTGAGGGAAGAGACTTAATTAAAAATCTCTAGCCCCACACTAAACTTCGTCAATATGCGTGACCCCCTAGAAGAACGTTCATCTTCATCACCCTCTTGCGTACACGATGATTCACTATTGTTAACTATGATGAAGCCCAATGAACTCCTAGCAGATCGTCGACAGCCAGAGCCGATCGATTGTCAGAACCTTGTACAAAGCTTCCATCATGCCGTCAATGAACTGAACCAAAGCAGCACTCGAGGGAAGCTGTGACGCCCCCGGCTTAATCGTGCACTAATCATACACACAAATGCACACGATCAAGCCTAAGGACTCACGGGAAGATATCACAACACAACTCTAAAACATAAACAAAGTCATACAAGCTTTATATTACAAGCCAGGGGCCTCGAGGGCTCGAATACATAAGCTTGCGTACAAGCGTCAGCGGAAGCATCAGATATCTGAGTACAGATATAAAAGAAAACACAGATAGGCCCTTAGAAGGCGGGGCAAAAGAAAAACACTATGATCGAAAGGCGTAGGCCTCCTGCCTGGGATCCTCCGATCCTACTCCTGGTCGACGGCAAGCTCGAAGTAATATCCACCCTCAGGGTAGTAGTAGCGATCGTCGGCGGGGCAGCTGTATCCGGGGCTCCGTCATCTGGTTGCCTCAAAAGGGATATGGGGGAAAAAGAAAGCAAAGCAACCGTGAGTACTCATCCGAAGTACTCAGCAAGCAAGGATCTACACTACATATGCAACATTATCAAAGAGAGGCTGTATATATGGACTGGGCTGCAGAAATGCCAAAATAGAGAGGAGGCCTAGTCCTAACAAAGACTAGCATCTTCAGAGGTCTTGCAGCATTAGAAGAGTGTAGATTAGTATAGTATAGAGTAGTAGTATCATTAAGTCTCAACCTCACCCAGAGATCTTTTCTCGACTTCCTGCGAGAAAGCAATCCCAGAGCCATACAGTCATCAACCTCGTCCTGAGATCCCTTCTCGACTCCCTGCGAGAAGCAATCCCAGAGCCATAGTATCCAATTCTAATTGTATAAATCGAGATACAACTCTGAGTGTCCGTTACCGAGGATCCGACTATGCATAGATTAGTTCTTCCCTGCAGGGGTGCACCAACTTACCCACCACGCTCGCTTAACTCCGACCGGACACACTTTTCTGGGTCATGCCCGGCCTCGGCCAAACGACACACCGCAGCCCTACCTAGAGCTCAGCAGAGAGGTCCCCGCCGGTCTACATCCTAAGCACTCAGGGGTCTTGGGCCATCGCCCTATGCACTCCGGGTCGTTGTGTGCAGGGTGGATACCAGCACCGCCTCGGATGGTCGGTACGATCCGACCGTGCCACAATGCTGAACTGGACGTCTGACAGAACTTTCGGCTGATGCCACGATGTAGAGTACCCATATTTATTCCCGCGTGATGGTTAGTGCTATCGGGCCAGAGGCCCACTCGAATCAAATATCCAAACCGTTAGTACCTTGGGGGTTGCGGTAACGAGCAGAGACTCACGATCGATGTGACCCCGTCGCCCCATCTCGAGGACTTGCGGCAAGGGCCAAGAATGCCCGGCCACGCCTCGTATCCATCACTCGGGCACCATACAGGCAACCCGTCTTGTCATCACACGCGGGTACCCGTCAGGGTCGACTCGCCTTTCCATGTAACAATAGTACAGTCCAAGTATCCATGTGTCCATAACATCAGGGAAATCCGAGGTATCACCCTCGTTGGATTCCTACTCGATGTAACCGTCAAGGTGAACATAGGAGAAATCACCCTCGGTGGGTTCACACTTGATGTGTTGCTTGACAGGGTCGTTACCGGAAGTGGTGAAGGAGGAATCACCCTCGATGACCATGACCGAATAGCTACTCTACAGAGTTAACATCAGAAGTGCTACAAGAGGTTTCACCCTCGGCACTCGATAGTAACGCTGCAGTGTCGTTACAACTATGGGGGGTGATGTGCGGTGCCTGGGCCTGGTCTTCAATCCCGTTGATCGGGTCTTCAGATAATCCAGCGGGGCAATCGGGATAAGTGGGGTCACTGATAGGTCTCTACCCTGCCTATACTAAGCAGTTTAGGATATGCAGGTAATTATCAACAGCAGGTTACAATAAACAGGCTATGCATCAGAATAGGTAAAGCAGTAGCAGCATCAATTCTAATGCAAGCATGAGAAAATAGAATGGGCGATATCAGGATGATCAAAAGGGGGGGGGGCTTGCCTGGTTGCTCGGCGGCAAGGCAAGGTTGTCAATGGTGTCTTCGGCCTCCGGAGCTGCTGCGGTACCGGGAACTGCGTCGGGGTCTAACGAGAGAGAAGAGGGGGAGGAAACAGTATAAATACATAGCAAACAAGAGCAACACAATGTACGACATGACAATACGCAGTGCTGGGTGTGTCCTAACGTATGGTTGCACGTCACCGAGGAATGGGGAATCCATCCGGGAATGTTTTCCCGGTTCCGGACATTTGTCAGACAGATGACCGGAGGGGAACGGTTCCATGTTATGATAGTTAGGGATGTGTGACGGACGACCGGACCGCATATTCGGATTCGTCTCGAAATTCTGAGCAACTTTCATGTACAAAGTTTTCCGATCTGAGCTACGGATTATTTTATATGATTTTTCAAAGTTTAAACAATATTCTGAAATTATTTAAATTATTAAAACAACATTATCCAGAATAGTACAGGGCGACGTCAGCATGACGCATTGATGACGTCAGCAGTCAACAGGGGGCCGGCCAGGTCAAACCTGACCAGTGGGGCCCACATGTCATAGACACAGGGCTAATCTAGGGTTTAAATTTAACTAAAACTAATTAGTAGGGGTGTGGCCCCACCTGTCAGTGAGTAATTAGTGATTAATTAACTAATTAATTAATTAACATATTAATTAATAGTTTATTTATTTTTAAAATTGATTTAACCGCGCGGGACCCACATGTTAGTGGCCCACGCTGCCACGTCGACGGTTGACCCAGTCAACTGGCCCCGCGGGGCCCAGTGTTCAGCGGGTGAGCGATGGGACCCGGGGCTGCCACGTGGGCGCCCGGTCAGCGCCGGCCGCCGGAGCTACTCCGGCGAGCCTCGAGCGGTGGTGGAACTCCGGCGATCTCGGAATTCTCCTGTGATGCACCAAAATGGTCGCGGTTTCCTGCTTCCGAACGGCCTTTCCACGCCGCGTCGAACGGCGGTGGCCACGGGAGCTGGGATAGTCGGAGTCGTCGCCGGTGAGCACCGCAGCGGACGGCGAGTCTCGGGCGCCATCGGATTCGGGGCTACGACGAGCTATACGGGCTGCGCTAAGTTCCTACGGTGTCTACGCGATGCGGGGAGTCCAACAGACGCTAGCCCGTGACCATAAGGTCATCGGAGCATCGCCGGCGACGAGCCTTGCGGAGGTGAGCTTAGCTCGAGGGGAGAACAATGGTGCAGCGCGTCCTAGCGCTAAGCGAGGGGTGAGAGGGAGGAGCTGGGGCTTACAGCGCGGCACACGAAGGCCCTCGGTGGTTGGTAGCGCAGAGACGAGGCAAATTCGACGGTGATCGTCGGAGATGCCGTATACTGGGACGGCTCAATCCGCGAGTTCCGGTGCACCTCAGCTCTTGCCGTCCGTCGATGAGGAAGAGGCGGTCGGCAGCGCACTACCCAGACACATCGTCGGGCTCGGGAACGCCGGTGGCCGCGGTGGTGACGACAGCGCGTCGGCGGTGGCGCTCGGGTGAGATGGGGAGGCGAGGGAGAGCGAGAGGGAGTGAGCGAGGGAGAGCCAGGGGCCAGCGGGGATGCACTTAACCCTCCCCGGCGAGGCGAGGCCGCTGTCAACCGCTCGGAGAGGGGCCAGGGGAGGGCCGGGCGCGCGCGCGCTAGCTGTTCGACAGTGCGCCTGCGGCGTCAGGGGGTAGGGGGAGGGGGGCTAGTTGGGCTGGGCCGCCACTGTGCACTTGCGGTCCGGGCACAGTGGGCTTCTTCTCCCTTTTCTATTTTCCTTTTTTTTCTGTTTTGTTTGCCTTTTGTCTTTTGTTTTTATTTCAAATGACTTTTGTAAAATATGAGACTGGTCCAACTATTAACAGTGCAAAATTAGTCACTGCTAGAAATTGGTTTGGTGTCCATATCTTTTTGTTTGGATTTTATTTAATTGAAAAAGGATTAAATAGTGCTATTTTCTTGCTGTTAGAGTCACTTAGTTAATTTAGTGGATATTGGTTAAAATCTCTGGAATATTTGCTATTTAATGAACATTTTAGTTTCTGATTTGAACAACTTTTATTTTCCACTTTAAGTTTGAATTTCCATTTGAATTTGAAAAGAGATATGATACTAATGATGATTAAGCACTGTTAAACATGCTGACATGTCATAATCAAAAGGGTGATCACTGTAGCTTAAAACATGGGGTGTTACAAATCTCCTCCACTACAAGAATTCTCGTCCCGAGAATTAAGAGGTAGAAGGGAAAAGTTCGGGGTATTCCGCATGAAGATTATCCTCGCGTTCCCAAGTGGCTTCATCTTCAGTATGATTTGACCACTGCACTTTGAGGAACTTGGTAACCTTTTGATGGGTCCGACGTTCAGCTTCATCGAGAATGCGGATCGGATGCTCCTTATAAGAAAGATCATCATGCAATTCGAGCATCTCGTGATCCACTGCGCGGTGCGGAGATTCCTTGAAGCAACGACGAAGTTGCGACACATGGAAGACGTCGTGGATATGAGAGAATTGTGGCAACAATTCCAATTTATACGCCACCTGACCACGTCTAGCAATAATGCGGAAAGGACCAATGTAGCGCGGAGCTAGCTTGCCCTTGATTCCATAACGGTGAGTGCCTTTCATAGGAGTGACTCGCAAATAAGCTTGATCACCAGGTTGATAAGTCAAACCCCATCGTTTGCGATCATAGTTGCTCTTCTGGCGGTCCTGAGCTGCCTTGAGATTTTCTCGAACGATACAGACTTGTTCTTCGGCGTGTTGAATAATGTCCGGTCCCACGAGTGGTCGTTCCCCAGTTTCTGACAAATTCAGAGGGGTTCGACACTTACGTCCATAGAGTACTTCGAAGGGGGCCATTTTCAAACTGGCTTGATAGCTGTTGTTGTAAGAGAATTCGCCATATGGAAGAGATTCTTCCCACTTCTTACCGAAAGAAATAACACAAGCCTGAAGCATGTCTTCAAGCACCTGATTGACTCGCTCGACTTGGCCTTGGGATTGGGGGTGATAAGCTGAACTCCAGGTAATATGAGTTCCCATAGCTTCTTGGAAACTTTCCCAGAACTTTGAGGTGAATAGACCGCCACGGTCCGAACTGATTTCCTTCGGAATATCATGGAGTGAAACAATTCTGGAGATATATAACTCTGCTAACTGACTAGCAGTGATCGTCTCTTTGACAAGCAGAAAGTGTGCAACTTTAGAAAGTTGGTCGACGACGACAAGAATAGCATCGTGACCCTTCTGTGACCTGGGAAGGCCAGTAATGAAATCCATTTGCACTTTATCCCATTTCCATAAAGGAATAGGTAACGGTTGCAGAATTCCAGCAGGCTTCTGATGTTCTGCTTTAACGCGACGACACACATCACATTCAGCAACATATAGAGCAATGTCCTGCTTCATTCTAGACCACCAATACCTTTGACGGAGATCACGATACATCTTGGTGCTACCCGGATGAATAGACAACGGGGTATCATGTGCCTCCTTCATGACCTTGTCGGTCATAAGCTTGAAGCGAGGTACGACAATGCGGTTTCTGAAATTCAAGGTTCCATCTTGAGACAACGAGAAATCCCTGTACTTTTCAAGGTGAAGATCTTTCTTCATGAGATCAATTTCAGCATCTTTAGCTTGCGCATTCTTAACAGCTTTCTCAAGATCGGGTTGTATCACAAGGTTATTAAGAGAACCCTGTGGTACAATACACAGATTCAGCTTGCGCAGTTCTTCAAAAAGACGAGGTTGAGCTTGCCCAACCATGAGGTTGTCGCAATAGGACTTGCGGCTTAAGGCATCAGCCATCACGTTAGCCTTGCCAGGGGTATAGGAAATACCCAAATCATAGTCCGCAATGGCCTCCATCCATCTTTGTTGACGGAGGTTCAGGGATGGTTGAGTGAACAAGTACTTCAGACTTTTATGATCCGTGTAGAGCTCGCAACGATTACCGAGGAGGTAATGTCGCCACAACTGCAATGCATAGATCACAGCAGCTAGCTCTAGATCATGTACCAGATAATTCTCTTGATGTGGCCGCAACTAACGAGAGCCATAGGCAATCACTTTACGCTCTTGCATTAGGACACAACCTAATCCTTCACGGGATGCATCACAATAAATCACGAAGTCTTTGCGTGAATCTGGTGGAGCAAGTACTGGGGCAGATGTCAGCTTGTCTTTGAGTGTTTGAAAACTTTCTTGACATTTTTCGGTCCATTCGAACTTAACGCCCTTGTGAAGCAGATCAGTCAAAGTCTTAGCAATCTTGGAAAAGTTCTCGACAAATCGACGGCAATAGCTTGCAAGGCCCAGAAAACTTCTCACTTGCTTGACGTTCTTCGGAGGAGTCTAGTCAAGAATAGCCTGAACTCGTTCTGGGTTAACAGCAATTCCATCCTTGGAAATCACATGACCAAGGTAAGTTACTTCAGAAAGCCAAAATTCACATTTGGAATACTTGGCATACAACTGGTGTTCTCGGAGCCTTTCCAGTACAAGACGGAGGTGTTCAGCATGTTCTTCCTTATTCTTTGAATAGACCAGAATGTCATCCAGATATACCACGACAAATTTGTCGAGATAATCCATGAAGATGTAATTCATCAGACGGGAGAATGTGGCTGGAGCATTGGTTTAGCCAAAAGACATTACAGTGTACTCATAAGAGCCATAGCGAGTAACAAATGCAGTCTTGGGAATATCCTCTTCACGAACACGGATCTGATGATAACCCAACCTCAAATCAAGCTTAGAGAATACCGATGATCCAGCAAGTTGATCATATAAATCATTGATCCGAGGAAGCGGATATTTATTCTGAATGGTGGCTTGGTTAATGGGCCGATAATCCTGAACCAATCGGTTAGTTCCATCCTTCTTAACAAAGAGTGAAGGTGCTCCCCAAGCAGAGGAACTGGGGTGGATGAAACCTTTCTTAAGTGACGTGTCAATTTCTTCCTTAAGCTCGAGAAGATGATGCGGAGGCATCTTATAAGGACGCTTCGCAATAGGGGTTGTGCCTGGCTTCAAGTCGATGACGAACTCGACAGCTCTAGCAGGGGGTATTCCTGGAAGTTCTTCTGGAAAGACATCTTGAAAATCACGAACAACTGGAACGTTCTCGATGCCTTCAAGAGGTGAAGCATTCAATGCATTCAGAGCATATATCTGGCTCTCAGCATCCTGAGCTATTCTGGCTGAGTATCTGACTGTCTGGCCAGAAGGGTGAGTGAGTTGGACTGTCTTAGTAGCGCAATCAATCAAAGCATTATGGGCTGTCAACCAGTCCATACCGAGAATGATGTCTATGTCGGAAGGTCCAAGTACAATGAGAGAAACCGAAAAAAGTAGACCTCCAATCTCGATGTGGTTGTGAGGGCTTAGCATTGTGGTTTGCCACTTGGATCTCTGGGACAGAACCATTAGAGGAGTGGGTAATTCTTCCAGGTATAACTCATGTGACTGAGCAAATTGTTGGGACACAAAAGCATGAGATGCTCCTGAATCAAAGAGAATAGAGGCTGGTACCGAATTCACAGAGTGTGTTCCCAGCACGATAGTCAGTTCCTTCTGAGCCTTTTCAGCATTGACATGATTAGCATGGCCAAGTACAACAGCAGACGGTATGATATTACGGTTTCTGAATCGGCGGTTTCGACAACCCTTCTTACGACCACTAGGAGGACGTGGCGCAACTTGAGGAGAAGCCATAGCATCAGGCGGTCCATCATGAACCGTAAGCTGTCTCAGCGGTGAAGGTAGACGAGGTGCAACATATGATGGCCTTGGTGTTGGAGCAGGTCAGTGGTAAACATTGTGGGGAATCCAGACTTGACGTTTCTGAACAGGTCGACCCAAAGACGAGCCAACATCTCGAGTACGCTTGAGCGACTCCTGGTACTTAGTCAGAGCTGTTTCAACTTGGAAAGATTTGTTGACAAGCATTGCGAAGTCTGTGCAATCCTGGACTGCAAGTGTGAGGTTTATATCAGTACGCAGTCCTTCACGGAATTTATCCTGCTTGCGTGTGTCAGTGGAGACGTCATCTTCAGCATAGCGGGACAATTCAAGAAATTTCCTCTGATATTCATCCACATTCATTATTCCCTGGGTGAGTTTGTGGAACTCCTGCTTCATCTGGTCCATCAGACCTTGAGGAATGTACCGTGCATGAAAAGCTGACTGAAATTCCTGCCAAGTGGTTATTGTTTCAGCAGGCAACATACCATTGTGGTTTTCCCACCATTGAGCAGCTGATCCCCTCAGGTGATATGTCGCATAGGTGACGTAACTATCAGGGTTAACACTAGCCGATTTCATCTGAAAGGCAATGTCACGGAGCCAATCATCAGCATCCATTGGATCAGTCGAGCTGCGAAAAGTGGACGGATTGAGGCGCACGAATTCTGGCAGTGTTATTGGTGTAGGCTGTTGATGAGCATTCTGGTTTGGGAACTGAGCCAATATCCCGGTCATAACCTGACGGTTCAGTTCAAACTGCTGCATCATTGCGGCAATATAAGGTGGAGGTGGAGGATTGTCAGCCATCCTGCCAAATCAACAGGGCAGTTTAGCAAGAAGAACTGCAGGTGTATGGAATGATTCATGATGTAACACGCACAACAGAAGGAGGTGCAATAGATACTTCATCATATTCGCACCAGATATTCAAATCCACACATAGCCTCGATTACAATCCGGCATAACGACAGTTGAAAGGGGAGGGCTAGACAACTAGGCGGCGCACAGTCATGCGATATGGAAGTACACAACGAGACATAGCAAAGGCTACGTCAACGTCGGAGAAAACTGTTGGAGCGAGGAATCTGCAAGTGTCAACACAGGGTGCCCTCGATGAGAAGATCCTCCAAGCAGAACCTGGCCCGCAATCTTGGTGCAAGGGGGAATATTTCAGAACACCGGGTGGATGTGATCACGAGAACCTAATGTTGGAGTTAGTAAAAATTTAACCCGAAAAAGAAGAGAGATCAGAGTCCTAGAGTATAGACGAGGAATAAAAGATCCAAATACCACCCAATTGGCGACGTGGGCCCGTAAGCCACACAACCAAGTTAGTAAAATAGTTTTCGGTTACTAGACTCAACTTCGGCCAAGGCGTTGGAAAGAGGGATCCTACAGACAGTCGGCTCTGATACCAACTTGTGATGCCCCCGGCTTAATCGTGCACTAATCATACACGCAAATGCACACGATCAAGCCTAAGGACTCACGGGAAGATATCACAACACAACTCTAAAAAATAAACAAAGTCATACAAGCTTTATATTACAAGCCAGGGGCCTCGAGGGCTCGAATACATAAGCTTGCGTACAAGCGTCAGCGGAAGCATCAGATATCTGAGTACAGATATAAAAGAAAACACAGATAGGCCCTTAGAAGGCGGGGCAAAAGAAAAACACTATGATCGAAAGGCGTAGGCCTCCTGCCTGGGACCCTCCGATCCTACTCCTGGTCGACGACAAGCTCGAAGTAATATCCACCCTCGGGGTAGTAGTAGCGATCGTCGGCGGGACAGCTGTATCCGGGGCTCCGTCATCTGGTGGCATCAAAAGGGATATGGGGGAAAAAGAAAGCAAAGCAACCGTGAGTACTCATCCGAAGTACTCAGCAAGCAAGGATCTACACTACATATGCAACATTATCAAAGAGAGGCTGTATATATGGACTGGGCTGCAGAAATGCCAGAATAGAGAGAAGGCCTATTCCTATCGAAGACTAGCATCTTCAGAGGTCTTGCAGCATTAGAAGAGTGTAGATTAGTATAGTATAGAGTAGTAGTATCATTAAGTCTCAACCTCACCCAGAGATCTTTTCTCGACTCCCTGCGAGAAAGCAATCCCAGAGCCATATAGTCATCAACCTCATCCTGAGATCCCTTCTCGACTCCCTGTGAGAAGCAATCCCAGAGCCATAGTATCCAATTCTAATTGTATCAATCGGGATACAACTCCGAGTGTCCGTTACCGAGGATCCGGCTATCCATAGATTAGTTCTTCCCTGCAGGGGTGCACCAACTTACCCACCACGCTCGCTTAACTCCAACCGGACACACTTTTTCGGGTCATGCCCGGCCTCGGCCAAACGACACACCGCAGCCCTACCTAGAGCTCAGCAGAGAGGTCCCCGCCGGTCTACATCCTAAGCACTCAGGGGTCTTGGGGCATCGCCATGTGCACTCCAGGTCGTTGTGTGCAGGGTGGATACCAGCACCGCCTTGGATGGTCGGTATGATCCGACCGTGCCACAATGCTGAACTGGACGTCTGACAGAACTTTTGGCTGATGCCACGATGCAGAGTACCCATATTTATTCCCGCGTGATGGTTAGTGCTATCGGGCCAGAGGCCCACTCGAATCAAATATCCAAACCGTTAGTACCTTGGGGGTTGCGGTAACGAGCAGAGACTCATGATCGATATGACCCCGTCGCCCTATCTCGAGGACTTGCGGCAAGGGCCAAGAATGCCCGGCCACGCCTCGTATCCATCACTCGGGCACCATCCAGGCAACCCGTCTTCTCATCACACGCGGGTACCCCTCAGGGTCGACCCGCCTTTCCAAGTAACAATAGTACAGTCCAAGTATCCGTGTGTCCATAACATCAGGGAAATCCGAGGTATCACCCTCGTTGGATTCCTACTCGATGTAACCGTCAAGGTGAACTTAGGAGGAATCACCCTCGGTGGGTTCACACTTGATGTGTTGCTTGACAGGGTCATTACCGGAAGTGTTGAAGGAGGAATCACCCTCGATGACCACGACCGAATAGCTACTCTACAGAGTTAACATCAGAAGTGCTACAAGAGGTTTCACCCTCGGCACTCGATAGTAACGTTGCAGTGTCGTTACAACTAAGGGGGGGTGATGTGCGGTGCCGGGGCCTGGTCTTCAATCCCGTTGATCGGGTCTTCGGATAATCCAGTGGGGCAATCGGGATAAGTGGGGTCACTGATAGGTCTCTACCCAACCTATACTAAGCAGTTTAGGATATGCAGGTAATTATCAACAGCAGGTTACAATAAACAGGCTATGCATCAGAATAGGTAAAGCAGTAGCAGCAGCAATTCTAATGCAAGCATAAGAAAATAGAATGGGCGATATCGGGATGATCAAAAGGGGGGGGGCTTGCCTGGTTGCTCGGTGGCAAGGCAAGGTTGTCAATGGTGTCTTCGGCCTCCGGAGCTGTGGCGGTACCGGGAACTGCGTCGGGGTCTAACGAGAGAGAAGAGGGGGAGGAAACAGTATAAATATACAGCAAACAAGAGCAACACAATGTAAGACATGACAATACGCAGTGCCGGGTGTGTCCTAACGTATGGTTGCATGTCACCGAGGAAGGGGGAATCCATCCGGGAATGTTTTCCCAGTTCTGGACATTTGTCAGACAGATGACCGGAGGGGAACGGTTCCATGTTCGGATAGTTAGGGACGTGTGACGGATAAACGGACCGCGTATTCGGATTCGTCTCGAAATTCTGAGCAACTTTCATGTACAAAGTTTTCCGATCTGAGCTATGGATAATTTTATATGATTTTTCAAAGTTTAAACAATATTCTGAAATTATTTAAATTAGTAAAACAACATTATCCAGAATAGTACAAGGCGACGTCAGCATGACGCATTGATGATGTCAGCAGTCAACAGGGGGCCGGCCAGGTCAAACCTGACCAGTGGGGCCCACATGTCATAGACACAGGGCTAATCCAGGGTTTAAATTTAACTAAAACTAATTAACAGGGGTGTGGCCCCACCTGTCAGTGAGTAATTAGTGATTAATTAACTAATTAATTAACATATTAATTAACAGTTGATTTATTTTTAAAATTGATTTAACCGCGCGGGACCCACATGTCAGTGGCCCACGCTGCCACGTCGACGGTTGACCCAGTCAACTGGGCCCGCGGGGCCCAGTGTTCAGCGGGTGAGCGGTGGGGCCCGGGGCTGCCACGTGGGCGCCCGGTCAGCGCCGGCCGCCGGAGCTACTCCGGCGAGCCCCGAGCGGTGGTGGAACTCCGGCGAGCTCGGAATTCTCCTGTGATGCACCAAAATGGCTGCGGTTTCCTGCTTCCGAAGGGCCTTTCCACGCCGCGTCGAACGGCGGCGGCCACGGGAGCTAGGATAGTCGGAGTCGTCGCCGGTGAGCAGCGCAGCGGACGGCGAGTCTCGGGCGCCATCGGATTCGGGGCTACGACGAGCTATACGGGTTGCGCTAAGTTCCTACGGTGTCTACGCGATGCGGGGAGTCCAACTGACGCTAGCCCGTGACCATAAGGTCATCGAAGCATCGCCGACGACGAGCCTTGCGGAGGCGAGCTCGGCTCGAGGGGGGAACGACGGTGCAGCGCGTCCTAGCGCTAAGCGAGGGGTGAGAGGGAGGAGCTGGGGCTTACAGCGCGGCACACGAAGGCCCTTGGTGGTCGGTAGCGCAGAGACGAGGCAAATTCGACGATGATCGCCGGAGATGCCGTATACTGGGACGGCTCGATCCGCGAGTTCTGGTGCACCTCAGCTCTTGCCGTCCATCGATGAGGAAGAGGCGGTCGGCGGCGCACCACCCAGACACATCCGTCGGGCTCGGGAACGCCGGTGGCCGCGGTGGTGACGACGGCGCGTCGGTGGTGGCGCTCGGGTGAGATGGGGAGGCGAGGGAGAGCCAGAGGGAGTGAGCGAGGAAGAGCCAGGGGGCCAGCGGGGATGCACTTAACCCTCCCCGGCGAGGCGAGGCCGCTGTCGACCGCTCGGAGAGGGGCCAGGGGGGCCGGGCGCGTGCGCGCTAGCTGTTCGACAGCGCGCCTGTGGCGTCAGGGGGTAGGGGGAGGGGGGGCTAGTTGGGCTGGGCTGCCACTGTGCACTTGCGGTCCGGGCACAGTGGGCTTCTTCTCCCTTTTCTATTTTCCTTTTTCTTTTCTGTTTTGTTTGCCTTTTGTCTTTTGTCTTTTTTTCAAATGACTTTTGTAAAATATGAGACTGGTCCAACTATTAACAATGCAAAATTAGTCACTGCTAGAAATTGGTTTGGTGTCCATATCTTTTTGTTTGGATTTTATTTAATAGAAAAAAGATTAAATAGTGTTGTTTTGTTGCTGTTAGAGTCACTTAATTAATTTAGTGGATATTGGTTAAAATTTTAGAATTGTCTCTGGAATATTTGCTATTTAATGAACATTTTAGTTTCTGATTTGAACAACTTTTATTTTCCACTTTAAGTTTGAATTTCCATTTGAATTTGAATTTGAAAAGAGATATGATACTAATGATGATTAAGCACTGTTAAACATGCTGACATGTAATAATCAAAAGGGTGATCACTGTAGCTTAATACATGGGGTGTTACAGAAGCATAGCAAGAACATCAAACCCTCACATTCACATGTGATCTAGATCGAAACCTGCATCTACTCATAGAACCACTCATGATGGCACTGCTGGGAAACGTAGTAGAAAGCAAAAATATTTTGCCCTATGATCACCCAGGAACAATATGAAGATGCATATAGGGTTTGGATCAATGATCGTTACCGACTCTGGAGTGCAGTGGAAGTAGACGAGTCAGTGTAGATCGTACTTGGAGTCCCTCGAACCGTTGATGACGATCCCGCAAACCGCCCTCGAATGATCCCTCGAACGGAAGACCAAAAGCATGACCTCTCTACTTGGTTGCAAGTGTACGGTCTTCACGGTCCGACAGTGCTTCGCCATCCAGAGCTGGGCTTCTAATTATGAGGATTAGAGAAATTAGGTCCAGCTCTAATTATTCAACTAGGACCAACTAGAACTAGATGAACTAGAGGAGGCTCCAAAACTTGTGTAACGAAAAGGGCCAATACCTCAAATATATATAGGTTAGGAGTAGAGGAGAGGGCACCAGAAAGGGGAGGAAAGTCCCCTCCCTTGGCTAGCCTAGAAGGAGGGGGACCCTCCAATTTGGCCTCCCTCTCCCCTTTCCATGGGGAAAAGGGGGCGCCACCCTTCTTGAGCACAAGTGGCCCAAGTGGTTTCCACCACTTGGCCTTTTAAGGACCGCTGATATTAAATTAAATATGAAATCCTCATAATAATTACTAGAGCCTTTTATATATAATTTAACATCACCAGAAATATTTTTCAGCTATATATTATTTATCGAGAATATCCGGTATTGCCCGATAAACTCTGAAACCCTTCCGGTGACCCCAAAACGCTTCCGGTTCTCTCAGAAATATTTCGAATATTAATGAAACAATTCCACAAATAATTTAACATCTCGTCCTACTAACACTCATCATATCATGATTACCTTAAGCCTGGGACCCCGTAGGTTCGATAAATCATTTACATGAACGAAACCCCTTCGTTCAATGATCGATAGCGGAACCGTGGACATCCATATCGGTCCCTATGCTTACACGAATGACATTTAAGTGAACCTTTGGTTATCATGTCAGGCTTTGCTTCACGATACTTTACAAACTCGGGGAGTGTCGGTATCCTCCCGAGTCATGCACATGCTCACTATACCGTCATCCTCGTTACTGGTTTTGTTCTTCTTTCTCGTTGAAGTGTTCCTGCAGCCCCATGAGGTAGTCACCTGTGTCTGGCAAGACGATGATGGATGCCGTCACATCGAGAGGGCCCTAAGAATATCTCTCCATCGTCGGAGAAGCAAATCCCACTCTCGAGCTATCTAGTCCTTTGACAAACTTCTCGATGAACCGTAAGTTATCGTTATGATCACCGTGTTACAGATGATGTTTGAGCAACCCCAAAGTCCACCGTACGGTAGGAAGTGACTACAATACTCTCATGGTCTGAGGAACTAAAAACACATGCTAACACTCTATGTTATAACAATTGATTTCAGACGATATTATCTCAAAGTATAACAAACAAGATTGGTTCAATTCAATATGATCGTTCTTCTAACATCATACTCTCACCGTTGTTTTAGGACCATCGTTACACTTAATGATATCCTAAGATCTGGAAAACATGATCACCAACAACACTTGAGCTAGTCTTAGAGGCAAGACTAGGAATCCTCTTCTTTACCGGTTATCATTAGACACGTGCATATGAGTTTTCCACTGAATCTCATATTCCAGGTTCATAGCAGTTATAGCATGAAATATGAACTCATAATTATGAACATGGAAATATAATAATACAATATTATTGCCTCAAGGGCATATTTCCAACACCTTGTAGTTATGTGTGTAATGGAAGACATGCAACTAGACCCTCCCCCAACAAAAACACCACCAAGTTACAGTCGTGTTCAAGACACACAGTTGTAGTCAAGGCACACTTGTAGCTGCGTGCCTAGTGGCGGACATTCAACCTCCCCTCCCCTCGACATAATACCACCAAGTTGCAATGGCGTGCCTAGTGGCATACATGCAACTGGCCCTCCCAGCAAAACACCATAGACTTGCCATCATGTTGACGACATGTAGTTGCATTCGGGGGCGACACTTGTAGTTACGTGCTTAGTGGCAGACATGTAATTGCCCTCCACCCCCAAAAAAATATCACTAATCTGCAGTCGCGTTGAAGACATGCAATTGTAGTCGAGGGTGACTCTTACAGTTGTGCACCTAGTGCCACACATGCAACCGCCCCTCCGCAACAAAACACCACAGAGTTGCAATCATATTGAAGACCTGTAGTTGCATTCGGGGCGACACTTGCAGTTGCGTGCCTAGTGACAGACATGCAACTGTCCTCCACCCCTGACAAAATAGCACTAAGGTGTAGTCGCCTTGAAGACATGTAGCTGAAGTCGAGGGAGACACTTGCAGTTGCGTGCCTAGTGGCACACATGCAACTGCCCCTCCCCAATAGAACACTACAAAGTTGAAGTCGTGTTCAAAACATGAAGTTGCATTCAAGAGTGACACTTGTAGCTGCGTGCCTAGTGGCAGACATGCAACCACCCTCCACTCCGACAAAAGACCACTACGTTGCAGTCACGTTGAAGACATGCAGTTGTAGTTGGGGCGAAACTCGTAGTTTTGTAGTGGTAGACATGCAATTGCCTCCCCTCGACAAAACAACACTAAGTTTTTTATCTTGTAACTACAGGGCAAAACACGACCAAGTTGTAGTCACATTGAAGACATACAATTGTAGTCACAGGCGAAATTTCCAGTTGCGTGCCTAGTGGCAGGCATGCAAATGCTCTCCCGACATTCGTTAGTTGCGTGCGTATTGTGCCAAGTTGCATGCGAGGTGGAGCACATGCAGTTGCATGTGGTGGATGGACGCTGCAATTGAGTTGCTCAATTGATTTTCCCCCCCAAAACACCCTATTTAGAAAAAGCAAAAACACAAAATTGAAATAGAAGAAAAATTGAAATAGAAAAAATAAAAAAATAAAAAAATTAATCCCTACCTACTAGCCACCTCGCATCACCTAGTTGCCCATCTTTTGTGTCGCTTGTAGTTGCATGACATGTGTAGTCGTGCGGTTGCCATGTGGGCGAACGTGCAACACACGCGTGCTAGTTTGTCCTTGCACAACATACATGTAATAATAATAATAATGATAATAATAATAATAGGAAAATAGAGAACATGAAGGATAACTATCTATCTAACTTAATATTATCTGGCTAAAAAAATAGTTAAAATGTGTATATATTCTTCAAAAACAAATAAAAAGTGAAAATAAAAAAGAAAGATGAAGCATCAAGTAAAATAATAATAATAATAATAATAATAATAGAGAATACAGGAAAGGATAAAAAACAAAATGAAAACAACAAAGAGGAGCGAAATGCAGGAAGGAAAAGAGGGCTCACCTCCTTCCAGCTTCTCTCTACTGTACACCTCCTTCGCTCACGAGTTCTACTCAAAGAAAAACTAATTAAGATTTACCCCTTGGAGGGCTCTCGCAAGGTTACTTTCTTGGGTTTAGGAGTGAGCCGAGTGGTGCACCTAGCTTCTATCACGTGTCGTATATTGGGCGCACCCTGAGGATTTCAATTTCTTTTTGGCACCTGTTTTCTAGTTTTATTGGTTTTTCCTTGGTTTTCACGTGAGAAGCATAACATGTGTTCTGCGAGAATCACAACCGTGCTTTTCGAAAAGGGAAAAGCACGTGAGGCACAACTGTACTTTCCAAAAGGAAAAAAGCACAGTTCTACTCAGTGCTTCCTCGAAAAAGGAAAAAGCACAACCTGTGCTTCTATGAGAAGCACAATCGTGTTTTCCAAAAATGGAAAAAACACAACCCGTGCTTCCGCGAGAAACACAACTATGCTTTCCAAAAGGGAAAATCTTCCCAAAAAGTAAAAAAAAAACTCAACCGTGCTTCCAAGTTTTGTTTTTCCTTTTCGATTTTCTAGTTCCCGGTCTTTTTTTTTTGTTTTGTTTTTGTTTTCTTATCTAGTTTTTTTAATTCTTTTTTTTTCTGTTTTTCATGAAAAAAGATCGTCAAACCTAGTAACAGGGAATCTATTTTCAAAGATCTCGATGCGAGAAATCTAACAGTGAAAATGATTCGTGATTTGGACGCACGGTTCAAGTGATAAAATGTTTTGAAAAAATGAATCTACGAAAAAGAAAAAAAATTCCATGTTGTGACAAATGGCTCACATGCGATGCGCCACTTGTCAGCACCACAGAAGATTGGAGAGACCTTTACAAGAGATAGTACCTCGTACTAATTAGTAATTTCGCCTCAAACTGCTTCCCCTGATGCAAAATTTGGAGACTAACAAAAGAAAAGCCTAACATACAAGAGAAAAGGCCCATCACGCATTCATACCGACCCACCTCCCTCCGACACGAGTAAAATAAAAACGATAATATAATCTGACGAACATCAGCTAGGAGAGGGATGGCAAGCAAACATTTTTTTGCGTGGCAAGTTTAGTTGGGAAGAGACGGTAAATCCTGCCATTGCTTGCCACAACTCTCCTTCCCAGAGAATGTCACGAAGAAACCGCCACCCCATACAACTAACTTGCCACCTAACACGTTCACAAATGCCAACCCCTCCCATAGAGCGTTTGCCAGCTATTACAGTCCAAAGAAAAAACGTAAACCAGGCCGTCCGCATCCTCACACGGGGCGATTCTCACGAAATTGCACAAATCTTGAAGCACCAACAAATCTAACGGTCAGGAGAGTCGACGGAGACTTGGCTGAGATTTAGCGAGCCCGCGAGAGGTATATACAGCGCAGGGAGTTCTAGGAAAAATCTAGCGAGAAGCGAGAAGCAACAAGCTTGCGCCTGGGATGGATCGGCAGCAGGAGCAAACTGGTGAGTCCTGTGTGGCCTATGGTCTTCGGGCGCGCAACGTCGCCGTTTACTGTGTCACTTACGGTCCCTGGGCGCGCAACGTCGCCGTTCCCTGTGTCGGCTACGGCCCCCGGGCGCACGACGTCGCCATGCGAGCAACCTCCAGCGGTCTCGTCGCGATCAACGGACAGCTTGGAGTGGTCCTCCAGGGGAGATCGCCGACTACTTACGTGTAAATTCAGGTAAGGGATCGCTTCTGCCATGTTGGTTTCGTAGCGTAATGAAGTCGTGCTTGCAACTAACATTCCTTGCTGGGGAGATTCCCATATGACACACCAAGTTTGGCATGCGTACCAACACCATGGTTAAATTTCCAACGGTCAACATCCAATGTCCGGCACCAGATGTTTCCTTCCATAATGCAGCAGCACCGGCCATGTCCCCGTCAGGCGCGTCCCGACAGTCCCCGCAAAAAGAAAAAAAGGCGCGTCCCGACAGGGCGAGCAGGCTCTTTATAACCGCTCCGTTGTCTTCGGAACCCCACGTACGTCGGTCCTGAGCTCCTAAGTGACCAGGCAAGCAGAGGCTGTGAGGCTCTGAACTCCCTCTTGCCAATGGGCCGGAAGAAACTGAAGAAGATGCAGTGCGCGGCGCAGCAGCAGAAGGGGAAGCTTTACATCATCATCGCCTGCATCGCCCTGCTCGTCTGCGGCTCCAAGACCCGTAAGTAGAAATGACCGACTCTTTTTTTTTTTTTTTGCGGGAAAGAAATGACCGACTCTACATTCATGCAGTACGTGGGCTCAACTAAAAGAAGTTTTTTTTTTAAGCTTCAACTAAAAGAAGTTTAAACATATAATTAGATGTTAACTACTCTCTCCGTAAAAAAATGTAAGACATTTCTATGCCCAATGCAAAACCAAGAAACGTCTTACATTTTGTACAGAGGGAGTTTTATTCAACGGTATTTTCAATGTAGGGTTGACTGACAATATTTTAAAATATCCCTTCAGAAACAATGACAGTCACACAAGTTTGATTAGTTCTCCTTTTGCTTTAAGTTTGATTAGTTCGTATAGAACCCTACACAAACATAACTAGAAATTTTCTTCACTTGCTTGAGTTTACTGGAATTTCACGAAAGTTAATGTGACAGCGCATACACTATTTTATCGCACAGGGAGTACTCACCGTCGTGATTTCAACTTGCATGACATGCATGGCTGCAGGTGTCAAGCGGCAGAAAAAATAGCTCACTAGGAAAATGTAAGCACTGTCATAATTCTCCAACGTGGATAGTGCAAAATTACTCAACGTACCGTACACACGTGCATCAAAGGTCTGATTGGTTTGAGGATACAACGAAACGAGACCGGGTTGGTTCCATCAAGGCCATGGCAACAGATTGATCCATCGTACATTTCCTCAATGCCGTCTGTCCGTCTCCTGTCTGTCAGTCAATGTATGCTATTGCTAAGCTACAAAGTTTTTGAGAATCACTTGTATATATGGCAGATTAAATCCGTAGGTAAATATGGGATGAGAAATTATTTAAGTCCCATGTATGGGTGTAAAAATATCACTTTTTGGCAAATACAATTACAAAAACGGTACAACCAGTCCAGGGACTGTATAGTCAGGTAGTAACCCTAGCTTCTTGTAGATACTCTCTCTTAGAACATGTATGATGCAAGGTGATTAGAGAGATGCTTTTAAAAATAAACCGGTTTTTGATTATGTATCCGTGTTTGTTTCTATTGCAGAGGTGCCTAAGCAAGTGATTGTCCTATATAAATAAGCTATGGTAAATAAGATATCTCGATACCTTGCATTGTACATGACCTTATGACTCACATGTTTACTGAAAACTTGTAATTATCAATCTAATCTAATAGAGAGCTCTACACTATATCATTTATCTTTGTTTAATTTCTACAAATGTTTTTAATGAATGCATAAGATTTACTCCGTACCTAGCCATCGGCTGGAGAGGAAAAACACATCTAGTGCCCCCGTGTCATCTCATCGAGCGACTCGGGTGGCTCGCCGCCGCCGCTGCTCTAGGCCCCTCCTCATCCCATTTCCCCCTCGCCGTTGTCGACGGGTTCCGTTCGGGCAAAGCTCCAGTCGGTGATCGGCGGCGGCAGGACTCCTGCTTCTGGGCCCTTCCCGCCCTTGCTAATATGATGCGGTCATGAAGGTCGTGTGTGTGGCAGCGGATCCCAGCGTCGATTGCACTAATGGTCGTACTTCCAAGCGGACGACCATGGGCTGGTGGTGGACTGCTCCTCCGCGTCTTGTTCTGGGCGCCTCGCCTGGTAGCCGAGCTGGTCAGGCGAAGCAAGGCACGGGGCGGTGGGTCTGACCATCGATGTTGGCCAACTCCATCTGGGGCGTGGTGGTCGTTGTTGCCATTGTGCGATGATACCCGTCGTCCTGATCCGACCAGTCTTGGCTGGGGACGCCGGAGTGGCCAGTTTGTCACACAGAATTGCCCGTTGAGGTGACCACTCCGGTCTATGGTGGCGGCCATGTTGCGGATTACGGTGACCACCAAAAGGTCTTTGCGAGGGTTTGTCCCTCCAGATCCGGTGGTTGACTTTGGCAGCTAGATGCAAATTATGGACGACAGCTTGACGTAGAGAGAGGGGGGGGGGGGGTTGTGCAGCGGGGACAGATGCACATCACATATAGCTGCTTAGACCGCGGAAAAGTAGTGGCGACAACACATCAGTGACATCGATGGTGGTGCTAATCGAGAACCCGATCTCGTGCTCTGTCGAGCTCTGAGGTGAAAGCCTAGGTATGACTTGAGTTGGTTATACCTAGCAATGGCAATTTTTATGCCATTACCTTGTTGAAGGCATTACTCAGATATGCTCGGACTGGTTTTTCAAGGTGAAAACCTAGATTCTAGCCTTGGGTGGTTGGATTCGGCGACTGCGGTGCTTGAGTGTCGCTCTTTTCCTGAAGGCTTTGCTATTGAAAAACCTCGTCATATGTGTGGTGTCATGAGATGGTTGGTCCGGATATAGTCATTGATGTAGTTTACCGATCATGGATCCAATCATTTTTGGTTTCTTTCCCCGCCTCCGCATAGGTTTGGTCTTATATGACTTTGCTATATACCGACGTTTTTTTGTGTGTGTGTGTGAGTGTTGTTGTTGGTTGTGTCCATCATAGCTATGTAGAGGTCCAGTGTGTGATCATTGTGTGTGTATCCTCTTGATGCTCCATTTTGAGCCAACAAAATTCACCCTTTGTCAAAAAATAAGATTTATCACATTCATTAATTCGAAAGGGTTATAGAATTGTGACAACAACAAAAAAGAAGAAGAGCTAGACCAAAATAATTCTACTCTTCAGCATGATATCTCTCAAATGCTCTGCTCCAGCAATCACTCAAAGATTTGTCTCCTATTCGATGATGTCAAGAATAATTAGCTGTGCATAAACTTGTTATGGAGGACTCAAGCATTCCTTTCATTCCAAATCATCCAACAAATGAACATGGTTAGGGAGGCCATAGCTCTCCTTCTAGGAAAATCTACACCTCACATGTTATGTCACCAATCTTTGATAGAGTGGACCATCACCCCTCAGGCAATGTTGAGCCTCACAAGGTGTTGGCGGAATATGTAATTATACCTGAGTGTCACACCTGGTCCTACATGGCTAGTCAACAAAAGTCCAAGCAAAATTTGATGATCAACAAGTCAAAGGAGAAGGTTAAACTGAGCTGACCCCACCTATCAGAAACCCATAGGTTATAACTCTCTCGTGCTTAATGTTTCACTAAAATTGTATTCCTGGTTTAGTTTTCGACATCAACCTGGTTTAGTTATTTTCTGCTTAAATTTAAATAACTAAATTTTAACCAAAGTTTGAGTGGCCATAAGTTGCTCATTTTAACTCCAAATGAATCGATCCTTTCTGGAGATGGTTTGTATTGAAATTCTCTTTCCAGTCGAATGCTTGGTAGAATTTATTCCACTTTATGTTTATGTTTTGCATTTTTGGGAATTATGCTTATTAAATGAAAAATCTTTATAAATATTTTCTCGAGGATTTAATCTTTTTGGTGAACAAGACTACCCTACAACCACTCTGGTGACGGAAAGCTTCCTAAATCCTTGCTTGCTATACCATGTGATGGATCTTGCGATGCCCCCGGCTTAATCGTGCACTAACCATACACGCAAATGCACACGATCAAGCCTAAGGACTCACTTGAAGATATCACAACACAACTCTAAAACATAAATAAAGTCATACAAGCTTTATATTACAAGCCAGGGGCCTCGATGGCTCGAATACATAAGCTCGCATACAAGCGTCAGTGGAAGCATTAGATATCTGAGTACAGATATGAAATAGAAACAGATAAGCCTTTAGACAGGCGGGGTAAAACAAAAGCTACGATCGAAAAGCGCAGGCCTCCTGCCTGGGACCCTCCGAACCTACTCCTGGTCGTCAGCCAACTCGTAGTAGTAGCCTTCCTCGGGGAAGTAGTAGCGGTCGTCGGCGGGAGCAGCTGTCTCCTGGGCTCCGTCATCTGGTTGCATCAAACTGATATGGGGAGAAAAAGAAAGCAAAGCAACCGTGAGTACTCATCCGAAGTACTCAGCAAGCAAGGATCTACACTACATATGCAACGTTATCAAAGGAAGGCTGTATATGTGGACTGGGCTGCAGAAGTGCCAGAATAGAGGGAAGGCCTAGTCCTATCGAAGACTAGCATCTTTAGAGGTCTTGCAGCATTAGAAGAGTGTAGATTAGTACAGTATAAGTAGTAGCAGTAATCAGCATCAACCTCGGCCAGAGATCCTTTCTCGACTACCTGCGAGAAAGCAATCCCAGAGCCCTAGTATCCATTTCTCATCTCAACATCATGTTCCAGTTGTATCGATCGGGATACAACTCCAAGTGTCCGTTACCGAGGATCCGACTATGCATAGATTAGTTCTTCCCTGCAGGGATGCACCAACTTACCCACCACGCTCGCTTAACTCCGGCCGAACACACTTCTCTGGGTCTTGCCCGACCTCGGCCAAACGACACACCACAGCCCTACCTAAAGCTCAGCAGAGAGGTCCCCGTCGGTCTACATCCTAAGCGCTCAGGGGTCTTGGGCCGTCGCCCTGTGCACTCCAGGTCATTGTGAGCAGGGTGGATACCAGCGCCAACGGCACGATCCGACCCGGCCGCCATGCTGAACTGGACGTCTGACAGAGCTTTCAGCTGATGCATACGATGCAGAGTGCCCATAACTATTCCCGCATGATGGTTAGTGCTATCGGGCCAGAGGCCCACTCAGATCATATATCCAAATCGTTAGTGTATTGGTAGTGCGGTAACGAGCAGAGACTCACGATCGATGTGACCCCGTCGCCCCGTCTCGAGGACTTACGACAAGGGCTAAGAATGCCCGACCACGCCTCGTATTCATATCTCGGGCACCCTCCAGGTCAACCCGTCTCCATATCACTCGCGGGTACCCCTCAAGGTCGACCCGCCTTCCAAGTAACAGTGTAAAGTCCAAGTATCCGTGTGTCCATAACATCAAGGGAATCCGAGGTATCACCCTCGTTGGATTCCTACTCGATGTAACCGTCAAGGTGAACTCGGAGGAATCACCCTCGATGGGTTCACACTTGAGGTGTTGCACGACGGCGTCGTTATCAGGAGTGGTGAAGTAGGAATCACCCTCGATGACCACGACCGAATAGCTACTCTACAGAGTTAACATCAAAAGTGCTAAACGAGGTATCACCCTTGGCACTCGATAGTAACGCTGCAGTGTCGTACAGATAAAAGGGGTGTGATGTGCGGTGCTGGGGCCTGGTCGTCGAGTCTCCCGATGATCCAGCGGGGCAACCGGGACAAGTGGGGTCACTGGGTCTCTATCCAGCCTATACTAAGCAGTTTAGGATAAGCAGGTAGGTATCAACAGCAGGTTACAATAAACAGGTCATGCGTCATAATAGGTAAAACAGCAGCAGCAGCATTCTAATGCAAGCACAAGAGAGAAGAGAATAGGCGATATAGGCATGCTCAAAGAGGGGGTGCTTGCCTGGTTGCTCGGCGGCAAAGGCAAAGTCGTCAACAGTGTCGTCGGGCTCCTGAGCTGCATCGGTCTCGGGAACTGCGTCGGTATCGGGATCTACCGAGAGAGAAGAGGGGGAGGAAACAGATAAATACTCAGCAAGCAAAGCAACACGGAGCATGCTAAGCTTAAGGTGCAGTGCAGGGTTGCCTAAAGACATATCAAAATCATATTAGTTATTTTAGGATTTAAATTGGAATTATTAACCGGTATATATGCACTATTCATCTACCGGAAACAGGCTAAAAGTTGCGGGTTCACCTCCGTAGAGGATCTCAGCACGGAAACAGAGGGCACGGTCAACTTCGTCTCGTCGTTCAGATCAACTTTCATGTCCAAAGTTTTTCTATCCGAGCTACGGTTTATTTTCTACGGATTTCTAAAGATTTTAGCATTTTCTGGAATTATTTTTATTATTTAAAATAACATTATCCAGAACAGTGTCTGATGACATCAGCATGACATATTGGTGACATCAGCAGTCAACAGGGGCTGACCGGAGTCAAACCTGACAGGTGGGTCCCACTGGGACCCACATGTCAGCCTCTGTAACTAATTAACAGGGTTAACTTAAACTAATTAACTTAATTAGATGGTGGGCCCTACTAGTCAATGTCTAACTAACTAACTAATTAATATATTTTATTTAACAGTTTTATTTATTTATAAAACGTTTTAGGCGGTGGGGCCCGCATGTCAGTGGGTCAGACTTGCCCAGTCAGCAGTTGACTGGGTCAACCCAGTCAACTGGGGCCCACGGGGCCCACTGGCAGTGGCACTGGGGTGGCCCCAGGCCAGCCAGCGTGGCGGCAGCCAGCGGCTCGCCGGCCGCGACGCCAAAACGCGGCGGAGGGCTTCGGCCCTCGTCGGATTTCGTCTACGGGCAATCATTTAGCGCGCGCGAGGACGCGTTCGAACGAGCGGACGACGCCGCGTCGATCTACGACGTTGGAACGGGCGAAGGTGGCCGGAAATCACGCTGGCATCGAGGTTTGGCGGCGAGGACCTTCGGGCAAACACGGACGCGCGGCTATGGTGCGAACTAGCGCACGATTTCGGTCGCGTTCGAAGCAGAGGGGAGCGCTGCGTCGAGTGGAGCTGGCACGGGGCCGTGGAGTTGGCTGAAAGTGGCCGGACGGTGAGGTGCCGCGGCGGACAGAGCACGGTGTGGCGGCGAGCTAGCTACGGCATGGGAGAGAGCGAACGGGAGGAAGGAGGAGAAGCGGAAGCTTACGGCGCGGCTCACGGTGGCCCTTGATGGGTTTAGTAGCTGCAGACGGGCTCGAGCTCGTCGGAGTCGCGCCGGAGATGCAGAAGAGGGGCAGAGCTCGATGCGGTCACGGCAGGGCTTCTCCGCCTCCGGCTGGTAGGCGTGGGTGACGTGGTCGGCCACGGCGCTCCTCCCAGACACGATGGTAGCCCGCGGGGACGCCGGTGGTGACGGCAGTGTGGCAACGCGTCGGCGAAGTCGCTCGGCAAAGAGAGAGAGAGAGGAACCGAGCGCGAGGGGGGGGGAAGGGGAAATGGAGGAGGCGTCTAGGGGTGCGCAGGGCCTCGCCCTTATCCACGGCGCGGGCGCAGCGACGCTATCGAGCAGCGAGCAGGGGGGCCGGGGGAGCGTGCGCGCGTGCGCGCTCTGCGAGTTCAACAGCGGCCAGGAGTGAGCAGTGCGAGGTGGGAGACGATGCGGAATGGGCTGGGCCGGTACTATGGTCACTTAGGCCCAGTCGCTGCGGCCTTTTTCTTTTCTTTCTTTTCTTTTCTGTTTTTCTTTTGTTCTTTCTGTTTGACAAATGTTTAGTCACTTGTATGCTTTTACAAAATATGAGACTTGGTCCAAATATTACAGTGCAATATTACCTACCACCAAAAACTGGCTTGGGCAAAATATGATTTCATTTGGATTTTTCAAAAATGAAAAGGCATTTAAAGTGTTGTTTTTGCACTGTTCTAAATGCACTAACCCAAATATGAGTTGATGGTGATGTTGTTTTCCTTAACAACATTTGTTTTGGAATATTTGCTAGATGATGAACATTTTTCCATCAACTATTGGGCAACTTTATTTTGCACTTAGAATTTGAATTGAATACAGAGAAGAAATTTGAAATGAGATATGATCCAAATGATGCTTAAGCACTGTTAATCATGATGACATGGCATTATCAAAAGGGGATTACTGTAGCTAACCACTGGGGGTGTTACAAATCTCCTCCTCTAACAAGAATTCTCGTCCCGAGAATTAAGAGGTAGAAGGGAAAAGATCGGGGTATTCCGCACGAAGATTATCCTCGCGTTCCCAAGTGGCTTCATCTTCAGTATGATTTGACCACTGCACTTTGAGGAATTTGGTCGTCTTCTGACGGGTTCGACGTTCAGATTCATCGAGGATGTGGATCGGATGCTCCTTATAAGAAAGATCATCATGCAATTTGAGCATCTCGTGATCCACTACGCGGTGCGGAGATTCCTTGAAGCAATGACGAGGTTGCGACAC
Organism: Thinopyrum elongatum; assembly: GCA_011799875.1. NCBI lineage: Eukaryota > Viridiplantae > Streptophyta > Magnoliopsida > Poales > Poaceae > Thinopyrum > Thinopyrum elongatum. Next base: position 362,435,428 of record CM022297.1, on the reverse strand, counting down.
ATGGAAGACGTCGTGGATATGAGAGAATTGCGGCGGCAACTCCAATTTGTATGCCACCTGACCACGTCCTGCAACAATGCGGAAAGGACCAATGTAGCGTGGAGCTAACTTGCCCTTGATTCCGAAACGGTGAGTGCCCTTCATCAGAGTGACACGTAGATAAGCTTGATCACCAGGTTGATAGGTCAAACCCCATCGTTTGTGATTGTAATTGCTCTTCTGGCGGTCCTGAGCTGCCTTGAGATTTTCCCGGACAACACGGACTTGCTCTTTGGCGTGTTGAATAATATCCGGACCCACGAGCGGTCGTTCCCTAGTTTCTGACCAATTCAGAGGGGTTCGACACTTACGTCCATAAAGTACTTCGAAGGGGGCCATTTTCAAGCTGGCTTGATAGCTGTTGTTATATGAGAACTCGGCGTAAGGGAGAGATTCTTCCCACTTCTTGCCAAAAGAAATAACACAAGCTCGCAGCATGTCTTCAAGCACTTGATTGACTTGCTCAACTTGGCCTTGGGACTGGGGGTGATATGCTGAACTCCAGGTGATATGAGTTCCCATAGCTTCTTGGAAACTTTCCTAGAACTTTGAGGTGAATAGACCGCCACGGTCTGAACTGATCTCTTTCAGAATACCGTGGAGTGAAACAATTCTGGAGATATACAACTCTACTAACTGACTAGCAGTGATAGTCTCCTTGACAGGCAGAAAGTGTGCAACTTTAGGAAGTTGGTCGACGATGATAAGAATAGCATCGTGACCCTTCTGTGACTTGGGAAGGCCAGTAATGAAATCCATTTGCACTTTATCCCATTTCCATAAAGGAATAGGTAATGGTTGCAGAATCCCAGTAGGCTTCTGATGTTCTGCTTTAACGCGACGACACACATCACATTCAGCAACATATCAAGCAATGTCCTGCTTCATTCTAGACCACCAGTACCTTTGACGGAGATCACGATACATCTTGGTGCTACCAGGATGAATAGACAGTGGTGTATCATGTGCATCCTTCATGACCTTGTCAGTCATAAGCTCGAAGCGAGGTACCACAATGCGGTTTCTGAAATACAAGGTTCCATCTTCAGATAGCGAGAAATCCCTGTACTTTTCCAGGTGGAGATCTGTCTTCATCAAATCAACTTCAGCATCTTTAGCTTGCACATTCTTAACAACTTTCTCAAGATCTGGCTGTATCACAAGGTTATTAAGAGAATCCTATGGAACAATACACAGATTCAGCTCGCACAGTTCTTCAAAAAGATGAGGTTGAGCTCGTCTAACCATGAGGTTGTCGCAATAGGACTTGCGGCTTAAGGCATCAGCCATCACGTTAGCCTTGCCAGGGGTATAAGAAATACTCAAATCATAGTCCGTAATGGCCTCCATCCATCTTTGCTGACGGAGGTTCAGAGATGGCTGAGTGAACAAGTACTTCAGACTTTTATGATCCGTGTAGATCTCGCAACAATTACCGAGGATGTAATGTCGCCACAACTTCAATGCATAGATGACAGCAGCTAGTTCTAGATCATGGACCGGGTAGTTCTCTTCATGAGGACGCAACTGTCGAGAGCCATACGCAATCACCTTACGCTCTTGCATTAGGACACAGCCTAATCCTTCACGGGATGCGTCACAATAAATCATGAAGTCTTTGCGAGAATCTGGAGGAGCAAGTACTGGGGCAGACGTTAGCTTGTCTTTGAGTGTTTGAAAACTTTCCTGACACTTTTCTGTCCACTCAAACTTAACGCCTTTGTGAAGCAGATCAGTCAAAGGCTTAGCAATGTTTGAGAAATTCTTGACAAAGCGATGGCAATAGCTTGCAAGGCCGAGAAAACTTCTGACTTGCTTGACATTCTTCGGTGGAGTCCATTCGAGAATAGCCTGAACTCGTTCCGGATTAACAGCAATGCCATCTTTAGAGATCACGTGGCCGAGATATGTCACTTCAGACAACCAGAATTCACATTTAGAATACTTGGCATATAGTTGATGTTCACGCAGCTTTTCCAGAACAAGACGAAGATTTTCGACATGTTCTTCTTCATTCTTGGAATATATAAGAATATCATCCAAGTAAACCACGACGAATTTGTCGAGGTAATCCATGAAGATATAATTCATCAGGCGGGAGAACGTAGCTGGAGCATTGGTTAATCCGAAAGACATGACAGTGTACTCATAAGAGCCATAACGGGTAACAAAGGCAGTCTTCGGAATATCCTCTTCGCAAACACGAATCTGATGATAACCCAACCTCAAGCCAAGTTTCGAGAACACCGAGGATCCAGCAAGTTGATCATACAAATCATTGATCCGGGGAAGTGGATATTTGTTCTGGATTGTGGCTTGGTTAATGGGCCGATAATCCTGAACCAAACGGTTAGTTCCATCCTTCTTAACGAAGAGTGAAGGTGCTCCCCAAGCAGAGGAACTGGGGTGGATGAAACCCTTCTTAAGTGATTTGTCGATTTCTTCCTTAAGTTCGAGGAGGTGGTGCGGAGGCATCTTATAAGGACGCTTCGCAATAGGAGTTGTGTCTGGTTTCAAGTCAATGACAAACTCGACAGCTCTAACAGGGGGTATTCCTGGAAGTTCCTCTGGGAAGACGTCTTGAAAATCATGAACAATGGGAACGTTCTCGATGCCTTCAACAGGTGAAGCATTCAATGCATTCAGAGCATATATATCTGGCTCTCGGCATTCTGAACTGTTCGAGCTGAGTATTTGACAGTCTAGCCAGAAGGATGGGTAAGTTGGACTTTCTTAGCGGCACAGTCAATCAAAGCATTGTGGGCGGTCAACTAGTCCATACCGAGAATGATGTCTATGTCAGAAGGTCCAAGAGCAATAAGGGAAGCAGAGAACATCAACCCTTCAATTCTAATCTGATTGTTGTGACTTACCATTTTGGTTTGCCACCTGGAACGGGGAGCGATGATTTCTAAAGGAGTGGGTAATGAGCTCATAGCTAACCCATGCAATTGTGCAAATTGCTGGGACACGAAGGAATGTGATGCACATGAATCAAAAAGAACAGAAGCTGGCACTGAATTCACAGAGAGTGTTCCCAGCACGATAGTCGGTTCCTTCTGAGCCTTTTCAGCATTGACATGATTGGCATGGCCAAGTACAACAGTAGATGGTATGACATTACGGTTTCTGAATCGGCGGTTTTGGCAACTCTTCTTACGACCAATAGGAGGACAAGATGCATTCTGATCATTATGGGATGGAGCCACAACATTGGACTGTCCACCCTGAATCGTTAGCTGTCTCGGCGGCGGAGGCAGACGAGGTGCAACATAAGACGGCCTGGGCGTTGGAGCAGGTCGTTGATGTACATTGTGCGGAATCCACACTCGACGTTTCTGAACAGGCTGACCCGAGGATGAGCCAACATCACGAGTGCGCTTGAGCGACTCCTGGTACTTAGTCAGAGTAGTTTCAACTTGGAAAGATTGGCTGACAAGCGTTGCGAAGTCTGTGCAATCATGGATAGCAAGTGCAAGGTTTATATCAGTACGCAGTCCTTCACGGAATTTCTCCTGCTTGCGTGCGTCAGTGCAGACGTCATCCTCTGCATAGCGGGATAATTCAAGGAATTTTCTCTGGTATTCATCCACAGTCATTTTTCCCTGAGAGAGTTTGCGGAACTCCTGCTTCTTCTGGTCCATCAGACCTTAAGGAATGTACCGTGCACGAAAGGCTGACTAAAATTCCTGCCAAGTGGTTACAGTTTCAGCAGGCAACATACCCTTGTGGCTTTCCCACCATTGAGCAGCTGGACCCTTCAAGTGAAACATCGCAAAAGTGACATAACTGTCCAGAGCAACATTAGCTGATTCCATCTCAAACAGGATATCACGAAGCCAATCATCAGCATCCATAGGATTGGTGGAGTTGCGGAAAACAGACGGGTTGAGGCGCACGAAATCTTGAAGCGATATCAGACCAGGCTCCTGACGAGCATCGTTGCGTTCCAAACGGTTCACCAAACTCTCATTGAGCTGACGACTCAATTCAAACTGCTGCATCATGGTAGCAATATAAGGTGGAGGTGGGGATCATCAGCCATCCTGCCAAATCAACAGGGGCAGTTTAGCAAGAAAAACTGCATGTGTAAGAGGTCATTCACAATGTAACATGAGTAATGAACAAGAAGGCATCAGGTGCATTTTAGTAGTCATTAAAGACATACAGAACGATGCACGGAGTTGGACACAAACAGCGGTAGGAGTTCGGAAACGCACGCAGCTAGACAAGCTAGGCGGCGCGCAGGCATGCGGTAAGGAAGTACACAACGAGACATAGCAGAGGCTACATCAACGTCGGAGAAAACTGTTGGAGCGAGGATTCTGTAAGTGACAACACAGGGTGCCCTCGATAAAAGGATCCTGCAAGCAGAACCTGACCCACAATCTTGAAGAAAGGGGTGTAATTTCAGAACTCCGGGTGGATGTGATCACGAGAACCTAAGGTTGGAGTTAGTAAAATTTTAACCCGAAAGGAACAAAGATCAGAGTCCCAGAGTATAGATGAGGAATAAAAGATACTAATACCACCCAATGGCGAAGTGGGCCCGTAAGCCACACAGCCATGTTAGTAAAATGGTTTTGGAAAGACTAGACTCAACTTCGGCCAAGGAGTTGGAAAGGGGGATTCCTAGAGGCAATCGGCCCTGATACCAACCTGCGACGCCCTCGGCTTAATCATGCACTAACCATACACGCAAATGCACATGATCAAGCCTAAGGACTCACTTGAAGATATCACAACACAACTCTAAAACATAAATAAAGTCATACAAGCTTTATATTACAAGCCAGGGGCCTCGAGGGCTCGAATACATAAGCTTGCATACAAGTGTTAGTGGAAGCATCAGATATCTGAGTACATATATGAAATAGAAACAGATAAGCCTTTAGACAGGCGGGGCAAAACAAAAGCTACGATCGAAAGGCGCAGGCCTCCTGCCTGGGACCCTCCGAACCTACTCCTGGTCGTCAGCCAACTCGTAGTAGTAGCCTTCCTCGGGGAAGTAGTAGCGGTCGTCAGCGGGAGCAGCTGTCTCCTGGGCTCCGTCATCTGGTTGCATCAAACGTATATGGGGAGAAAAAGAAAGGAAAGCAACCGTGAGTACTCATCCAAAGTACTCTGCAAGCAAGGATCTACACTACATATGCAACGTTATCAAAGGAAGGCTGTATATGTGGACTAGGCTGCAGAAGCGCCAGAATAGAGGGAAGGCCTAGTCCTATCGAAGACTAGCATCTTCAGAGGTCTTGTAGCATTAGAAGAGTGTAGATTAGTACAGTATAAGTAGTAGCAGTAATCAGCATCAACCTCGGCCAGAGATCCTTTCTCGACTACCTGCGAGAAAGCAATCCCAGAGCCCTAGTATCCATTTCTCATCTCAACATCATGTTCCAGTTGTATCGATAGGGATACAACTCCGAGTGTCCGTTACCGAGGATCCGGCTATGCATAGATTAGTTCTTCCCTGCAGGGATGCACCAACTTACCCACCACGCTCGCTTAAATCCGGCCGGACACACTTTTCTAGGTCTTGCCCGACCTCGGCCAAACGACACACCGCAGCCCTACCTAAAGCTCAGCAGAGAGGTCCCCGTCGGTCTACATCCTAAGCGCTCAGGGGTCTTGGGCCGTCGCCCTGTGCACTCCGGGTCGTTGCGAGCAGGGTGGATACTAGCGCCAACGGCACGATCCGACCCGGCCGCCATGCTGAACTGGACGTCTGACAGAGCTTTCGGCTGATGCATACGATGCAGAGTGCCCATAACTATTCCCGCGTGATGGTTAGTGATACGTCCATTTTGCATCATGTTTTCTTACTGTTATGTATGATGTTTTTATGCATAATAATGCTTTTTGGAGTAATTCTAATGCCTTTTCTCTCATAATATGTAAGGTACACACAAAGAGGGAGAATTCCGGCAGCTGGAAATCTGGACCTGGAAAAGCTACGTCAGGCCACCTATTCTGCACAACTCCAAACAAGCTGAAACTTTACGGAGATTTTTTATGGAATATTTGAGGAATATTGGAGCAAAAAAGTACCAGAGGGGGCCCACCAGGTGGGCACAACCCACCTGGGCGCACCAGGGAGCCCAGGCGTGCCCTGGTGGGTTGTGCTCACCCAGGCCCACCTCCGATGCCCATCTTCTGGTATATAAGTCATTTTGACCTAGAAAAAATAAGGAAAGGACTTTCGGGACGGAGCACCACCGTCTCGAGGCAGAACTTGGGCAGGAGCACTTTTGCCCTCTGGCGGAGCGATTCCGCCGGGGGAACTTCCCTCCCAGAGGGGGAAATCATCGTCATCATCATCACCAACAACTCTCCCATCTTGGGGAGGGCAATTTCCATCAACATCTTCAACAGCACCATGTCATCTCAAACCCTAGTTCATCTCTTGTGTTCAATCTTGTTACCGGAACTATAGATTGGTGCTTGTGGGTGACTAGTAGTGTTGATTACATCTTGTAGTTGATTACTATATGGTTTATTTGGTGGAAGATTATATGTTCAGATCCAATATGCTATTTAATACCCCTCTGATCTTGAGCATGATTATCATTTGTGAGTAGTTACTTTTGTTCTGGAGGTCACGGGAGAAATCATGTTGCATGTAATCATGTGAACTTGATATGTGTTCGATATTTTGATAGTATGTATGTTGTGATTCCCTTAGTGGTGTCATGTGAACGTCGACTACATGACACTTCACCATATTTGGGCCTAAGGTAATGCATTGTGGAGTAGTAAGTAGAGGATGGGTTGTGAGAGTGACAGAAGCTTAAACCCCAGTTTGTGCGCTATTCCGTAAGGGACCGATTGGATCCAAAAGTTTAATGCTATGGTTAGAATTTATTCTTAATACTTTTCTCGTAGTTGCGGATGCTTGCGAGAGGGTTAATCATAAGTAGGAGGCTTGTTCAAGTAAGAACAACACCTAAGCACCGGTCCACCCACATATCAAATTATCAAAGTAGCGAACACAAATCGAACCAACATGGTGAAAGTGACTAGGTGAAATTCCCGTGTACCCTCAAGAACGCTTTGCTTATTATAAGAGACCGTTTTGGCCTGTCCTTTGCCTCAAAAGGATTGGGCTACCTTGCTGCACTTTTGTTACTACTATCGTTACTTGTTCGTTACAAATTATCTTGCTATCAAACTACTCTGCTACTTACAATTTCAGCACTTGCAGACATTACGTTGCTGAAAACTGATACGTCTCCAACGTATGTACTTTTCCTAACGTTTTTCCTCTTGATTTGGACTCTAATTTGCATGATTTGAATGAAACTAACCCCGGACTGACGCTGTTTTCAGCAGAACTACCATGGTGTTGTTTTTGTGTAGAAATAAAAGTTCTCGGAATGGAACGAAACTTTGCGAGCAATTTTTATACAAAATAATAGAATTTCTGGAGCCAAGAGCCACCTGAGGGGGGCACCTGGGTGGGCACAACCCACCAAGGCGCGCCTGCCCACCCAGGCGCACCCAGGTGGGTTGTCCCCACCTGGTGGCCCCGCAGACCCTGAAACCGACGCTATAAAATCCTATTTTTCCAGAAAAAAATCGAGGAGAAAGAATTATCGCGTTTCGCAAGATGGAGCCACCGCCATCTCCTGTTCTTCATCGGGAGGCCAGATCTGGAGCCCGTTTGGGGCTCCGGAGAGGGGGATCTTCGTTCTTCGTCATCACCAACCCTTCTTCATCGCCAATTCCATGATGCTCCCCACCGGGAGTGAGTAATTCCTTCGTAGGCTCGCTGGTCGGTGAGGAGTTGGATGAGATTCATCATGTAATCAAGTTAGTTTTGTTAGGGCTTGATCCCTAGTATCCATTATATTCTGAGATTGATGTGCTACGACTTTGCCATGCTTAATGCTTGTCACTTTGGGCCCGGGTGCCATGATTTCAGATCTGAACCGTTTATGTTATCACCATTATATCTATGTTCTAGATCCGATCTTGCAAGTTATAGTCACCTACTACGTGTTATGATCCGGCAACCCCGGAGTGACAATAGTCGGGACCACTCCCGGTGATGACCGTAGTTTGAGGAGTTCATGTATTCACCGTGTGTTAATGCTTTGTTCTGGTTCTCTATTAAAAGGAGGCCTTAATATCCCTTAGTTTCCAATATGGACCCCGCTGCCACGGGAGGGTAGGATAAAAGATGTCATGCAAGTTCTTTCCATAAGCACGTATGACTATTTACGGAATACATGCCTACATTATATTTAGGAACTGGAGCCAGTGTCGTATCGCCCTAGGTTATAACTGTCTCATGATGAATATCATCTAACAAATTACCGATCCAATGCCTACGATTTTCCTACATATTGATCTTGCTAAGTTACTACTGCTGCTGTTACTATTGCACTTGCTACGAAACTACTGCTATCACTGTTACTGTTACTGTTGCTGCTGCTACTATTATCAAAACTATCATACTACTTTGCTACTGATCACTTTGCTATAGATAATTAAACTCCAGATGTGATTGAATTGACAACTCAGTTGCTAATACTCTCAAATATTCTTTGGCTCCGCTTGTGTCGAATCAATAAATTTGGGTTGAATACTCTACCCTCGAAAACTGTTGCGATCCCCTATACTTGTGGGTTATCAAGACCTTTTTGTGGCGCCGTTGCCGGGGAGCATAGCTATATTTGTTGAGTCACTTGGGATTATTATCAATTATTCACTATGAAGAATCTGAAGGATGCTAAGACTAAGATTTTTCCCTCTAAGACGAGGGGAGGTAAGGAACTGCCATCCAACTCCGCTTTAGATTCACCTTCTGTTATAAGTAAACTTGCAACACCACCACATGCTACTAATCCTGACATGTCGCAAGTTATTGATGATGCTACTTCTGCTATGAATGATGCTTATGATGATGCTAGTACCTTGCTTGATGATGATGTGCCATTAGGTGAATTTCTTGATGAACAAATTGCTAGAGTAAGACAACATGATGTTGTTGAATCTGATGATGAGCTTGAAACTGAAAATCTTGAAACACCCACTAGAACTAGCCCTCCTAGATATGAATTGCCTAAGGTACCGAAAGGTTATGTTATGAATGAGGAGACAACTAGAGATATTCTTGCTTGTAAGGATAGAGATGATCTAGAGAAATTATTATGCAAGTATAAAGAAAAATCTCTGAATGCTAGAATGCAATATGATCCTAAGTTTGCTACCTCACCTATCTTTATTGATGATAAGGATTATGAATTCTCTATCGACCCAGAGTTAATTACTTTGGTTGAATCTGATCCTTTCCATGGTTATGAAACTGAGACTGTTGTGGCACATCTTACTAAGTTGAATGACATAGCCACCCTTTTTACTCATGATGAGAAAACTCGCTATTACTATATTCTCAAATTATTTCCGTTCTCATTAAAGGGTGATGCTAAAGCTTGGTACAATACTCTTGCTCCCGGTTGTGTGCGTAGTCCCCAGGATATGATTTATTACTTCTCTGAAAAATATTTTCCTGCTCATAAGAAACAAGCTGCCTTACAGGAAATATTTAACTTTGTGCAAATTGAAGAAGAGAGTCTCCCACAAGCTTGGGGGAGGCTTTGCCAGTTACTTAATGCTTTGCCTGATCATCCTCTTAAGAAAAATGAAATACTTGATATCTTCTATAATGGACTAACCGATGCTTCTAGGGATTTCCTAGATAGTTGTGCTGGTTGTGTTTTTCAAGGAACGAACTATTGGACAAGCTGAAGAATTATTGAATAACATATTGAAAAACTATGATGATTGGACTCTTCCTGAACCACCATCTAAACCCACTCCGAAGAAGAGGGGTATTTTATATCTCAGTCCCGAAGATATGCAAGAGGCAAAGAAATCTATGAAGGAAAAAGGTATTAAAGCTGAGGATGTCAAAATTTTACCTCCTATTGAAGAAATACATGGGCTTGATACACCACGACTGCCTAAGGTGGTAGAGGTAAATTCTCTAATGAAATTCAATGATAATGATAATCCTCACAATATGCACTCTAGCCAATGCCTTTATGAGTTTGAAAACTACATTAGAAAACAAGATCACTTCAATGCAAATGTTATGAAACAATTAAAATACAATTCTGACATGATTGCTCGCTTGAGTGACTTGTTATTTAGAATCTCAAATGATGTTAGAGGTGTGATAAAGCATGCTTCTATGGTACAAACCCAGTTAGAACAAGTTGCTAAATCTCAAAGCGAATTGCTTAATGAAATGAATAACAACATACATGACTTTGCTGTTAGAGTTGCAACTAGAGGAGGTAAAATGACTCAGGAACCACTTTATCCTGAGGGACACCCAAAAAGAATTGAACAGGATTCACAAAGGAACAACACCACTGCACCTGGTCCTTCTAAAAAGAAAAAGAAAAAGAAAAATGATAGGACTTTGCATGCCTCTAGTGAACCTGAAGTAGAGAAACCTCCTGATAATGATAATGATGTTTCTATTTCTGATGCTGAAACTCAATCTGGTAATGAACATTCACCTTCTGATAATGAAAAATATAATGATGAGGTTCATGAAGAAACTCAAACAAATAATAAAGAACCAGACAATGATGTTGAGATAGAACCAGCTGTTGATCTTGATAACCCACAACCCAAGAATGCAAGATATGATAAAAGAGACTTTGTTGCTAGAAAACACGGTAAGGAAAGAGAACCGTGGGTTCAAAAACCTATGCCTTTTCCACCTAAGACAACTAAAAAGAAAGATGATGAAGAATTTGAACGCTTTGCTGAAATGCTGAGGCCAGTCTTTTTGCGTACTCGCTTGACTGATATCTTGAAAATGCCTCCTTATGCAAAGTACATGAAGGACATCATCACTAATAAGAGAAAAATACCAGAAGCTGAAATCTCCACCATGCTTGCTAATTACACTTTTAAGGATGGAGTACCTAAAAAACTTGGAGATCCGGGAATACCAACTATACCTTGCTCCATCAGAAAGAATTATGTGAAAACTGCTTTATGTGATTTGGGAGCTGGTGTTAGTGTTATGCCTTTGTCTTTATATAAAAGACTTGATTTGAATAAACTCACACCTACTGAAATATTTTTGCAAATGGCTGACAAATCAACTGCCATACCTATCGGTATTTGTGAGGATGTGCCCGTTGTTGTTGCTAATGTTACTATTTTGACTGACTTTGTTATACTTGAGATGCCCGAGGACGACAACATGTCAATTATCCTTGGTAGACCCTTCTTGAATACTGCAGGGGCTGTTATTGATTGCAATAAAAGCAAGGTCACTTTTCATATCAATGGTAATGAGCATACGGTGCACTTTTCGAAGAAACAATTCCAAGTGAATGGTATGAATGTTACTGAAAAATCTCCGACAATCACTATTGGAAGTTTTCAACTACCTCTACCTACTACCAAAAAGAAATATGAAATGCTTATTGTTGGGTACATTCATATCCCTGTTGAGGTAACTTAGTGATTTACGAAAGTTCTTCAGTTTCATGCTAATCGGAAGTGGTTGTTAATAAGACTTGATCAACCTTATTAATGGATCATTTTTGAGAGGTATGAAGTTGATGAATTTAGTGAGCACTACCTTCTATCCCTACCTTTTATTTTCTGTTCCTATTAGTTAAATAAAATAAAATGCCATGTTTTGTCTATTTTCTGATTTTTCCCGTGCAATAAAAAAATGACCCAAAAATAAAAGTTCTCAGAATGCCCTGAAAATTTAATACGATTTTTTTTTGATTATTTAAGAATTTCTGGTGCAAATAATATCAGAGGGAGGTGCACCAGGTGGGCACAACCCACCTGGGCGCGCCAGGACCCCCAGGCGTGCCCTGGTGGGTTGTGGTCCCCACGTGGGCCCCCTCACATATCTCTTCATCCCACATCTTCACTTACCTCCAGAAAAAAATCTCCATTGCTCTCTCTCTCGTGTTCTTGCTTCCAAAACTGCGGATTTCGATCTCTTTGCTCGAAGCTCCGTTTCCAAAACTGTTTCGGGGAATTGTTGCTTGGTATGTGACTCCTCCGTTTGTCCAATTAGTTTTTGTTTTAGTGGTTTATATTTTGAATAATTAGCTACTCTTGGTGCTACTGTAGATGAGCTTGCATGTTGTATTCTTAGAGTTCTAAGTAGTTTGAATGCTTGCTATGGCCTCTATACATCCCTATGAGTAGTTGTTACCAATATTGTGAAGTTTTGTTGACAAAATTTTTGTCACCCAATAAATTTTCAGAAAATTGTACGCGAATATGATGACCCTCTTTGGAAGGAGTTCTTCTAGGAGGAGATCCTCGGGGGCATCTTCTAGTGACAGCTCCGCTCGTCGATCTTATGTTGAACCAAGTGAAAGTTCCATACGAGATGCCGCCACCAAAACATGCTTATGGCCATGCGATGATTATATGGTGAGTGTGGGCATTAAGGAGGAATTTGAGCAATATGTTCACAATGCCGACCTCGGTCCCTACATATCAGATAAGTGCAATCAACACCACACTCTCACTGAATCATTTGTCAAAGATTTAAATTCCATCCCCGTGAGTCTAGGGTGTCATTTAAACTGTATGAAAATTCATTTACCTTATCACTAGAAAGGTTTGCTCATCACTGCAAAATTCCATTCTGGGGTTCGCTTGATGAACCACCAAGAGCTGAGTTCGAAACATTTTTGTCTAGCCTTTGCTACGGTGAGAATAGGGGAGTGACGCAAGGTAGAATAAAGAGCATTCATTTCCCCGCAATTCAATACTTTGCATTATTCAGTGGGAAATGTATTGTAGGCAAACAAGATTGTAGTACACTTTGTGCTCCAGACTTGAGCCTCTTACACGCCGCTCTCACCAGTGACAAAAGCTATAATCTTGGAGCGATTGTTGCACATAGGTTGCAGCACAACGCTAATAGTGGTTATTTTTAAGGTGGAATTTATGCCACACGCTTAGTGAGAGAGCTGGGTGTTTCACCTTTACCATATGACCCTATTTTACCCACGCAATATTTAGACTTTCATGCTGTGAAGCATCATAAGATCCTTAAGGGTAAACCTGATAATTTCACCTACAAGTTGTTGTTTAACCAAGAGTCCATCGTATACACATATTTGCCTGCGCCTGCTCTCTTTGATTATCGCAGCAGGGGAAGATATTTTGTTCTTGAGAGCGAGGCCCGAGCCCACAACGCGGCGGTTGTGGCTGCATGGCAGGCTGAGACATCCGAACCAAGAGCCTTCGTGAGCTACCACGTCGACTACTATCCAGGCTATTGACTGATTACCAAGCTAGGCCAAAAGCCTAAGCTTGGGGGAGTACGTGTTTCTCACCGACATTACATTCATGTTCACATATTTCATTTGTCGGTGTTCGCACTCTTTTTCATTGTATTATCCATGCTTAAATTTATTTTCTCGCTTTCTTCTTGTGTGTTTGAAAAACTTTGAGAAAATCCAAAAATATTTCCAGCTTCTTTTTGCTTTTTCTTTCTAGAGTAGCTAGCTGTAGCACTAAAAAGAAAACCCAAAAAGATTTCCTTGTTCTTCTTTTGCTTGTTGGGAGCTTTCCCGTGTAAATATTTTTTCTCGTTTTTGCTTTTCCCTTTTTATTTGCTTCTTTCAAATAAAACCAAAAAAAACTCCAAAAATATTTCAGTGTGTTTCTCTGAATTTCTTTTCTTTCTTTCAAGTCGTACCAAGGAGAAGACACGATGAAAATGTTGAGTGGCTCTCATATGCATAATTGGTTATTTAACAAAGAGCCCATTTTACCTTGTCTTCTCCTGTTGAATAAATGTTTGCAGATTCCAGCTTAGTCCATGGCACTCTTGCACTATTATTATTTTCATATCGTTCGGTCGTGCAAGTGAAAGGCAATAATGACGATATTCGACGAACTGGCCGTGGCAGAGAGAAACGGGTATGAACTCGACTTGTTCTGTTTTTGTAAATATGTTTAACCTAGTATCCATGATTCAACCCATTATGATTAAACATTTTTGCAATGACAATTAGAGATTATAGTTTATCATGCCATGCATAAGTAGCTAGGAGTGGATAATGATTTATCTTGGATATCAACATTGCGTTAAGATGATTGTGATGTAGTATGATGATATGGTATCCTCCTCTGAACGTTCGAGTGGCTTGACTTGGCACATGTTCATGCATGTAGTTGAATCAAAACCAACATAGCCTCTATGATATTTATGTTCATGGTGTTCATATCCTACTCATGCTAGTGTTCAATGTTACTTATGCATAATGCATGTTCATGACTGTTGTTGCTCTCTAGCTGCCCGCTTCTCAACCTATTTGCTGGCCTTCACCTGTACTAAGTGGTAATTCTGCTTGTACATCCAAAACCTGAAACCCAAGTTATTCCAGATGAGTCCACCATACCTACCTATATGCGGTATTACCCTGCTGTCCTAAGTAAATTTGCATGTGCCACCTCTAAAAACTTTAAATAAATATACTTTTTGTGTGCCTGGATCGTTCATGGAACGACAGGAGGTAGTCGGTATCTTCCATGCTAAGCGAGTTATTCTCAGGTCGAGTGTTTATTCACTCGCCATCGCAGGAGAAAAGGGCGGTAATAGGGATTCCCAGTCCCGAACTAAAAAATGCAAATAATTAAACAAAACTCCCCCAGGACTGTTGTTGGTATGGACGGCCCCCGTTGTTTCGGACAAGCCGTGGAGTGTGATTGATGGTGGAGGGGGAGTAAACCTTTACTTTTATCGCTTGGGAACCGCCACTAGCGTGCTTAGCATGGAAGATGTTGATAGCTGATGGAGGTGAAGTAAATGAGAAGGGTGCATGTCTCAAAATATCATTTACCTCTGTTTTAAAAACTTGAGCTCTGGCACCTCTGCAAATCACTGCTTCCCTCTGCGAAGGGACTATCTATTTACTTTCATGTTGTGTCATCACCTTCTTAAATAAGCGCCAGAACCTGAGAGCACTGCTGTCATGCTTATGCATTGTGTGTAGCTAATGTTGGGTGCATCATGACTGGATCTTTTCTACCATGAATTACAATGTTTAGTCGCTGGTTGAACTTTGGAGGTGCTCTGCATTTATGTTTTGCGGTCTCAGAAAGGGCTAGCGAGATACCACTATTGTCATATTATATCATGGTTGTTTTGATAACGTGTTGCCATTTGAGATATCTTATTATTGCTCGCTAGCTGATTATGTCATCGATATGAGTTAATATAATTTTTAAGAGTTATTGTTGACATGGTTAGTTATAATTTTGGCTGAAAACCTGAGAGCTGTTTAAGCTTATTTATGCAAACAAGAGCAAAAGAGTTCGTAAAAGTTTTTCTTTTTCACTTTCAGTTTATCAACTGAATTGCTTGAGGACAAGCAAAGGTTTAAGCTTGGGGGAGTTGATACGTCTCCAACGTATCTACTTTTCCTAATGTTTTTCCTCTTGTTTTGGACTCTAATTTGCATGATTTGAATGAAACTAACCCCGGACTGACGCTGTTTTCAGCAGAACTATCATGGTGTTGTTTTTGTGCAGAAATAAAAGTTCTCGGAATGGATCGAAACTTTGCGAGGAATTTTTATACAAAATAAGAGAATTTCTGGAGCCAAGAGCCACTTGGGTGGGCACAACCCACCAGGGCGCGCCTGCCCCCCCCCCTCCCCCAGGCGCGCCCAGGTGGGTTGTCCCCACCTGGTGGCCCCGCAGACCCTGAAACCGACGCTATAAAATCCTATTTTTCCAGAAAAAAATCGAGGAGAAAGAATTATCGCGTTTCACGAGACAGAGCCGCCGCCGTCTCCTGTTCTTCATCGGGAGGCCAGATCTGGAGTCCGTTTGGGGCTCCGGAGAGGGGGGTCTTCGTTCTTCGTCATCACCAACCCTTCTCCATCGCCAATTCCATGATGCTCCCCACCGGGAGTGAGTAATTCCTTCATAGGCTCGCTGGTCGGTGAGGAGTTGGATGAGATTCATCATGTAATCGAGTTAGTTTTGTTAGGGCTTGATCCCTAGTATCCATTATGTTCTGAGATTGATGTTGCTATGACTTTGCCATGCTTAATGCTTGTCACTTTGGGCCCGGGTGCCATGATTTCAGATCTGAACCGTTTATGTTATCACCATTATATCTATGTTCTAGATCCGATCTTGCAAGTTATAGTCACCTACTACGTGTTATGATCCGGCAACCCTGGAGTGACAATAGTCGGGACCACTCCCGGTGATGACCGTAGTTTGAGGAGTTCATGTATTCATCGTGTGTTGATGCTTTGTTCCGGTTCTCTATTAAAAGGAGGCCTTAATATCCCTTAGTTTCCAATATGGACCCCGCTGCCATGGGAGGGTAGGACAAAAGATGCCATGCAAGTTCTTTCCATAAGCACGTATGACTATTTATGGAATACATGCCTACATTATATTTATGAACTGGAGCTCTTATCGTATCGCCCTAGGTTTTAACTGTGTCATGATGAATATCATCCAACAAATTACCGATCCAATGCCTACGATTTTCCTACATATTGATCTTGCTAAGTTACTATTGCTGCTATTACTATTGCACTTGCTACGAAACTACTGCTATCACTGTTACTGTTACTGTTGCTGCTGCTACTATTATCAAAACTATCATACTACTTTGCTACTGATCACTTTGCTGCAGATAATTAATCTCCAGGTGTGATTGAATTGACAACTCAGTTGCTAATACTCTCAAATATTCTTTGGCTCCCCTTGTGTCGAATCATTAAATTTGGGTTGAATACTCTACCCTCGAAAACTGTTGCGATCCCCTATACTTGTGGGTTATCAAAAACCACGTGTCATTTCCTTCTGCTCCTCATTGGGTTCGACACTCTTACTTATCGAAAAGCGCTACAATTGATCCCCTATACTTGTGGGTCATCAAGGCTATTTTCTGGCGCCGTTGCCGGGGAGTGAAGCGCCTTTGGTAAGGAAACATTTATATAGTGTGCTGAAATTTATTGTCACTTGTCACTATGGAAAACAATCCTTTGAGCGGTTTGTTCGGGGTATCTTCACCTCGACCAGAACCACAATTAGCTACCCCTCAACCTACTGCACCTACTGAAAATATTGAATATGAAATTCCTTTAGGTATGATAGAACAACTGCTAGCTAATCCTTATGCAGGAGATGGAACCGAACATCCTGATATGCACTTGATATATGTGGAACAAATTTGTGGATTGTTTAAGCTTGCCGGTTTACCCGGAGATGAAGTTATGAAAAAGGTTTTCCCTTTATCTTTGAAGGGAAAAGCGTTGGCTTGGTATAGGCTATGCGATGATATTGGATCTTGGAATTGGAATCGATTGAAATTGGAGTTCCACCAAAAAAATTATCCTATGTATCTAGTTCATCGTGACCGGAATTATATATATAATTTTTGGCCTCGTGAAGGAGAAAGTATCGCTCTAGCTTGGGGGAGGCTTAAGTCAATGTTATATTCATGCCCCAACCATGAGCTCTCAAGAGAAATTATTATCCAGAACTTTTATGCTCGGCTTTCTCGTGATGATCAATCCATGCTTGATACTTCTTGTACTGGTTCTTTTATGAAGAAGACTATTGAATTCCGGTGGGATCTTTTGGAAAGAATTAAACGCAACTCTCAATATTGGGAACTCGACGAAGGTAAAAGTCAGGTATTAAGCTTAAGTATGATTGTGTTAAATCTTTTATGAATACCGATGCTTTTCAAAAGTTTAGCACTAAATATGGACTTGACTCTGAGATAGTAGCCTCCTTTTGTGAATCATTTGCTACTCATGTTGATCTCCCTAAGGAGAAGTGGTTCAAATATCACCCACCTATTAAAGAAGAAGTTAAAGAACCGGTACCAATTAAAGAGGAAACCATAATTTATAATGTTGATCCAGTTGTTCCTACTGCTTATATTGAGAAACCACCTTTCCCTGTTAGGATAAAGGAACATGCTAAAGTTTCAACTGTGGTTAACAAAAGTTATATTAGAACACCTAAACCCGATGAACAAATTAAAGTAGAACCTAGTGTTGCTATGATTAAGGATCTCCTAGAAGAAAACGTAGATGGGCATGTTATTTACTTCTGTGAAGAAGCTGCTAGAATTGCCAAACCTAATAAAAAGGATAATCATAGACATGTTGTTGGCATGCCTGTTGTCTCAGTTAAAATAGGAGATCACTGTTATCATGGTCTATGTGACATAGGTGCTAGTGTGAGTGCTATTACTTACTCCTTATATCAAGAAATTAAGAATGACATAGCACCCGCAGAAATAGAAGACATAGATGTTACTATTAAACTTGCTAATAGAGACACTATATCACCAATTGGGATTGTTAGAGATGTTGAAGTCTTGTGCGGGAAAATAAAATACCCTACTGATTTCCTTGTTCTTGGTTCCCCACAAGATGACTTTTGTCCCATTATCTTTGGTAGACCTTTCTTGAACACCGTTAATGCTAAAATAGATTGTGAAAAACAAACTGTCGGTGTTAGCTTTGGTGATGAGTCTCATGAGTTTAATTTTTCCAAGTTTAGTAGAAAGCTTCATGAAAAAGAATTACCTAGTAAGGATGAAATAATTGGTCTTGTTTCTATTGCTGTGCCTCCTACTGATCCTTTAGAACAATATTTGCTAGACCATGAAAATGATTTACATATGCATGAGAGAAATGAAATAGATAAGATTTTCTTTGAACAACGTCCTCTGCTTAAGCACAATTTGCGTATTGAAACTCTAGGAGGTCCTCCTCCACCTAAAGGTGATCCTGTGTTTGAATTAAAACAATTGCCAGACACTTTGAAATATGCTTACCTTGATGAAAAGAAGATATATCCTATTATTATTAGTGCTAACCTTTCAGAACATGAAGAAGAAAGATTATTGAAAGTTCTAAGGAAGCACCGAGCTGCTATTGGGTATACTCTTGATGATTTAAAGGGCATTAGTCCCACTCTATGTCAGCACAAGATTAATATGGAACCTGATGCTCAACCCGTTGTTGATCACCAACGTCAGTTAAATCCGAAAATGAAGGAAGTGGTAAGAACGGAAATCTTAAAACTTCTGGAAGCAGGTATAATCTATCCTATAGCTGATAGTAGATGGGTAAGTCCTGTTCATTGTGTTCCTAAGAAAGGAGGTATTACTGTTGTTCCTAATGATAAGAATGAACTTATTCCACAAAGAATTGTTACAGGCTATAGAATGCTAATTGATTTCAGAAAATTAAATAAAGCAACTAGAAAAGATCATTACCCTCTGCCTTTTATTGATCAAATGCTAGAAAGATTATCTAAGCACACACACTTTTGCTTCCTTGATGGATATTCTGGTTTTTCACAAATACCTGTTTCTCAACCTGATTAAGAAAAGACCACTTTCACTTGTCCCTTTGGAACTTATGCTTATAGACATATGCCTTTTGGTTTATGCAATGCACCTGCTACCTTTCAAAGATGTATGACTGCTATATTCTCTGACTTTTGTGAAAAGATTGTTGAGGTTTTCATGGATGACTTCTCTGTTTATGGGAAGTCTTTTGATGATTGTTTAAGCTATCTTGATCAAGTTTTGCAGAGATGCGAGCAAACAAATCTTGTCTTGAATTGGGAGAAGTGCCACTTTATGGTTAATGAAGGTATTGTTTTGGGCCATAAAATTTCTGAAAGAGGTATTGAAGTGAACAAAGCTAAGGTTGATGCAATTGAGAAAATGCCATGTCCTAAAGATATCAAAGGTATTCATAGTTTCCTAGGTCATGCTGGTTTCTATAGGAGATTTATCAAAGTCTTTTCTAAAATTTCTAGGCCTCTTACAAATCTTTTGCAAAAGGATACTCCTTTTGTTTTTGATGATGATTATTTAGAAGCCTTCGAAACACTCAAGAAAGCCTTAATTTCTGCACCTATTGTTCAACCACCTGATTGGAACTTGCCTTTTGAAATTATGTGTGATGCTAGTTATTATGCGGTTCGTGCTATTCTAGGACAAAGAGTTGATAAGAAACTGAATGTTATTCATTATGCTAGTAAAACTCTAGACAGTGCACAACGAAATTATGCTACTACTGAAAAAGAATTCCTAGCAGTGGTGTTTGCTTGTGAAAAATTTAGATCTTACATTGTTGACTCTAAAGTTATCGTTCACACCGACCATGCTGCTATTAAATATCTTATGGAAAAGAAAGATGCTAAACCTAGACTTATTCGATGGGTTCTCTTGCTAAAAGAATTTGATTTACATATCACTGATAGGAAAGGAGCTGAGAACCCCGTAGCTGATAACTTGTCTAGGCTTGAAAATGTGCTTGATGACCCACTACCTATTGATGATAGTTTTCCTGATGAGCAGTTAGCTGCAATAAATGTTTCTAATAACACTAATTGGTATGCTGACTATGCTAATTACATTGTTGCTAAATATTTACCACCTAGCTTTACATACCAACAAAAGAAAAAAATCTTCTATGATTTAAGACACTACTTTTGGGATGACTCACATTTTTATAAAGAAGGAGTAGATGGTATTATTAGACACTGTGTACCTGAGCATGAACAGGGACAAATCCTACGAAAATGTCACTCCGAAGCTTATGGAGGGCATCATGCTGGAGACAGAACTGCTCACAAGGTGTTGGAATCTGGATTTTATTAGCCTACTCTCTTCAAGGATGCCCGTAAGTTTGTCTTATCTTGTGATGAATGTTAAAGAATAGGTAATATCGGTAAGCGTCAAAAATGCCTATGAATTATTCACTTGCTGTTGAACCATTTGATGTTTGGGGATTTGATTACATGGGACCTTTTCCTTCCTCTAATGGGTATACACATATTTTGGTTGCTGTTGATTATGTTACTAAATGGGTAGAAGCTATTCCAACCAGTAGTGCTGATCACAAAACCTCTATTAAAATGCTTAAGGAAGTTATTTTCCCAAGGTTTGCAGTCCCTAGATATTTAATGAATGATGGTGGTTCACACTTTATTCATGGTGCTTTCCGTAAAATGCTTGCCAAGTACGATGTTAACCATAGAATTGCATCACCCTATCATCCTCAGTCTAGTGGTCAAGTTGAACTTAGCAATAGAGGAATAAAATTAATTTTGCAAAAGACTGTCAATAGGTCCCGGAAGAATTGGTCTAAGAAATTAGATGATGAACTTTGGGCTTATAGAACAGCATATAAAAATCCTATGGGTATGTCTCCTTATAAAATGGTTTATGGAAAAGCTTGTCATTTGCCTCTTGAGTTAGAACATAAAGCATATTGGGCAGTCAAAGAACTCAACTATGATTTCAAACTTGCCGATGAAAAGAGGTTATTTGATATTAGCTCTTTAGATGAATGGAGAACCCAAGCTTATGAAACTGCCAAGTTATTTAAAGAGAAAGTTAAAAGATGGCATGATAAAAGAATCCAAAGGCGTGAGTTCAAAGTCGGAGAATATGTTCTTTTGTACAACTCTTGTTTCAGATTTTTTGCAGGAAAACTCCTCTCCAAATGGGAAGGACCCTATGTTATCGAGGAGGTTTATCGGTCTGGAGCTATCAAAATAAATAATGCCGAAGGTACTAACCAGAAGGTTGTTAATGGCCAACGAATAAAACATTATATCTCAGGTATGCCCTTTAATGTTGAAAGTAATGTTATCCAAACTTTGACACCGGAAGAACACATAAAAGAGTCCTTCCGGAACACTCCAGAATCGTGAAAATAAGAAGGTATGTGATACGGTAAGTAAACGGACTCCGAAAAATCCGCAAAAATATTTTTTGTCAGTTTTGGAATATTTAGAAAATTAGGAAAATAAGAAACTTCCAGGAAGCGTACCCTGGTGGGCACAAGACACCAGGGCGCGCCTAGCTTGCCAGGCGCGCCCAGGTGGGTTGTGCCCACCTGGGACACCTTCTGGACTCGTTTTTCTTCCGTTTGCTTGTTATCCAAGATGGAAAAACTTTATATACCCCCCGAACCTGTTGACCATTGTATCACAAAGAAATCTTCTGTTTTCTTTTCTTGCTGTTTTCCTGATAGATCTGAAAATATGTCATCCCAAGATTCTTAGGGAGAGAGCTATGTTGCTGATTTCATCGCAAACCCCAAGTCTTATGGGGATGTGGAGCAATATGGCTGGACTTCGGAGGAAGAGGAAGACTATTATCCTAGGGAGAAGGAGGAAACGAGCTCAGATGAGGACGAACCTCCATTACCTCAACCTAGGGACATGCATGTGGAATTCAAGAAGTCAAGCCTCCCAAACAAACCAAAGAGGCCTAAGATTCAGTTCATACCTTTCCGTCTTTTGCAGGAAAATAAGCAAGATCTTTGCAAAAAGGTGCTGGAGCTTGAGCAGGAGGTCGGTGAACTGAAGGAGGGAAATTCCGTCCTCAAGCGTAAGCTAAGGAAGAAGGACAAACCCACTACTTCTTCATCACCAAAGGAAAATTGAGTTTCGGGTATGGGCACTCCCCTTGGCTTCCGCCAAGCTTGGGGGAGGTGCCCCGGTATCGTATCATCCCCACTATCTTTTTGCCTTTACTTATTTTAGTTCGATCTTTTGCTTGAGATGAATAAAAGTTTAGTTCGATCCTTTCTTTTCGAGAGCTTGCTTAGTGGTCTATCCTTGTAATCGTGTGCAAGATATATAATAAAGTTTAGTTTGAGTTTTTGCATTCTTTACTTTCATGTTGCAATAAAAAGAAAGGATATAAATAAAAAGAAAGGAAATAAAAGAAAAAGATCATATGCTAATCTTACGGTAGGTGATGGCACCACATAAGGAAAAGTATAAGTAGAAAATTTTATTAGAGATTGACAAACATAGCATTGGTCAATGATGCAACTCATGAAAGAATTAATAAGGGAAGAGAAGATTCACATATAAATACACTATCCTAGAAATCTTTTGTGATTGTGAGCCCCCATCAAAATATTATATGCCAAAAATTGTTGACATTGGACAAGGAAGACAACGTAATGATTTATGCTTGTTCATGTTCACATAGAAGTTATATTGTCATAGATCCTTCAACATGTGGTGCTTGCCCCCTATCTTTGCTAGCCAAAAATTCCGCACTAAGTAGAGATACTACTTGTGCATCCAAAAACCCTTAAACCCAAATCTTATTTTCAAGAGTCCACCATACCTACCTAGGGATTGAGCAAGATCCCTCAAGTAAGTTGTCATCGGTGCAATAAGGCAATAAAAATTGCTTCTAAATGTGTGAGATCATTTAGTGTAAGAGAAAATTGAGCGTTGCACGAACTTGTGATGGTGAAGAATAAAAGCGACAGACTGCATAATAAAGGTCGCTATCACAAGGGGCAATGCAACGTGATGTTCTTTTGCACTAAGGGGTTGAGCATACAAACAAATAAGCGCATGGCAACCTCTGCTTCCCTCTGCGAAGGGCCTATCTTTTACTTTTATGTATTTACTTTTATGCAAGGAGTCAAAGTTTCTTCTCTCTATTCCTTTTTATTTTCTCCTTTGGCAAGCATCATGTGGTGAGGAAAGATCTAGGCACATATGTCCAGTTGAATATGGGTGGCATAAGTTTTTATTGCTGACATCGCCCTTGAGGTGAATACGTTGGGAGGCGAAACTATAAGCCCCTATCTTTCTATGTGTCTGGCTGAAACGTTTTGCTCATGCGTATGCGATGAGTGTTAGCAATCATGGAAGACTATATGATGGTTGAGTATGTGGACTTGCCTAAAGGCTCCGATACGTGACCCTTCCTGAAAAGATGATGAATTGTAGTTGCAAAGTTGACTGAGAACATAGTTTGTTGGTTTCTAATAGAGTTTATGCTTTATACTTCAATTGTGTGATGAACTGCCACTTATTCATGAGAAGTTTATGATAAATGTTCTATGATAAAAGTCTTATGTTTAAATTTGTTGCTATTATAATAATCTACATGATGATTCTATGTCCGTATTTTGTTTTTATCGACACCTCTCTCTCCAAGCATGTGGACATGTTTTTTGATTTCGGTTTTCTCTTGAGGACAAGCGAGGTCTAAGCTTGGAGGAGTTGATACGTCCATTTTGCATCATGTTTTCTTACTGTTATGTATGATGTTTTTATGCATAATAATGCTTTTTGGAGTAATTCTAATGCCTTTTCTCTCATAATATGCAAGGTACACACAAAGAGGGAGAATTCCGGCAGCTGGAAATCTGGACCTGGAAAAGCTACGTCAGGCCACCTATTCTGCATAACTCCAAACAAGCTGAAACTTTACGGAGATTTTTTATGGAATATTTGTGGAATATTGGAGCAAATAAGTACCAGAGGGGGCACACCAGGTGGGCACAACCCACCTGTGCGTGCGAGGGAGCCCAGGCGCGCCCTGGTGGGTTGTGCTCACCCAGGCCCACCTCCGGTGCCCATCTTCTGGTATATAAGTCATTTTGACCTAGAAAAAATAAGGAGAGGACTTTCGAGATGGAGCGCCGCCGTCTCAAGGCGGAACTTGGGCAGGAGTACTTTTGCCCTCTGGCAGAGCGATTCCGCCGGGGGAACTTCCCTCCCAGAGGGGGAAATCATCGTCATCATCATCACCAACAACTCTCCCATCTTGGGGAGGGCAATCTCCATCAACATCTTTAACAGCACCATCTCATCTCAAACCCTAGTTCATCTCTTGTGTTCAATCTTGTTACCGGAACTATAGATTGGTGCTTGTGGGTGACTAGTAGTGTTGATTACATCTTGTAGTTGATTACTATATGGTTTATTTGGTGGAAGATTATATGTTCAGATCCAATATGCTATTTAATACCCCTCTTATCTTGAGCATGATTATCATTTGTGAGTAGTTACTTTTGTTCTTGAGGTCACTGGAGAAATCATGTTGCAAGTAATCATGTGAACTTGATATGTGTTCGATATTTTGATAGTATGTATGTTGTGATTCCCTTAGTGGTGTCATGTGAACGTCGACTACATGACACTTCACCATATTTGGGCCTAAGGGAATGCATTGTGGAGTAGTAAGTAGATGATGGGTTGCGAGAGTGACAGAAGCTTAAACCCCAGTTTATGCGCTATTCCGTAAGGGACCGATTGGATCCAAAAGTTTAATGCTATGGTTAGAATTTATTCTTAATACTTTTCTCGTAGTTGCGGATGCTTGCGAGAGGGTTAATCATAACTAGGAGGCTTGTTCAAGTAAGAACAGCACCTAAGCACTGGTCCACCCACATATCAAATTATCAAAGTAGCGAACACAAATCGAACCAACATGGTGAAAGTGACTAGATGAAATTCCCGTGTACCCTCAAGAACGCTTTGCTTATTATAAGAGACCGTTTTGGCCTGTCCTTTGCCTCAAAAGGATTGGGCTACCTTGCTGCACTTTTGTTACTACTATCGTTACTTGTTCGTTACAAATTATCTTGCTATCAAACTACTCTGCTACTTACAATTTCAGCACTTGCAGACATTACCTTGCTGAAAACAACTTGTCATTTCTGTCTGCTCCTCATTGGGTTTGACACTCTTACTTATCGAAAAGAGCTACAATTAATCCCCTATACTTGTGGGTCATCAGTTAGTGCTATCGGGCCAGAGGCCCACTCAGATCATATATCCAAATCGTTAGTGTATTGGTAGTGCGGTAACGAGCAGAGACTCACGATCGATGTGACCCCGTCGCCCCGTCTCGAGGACTTGCGGCAAGGGCTAAGAATGCCCGACCACGCCTCGTATTCATATCTCGGGCACCCTCCAGGTCAACCCGTCTCCATATCACTCGCGGGTACCCCTCAGGGTCGACCTGCCTTCCAAGTAACACTGTAAAGTCTAAGTATCCGTGTGTCCATAACATCAAGGGAATCCGAGGTATCACCCTCGTTAGATTCCTACTTGATGTAACCGTCAAGGTGAACTTGAAGGAATCACCCTCGATGGGTTCACACTTGAGGTGTTGCACGACGGCGTCGTTATCGGGAGTGGTGAAGGAGGAATCACCCTCGATGACCACGACCGAATAGCTACTCTACAGAGTGAACATCAGAAGTGCTAAATGAGGTATCACCCTCGGCACTCGATAGTAACGCTGTAGTGTCGTACAGATAAAAGGGGTGTGATGTGCAGTGCTGGGGCCTGGTCGTCGAGTCTCCCAATGATCCAGCGGGGCAACCGGGACAAGTGGGGTCACTGGGTCTCTATCCAGCCTATACTAAGCAGTTTAGGATAAGCAGGTAGGTATCAACAGCAGGTTACAATAAACAGGTCATGCATCAGAATAGGTAAAACAGCAGCAGCAGCAATTCTAATGCAAGCACAAGAGAGAAGAGAATAGGCGATATAGGCATGCTCAAAGGGGGGTGCTTGCCAGGTTGCTCGGCGGCAAAGGCAAGGTCATCTACAGTGTCATCGGGTTCCTGAGGTGCGTCGGTCTCAGGAACTGCGTCGGTATCGGGATCTACCAAGAGAGAAGAGGGGGAGGAAACAGATAAATACTCAGCAAGCAAAGCAACACGGAGCATGCTAAGCTTAAGGTGCAGTGCAGGGTTGCCTAAAGACATCTCTAAATCATATTAGTTATTTTAGGATTTAAATTGGAATTATTAACCGGTATATATGCACTATTCATCTATCGGAAACAGGCTAAAAGTTGCGGGTTCACCTCCGTAGAGGATCTCGGCACGGAAACAGAGGGCACGATCAGCTTCGTCTCGTCGTTCTGATCAACTTTCATGTACAAAGTTTTTCTATCCGAGCTGCGGTTTATTTTCTACGGATTTCTAAAGATTTTAGCATTTTCTAGAATTATTTTTATTATTTAAAATAACATTATCCAGAACAGTGTCTGATGATGTCAGCATGACATATTGGTGACGTCAGCAGTCAACAGGGGCTGACCGGAGTCAAACCTGACAGGTGGGTCCCACTGGGACCCACATGTCAGCCTCTGTAACTAATTAACAGGGTTAACCTAAACTAATTAACTTAATTAGATGGTGGGCCCTACTGGTCAGTGTCTAACTAACTAACTAATTAACAGATTTTATTTAACAGTTTTATTTATTTATAAAATGTTTTAGGTGGCGGGGCCCGCATGTCAGTGGGTCAGAGTTGCCCAGTCAGCAGTTGACTGGGTCAACCCAGTCAACTGGGGCCCGCGGGGCCCACTGGCAGTGGCACTGGGGTGGCCCCAGGCCACCCAGCGTGGCGGCGGCTCGCCGGCGGCGACGCCAAAACGCGGCGGAGGGCTTCGGCCCTCGTCGGATTTCGTCTACGGGCAATCATTTAGCGTGCGCGAGGGCGCGTTCGAACGAGCGGACAACACCGCATCGATCTACAGCGTTGGAACGGGCGGAGGTGGCCGGAAATCACGCCGGCTTCGAGGTTTGGCGGCGAGGACCTTCGGGCAAACACGGGCGCGCGGCTATGGTGCGAACTAGCGCACGATTTCGGTCGCGTTCGAAGCAGAGGGGAGTGCTGTGTCGAGTGGAGCTGGCACGGGGCCATGGAGTTGGCCGGAAGTGGCCGGATGATGAGGTGCCGCGGCGGACAGAGCATGGTGCGGCGGTAAGCTAGCTACGGCACGGGAGAGAGCGAACGGGAGGAAGGAGGAGAAGCGGAAGCTTACGGCGCAGCTCATGGTGGCCCTTAATGGGTTTAGTAGCTGCAGACGGGCTCGAGCTCGTCGGAGTCACACCGGAGATGCAGAAGAGGGGCGGAGCTCGATGCGGTCACGGCAGGGCTTCTCCGGCTCCGGCTGGTAGGCGTGGGCAACGTGGTCGGCCACAGCGCTCCTCCCAGACACGGTGGTAGCCCGCGGGGACGCCGGTGGCCACGGCAGTGTGGCGACGCGTCGGCGTAGTCGCTCGTCAAAGAGAGAGAGAGAGAGAGAGAGAGAGAGGAACCGAGCGCGAGGGGGGAAAGGGGAAATGGAGGAGGCGTCCAGGGGTCCGCAGGGCCTCGCCCTTATCCACGGCGCGGGCACAGCGACGCTGTCGAGCAGCGAGCAGGGGTGCCGGGGGAGCGTGCGTGTTCGAAAGCGGCCAGGAGTGAGCAGTGCGAGGTGGGAGATGCTGCGGAATGGGCTGGGCCGATACTGTGGTCACTTAGGCCCAGCCGATGCGGCCTTTTTCTTTTCTTTTCTGTTTTTCTTTTGTTCTTTCTGTTTGACAAATGTTTAGTCACTTGTATGCTTTTACAAAATATGAGACTTGGTCCAAATATTACAGTGCAATATTACCTACCACCAAAAACTGGCTTGGGCAAAATATGATTTCATTTGGATTTTTCAAAAATGAAAAGGCATTTAAAGTGCTGTTTTTGCACTGTTGTAAATGTACTAACCCAAATATGAGTTGATGGTGATGTTGTTTTCCTTAACAACATTTGTTTTGGAATATTTGCTAGATGATGAACATTTTTCCAGCAACTATTGGGCAACTTTATTTTGCACTTAGAATTTGAATTGAATACAGAGAAGAAATTTGAAATGAGATATGATCCAAATGATGCTTAAGCACTGTTGATCATGATGACATGGCATTATCAAAAGGGGATTACTGTAGCTAACCACTGGGGGTGTTACAGATCTTGGATTTTTCATGGTTTATGCCATGTGTAAAAATGTATATCATTGTTTTATTTAAATGCTTGAGAAAGGAAATGAAATTGTTATTTTCTTATTATGCTTATGGCTCTGAATAAAGATTGGGAAACTTTTCATACTAAAACAGGAGCATTTCATATGTTGGCTTTGTATGGTTTTATTTTGAGAATTTTGTTGCTATAGGTATGTTGTTAAATATTGATGAGTTAGTTGCTATGATGAGCATGTTTACTTGTTGAGCATTTTGACTTGACGTTGTGATATTGTGTTGCTGGTAGTATTGTTGTTAAGTTTTTAGTGTCTTAAGCTTTAAATCTCTATCGGCGATCAAGTCATAAGTGCCACAAAACTGATTTTTATTTAATACAACCATGTGGTATGTTGGGAGATCCTAATAGGTGCTTAGGACACATTTTCTTACTAAGTTATACCTATAGAGCAAGTGGGACTTGTGGAGATACTTGATCGGTCAAGTTGAATGCTTGATAGAATCACAAGGGGGCATTTGATATCATGAAAAAACTGATAAGAACCAGTCTCTCTCCCTCCCCCCCTCTCTCACCTTCTCTCTCTCTCTCCCCCTCTCTATCTCTCTCTCTCTTTGTAAGGTGGTACTTCTCCAACTTATCTATAAGATTTATTGTTCCATGCTATTATAGCATCAATCGTGGATGTTTATTATGCAATTATATATCTTTTTTGGGAGTAACCTATTAACCTAGTGCCCAGTGTCAGTTGCTGTTTTTTGCTTATTTTTGGCTTTTCAGGAAATCACTACTAAACAGGATCCAAACTCAACGAAACTTTTTGACGATTTTTTCTGGACCAGAAGGGACCCTAGAAGCTTCGGGAGAAGACCTGAAGAGTCATGAGGGAGTGACAAGCCTGCCAGGCTTGTGGGCCCCTCGTGGCACCTATTGACCTAATTTCAGCTCTATAAATTCCCAAATATTCCCAATACATCAGGGAGCCACCCGAAACACTTTTTTCGCCGCCGCAAGCCTTTGTTCTTCCGTGATCCCATCTGGAGGCCTTCTCCGGTACTTTGCCGGAGGGGGAATCGATCATGGAGGTCTTCTACATTAATCTTGCTGCCCTTCCGATGATGTGTGAGAAGTTTACCTCAGACCTACGGGTCCATAGCTAGTAGCTAGATGGCTTCTTCTCTCTCTTTGATCTTCAATACAATGTTCTCCTCGATGTTCTTGTAGATCTATTTGATGAATCCTTTTTTGCGGTGTGTTTGTTGGGATCCGATGAATTATGATTTTATGATCAGATTATTCATGAATATTATTTGAGTCTTTTCTGAATTCTTATATGCATGATTGTTATAGCTTTGTATTTCTCCGATCTATCCATTTGGTTTGGCCAACAAGATTGATTTATCTTGCAATGGGAGAGGTGCTTTGTGATGGGTTCGATCTTGCGGTGATCAATCCCAGTGACAGAAAGGGACATGACACGTATTTGTATCATTGCCATTAAGGATAAAAAGATGGGGTTTATTCTTGGGTTTACGTTGTCTACATCATGTCATCTTGTTTAAGGCGTTACTCTATTTTTATTAACTTAATACCCTAGATGCATGCTGGATAACGATCGATGGGTGGAGTAATAGTAATAGATGCAGGCAGGAATCGGTCTACTTGTCTTGGACGTGATGCCAATATACATGATCATTGCCTTGAATATCGTCATAACTATGCGCTTTTCTATCAATTGTCCAATAGTAATTTGTTTACCCACCGTATGTTATGTTCAAGAGAAAAGCCTCTAGTGAAAACTATGGCCCCCGGGTCTATCTGTTATCATATATAAAATCTAAAAATACCTTGCTGCAATTTATTTACCATTATTTTATTTTGCATTTTAATCTATCATACGAGATTTGAACTTGCAATTAACCGCCGAGGGGATTGACAGCGTTGGGTGGAAGTATTTGCTTTTGTGTGTGTAGGTGCTACTAACGAGGTTCTGTGTGGTTATCCTACTGGATTGATAACCTTGGTTCTTAACTGAGGGAAATACTTATCTCTACTGTACTACTTCATCCTCCTCTTCGAGGAAATCCCAACGCAGCTCACAAGTAGCAGGAAGAATTTATGGCGCCGTTGCCGGGGAGACATCACCAAAACCTATCAAGTACATGCACACAAACTATCATCTACTTGTATTTACTTTATTTGCCATTTGCCTCTCGTTTTCATCTCCCTCACGTCTAAAACAATTTTACAAAAAACACAAAAATGTTTTCCGCTTGCCTGTTTGCTTGTTTTTATTGCCTTCATGTCAACACACAAAAACAGAAAAGGAAAAAAGAAAAAATTTAAGATGGCTATGTATCCACTTAAAGTTTTCTACTTGGATCATCTTTGATCCACTTGAGCTCGTGCTGAAACCCCAACTAGTTTAGTTGAGGGAAAATAATTAGATGAACATGCTCATTTTGTGCGCCACCATTTGTCTCAAAAAGGGAGACTTTTATGAAATCAAATAAATTGTTTGCTATGTTATGCTTGGAATCTATGTGAAAATTTTGATTTTACTTGTTGCTCTAAGAACCCTAAAAAAACACCTTCCCTACCTATGTGGGTCTAATAATAATGAAATCTTATCCTCTTATGCTAAGGGTGTTTATAGTTACTATGATATCAAACAAATTGAAGAATTTGTTGCTTTTAAGGGTGCTTATGAAGTTGCTTCTTTGATTGAAAAGTATGATGCTACTCTCTACAAATCTAATTTTTTTGACATACTTAAATATTGCTATGAAAATTATGCTTCTAATGCCTATGTTAATGAATTTATTGAGAGAATGTCTGCTGCTTTGGAAGAGAATAATGATACGCATGAATCTATAGATAATTATGATTCCATTGATTCGATTGAAATATCCCCTCTTGATGAACGTGATGCTAGCTATTCTTATGGCCATGATGCCAATATTAATGATGCTTATGGAGATGAACTTGCTATAGTTCCTTATGTTAAAATGACATTATTGCTATTGCACCCACACTTGATAGCTCTTTGAATGAAAAGCATGATTGCAATGATGTTATTATAAATTCTATGAATGTCTATTGTGCTAATGATATGCAAAGTTACAAGCTTGGGGATGATGATTTTGTTATGTCCACTACTTATTGCAATGATCGTGATTGGGTGTGGCACCCCGGCTCAGAGTAAACCGGAACGCCCCGTATTCCAGCCCAAGGACCAGTCTTCTGGAATACGGCACTGTTGGCATAGAACAAATCAGCTCTTTATTACAATGGATATGGTTACAAAGGGTACAAGGTTTACATCGACACGGCGACACTACGCCTGCCCGGGGTAGCTCTATGCTAACAGCGGACTAACTCTTTTGGCAGCGGAACAACGACGTCGGTGATGGACTCCACTCCGCAGGGACTTTGGCTAGAACAAGTATCCTAGGTCGCAAACTCAGGATCCTCAACAAGCAAGCAATCATGGCATGACCTGCAAACTGGCATGACATGCCAGGTGAGTACTTTGAATGTACTCGCAAGCTCATAGCAAACATCAGCATTAAGGCAAGACAACATCATAGCAGTCAAGATTAACAATCAGGGTCATCCAGCAAGATAACTTCTGAAGTAAATGCAGTAAGGTAAAGCATATTTAATTTGTACTCCGAATAATCTCAGGATGCAATCCAAACCTGTGCCAAATCCCAATTCCCAAGCATGTGGTCATCCGACCACTCAACTCATAGCCATCCCATGGCTATCATGTCATATACCTGATTCCGTCTGCACGACAAGTCTGACAAACTTACTCTCTTTCGGGTTGTCTCGCAACCCTTAGAATACTCACGATCCATCGAGTACTTCTGATCATACGACGAGTTCTTCCATCACTATCACTACTATGGTTGACCACCTAGTGAGGTCTGGACGGACTGTCCAATACCGTGGACACGGCTATTCGAATAGATTTTACACTCTGCAGAGGTTGCGCACTTTACCCACACTATGGAGCACTGACCTCGTGATCCCATTCGGGTGGACCAGCATTGCTCCAACGAAACCTGCATGACCCGTGACTCTCCCATCGTACCACCGGCAATCATACTCCTCCGGAGTCCTGCCCTGGGTGGCCCCTGTGTCACCTCGTGACACCTGCCACCGTCGTGGCCAAACTAAACTGTCCCAAACGGGGACCTGGATCCAAATAACTCAACTGGGCTCACAAGGTTATCGCCGCCTACCGGGCCAGGGTAGCGCGCACGCATAACCTTCCCTGTCGGGTGGTACCAGTGAAAGAGCACGCGATCAGACCAAGTCAAGGCCATCCCATACCGGCAAATGTGGTTGCACGGATAAGTCCGGACAGGTGACTCAAGGTCAACCATGAAATATCTAATCCCCGAATAATATTTATGTCATGGCTGACACTCCGATAACCAGTATGCTTAAGTCACTGCTATTAATTCATCTCTACGAACTGCTGGATGAACTCCAAAATAATCATAGACAGTGATCTCAACATCATAGTATCAACAAGTGGGTAAGCTACTAGTCATTAATAATCCGGTATTCAACATGGCAGTCGCCTATCCGAGAATTAACTCCAACATTGCATAGTCCAATTCATTTCACAAATAACTCATACTTACTATTAAAGTAATTAGTTAAACTACGATATTGCAATGCAATGATGCAGATGAGAGTTGTGGCTTGCCTGGAGATGAAGGAACCATCGGGAAGGAGTGCGGAGAGTCCACGGAAACGATCGCCGGATACAGTTCTCTCTCGGAGGAGGCTTTTTATGGACAAGGGCAAAATGGTCATTTCCATAGTGGGACCACATAGTGAAAATGAGACCAACGGATAGAGCTTGATGAGACGAAGACGTGGGCGTTGGATTCACCTCGATCGGAGTTACGAGCAAAAAGTTACGAGCTGTTGAAGTTCAGGGACCAATCTGCAAAAAGATTTCTCGCAAACAGGCTCCTCGAGGAGAAAACAGAAAGCGCCTTTTATAAGATTACACTTTCAGAACTGAGAAACGTATTTTAGTCTGAAGAATACGGAAAGTGCGCTTTCATTAGTGGAAGACGTATTCCAAACGAATACGTTTCCACTTATGCTTATGTGGCAGCGCCTTTGACACTTACAGGTGGGGTCCAGGGGAGGGCGACTTGGTCGTCTCCTTCCTCTCGCTCCCCCGAATGAGCAAAGGAGGAGCAGAGGCAGGGGCGCTACCGGCGTCGGCCCCGGCAGCTCCAGCCGTCCCCGGCCGAGGCAAGGGCACCGGCGGCCTCGGGTGAAGGCGCCGCATCCGTTCCGGGGAGAGGCACGGCTGGAGAGGGGCTGGGACAGCGGCAACTCTTGGCAGCAGAGAGCAGCGAAGGGCGGCGCCCAGACAAGGGCGACGGCCTCGGGCACCCCGGCGGCGAGCTAAGGGGTGGGGAAAAAACTATGGGGTCCGGGTGGTCCCCTGGTGAGGTCAGGAAGGAGGGGGAGGGCTCGGCTCGCGCCAATTTAGGCGGCGGCCGGCGATGGACATGGCGGCGGTGGTGGAGCAGGAGCAGCTCTGAGGCCTCGGGGAGAGGACGAGGAGGTTCGGTGGAGTGAGATGGAGCTGGTAGTGAGCTCGGGAAGCCGCGGAGTGGCCTTATATAGGCGCAGCGAGCTCGCCGGATAAGCTCGGCCACGGTGGCGAGCTTATCCGCGCACTGGCGCGTGCGGGTGGCGTGGCTGGCGGTTTGCGGCCTTCGGGGAGCTTCACGGAGGATCAGAGAGGCTCAGGCGAGCTCGAGAGGGATCGGGGAGGAAAGGACAGAAGAAAATGACGACGGCGGCCATGTGCGCTTACCTATTCCTTGACGGGGACGGCTCGCCGGGGAGGAATCCGGAGGGGGAAAGGGATCCAGAGCACAGGCGGCGACGAGGGGAAGCCCCTGGACATGATTATATGGCGAGGGAAGAAGGAACGCGACGAGACCGAGATGTTCCATCGCCAGAGCGCGCTGGCTGGCATGCCAGCCGCGTGGTCACCGCATGCACTGGCGCACGCGGTGCACCCTGGCATAACAAGTCATGTCCAGTGTAAAATACATCCAAGGAAGGGACCCTCTGAGGTGATAGGTCATCGAAAGAGTCCAAGAGTGGATGTGAGGCTTCACTGGAAGTTTTCTGTAGCAAACTTGACCACACTACTGCGATGAACAGGAAAGTGATAAGGTCAACATGAGATGTCTGGGAGGTCTAGGGTAGGAAGGACTACAATACTGTGAAATTTTAAGAGAAATGAATCAAGATTTAATGTAGTTGCTTTGCAACTGACCAATCTGGTCTAGAAACTCAATATTGATGTGCCACTCACATGGAATAGCAAATTGAGCTTAAATTGGGCATAGGATGATGATTTGGTCATATGAGAGTGCCATAAAAATTTCATGCCATTTGGACAAGCCAAAATGGTACTTCCTTCACAACTATCCTCTCTGACCAGAATCTTAGAAAACTTCTAGGGAATTAATGGGACGATTAAATGAGCCCAAATTTTGTGGATATTTGTTACATTGGTATAAGAATACTATGGTAAATTTTAAGAAATTATGGAGCAATATAAAATATAGATTCTTCACATTGTGAAAATCTGACCAGAAACCAAGATTTGATGCTGTGCTCACATAGATGACTGGATAGAGTTGACACTTTGTGGAGAGTCATGATTTTATCATATGAAGATGCTTGCAAAATTTCAACTCATTTGGATACACCTAGCTAGCACTTGCTTCACAAAGATTCCAGTTGCCCAGAAACTTTGGAAATTAGCCAAGAGAGATTTAATATCCAAATAAAGTTGAATTTTGGCATGTGGAAATTATATGGATAGTAAAGAGTTCACAAAAAGTTTGAGACCAAGAAAGCAAATATAAATGGTACTTGCTTCTCAAACTGCCAGCTAGGGCAGAATCAGAAAATGAATATTTGGGAAATATTTTTGAACATGTCAAGGAAGGATTTGACATATTTGAGGAATATATGACCCAAAAAATTTATGAGAATTATTTGGGAATGATGGAAATATGGGTTGCTTCACAACTCAGGACAAACAGGGTTATTCCTTTAATAGAAAAAGGAATATTTCAAAGAAAAAGAATATTGAGATTGGTCCAAGATGGAAATGGCAAGGTCTTGGGATGGTTTTGAGGTTGGCAAGCCACTTGGGAAGAGGAATCAAGGGTGATCCCTCCAGATTGCAAGACTACTAAGCCACAAAAAGCGAATCCGGACCAAAATCAAAAGAAAAAGAGAATGGGCAAAATCCAGGGTGTTACATTGGGGTGATAATGCTTCGTATGATCTTGAAAATCTATTCAAGTCTCATGACGAATATGTTATTTATTGTTTGCAAAAATATTGTAAGTGGGTTTAGAAGAGTGTAAACTTTAGGTAATAATGATCCCACTACTTTGGAGAATTATCAATCTTGTGAATTTTTTGATAAAAGTGGGCTTGGAGAGGTCATGACTTTAGTTGATGATAATCCCACTATTTTGGAAGAGTTTCAACTTTGCATGCATGTGGATCATGTAGAGAATATGTTATGTGATAGCTATATTGTTGAATTTGATTATGATCTACATGTAATTATTATGAGAGAGGAAAATATGGCTGTAGAAATTTTCATGTTACTAAATTACCTCCCGTTATGTTGAGATCCTTAATGTTTTATTCTTCTTCCTTGCATATGCTAGATATTTCTTGTCTTGATCATTTGTTTGCTTATAAAATGCCTATGCATAGGAAGTATGTTAGACTTAAATGTGTTCTTCACATGCTACATGATGCTCTCTTTGTGTTTCAATTATTATCTTTCGTGTGAGCATCAATAAAATCTCAAGCCTATCTTAATGGCTATAAAGAAAGAGCTTGTTGGGAGACAACCCAATAGTTATCATTCAGTTTTTTAGTGTTCACACAATTATGCTACTATTATGGTTGCTTTTTTGTGGTTTAATTAGTGTTTGTGCCAAGTAAAGCCTTTGGGATGATTTGGTTGATAGTTGGCTCGATTCTGTGGAAAAACAGAAACTTCCGCACCCAGTAGCAGAATTGTTTAAATTCACTGGAACATTTTTTGATATGAATTTTTTAAAAATTATTTATATAGAAATTGCCCACGCTGTCCTATTTTTTCAGAAGTTTTAGAGTTACATAAGTGTAGTCATTATTCGGCTTGCTACAGACCATTTTGTGATGAATCTATGGATTGTATCGGGGGGTATAAGTCATGGATAAGTTGGAATATAGTAGGTATTATGCAATAAAAAATATGGTTCATGATAGTAACTAAAGTTTGTGATTTTGTTATTATACTAACGGATCTCATGAAAGTTTCTATTGAGTTTTTTGTGCTGAAGTTTTCAAGTTTTGAGTGAGATCGCGATGGATGAAGGAAATGAGAGTGGCAAGAGCCTAAGCTTGGGGATTCCCAAGGCACCCCAAGGTAATATTAAAGGACACCCAAGCATCTAAGCTTGGGGATGCCCCAGAAGGCATCCCCTCTTTTGTCTACCAATCATCGGTAAATTACTTGGAGCTATATTTTTATTCATCACATGATATGATTTTTGCTTGGAGCGCCGTGTATTATATGAGTCTTTGCTTTGTTTGATTTTTAGTTTGCCACAATCATATTTGCTGGACACACCTTTTGAGGGGACATGCACTCATTCATGATTTGTTAGAATACTCTTTGTGCTTCACTTATATCCTTTGAGCTAGGAAGTTGCTCTAGTGCTTCATTTACATTTTTTCAGAGCACGGCTGTGGTTATATTTTAAAGAAATAGTTGCACTCTGATGCTTCACTAATATCATTTTGAGAGTTTGATAAATAGTAATGGCAATATGCATGGGTTATGAAATTGGTCCTAATGTGATAGGTATTCAAGAAGGATATAATAAAAACTTTCATGTAGATCACTGAATATGATAAGTTTGATTCCTTGCAATAGTTTTGTGATATTAAGATGGTAATATGTGGGAGGTACTAGTGGGTGATTGTGGTTTAGTAAGAATATTGGTGTTAAGGTTTGTGATTCCCGAAGCATGCACATATGGTCTCTCGTTATGCTAAGAGGTTGGAGCATGATTTATTATTGATTGTCTTCCTTATGAGTGGCGGTCGGGGACGAGCTATGGTCTTTTCCTACCAATCTATCCCCCTAGGGGCATGCATAGTATTACTTTGCTTCAAGGCCAAATAAACTTTCGCACTAAGTATATGAGTTCTTTATGACTAATGTGAGTCCATGGATTATACGCACTCTCACCTTTCCGCAATTTGCTAGCATCTTCAGTACTGTGCATTGCCCTTTCTCACCTTGAGAGTTGGTGCAAACTTCGTCGGTGCATCCAAACCCCGTGATATGATACGCTATATCACACATAAGCCTCCTTATATCTTCCTCAAAACAGCCACCATACCTACCTATTATGGCATTTCCATAGCCATTCCGAGATATATTGCCATGCAACTTCCACCGTTCCATTTTTATGACACACATCATCATTGTCATATTGTGTTGCATGATCATATAGCTGAAATAGTATTTGTGGCTCAGCCACAGTTCATCATTTTTTATACATGTTATGCTAGATCATTGCACATCTTGGTACACTGCCAGAGGCATTCATATAGAGTCATATTTTATTCTAGTATCGATTTGTAATTTTGAGTTGTAAGTAAATAAAAGTGTGATGATCATCATTATTCATTATTAGAGCATTGTCCCAGTGAGGAAATAAAAAAAGAGGCCAAAAAGATCCCAAGAAAAAAGAGGCCAAAAAGAGCCCACCAAAAAAAGAGAAAAATGAGAGAAAAAGAGAGAAGGGGCAATGTTACTATCCTTTTCCACACTTGTTCTTCAAAGTAGCACCATATTTTTCATATAGAGAGTCTCGTATGCTTTCATTTTCATATACTAGTGGGAATTTTTC
Organism: Thinopyrum elongatum; assembly: GCA_011799875.1. Classification (NCBI taxonomy): domain Eukaryota; kingdom Viridiplantae; phylum Streptophyta; class Magnoliopsida; order Poales; family Poaceae; genus Thinopyrum; species Thinopyrum elongatum. The sequence continues at coordinate 362,396,792 of CM022297.1, read as the reverse complement.
ATTATAGAACTTGGCTTGTATATTCCGATGATGGGCTTCCTCAAATGCCCAAGGTCTTCATGCGCAAGCAAGTTGGATGCACACTCACTTACTTTTTTATGTTTGAGCTTTCATACACTTATAGCTCTTAGTGCATCCGTTGCATGGCAATCCCTACTCCTTGCATTGCCATCAATTTATGGGCATCTCCATAGCTCATTGATTAGCCTCATCAATGTGAGACTTTCTCCTTTTCTGTCTTCTCCATATCAACCTCTATCACCATATTCTATTCCACATATAGTGCTATATCCATGGCTTGCGATCATGTATTGTGTGGGGGCTGAAAAAGCTGAAGCACGTTAAAAAATATGAACCAATTGCTCGGCTTGTCATTGGGATTGTGCATGATAAATACTTTGTGTCAAGAAGATGGAGCATGACAAGACTATATGATTTTGCAGGGATAACTTTCTATAGCAATTTTATTTTAAAAGGCATGATTGTTTGTTAGTATGCCTGAGTATTGATGTCTTTATATCAAACTATAGACTATTGCTTTCAATCATTCGGATCTTAATGTTCATACCACAAAAGAGAGATTACAGGATGAATATGATAGGTAGCATTCCACATTAAAAATTATGTTTTTATCATTTGCCTACTCTAGGACGAGCAGGAATTAAGCTTGGAGATGCTGAAACGTCTCGAACGTATCTATAATTTTTTATTGTTCCATGCTATTATAGTATCAATATTGGATGTTTATTATGCAATTATATATCATTTCTTGGGACTAACCTATTAACCTAGTGCCCAGTGCCAGTTGTTGTTTTTTGCTTGTTTTTGGCTTTTCAGAAAATCAGTACCAAACAGAATCCAAATGCTATGAAACTTTTTAACGATTTTTTCTAGACCAGAAGGTACCCAAGAAGCTTCGAAAGAAAACCTGAAGTGTCACGCGGGAGCGACAAGCCTGCCAGGCGCGCCCCAGGGGGGCGCCCACCAGGCTTGTGGGCCCCTCGTGGCACCTCTTGACCTAATTTCATATCTATAAATTCCCAACTATTCAAATACATCAGGGAGCCACCCGAAACACTTTTTTCGCGGCCACAAGCCTCAGTTCTTCCGCATCCCATCTGGAGGCCTTCTCCAGTACACTACCGGATGGGGAATCGGTCACGGATGGCTTCTACATCAACCTTGCTTCCCTTCCGATGATGCGTGAGTAGTTTACCTCAGACCTATGGGTCCATAGCTAGTAGCTAGATGGCTTCTTCTCTCTCTTTGATCTGCAATACAATGTTCTCCTCGATGTTCTTGGAGATCTATTCAATGTAATCCTTTTTTTGCGATGTATTTGTTGGGATCCAATGAATTGTGGGTTTATGATCATATTATTCATGAATATTATTTGAGTTTTTTCTGAATTCTTGTATGCATGATTGTTATAGCTTTGTATTTATCTCCAATCTATTCACTTGGTTTGGCCAACAAGATTGATTTATCTTGCAATGGGAGAGGTGCTTTGTGATGGGTTCAATCTTGCGGTGCTCAATCCCATTGACAGAGAGGGACATGACACGTATTTGTATTGTTGCCATTAAGGATAAAAAGATGGGGTTTATTCATATTGATTGGGTTTACTTTGTCTACATCATGTCATCTTGCTTAAGGCATTACTCTGTTTTTATTAACTTAATACCCTATATGCATGCTAGATAGTGGTCGATGGGTGGAGTAATAGTAGTAGATGCAGGCAGAGTCGGTCTACTTGTCTCAGACGTGATGCCAATATACATAATCATTGCATTGAATATCGTCATAACTATGTGCTTTTCTATCAATTGCCCAACAGTAATTTGTTTACCCCCGTATGTTATGTTCAAGAGAGAAGCCTCTAGTGAAAACTATGGCCCCCGGGTCTATCTTTTCTCATATATAAAATCCAAAAATACCTTGCTGCAATTTATTTACCGTTATTTCATTTTGCGTTTTAATATATCTATCTATCACTACGAGATTTGATCCTTGCAATTAACCGCCGAGGGGATTGACAACCCCGTTGTTTGCGTTGGGTGCATGTATTTTCTTTTGTGTGTGTAGGTGCTGCTAACGAGGTTCCGTGTGGTTCTCCTACTGGTTTCATAACCTTGGTTCTTAACTGAGGGAAATACTTATATCTACTGTACTGCTTCATCCTCTCCTCTTTGAGGAGATCCCAACGCATCTCACAAGTAGCATAAGGTTAGAGTCCTTTTCGGTATTATAATGGGAGAGTCTGATCTTATGGTCTATATTGGCGACGCAGGTTCGCAAAAATGTTCTGTTGCATCGGTATAGTGTATGACCTCTGCAAAGTTATTTGAGTTGTCTTGTCCACGGAACGGACGGAGCCGAGGTAAGTCACACTATTGATCTAAGCCAAATTTGAGATGTACAAGACCTGAAAGTAAAAATCTCCACCCTAAGTTGTACCAGAAAGTGGTGGGAGCGGCACTTTTGCTTCTTGTTCTGTGAGGAACACATTTGGTGATTTTATTTAGAAATGCTTCTTGTGGGATATCGACCCCGTCTTTGCTTGTTTGTGTATCACTGTACCGGCATAATAGGTGAATCATAATCTTCATCAGTTTCAGCATTCTCAATTTCTTTAGCTTTAGCAAGTTGTTTATCAAGAAATTCACCTAGTGGCACAGTTTCATTAAGCAAAGTATGAGCATCATCTGTAGTATCGTTCATAGCAAAAGTAGCATCATCAATTACTTGCAACATATCAGAATTAATAGCAGGCGGTGGTGTCGCAAGTTTACTCAAAACCTAAGATGAATCAAGTGCGGAGCTAGATGGCAGTTCCTTACCTCCCCTCGTCTTAGAGGGAACAATCTTGGTTCTAGTGCCTTTCAGATTCTTCATAGTTATCAACAGATATAATTCCCAAGTGACTCAGCAAATAGAGTTGTGCTCCCCGGCAACGGTGCTAGAAACAGGTCTTGATAACCCACAAGTATAGGGGATCACAACAGTCTTCGAGGGTAGTATTTCACCCAAATTTATTGATTCGACACAAGGGGAGCCAAAGAATATTTGTAAGTATTAGTAATTGAGTTGTCAATTCAACCATACTTGGAGAACTAAATATCTGTAGCAAAGTGTTTAGTAGCACAGTAGTATGATAGTTTGATAGCAGTGGTAATAGCAGCAATAGTAACAGTAACAGCTTTGTAATGATTGTAGCATCAACATCAAAAGTAACTTAGCAAAGATCAATATATGAAAAGCGTGGAGTGATGGATATTTGTGTTGGATGACATTCATCATGTAACAGTCACAACCTAGAGTGATACACAATAGCTCCAATTCATCAATATAATGTAGGCATGCATTCCGTATATAGCGATATGTGCTTATAATAAGAACTTGCATGGCATCTTTTGTCCTACCCTCCCGTGGCAGCGGGGTCCATAAGGAAACTAAGGGATATTAAGGCCTCCTTTTAATAGAGAACCGGAACAAAGCATTAACACATGGTGAATACATGAACTCGTCGAATTACAGGCATCCCCGGAGAGTATCCCAAACAATTGTCACTATGGGTCTATGGATCAGAACAATAACAAGTGCATATGACTAGCGGATAGGATCAAGAACTCAAATATATTCATGAAAACGTAGAGGGTTCAGATCTGAAATCATGGCCCTAGTGACAGAATTAAGCATAGCAAAGTCATAGCAACATCAATCTCAGAACACTGTGGATACTAGGGATCAAGCCCAAACAAATTGATTCAATTACATGATAAATCTCATCCAATCTCATCACCGTCCAGCAAGCCTATGAAGGAATTACTCACTCCCAGTGGCAAGCATCATGGAGTTGCAATGAAGAAGGGTTGGTGATGATGATGGCGACGAACCCCCTCTCCGGAGCCCCGAGCGGACTCCAGATCAGCCCTCCCGATGAAGAACAGGAGGTGGCAGAGGCTCCGTACTGTAAAACGCAATGAAACTTCTTCTCTTATTTTTTTTCTTGGGGAAAAGGAATTTATAGGCTTGAGATTAGGGTTAGCTGAGCCACATGGGCCCCACAAGGCATCAGGGCCCTTGTGGGTAGCTGGTGGCCCCCCTCTAGAGGATCTTTGCTCCAGTATTTTAATATATTCCAAAAAAATCTCCAGAAAGTTTCGTCCAATTCTAAGAACTTCCATTTCTGCACAAAAACAACACCATGGTAGTTCTGCTGAAAACAACGCCAGTCCGGGTTAGTTTCATTCAAATCATGCAAATAAAGTCCAAAACAAGAGCAAAAGTGTTTGGAAAAGTAGATAAGATGGAGACGTATCAATGACCTCGCTGAATACCAAGTTGTAACAAATATGGTGAGGAGGCTCAGGGGTATCAATAAAGTGGTGATCTATCATGAACTGATGGTCTAAATAGACTTTAGGCAACATGACATCATCATGATGGATAGCAACATTAAAGCGTCCAGGGATGCGAGTAGCATAAATACCACCATGAATACTTCCTCTAGTTCTATTAGTGTGCAAACGGCATGCAATAATGCCTCCCAAGCTATAAGTTCTATCACAATGAAGTGCACAACACAAAATGGCAAGGTCAAGAGCACTGAGCGTACCACCCTCCTTCCTAGCAGTCAAACATTTCCCTATGAATAATCCAAAGTAATGCACGGCAGGAAAATGCAAACTAGTAACTCTGGCCTGAGACACACCCCTAGACTCTCCCACAGTTAAAGTAAGGAGGAAATCCTTGAACTAATCAGGTCGAGGTTCCCTCACTTACACCTCAGAGGGAATCAAGCATATCTCACAAAATTCAGCAAATGTGATCTCAAAGTGTTCGGCATACAAATCAAAGCGTACCATGGGAGTATCAAGCTTATGCATGAAATAGAAATTTTGCACAAAGGAATTTGTAAGGAGTTAGTATTGGTCACTGATACGTCTCCTTCATATCTATACTTTTTGATTGTTTCATGCCAATATTACACAACTTTCATATACTTTTGGCAACATTTTATATGATTTTTTGAGACTAACATATTGATCCAGTGCCCAGTGCCAGTTCCTGTTTTTTGTATGTTTTTTGTTTCGCAGAATATCCATATCAAACGAAGTCCAAATGCAATAAAAATTTACGGAGAATTATTTTAGAATATATGTGAATTTTGGGAGGTGGAATCAATGCAAACGGGGGCCCACAGCTCCCAGGCGTGTGGTGGTGGGTGGTGGCCACCTCGTAAGGCGGTTGCTGCTCTACTTCGGGCGCAAGGAAGCTTATATCCAGAAAAGAAATCGTGTTAAAATATCAGTGCAAACGGAGTTACGGATCTCCAAATATTTAAGAAATGGATTTCGGCTAGATCTGGGGAACGCAAAACAGAAGAGAACAGAGAGGGAGATCCAATCTCGGAGGGGCTCCTGCCCCTCCGCCGCCATGGAGGCCATGGACCAGAGGGGGAACTCTCCTCCCATCTAGGGGGGAGGCCAAGGAATAAGAAGGAGGAGGGGGCTCTCTCCCCCTCTCTCCCGGTGGCGCCGGAATGCCGCCGGGGCAATCATCGTGTGACGGCGATCTACTCCAACAACTCTGTCATCTTCACCAACATCTTTATCACCTTCCCCCATCAATATTCAGCGGTCCACTCTCCTACAACCCGCTGTACCCTCTACTTGAACATGGTGCTTTATGCTTCATATTATTATCCAATAATGTGTTGCCATCCTATGATGCTTGAGTAGATTTTTGTTGTCCTACAGGTAATTGGTGAATTGCTATGATTGGTTTAATTTGCTTGTGGTTATGTTGCTGTCCTTTGGTGCCCATCATATGAGCGCGCGTGTGGATCACACCATAGGGTTAGTTGTATGTTGATAGGACTATGCATTGGACGGCAAGGGTGACAGAAGCTTCTTCCTACAATAGAAATTGATGCATACGGGATTGAAGGGGGACCAATATATATCTTAATGCTATGGTTGGGTTTTACCTTAATGAATGTTAGTAGTTGTGGATGCTTGCTAATAGTTCCAATCATAAGTGCATTGCTACTTCTTGAGCTTGCGTTGGTTTTTCCCTTGAAGAGGAAAGGGTGATGCAGCAAAGTAGAGTAAGTATTTCCCTCAGTTTTGAGAACCAAGGTATCAATCCAGTAGGAGACAACACGCAAGTCACCGAATACCTGCACAAACAAACACCAAACTTGCACCCAACGTGATAAAGGGGTTGTCAATCCCTTCACGGTTATTTGCAAAAGTGAGATCTGATAGAGATAGATAAAACTAAACAAAAGATAAAGTAAATATTTTTGGGGTTTTTGGTTTATAGATCTGAAAATAAAAGATTGCAAAATAGTAGATCGGAAAGTAATATGATGGAAAATAGACCCGGGGGCCATAGGTTTCACTAGAGGCTTCTCTCAAGATAGAAAATAATACGGTGGGTGAACAAATTACTGCCGAGCAATTGATAGAAAAGCGCAAAGTTATGACGATATCTAAGGCAATGATCATGAATATAGGCATCACATCCGTGTCAAGTAGACCGAAATGATTCTGCATCTACTACTATTACTCCACACATCGACCGACTCCTACCTGCATCTAGAGTATTAAGTTCATGAAGAACAGAGTAACGCATTAAGAAAGATGACATGATGTAGAGGAATTAACTCAAGCAATATGATGAAAACCCCATCTTTTTATCCTCGATGGCAACAATACAATACGTGCCTTGCTGCCCCTACTGTCACTGGGAAAGGACACCGCAAGATTGAACCCAAAGCTAAGCACTTCTCCCATTGCAAGAAAAACCAATCTAGTTGGCCAAACCAAATCAAAGCTAAGCACTCACTAGCATGACTCTAATATCACCATCTTTATATCTCAAAACAATCTTAAGGAATCAAACTTCTCATAGTATTCAATGCACTTTATATGAAAGTTTTTATTATATCCCTCTTGGATGCCCATCATATTAGGACTAAATTTATAACCAAAGCAAATTACCATGTTGTTTTAAAGACTCTAAAAATAATATAAGTGAAGCATGAGAGTTCATCAATTTCTATAAAATAAAGCCACCGCCGTGCTCTAAAAAGATATAAGTGAAGCACTAGAGCAAAATTGCCTAGCTCAAAAGATATAAGTGAAGCACAAAGAGTATTCTAATAAAACACGATTCATGCGTGTCTCTATCAAAAGGTGTGTACATCAAGGATGATTGTGGCAAACTAAAAAGCAAAGACTCAAATCATACAAGACGCTCCAAGCAAAACACATATCATGTGGTGAATAAAAATATAGCTTCAAGTAAAGTTACCGATAGACGAAGATGAAAGAGAGGATGCCTTCCGGGGCATCCCCAAGCTTAGGCTCTTGGTTGTCCTTTAATATTACCTTGGGGTGCCTTGGGCATCCCCAAGCTTAGGCTCTTGCCACTCCTTATTCCATAGTCCATCAAATCCTTACCCAAAACTTGAAAACTTCACAACACAAAACTCAAACATGAAAATCTCATAAGCTCGTTAGTATAAGAAAATAAATCACCACTTTGGTACTGTTGTGAACTCATTATTATTTATATTGTGTGTATATCTACTGTAGTCCAACTTTTCCATGGTTCATACCCCCCCCCCCCCCGGTATTACCCATAGATTCATCAAAATAAGCAAACAACACATAGAAAACAGAATCTTTCAAAAATAGAACAGTCTGTAGCAATCTGGAAATCTCGAATACTTCTGTAACTCCAAAAATTCTGAAAAATTAGGAAGACCTAAGAAATTTGTTTATTAATCTTCTGCAAAAATAATCAACTCAAAATCACTCCTCTGTGAATTATAAAAAATATTTTCCTGGGCGCAAAAGTTTATGTTTTTCAGCAAGATCAAATCAACTACCACCGTAAGCTATCCCAAAGGTCTTACTTGGCACAAACACTAATTAAAACATAAAACCACATCTAACCATAGGCTAGATGAATTATTTATTGCAAAATAGAACCAAAAATCAAAGAACAAAAATAAAATTGGGTTGCCTCCCAACAAGCGCTATTGTTTAACGCCCTTAGCTAGGCATAAAAACAAGAATAGATCTAAGTATTGTCATCTTTGGTATGCAATCCATAAGTGGCTCTCATAATAGATTAATAAGGAAATTTAATTTTATTTCTTGTAAAGTGTTCCATGCCCTTCCTTAACGGAAACTGAAATCTAATATTTCCTTCTTTCATATCAATAATTGCACCAATCATTCTAAGGAAAGGTCTACCAAGAATAATAGGACATGTAGGATTGCAATCTATATCAAGAACAATGAAATCTACGGGCACATAATTCCTATTTGCAACAATAAGAACAGCATTAATCCTTCCCATAGGTTTCTTAATAGTGGAATCCGCAAGTTGCAAATTTAAAGAACAATCATCAAATTCACGGAAACCTAATACATCACACAAAGTTTTTGGAATCATGGAAACACTAGCACCCAAATCACACAAAGCATGGCATTCATAATATTTAATATTAATCTTAATAGTAGGTTCCCACTCATCATAAAGTTTTCTAGGGATAGAAACTTCCAATTCAAGCTTTTCTTCAAAAGATTGCTTCATAGCATCAATGATATGTTTAGTAAAAGCTTTGTTTTGTTTATAAGCATGAGGAGAATTCAACACGGATTGCAACAAGGAAATACAATCTATTAAAGAACAATTATCATAATTAAATTCCTTGAAATCCAAAAGAGTGGGTTCATTGCTACTTAAAGTTTTGACCTCTCCAATCCCACTTTTATCAATTTTGGCATCAAGATCTAAAAACTCCGAATCATTGGGACGCCTTCTAACTAAAGTTGACTCATCTCCAGTCCCATCTTTATCAAGATTTATATTGGAAAACAAAGATTCAATAGGAGTCACGTCAATCACTTTAAGATCTTCATCATTATTTTCACGGAAACTAGAAGAACATGTTTTACAAACTAATCTTTTTTAGCACGCATCTTAGCGGTTCTTTCTTTGCAATCATCAATGGAAATTCTCCTAGCCTTGAGAGACTCATTGATATCATGCTTAGGTGGGATAGATCTAAGTTTCAAAGAATCAACATCAAGAGAAATTCTATCCACGTTCCTAGCTAAATCATCAATCTTAAGCAATTTTTCTTCAATCAAAGCATTGAAATTCTTTTGCGAACTCATAAATTCTATAACACTATTCTCAAATTTAGAGGGCATCTTATTATAATTTCCATAAGAATTGTTGTAGGAATTTCCATAATTATTAGAGGAATTACTAGGAAACGGCCTAGGATTAAAATTGCCTCTATACGCTTTATTACCAAAATTGTTCCTACCAACAAAATTCACATCCATAGATTCATTATTGTTTTCAATCAAAGTGGATAAAGGCATATCATTGGGATACAAAGAAACACTCTTGCTAGCAAACAATTTCACAAGTTCATCCATCTTTCCACTCAAAACATTAATCCCTTCAATTGCATGCACCTTTTTATTAGTGGAAGATCTTTCGGTATGCCATTGAGAATAATTAACCATAATATTATCTAGAAGTTTAGTAGCTTCTCCTAAGGTAATTTCCATAAAAGTGCCTCCCGCGGCCGAATCTAAAAGATTTCTAGAAGCAAAATTCAATCCGGCATAAAAAATTGTATAATCATCCACAAATTCAAACTGTGAGTAGGGAAATTTCGTATCATCAATTTCATTCTCTCCCAAGATTGTGCAACATGGTCATGATCAAGTTGTTTAAAATTCATAATATCGTTCCTAAGGGAGATGATCTTAGCGGGAGGAAAATACTTGGAAATAAAAGCATCTTTACACTTATTCCATGAATCAATACTATTTTTAGGCAAAGATGAAAACCAAGTTTTAGCACGGTCTCGTAATGAGAACGGAAATAGCTTCAATTTAACAATATCATTATCCACATCTTTCTTCTTTTGCATATCACACAAATCAATGAAATTGTTTAGATGGGATGCGGCATCTTCACTAGGAAGGCCAGAAAATTGATCTTTCATAGCAAGATTCAGCAAAGCGGCATTAATTTCACAAGATTCCGCATTAGTAGCGGGAGCAATCGGAGTACTAATAAAATCATTATTATTGGTGTTGGAAAAATCACACAGTTTGGTATTCTCTTGAGTCATCGTGACAAAGCAAGCAATCCAACACGCAAGCACACAAAAAGCAAACGAAGAAGACGAACGGAAGAGGGGCAAAGAAAAGGCAAAGAGAGAGGGGCGAAGAAAAGGCAAATTTTTCGAAAATTGTTTTAGAAGTGGGGGAGAGGAAAATGAGAGGCGAATGGCAAATAATGTAATGCGAGAGATGAGAGTTTATGATGGGTACTTGGTATGTCTTGACTTGGTGTAGATCTCCCCAGCAACGGCGCCAGAAATTCTTCCTGCTACTTCTTGAGCTTGCGTTGGTTTTTCCCTTGAAGAGGAAAGGGTGATGCAGCAAAGTAGAGTAAGTATTTCCCTCAGTTTTGAGAACCAAGGTATCAATCTAGTAGGAGACAACACGCAAGTCACCGAATACCTGCACAAACAAACACCAAACTTGCACCCAACGTGGTAAAGGGGTTGTCAATCCCTTCACGGTTATTTGCAAAAGTGAGATCTGATAGAGATAGATAAAACTAAACAAAAGATAAAGTAAATATTTTTGGGTTTTTTGGTTTATAGATATGAAAATAAAAGATTGCAAAATAGTAGATCGGAAAGCAATATGATGGAAAATAGACCCGGGGGCCATAGGTTTCACTAGAGGCTTCTCTCAAGATAGAAAATAATATGGTGGGTGAACAAATTACTGCCGAGCAATTGATAGAAAAGCGCAAAGTTATGACGATATCTAAGGCAATGATCATGAATATAGGCATCACGTCCGTGTCAAGTAGACCGAAACGATTCTGCATCTACTACTATTACTCCACACATCGACCGACTCCTGCCTGCATCTAGAGTATTAAGTTCATGAAGAACAGAGTAACGCATTAAGAAAGATGACATGATGTAGAGGAATTAACTCAAGCAATATGGTGAAAACCCCATCTTTTTATCCTCGATGGAAACAATACAATACGTGCCTCGCTGCCCCTACTGTCACTGGGAAAGGACACCGCAAGATTGAACCCAAACCTAAGCACTTCTCCCATTGCAAGAAAAACCAATCTAGTTGGCCAAACCAAATCGATAGTTCGAAGAGACTTGCAAAGATATCAAATCATGCATAAAAGAATTCAGAGAAGATTCAAATAATATTCATAGATAAGCTGATCATAAATCCATAATTCATCAGATCTCGGCAAACACACCGCAAAAAAGTATTACATCGAATAGATCTCCAAGAACATCGAGGAGAACGTGGTATTGATAATCAAAGAGAGACAAGAAGCCATCTAGCTACTAGCTATGGACCCGTAGGTCTGAGGTAAACAACTCACGCTTCATCGGAAGGGCAATGGTGTTGATGTAGAAGCCCTCCGTGATCAAATCCCCCTCCGGCAGGACGCCGGAAAAGGCCCCTAGATGGGATCTCACGGGTACAGAAGGTTGCGGCGGTGGAAAAGTCTTTTTGTGGATGCCTCTGGTGGTTTGGGCATATAAGAGTATATATAGGCGAAATAATTAGGTCAGGAGACGCACGATGGGCCCACAAGGGTGGGGGGCGCGCCCTACCCCCTAGGGCGCGCCCTCCGTCCTTGTGGCCACCTCGCGGCTTCTTTGACTTGCACTCCAAGTCCTTTGGTTTCCTTTTGGTCCAAGAAAGATCATCGCGAAATTTTTATTCCGTTTGGACTCCATTTGGTATTCCTTTTCTACGAAACGCAAAAACAGGGAAAAAACAGGAACTGGCACTGGGCTCTAGGTTAATAGGTTAGTCCCAAAAATAATATAAAATAGCATATTAATGCATATAAAACATCCAAAACAGATAATATAATAGCATGGAACAATAAAAAATTATAGATACGTTGGAGACGTATCATGCATAGAATTCCAAGTAAGGGACGACATGCTAGCAGTGGCCTCTCCCACATAAAAACTTGCTATCGGTCTAGTAACGTAGTCAATTGCTTAAGGACAATTCTGCAAATCCTACCACTACTAATCCACACTCGTTATACTAATTTAATTGTACTTTAATTAGAACAGCACTTACATTTTTTTACGTTCTTTATTATCTTGCAAACCTATCCTACCACACCTACAAAGTACTTCTAGTTTTATTCTTGTTCTAGGTAAAGCAAACGTTAACATGCGTAGAGTTGTATCGGTGGTCGATAGAACTTGAGTGAATATTTGTTCTATGTTTAGCTCCTTGTTGGGTTTGACACTCTTATTTATCGAAAAGGGCTACAAACAATTCCCTATAATTGTGGGTTATTAAGACTTTTTTCTGGCGTCGTTGCCGGGGAGCAATAGCGTGGGGTGGATATTCTCATGTGTGCTTGTTTGTTTTATCACTAAGTAGATTTTATTTTCTGTTTTAAGTTGTTCTCTATCTTTAGTTATGGATATGGAACACGAAATATCAAAAAAATTAGTTTTACTTGCTACTCATGGAGATGGGGAACCTCCTAAAACCCTCGATGCTCGTTATGTGAAAAATATTAAACACTACTTTGATAAACCTGAGAAAACCCCATTCAACTTGATAATGGGAGATACGTTGGATCAATGTGAATACTTTAGGGATTATCGCATGACACAAAAAGGGAAACTATTATGGGATCAAATTGAAATGTTGCAATGGTATGCTTGGAATTTATGCTCGAGATATGATTATACTTGTTGCTCTAGGATGAAGGTTCGACACCTTCCCTTTTCATGTGAATTTAATGATAATGAAACCTTGGCTTCTTATGCTAATGGTATATATGATTACTATGATGTGGAATGAATAGAAGATTTTTTTGCTTTTAAGGTTGCTTATGAAATTGAATCTCTATTTGAAAAGTATGAAGATTATGATGATGCTGTTTACGGACCTAAAAAATTTGCTATACTTAAATATTGCTATGAGAATTATAAATACAATTCCGATATTGATGTATTTATTGAGAAAGTCTCCGCTGTCCAAGAAGAGACTAATATCTTGCAGGAATCTATGGAAGAAGAAATTGATGAAACTATGAGCTCATTGGATGAAAAAGATGATGAGGAGAGCGAAGAACAAAAGGAGGAAGAGCGGATTAGCTACCCGTGCCCACCTTATAATGAGAGTAACTCTTCAACTCATACATTGTTTAATTTCCCTTCATGCTTACCGAAGGATGAATGCTATGATGATTGCTATGATCCCATTGATTCTTTTGAAATATCCATTTTTGATGAATTTGATGCTTGCTATGCTTGTGGCCAAGATGCCAATATGAATTATGTTTATGGAGATAAACTTGCTATAGTTCCTTATATTAAGAATGAAATTCTTGCTATTGCACCCACGCATGAATAGTCCTATTATCTTTTTGAATTCTCCAAACTACACTATATCAGAGAAGTTTTCACTTATTAAGGATTACATTGATGGGTTGCCTTTTACCGTTGTACATGATGATTTTGATGAATATAATATGCATGTGCTTGCTGCTCCTACTTGCAATTATTATGAGAGAGGAACTACATGTCCGCCTCTCTATGTTTCCAACATGATAGAATTGCAAGAAACTACTTATGCTATGTATTGGCCTTTACTTGATGTGCATGAATTGTTCTTTTATGACATGCTGATGCATAGGAAGAGAGTTAGACTTCTTCATTGCATGATATATGTTGCTTTGTGCTCACTACAAATTATAAATAATTGTTGATTCAAATTGGCTTTGATATACCTTGGGATCCGGGTGGATCAATTACTTGAGCACTATATGCCTAGCTTAATGGCTTTAAAGAAAGCGCTGCCAGGGAGACAACCCGGAAGTTTTAGAGAGTCATTTTATTCTATTGTGTGCTTTTATAAAGTTTAAAAACAAAAAATATAGAGGGGAACCTAAAACCTTTCAAAGAGGAAAGTGAAAGTGAGAAAGACGAACACCGTTGAAGTGGGGGACGTCCTTCAACTTTGTTCATGCCCATGGAAACTTTGTGAATCTCGATTACAGAAAATTTTCAAAAAAAATAATTATCCCCTTGTACAAATCCATTGTATTATAAAAATTATGTGCCAATATTTGCCTTTAGGATGATTAGATTGCTTGTTGGTATGTGCGGTGCAAAAATAGAAACTTTGGCTGTAGTGCGTGATTTTACATGTTTTAATGGAACGTCAAAAGTTTCTGAAATTTATATACAGTACTCCTATGCAAAAAAAATGTTTTTTCCTAATTTTTTAGAATTTTTGGAGTTGCAGAAGTATGGTCAAAGTTCAGATTATTACAGATTGTCATGTTTAAGACAGATTCTGTTTTTGATGCATTGTTTTGCTTGTTTTGATGAAACTATCGATTGTATCGGTGGTATAAGCTATGGAGAAGTTATAATACAGTAGCTACAATGCGAAAACAAAATATGAATGGGTTTGCAATAGTACTTAAAGTAGTAATTTGCTTTATTATGCTAACAGATCTCACCAGTTTTCTGTTAAGTTTTGGGTGGATGAAGTGTTCAAAGATCGAGGAGGTCTCGATGTGAGGAGAAGGAGGAGAGGCAAGAGTTAAAGCTTGGGGATGCCCAGGGCACCCCAAGTAAATATCCAAGGAGACTCAATCGTCTAATCTTGGGGATGCCCTGGAAGGCATCCCATCTTTCTTCAACAAGTATCGGTATGTTTTCGTTTTCGTTTCGTTCATGTGATATGTGTAAATCTTGGAGCGTCTTTTGTTTTTAGTTTTCACTTTTCTTTTATGCACCATGCTGGTATGAGATAGTCCATTGTTGATTTATAGAATGCTCATTGCACTTCACTTATATCTTTTGAGTATGGCTTTGTAGAATGCTTTATGTGCTTCACTTATATCATTTGAAGTTTGGATTGCCTGTTTCTCTTCACATGGAAAACCATTATTTGTAGAATGCTATTTTGCTTCACTTATATTTATTAGAGCATGGTCTTTTATAGAAAGAATTAAACTCTCTTGCTTCACTTATATTATTTAGAGAGTCAACAGGAATTGGTCATTTGCATGGTTAGTCATAAAATCCTACATAAAACTTATGGATCACTAAATATGATATGTTTGATTCCTTGCAATAGTTTTGCGATATAGAGATGATAATATGTGGGAGGTACTAGTAAATGGTTGTGGTTAGTAGGAATATTGATGTTAAGGTTTGTCATTCCCGAAGCATGCACGTATAGTCTCTTGTTATGCTATGAAGTTGGAGCATGATTTATTATTG
Source organism: Thinopyrum elongatum (assembly GCA_011799875.1). NCBI lineage: Eukaryota > Viridiplantae > Streptophyta > Magnoliopsida > Poales > Poaceae > Thinopyrum > Thinopyrum elongatum. The sequence continues at coordinate 362,381,413 of CM022297.1, read as the reverse complement.
ATTGTCTTCCTTATGAGTGGCGGTCGAGGATGAGCGATGGTCTTTTCCTACCAATCTATCCCCCTAGGGGAATGCATAGTAGTACTTTGCTTCGAGGGCTAATAAAATTTTGCAGTAAGTATATGAGTTCTTTATGACTAATGTCAGTCCATGGATTATACGCACTCTTACCTTTCCGCAATTTGCTAGCCTCTACGGTACCATGCATTGCCCTTTCTCACCTCGAGATGTGGTGCAAACTTCGCAGGTGCATCCAAACCCCGTGATATGATACGCTCTATCACACATAAGCCTTATTATATCTTCCTCAAAACAGCCACCATACCTACCTATTATGGCATTTCCATAGCCATTCCGAGATATATTGCCATGCAACTTCCATCGCTTCCATTTTGATGACTTGAGCATTGATATTTCCATGGCTTGACCTTTTTTTATGTCCTTGCTACGCTAGATCATTGCACATCCTGGTACACTGCCAGAGGCATTCATATAGAGTCATACTTTGTTCTAGGTATCGAGTTGTAAGTAAATAGAAGTGTGATGATCATCATTATTCATTATTAGAGCATGTCCCAGTGAGGAAAGGACGATGGAAACTATGATTCCCCCACAAGTCGGGATGTGGCTCCGGACAAATATAAAAAAAAGAAAAAAAGAAAAAAAGGAGAAAAAAAGAAGAAGAAAAATGATGAAGGGGCATGCTAGTTCCACACTTGTGCTTCAAAGTAGCACCATGTTTTTCATATAGAGAGTCTCCTATGTAGTCACTTTCATATACTAGTGGGAATTTTTCATTATAGAGTTAGATGCACACCCACTTAGTTTTCATGTTGAGCTTGCATACACTTATAGCTCTTAGTGCGTCCGTTGCATGGCAATCCCTACTCCTCGCATTGATATCAATTAATGGGCATCTCCATAGCCCTTTGATTAGCCGCGTTGATGTGAGACTTTCTTAATTTTTGTCTTCTCAATATTTACCCCTATCAACATACTCTATTCCACCCATAGTGTTATATCCATGGCTTGCGCTCATGTATTGCGTGAGGGTTGAAAAAGCTGAAGCGCGTTAAGAAGTATGAACCAATTGCTCGGCTTGTCATCGGGGTTGTGCATGATAAATACTTTGTGTTAAGAAGACGGAGCATGACAAGACTATATGATTTTGTAGGCATAGCGCTCTTTAGCATTGATATTTTGAAAGACGTGATTGTTTGTTGGGATGCCTGAGTATTAGTGTTTTTATGTCAAATTATAGACTATTGCTTTGAATCACTTCTGTCTTAATATTCATGCCATGATTAGACATACGATCAATATTATGCTAAGTAGCATTCCACATCAAAAATTATCTTTTTTATCATTTACCTACTCGAGGACGAGCAGGAATTAAGCTTGGGGATGTTGATATGTCTCTGTCGTATCTATAATTTTTTTATTCTTTCATGCCAATATTACACAACTTTCACATACTTTTGGCAACATTTTATATGATTTTTTGGGACTAACATATTGATCCAGTGCCCAGCGCCAGTTCCTGTTTTTTGTTTCGCAGAATATCCATATCAAACGAAGTCCAAATGCAATAAAAATTGATAGAGAATTGTTTTGGAATATATGTGATTTTGGGAGGTGGAATAAATGCAAACGGGGGCCCACAGCCCCCACGAGACACCAGGGCACGCCAGGCCTCCCAGGCGCGTGGTGGTGGGTGGTGGCCACCTCGTAAGGCGGTTGCTGCTCTACTTCGGGCGTAAGGAAGCTTATATCCGGAAAAAATCGTGTTAAAATCTCAGCGCAATCGGAGTTACAGATCTCCAGATATTTAAGAAATGGTTTTCAGCCAGATCTCGGGAACGCGAAAAAGAAGAGAATAGGGAGGGAGATCCAATCTCGGAGGGGGCTCCTGCCCCTCGGTCACCATGGAGGCCATGGACCAGATGGGGAACTCTCCACCCATCTAGGTTGGAGGCCAAGGAAGAAGAAGAAGAAGAAGAAGGAGGAGGGGGCTCTCTCCCCCTCTCTCCCAGTGGCGCCGGAACGCCGCCAGGGCACTCATCATGTGACGGCGATCTACTCCAACAACTCTGTCATCTTCACCAACATCTTCATCACCTTCCCCCATCTATATTCAGTGGTCCACTCTCCCACAACCCATTGTACCCTCTACTTGAACACGGTGCTTTATGCTTCATATTATTATCCAATGATGGGTTGCCATCCTATGATGCTTGAGTAGATTTTTGTTGTCCTACCGATAATTGGTGAATTGCTATGATTGGTTTAATTTGCTTGTGGTTATGTTGCTGTCCTTTGGTGCCCATCATATGAGCGTGCGTGTGGATCACACCATAGGGTTAGTTGTATGTTGATAGGACTATGCATTGGAGGGCAAGGGTGACAGAAGCTTCTTCCTACCATAGAAATTGATGCATACGGGATTGAAGGGGGACCAATATCTATCTTAATGCTATGGTTGGGTTTTACCTTAATGAATGTTAGTAGTTGCGGATGCTTGCTAATAGTTCCAATCATAAGTGCATAGAATTCCAAGTAAGGGACAACATGCTAGCAGTGGCCTCTCCCACATAAAAACTTGCTATCGGTCTAGTAACGTAGTCAATAGCTTAGGGACAATTCTGCAAATCCTACCACTACTAATCCACACTCGTTATACTAATTTAATTGTACTTTAATTAGAACAACACCTACTTTTTATTTTCATGTTCTTTATTATCTGGCAAACCTAACCTACCACACCTACAAAGTACTTCTAGTTTTATTCTTGTTCTAGGTAAAGCAAACGTTAAGCGTGCGTAGAGTTGTATCGGTGGTCGATAGAACTTGAGGGAATATTTGTTCTACCTTTAGCTCCTCGTTGGGTTCGACACTCTTATTTATCGAAAAGGGCTACAAACGATCCCCTATACTTGTGGGTTATCAATCACACTCATCCGCGAGGAAGTCAGTCAAACCGGCATTCGCAACGAATTGTGCAAACTCATGTTGGAACCCGGCTTCGCTCATGAAGGCGTTGTGTGGCCATTGATACGTCTCCAACGTATCTATAATTTTTTATTGTTCCATGCTATTATATTATCAATCTTGGATGTTTTATATACATTTACTAGCAACTTTATATCATTTTACATTTATCAAAAAAAACTTTATATCATTTTTTGGGACTAACCTATTAACTTAGTGCCCAATGCTAGTTCCTGCTTTTTTGCTTGTTTTTTACTTTGCAGAATATCAGTACCAAACGAAGTCCAAATGCCACGAAACTTCTTGGAGATTTTTTTCTAGCGACAAGAGACCCTGGAAACTTTGAGACGGAACCAAAAGATGAAAGTGGGGCCCACTAGGCACCAGGGCGCGCCAGGGGCCTCCAGCGCGCCCTGGTGGGTAGTAGGGCCCACAGGCATCATTTTGACCTACCTCCGCCTCTATAAATACTATAAATTCCCAAAACCCTCAGGGGAGTCCAGGAATTACTTTTTTTTGCCTCCACAAGTTCCAGAACCATGAGATCCAATCTAGAGGCCTTTTCCGGCACTCTGTCAGAGGGGGAAACGATAACGGAGGGGTTCTTCATCATCCTTGCTGCCCCTCCGATGATGCGTGGGTAGTTTACCACAGACCTACAGGTCCGTAGTTAGTAGCTAGATGGCTTCTTCTCTCTTTTTGATCTTCTATACAATGTTCTCCTCGATGTTCTGGAGATCTATTTAATGTAATGACTTTTGCGGTGTGTTTGTTGGGATCCGATGAATTGTGAGTTTATGTTCTGATCTATCCATGTATATTATTTGAGTTTTCTCTGAACTCTTTTATGCATGATTGTTATAGCCTCATATTTCTTCTATGAATTATTGGTTTGGTTTGGCCAACTAGATTGATTTATCTTGCCATGGGAAGAGGTGCTTTGTGATGGGTTCGATCTTGCGGTGCTCAATCTCAGTGACAGAAAGAGACATGACACGCATGTATCGTTGCTATTAAGGGTAACAAGATGGAGTTTATTCATACATGAGTTTATCTTGTCTACATCATGTCATCTTGCTTAATGCATTACTCCATTTTTCATGAACTTAATACACTAGATGCATGCTGGATAGCGGTCGATGTGTCAAGTAATAGTAGTAGATGCAGGCAGGAGTCGGTCTACTAATCTTGGACGTGATGCCTATATACATGATCATTGCCTTGGATATCGTCATAATTATTTGCTCTTTTGTCAATTGCCCAACAGTAATTTGTTTACCCACCGTATGCTATTTTCTCGAGAGAAGCCTCTAGTGAAAACTATGGCCCCCGGGTCTATTTTCTATCATATATTAAAACCAAAAATACCTTGCTGAAATTTTCTTATATTTATTTTCTTTTGTATTTTTGTTAGCTCTATTTATCAAAACCTATACAATTTAATCTTTCTCAATACCGTTGAGGGATTGATAACCCCTCTACGTGTTGGGTTGCGAGTATTTGTTGTTTGTGTGCAGGTGCTATTTACATAGTGTTACTTGGTTCTCCTACTGGATTGATAACACTGGTTTCATAACTGAGGGAAATACTTATCTCTACTGTACTGCATCATCCCCTCCTCTTCGGGGAAATCCCAACGCAGCTCACAAGTAGCAGCCATTCGCATGGTTGTACCTCCACTCTCCGAGGGATATGAAGGTCGGGAGCACCACCGACAACTCCCTTAGGACTCTGGCTCGAAGAACACCTCTGAAAGAAGTTCATTTTCCTGAGAAAATTTCTGAAAAAATTTGGACCACCAAAAAGATGTTAACAAAACTTAACAATATTGATAGCTACTCATATGAGTGTCTGGAGGCTATATCAAGTATTCAAACTACTTAGAACCAAATCAATTCAACATGCAAGCTCATTTTTAGTGGCTCCAACAATAGCAAAATAAACATAATATAATCCACTAAAATAAGAACTAATTGGAGCATTGAAGGAGTCACATATCAAGGAGCAATCTCCCAAAACAGTTTCGAAAACGGAGCTCCAAGCAAAGGGATTGAAAATCTCAGTTTTGGAAGCAAGAACACGAGAACAAAGGCTACCACGATTTTTTCTGGAGGAAGGAGATGAAGTGGGCAGAAGGACTAAGTGAGTGGGGTCCTGCGGACCCCACAAGGCATCATGGCGCGTCCAGGGGGTGGGTGCGCCCTGTTGCCTTGTGAGCAACAGGTGCACCCTGATACGTCTCCAACGTATCTATAATTTTTTATTGTTCTATGCTATTATAGTATCAATCTTCTATGTTTTATATGCAATTATATATCATTTTTCGGACAAACCTATTAACCTAGTGCCCAGTGCCAGTTGTTGTTTTTTGCTTGTTTTTGGCTTTTTAGGAAATCAGTATCAAGCAGAGTCCAAACGGAGAAAAAACTTTGGATTATTTTTTTATGGACCAGAAGAGACCCTAGAAGGTACGGGAGAAGACCTGAAGAGTCATGAGGGAGTGACAAGGTCGGGAGGCGCGCCCCCCAGGCTTGTGGGCCCCTCATGGCACCTCATGACCTAATTCCGCCTCTATAAATTCTCAAATATTCCCTTGACATCAGAGAGCCACCCGAAATACCTTTTTCGCCGTTGCAAGTTTTTGTTCTCATGAGATCCCATCTGGAGGCCTTCTCCGGTACTCTGCCGGAGGGGAGATTGATCACGGAGAGGCTCTAGATCAACCTTGATGCCCTTCCGATGATGCATGAGTAGTTTACCTCAGACCTATGGGTCCATAGCTAGTAGCTAGATGGCTTCTTCTCTCTCTTTGATATTCAATTCAATGTTCTCCTCGATGTTCTTGGAGATCTATTCGATGTAATGACTTTTTGTGGTGTGTTTGTTGGGATCCGATGAATTGTGAGTTTATGATCAGATTTATCCATGAATATTATTTGAATTTTCTCTAAAATATTTTATGCATGATTGTTATAGCTTTGTATTTCTCTCTGATTTATTGATTTGGTTTGGCCAACTAGATTGATTTTTCTTGCAATGGGAGGGGTGCATTGTAATGGGTTTGATCTTGCGATGCTCAATCCCAGTGACAGAAAGGGACATGGCACGTATTGTATAGTTGCCATTAAGGATAAAAAGATGGAGTTTATTCATACGTGAGTTCTCTTTGTCTACATCATGTCATCTTGCTTAAGGCGTTACTCTGTTCTTTATGAACTTAATGCTCTTGATGCATGTTGGATAGCGGTCGATGTGTGGAGTAATAGTAGTAGATGCAGAATCGATTCGGTCTTCTTGTCTCAGACGTGATGCCTATATACATGATCATTCCTTGGATATCGTCATGATTATTTGCTTTTCTATCAATTGCTCAACAGTAATATGCTTACCCACCGTATGCTATTTTCAAGAGAGAAGCCTCTAGTGAAAACTATGGCCCCCGGGTCTATTATCTATCATATTAAAACCAAAAACACCTTGCCGCATGATACGTCTCCAACGTATCTATAATTTTGTATTGTTCCATGCTGTTATATTATCATTCTTGGATGTTTTACAATCATTTTATAGCAACTTTATATCATTTTTTGGGACTAACCTATTTACATAGTGCCCAGTGCCAGTTGCCGTTTTTTGCTTGTTTTTTAATTCTTAGAATATCAGTACCAAACGGAGTCCAAACGCAGCAAAACTTTTTAGAGAATTTTTCTGGACCAGAAGACGCAAAATGGGCCAAAGAAGTACCTGAGAGGAGGCTCGAGGGGAGCACAACCCACCAGGGTGCGCCTGGGGGCCCAGGCGCGCCCAGGTGGGTTGTGCCCACCTCGGTGGCCTCCCGCACCTCCTCTTCGCCCTATAAATACCCCAATATTCCAAAAACCCTAGGGGAGTCAACGAAACACAATTCCAGCCGCCGCAAGTTCCAAAACCACCAGATCCAATCTAGACACCATCACGGAGGGGTTCATCATTCTCATTGGTGCCTATTCGATGTTGCGTGAGTAGTTCATCATAGACCTATGGGTCCGTAGGCAGTAGCTAGATGGCTTCTTTTCTATTTTTGATTCTCAATACAATGGTCTCTTGGAGATCTATTTGATGTAACTCTTTTTGCGGTGTGTTTGTTGGGATCCGATGAACTTTGACTTTATGATCAGATCTATATCCATGAATATTATTTGAGTCTTCTTTGATCTCTTATATGCATGATTACTTATAGCCTCGTATTTCTTCTTCGAATCTTTGGTTTAGTTAGGCCAACTAGATCGATTTTTCTTGCCATGGGAAGTGGTGCTTTGTGATGGGTTCGATCGTGCGGTGTTCTTTCCCAGTGACAGAAGGGGCAGCAAGACATGCATGTATCATTGCTATTAAGAATAACAAGATGGGGGCTATTCCTACATGAATAGATATTGTCTACATCATGTCATCATTCCTATTGCATTACTCCGTTTCTCCATGAACTTAATACACTAGATGCATGCTGGATAGCGGTCGATGTGTGGAGTAATAGTAGTAGATGCAGGCAGGAGTCGGTCCACTAATCTTGGACGTGATGCCTATATAATGATCATTGCCTTGGATATCATCATAATTATTCGATCTTCTATCAATTGCCCAACAGTAATTTGTTTACCCATCGTGTGCTATTTTTCTTGAGAGAAGCCACTAGTGAAATCTACGGGCCCCAGGTCTATTCTCCATCATATTTGCTTTGAGATCTATTTTTATTTGCTTTTGTTTTCGGATCTATTATTCCAAAAATGCAAAAATACCTTACTGCAGTTTTTTGTTATTTATTTTATTTCACGTTTTATCGAGATCTATTTATCCAATCTACACCAATTTTTATCCCGTCAACTTGACAACTTCTGGCGCCGTTACCCGTAGAGGGATTGACAACCCCTCATAAGCGTCGGGTTGCAAGTATTTGTTATTTGTGTGCAGGTACCGTTTACGTAGTGTTGCTTGGTTCTCCTACTGGATTGATACCTTGGTTTCATAACTAAGGGAAATACCTACCGTAGCTGTGTTGCATCATCCCTTCCTCTTTGGGGAAATACCGACGTAGTTCAAGCGACATCAAAAGGATTTTTTTTAATTTATTTATTTTGAGTTATTGTGCGATCTATCTATCTATCACCATACACTTTAACAAGTAACTGCCAAAGGATTGACAACCCCTTGTTCGCGTTGGGTGCAAGGATTTGTTATTTTGTGTGCAGGTATTGCTAACGAGGTGTTGTGTGGTTCTCCTACTGGATTGATAACCTTGGTTCTTAACTGAGGGAAATACTTATCTCTATTGTACTGCATCATCATCTCCTCTTCGAGGAAATTCCAACGCAGCTTACAAGTAGCAGGAAGAATTTCTGGCGCCGTTACCGGGGAGACATCATTAACATCTATCAAGTACCTACGCATAAACTTTCACCTCCTTGTCTTTACATTATTTTTCATTTATCTATCATTTTCATCTCCCCCACTTCTAAAACATTTTCACAAAAATACAAAAATATTTTCCATTTGCCTTTTTGCTTGTTTGCCTTTTATTTCCTTGTTATCTCGTTTGCGTAGTCGCGATGTCTTGAGAAAATACCAAATTGTCTAATTTTTCTAATACTAATAATAATGATTTTATTAGTACTTCGATTGCTCCTCCCACCACTAGTGCGGAGTCTTGCGATATTAATGCCGCTTTGTTAAATCTTATTATGAAAGAACAATTTTTCGATAGTCCTAATGAAGATGTCGCGTCCCATCAAAACACTTCCGTTGAATTGTGTGACATGCAAAAGAAAAAGGATGTGGACAACGATATTTTGAAATTGAAATTATTTCCATTCTCACTACGAGATCGCGCTAAAACTTGGTTTTCATCTTTGCCACAAAATAGTATTGATTCTTGGGATAAGTGTAAAGATGCTTTTATTGCCAAGTATTTTCCTCCCGCGAAAATTATTTCTCTTAGAAATCAAATTATGAATTTTAAGCAACTTGATCATGAATATGTTGCCCAATCTTGGGAAAGGATAAAATTAATGATAAGAAATTTCCCTACTCATGGTTTAAGTTTGTGGATGATTATACATTTTTTTATGCGGGATTGAACTTTATTTCTAGAAATCTTTCAGATTCCGCCGCAGGAGGTTCTTTTATGGAAATTACATTAGGAGAAGCTACCAAATTGCTTGATAATATTATGGCAAATTATTCACAATGGCATACTGAAAGAACACCCACTAGTAAAAAAGTGAATTATGTTGAAGAACCTAGTACTTTGAGTGATAAAGTTGATGCTCTTATGAAATTGGTTGCTAGTAAAAATGCTCATATTGATCCTAATGATCTGCCATTGTCTACTTTGATTAAACAAAATAATGATCCCATAGATGTGAATTTTGTCTCGTGAAACAACTTCAATAGTAATGCTTATAGAGGTAGTTTTAATCCTAGGCCGTTCCCTGGAAATTCCTCTAATAATTACGGCAATTCCTATGGTAATTTTTATAATAATAATATGATGCCCTCTGATCTTGAGGTTAATATGAAAGAATTTATTAATGCTCAAAAAGTTTTCAACTCTACGATAAAAGAAAAATTGAGTAAACTTGATGATATGTCTAGAAGTGTGGATAGAATCATTCATGATGTGGAAAATCTTAAATCTAAAATTTTGCCACCTAAGATTGATATTAATGAATCAACTAAATCCCTTTATGTCTCCATGGATGAAAGTAAATAAAGAACCGCTAGGTTGAGGGCTAAGCGGGAATTCTTAGAAAAAGCGATTCCGCCCGGTTTTTATCGAAGTAATGATGAAGTTATTAAGATGATTGGTGTTTCCCCTATTGAATCTTTGTTTAGCAATATAAAACTTAATAATAATGGGACTGAAGAAGAGTCAACTTTAGCTAGAAGGCTTCCAATTGTTCGGATGGTGAAAATCTTGATGAAAAAATTGATAAAAGTGGGTTTGGAGAGTTAAAAACTTTAAATAGTGATGTGCCCACTGTTTTGGATTCCAAAGACTTTAATTATGATAGTTGTTCTTTGATTGAGTGTATTTCTTTGTTGCAATACATGCAAAATTCATCCAATGCTTATGAGAAAAATAAAGCTTTTACTAAACATGTCGTAGAAGCGATGATGAAAGTTTTAGAAGAAAAGCTAGAACTAGAAATTTCAGTTCCTAAAAAATTATATGATGAGCGGGAACCTACTATTAAAGTTAAGATTAAAAATTATGAGTGCAATGCTTTATGTGATTTGGGTGCTAGCGTTTCCACAATACCAAAATCTTTATGTGATGTGCTAGGTTTTACCAATATGGATGAATGTTCCCTTAATTTGTACTTGGCGGATTCTACTATTAAAAAACCTTTGGGTAAAATTAATGGTATTCATATCCTTGCAAATAGAAATTATGTGCCCGTTGATTTTATTGTTCTTGACATTGATTGCAATCCGTCTTGTCGCATAATACTTGGTAGACCATTTTTAGGAACCATAGGTGCGATTATTGATATGAGAGAAGGGAATATAAGATTTCAATTTCCATTAAAGAAGGGTATGGAACACTTCCCTAGAAATAAAATTAAGCCACCATTTGAATCCATTATGAGGGCCACCTATGGAATCAATTTGAAAGATGGCAACACTTGAAACTATGCATTACGCCTAGCTAGGGTGGTAAAACGATAGCGCTAGTTGGGAGGCAACCCAATAGTTATCTTATTTTTCTTGCTTATTTTTCTGTTTTCTTGTGTGCACACAATTATACTACTGTTATGATTGTCTTTTTGTGTTTTTAGTGTTTATGCCAAGTAAAGTCTTTGGGATGATTTGGATGATAGTTGATTTGATTCTGTGAAAAAACAAAACCTTTTGCGCCCAGTAGCAGAATTTCTAAAATTCACTGGAACGTGTTTTTGATCCGAATGTTTTACACATGATTGACATACAAATTGCCCACGTCGTCCTAATTTTTCAGAATTTTTGAAGTTACAGAAGTATGACTAATATTCAGATTTCTACAGATTTTTATATTTTTGACAGATTCTGTTTTTGATGCATTGTTTTACTTGTTTTGATGAAATTATGGATTGTATCGAGGGGTATAAGCCATGGATAAGTTAGAATACAGTAGGTATAATGCAAAAATAAAATATGAATAGGTTTGCAACAATACTTTTTTTGTCAGAAGGTTTGCAACAATACTTAAAGTAGTGATTTGTTTTATTATACTAACGGATCTCACGAAGCTTTTGTTGAGTTTTGTGTGCTGAAGTTTTCAAGTTTTGAGTGAGATCATGATGGATGAAGGAATAAGGAGTGGTAAGACCCTAAGCTTGGGGATGCCCATGGCAACCCAAGGTAATATTCAAGGACTCCCAAGCAACTAAGCTTGGGGATGCCCCGGAAGGCATCCCCTCTTTCTTCTACCAATGATCGGTAACTTTACTTGGAGCTATATTTTTATTCATCACATGATATGAGTTTTTCTTGGAGCGTCGTGTATTATATGAGTCTTTACTTTGTTTTCTTTTTAGTTTGTCACAATCATCTTTGCTGGACACACCTTTTTGAGAGGGACACGCATTATTCGTGATTTGTTAGAATACTCTGTGTGCTTCACTTAAATCTTTTGAGCTAGGCAGTTGCTCTAGTACTTCACTTATATCTTTTAGAGCACGGTGGTGGTTATATTTTAAGGAAATAGTTGCACTCTCATGCTTCACTTATATCTTTTTGAGAGTTGATAATAGTAATGGCAATTAGTGTGGGTTATGAATTTGGTCCTAGGAGCATGTGCGTAGTACTTTGTTTCGATGACTAATAGATTTTTGCAATAAGTATGTGATTTCTTTATGACTAATGTTGAGTCCATGGATTATATGCACTCTCACCCTTCCACCTTTGCTAGCCTCTCTAGTGCCGCGCAACTTTCGCCGGTACCACACACCCACCATATACCTTCCTAAAAATAGCCACCATACCTACCTATTATGGCATTTCCATAGCCATTCCGAGATATATTGTCATTCAACTTTCCACCGTTCCGTTTATTATGACACGCTTCATCATTGTCATATTACTTTGCACAATCGTGTAGTTGACATCGTATTTGTGGCAAAGCCACCATTCATAATTCTTTCATACATGTCACTCTTGATTCATTGCACATCCTGGTACACCGCCGGAGGCATTCATATAGAGTCATATTTTGTTCTAAGTATTGAGTTGTAATTCTTGAGTTGTAAGTAAATAAAAGTGTGATGACCTTCATTATTAGAGCATTGTCCCATGTGAGGAAAGGATGATGGAGACTATGATTCCCCCACAAGTCGGGATAAGACGCCGGACGAAAAATAAAATAAAAGAAAAAAAGAGGCCAAAGAGCCCAAAATAAAAAAAATTAGAGAAAAAGAGAGAAGGGGCAATGCTACTATCCTTTTTTCACACTTGTGCTTCAAAGTAGCACCATGATCTTCATGATAGAGAGTCTCCTATTTTGTCACTTTCATATACTAGTGGGAAATTTTCATTATAGAACTTGGCTTGTATATTCCAATGATGGGCTTCCTCAAATTGCCCTAGGTCTTCATGAGCAAGCAAGTTGGATGCACACCCACTTAGTTTTCTTTTGAGCTTTCATACACATATAGCTCTAGTGCATCCGTTGCATGGCAATCCCTACTCACTCACATTGATATCTATTGATGGGCATCTCCATAGCCCGTTGATACGCCTAGTTGATGTGAGACTATCTTCCTCTTTTTGTCTTCTCCACAACCACCTTCTATTCCACCTATAGTGCTATGTCCATGGCTCACGCTCATGTATTGCGTGAAAATTGAAAAAGTTTGAGAATACTAAAGTATGAAACAATTGCTTGGCTAAAACCAGGGTTTTGCATGATTTGAGTATTTTGTGTGATGAAGATGGAGCATAGCCAGACTATATGATTTTATAGGGATAAGCTTTCTTTGGCCATGTTATTTTGAGAAGACATAATTATCTTGTTAGTATGCTTGAAGTATTATTGTTTTTATGTCAATATTAAACTTTTGTTTTGAATCATACGGATCTGAACATTCATGCCACAATAAAGAAATTACATGGATAAATATGTTAGGTAGCATTCCACATCAAAAATTCTGTTTTTATCATTTACCTACTCGAGGACGAGCAGGAATTAAGCTTGGGGATGCTTCATACGTCTCCAACGTATCTATAATTTTTTATTGTTCCATGCTATTATATTATCTATTTTGGATGTTTTATATGCATTAATATGCTATTTTATATTATTTTTGGGACTAACCTATTAACCTAGAGCCCAGTGCCAGTTCCTGTTTTTTCCCTGTTTTTGAGTTTCGCAGAAAAGGAATACCAAACGGAGTCCAAACGGAATAAAACTTTTGTGATGATCTTTCTTGGACCAAAAGGAAACCAGAGGACTTGGAGTGCAAGTCAGAGAAGCCACGAGGCGGCCACAAGGACGGAGGGCGCGCCCCCCACCCTTGTGGGCCCCTCGTGCGTCTCCTGACCTAATTCTTTAGCCTATATATACTCTTATATGCCCAAACCACCAGAGGCATCCACAAAAAGACTTTTCCACCGCCGCAACCTTCTGTACCCATGAGATCCCATCTAGGGGCCTTTTCCGGCGTCCTGCCGGAGGGGGATTCGATCACGGAGGGCTTCTACATCAACACCATTGCCCTTCCGATGAAGCGTGAGTAGTTTACCTCAGACCTACGGGTCCATAGCTAGTAGCTAGATGGCTTCTTCTCTCTCTTTGATTCTCAATACCATGTTCTTCTCGATGTTCTTGGAGATCTATTCGATGTAATACTTTTTTGCGGTGTGTTTGCCGAGATCCGATGAATTGTGGATTTATGATCAGTTTATCTATGAATATTATTTGAATCTTCTCTGAATTCTTATATGCATGATTTGATATCTTTGTAATTCTCTTCGAACTATCGGTTTGGTTTGGCCAACTAGATTGGTTTTTCTTGCAATGGGAGAAGTGCTTAGCTTTGGGTTCAATCTTGCGGTGTCCTTTCCCAGTGGCAGCAGGGGCAGCAAGGCACGTATTGTATTGTTGCCATCGAGGATAAAAAGATGGGGTTTTCATCATATTGCTTGAGTTAATTCCTCTACATCATGTCATCTTACTTAATGCATTACTCCGTTCTTTATGAACTTAATACTCTAGATGCATGCTGGATAGCGATCGATGTGTGGAGTAATAGTAGTAGATGCAAAATCATTTCGGTCTACTTGACACGGACGTGATGCCTATATTCATGATCATTGCCTTAGATATCGTCATAACTTTGCGCTTTTCTATCAATTGCTCGGCAGTAATTTGTTCACCCACCGTATTATTTTCTATCTTGAGAGAAGCCTCTAGTGAAACCTATGGCCCCCAGGTCTATTTTCCATCATATTAGTTTCCGATCTACTATTTTGCAATCTTTTACTTTCCAATCTATAAAACAAAAATACCAAAAATATTTACTTTATCGTTTATCTATCTCTATCCGATCTCACTTTTGCAAATAACCGTGAAGGGATTGACAACCCCTTTATCGCGTTGGGTGCAAGTTGTTTGATTGTTTGTGCAGGTATTCGGTGATCATAAATCCATAATTCATCGGATCTCGGCAAACACATCGCAAAAAAGTATTACATCGAATAGATCTCCAAGAACATCGAGGAGAATGCCGAGATCCGATGAATTATGGATTTATGATCAGCTTATCTATGAATATTATTTGAATCTTTTCTGAATTCTTTTATGCATGATTTGATATCTTTGCAAGTCTCTTCGAACTATCGATTTGGTTTGGCCAACTAGATTGGTTTTTCTTGCAATGGGAGAAGTGCTTAGCTTTGGGTTCAATCTTGCGGTGTCCTTTCCCAGTGACAGTAGGGGCAGCAAGGCATGTATTGTATTGTTGCCATCGAGGATAAAAAGATGGGGTTTACATCATATTGCTTGAGTTTATTCCTCTACATCATGTCATCTTACTTAATGCTTTACTCTGTTCTTCATGAACTTAATACTCTAGATGCAGGCAGGAGTCGGTCGATGTGTGGAGTAATAGTAGTAGATGCAGAATCATTTCGGTCTACTTGACACGGATGTGATGCCTATATTTCATAATCATTGCCTTGGATATCGTCATAACTTTGTGATTTTCTATCAATTGCTCGACAGTAATTTGTTCACCCACCGTATTATTTGCTATCTTGAGAGAAGCCTCTAGTGAAACCTATGGCCCCCGGGTCTATTTTCCATCATATAAGTTTCCGATCTACTATTTTCCATCATATAAGTTTCCGATCTACTATTTTCCATCATATTAGTTTCCGATCTACTATTTTGCAATCTTTTATTTTCCGATCTATAAACCAAAAAACCCAAAAATATTTACTTTATCTTTTGTTTAGTTTTATCTATCTCTATCAGATCTCACTTTTGCAAGTAACCGTGAAGGGATTGACAACCCCTTTATCGCGTTGGGTGAAAGTTGTTTGATTGTTTGTGCAGGTGCTAGGTGATTTGTGTGTTGTCTCCTACTGGATTGATACCTTGGTTCTCTAACTGAGGGAAATACTTATCTCTACTTTGCTGTATCACCCTTTCCTCTTCAAGGGAAAAACCAACACAAGCTCAAGAAGTAGCAGTGGTCATCGACTATTGTGGCCCTCTAGTGTTGGGATATGTTGGGTGCATCGGCTGCAATATAAAAAATCCCTACACATAGATCAACCAGGAACATGCTGAGGGAGATGGATCACGAGATCAATACCACTAGACGCAAAGTGTCATGCAGCAGGAGAAGAGTTGGGGCAGCTCGCCTCCGAACTCGTCTCCTCCTTATCGATCTCTCTCGTACAGTCGATAAATGGATCCCACGAACAAGTTCATAAGAGCAGCACAGGTTCGCTACCTCTAATAGTATTCACGTGTGTAGGAGGAATGTCATGCGGCGGACTGCTAGGTCCGATAGCACAGTTGGTGGTGAGTGGAGGTGGCTACTTGCAACACATTCAAAGAGCTAATGACAAACGACGAAGCGATTCATTGAATATGTATGCCACATCTCCACTATATATTGGCATCCATCACGGTCTCGACACATGGGCCCCGCCTGGATCCTAAAGCCCACAAGTCTACTCGATCTAGATCCAAGTTCAAGTAGGATCACATCCGGCCTTTGAAGTTGGATCCGACCTCGTAGGTTCATTTCGTTAAGTGCACGAGCCCTTAGGTTCAAGTCAGCTTGGTCGCAGGTCGGATCACATCCGACCGGCTCGGTTGTTTGCGGCCTCTAGCAAAGTGTGCCGACCACCAAGAAGACAATGAAGCTGGTTTGACGAACATGTACAACGTGTCACACTTCTGTTCCCTTTGCCTCACTATATATGTTGTCAGGCTCAAGGCAAATCGATCATCGTTGTTGCAGCCCGACCTCTTTCTAGTTCTAGTGATACCGACCTACAAACCGGATTATCTCATAATCCATGTCACATGGCCATGTTTATCTAGGCTGGATGACATGAGGGGGCCAGAGTATATCTCTCCATATCGGAGGGTCAAAATCCCATCTTGCTTGACCATGTCTCGCGGCATGGGTCTGAAGAAGTCTTAAACCAACCTTTGTAACTACCCAGTCACGAAGTAGCGTTTGGTTAGCCCAAAGCAGGTCGGTCACCACCCCGAGTTCATGTGCCAACTCAGGTCTTAGGACACTGAACGTATGTTGTACTAGAGACTCACATATGACCTATCGATGCGTCTCTTGGTTGGGTCTGTCCGACCTGATATCCATCTGAGCTCGGATCCATTCTCCGTATCCAATCTCAGATCCAATTAGGTCCATGCAATCCAGTGAGCATACAATGCTCCATGGCTAGTGAGATCAAGCCATTCACCGTGTTGAATGCTATTCTAATTAGATGTGGGTCCACACATCACTTTTCGACTAGGGTCCATTAAGAACATATCATACAATGTAAGATCTCACACACAAGTAACATACTTACCGACATGCATCATTGGTATCGTTAAAGGACTATTAATTCCTAAAAACATTGAAAATATCATCATACATGATTGCCTCTAGGGCATGCCTCCAACATCTAGGCGGTGGTGTGTATGCCAGGTCCCGAGCAGATCCGCCTGGTATTGGCTCCTGGTCAATGAAGGGTAGCACGAGGTGGTGGAGGAGGCCCGTGCGGGTCGATGCTTGCGGCATGGTACTTGGTGGCATAGTGGAAGCCACTCAGGTGTGTGGTGGCCTAACGGCGGTGCAGCGGTCCATAGTGTCTTGGCGGGCCATGTCGCGCCAATGGTTTGACATGGCTCTGGCGTCGGCTCGTTTCTGAGGCGGCCTAGGTGGATGCTTCTAGAGTCCTTCCATGGTGGCAGGTGGTGCCCGATCCGACGCCTATCGCCGATGGGAGGGTGGTCGATGCTTGCCACATGTGGTGTCGAGTATACCGTGAGGAGTCGTGGTAGGGCGCCATAGAGGTGGCGTTTGGAGAGGTGGAAGGAGGGAATGGTGGCGCACATGCGGTCGGGCCACCCGTCGCCAACACAAGGGGTGTCGGTCATGGACGTGGTCCGCTCCTGCATTTTCACCTCTTCCTCGACCTGGTTGCTCCCAGTCCTAGACTGAGCTGGTCAAGACGGTCGCCAATGACTCCATTGGTGCTTGGGGCCTACTAGTCGGTGCATGCCTAGGGTGTCTTGTCTCCAGGGTGGCGGCCTTGATGGTGGGAGCCGCGGTGCTAATGCGCTGAACTCATACTCATGTGCTTGCTATCCACCATGGCTGTGTGGACGACATGGTGGCTAGGGATTAGCGTTCCATGGTGGTTGTGCGGCAGATGTTCTCGTGTCAGCCACCCCCTAGTCGAAGGTTAAGCATGCTTACCAGGGTGAAACCCCTTCCTAGCTTTGGCCAAGCCGACGGAGGCAGCATCCCTGACGGTGTCATCTTCTTGAAGGCTCTGTCGTGGTTGCTCCTTGGCCTTTGGGTTGCTCCGGAAGAAAATCTTGATCCTTTCGATCGGGTGGTGGCGGCAATCCGGTGCCGTGTCCTTCTTGAAGGCACCACCTAGGAGCTCATGGTTCATCTGTGTGCAGCTTTGTCTCTTCGCGGTGGTTTGCTCATGGTAGAGAGCTTTGTCGACTCTGAAGCTTATCTGTTGTTTACTTGGAGTTGTATGGGGTGTTGTGGCTGCTCTTTAGCACCTATGTATTTGCCTTCGGTGAGTGTAGTGTGGTAGTGTGTTCATTTGTTGGTTGTGTCTTGGTCATTGCTTTATATATAATAAGGCGGGATGAAAGACTTTTGCGGTAAATGCCCACTATTGACTATTGTCATCTTTATTTTGCTATTTTGTTAACTTTTTCTCTCTCGTTTTAGGTTGTAATAAATAGCATGGATGTGTGCGCCTTCGGGTTTTTTTAACACGGTACATACGCAAGCGCTCATATATACGTGTATATACTCACCCCTATGAACGCACACACGCACACCCTACCCCTATGAGCACCTCCGAGAGACTGAGCCGGCATGTCATCTTGAGATTTTACGAAGTCACCGTAGACGCCTCGCAGTTGACGGGAACGTCTCCTCCCACTGAACGGTATCGCCGAAAAACCTAAAATAAATTCAGGATAAATGTGTGCACCAGTATTTTAACCCTGGTGGGCTGGGGATACCACTGTCCTCTTAGCCATCCAACCACAGGTTGGTTCGCGTGTGCACCTTCGGCTTGAGAGACCGGGAGAGTTGTTTCTCTCGTGTAAATTGTCCAAAATATCATCATCATGTACATTATAGGATTATAAGTAGCATCTGATCGACTGAGCTGCACCTTTTCGATAAAAAAATTCATAGACTTATGAATGCATATGTGTAGTCATGCTAAGTTCGACAAGGTAACATCATATATGCCCCGGTGTTGGTTATGATACCATTTAACTACTTAATTGTAATTATTTCATTCAGTTCTTCCCTCTGCCTCAAGAAAAGACCTAGGCGATCAGGTTTCCTCCTCCCTTTCGCGACATCGTCGGTCTGCCTCGCCTCTGATGGCCTTTGGGTCATGGAGATGCGAAGGATCTCCCCTCCCCCTCCCTGCCCACCAGCGGGAGGGACCCCGCTCTCGTTTTTCTTAGATTCGACGTCTTGGTTGGGATTGTGTGACGGCGGTGATGTCTCCTGGTAGGAATAATGCATCCCACATTTAACTCTCACCCTGATGGTGCGTCTAGCGTCGTCGGAGGGAGTGTGGAGGTGTGTCTTTGTTGGATCTTGCGAGATTCAGTTAGTGTTGGTCTTCGGTGGATCTGTTTGGATCCAGTCTTCGTTTCGGTGTTTATAGGCTTGATCCTTTTGATCTACACCTCTCTTCATTGGTGATGGTTGCTGCTATGGTGATGTTTCTATGGGGCCTTAGCACGACGATATCCCAATTGTCTACTACAATAAGGTTTGTCCGACTCTTATGTGGGAGGGACGATGACGACAGCATGTCTTCAGCTCGTTTCAGTGCTCATAGTCGACGGTAGGTGGTCCGCGGACCTGATTGTAATTTTTGTTACCTCTAGTAATCTTTGTACTGCCTTGGTTGACTATGAATTATTATTTTTCTAGAATATGCACGAGAGTGCATATCATATATTGATAGAAGAAGAGTGGGTAGAGCCCTCCACCAAAGTTTACAAGTTTACATACACCTGCCTACAAGAGCACAGGCAGCAGTGCCTCCCTACTACATAACTGACTGCTCTCAATCGGTTGATTATGAATAGATGAGAAGTTTTTTGGGGGGGGGGGGAATTCAATTACTTCTCTTTCCATATAGATGTTGGGGTGTAACCAAGACTTTACTCACCTTCTCTCTTTTTGCGCGACTTTAGAGCATCTACAGCCGGGCACCCTAAACAGGTCTCAAACGCCCGGGCGGCCCGCCTGATCACTGACCGGTCACGAAATTTCGACCCAGACAGGTGCCTCAAGCGGGCCTCAAACGCCCAGGCTGACTGGCACCCCTCATAACCAGCCCAAATATGGGGTGGATATGGGGGCACCTAGGCGCGCCCGCCACGTCAGACCCGACAGCCCGACCCTACCCCAAATTGCACCAAATCCACCCCCAGAACTGCCAGATCCATTTGCTCTCTCCTCTTTTCTTCCTCCTCCATGTTGTCTGTCTCGCGGCTTTTCCACCGCGCCTGCTCCGCAGTCGTTCCTAGCCTCTGCGCCGCCAGCTCCGGCGGAGCAGTCCTCTCTCCCGTCCTCATCGCCGGGGTCGTCGTCGGCCCGGACGCCACCGCAGTACATCCGGCAACTCTATGGCTCCGCCTTGCACTTGACATTTTCTACACATTGTCTGACCGGATTTTTGTGATTTTATTAGGGAAAACGATGGATTCTGATGCTTCGTCCGACAAGAAGTATGGGCCGACGAAGCTTGATCAAATGATTCAAGATGAGTTCTTCAATTCCTCGGATTCGGACAAAGAAGTGAACATGAGCATGCAAGAGGAAATGGACCGGCAGGTGGAGCATATTCTCAACTTCAAGGGCTCAATCAAAGGGAGAAGAGTGATCAATCGGGATAGGGTGCCCGGAGCACGGCTATTGCAGAAGGACTACTTTGCTTCGAATCCAACTTTCCCAGATGATCCATGGTTTCTTCACCGTTTCCACATGCAAAAACCATTGTTCTTGCGCATTGTGGTGGGAGTGGAAACACATGATGACTACTTCAAGCTCACGAGGGATTGTTGTGGCCGACTTTCTTTTCTCTGCTAAGCGGAAGAGCATGGCTGCACTGTGGATGCTTGCACTTGGTACTGCCGTTGGTGAGATGGTCAGGATGGGGGAGAGCACATGCCTGAACACTACTGTCAAGTTTGCCCGCGCCGTGGTGGAGGTGTTTGGAGCTGAGTATCTCAGAGAACCAAATGCGCAGGACACAGACAAGTTGGTGTCTATTGGAGAGGCCAGGGGGTTTCCAGGAATGCTCGGATCAATTGATTGCATGCATTGACAATGGAAGAACTGCCCCAAAGGTTTGCGGGGAATGTATCAAGGTCACACCAACACTACTAGGAAAATGCTTATACGTAGAAGTTTACCAGTAGCGCCTGTTTGGGCCCCCACGCTACTGGTATGTACCAGTAGCGCCTGGTACAAAATGCGCTACTGCTACTGTGTAGCAGCAGTGTTGGTTAGCATGGGCCGCGCTGCTGTTACGTGGGCCGCAGGGCCAAAACGCTAGCCCACTTAGTTGTAGCGTGGGCCGTGCACCGGTGCTACAGCTAGTGGACTTAGCAGTAGCGCCGGCCTATACACAACGCTACTACTACACCAAAAGAAAACCCTGACTGGCCCCCCGCACCCTCACTTCGATCGTCCTTTCCCCTCCACCGCCCGACACAGCCGCGGTTAGGATTCCTCCCAGCCGCCACCGCCGCCGCAGGTAATGCTCATCCCCTCCGCTGCTCCTCCCCCTCTCGCCGCCCCCTCTCTCGCAGCCCGCGCGCTCTCGCCGCCGCCTCTCGGTCGCCGCCCTCCACTGCTCCTCCCCCTCTCTCGCCGCCCGTCGCCTCCCCACTCCCCTGCTGCCCCACACCGGCCGCCTCCCCACTCCCCTGCTGCCCCACTCCGCCACCGTCCCCACTCCGGCCGCGGCCCCCACACTTCGGCCGCCCCCGTGCCACTCCGCCGCCGCCCCACTCTGCATATTGGTGTATGTGTGTTTTTGTAGTGTATATTAGGATTGTGTGTGTGTTTGTAGTGTATATTAGGATTGATGACATTGTAGAGGTAGGCTTAGGTGAATGTTTGTTGGTAGAGGTAGGCTTGTGATGTTTGTAGTGTATTAGGATTGGCATTGTTAATTTGTTACTAATTATAGTGTAGTTAATTTCCCTAGTGTCATTGATATATATGAGATGTTTCCCTAGCAGTGTAGTTTCCATAACATTGAAATAAACCCTATGATGTTTTTCCCTAGTAGTTTCCCTAATTAACATTGAAATAAACCCTATGATGTTTCCCTAGCTACTAGTTTCCCTAACATTGACATAAACCCTATATGAATCAATGTATTGTTTCTATCTATCCGATGTTTTGTCTCTATCTGATGAATGCTTGCGTTAGAACAAATATTGATGTTTAATTAACTCTATCCAATCAATGCTTATATATAATAGGAAAATGGCGCCACCATCACCACCACCACCATGTCGACTGTGCAAGTCAAGGTACGCCAGCAGCCTTGCAACTGGCACGTTGTTCGGCATCTACTTCCAACCGAGTTTTCTTCATGCGGCGGTAACAAATTATACGAAACTTGTAACAACTATTTTGTTTTTAGTGTTATTGGCATTAATGCATTGTGTGTATATCATTTTGCTTTTTTACACAGATCGTCCCATGCAATGTGAGGTTGGAATTCAACAAGCTGACCGGAGACACTGTGACCTTTGAGGCTCCTGGGGGCCCCTACACTATGGAGGTCGAGAAAGGACAAAATATGTCGCAGATGGGAGGAGATGGATGGGTCCGTTTCATCGCCCACATGGGTATCACTAGTAGTGAGTTCATCAGCTTCTCCTTCAGAGCAGAAAGACCCAAGCTGGCCGTCATTTATGTCAACACGGAGGAAGATGATGAAGATGATGAGGACCCACTTGATGAAGCCATCTATGCTCAAAGAATGAGGCTGAGCGAGGAGGAGGTGTGCAACCTATGGGACATAATTCCGCCACGTGCTGACTTCGTCGGGGTGCCATTCGTGACCCGACTGACAAGTACCATGGTTGATCGGCATGTCATGGTATGTTATACTTACTGTAGTAATTTGATGATATGCTTTATTGTTATATACTTACAAATGCAAATTATCTGTATGTAGAGTCCGATGATATGCATAGTGTAGAATCCGATGATATGCTTAGTGTAGAATCCGATTACATGCTTACTTAGTGTAGAGTCCAACGATATGCTTAGTGAATCCGATGATATGCTTAGTGTAGAGTTCAATGATATGTTGTGTAGAAGCTAGCCGATGATATGCTTTAGTGTAGAGTCCAATGACATGCTTAATTAGTGTAGAGTCCAATGACATGCTTACTGTCCGATCGATGATATGCTTTAGTGTGTAGCTAGAGTCCAATGATATATATGCTTATTGTAGAATCCGATCGATGATATGCTTTAGTGTAGCTAGAGTCCAATGATATATATGCTTAGTGTAGAATCCAAGGAACTGTCAATAGTGTAGAATTCATACTTATTAGTAGAATTCATGCTTAGTAGAAATGTAGTACTGTCTTTTGATAGTGTAGAAATCTATACTTAGTAGAAATATATTTGCAAGAGTATGTGCGAGGCTACTTATTAATTGATATGTTTTTCTTATTCAGAAATTGCCAAAGAGCCTATCTATGAGTTGTGGTATCGAGCATGATGAAGAAGGCTCTGCTGGAATACGCCTTACCGCAAGGGGCTCCGTCACCACCTATGCGTACGGCGTGGACACGGACGGTCGCACACACTTAAGCTCGGTTGGGTGGAAGAGCTTCCTCGTTGGCAAGAATCTTCATGTTGGACAGGCCATCCTAATTACTATCAGGAATACCCACCGCCAAGGCTTGAGGATGATGATCGTCATCGATATCATCTAGAACTATATATATGTGTGGCTGCTGAACCATATACTATATGACTACCTAGTAGACTGCTTATCAACTATTATTAGTTCGCCATATGAGATCTATCCATGCATGTTGACTATATATGAGTATCTATAATGTTTGTGAGATTGTGGTTATATTAAATCTGGTATTGAATATGGTATTGTGGTTAATGATATTGTTATATGAGTAAAGAGTATTTGTGAAATTGCAGTTTATTGAAACGGGTACTGTTCTACAATACAGAAAGCAGAAAAAAAATGGTGAACGATACAGCAGCAGCGCGGGGATAGGAAAAGCGCTACAGCTAAATAGTAGTAGCGCGTGACAGAAGAGCACTACTGATAAGGTGACTAGTAATAGCGTTGGGTTAGACCGCGCTACTACTACCAGTTAGCTGTAGCGTCGTAGTAGTAGCGCGGCTACCCGCGCTACTGATAGCCATAAAACCCGCGCCACTACTAGGGTTTTCCCTAGTAGTGCAAGGAGGCCACCATCATACTAGAAGCGGTGGCATCACATGACTTATCGATTTGGCATGCTTTCTTTGGAATGCCGGGTTCTCACAACGACATTAACGTGCTTCAATGATCTCCGATGTTCAGGAGGCTTTGCAATGGGGAATCACCGCCGTGCAACTACATCGTCAACGGCTGAAACTACAACATGTGATACTATCTTGTCGATGGCATCTATTCTCAGTGGGCGGCATTTGTGAAGACCATATCCGAACCGCATGGCAATAAACAAGGCCACTTTGCAACAATGCAGGAAGCGGCTAGGAAGGATGTGGAGAGAGCATTTAGTGTGCTTCAAGCTCATTGGGGAATTGTTCGTGGCGCTGCAATGATGTGGGAATCAGAAACTTTGTGGCAGCTCACGACATGTTATGTTATTTTGCACAATATGATTGTCGAGGAAGAGGGTGACGGTGTAACCCAAACTAAAGATTTCGAAGCATCACGAGAACAAGTTGAAATCTCAGAAGATCAAGATGCAACTCAGCTCATGAACTTTCTTCAGATGCATCAGAATTTTCGAGATCATCAGGTGCACGCGCAGCTACTCAATGATCTTGTGGAGCATATGTGGGCACACAATGAAAACCAAAAAGCTCATGTTTGAGTTTTGCAATTAAAATAAATTGTATGTAAACACTATTTATGTTCGGTACCAAACATTTGTATTAACGTACGACAATGATCTATATGATCGACATGCATGGATTTGAGAGTTCAGATTTAAAATATGTGGATGTCGGAAGCGAAATATGAGGGTCCATCTGGATGCGTCCGCAGGCGTGTCCGGACGCGTCTGCGGACGTATAGGGGGGCGGATTTACCAAATTCGGTTGTAGATGCTCTTACCCCCTCTATCTACGAGGTCCGAAGCACGGGGCCCTTATTTGGACTGAAGTGCATACCATTTTTTTGTAAAGCTTCAACGACTAAAAAAACCTTAGCCAGCCGGATTATTTTTGGGATAGGTCCGCCAAAGCAAGTGGCCCATTCATGATATGCATCAGAAAAGATAACCACCAGCCTGTTGCAAGCAACCTGTCCTGTTGCATGTACTCGAAATCTACACTGCAGCATCTGAACTGGACGCTAGAGCTGGTATCTATATATATCAGCATTGGCAGATCCATCCTTCCAAATGATTCATCATGGCTACTACCTCTTTCTGAGAGTTACCTTGCAGCTGGTTAGTCATTCAGAAAGCTTACTGCCAGCTCCATAGCCTTCATATACAGAACTATCGGACATGGCGGAGACGTAGGAGAGCGCGAAGCTTGAGAGGCTGCGCAGTGCGGTGAGGCAGCAGAAGGGGAAGCTGTACATCATCAAGAAATGCATCGCCATGCTCATCTGCGGCAGCCCCAAGTGTGTATTCTCTTGCACTAGTTCTGTCATGTTCTGACCCCAGTTACTTAGTACTCCTATTTTGTGTCTAGAACTGATAATATGTAAGCCTTTCAACTGGATATACTGAGAGATAATCTAGTTAATGCTGCCATGCATGTCCCCTTTGTGCAGGCATATATGGGAACAGATAATACGTACGGTCTTTGCATCATACAAAGTTTTATGTGATCGAAGAATACAGTTTATTTGCTTCCGAATAGTTTTAATCGGATCAACAGCTAATTTTGACTAATTCCAATCATTTACATCCAAGGAGATCGTTTTTTAAGGATTTCTTTTCTAAATCTAACTTCGGATTTTTGGTAAATCAATTGGTCTACGATTAGTCCACTAATGTGTGAACCTTATTTCCCAATGAAGTTGTGATTACAACCTTTTGATCTTTTAGACCGCCAGTGTCATGACCACATAACAAATAGAGAACCACTAGGCATTAGACTACTGATGCCTAGCGTTCCATCAGACCAGTGTGTAGCCGTAAGATTAGTGGCTAATGGACGTTAGATCTGTACGAGAGGGGTGATAGGTTAACGGTCAGCTTTTATTATGTGATCAGTGTGACTGCTCCATAACTTACGTCTAGCAGTTAATTCTCGGAGCCGTGCTTCTTAGAACCGAGTTTGATCATGCTACTTCTGCTTCCACTCAACCAAGTGAGAATGTCTCACTAATTATTCCCATATATACTTGTTTATCTTTAAAAAACTATATTCAATGAATATTTGGATTCTAATAAAATTTGCGTTTATCGCTTTGATGTAATGAAATTTAGGTCCAGTGTACCTCTTTATTTTTGTTTCCAGCAGAATAAAAAATTGCTTCCATCGGCGAAACAATTTCCTTCTATTGCAATCAAAATTTGCTAGGACCTGTAAAAATAGTGTCCAAGAACTTTACTCAATCTAATAAAATTTTGCATCCAAGAATTTGTTTCCACATGGGAAAAATTGAGTGAAATATATCTTTTATTATGTTTCCAACACAAGAAAAACTTTGTTTCCATCCACCAAAAAAGTGCTTCCATCGCAAAACTAATTTGCTCCTAACCTAGCATAAATTTGTTTCCTTGCTTCGTCCAGTCATATAACATATTCCTTCAAGTCGCCAATAGTACGATGCTTCCATACTGTATGTTTTCTAACGACTAGAGATCTGCTTCCCTTCATCTTGTGTGTGGTTGTGTTCATTCTGAGGTAGATCCAGGTGTCTCCATGTACCTGCCTTGACGACGACTAGACCCGAAGCCAGCAGACAACTGCTTGAAGCATATATCAGTTAGGCATGATGCATAGGTGTTATACGATGGAATCAACAGTTGGTACTACATGTATATTACTAATGATGCAGATAATGTTTACATTGCAATTATGCGAACAAATTAGAACAATTTCAGAACAAATTTTGGAAGCAAACTACCTAGAACCAAGAAACATATGTAGTATACTATGAAAGCATGCCATGTTTCAATGGTGATACCTATGGCAAGAACAAATTTTGTAAAATATAAGACATATGAAGTATGGAAGCAATCTACATAAACAGAAGAAGCACGTGTAGTGTGATATGGGAACCCCATATACATGAAGCAAGAAAATATGCTATCTTAGTATGGCTCTTCTTAAGTGGAAGCATAGAACATTGGAAATGGAAACAAACTAAGATTGTTGCCAACATTGATGCATGTTTCGTGGCCAGGTCCATGCATGTGTGTGTGGTGCAGGTGGGTTGGAAGCACGACACATAGGGGATCGAATCAGGGCGGTGTTGTCGGAGAGAAGATGGGTGGCGTGGTGGATGACAAGAAGCATACCCTCTGCTTCTGCATGCTTCATTGCCGCGGCTCCACTGAAAACATAATAAGTGTACTATGTTAGCAAATACGAAGATATGGACATTGAGGGAATGAACGGAGACATGAAGTTGGCTATTAAGGAAGCAAGGCATTAGAATTAAGAAGATTATTTGTTAAACACAATAAGGCAAAAATTAGGAAGCTTGAAAATATAACAGCTCAACATTCCTCATCTTGGTTGGAAGCATAGAATAAAACATGGATAATGAGACCAAATAAGCTTGCGGCAAACATAAGGATGCATCGTATTTGTCGTCAACATATACAATTGATGGATTTGCACTTGATCCATGCGTGTGAAATTATCCAGGCAAACGATTACATTGTAGTAGCACGAAAAAATGGCACTGTGTAAATAAGTACTGTCAGTTGAAACCATGGAAATTTGAAATGGAACAAAAACTAGTATTGGCGCCAACTGGGGAGGCATATTTGTACGATGTACATACCAATTTCACATAAATTGGTTTATGATCTATTGATCGAATAAGGAATGTACGTCCCAGTTTCACACCCTTAGACAAAAATATGAACCAGTGTCAAGAGAGACGACTCAAACCCTAGGTCAGATGGGTATTGGGTGGGCGAATCTTGCGGCCCTCCAGTCGTGGTGGCTTTATTCCCGAACAGAGACGACACTCCGACGAGGTGGACCGCAGGCCACAACGGAGCAGGGCCTGGCCGTGGTGCAGATCAACATGATTGGGAGCTCGCGAGGTCGTCCGCTGGCAGGTCGTACGCACGTCCCAGTCCCCGCGCGGCCGCCGAACGGGACGGCACACCGGCCTGGTTGAGCGTAGGCCACGTAGAGAGGTTGGACAGGATGTTGGCTGAGGAGAGAAGCACGGCGGCGAGGAGGACGGCGTTGAGCACGGAACGAGCACGACCCGGGACTGCGACAGATTTGTTTGGGGCAATTAATGCGGGATAAGGAGAGATCACGGGGGCATGAAAATCGGGTTGTTTGAAAAAAAAAAGTGATTTTGCTTGATTCTCTCGGCCATTAGATCAAAGATGAATCGACGGTCGATGACCGGTCCGACGAATGCTACCCATCAGACTTCTCCTCAAGTGAACATGGATGTTGGCCGGCCATTAATTATCCATGTACTAATTCACCCAAATTCTTTATTCCTGAATAGTTGCGACCCTATCCCAAAAAAAAAGAATAGTTGCGACCCACTATATACTTCTAAGCATGCACCAGTGTCACATCAGACCCTATATATGCATGTCAAGCAAAAATTACAGATTTTACATTAATTTACTTATGCAACCATATCACATTAGTAAGTCATACATGACACTCAGAAATTATATTATTTGAATTAAGTTTTATGTTGTCATAGACGCTATATGTGTTAGATGCTTGGAGCATGAAGGCTAGCCGCCGGTGGTGTGGTACGTAGTGCTAATTGTATGCGCCCCTCTTTGAAACAAAGAAAAAAGTGTGTGTCACACTCCCGAGGGACTACCAGTGAGATACTGGAGGAAGGTGGGCATGACGTCAAGTCCGCATGGCCCATATGGGTTGGGCCACACATGTGCTACAATGACAATGACAATGGCAAGTAAGGCTGTAAGGCGGAGTGAATCTGGAAAGATTGCGTTCTCCATGGTTCATTTTTATGTTAGCAAATGACATTCCGTTAACTACAACCCAAGAGTTTCTTGCTTTTGTACATCATTTCCTTACATGTTTCGTATGTTTTAATGTTTAAAAGTGTAAATGAAGACTACTCTTACATTTTCTTTTGCATTAGTTTTAATTATTATTTTTCACATGTTCAATGTGAGGCCTCCCCTATTCCTTTCCTTATAAAACATTGTCTGATCACTTGACCCGGCTCCTTTTTGCTTTCCGCAAAGGAGATTAAACCCCCGACCTCTGCATGATTGTGTTGCACACATCCTTACTTGACCAGGATCCTAAGATAAAATAATATACCATTTACTTGCTTAAAGCTACAATTCCCGTCATGGCGGTCATTGCCTTGATGGCCAACACTGTGTTTCTCTTCCTATTTTCCACACGCAAATAATACATGTTTTTTTATCTTGCTATTAATTATTAGTACAATTTCGAGTAATGTGTACACATTTATTCTAAACACGAAAATTGTTGTGCTCTCGCTATCCATTTATATAAGGCAACCTCTTGTCCACGAGGAGGCGATCCTATCCGTAGATGTTGGTGAAATGGTTAATCATAGGGCATGGACAATGGTTTGATGTCAGTATTCTCTTAGCGATGCCTCATATGATAAATTCACTTGGAATAGAGAGAAGTAAACTAAAAAAGATGTTTGACTTCTCTTCACCATGGGATGATCTCTTGGCACTAAAGAGAAGACAAATTTCTCCAGCTTACCAGTGGTCATCTCTTGTAACATATTTTCTAATTAGATTATAATCACTATACAATTTTGGTGAGATGTGAACATTATTTGCTATAGATAACACTAGAGCCCGTTGTATACCAAGTGTCCTTTATCGTCACTGAAGGAAATATGCCCTAGAGGCAATAATAAAGTGGTTATTTTATATTTCCTTATTCATGATAAAGGTTTATTATTCATGCTAGAATTGTATTGATCGGAAACTTAAATACATGTGTGAATACATAAACAAATACCGTGTCCCTAGTATGCCTCTACTAGACTAGCTTGTTGATCAAAGATGGTTAAGATTTCCTAACCATAGACATGTGTTGTCATTTGATAACGAGATCACATCATTAGGAGAATGATGTGATGGACAAGGCCCAACCGTTAGCATAGCATATGATCGTTCAGTTTATTGTTACTGCTTTCTTAATGTCAAATACATGTTCCTTCGACCATGAGATCATGCAACTCCCGGATACCGGAGGAATACCTTGTGTGTTATCAAACATCACAACGTAACTGGGTGATCATAAAGATGTTCTACAGGTATCTCCAAAGGTGTCTGTTGAGTTGGTGTGAATCGAGATTGGGATTTGTCACTCCGTGTATCGGAGAGGTATCTCTGGGTCCTCTCGGTAATACACATCACAAGAAGCTTGCAAGCAAAGTGACTAAGGAGTTAGTTGTAAGATGATGTATTACGGAACGAGTAAAGAGACTTGCTGGTAACGAGATTGAACTAGGTATAGAGATACCGACGATCGATTCTCGGGCAAGTAACATACCGACAGACAAAGGGAATTACGTATGTTGTCATAAAGGTTCAACCGATAAAAGATCTTCGTGGAATATGTAGGAATCAATATGGGCATCCAGGTCCCGCTATTGGTTATTGACCGAAGAGGTGTCTAGGTCATGACTACATAATTCCCGAACCCGTAGGGTCGCATGCTTAACGTTCGTTGACGCTAGAATAGTATTGGGATATTTGATGAGTGGTAACCAAATATTGTTCGGAGTCCCGGATGAGATCCCGGACGTTACGAGGAGTCTCGGAATGGTCGAGAGGTAAATATTTATATATGGGAAGTCATATTTTGGGTTCCGGAAAAATGTGCAGTTTTTTCGGTATTGTACCGGGAAGCTTCCAGAAGGTTTCGGAGGATTCCGGAGGGGTCCGGAAGTCCATAAGTGGGTTCACCACGACCCAAGGGCTAGCATGGGCTGTGGAGAGGCACCCTAGCTAGGGAAGGCAAGGGAAGGTAAAAAAGGAAGGAGTCCTAGTAGGTATAGGATTGGACTTGGAGTCCAAGTCCTATCCCCCTTAGCTGCGCCCTAGGGCTTGGAGAGGCTGTTTCCCACGCCCCTCCACCTATATATAGAGGGGAGGGGGCGCCCCAAGAGAACACACCAAGCCCTTGCCGCCCCTCTCTCTCCCGTTACTCCGTAGTTCCACCGCCTCATCCCGGCGACGCTTAGCGAAGCGCTGTCGGTGCTCCACCACCACCATCACCACCACGCCGTCGTGTTGGTTGTGATCCCATCTACTTCTCCTCTCCCGCTTGCTGGATCAAGAAGGAGGAGACGTCATCGAGCCGCACGTGTGCTAAACTCGGAGGTGTCGTCCGTTCGGCACTAGATCGGTTGGATCGTGATCGGATCGCGAAGAGTACGACTACATCAACCGCGTGATAAACGCTTTCGCTTAGCGATCTACAAGGGTATGTAGATGCTCTCCCCCTCTCGTAGCTATGCATCTCCATGGATAGATCTTGCGTGTGCGTAGAAATTTTTTGTTTTCCATGCAACGTTCCCCAACAGTGGCATCCGAGCCAGGTCTATGCGTAGATGATATGCACGAGTAGAACACAAAAAGTTGTGGGCGGTGATGTTCATACTGCTTACCACCAACGTCTTATTTTGATTCGGCGGCATTGTGGGATGAAGCGGCCCAGACCAACCTTACATGTCCACGTATATGAGACCGGTTTCACCGACTGACATGCAACTAGTTTTGCATAAAGGTGGCTGGCGGGTGTCTGTTTCTCCTACTTTAGTTGAATCGAATTTGACTGTGGCCGGTCCTTGAAGAAGGTTAAAACAGCAAACTTGATAAATCACCATTGTGGTTTTTGCTGTAGGTAACAACGGTTCTTGCTAGAAGCCCGTAGCAGCCACGTAAAACTTGCAACAACGAAGTAGAGGACGTCTAACTTGTCTTTGTAGGGTATGTTGTGATGTGATATGGTCAAGACATGATGTGATATACGTTATTGTATGAGATGATCATGTTTTGTAATTTATCGGCAACCGGCAAGAGCCTTATGGTTGTCTCTTTATTGTATGAAATGCAAGCGCCATGTAATTGCTTTACTTTATCGCTATGTGTTAGCAATAGTTGTAGAAGTAATAGTTGGCGAGACGACCACGACGCAATGATGGAGATCAACGTGTCGAGCCGGTGACGATGGAGATCATGATGATGCTTTGGAGATGGAGATCAAAAGCACAAGATGATGATGGCCATATCATGTCACATATTTTGATTGCATGTGATGTTTATCTTTTATGCATCTTATTTTGCTTAGAACGACGGTAGCATTATAAGATGATCCCTTCACTAAATTTCAAGATATAAGTGTTCTCCCTGAGTATGCACCGTTGCAAAAGTTTGTCGTTTCGAGACACCACGTGATGATCGGGTGTGATAGACTCTACGTTCACATACAACGGGTGTAAGACAGTTTTGCACATGCAGAATACTTGGGTTAAACTTGACGAGCCTAGCATGTACAGACATGGTCTCGGAACACTGGAGACCGAAAGGTCGAACATGAGTCATATAGCAGATATGATCAACATAGAGATGTTCACCATTGATGACTGCCCATCTCACGTGATGATCGGATTTGGGTTAGTTGATTTGGGTCACGTATCACTTAGATAACTTGAGGGATGTTTATTTAAGTGGGAGTTCTTTAGTAATTTGATTAATTGAACTTAATTTATCATGAACTTAGTCCTGATAGTATTTTTAAATCTATGTTGTAGATCAATAGCTCGCGATATAGCTCCACTATTTCTGATATGTTCCTAGAGAAAACTAAGTTGAAAGATGATGGTAGTAATGATGCGGACTGGGTCCGTGATCTGAGGATTATCCTCATTGATGCACAAAATTATGTCCTTGATGCACCGCTAGGTGGTAGACCTGTTGCAGGAGCTGATGCAGACGTTATGAATGTTTGACAAGCTCAATATGATGACTACTTGATAGTTTAGTGCGCCATGCTTTACGGCTTAGAATCGGGGCTTCAAAGACGTTTTGAACGTCATGAAACATATAAGATGTTCCAAGAGCTGAAATTAGTATTTCAGACTCATGCCCATGTCGAGAGGTATGAGACCTCTGACAAGTACTTTGCCTACAAGATGGAGGAGAATAGCTCAGCCAGTGAGCATGTGCTCAGAATGTCTGGGTACTACAATCGCTTGAATCAAGTGGGAGTTAATCTTCCAGATAAGATAGTGATTGACAAGAGTTCTCTAGTCACTATCACCAAGCTACTAGAACTTCGTGATGAACTATAATGTGCAAGGGATGACGAAAATGATTCCCAAGCTCTTCACGATGTTGAAATCGACGAAGGTAGAAATCAAGAAAGAGCATCAAGTGTTGATGGTTAACAAAACCACTAGTTTCAAGAAAAAGGGCAAGGGACAGAAAGGGAACTTCAAGAAGAACAGCAAATAAGTTGCCACTCCCATGAAGAAGTCCAAAGCTAGACCCAAACCTGAAATTGAGTGCTTCTACTGCAAAGGAAATGGTCACTGAAAGTGGAACTGCCCCAAATACTTAGCGGATAAGAAGGATGGCAAAGTGAACAAAGGTATATTTGATATACATGTTATTGATGTGTACTTTACTAGTGTTCATAGTAGCCCCTGGGTATTTGATACCGGTTTAGTTGCTAAGATTAGTAACTCGAAACAGGAGTTGCAAAATGAATAGAGACTAGTTAAGGGCGAGGTGACGATGTGTGTTGGAAGTGATTCCAAGGTTGATAAGATCACAATCGCATACTCCCTCTACCTTCGGGATTAGTGTTGAACCTAAATAAATATTTTTTGGTGTTTGCGTTGAGCATGAATATGATTAGATCATGTTTATTGCAATACGGTTATTCATTTAAGTCAGAAAATAACTGTTGTTCTATTTACATGAATAAAACCTTTTATGGTCATACACCCAATGTGAATGGTTTATTAAATATCGATCGTAGTGATACACATATTCCTAATAATGATGCCAAAAGATGTAAAGTTGATAATGATAGTGCAACATACTTGTGGCACTGCCGTTTAGGTCATATTGGTGTAAAGCGCATGAAGAAACTCGATGCGGATGGACTTTTGGAATCACTTGATTATGAATCATTTGATACTTGCGAACCATGCCTCATGGGCAAGATGACTAAAATTCCATTTTCCGGAACAATGGAGCGAGCTAATGACTTATTGGAAATAATACATATCGATGTATGCGGTCTGATGAGTATTGAAGCACGCGGCGGGTATCGTTATTTTCTCATCTTCACTAATGATTTGAGTAGATATGGGTATATCTACTTGATGAAACACAAGTCTGAAACATTTGAAAAGTTCAAAGAATTTCAGAGTGAAGTTGAGACTCATCGTAACAAGAAAATAAAGTTTCTATGATCCGATCGCGGAGGCGAATATTTGAGTTACGAGTTTGGCCTTCATTTAAAACAATGTGGAATTGTTTCACAACTCACGCCATCTGGAACAACATAGCGTAATGGTGTGTCCGAACGTCGTAACCGTACTTTATTAGATATGGTGTATTCTATGATGTCTCTTACCGATTTACCACTATCGTTTTGGGGTTATGCATTAGAGACGGCTGCATTCACGTTAAATAGGGCACCGTCTAAATCCGTTGAGACGACACCGTATGAACTATGGTTTGGCAAGAAACCTAAGCTGTCGTTTCTTAAAGTTTGGGGATGCGACGCTTATGTCAAAAGGCTTCATCCTGATAAGCTTGAACCTAAATCGGAGAAGTGCGTCTTCAGAGGATACCCTAAAGTAACTATTGGGTACACCTTCTACCACGGATCCGAAGGCAAGATCTTTGTTGCTAAGTTTGGGTCCTTTCTAGAGAAGGAGTTTCTCTCGAAAGAAATGAGTGGGAGAAAAGTAGAACTTAATGAGGTAATTGTACCTTCTCTCGAATTAGAAAGTAGCATACCACAGAAAACCGTTCACGTGATGCCTACACCAATCAGAGAGGAAGCTAATGATGATGATCATGAAACTTCAGATCAAGTTACTACAGAACTTCGTAGGTCGACCAGAACCCGTTCCGCACCGGAGTGGTACGGTAATCCTGTCCTGGAAGTCATGTTATAAGACCATGGCGAACCTACGAACTATGAAGAAGCTATGATGAGCCCAGATTCCGACAGATGGCTTGAGGCCATGAAATCTGAGATAGGATCCATGTATGAGAACAAAGTGTGGACTTTGGTGGACTTGCCTGATGATCAGCAAACCATTGAGAATAAATGGATTTTCAAGAGGAAGACGGACACTGATGGTAATGTTACTGTCTACACAACTCGACTTGTCGCAAAAGGTTTTCGACAAGTTCAAAGGGTTGACTACAATGAGACTTTCTCACCCGTAGCGATGCTTAAGTCTGTCCGAATCATGTTAGCAATTGCCGTATTTTATGAAATCTGGCAAATGGACGTCAAAACTGCATTCCTTAATGGATTTCTTAAAGAAGAGTTATATATGATACAACCGAAAAGGTTTTGTCGATCCTAAAGGTGCTAACAAAGTGTGCAAGCTCTAGCGATCCATCTATAGATTGGTGCAAGCATCTCGGAGTTGGAATACACGCTTTGATGAGGTGATCAAAGTATATGGTTTTATACAGACTTATGGTGAAGCCTGTATTTACAAGAAAGTGAGTGGGAGCTCTGTAGCATTTCTGATATTATATGTGGATGACAAATTATTGATTGGAAATGATATAGAATTTCTAGATAGCATAAAAGGATACTTGAATAAGAGTTTTCAATAAAATACCTCGGTGAAGCTACTTATATATTGGGCATCAAGATCTATAGGGATAGATCGAGACGCTTAATAGGACTTTCACAAAGCACATACCTTGACAAGATTTTGAAAAAGTTCAAAATGGATCAGTCAAAGAAAGGGTTCTTGCCTGTGTTACAAGGTGTGAAATTGAGTAAGACTCAAAACCCGACCACGGCAGAAGATAGAGAGAGAATGAAAGTCATTCCCTATGCCTCAGCCATAGGTCCTATAAAGTATGCCATGCTATTACCAGACCTATTGTGTACCTTGCCATGAGTTTGGCAAGGGGGTACAATAGTGATCTAGGAGTCGATCGCTGAATAGCGGTCAAAATTATCCTTGGTTACCTAAGAGGACTAAGAAAATATTTCTTGGTTATGGAGGTGATAAAGAGTTCGTCGTAAAGGGTTACGTCGATGCAAGCTTTAACACTGATCCAGATGACTCTGAGTCTTAATCTGGATACGTATTGAAAGTGAGAGCAATTAGCTAGAGTAGCTCCATGCAGAGCATTGTAGACATAGAAATTTGCAAAATACATACGGATCTGAATATGGCAGACCCGTTGACTAAACTTCTCTCACAAGCAAAACATGATCGCACCTTAGTACTCTTTGGGTGTTAATCACATAGCAATGTGAACTAGATTATTGACTCTAGTAAACTCTTTGGGTGTTGGTCACATGGCGATGTCAACTATGGGTGTTAAATCACATGGTGATGTGAACTAGATTATTGACTCTAGTGCAAGTGGGAGACTGAAGGAAATATGCCCTAGAGGCAATAATAAAGTTATTATTTTATATTTCCTTATTCATGATAAAGGTTTATTATTCATGCTAAAAATGTATTGATCGGAAACTTAAATACATGTGTGAATACATAAACAAATATCGTGTCCCTAGAATGCCTCTACTAGACTAGCTCGTTGATCAAAGATGGTTAAGGTTTCCTAACCATAGACATGTGTTGTCATTTGATAACGGGATCACATCATTGGGAGAATGATGTGATGGACAAGACCCAACCGTTAGCATAGCATATGATTGTTCAGTTTATTGCTACTGCTTTCTTAATGTCAAATACATATTCCTTCGACCATGAGATCATGCAACTCCCGGATACCGGAGGAATATCTTGTGTGCTATCAAATGTCACAACGTAACTGGGTGATCATAAAGATGCTCTACAGGTATCTCCAAAGGTGTCTGTTGAGTTGGTATGAATCGAGATTGAGATTTGTCACTCCGTGTATCGGAGAGTAATCTCTGGGTCCTCTCGGTAATGCACATCACAAGAAGCTTGCAAGCAAAGTGACTAAGGAGTTAGTTGCAAGATGATGTATTGCGGAACGAGTAAAGAGACTTGCCGGTAACGATATTGAACTAGGTATAGAGATACCGACGATCGAATCTCGAGCAAGTAACATACCGACAAACAAAGGGAATTACGTATGTTGTCATAAAGGTTCAACCGATAAAAGATCTTCGTGGAATATGTAGGAATCAATATAGGCATCCAGGTCCCGCTATTGGTTATTGACCGGAGAGGTGTCTCGGTCATGACTACATAATTCCCGAACCCGTAGGGTCGCACGCTTAACGTTCGTTGACGCTAGAGTAGTATTGGGATATTTGATGAGTGGTAACCAAATGTTGTTCGGAGTCCCGGATGAGATCCCGGACGTCACGAGGAGTCTCGGAATGGTCGAGAGGTAAAGATTTATATATGGGAAGTCATATTTTGGGTTCCGGAAAAAGGTGCAGTTTTTTCGGTATTATACCGGGAAGCTTCCAGAAGGTTCCGAAGGTTTCGGAGGGGTCCGGAAGTCCACAAGTGGGTTCACCACGACCCAAGGGCTAGCATGGGCTGTGGAGAGGCACCCTAGCCTTATTGGGCTAGGTGCACCAGGTCCTCAAAAGCCCATGTGGCTAGTGAAGGCAAGGGAAGGTAAAAAAGGAAGGAGTCCTAGTAGGAATAGGATTGGACTTGGAGTCCAAGTCCTCTCCCCCTTAGCTGCGCCCTAGGGTTTGGAGGGGCTGTTTCCCACGCCCCTCCACCTATATATAGAGGGGAGGGGGCGCCCCAAGAGAACACACCAAGCCCTTGCCGCCCCTTTCTCTCCTGTTACTCCGTAGTTCCACCGCCTCGTCCCGGCGACGCTTAGCGAAGCGCTGTCGGTGCTCCACCACCACCATCACCACCACGCCGTCGTATTGGTTGTGATCCCATCTACTTCTTCTCTCCCGCTTGCTGGATCAAGAAGGAGGAGACGTCATCGAGCCGCACGTGTGCTAAACTCGGAGGTGCCGTTCTTTCGGCACTAGATCGGTTGGATCGTGATCGGATCGCGAAGAGTACGACTACATCAACTGCGTGATAAACGCTTTCGCTTAGCGATCTACAAGGATATGTAGATGCTCTCCCCCTCTCGTAGCTATGCGTCTCCATGGATAAATCTTGCGTGTGCGTAGAAAATTTTTGTTTTTCATACAACGTTCCCCAACAGTCACAACGTGGAAGTTAGGAAAGTCTATCTTCCCAACATCTCTACATGCACCTTATCGTCTCGATCAGCTGTCAGGATGTAGATCTGCATCGTAACCCTACTTTCTTAACGTCGATGTGGACTGTTATTTACCTCTCTGATGTGAAAGACATTGATTATTAGAGTGTGCATAACTTTTTTCCTTCAGATTGTGCCCTGGTTCTTGAATTAAAGAAATCTTGTCCCTGGTATCACATTAAGTCTTATACATCAATAGGTTCACTTAAAATCTGTTAAGCTAGCGATAAGAAGTCCAATAGCTAATCTTAAGAGGTTGATTGTAGCGTTATGATCTTATGTTATGTTTGGAGCACCAACGATTAGTTAATGACTAGTGGGGTAGTTGTACTCCCAACCAAGTACGAATTGAACCACATATTTGACGCTTCGTGTGCATATTAAGGTAGACGATTCTTTTGGCGGGAGGCGGTGTTCCCGTTGATATCAAGGCATCAACGTTGGCTTCGTCAATCTTGAGCCCATTGATAACTTTGATCTTTGGCTAACATTGTGTGAGTGTGGTAGCGTGCGTCTAGGTTGTAATTTTTTAAGCGGATATTTTCTTTTGCGTCCAAGTTGTACTACGTGTTTCTGAAATAAATCTTATATGTTTGAAGTATCAAGGCTATAGTTCATGCACTGGATTCAATTTTTTCTCTGTGTGTGTGACTTTAGTGTCCGGGTTAATTAAATTAAATTGTTTAAAGTCAACCGTTGATCAATTTACGCAAACCCCTTACGTATGATCCATACCGTGTGTGGACTTGATTCATATAGCTACTCTCCCCTTCCTAAAATCTAAGGCTCCCTCGAATTTTGAGGCTAACTTTGACCATGCTATTGACTAGCATAATATGATGTATATGACACAAAATATATACTATTGAAAGCTAATATGAATCTAATGGTTTATTTTTTGTCGTATGTAATTCGTAATTTGTTAGTCAAACTTGTGGTTAAAGTTTGACCCAAATTTGTAGAGGCCTTATATATTTGGAAGCAGGGAGTACCAATTGCGCCATTACACTTTCACATTTATGCATGTAATGGACCTCTACTTATTTGTTAGGGAACCGCTTCTCACCAGAAGTCTGATAGCAACCCAAGTGAGATCTGACAACGTATAATTGGTACCAGTGACATAATTGGAGTATATCATAGTCATTAACTAGCGACAAAGAAAGAACTGCATTGTAGGAGCTGCATGCACGCTAGCTACACTTCAGACCAATCATATGAATAAAAAAGTTAAGGTTTTTTCTTTCTTTTTGGAAACAAAAAAGCTGAGTTGACAGGAACAATAACCCGATCGATCACATGAAAACTTATAAAATCTCAAGATGATATGCCGACTCAGTCTCTCGAAGGTGCTCATAGAGGGTAGGGTGTGCGTGTGTGCGTTGATAGGGGTGAGTGTATGCGCGTCTATATGAGCGCTTGCGTCTGTACTGTGTTCAAAAAAAAAAACTTATCTGGCCAAATGACTGATGTAAAGCTTGTCGAGAAAAATAAAGTGATTTGATTGCCACTGCATGCATGCAACTTTAGTATTGTTGACCATTTTCATCTTTGCATAAGTTGCAGGTCAGGATGAAGAACGAAGAGAGTGAAGACTAGGTAGCCACCCTCTTGGTCGTCGAACGATCGAAACTTCTTTCTCGGTTGATTTGTAGTAGAAACTTCGATGTTACATGGTTGCAGGAGTTGTGGAAGAAGAGCACGGCCACAAGCTACAATTAACCCTGATAATATACATGCATGGTGCATGGGCAGATATATATGTGTCCTTTTACTTAAGATGTGCATGTATGGAGCTCGATCGGCAGGCCATGCACAATACGTGGGGCCAATTATATATGGAAGAAAGAAAGGCAGTATTACCGTATTGTACAAAATAAGTACTACTGTATGTACCTTCAGGAATTATTTGTATTCACATGCAGGGTGTACGGTAAGATCAAGCGAGGCGAGTGCGTTATGTTTGTACGTCTGTGTATTTGCAATAAAAAGAACGTCCATATATTCACAACAACAAAAATGTTTGTACCACAACTGTATATTCCTGATGCCTTGCTGGGCGTGGGCGTCAAGCATAAGGGATTCTTCAGGGTTGATTGTATTTTGCTTTCCTAACTGGTGATTATTTGGGTAAAGGCTAAACTTCAACTGCCT
Source organism: Thinopyrum elongatum (assembly GCA_011799875.1). NCBI lineage: Eukaryota > Viridiplantae > Streptophyta > Magnoliopsida > Poales > Poaceae > Thinopyrum > Thinopyrum elongatum. Next base: position 362,340,663 of record CM022297.1, on the reverse strand, counting down.
TTCAGTTTTGTCATAGGTGTTTACATGGCTTGTAACTTGATCTTTATTATATGAATGAAACATGTATTACCATGCAAAAAAAACTGCTTTTACGATCATACTATTTCTACAGACAGACCCACTCAATTGAATTCCTATTTGCTTTTCTTTTTTTTCCTTTTTCCTTTTTATGTTTAATTTAAAAAATAAAACACGTGAACTTTTTAAAAAATTATTAAATTTACTCAAATTTGCATACATTTTAAAGTTCTCTGAAGTTTTTCAATTCATAATATTTTTTAAAAATGTACTTTTAAAAAATTTGAAAACTTTTTCCAAATTTGTGTACATTAGAAACTTATTTTGAATTCTCTTTTTATTAAATCTTGTAAAAAAATTCCAATTTATGAACATATTGCAAATCCAAAAACTTTTCCCGATTTGGAATCGCGAACTTTTTCCAAAATTGCAAAAATTTTAAAAAAAATCATGAACTTCTATCAAATTTGTGAACGTTTTTCAAAAAGTCAATGGCCAACGTCACTAGAAAACGATCACCCAGTCAACTATAGTAAACCTATCAACCGGTTGAGCGAACGAGCAAACGACCTAGGGAGCGAGCCAGGAATGAATGATGTGCTGGCCCATGCGAGCGCTTGGGTGAGCGGCAGTTGGCCAAATTGGCGCACAAGGCACTGACTAGGAGGTCTCCCCACTCACCTTACAAGGCGAGGGCTCGAATTTCCCATTTGCCGCGTGTTGCGGCAAATAGTTTCTGTTTTGCACACGCGGCAAAGTGTAGTCAGAAAGGGCTGTTAGGTAGGTTTGTTCCTGATTTTTGGGAACCTTCCCTAAGATTCTAATCTGGCTAAGGTCCATTTTTTTCCCGATTTATTTTTCCTTCTTTTTTTCCTAGTTTTTTCGGGTATTTTTCTTTCTTTTATATGTTTTTCTTACAAGTTTATACAAAATTAAAATTTTCCAAAAACAATTGTTTACATTTTTAAAAATTAGTCAAAATCTCAAAATAAAGTTTGGTTTTTTCAAAAAAAATCATCAAAAAGTTTGGTAATCATTTGGAATTTCAAAAATTGCTCGTTTTCTCAAAAAAATTGTTTGGGATTTCAAAGATTGTTCACATTTTTTTAATTTGTTCGTATTTTTTTAAAATTGGTCGCTTTTTTAAAAAGTTCAGGATTTCATAAATTGCTCACGTTTTTTTAAAAATATGTTTTTCAAAAACAATTGGAATTTTCCAAAATTGTTTCTTCTTAAAAACAATTATTGGGATTTCATAATTGTTCACGATTTGGGAAATGTTTGGATTTGCACCATTTTTTGTTTTGTTCAAAAAAATGGAATTTCAAAATTGTTCACAATTGTTTTATAAAAATGGAAAAAATTGGGAGAAAAAAGTTTGTGATATACTGTTGCAGTGAGTTCTTAGATCTTTGCGCTACTGATTAGTCATCAGCCGCCATCAGTTCGACGATCAGGGATGGGAGGTCTTAAGTTTGATTCCTCACAAGTGCCCCACTTTTTGGAAATTTTTTGGAAGTCGCATTGTGCGCTACAACACAACTGGCTTCAATCCCCCAAGTGAGCGAGCCCAGTCACGGTACCCTGTGAGTCACGCGCTATTGGACGCAAAGAGCATCCAATAGGAGCTCCTGCGTGTCGGAACTATGTCTCGCTTATAGCGAGATGTATGCTCCACTTTTTTATTTTTTGTTAGGTTTTCTCTGTTTTGGGCCAGTCTTATCTGTGTGGGTTCTTTGTACTGTTTTCACTGTTTAGGTTGGCTTTTCTTGACTTTTTTATTCCCTTTATTTCAGTTTTTTAATTTCTTGATCGGTTTTCTTTAGTTTTTCTTTTTTTGTTATGGTTCGGTTTTCTTTGCTTTTTCATTGTTTTAGTTTGGGCTCTTTTCTATGTTATATGTCAGTCTTTTTCCTTTTTCTTTGGTTCATTTTTTTTATTTTTGTCGGTTTTAATTACACAATATCTATTTTTAGTGTACAGTAAAATAACTTATTGAGATACATTGAATATTTCACAAATACATGACGTAATTTTTTGGTTAATACATGTTTTGAACACTTTTTTCATACACAGGCAACATTTTTCAGATACATGTTGACATTTTTTTGAGGGAATAAACATTTTTAAAACTATGACAAAATTTTATTACATTGTATAAATATTTTGAAATGTAACAAACATTCTTTTGCAACACACGAACATTTATTTAAAATGTCACCTACCATTTTTAATGGTATGAAACTTTTTTTATACTACGCAAAAAAAAAAATTAATAGTATACACATTTTTCATAAAGTTCTCATACAATTTTTGAATCGCAGAACCATATTTTTCATTGTCGTGAACATGTTTTTGAAAGCTATCAACATTTTTAAAATTACGGCAACATTTTTGTACTATGTTACCCTTTTTTAATCGTAGTTTCTGGAAAAAGTAAGTAAATTTAAGTTTCTTAAATATATTAATTTAAAATACAAGTAAAATGAAAAAGTAATTATTGTGACGTTGGCATGACGTCGATGTGATGTCCCATGTCCCTACAGGCTTACCCAGCACCAGCTCCCTGTAGCAAGGCTGCCTTCCACCTTATTGGGAACTCCCAATCGGTGTTGTAAGCACGCCGGTTGCCGATACTGGCGCTCACGCGCGCATGATCGTGGGCCATCCCAGGTAGAAGATCGTCCGATCTCATCTCGTTAGTTTCCCCCATGGTCGCTCGATCGCATTGGACCGGTCGCGGTTAACTAGTTGACCAATCAACCGTTCGCTTTTACAGAAAAACGAAAAAAAATCACAAAAATTGAAAATATTTCATGAATTTCAAAACAAAGTTGACAAACTTACAAAAGTCACTCATTTGAGAAAAAAATCAATGATTTTGAAAAAAATTATCGAAATTGAAAGAAAGTTCACAAAAATTGAAAAAATAATCAAAAATGAAATAAAGTTCATCGATTTTGCAGAAAGTTCATCAAATTTGAAAAAAAAACTTCATCAAATTGGAAGTCATCGGATTTGAAAAAAATCATCAAATTTGAAAAAGTTCATCCAATTTGAAAAAAACTTCAATGAATTTGAAAAATAGTTCATCAAACTCGGAAAAAGTTCACCAAAAATGAAAAAAATCATCCGATTTGAAAAAAGTTCATCTAATCTGAAGAAAGTTCATTAATTTTGAAAATAGTTAATTGATTTTGACAAAAAAAAGTTCATCAAATTTGAAAAAGTTTGTGCATTTAAAAAAAAGGGAAACCAATCATAAATAAATAAAGTAAAGAGAACGAAAAAATATTAAAGAAAAGAAACAGAAAAGAAAGAAAAAAAACCACATAGAATAAATATTGCAAAGTAAAAAAGAAAAGAAACCCGGTTGTTCCCATAACCAGGGCTTCCGTTAACTGGGAAAGAATAAATAGAAGAAGAAAAAAAGTTCCTAGGCACAAGTGTTGTGATGTCCTAGTGGTTAGGTCGCTTCTCTCTGAACATACAGATCGCGAGTTTGAACCCGTTGTGCGGACTTTTTTTGGTTTAAAACAGAAAAAATAAAAGAGGTAATGGGTCGGCCCAGCTCAGAGTGGGGATGTGCGCCGGTTGGAAAAAGGGCCTTTAACGGGCGCATAAGGCCAAATAGAGTTTGCCCACCTTGCTTCAAGCAAGGCATAGTAGTAGCGCCTGCTCCTACGAGGGATCGCACGCTAACATCAGGTCCTGGATATGGGCTGGCCTTGAATATCTTTTTTTTTCTCTACTTGTGGAGCACCGTCACTAGGAGGAGATGAGAGTGGGGCACATCAGTGAACGAGGAATCAGATGATGATGTGAGCATCTTCAAGGACATTTCTCAAACCAACCTCATTCGTTTGGATAAAAAAATGTAATTCAACGAGCTTTCTCAAAATTGTTCCATACTCCCTCAATTCCCTTTTGTAGTGCGTGTTACTCCCTCCATACCACAATATATGTCGTTTTAGCAGTTCAATTTGAGCTGCTAAAACGACATATATTATGGTACAGAGGAAGTAGTTTTCTAGCAAAATTCCACTGTGTAGTGCGCACATTTAGACGAGTTAACTCTTGGGTAGAACGATGGATGCCATAGCAGAGCCTCTACATGGGTGTGAGACAAACTTGCATGTGGCGTTGCTTTGATCCATAGTACAAAGCCAGTTCATGCATTGGTATTGCTGTTAGAATCTATGTGCCCTACTAATAGGAACAGAGGGAGTATGCATGCTCGAACTATCTAGACTTTCGAAACCCAATCCATATTGAGGGACATAAGGAGATGTCCTTTATCTGCGAAAAAAAAATATGGAGATGTTTGTCCCATGAGTCGGATCCCTCCCACACCCACCCTGCCCCGAACTTGCGGCTACCCAAGTGAGCGAGGCTCCGCCGAGTGCACGCCACATCTGCTCCTGCTCCTGGTCCGCACATGCCCTCCATACCTGCTCGACGCGGTGGTCGCACGGTGTGGTGTGCATATTGTGTTGGGTGGTGCGTGTGTCGTGTGCGAGGGTGTCAATGTGCGTGTGTCGTGTGCGGGCATGTTGGAGCTCACTGGGATGCCCCGCGATGCCGCCTGGCCGTCCTCCCGGCTCTGCGTTGGTGACTGTCGGCGAGCCCGGAAAGAGAGCTTGTGACCGGTTGCTTGCGTGTTGTTGTGTGTGCGTGCTTGCATCTTTAGAGTAACTCCAACGCGCCGATCTAAAGGAACGACGATTTTGTCCGTTTTTTATTTGTTTGGCTCGGCCCGACGGACATCAACGTCCGCTTTCGCGTTTGGATCGGCGCATGAGCCCAACGCTGGTCCGACCCATTTCGACAGCGCGCGGAAAAAAAAAGAATACAAACATTTTAAAAATAAAAACAAACATTAAAGCTGGCCACGAAAGCCGGCGAGAGTCCATGCGTCCACATTTACAATAATTAACATTAAAAAAAAGTTAAATGCGAGGCGGCGCGCTGCCCGGCGTCCTCGTCGTCGACGTCGGGGCCGGTGAGGTCTATGAGCGTCGGCGCAGGGCCTGCCCATGGGAACGTTGTGTTCCAGGCGACGGCGATGTCGGCCGCGGGCTGTGCCGGGCGGCCTGGTGCGCCTCCTCCTCCGCCTCGCGCTGCTCCTCCTCGGCGTCGCGCTCGACCTGCTCGAGGTACTCGCCGTCGCGGCACTCCTCGGCCAGCCGTTGCTGGCGCCATTGCTGGAGGTACGCCGCCTCCTGCGCCTCCGTCGCCCGGTACCAGACCGGCAGGGCACTGACCCACTCGCGCACTACTCCGGTCCAGGAGTAACGCTCGATGGGGGTCGGCTCGGGCTCGGCCTTGACTGGGGACGGGGGGGCCACCGGCAGCACGACGCAGTCGCCCGCCGCGGACAGCGCTATGGCCTCCGCCATGGCCGCCTGGTACGCCTCCTCCTCCTCCTCCGCCGCCGCCGCCCTGTGCCGCTCGTCCTCCTCGCTCTCCCGGAGGACAGCCGCCATGGCCGCCTGGTAGGCGGCCTCCGCCTCCTGGTCCTCGTCGCAAACGACGATGGGGGGCGGCGGCGAGCTGCGGTCGACTTCGCGGACGCCGCGCCGCCTGGCCTCCTCGTGCTCGAAGACGAACCAACGAGCCCAATACGGTGAGTCGACGTCGTACGCGGCGTCGCTGCGCTGCTCCAGCGTCAGCAGCGCCCGCCGGCGCCGCACCTCCTCCGCGTGCGCCCTAGCCGACCGCAACGTCGCCGGCACTGGGATCCTCTCCGGATCCAAATGCCAATCGTGCGGCAGGGTGACGTCGGGGTACGGGAGAGGGACGAGGTGCTGCCAGTGCCACTCCACCTTGTGCACTGGCACGTTCACGCGCTGCCTCGACCGGCGAGAAGGCGCCGGCGGAGGCGGGGGAGAGGGGCGGCGGGGGCCTTGCCCTTGGCTTTGCCGTTGCCGGGGCCGGAGAAGAACCCCATCTTGCTTGGCTAGGGTGGCCAGGGTTGCCGCCGACGAGGGAGCAGAGGGTGGCGAGATGGGGACGGGGGCTTTCTGGAAGAGGATGAGGACGACGCCCCCCCCCCCCCCCCCCTAGGCTTAAAAAAGGACGACCGCCGTCGCTGACGCGTGGGCCCGAGGTGGACGATCGTCATAAATTAAGCTGACCAACTGGCCGCGGGGTAGTTGGACGGCCGCCAGGTAGGGCCGCGGCGGACACCGAGAAGTCGCGCGAGGCGTCCGCTTGGCGTCCGCGCCGACGCATTTGCGGACGCCGACGCATTTCGGCCGCAAATGCATCGGCGCGGATGCGTTTTGGGTTTGGGCGGCGCGTTGGGCCTCCACTTTTGTCCGCACCAACCCAAACGGATGCAGACGGACGATTTGGGTCGCTGCGTTGGAGTTGCTCTTACGGGCTTGTATGTGTGCTTTTGTGGATGCTGGTGTGTATGCTTGTGTCGGTGGCAAGCCGAGGCATCGTCGGGTGCGAGCTATGCACGTGTTTGAGCACGAGGTCGCGTTAGTGTCGTCGCGTTGAACCGCGCACATCACATGTTTGACAAAATGCAACAGACAGGGAGGACAATTGGGGAATGTTCTTGGATTGGCAGACAAAAATAGAGATGTATGCGGCGTGTCCGTGGACATATGGGGGCTCAAGTATGAGGTTTTCCTTAAAGATGCTCTGGTATCTATAGCTAACCGGCGATCAAACTAGTAATAGGACATTCTAGGGTCTACTCAAATAGCATGGCTAATAATAGAGCCATTGTATAGAGAGCGGACGTTTGGCTCCCGGGAGCCATGAAGGTCTTTTTTGAAAACAAATCAAAATTCAAACTTTTCGGTTTCAAAAAAATCTGAAAAAAATTGTGCAAGTAAACAAGTATGTTATGTCTATGTGTGTAAAATTTCAGAATGAAAAACGTTGAAATGTGACCTGTACAAAAAAGACAAATTCATGGCCTGGGAGGATGACTAGTATCATGTGTTAAAAAGCCCCAGATTTGTCTTTTTTGCACAGCCCTCATTTCAACTTATTTTGCGCTAAAAATTTACACACATGTGTGTTATGCCTTCATGTATATGTGTGTTTTTTTTCAGAATTTTTTGAAATGTAGAAAATATGAAATTCGATAAAATTCAAAATTTTCAAAACCGAGCTCCATGGAGCTCGGCCTCCAAAGACAATATTCCCATCGTATAGCTATATAAAAGTATCTCTAACATTTTCTAAAAATGTTTAAGTCTTAAATCTTGCGTTTTCAGACTAATTAGAGCTAGTCCTTCCCCTTAAATTTTTAATTCTCAAATTTTGAGGAGTTACTCTTCAAACACAACACAAACTGCTCAAATTTGAGCTGCCGTCTATCCTGCTCCTCGAGTCGATACATGTGGTAAGGAAGCACTTTCACCTTCTAATGACTCGTGCTACAACCGCCCTCCCACGTCAAGCTCGTCACATAACGATCCTGAAGAAGACTTCAGTTGGGTGTTTAACGTGGTCGAGTGAACGAATCCCCACGGAGGGTGGTCAGTCGGACTGACGTGCGTCCTTTAGGAAAGGAATCGCTGGTAATCAATCGGATTGATTTATCCCGTAAATCTCGGGATTTGAATTTGCGTGTTCGCGCGCTGAAGCGGTAATGCCATGCATTAGTGGGAAAGTGGGGGGCGTGGCTCCTCGATTTGCGCGCACGATCCCCGCCACGTGTTGCGTCTGCTCTGTGCAAAACCTCGCCGCGCGGGCCGCCGATCCAGGGATACGCGGTGGGAGATTTGTTGAGGATTTGGTCTGGAGGTATAAAAGATTCGGGGGCAGAGCTCTGGGCCTCAGATCCCCTTTCTCTCCTCCCGACTCCTCCGCTTCTCTCCTCCACCCGAGTGTGCGATGATGGCGAGGGACTCCACGGCTAAGGCGGAGAAGGCAAAGAAGGCGGGGAAGGCTTCATCCTCTGGCTCCGGTGTGGCGGCCGGCGGCGCTGCGGGGGACTGGATCTCGTCGCGCGTCATCGCTCGATGACTGGAGGAGCTCGCGGAGAAGGGACTGATTCCGCATGAAGGGTGGCGTCGTCCGAGTGCGAGGGAGGTCGAGCCGGCGCCTCAAGAGGATGAGCACTCCTGCTCGTCACCCACATCGAGCGGGGCCTTTCGATGCCTCTGCACCCTTTCTTTCGGGCTTTTCTCGACTACTTCGGTGCGCAACTTCACCATCTTCCTCCCAACGACATCATCTACCTCTCGGCTTTTGTCTCTCTCTGTGAGAACTTCTTGGGCTGCCCGCCCCATTGGGGCCTCTTCAAGTATATCTTCACTTGTCGGTCGATGGCCGTGAAGAAAGACTCGTCGAGTGGAGAGAAAACCCATGTCACCCAACTGTGCGGAGGTATGGGCATCCAGGTCCATGGAGGAAGATCTTTCCCGAAGATGAGCTTCCCTGACTCCGTCAAGGGGTGGCAGGGCACCTGGTTCTATTGCAGAGACGTCCCCAGCGCCAGCACTCGGTCAGGCCTCCCACCGTATTCCTCGGAGAGAGTGAGAGCTCCTCCATCGCTCTCTGTGGCAAAGGAGGAGAAGGCGGAGGTCGACATCTTGTCCAGTGCCCTCATCAGCGCCGTGAACGCCGGCGTCAGTGGGATGGACTTACTTGAGGTGTTTCTCACTCGGCGGGTCCAGCCGCTACAGGTCAGGATCCATCCGATGTGGATGTACGAGGGGCCGAGTGACCCCACCCGAGTGCACCCTGAGGAGCTTGCCGAGACGGACGTGGGAGCCAAGATCAAGGCCATCACCTGCGCCCGAGACAACCCGAGGGGGACCAGGAGGGTGCCTCCATATTCCAAGGACTTGCAGCCCCTAGAGGTATGTGTGTGATGCCCGGTCGGTCCATGCGTGTATCGTTTCATGTGTATCTGACTTTAACTGTTGCGATGAATTTGTCCTTCAGGATTTCCCGAAGATGATCTCCAAGATTCCGGTGGTGGATTGTTCGCCTCAAGATGTGGCGAGTGACACCGAGCAGCAGTACTCGGAGAGTTCTGATGATGACGAGAGTGATGAAGAGGAGGAGGACGATGACGAGGAGGAGGAGGAGGATTTTGAGGAGGGGGGGAGGCGGAGTCCTCCCCATCCTATGAAGCTCCCAAGGAACCTCGCTCCAAGGCGCTACACGATCCAAAGGGCAAGGCAAGTGGGACTCCACAGCCGATTGTTCCTGGTCAGACAACTCGGAGCTCGAAGCGTTCTCGCGCTAAAGCTGAGAGCTCAGCAGAGAAGCAGCCCAAGCTGCCCAAGCAGATCTCCTCCAAGCCCCGAAAGGTCGCGGTGCCTCGGATCAGGGTGGCAGTGCCTATAACCTCGGCGTGAGTGCTCTCATCGATTCCTTGTTTGTTTTTGAATTCATTCGGTTGCTGACCGAGTGTTGTTTGATCCTTGAAGCAATGACACCTCGACAACTTCAGCAGACCCGCATGCCCGCAAGCCAGGCCCGAGTAACGCCGACTCGGCGGATGCCGCCACTTCCAAAGGTATGTTGTATTGATTAACTCATATGGTTATGCCTTCTTCGACTGAACTTTGATGATTTCCTTGATTTATGCAGCCTCGCCCGAGATTATCCAACTGGACGACGAAGTAGGCGTAGACCCATCGAATCCGGACGTCACCAGGGAGGGAGCGTCGAATGCTGACACGCCAATGACGGATGCCTCTCCTTGCCAAATGACCCGTATTTCCCCGGCAAAGGCCGCCGCCAAGACCGCGAGGCCGAGTCCTATGGCTCAAGGTGGTTCGGCGTCTTCGACCGCGGTGGTGTTGGCTGCAGGATCTTCCCAAGCTCCTCCGAGTGGCACGGCGACGATTCCAGCCCAGAGGCCGACGTCTGCGACTCCGCCTGCCCCAACTACTTCTTTCCCCCTGTACCATGTCCCAGAGGATCAGGTGGGGGCGAGTAAGGAGGCGCTGATCCAGGTGGGCTTGATGTGCAGCCGACTGAAGGAGGCCTATGACGCCAGCACAACGCTGGAGACCAATGTTCGAGTAAGTACCATTGTGAGTATTATTTCCCGTCAGTTGAAATTTCGAAGTTTCTTCTCTTCTTGTAGTAGGATTCCTGCCAGTGGGTTTGCGCAGGGCACACCCACTGGGTGTACATGATCTAGTGGGGGCACGCTGAGTGCACCCACTGGGTGTAGTCCCCGAGGCTCTTGTCGACTAGGATCAGTCGGCAAGAGTCTTTGAAGTTTTGTTGAATTTCTTTATGTACACTCGGAGTCTAGCCGAAGCGTAGTCGAGTGATCATAATCTAGTGGGGGCACGCTGAGTGCACCCACTGGGTGTAGTCCCCGAGGCTCCTGTTGACTGGAATCAGTCGGCAGGAGTCTTTGAACTTGTAATTGATTTTTTTTAGCTCCATCAACGAGTCACTTTCCAGTGGGGGCACGCTAAGTGCGCCTACTGGGTGTAGTCCCCGAGACTACCGTTGATTGCGGGCAATTGGTGGTAGTCTTTAGAACTGTCGTTTAGGCGTTCAGGACGCTCGGCGACACCCGTTTACTGGTGAGATAATAGGTAAAACTACCTTCGTTACTGACTCAGAAGTCAGCCGAGTGAGGCAGGTCATCTTGTGTTGTTGTCCTCTGTCTTCTTCATCGCCTGTTCCACTCGGTACCAAGGGTACCTTAGGATTTGGTACTGGTCAAGCTTGTTCCACTCAGTACCAAGGGTACTTTAGGATTTGGTACTGGTCAAGCTTGTTCCACTCGGTACCAAGGGTACTTTAGGATTTGGTACTGGTCAAGCTTGTTCCACCCGGTCATGATCCACAGTGTGTCTGTGTGTTAGTGCTTTGATTCTTCCTTCGGGGAAGCGACCGATTACTTCTTGTATGCTGCAGAGAACCTGTGAGTTGGGATCCCATTATGCTGTGCTGGAAAAGGAGGTGATATCCCTCCGACTGGATCTGGATGATGAGAAGCTCAAGAGTGCCCGAGTGGAGAAGGAGAAAACCGCTCTGGGAGGTGAGTCATTTCCTTCAGTCGGTAATTGTAATATGTTTCATCTTTGATCCGAGTCACTCCGCCTCGACAGATGTTCGTAGCGAGAATGCCCAACTCGTAACGAGGCTCAGGACTTCTATTTCTTTAGAAACCATGAAGCATGCTCTGGAGAACAAGGATAAGGATCTGGCGCTGGCCCAGAAGGAGGCAAGGACCAAGGCCCAGCTTGCCGACAAGAAGCTGGCTTCAGTCGGCAAATTGGAGGACGAGATTAATAACCTCAAGGCTGCTGCAAGCGTCTTTGCCGAGGCGAATACGTTGGAGGAGAAGGTTGCACAGCTGACTGAGAAGAAGGACGCCTTGGAAACACATATGGAGGAGGTGTGCGAGGAGTTTAGCGAGTAACTTGTCGGTAAGTTCTTCCTCGACCGAGTGAACTCCATATGCTACCAAATCTTTCTCAACCATTCGCTCATGGACTGTCTTCTTCAGAGCATTGCAGAGGATAGAGAGGGATCTGAACCCTGCCAGGTCACTCGTCGCCGACAAAGCGGCACTTGCTATCCTTCGGTTGGAGGATCGCTTGGAGAACACGCTAGGCTATATCACTCGGACCCGAGGTGCCATGGGCCGGATTGACAAGGAATTGCAGCCGGGCGAGGAGACCCAGACGGACCTGGAGTCGGTTATGACAAGGTTAAATGAAGTTCCTGCTCGGGTGAAGGCTTGGAAGAAGTCCGCCGCTCGGAGTGGTGCTGATGTGGCGCTGTCACTCGTCCGCGTGCATTGCAAGAATGTGGACGAGGAGAAGCTGAAGAACCTCCGAGTGATGAACAAGAAGAACCTCAAGTTTGAGGATTTCATGGAGACCTTCGCTAAAGTTGCCACTCGCATCACCGACGGGATTGATCTGGAGACCTTTGTTGACCCAGCTAGCCCTCCGCCTGAAGCTTAAAAACACTTGATTGAATTTGCCCCGGAATGCCGGGTGGTTGATGTAATGAAATACTCTACCGAGCCTTGAGCTCGTTTTATCTTGGAAACATTCGGATCGAATCTTTTGGTTTGAAACCCTTTGAGTCTCTATTTGCTTCCCGTGTTTTGTTTGACTTTAGGCGAAAGCTGGTTCGCATCTAAGTCCCCGAGTGTGGACCAGATCCTCACTCGGATTGTTTTTGAACTTAGGCGAAAGTTGGTTCACAGCTAAGCCCCCGAGTGTGGACCAGATCCTCACTCGGACTGTTTTTTTAACTTAGGCGAAAGCTGGTTCGCAGCTAAGCCCCCCGAGTATGGACCAGATCCTCACTCGGATTATTTTTTAACTTAGGCGAAAGCTGATTCGCAGCTAAGCCCCTGAGTATGGAGCAGATCCTCACTCAGATTATTTTTTAACTTAGGCGAAAGTTGATTCGCAGCTAAGCCCCCCGAGTGTGGACCAGATCCTCACTCGGATTATTTTTTAACTTAGGCGAAAACTGGTTTGCAGCTAAGGGGCTAAGCCCCCCGAGTGTGGAGCAGATCCTCACTCGGATTATTTTTTAACTTAGGCGAAAACTGGTTCACAGCTAAGCCCCCGAGTGTGGACCAGATCCTCACTCGGATTATTTTTGAACTTAGGCGAAAGCTAGCTCGCAGCTAAGCCCCCGAGTGTGCAGCAGATCCTCACTCGGATTATTTTTTGACTTAGGCGAAAACTGGTTCGCAGCTAAGCTTTCTCACCTCTACACCCACTGGAGGTGTGTTAGTTTCTGAATGCGATTAGTCACCTGAGTGGGACGCGACTGTAGGTCGAACTAGACGATATATGGGAAAAAGCAAGACTTTTATTCATCTAAGTTCATTCGGACTAACTATTACAAGGGAGAAATTTTATTCTAAGTATAAAACTTGCGGAGCAAATCTGCGTTCCAAGCTCTGGGCTCTTCTATTCCTCTCTTGAAGTTATACAGTCTGTATGCTCCATTGTGTAAGACCTTGGATATGGAGAATGGTCCCTCCCAGGGAGGTGCCAACTTGTGAGGTTTCTGTTGATCCACTCGGAGGACCAGGTCTCCTTCCTGGAAGGCACGTCCTCTGATGTGTCTATCGTGGTAGCGACGCAAGTCTTGTTAGTACAACGTCGATCTTATAAGTGCTAGCTCATGTTCTTCCTCCAAAAGGTCCAGGCCATCCTGCCTTGCTTCCTCCGCTTCAGCTTCCGAGTAAAGATCCACTCGGGGAGAGTTGTGGAGCAGATCACTCGGCAAGACCGCTTCTGACCCGTACACCATAAAGAATGGGGTGCGATTGGTGGATCGATTCGGGGTCGTCCGCAGGCCCCAGAGGACTGACGGTAGCTTGGTCACCCAGGCCCCTACCGCGTGAGTTAGATCGCGCATGAGGCGAGGTTTCAACCCCTGAAGTATGAGTCCATTCGCTCTCTTGGCTTGTCCATTCGACTGCGGGTGCGCCGCAGAGGCGTAATCGACCCGAGTGCCCTAGGTGTAACAGAACTCGCGGAAATCATCCGAGTCGAAGTTAGACCTGTTGTTCGGTGATGATGCTGTGTGGGACTCCGAATCTGAAGATAATCTCCTTGATGAATTGAATCGCAGTGGCCAAGTCCAGCTTCCTTATGGGTTTGGCCTTGATCCACTTTGGTGAACTTGTCCACTGCCACCAACAGGTGCATGAAGCCACTCGCCCCGGTCCAGAGAGGGCCGACCATATCAAGTCCCCAGACGGCGAACGACCAGGTGAGGGGAATAGTCTTCAGGGCGAATGCCGGCTTGTGTGACTGGTTCGCATAGAACTGGCACTCGACGCATTGATCCACTATGTCTCGGGTGGCTTCATTGGCTCGGGGCCAATAGAATCCGACTCTGAATGCTTTGGCGACCAAGGTCCGAGAGGATGCATGGTGACCACAGGTTCCTGAGTGAATCTCTTATAGAATTTGTTGACCTTCCTCCGGTGATATGCACCACTGAGTGACTCCGGTCGTGCTCTTCTTGTACAATTGGTCTCCCATGACGGTGAAAGCCTTGGATCGACGGATGATCTGTCGAGCTTCATCCTCATCTTCTGGGAGTTCTTGTCGGAGCAGGTACGCCAGGTACAGCTCTGTCCACTCGGGAGTGATGACAAGGATCTCTTGAACCAGATCAATTATTGCAGGAATGTCTACTTCAGTCGGATTGGAAGGACCAACTGGTTGCGGGGGCTCCTCCATAAAAGGATCTTCCTTGATTGTGGGCGAGTGTAAGTGTTGAAGAAACACATTCTTGGGCACCGTTTTTCGAGTGGAGCCCATCTTGGCCAGGTCGTCAGCTGCTTGGTTCTTGAGTCGCGGCACATGATGGAGCTCCAGCCCTTCAAAGTGTTTTTCTAGTTTTCTAATGGCGTTGCAGTAGCCAGTCATTGCCGGGCTACGGATATCCCATTCCTTCATGACTTGATTCACCACTAGGTCCGAGTCACCATAGACCATCAGTTAGCGAATTCCCAGAGAAATTGCCATTCGCAGTCCATACAAAAGAGCTTCGTACTCAGCTTCGTTGTTGGAGGAGTCGAAGTGGATCTGAAGTACATAGCTAAGACGATCACCTTTAGGAGACACCAATACCACCCCGGCCCCAGAGCCATGGAGCATCTTGGAGCCATCGAAGAACATCATCCAGTGTTCGGGAACACTCGGGACATGCTGTTCTTGCTCAATACATTCGGCCAGGAAATCTACCAGGGCTTGTGACTTGATGGCCTTCTTGGCTTCAAATCTGATATCCAGTGGAAGGAGCTCAATGGCCCACTTGGCCACTCGGCCAGTGGCATCTCTATTGTTCATGATCTCAGATAGAGGGGCATCACTTATCACTGTGATCGAGTGTTCTTGAAAATAATGCGCCACCTTCTTTGCAGTTAGATAAATTCCATATACTAGCTTCTGATAATGCGGATACCTTTGCTTGGAAGGTGGACTTCAGAGATGTAGTAGACCGGTCATTGGAGCTTGAAGGCTTTGCCTTGTTCTTCCCATTCCACAGTGAGGACCGTGCTAACAACTTGGCTCGTAGCCGTGATGTATAAGAGCAAGGGCTCCTTGCTGCTCGGAGCAGCTAGCACCGGCTGGGTGGAAAGTAGGGCTTTAAGTTCCTGGAACGCAGCCTGCGCTTCGGGAGTGCACTCGAACCTGTCAGACTTCTTCATCAATCGGTAAAGCGGCAGGGCCTTTTCACCGAGTCTTGAGATGAACCTACTCAGGGCCGCTAAGCAGCCTGTGAGGCGTTGTACATCGTGTAGACGTTCCGGTTGTTTCATTCGGACGATTGCTCCTATCTTCTCGGGATTGGCCGATCCCTCGTTCGGAAATGAGGAAACCGAGTAACTTGCCTGCTGGCACGCCGAATGTACACTTCGTTGGGTTGAGCTTGATGCCGAAAGCGCGTAAGTTCGCAAAAGTTTCACCGAGGTCGGTCAGGAGGTCGGAACCTTTCCTGGACTTAACCACGATGTCATCCATATAAGCTTCTACGTTCTGACTGATCTGCTTCCGTAAGCACTTCTGGATCATACGCTGGAATGTGGCCCCAACATTTTTTAACCCAAATGGCATCATGATATAACAAAAACACCCGAATGGGGTGATGAACGATGTTTTTATTTCATCAGGGCCGTACAATCGGATCTGATGGTAACCGGAGTACGCATCCAGAAATGACAACCGCTCACATCCGGCAGTAGAATCTACTATCTGATCTATGCGAGGGAGAGGGAAATGATCCTTCGGGCAGGCCTGTTTGATGTGCCTAAAATCTACACACATTCGGAGAGACTTGTCTTTCTTCGGCACCAGGACGACGTTGGCGAGCCACTCGGAGTGGTACACCTCTCGGATGAATTCGGTGGCTAAGAGTCGCGCTATCTCCTCGCCAATCGCCTTACGCTTCTCGGTGGAAGATCTCTGAAGATGCTCCTCGACAGGCTTCATCGTCGAATCGACATGGAGTCTGTGCTCGGCCAGTTCCCTGGGAACACCCGGCATGTCAGAAGGCCCCCATGCGAAGATGTCCCAGTTCTCACGGAGGAACTAGACGAGCGCGGCTTCCTATTTGCTATCTAGGGTGGTTGAGATGTTGGTCGGGGCAGCAGTCGGATCCTCAGGGTGGACATGCACCGGCTTCGTCTCTCATGCCGACTAGAAAGCGGATTCCACAGTCGGCTTCTTGGACTTCAATAGTTCGCCCGAATCCACCGCCTTCTTGTATTCGTCCAGCTCGGCCTTCGCCATCTGCTTGTCAGCAATCTGGGAACCCTTCTGGAGGCATTCTTCGGCCAACTTCCGATTGCCTGTGATGGTGATCACGCTTTTCGGCCCTGGCATCTTGAGTTTAAGATACACGTAACATGGACGGGCCATAAAACATGCGTAGGCAGGCCTACCTAGGATGGCATGATAAGCGCTTCGGAAGTCCACCACCTCGAAAGTCAGCCGTTCTGTTCAGAAGTTCTTCTCCTTGCTGAATACGACGTCAAGGGCGATCTGGCCGAGTGATTTGGCTTTCTTCCCAGGGATTACCCCGTGGAACTGCATGTTGCTCTTGCTGAGACGGGTCATCGGGATGCCCATCGCCTCCAATGTGTCGGCATAAATGATATTAAGCCCGCTGTCGCCGTCCATTAGGACTTTGCGCAGTCGGACTCCTCCCACGGCTGGATCTACCACCAAAGCCTGCCGCCCGGGGGTCGGTATGTGAGCCAGGTGGTCCGACTGATCAAAGGTTACTGGTGTCTTGGTCCAGTCGAGATATTTGGTGACAGTCAGAACTGCCATGTTGACCTCTCGGTTGATGACCTTGAGGCGACTCTTGCTTTCGACGTCGGCGAAAATCATGAGGACGTTCTCGACGTTGGGGTACCCAGAAGTACCCTTGTCTCCGTCGTCATCGTCAGCATCCTTGTCCCCAGAGGAATCTTGCCGCATCTCTTGCTTCAGGAGTCGACACCCATAGTGGTGTGTTTGGGCAAAATCAAATTGCCCTCTTCATCCTTCTTCGTGTGGATCTGACAAGGTTGGTCGAGGATGTTGCTCTTCAAGGTGACTTGCTTCTTCCCCTTCCAATCCTTTTTCTGCTTTTGGGAGCTCTTTTTGCCTTGGCTGGCCAGAGCCACGGCCTCGGCACTCCCTCCGGCATCCGCTTTCCGCTTGTGCTTCTTGCCCTTGTTCTCCGACTGATGAGCATCGCCTGCTTGACTTTTACCGCTCCTCAGTCGGTCCTCTTCTTCACCATTGGCGTACCGGTTGGCTATCTCCATAGCCCGACTGATAGTTGGGGTCACAGTTCGACCGAACTTCATGTTCAGCTCCCGATACCTAACTCCGGCCTTGAAGGCGCAGATTGCCTGGTGCTCGGTGACGTTCTCCACCATATTGTGTAGAGTGGTCCACCGCTGGATATACTCTCGGAGAGTCTCATTCTATCTCTGCACACAGTACTGCAACTCGGCCAAACCTCATGCTCTCTTGTATGTGCCTTCAAAAGTCTTGACGAATACCTTTTCCAGATCATCCCAGCAGAAAATGCTACCCGGCGGGAGATGTGTTAGCCAAGCCCGAGCGGAGCCCTCTAGCATCAGCAGAAAATGCTTCATGGCCACATTATCGTTGCCGCTGCCGATCTGGACTGCCACTCGGTAATCTTATAACCAAATTTCAGGCTTGGATTCGCCAGTGAACTTGGTGATCCCCGTGGGCAACCTGAAGTTGTTGGGAATCTCAGCTGCTCGTATGTAACGGCTGAAGCACTCGGGACCTGATGGTACGGAACCACTCGGCACGTCGTGATCTTGGCCTTCTCGCAGGGCCCGGCCTCTGTCGACCAGGTTCTGAGCGAGAACAGATCTCGCGTTGAACATCGGGTCTCGAGTGTCTCTTGACAGACGAGTAGGACTCGGTCTGTGGTCACCGCCATGCGTCCGTCTGTCATCGTAGGGCTGGCGCCCGTACGCGACATCCCGTGGTGGAGGCATCAGGGCATGATCGTAGTCATCGTTATGCCAGGGCAACGCAACTCGATCGCGCCTCCGATCTTCGTGATGATCTCTAGAGGAAGAAGTGGCTCGGCGTCTGCCCGAACCGAGTGGACTATGGGCTGACTGGACGGTCTCCGCACGCACGGATGCACTATGGATCCGGTCTCTGGACTGGGACACCGCCGCATTCTGCGATAGTGCTGTCTTGAGGAGCACCTGGATCTGACGAATCCCTTCTCTGGCCGAAGAGCCAGAGGGTTGGATGGAATCCGCGATCTGAGTGGCGGCTGCTAGGTTTTGCAACGGAGTACTAAGGACTTGATACTTACGAGGTTGGTCACTCGAGTAGAGCCGGCGTTTGTGCCGACTAGAACTGGGTTGACAGTGCTCGCGTTCGTCTAGCTCCCTCTGAAGCCGTTCGAGGCGATCGCGCTCGGCCAGAGTGGCCAGGCGAGTCGACTCCATGGCTAACGCTTCGGGAGTCGTCCCGGTGATGGGAGTGTTCAGGAGCTGGTCGTTCCTGCGGCGGAGTTCCTCCCGCTGCTCCCGAGTGAGAGCCTGAGGTACATACGGCTCGTGGCCCGGGAGGCCGCCATCGGTGTTGACATGGGACGTACTCGCACGGCCGTATTTGGGCTTTGTGTAGCCTGGGGGTACGCGGTGCTCGGAGTTATCCGCCATGAGAATCTCGACGGTCGACTCGATGCTTCCGGACTCGGACTCTTCTGAGGAATCGCCGAGTGGTCCGTTGGAGAAGTCGAGGGCGGGCTCATCGAACTCGATGGCCGCCATTTGTTCCGCCGCCGCCTGAGTGGCGACAGCGTGCTTGATCCAGCGTTGCAGCCGTGAACGCCCGGAGCGCTTGCGACGACGCATAGCGGTGGGATGGGCAACCACTCGGTATGGAGCCGGGCTGACAGAGAAGGACTCCGTAGGAGGAAGCACGGAAGTGCGTCACGCCGTGGACGGGCAATGCCTCCACGTCCAGCGGGGCCTCACGTAGCCACGCTGAGTCGTCGGCAATGAAGGAGATCGTCCCGAAGCGGATTTCGCCGCCGACTGACATGATGTTGATGAAGAAATCCACCTACACCATGAAATTTTGCTAGATGCCTAGCCCCACGGTGGGCGCCAACTGTCGGGGTTATGATCCTGACAATGAGTACTAGGGGTACGAATAAGGGGGGCAGAGACTAGCTACGGCGTAGGTGTAACACTCGGTGTTTAACAAGTTCAGGCCCCTCACTCGGTGGAAGTAAAAGCCCTACGTCTCGTGCCCTAAGGCTTGCTTTGATTTGATAGATATGGTTACAAAGATTGCCCTCTCCCGGCTATGGAGAGGGGAGCAACTTATATAGAGTGTGTCGCAGCCCCATGTCTCCCACGCCGTCGGGGTAATTAATGTCATTGAATAAGACAGATACTAGTGTAATGAGCCTCTACTACAGCAGTTACAGGTAACGGTAGCTATAACTCTATTTAGTCGACGACTTAGGATTCTTCGACCGTTGTAGCTCCTACGGCGCCTTCTTGTCCAGTACGTCTGAGTGGTAGTTCGTCTGCCGAGTGACCTGTAGTTGTCCGAGTGCTGTAGAGCCGCCCGAGTGAACCTCCTAGTGCATGCATCCGAATGTTGGTGTCATCCAGGGACCTACCTATGATGGTGATGGGCCCCTTGTGGGTCCCAAATGATGGGTCCTTGACCCTATCTGTAATAGGTGACCGCATCACCCGCCGCTCGCCATGGACAACGACCTAGATGTCGCCGCCGGCCTCGCCTCCCTCGCCTCGTCCGGCATCATGACCGCCCCCTCCGGCAAAGGCAAGCCCTGCGCCTCCCGCAAGACTTCCACTGCGCCCAAGCCGAAGAAGAAGTTGATGCCCGAGGAGCGGGCCAGGGAGTCGGCGAAGAGAAAAGGCCAGAGGCACGCGGCGGACGCAAGGGACGAAGCCATCGCCGCGGCCGCCATCGCCATCGCCGCGCAGCATGAGGACACCAACGCCCGCATCACGGCGGCATCGAGGGAGGCGCTGATGTACCTAGGGTTAAACCCAGGCCAGCACAGGCTCCTCAACGCCGCCGTGGCAGCGGCTAGCACCGGCTCGTCGGCGTTTCCTCGGATGGTGCTGCCAAAGTCGCCCCGCGCGTCGGCGACTCATCCGATCCCCCGCTTCCACGTCTACCCGCAAGCCTCCCGACTCTCCGGGAAATGCTCGCCGGAGGTGAGTGTGGTGGCGCCTTCCATGCCCGTTCCCATCAACCTCAACGCCACACTGGTAGCCGGTGGCTCGTCATCCGGTGGGGGGAGGAAACGCCCGCGGGAGATGCCAGCTGACATGCTCTCCGGCGCCCGCAACCTATTCGACAGAATGCCGGCGGCCGGCGATGACAACACGGCCAACCGTTTCATGCAGAACATCATCTTCGATGGTTGTGCGACAGCGGCCCACTGGCGGTGCCGCCGTGGCTGCCTACGATCCTGATGAGACACAAAGCCAGGACGGCCGAGGGTCGTTCACGCCGTCGACCTTTGATCAAACTGGCATGGATGCAGCCTTCATGCGAGATTTGGTCGGCCGGGACCTTGATGGCTTCCCGCTCGACCACGAGTTTCCGGAGGACTACGGCCTCGAGGAAGAGGATGAGTTGGACATCGACGGGGAGCCTTTGTTTGAGGACGAGCTCGCCAACCAAGCCACCGGGGCGAAGCCGAAGCGCAAGAGCAGGCGGACGAAGGCATACACGGCGGCCGAGGACAAGCTCCTTTGTGAGTGTTGGAGGGACATTGGGCAAGACCTCAAGGTCAGCGCCGAACAAAAGGCATCAACCTTTTGGACTAGTGTGCATCGTGAGTTCCATGAACGCAAGAAGTTTCCATCGTACCAAATGCAAAGCAAGCGCGGGTGGGTATCCATTTCAAAGCGATGGAAAGTGATCCAACTGAAGGAAATATGCCCTAGAGGCAATAATAAAGTTGTTATTTTATATTTCTTTATTCATGATAAATGTTTATTATTCATGCTAGAATTGTATTGATCGGAAACCTAAATACATGTGTGAATACATAGACAAACGCTGTGTCCCTAGTGAGCCTCTACTTGACTAGCTCATTGATCAAAGATGGTTATGGTTTCCTAACTATGGACATGAGTTGTCATTTGATAACGGGATCACATCATTAGGAGAATGATGTGATGGACAAGACCCATCCGTTAGCTTAGCATAATGATCGTTCAGTTTTATTGCTACTGCTTTCTTCATGTCAAATACATATTCCTTCGACTATGAGATTATGCAACTCCCGGATACTGGAGGAATGCCTTGTGTGCTATCAAACGTCACAACGTAATTGGGTGATTATAAAGATGCTCTACAGGTATCTCCGAAGGTGTCTGTTGGGTTGGCATAGATTGAGATTAGGATTTGTCACTCCGAGTATCGGAGAGGTATCTTTGGGCCCTCTCGGTAATGCACATCATAAGAAGCCTTGCAAGCAAAGTGACTTAGTCACAGGATGATGTATTACGGAACGAGTAAAGAGACTTGCCGGTAACGAGATTGAACTAGGTATAAAGATACCGACGATCGAATCTCGGGCAAGTAACATATCGATGGACAAAGGGAATAACGTATTTTGTCATAACAGTTCAACCGATAAAGATCTTCGTAGAATATGTGGGAGCCAATATGAGCATCCAGGTTCCGCTATTGGTTATTGACCGGAGAAGTGTCTCGGTCATGTCTACATAGTTCTCGAACCCGTAGGGTCCGCACGCTTAACGTTCGATGACGATTTAGTATTATATGAGTTATGTGATTTGGTGACCGAATGTTGTTCGGAGTCCCTGTTGAGATCACAGACATGACGAGGAGTCTCGAAATGGTCGAGAGGTAAAGATTGATATATAGGACGATGGTATTCGGACACCAGAAGTGTTCCGGAGGGTACCGGGTACATATCGGGTCACCGGAAGGGGTTCCGGGCACCCCCGGCAAAAGATATGGGCCTAATGGGCCAAGAGGGAAAATGCAGCCGCCAGCAGGGGCTGCTGCGCCCCCCATATGGGCCGCACCAGAGGAGAAGGAAAGAGGGAAATAGAGAAGGAAGGGGAGGGATTCGGCCTCCCCCTTCCTTCCCTCCTCCCTCCTCTTTCCTTCCCCCTCCGGTAAATAAGGAAGGGGGGCCGAATTGGGATAGGACCCCTCCTACTTGGGGCTCCCCATGGTTGTTCCCTTCCCCCTCCCACCTATATATACATGGGGAGGGGGCGCCTAGTACACACACCAACAACGGTTAGCCGTGTGCGGCGCCTCCCTCCACAGATTACACCCTCGGTCATATCTTCGTAGTGCTTAGACGAAGCCCTGCCGGATCACTTCACCATCACTGTCACCACGCCGTTGTGCTGACGGAACTCATCTACTTCCTCGACACTTTGCTAGATCAAGAGTTCGAGGGACGTCATCGAGCTGAACGTGTGCAGAACTCGGAGGTGCCATACGTTCGGTGCTTGATCGGTCAGAACGAGAAGAAGTTCAACTACATCAACCGCGTTGTCAAACACTTCCGCTTTCGGTCTACGAGGGTACGTAGACATACTCTCCCCTTCTCGTGGCTATGCATCTCCTAGATAGATCTTGCGTGAGCGTAGGAAACTTTTTGAAATTGCATGCTACGTTTCCCAACAGTGGTATCAGAGCCAAGTCTATGCGTAGATGATATGCACAAGTAGAACACAAAGAGTTGTGGGCGGTGATAGTCATACTGCTTACCACCAACGTCTTATTTTGATTCGGCGGTATTGTTGGATGAAGCGGCCCGGACCAACCTTACATGACCACGTTCATGAGACTGGTTCCACCGACAGACATGCAACTAGTTTTGCATAAAGGTGGCTGGCGGGTGTCTGTTTCTCCTACTTTAGTTGAATCAAATTTGACTACGGCCGGTCCTTGTTGAAGGTTAAAACAACAAAATTGATAAATCACCGTTGTGGTTTTGATGCGTAGGTAAGAACGGTTCTTGCTAGAAGCCCGTAGCAGCCACGTAAAACTTGCAACAACAAAGTAGAGGACGTCTAACTTGTTTTTCCAGGGCATGTTGTGATGTGATATGGTCAAGACATGATGTGATATACATTGTTGTATGAGATGATCATGTTTTGTAAAAGTTATCGGCAACTGGCAGGAGCCTTATGGTTGTCGCTTTATTGTATGAAATGCAAACGCCATGTAATTGCTTTACTTTATCACTATGCGTTAGCGATAGTTGTAGAAGCAATAGTTGGTGAGACGACCACGACGCAATGATGGAGATCAAGGTGTCGAGCCGGTGACGATGGAGATCATGACGATGCTTTGGAGATGGAGATCAAAAGCACAAGATGATGATGGCCATATCATGTCACATATTTTGATTGCATGTGATGTTTATCCTTTATGCATATTATTTTGCTTAGAACGACGGTAGCATTATAAGATGATCCCTTCACTAAATTTCAAGGTATAAGTGCTCTCCCTGAGTATGCACCGTTGCGATAGTTCGTCGTGTTGAGACTGTTTTGCACATGCGGAATACTCGGGTTAAACTTGACGAGCCTAGCATGTACAGACATGGCCTCGGAACACTGGAGACCGAAAGGTCAAATGTGAATCATATAGTAGATATGATCAACATTGAGATGTTCACCATTGATGACTACTCCATCTCACGTGATGATCGGACATGGTTTAGTTGATTTGGATCACGTATCATTTAGATGACTTGAGGGATGTCTATCTAAGTGGGAGTTCTTAAGTAATTTGATTAATTGAACCTAATTTATCATGAACTTAGTCCTGATAGTTTTTGCATATCTATGTTGTAGATCAATGGCCCGTGCTACCATTCCCTTGAATTTTAATGCGTTCCTAGAGAAAGCTAAGTTGAAAGACGATGGTAGCAACTACACGGACTGGGTTCGTAACTTGAGCATTATCCTCATTGCTGCACAGAAGAATTATGTCCTTGATGCACCGCTAGGTGAAAGGCCTGCTGCAGGAGCAGATGCTGATGTTATGAACGTCTGGCAAGCTCGATCTGATGACTACTCGATAGTTCAGTGTGCCATGCTTTACGGCTTAGAATCGGGACTTCAAAGACGTTTTGAACGTCATGGAGCATATGAGATGTTCCAAGAGTTGAAGTTAATATTTCAAGCAAATGCCCGAGTTGAGAGATATGAAGTCTCCAACAAGTTCTATAGCTGCAAGATGGAGGAGAACAATTCTGTCAGTGAACACATACTCAGAATGTCTGGATATCATAATCACTTGACTCAGCTGGGAGTTAATCTTCCAGATGATAGTGTTATTGACAGAGTTCTTCAATCACTGCCACCAAGCTACAAAGGCTTCGTGATGAACTATAATATGCAAGGGATGGAGAAGACAATTCCCGAGCTCTTCGCAATGCTCAAAGCTGCGGAGGTAGAAATCAAGAAGGAGCATCAAGTGTTGATGGTTAACAAGACCACTAGTTTCAAGAAAAAGGGCAAGGGAAAGAAGGGGAACTTCAAGAAGAATGGCAAGCAAGTTGCCACTCCCGGGAAGAAGCCCAAAGCTGGACCCAAGCCTGAAACTGAGTGCTTCTACTGCAAAGGGACTAGTCACTGGAAGCGGAACTGCCCCAAGTATTTGGCGGATAAGAAGGATGGCAAAGTGAACAGAGGTATATTTGATATACATGTTATTGATGTGTACCTTACTAATGCTCGTAGTAGCACCTGGGTATTTGATACTGGTTCGGTTGCTCATATTTGTAACTCGAAATAGGAGCTATGGATTAAACGGAGATTGGCTAAGGACGAGGTGACGATGCGCGTCGGGAATGGTTCCAAGGTCGATGTGATCGCCGTCGGCACGCTACCTCTACATCTACCTTCGGGATTAGTTTTAGACCTGAATAATTGTTATTTGGTGCCAGCGTTGAGCATGAACATTATATCTGGATCTTGTTTAGTGCGAGACGGCTATTCATTTAAATCAGAGAATAATGGTTGTTCTATTTATATGAGTAATATCTTTTATGGTCATGCACCCTTGAAGAGTGGCCTATTTTTGTTGAATCTCGATCGTGGTGATACACATATTCATAATATTGATGCCAAAAGATGCAAAGTTGATAATGATAGTGCAACATATTTGTGGCACTACTGTTTGGGTCATATTGGTGTAAAGCGCATGAAGAAACTCCATGCAGATGGGCTTTTGGAATCACTTGATTATGAATCATTTGATACTTGCGAACCATGCCTCATGGGCAAGATGACTAAAACTCCGTTCTCCGGAACAATGGAGCGAGCTAATGACTTATTGGAAATAATACATACCGATGTGTGCGGTCCGATGAGTGTTGAAGCACGCGGTGGGTATCATTATTTTCTGACCTTCACAGATGATTTTAGCAGATATGGGTATATCTACTTGATGAAACATAAGTCTGAAACATTTGAAAAGTTCAAAGAATTTCAGAGTGAAGTAGAAAATCATCGTAACAAGAAAATAAAGTTTCTACGATCTTATCGCGGAGGCGAATATTTGAGTTACGAGTTTGGCCTTCATTTAAAACAATGTGGAATAGTTTCACAACTCATGCCACTTGGAACACCACAGCGTAATGGTGTGTCCGAACGTCGTAACCGTACTTTATTAGATATGGTGCGATCTATGATGTCTCTTACCGATTTACCACTATCGTTTTGGGGTTATGCATTAGAGACAGCTACATTCACGTTAAATAGGGCACCGTCTAAATCCGTTGAGACCACACTGTATGAACTATGGTTTGGCAAGAAACCTAAGCTGTCGTTTCTTAAAGTTTGGGGTTGCGACACTTATGTCAAAAGGCTTCAGCCTGATAAGCTCGAACCCAAATCGGAGAAGTGCGTCTTCATAGGATACCCTAAGGAAACAATTGGGTGCACTTTCTACCATAGATCCGAAGGCAAGATCTTTGTTGCCAAGAATGGAACCTTTCTAGAGAAGGAGTTTCTCTCGAAAGAAGTGAGTGGGAGGAAAGTAGAACTTGATGAGGTAATCGTACCTTCTCTCGAATTGGAAAGTAGTTCATCAGAGAAAACCGTTCCCGTGATGCCTACACCAACTAGAGAAGAAGCTAATGATGATGATCATGAAACTTCAGATTAAGTTACTATAGAACCTCGTAGGTCAACCAGAACACGATCCACACCAGAGTGGTACGGGAATCCTGTACTGGAAGTCATGTTACTAGACCAAGGCGAACCTACGAACTATGAAGAAGCTATGATGAGCCCAGATTCCGACAGATGGCTTGAGGCCATGAAATCTGAGATAGGATCCATGTATGAAAATAAAGTGTGGACTTTGGTGGACTTGCCCGATGATCGGCGAGCCATAGAGAATAAATGGATCTTCAAGAAGAAGACTGACACCGATGGTAATGTTACTATCTACAAAGCTCGACTTGTCGCAAAAGGTTTTCGACAAGTTCAAGGAGTTGACTACGATGAGACTTTCTCACCCGTAGCGATGCTTAAGTCCGTCCGAATCATGTTAGCAATTGCCGCATTTTATGATTATGAAATCTGGCAAATGGACGTCAAAACTGCATTCCTTAATGGATTTCTTAAAGAAGAGTTGTATATGATGCAACCAGAAGGTTTTGTCGATCCTAAAGGTGCTAACAAAGTGTGCAAGCTCCAGCAGTCCATCTATGGACAGGTGCAAGCATCTCGGAGTTGGAATATATGCTTTGATGAGGTGATCAAAGCATATGGTTTTATACAGACTTTCGGAGAAGCCTGTATTTACAAGAAAGTGAGTGGGAGATCTGTAGCATTTCTAATATTATATGTGGATGACATATTGTTGATTGGAAATGATGTAGAATTTCTGGATAGCATAAAAGGATACTTGAATAAGAATTTTTCAATGAAAGACCTCGGTGAAGCTGCTTATATATTGGGCATCAATATCTATAGGGATAGATCGAGACGCTTAATAGGACTTTCACAAAGCACATACCTTGATAAAGTTTTGAAGAAGTTCAAAATGGATCAGTCAAAGAAAGGGTTCTTGCCTGTGTTGCAAGGTGTGAAGTTGAGTAAGACTCAATGCCCGGCCACTGCAGAAGATAGAGAGAAAATGAAATTCATTCCCTATGCTTCAGCCATAGGTTCTATCATGTATGCTATGCTGTGTACCAGACCTGATGTGTGCCTTGCCATAAGTTTGGCAGGGAGGTACCAAAGTAATCCAGGAGTGGATCACTGGACAGCGGTCAAGAACATCCTGAAGTACCTGAAAAGGACTAAGGATATGTTTCTTGTTTATGGAGGTGACAAAGAGCTCGTAGTAAATGGTTACGTCGATGCTAGTTTTGACACTAATCCGGATGACTCTAAGTCACAAACCGGATACGTATTTATATTGAATGATGGAGCTATCAGTTGGTGCAGTTCCAAGCAGAGCGTCGTGACAGGATCTACGTGTGAAGCAGAGTACATAGCTGCTTCGGAAGCAGCAAATGAAGGAGTCTGGATGAAGGAGTTCATATCCGATCTAGGTGTAATACCTAGTGCATCGGGTCCAATGAAAATCTTTTGTGACAATACTGGAGTAATTGCCTTAGCGAAGGAATCCAGATTTCACAAAAGAACCAAACACATCAAGAGACGCTTCAACTCCATCCGTGATCAAGTCAAGGAGGGAGACATAGAGATTTGCAAAATACATACGGATCTGAATGCAGCAGACCCGTTGACTAAGCCTCTTCCACGAGCAAAACATGATCAGCACCAAGACTCCATGGGTGTTAGAATCATTACAATGTAATCTAGATTATTGACTCTAGTGCAAGTGGGAGACTGACGGAAATATGCCCTAGAGGCAATAATAAAGTTATTATTTTATATTTCCTTATTCATGATAAATGTTTATTATTCATGCTAGAATTGTATTGATCGGAAACCTAAATACATGTGTGAATACATAGACAAACACTGTGTCCCTAGTGAGCCTCTACTTGACTAGCTCATTGATCAAAGATGGTTAGGGTTTCCTAACCATGGACATGAGTTGTCATTTGATAACAGGATCACATCATTAGGAGAATGATGTGATGGACAAGACCCATCTGTTAGCTTAGCATAATGATCGTTCAGTTTTATTGCTACTGCTTTCTTCATGTCAAATACATATTCCTTCGACTATGAGATTATGCAACTCCCGGATACCGGAGGAATGCCTTGTGTGCTATCAAACGTCACAACGTAATTGGGTGATTATAAAGATGCTCTACAGGTATCTCCGAAGGTGTCTGTTGGGTTGGCATAGATCGAGATTAGGATTTGTCACTCCGAGTATCGGAGAGGTATCTCTGGGCCCTCTCGGTAATGCACATCATAAGAAGCCTTGCAAGCAAAGTGACTTAGTCACAGGATGATGTATTACGGAACGAGTAAAGAGACTTGCCGGTAACGAGATTGAACTAGGTATAAAGATACCGACGATCGAATCTCGGGCAAGTAACATACCGATGGACAAAGGGAATAACGTATGTTGTCATAACAGTTCGACCGATAAAGATCTTCGTAGAATATGTGGGAGCCAATATGAGCATCCAGGTTCCGCTATTGGTTATTGACCGGAGAAGTGTCTCGGTCATGTCTACATAGTTTTCGAACCCGTAGGGTTCGCACGCTTAACGTTCGATGACGATTTAGTATTATATGAGTTATGTGATTTGGTGACCGAATGTTGTTCGGAGTCCCGGATGAGATCACGGACATGACAAGGAGTCTCGAAATGGTCGAGAGGTAAAGATTGATATATAGGACGATGGTATTCGGACACCGGAAGTGTTCCGGAGGGTACCGGGTACATATCGGGTCACCGAAAGGGGTTTCAGGCACCCCCCGGCAAAAGATATGGGCCTAATGGGCCAAGAGGGAAAATGCAGCAGCCAGCAGGGGCTACTGCGCCCCCATATGGGCCGCACCAGAGGAGAAGGAAAGAAGGAAAGAGAGAAGGAAGGGGAGGGATTCGGCCTCCCCCTTCCTTCCCTCCTCCCTCCTCTTTCCTTCCCCCTCCAGTAAATAAGGAAGGGGGGCGAATTGGGATAGGACCCCAAGTAGGATTCCTCCTACTTGGGGCGCCCCATGGCTGTTCCCTTCCCCCTCCCACCTATATATACATGGGGAGGGGCCGCCTAGTACACACACCAACAACTGTTAGCCGTGTGCGGCGCCCCCCTCCACAGATTGCACCCTCGGTCATATCTTCGTAGTGCTTAGGCGAAGCCCTGCGCGGATCACTTCACCATCACTGTCACCACGCCGTTGTGCTGACGGAACTCATCTACTTCCTCGACACTTTGCTGGATCAAGAGTTCGAGGGACGTCATCGAGCTGAACGTGTGCAGAACTCGGAGGTGCCGTACGTTCGGTGCTTGATCGGTCGGAACGAGAAGAAGTTCGACTACATCAACCGCGTTGTCAAACGCTTCCGCTTTCGGTCTACGAGGGTACGTAGACATATTCTCCCCTTCTCGTTGCTATGCATCTCCTAGATAGATCTTGCGTGAGCGTAGGAAAATTTTTGAAATTGCATGCTACGTTTCCCAACACCAACAAGAGTGCAACAAGTTTTGTGCCACTTTTGAGAGCATCAAGTCACGCCCCGTGAGCAGCATCGGCATGCAAGACATGGTATGCATGCAAGCGCCCTCTTTTTGTGTCATTCCGTTTATGCTTCCATGTCCATTGCCATATCCATTTGCCAATATGCTTGCATGCAATTCATTTGTAGGCATTCCAAGCTTTGGAGGCCTTCAAAGTCCAACACGATGGCAAGTCCTTCAACCTCTCCCATTCTTGGAGGGTCGTCAAAGACGAGGAGAAGTTCAAGGCGCAATATGACGCCCTCATGGCGCGTGGAGGGAAAAAAGCCGTGGAGGAGGTTGGGGAGGGCGAGAAGGCACGGCCGCGGGGGAAGACCAACTCCAAGAAGGAGGACAAGCGGGATGCGGCGTCGATCGCCTTGATAGCAACCGTGGAGGGCATGATGACCAAGAAGGACTCAAGGGAGGAGAAGCGCCGGCAAGACAAGGAAGAGCAAATGAACGCCTTCATGGAGATCCAAAGGAGGCTTGAGATGAAGGCGGAGAAGCAAACGAGGATGCTTGAGATGGAGGCGGAGAAGCAAGCCAAGATGCTAGAGATCGAGGCCGCCAATGCCAAGACCAAAGCGAAAGAAGTGGCTCTCGCTAGCATGATGACGGGGGTGGAGATCATGAAGGTGGATCTCAACACCGTGTCGCCAAGGAAGAGGCCGTGGTTCGAGAAGATACAGGCCGACATGCTCAAGTTCGACGACGAGTGATCTATGGCGGCGAGCGCCATCCTTTTTTGTATGCCGGCAAGTGTGCTGGCATGACCACGACCGTGATGGCGTGGTCGAACTCCCGTCCCTTTTTGTGTGCTGGCATATGTGCCGGCCGCTGGTAAGTGCGTCAGCATGAACTGTGTGATGGTTTTTAAAGCTGGCATTGTATGCCGGCCGCTGGCATGGTGCCGGCATGAACTTTGAGTGACGACATGGCCGCTGGAATGATCTATGGCCGTGGGCCTTTTTCAAATTTGTGCGCGGACATGAAATGGGTCGCGGGCGTTGGACACACTGCCGACCCAAACAGACAAAAAAGGGACAAAAATGTCGTCCGTTTAGATCGGCGCGTTGGAGTTGCTCTAAAGTATTGGAACCTCTAAAAAAAGCTAAAAGATTGGAGCAATGTCAATTCCTCGCAAGTTGAGGATCCACCTGCTTCTCACGCGAGACTCTGCTTTCCCCTTTCTCCACAAGAGGCGAGGCGAGGCGAAGGAGGCCACCGTTTCTCTTCCGGCGTCGGACAGCAAGCCTGGGGGCTCTCTCCTCTCCACAAGAGGCGAGGCGAGGCGAAGGAGGCCACCGTTTCTCTTCCGGCGTCGGACAGCAAGCCTGGGGGCTCTCTCCTCCGTCTGCGGCCACAGCAACGGAAGGATCAGGGAGCCCCGGGTTTCGCTCCGGTCTTGTAGATACGGATAGGGCTATGGTTTGGTGGGGCGTCACCGTGGTGCATGCGCCGCGTCGACAAGCTGCCGGACGTGTCTTCCCGCCGGCCCTCTGCCACTCTTGGTTTTGTTCAGCAAATGAAACAACTCCCAGTCCCAGGCGATGCCCTTTTGATCTAAAAGAATAACTTCCCACGAGGATCCAAATGAATAACAAAACGGCTACAATGCCTAACTGTTCCCATCTTAAGAGATACTACTACACATACCGCAAAAAAGGCTAGGGAGACAATACAAGCATTACAACATTCTGACGGGGGTTTTAGCTAGCACCCTAACAACACCTGTACATGTTATTCATCTAATTATTACCACTACCTTGGTCCTGCATGAGCGCATTCAGTCTCAGCTTCGAGTGCATATCGGCAGTAGCATGGGAGAAGTCGGTCAGGGCACGGAACAGCTCCGGCAGGTGCGCTCTCAGGATCGAAAGGGATTTCTCCCGAACTTGCTTCGACAGCTTGTTATGAGCTTCGACCTCGTTATCCAGCTTGCTTTTCAAGCTTTCCACGGCGAATCTCTTCTCTGAGATGGCATCCTTCTGGCTTGTCCCCTCGCCGCTCTCCGGATCATCAAATGTCCTGCGCTGTCCATGCTTGTGATACCACTCCTCGAACGCCCGAGCCTTCCGCACGTATTCCTTGTGAATTTGTTCACAAGCCTCTTTCTTCTTCAACTCCTCGTCTTGAACACCTAGTATGGTTTCCAGGACCGCCCGAAAGCTAACGATGGCATGCCTGGCAAGATCATCCGGCAGCTTGGCTAGTTGCTCATTCCATGCTTGGAGGAGAGCCTTTACAGGAGGTTGCTGCACCCTTGGTGGCGATGCTACTTTCTCCTTCAAGCTGCTCTCTATAGGTATAAGGTTCAATTTCAACCAGCTGTAGAGAGCATTTATGTACTCCTTCTGATAGCTCATGAGATCACTGAAGTTTGTGTTCCACTTGTCTACAATATCATGCAGCTGACGCGTGTGGCTGTGGTGATGTGCACTTGTTTCGATGCTGGAATCAGATATGTCAACTGACTTGAGATCCAACACAGTTTTCAGCTGGTTTGCATGATGCATGTGCATATCTTCCCACATTTTTGCCAGCCTGAAAAGAGAGCACCAAATGAAGCTTGTAAAGTTTAGCAGTCATGTTATTTGGCTTTTTACAAGTAATTAAACTAAACAGAAGTAGCTGTGATGAAAAATATTATAACCATGCTAAATTGGAAAATATTATTGATGCACTGGCCAAAGCTCAATATACTTAACTGACTGTAGCTACGGAATTGGAAAAGGCTATCTATGTATACTAACTAGAGGGTTCTTTCGAGCCACCATGATTAATTCTAGAGGAAAGTAAATCTAATCCGTTGAACAAAGGCAATACAAACCGTTCAGATTTATGTGGGTCGATCAAGTCCTGCCCTGATGTAGGAATCCGACCAGTTTACAGCACATTATCTTTACACAACTCACTTACATGTGTCATGTCAAGAAACTGATCCAGGAAAAGGCCACTAGGCGATGCATGAGCGTGTCATTGGCAGACGGAAGGTAAAACCAGAGGTTAATGGGGAGAGTAACAGCCAGTACCGGCCTGATGAGTTACTATTACTATTGTAGCCATCAGTTCATCCTGTGTTTCAGATGCAGGCAGAGTAATCGAATCATGCAGGGACATAATGCACGCAAACTGTTAATCACAAATTGGTCTGACGAATATAAGTCTCTTTCACCATACAGAAAACCAAGGAAACCATTACATATTCTAATAACAATAATGTGAACGTGTTTTAGCTAAATTTGCTACTTTGCATTGCCTATAAATCCGAAGCCACATGCCCATGACAAAAGTATAATAACATGCATATAGTTCCAAAAGGAAAAGCGAGATGCACACGAACGGCGGCCTAATAATAACAAATCGATTTGAGGAATATAATTTCATTTTTGCCATACAACTGACAGAATAAGTATTACATGCTTAAATGATAATATTTAGAATATCCGTAATTATGTTTATGCTACTCTGTCGTTTTCACCATATGTCCTCGTCCCATCATGCACACTGACCAGAAATGAATTAAATCTAAGAGCGAGTTAATGAGAAAAGCAGTATCAATCTGATGCATGACAAAAAAAAAGCATTATGCATCTAAATTACCTATCAGCAAGATCCAGAAGTTTTGGATAAAGTTGATTATCACGGAGATGCTGAATCTCTGAGACAGTTGAATCCATTGATTGCATATCAACTATGTATCTTGTATGCAAATGGGTTACAGCAGCTTTAGTTTTCTCCAGAACCTCAACAGCAGCATTGTTTCTCTTTTGTCTATTTAACAAAGCAACCTTCCGCTGATACTCAAGCTTCATAATCTCACCAGCCTGTGCAATTGAGACATATAAGCTGTATTAGAGGGTAGCAGGTAAAGTTTGGGAACTAAACAGACAGCATGAATTGGTGCAGTATGCTATTGATCTTTAGCTGACTTCACAGTTCAGCCTTGTTTTCATTCAGAAAAGATTTCTCACAGGACATACCAACTGCTGGGTATTGCCAGCTTTATTGTGTCTTAAAACATGTAGACTAACTACTCCTACCACAGTTGTGAGGTGCTTCTATGCTAGTTCAAACAAAAGCTCCAAACAAAAGCTCCATGACAGAAAAAACTAGGTATATCCATCAACTTCGCCTGCTTCATGTCGTAATCAAACAGTTAATACAAAAGGAAGACTCGGCCTATCACGACAATATGTTTCAAGAAATATAGGGCTTGTCCTAACAAAATAACCATTGCAGCAAAAAAAATTGCACGTAACACTAGGGGACTAGGGAGAACGCCATGTATGTTGCATTACACCCGGATTTGCATCACTACCCACTTAACACCAGGTTGAACCTAAAATATTGCACATTGCATCAGGCCCTATTTCACTGTGTTGTCCCTAACAGAACCCACATGTTGGTCCCACAGATATGTGAAATGGGAATCTGGCTCCACAGTTAGGGCTTGTCTTCTACCCTCCTCTCATCGATGCGTTATCAAAAACCTCTCTTACTGGTGGGCCTCAAACTTGGAAGCTAGCGACATACAGAGGTATTGCCACGCATAAAGGATGATCTGATGAAATGACAAGTTGCACTACAGAAAACACAATTCTCCATCCACAAAATGTCCATGTCCAAGTTATGGATATCTGCTTCACCCGCACACATCTTATTTATCGACAACAATCACAGATATGGTGTCTTATTTGGAGGGGCCGCGTCTTGGAAATGGCTTCGAGCTCTACCACCACTACTCGTGAGAAAGAAACAGGGGGAGAAGGTCAAAAATTGGGGAATTTGGGATGGTCAAATGCATGGCATGATACAGCATGGGGCAAGGGGTTGGAGAATGGAAGAGATGCAGCATGCTCGGTGCCATCACAATGACCATGTCAAGCGGGAGCATGTAGAATAAATATATGACATGTGCGGCATATGCCACCCATCAGTGACCGATGGAAACACACATGCAGAGTCACAGGGCATGGTGCCAGTGCAATATCTTTTAGCCCAATTTTATGTTATGTGAGCAATTCTGGACCATGGTGACATAAGGTGGTTTCTCCTTCTACATGGCATTATGCGCAATTTATTATTAAAACTATCTTTGTAGCAAATGTGATGCAGCAATTGGGAACCAGCAACTTTAATGTAAACTTGAATACCATGCTTGGAACGATGTACATAAATTTTAGTAAATACATGCGCACTTGCATGTAGATTCATTCATGCTGAGAGAAAATTCTACATTTGCTTTAACGCCCTATGGGTTTTGAGTACATAATAACCTGATCGTCATATCAACAAGTTTCTTGATGACTCAATACACGTGGAAAAAAGTTTTAAAGCCCTATCAGCATATGATAACATGGCCGGTGCTCACTATATGTTTGTACTTTGTACTCCGTAACTTGGCATGTGAAGATCAGAAGAAGAAAAATCAGCACACTGCCACCTAGTATCTTCATTTTCTACCTCAATAAAGAGCATAAAAATCAGAATATCTTTCCTCAAGAAAAATTACCGAATACTTCTGAGGACGTGACCAGACAGAATTCTGCATGTGGTTATGTGGATTGATAGGTATTATTTGATGTATAAGGTGGTAGATTTTTTGTCTCTTCAACTCTTTTGTATTTCAGAAAGAAGGCTAGAAGAATCATCTTAGCCAACATTGGTTGTTTCAGTAAATCATCATAAACTTAATTCAAAACTACTTCAGAACATAAAAGTTCAAATTAGTAATAATCAAAAGAACGTCACCTTCACTTCGTCATACAGCTTTTTCTCCCAGGCTAAAATTTTGTCTATGACAGTTGCCAGCGTCTCCTCTTCATCATTTTCAAATCCATCCTTCCCATCATCACCATTTTGCATGCCTCTGAAGGATCTATTCCATGTTATTATTTTCATAACTCTGGCAGAATGATCAATATGCCCTGTCAAACATAGTAGTCTTGATTAAAAGAAAGTTGAAGAAATAGTTATTTTACACTCACCTCCTTAAAGAACTGCAGACTAGATATTGCAGAAAACTATGTCACATTAAAATGACTTCCAATGACCAAATTAAGAGCATCTCTAGCAGACCCCTTAAACCACGGAAAACGCGTTTTAAGGGTCGTTTTGAGCTGCGGCCGAACAGACCCCTCAAACTAAAACTGTAAAACCGAATATTCGCTTATATTTTTTTCCCATGTCTTCTTCTTCCTCTCGCCCGTGTCCACGATCAACTAGCTTGCTCCTATGAATCCAGCGGACGACGCACGAAGCGGTCAAATACGAAGCCGCCGGCGTCCGTTGCCGTAGCTGCTTGAATGGATCGATCGAATCGGTGCAGAAGCTAGCTAGCTAGGTCCCATCGCGCGTAGCCTGAATGGATCGATTCGAGCTAGCTAGCTAGCTTCTGTCACCGTAGCTTGATGGATCGATCAGGAGCTAGCTAGCTCCTAGCTTCCGTCGCCGTAGCTTGATGAATCGATCGGGAGCTAGCTAGCTCCCGTCGCCTCGAATCGATCCAGCTTCCGTCGCCGTAGCTTGATGGAGCTAGCTCCCGCCGCTGCTCCTGCGAGCTACTCCGCAGGCCGACGCCGCAGCAGCTGTAAACGGCGAGATTCCGGCGAGTTCCGTGGCGAAAGGTCACCGGAGCCCGTGTGCGCACGGCGGAATTTCCTTGTCACGTAGCGTTGACCGGTTTTCAGTCCCCCTTATGTTTTGCCTCCAAATCTGTAAATAAAAGGGCCATGGGGGTGGATTCTCAGGGGCCTGAAAAACGTTTACGGGTTTGACCACTTTTACGTGCTCTATTTGGGACGTTTTTTGACACCGCGGAACTGAAAACGCGGATTTTTACAGGTTTGACCACTTTTAAGGGGTCTGCTAGAGATGCTCTGACCTAAAAGCACATGATGTACCAAGACTGGACGAGGCTAATAGTGTTATTACTAATCAACTGACGAAATTCTGTGCATGACATTGAAATGGTTTAACTAGTCTCATCACTTGCACTTTAGAATTAATCAGCATGTTACAGAAACGAGTGCTTGGCCCATGATACTAACCATAAGAACAGTAAGATTTTGAAACTTACATAACATTGCCATCTAGTCTAGTCTAGCGACAGTAGTGCTATATTTTGGTTCTTTTTCCTCTTTGTTCTCATCGCTTTGGTCAAATTACATTCAAAATTTTGGTGAACTCATCTGGAGAGTGCTTGAATGTCTCTCCTAGAGGCAGATCAAAAACCACCTCTCTCCAACCAATCGATTAACTTCGACTAGTCTTTATTCTAAGGTCAGCAACTCCTCGGCATCCCTCCCCATGTCCCTTCCACAGCCTCTCACTTTCCACCAATCACCGCCATCGTACAAGACTGCAGGCAGCAGCAGACAACCGGGCCAATTCTGTTTGTCGCTCTCGAGTAAGTCCAACACAGTCCAATGGGACACAATTTGTATGTCAGGACAGCAAGTCTGGTTGAGTGTAGCAGCAAGGGCACGATGCGGGCTGGGGCAGAGCCCTGTTGACTATCGAGCACGGAGGAAAAGGCTAATCCAAATGATTTTTTTTTACCTTAGCAACACATGAGCATCCAACTAGTGTATCCACAATCTCTAGCTCTTTTAATAATTTTCATGTTTGTTTACATATATAGTTTTGGCCTGGGAATGCATGAACAATTGAACAGGAGGATACACAAAGACATCCTCTCACAACAAAACATACAATAAGTAACAGCTAGATTAGGATCTCTAATATACTCGCTGAGGTAAGTTTAGATGTAAAGGTGGGAATAAGGAACTAACATGAACCAATGTTGTGCTCCTAATGTAACAGAAGGCGGAATTGGTAAGGTAATGCTCTCTCCGTTCCAAAATACAAGGTATATTAGTTTTTTCAAAAGTCCAGCTTGCGCATGTTTGACCAAGTTTTAGAAAAAAGTATCAATATCTACAATACCAAATTTGTATCAACATCATGAAAAGTATTTCCATATTTTATTTATTTTGTAGTGTAGATGTTGATATTTTATTATATAATCTTCGCCAAACGTAAATATGATTTGACTTTCACGAAAATTGATGCACCTTATATTCTGGAACGGAGGGAGTAGCATCAACAGGACCTCAAAGAGAAAAAATTCTGTCTGCCCAACTCTTTGAACCCAAAAGAGGGCAAACCTACTGGTGCCTATCAAACATGGGGAACCTAACTTGATTCGTAAGGAAATATACAACATTAACATAATAACGTGTGCATTTGGAATGTCAAGTTCAAACCAATAGTGCTTAATTCTGAATGATTGCCTGCTAAATTGCTAACAGGATGTGTAATAAATTTTTACCATCCTTGATTAAAATAGCAAGTCCATATAAATTTGAGTTGTTAAGCATAAAGCTAGATGATAACTATACTCCTACTTTTACTTTTATGGTTAATGCCATACTATCATGATTCTTCGACGATAATGAATCTGCAATTTTCACCTCGTATTCATTATTTCAAACATAGATGGTGCTGGTCTACTGGATATGGACTGAAGTTAGATCAAGACAAGACAAAGACAAGACTTTCCTGAGCATTGGACAAGAAAGAGTTTCAGATCCCATACATCACTCTCGTTGGCTCCTCTGTTGTCAATTTCTAGCGGTTCTTCACTATACCATTTTTGTTACTGTCAGCACATTTTCCGTAAGATACACCTCTGATACTAACCAAAAATGCAACATTTATATTCATAACACTTCAAATTTCAAATTGAACAGGTTATATCCAAGAATGGCATTTAGATGCTAATTCCCATATGAAATAGAATTGTCATCCAATGCGCGCATTAGACACCTAAGCATGATTCATAAAGATACAAAAGTGCTTCACATACGACATTTTGTTGTACGATCCGGCCACGATTGCTAATTTGGCCTCCTGTGTAGACGATGCGATTTGGGATGTCGTACCAAAATGTACATCAATTGTCGTATGCGTAGCAACGTTCTATCGATATATCTGTTCACTTATAGTCAAAGCAAACAATCATGCCATGCAAACCAATAATTGTACCCGGGAACCACTTTTACCAGTTCAAAATGAACACTTATACCAATAGCTTGCTAGCAGCTACAAGAACATCCCGTGCATCGGCATGTGGACAAGGACAGCTCATTCTACTTCTCTAGCAACCCCACAACCAGCACCTGTTTTGGACCTCTCTCACCATCAAAGAATCCATCACATCACTATCGCCATCAGAAAATAAGATCAAACAACAAGCAGCACAAAGCCAACCACTTAAGTCTAAAACATCCAAAATTACAACTAGGGAGGAGAATCAAGCTACTGACCTCTAGTGTCGGCGAAATTGGAATGGTAATGCATCCTGTTAGCCTCCAGCGCCTTGGAAACCTCCCCAGCGCTCTCTGACGCCTTCAAGAACCTATCGTCGATCTCCGCAAGCACCTGCAGCAGGTCTACGCGTGGCACCTCGGCAGGGACAGCCTTCCCCGCCTTCCCCCAGCCGCCGACCACCGTGACCGGCGGCGCGGACTCGGTGTGCTGGTGGTGCACAGACTTATTCTTCCCCTTCCCCTTGCCCTTGCCCTTCTTCTTCCTGGACTGTCCAGGAGCCTTTGGCGGAAGAGGCGGAGGCGGTGTGACCATCTCCGGCGTGCGCGGCTCCTCCTCATACTCCTCCCGTGGAGGGACAACCGCTTGCGGAGGGGGCGACGAGGGAGGGCGCGGTGGCGAGGCAGGAACGTACTTCTCGTCCTCCGGCTCCGGGATGATCTCCTCGTCCTCGGTGGCAATAGACGCCATCCCCTCTTCCATGGAGAAGAAGTAATCCCACGTGTCAACTCCGGTCTTGGGGTCAAGCGGGGGCGGGGGCGGGGGCGGGGGAGGCGGCGGAGGTGGCTGGGGGGTCACCGGCGTCTCCGGAGGCGGCGGCGAGACGGGCGGCGCCTGCTGGCGATGGCGCAGCCTCCGGCGGCGGTCATCGAGACGGGCATCGTCCTCCTCGTCTTCCTCCTCCTCCATGTCCGCCTCATCGTCCTCCTCCCTAATGGAGTCGCTGTGGAGCATGGCGGGGCCCCTCCCCCTCGCCACGGCCTTAGGCGCCATGGGCATGCTCATGGAGCGGTGGATCTTCGCCGGCGAGGGCGAGAACTCCGGCAGCGGCGGCGGGGGCGGGGGCAGCGAGTCGAGGGGCGGCGGCGGCGGCATTACCTCTTCCACCGCCGCGTCCGCGGAAGCTGCCGCGGCCCCCGACTTGGGCGCGCCGGTCCCGCCGGCCGAGAGCCTGGCGGCCTTGGACGGCTCCGCGGCGGCCGCCGAGGGCGGGGGCGGCACCCCCTCCCCGTGCGCGAACTCGGAGAGCGCGGCGCCCGTGTCCCGCAGCGAGAAGGCGTAGGCGGAGTGCGCGGCGGCGAAGGCGTTGCGCGCCGCGACGGCCGCCTTCATGAACTGGCGGCGCTCCTTGCATCGCGCCACCGCCTCCTCGTTCTCGATCCGCGACTGCGCGCACCCCATCTCGTCGTCCCCAGTCTCCGCTCCGCCCCCACTCCTCCTCACCGCATTGCCAGCAGCGGCAGCAGCGAGCGAAGCAGACCCGAGGCGGGCGCGGCAGGGCGAGTGGATCTAGGAATACTAGTTTGTTGGTTGAGGTGTTGGTGCCCGGCCCGAGGCGCGGCAGCGAGCGGGGAGCGAGGGAGCGGGCGGGCGAGGGGCTCGGTGCCGGTGGGGGTTTAACGTCCGGTCCACCACCGCCGCCGCGCTCCGGCCCGCTGACACGCCGATCCACCCTTGACCCCAGCCCCGCACGTCAGTGGGTCGGCGGACACGCGCGGCGGATGTGCTGTAGCCTGTAGGTGGTATGGACCGTTGTCAGTGGTGCGTGCCCTGCCCTGGCCTGGCCCCGCCCCTGCCCCGCGCGTGCCGTGTTTGTGTTTGTCCTCTCCGGCATGGGGGTCGGGACCGCGGCCCGGCCTGGCCATAGGCGGTAAGGTGAAACGCAAATACCTGGAAACTTCGGGGGATGGGGTGGGCTTTTTTCACCGTGCCGAGTCACCTGCTTTTCTAACTTTTCGTTTGTTCCGCTGCTTTTCGGGGCGCTGTCCCTGGGTGGGGCCGGCGCGTCACTCATGGGAGGGACTCGAGACGTTGGGGTTTGGGGCTCCCTCCCTCTCTCTCTCTGACTGGCTACCACGTGGGGCGCGTACCTTCTTGGCCCACACGTCGGCGGGAAACGTGTGAAGTTTCGCGCGCTCTTTTTTATCTTTGAGAAAGCAGGCGGGAGGAGGGTTGGGAAGGTCCAACGACTCCAACGGCTCGCCGGGATGGACAGTGCGGTGCGGCCGGCAAACTGAATGCGTTGAACGGTGGGTGGCCGTCGACCAGCGGACACTACTGTCGTGGTGCAGCCCCTGCGACGGTCGCCCGGCAGGCTTCCTTGAGCCGGTCTGTTGCGCTCAGCAACACGACCAACGATTGGACGAAACCACGGTGTGAGGCCAACTCTAACGCCCCAAATGGACGTCTGTTTTGTTAGGAATCTAATAGTATTAGTATTAGGCTAATTAGGCGATTAGCAGATTTCTTAGAATATT
Organism: Thinopyrum elongatum; assembly: GCA_011799875.1. Taxonomy (NCBI): domain Eukaryota; kingdom Viridiplantae; phylum Streptophyta; class Magnoliopsida; order Poales; family Poaceae; genus Thinopyrum; species Thinopyrum elongatum. The sequence continues at coordinate 362,299,396 of CM022297.1, read as the reverse complement.
CTAACCGGTGGTTAGAATCCTGGCGTTGTCCAGACGCGGTAGATAGCGAACCATCGTCATGTCTTTTCAAACCGGCGTCGTGTCTTTCCGAAACGACGCGAACCTTGTAACCGGCATGTAATCACGACGGCTCAGGACATATAAGTACCTGCGGTCACTATCAATGAAATCAATCTATTCACTTCAATCTTTCTGTTTTTCTACACGTTATCAGCACTGCTCGAATCGGAGAATAGGCTACAGGAGAGAAAGAAAGGTGAGAAGAGATGGATTCTCTGCCGGACCTTACTTTCGCATTCGCTCGTTTTGTGGCCAGCGAGCATCAGGGCTTCAGTTTTCCTCGCCGGACTTCCGGTTTGGCCGCTGCTCGTCGCCGGAACTTCGGACGCCACCATCAGCGTCGCCGGAACAGGAATGGCAGCCTCCGCCGCCGCAGTGCTCCATTCCGTGCTCCTTTTCGTCGCTACGGTCCTGGTGGTGGCCTCCTTCGCCGCCATGCCCATCGCCAGCGCCTCCATTGTGGTCACCGCCGGGTGCACCGCAGCAACTCCCCTGGAGCGTCAGGATCAAGTACCAGGGCGGTTGCGCCCAGGGAAGAGGTTCTGGTAATGCCCCAAGAGGTTGTTGCCGCACCAAACGCCGTCGACGAACGGGTTGCTGCAGGGCCGAACGTCGCTGCAGAGGTCGGGAACGAGTACGAGGATGAGGCCTCTGCCTCCAACATCACCATGGATGCCGCGGAACTGCCGCCTCCTCCACCGGTGTACGCGCCCATGGAGTGGATGCTTGCCGGACCAAGCGCCGGATGGCTAGTCGATGACCCAGATCGCTACTTCTCCGATGAGGAACTCGCAGCGCCGCCTCCGCCGCTGATGTACTCTTGCCCAGGCTACGGGTACGGATCGGGCCTCCCGTCCCCGACGCCATCTGACGAGGACCCGGAGCACTTCAAGCCGCCGGGCTACGACCCACTGCCGGAGTTCTCCTCGCCGCCTGCTGCAGTCCCCCTGGACGCATTTAAGCCCAGGCTCTTCATCAACCTCCTGCCGAAGGTGAAGACAGAGGAGATCGAGGCCGTTGCGCCGACGCCCGCTCTCCCAGCGCGCCACGACCTCAACCTCCCGGCGCTGGAAGTGGTGGAGGAGGAGCACCAGGAAGCAGCGCCGCCTTCCGCACTCCCGACGCCCTCGCCGGAAGCCCGTGTGCTCCTCCGCCGCTTCGCATCAGCCATGGTTGTCCGCCCCGCTGGAACCCGCGCCGGCACTTGGTCGCCCGAGGCACTCGGCCTCACCGGCCGTGTCGCGGATCTCCGCCCCCACGAGGCCGCTCCTCAACTCCCCTCCTCCTCTGCGGAGGGGCCGCTCCGCCGCTGAAGGAGCCGGCCGTGGGCACTGGCGAGGAGCAGGGCCAAGCACTGGTAATTTGGGAGTGGAGGCATTTGGTGTCGTACCTAATCTGTCCTCTGGTCGATCCCCTTTTTTTAACCAGAATGCTCCAAGCGGTGCCGACACAGGCCATGGACCAAAACAGGCCACGTCTCCTGTCACTCGTGATGTGTAGTACTAATATAATCCAATTTGTATTAGACGTACTAATTAGACGTACTCCCAGTTTATATTTTCCTAGCTGGAGATCTATATGGTGTTGTAAATCTATATCGTAGCCCTTACATCCATTTATATCTGTAATATGACATGTTTATTGATATTTGTTTTAGTATATTATAACATGTTATTTGGTACAACAATTTTATTTTGCATTTAAAAAATATTTTTTCATGCAATATTCTCTCATTACTATGAGATAAAAAGGCCAAATAAAATATATGATTATCTTGAATTATATTTGTGCAATCACACAGTAATGGCATTTCTACTGTATATTACAGTTTGCCTATTACTCAGAGGCATTTTTAATGCCTCCATAGTGCTCTTCCAAATATATGAAAATTCGATGATATACACATATATGGCCTACAAATTATAAGTGTTCCTCTAGAACATATTTGTTGTTTACCAAAATAAATTTTACTATCAAGTAAAATTAATCAAATGCATGATCATACATGCAGGAAATATGACTGACATCAATAAGAAAGAATTCCAAGAACTACAAATAGATGGAAGTAACTATCTATCATGGGCCATGGATATGAAAATATTCTTAAGTGGACGTAGCCTCGGTCCTTGCATTGTCGCACCCCCCGAAAATGCTCCAGAAATACCTCAAGTGGTAAAGTATGCAGCATTGCACTACATAAGGCACCATCTCCATCCTGATTTAAAAACTGAATATTTGATGGAGGAGGATCCCTTAGCTTTATGGGACTCCCTCAAGGAGAGATATGACCAACAAAAAGCAGTAATGTTGTCGGAAGCCCAAAGAGAATGGTCTCTTATAAGGTTTCAGGACTTTAAGTCCGTTGCTGCATATAATTCTGTCGTGCATAAAATTAACTCCAAACTAAGATTTTGCAATCAACAAGTTTCAGATGCAGACTTAATAGAGAAAACTTTATGCACTTTCCATCCCTCGATGAGGATATTGCAACAGCAGTATCGTCAACAGAAATACACAAAGTATTCTGAGCTCATATACACATTACTTCAGGCCGAGAAGCATGATGAACTTCTCATGAAGAATCACAATGCTCGCCCAACGGGTGCCATGCCTATCCCTGAAGCACATGCTAATGCTCATTCTACTAGTAAATTTGGAAACCGTAAAAGGAACTTCCAGAAATTCAAAATATGGAAAAAGAACAATGGTCAAAAGACCAACGGTCAAACTAAGGGGAAAGGTCATTTCAAGAAAAATGATCAAAATGACAACTCTCAAACTTGTCAAAGGTGTGGATGCATGAATCATCGTACTAATCAATGCCGAATTCCCAAGCACCTTGTGGATCTATACATGAAGTATGGAGGAAAAGGCAAACAAGTTCATGGAAATAAAGCTGAAGCTCACTTCAACGCCATTCAAGATAACCCTCAAGCTGGTCCTTCTCAAAGCGCTATTCAAGTATACAAGCCAAAGGACGATCTCATCCTCAATGAAGACATGCTTGTGGATTACACCCGAGATGTTTTTGGAGACCTCAGTTAATCTCCATAAACAAATTGATGTCACTTAGCTATTTAATTACTACAAGACGTTATATATTATATAACAATAAGTAGAATAAAGTCTTTCAGACTATGTATATTGCATTATGTGAATCAGACATAATATTGTAATGAATTTATATTTGAGATTGTAATATAAATATTATGTATGTAATTTTATGAATATATGAATAAAAATAAATTTATTCTAAAATATTCTTTTTCTATCTATAGAATTTTAACGGGAACAATCCGATGGAAGAAGAGTTATGTTTAGTGGATAGTGCTACCACTAACACAATTTTAAGGGAAGCAAAATATTTCCAAACTCTTACTAAGAGAAAGGAAAATGTTATGACCATAACTGGAAATAACAAAGCAATTATTGGTTCAGGAAGAGCCACATTCACACTCCCTATGGGTACTACTATCGTAATTCAGAATGCACTCTTGTATCCTGAATCTACACGTACCCTTATAAGTTTCAAAGATATCCGATCTAACAATTTCCATCTAAAAACAATAGAGGTGGATAACAAAGAATATTTGCTTTTAACAAAAAGCAACGGATATGAGGAACAAACTCTTGAAAAATTCCCTTCATTTTCATCCGGATTATACTTTACATACATAAAACCCGTACCTAATGTTGCGTACAAAATAATTTTTCAAAATCTTGATAAATTCAAGACTTGGCATGATCGCCTTGGTCATCCTGGAATAGGTATGATGAGAAAAATTATAAGTAATTATTTTGGTCATAATTTACCAATTAAAAGTTTTCCCAAATCATCAGATTTTGTATGCACCGCCTGTGCTACCGGGAAATTAATTATTAAGCCATCTTATCTTAAAGTTAAAAATGAGTCGCTTAATTTTCTTGAAAGAATTCAAGGAGATATATGTGGTCCAATACAACCTCTATCCGGACCATTTAGGTACTTCATGGTGCTCATCGATGCATCTACTAGATGGTCACATGTGTGTCTATTATCCACACATAACCATGCCTTTGCCAAATTAATTGCTCAAATTATCAAATTAAGAGCAAATCATCCTGAACACAGGATAAAAACAATAAGAATGGATAATGCTGCTGAATTTAGTTCACGCGCATTTAATGATTATTGTATGGCTTTAGGAATCCATCTAGAACATTCAGTACCTTATGTTCATACTCAAAATGGAATGGCTGAATCTTTAATCAAAAGAGTAAAATTAATTGCTAGACCACTATTACAAAATTGCAATTTACCAACCTCTTGTTGGGGACATGCGGTTTTACACGCCGCAGATCTGATACAAGTCAGACCAACTGCATATCATGAAACTTCCCCGTTTCAAATAGTACGTGGCAATCAGCCAAGTATTTCCCATCTGCGAAAATTCGGTTGCGCTGTATACGTACCGATATCACCACCACAGCGTACCTCTATGGGACCCCATAGAAAATTAGGAATCTATGTGGGATATAATTCTCCGTCAATTATAAAATATTTAGAACCCCTAACAGGGGACCTGTTCACAGCCCGGTACGCTGACTCAATTTTTGATGAGGACCATTTCCCAGCATTAGGGGGAGAAACAAACCACAAAGAATGCCAGGAAATAGATTGGAATGTAACAGGCATTCAGTCCTTAGATCCACGTACTAAAGAATCTGAATCTGAAGTTCAGGAAATTATAGATTTGCAACACTTTGCAAATAACCTGCCAGAGGCATTTACTGATCACAAATGTGTCGCTAAATCTTATATCCCCGCAGTTAATGCACCAGAACGAGTAGAGGTACCAAATAAAACTACTCAACTCCCAATTACAAATAAAAGGGGGAGAAATCTGGTCACAGGGGAAATGGCTTCTCTAAAGCCTCCGCGGAAACAAAGAAAATCAAAATCTATGATAGTAAATGCAAATCAACCTCAAGTTGATGGACACCAAATTGATGTTCAACATCAAGAACCCAACATAAATGTGCACACAAATTATAATGTTGGGATATCGAAACAATCAGACTCCGTTGTTATGGGAAATCATACGGAGCCTGAAGAAATTAATGAAATATCCATAAATTATATTGATTCAGGAGAAACATACAATAGAAGCACTACAGTTGTCGACACCGATTTCTCCTCGAAAATTGCTGAAACCCTTCAACTGGATCCAGAGCCAAAATCTATGAAAGAGTGCCTCAAGCGCTCGGATTGGCCTAAATGGAAGGAAGCAATTGAGGCAGAATTACACTCGCTTAATAAAAGAGAGGTATTTTCTAAAATAATACCTACTCCTCATAAAGTCTTCCCTGTGGGAGCAAAATGGGTTTTTGTTCGAAAAAGGAACGAAAAAAATGAGGTGGTGAGATATAAAGCGAGACTAGTAGCTCAAGGGTTTACGCAGAGACCCGGTATCGACTACGACGATACATATTCTCCTGTAATGAATGGAATTACATTTCGATACTTAATATCTTTGGCAGTACAAATGAATCTACCAATGCAGTTAATGGATGTAGTGACTGCTTATCTATATGGGTCACTCGATGCGGAAATTTATATGAAAGTTCCTGATGGACTTAAAATTCCGAATCCAAATATAAATCGCAACATGTATTGTGTAAAACTACAAAAGTCACTCTATGGCTTGAAGCAGTCGGGTAAAATGTGGTATAACCGACTCAGTGAGTTCCTTCTCAGTAAAGGGTACTCGAATAACAATGATTGCCCATGCGTATTTATAAAGAAATCCTCAAAGGGATTTTGCATCATCTCAGTATATGTTGATGATCTCAACATCATTGGCAACGCAACAGATATAACTGTAGCACGCAATCATTTAATGACGGAGTTTGAGATGAAAGATTTGGGAAGAACCAAATTCTGCTTAGGTATACAACTTGAGCATTTTCCCTCAGGAATACTCGTTTATCAACCCGCTTACATTCAGAAAATTTTGGAAAAATTCAACATGGATAAATCATATCCATCCAAAACACCTATGGTCGTCAGATCCCTTGATATGAACAAGGATCCTTTTAGACCAAGGGATGATAACGAGGAGGTATTGGGACCTGAGTTTCCATACCTCAGTGCCATAGGAGCACTAATGTACCTTGCAAATTGTACTAGACCAGACATTGCCTTTGCGGTAAATTTACTGGCTCGACATAGTGCAGCTCCAACAAAACGCCATTGGACAGGAGTAAAGAATATCTTCATATATTTACAAGGTACTAAAGATCTTGGTTTATTCTATCGGAAAAATCAAGACATGACCCTGATTGGTTATTGTGACGCTGGATATCTTTCTGATCCCCATAATGCCAGGTCACAAACAGGGTTTGTATTTTTATATGGTGGAACCGCTATTTCATGGAATTCAACAAAACAGACTTTAGTAGCTACCTCCACCAATCACTCTGAAATAATTGCATTATTCGAAGCCTCACGAGAATGTGTTTGGCTCCGTAGAGTAATAAATCATATTCAGACATCATGTGGTATTGGTTCATTACAATCACCAACCATTATCTATGAAGATAATGCTACATGTGTTGCTCAAATGCATATGGGATATATTAAAAGTAATATCACAAAACATATCTCTCCAAAATTATTTTTTCCTCATGAATTACAGAAAGATGGAGAGATTAATATTTTGCAAACAAAATCTTGTGACAATCTTGCGGATTTGTTCACTAAGTTTTTACCAGGAGCAGCGTTTCAAAAATGCATTCATGGCATTGGTATGAGACGACTACGAAATTTGCAATGTTCAGGGGGAGAAATTTCCTAGAACTAAACTTATGAGTTTTCCAACGGATTTCTCATGTGGTTTTAATAAGTGATTAAATATACTAACGATATATCAAATTTCTATAGTCTCTCTTATATTTCCTACAGGGACATAAATAGTACGAGATTAAAGATTCTCAAAATTACAAGATCAAGGACTATCAAGAAGACGCAAGGCTTTTGATACTCAAGATATATGTAGATTCTCAAGACTCTGAAGATTAAAACAGCGCTGTTCAAGGGGGAGTGTTAGGAATCTAATAGTATTAGTATTAGGCTAATTAGGCGATTAGCAGATTCCTTAGAATATTCTAACCGGTGGTTAGAATCCTGGCGTTGTCCAGACGCAGTAGATAGCGAACCATCGTCATGTCTTTTCAAACCGGCGTCGTGTCTTTCCGAAACGACGCGAACCTTGTAACCGGCATGTAATCACGACGGCTCAGGACATATAAGTACCTGCAGTCACTATCAATGAAATCAATCTATTCACTTCAATCTTTCTGTTTTTCTACATGTTTTATTCGGATTTTATCCGTTTGGGGTGGCAATGGGCCGTGTCCGCTCGGATTTGTGGATGCGGCGGCCGTGCGTCCAACGCGTGGCCGCATTTCAGCTGCATCTTATCCTCATACATGCAAAAGTGAGAAACCAAAGGATTTAAGCCGCGGCCGCGGTTCGCACTAGTTCACGCCGGTCGGCTACACAGCCAGCGGCCTACAGTCTGACGCCGGCAACAAAGCCAGTGGCTCGCACATGAGTCAGCCTTCAAAAAGGACAAGTTTTGTCGCCGACAACAAAGCCAGTGGCCGGCACAAGAGCCAGCCTTCAAAAGAGACAAGTTTTCTCGCCGGCGACAAAGCCAGCAGCCGGCATAGGAGCCAGCCTTCAAAAAGGACCGCTAGTGCCGTCGCGGGCGAACATCTCCTTCTGCCGGTTCGTAAACCAAGTCTTCTCCGGTGACATGTTGTTCTTGTCGACGATCATGATCGCTAGTGCCACCTCCTTGGCTTTTGTGTCGGCATTGGTGGCCTCGATCTCTAGCTTCTTGAGTTGAGCGGCCTCCTCGATGTCAAGCTTCCTTTTCTTCACAGCCTCCTCCATGTCAAGCTTCTTCGTTTGAAGATCTAGGTATATCTTCATTTGCTCCTCCTTCCCTTTGCTCTTCCTCTCCTCCCGCATTTTCTTTTGGCTCATCATATCCTCCAAAAATCCTTGCAAGGCTATAGAAGACGCATCACGCTTCTCGTCAAGCTTTGAGCTTGTCTTGCCCCTCGGCCTTTTTAGCACGTCTCCCGCATCAGCCTCGGCCGCCTCTTTCTCTCCTCTCTTCTTCCTACGAGCATTGTATTGGTCCTTGAACTTGGGGCAATCTTTGATGAGCACCCAACAATGTGTGAGAGCGAATGGCTTGTCTTTGTGTCGGGCCTTGGAGGCTTCCAAAGATTGGAATGCCTACACAATCAAACATGCGGCCACAATTGTAACATGAAAGGACATAGAATGCATGAAACTTAAATGGCATGCCGACATAAATGGACGCATGATGGAAAAGAGAGAGGTTCATACCAAGTCACCAAGGCCTAGGCCGCTCACGGGACGGGCTTTGACGCTCTCAAGCGCGGCACAATATTTGTTGCATTCTTGTTGGATGAATCCCCACCTTTTTTGGATTGAATTGATGCCGTGAGTGCTTGTGAATTAGTAGGGGGCAAACTTTCTTCGCTCATGAAAGTTCTTGTGAACTCTTGTCCAAAAGACCACTCCTTTTTGCTCGGCACCTTTGATTGGATCTTAGCCGATTTCCTTCCAACTCTCGCAAATCAAAGTGTCCTCAGCTTGGCTATATGATCCCGTGCGAATGCTCTTCCTCCTCTTTTGTGCTTCGGCCTTTTGGGTGAGCTCGTGATGAAACACAATGGATCCGCAGAAATGTCGACCTCTTCTTCTTCATCTTCACAATACAAGTCATCATCTTCATGCCACGAGTTGCCATGGTCGTCCTCATCATCATCAACATCGTGGCCGCCGAACTGAGAGTCATCATAGGTACCACGGCCATCCTGGCTTTGGGTCGCGTCGGCATCAAAAGGTTGCTCTTGGTCGTCGACGTGGAACGCCTCACCATGGCTCTCGAAGATGACGTTCTGCATTAACGAGGAGTAGTAAGGGTCGTCGACCGTCGATGTCTGCATAGGCGGTGGCATATCGCCGAACAGCTTGCGGGCGCTGGCAATGTTAGCCGACTCGAACGACCGGGGCTGCTTCCTTTGTGCGCCGTCTTCACAATGGCCAGCGCCACTATACCCCGGCGTGATGTTGAGGTCGATGACGCCCGTGGGCGTGGTCGGATCGACCACCACGCAGTCCGGTGACGTAGAGAATCGCGTCTGCCCATGGCCGTGCGGCGGCGGAGCACGAAAATCCGGCGTGCCATGTGAGACGGACGAGCTCGGGGAACGGTGTTGCGACGGTCGATGGGCCGAGGAGCTTGAGCTGGCCGCGGCCATGGCAGCGGCCGAGAGATTGGCCGGCGTGGGGCGGGCCATACCCATCATGAGGAGGGTGTGCGCCTTGGAGATGATGGACTCCTTGTCGTCGATGTCGGTCTGGTGCTGCATCGCACGCCGCAGGGCACACTCGGAAGCGTACTGCGCGGCGGCCTTCTTCTCCTTTTCCACAGATCGCCGGTCCCTCCTCTTGGCCGATTCCTTGTCAAGCTTGGCGGCCTCCGCCGGCGTGAGCTCCGACCGAGGCTTCTTCTTCACAGGCTTCTTCTTCGCAGGCTTCGCCATGGGCCGGGCGGCAGGTGGTGGGTCACCGGGATTCGCGTCATCGGCCATGGTGAATGGAGGGAGGGGGAAGGCCGGGGCGCGGGAGAGTGGAGGGCGGGGCGCGGGAGAGTGGAGGGCGGTGCGCGGGAGGGTTTTGGAGGAAAGGGAGGGAAAGTGGCCGGCTGTGCCACCGACGGGCGGGCCAGGGGAGGACAAGGGCGCGCGTCCCGCCCGCCCGCGTGCTGATCGTTCGGCTGCAAACTTGACTCAAACTTGGGCCGGGAATGGGTCGAAAGCGGACAGAAAACAGACCGTCGTCCGTTTGCGGCCGCGCGTTGGGAGGCCTGCTATGTCCGTTTACCCCCAAACGGACGCGGCCGGACAGGATGGAGTCGCGCGTTAGAGTTGTCCTGAGAGCATCCGCAACCGGAGGGTACAAATCCGGGCCGCGGAGATGCTGTTACGAAGGACCCAATATTTGTTCGTGGATACCTGCAACATGTTTCTTCCGATGCAGTAGAAATGCCTTTTCACTCCATGTTGCTATGGAAATCCGGCCATCACTACTTTGCGGAGATGGTGCTGCGGAGGAATCCAAATTCTTCGAGCCATCGATTTGAACTAGAGGTTGACGCGCGCTTTGCTGTGCCGTCGTTAGACATGAGTTAAGCCTTCCTTTTTATTTGACATGATATTATGGTTGGTGGCTTCGTTGTGTATTTCACATGAGTTAAGCTGACTTTTAATTGCACTGATGATTTCCCCTTTTTGTTGGCTTCGCTCTTGCTCGATAGAGACAATATCTATCTGCGAGGTGAACTAAATTATTTTATGGGTGGTTGTGGTATTCTTATGTACAACACAACAATCAATATATGAGTGTCACGTTCGTCTGGGAGTGGACCCAAGCAAATAACGCATGACGATCTACTCTCTTATAGGTGGGCCCGCCAGTTCCCCAAAGCCCTGATGGACCAGGAGCCATCATTCTTAGAGAGTTTAGAACCTTAAAAGATATGACAAGGGGAAGTAAAAAAATTCAGCAACATATTTAAAAAATATATATAATGTTCACATCCACCATTCAACATACGGCAAAACTTCTGAACAAATAAAGAAATTGGACTAGCACTGCTCATCAACAAACAGGCAAGCCAGATAGGAAAAGGTTTAAGACCTAGACCATGCAAACTAATAAAACTTACCAACACAATCCAAATTTATACAAACCAAACTCTTCGACCGAAACCAACAAAAACCATTTTAAAACTTTGGGTTAAACCCATTTGCTCCAACCGAATCAAGCCATCAATTTTAAGTAGACATCAACACATGAGCAAGCAGCAAAGAGCTCTTGACGTCAATTAGTCTCTTGCAACAAGCAACTGTTGACATAGATTAGAGGAACTCCAAACGTGTCGACCTAAATTGTTTGTGCATGTCTATTTGCGTCCAAACGAATGAAAATACCGGCCCTACGCGATGAACCAAACCCAAAAGCCGTCCGCTCGCTGCCCGTATGGACGCATTTGCGGCCCCGATTTGCGTCCATGCTGACATGAGACGGAGGCACCGCGTGTCCACTCGATGTCCGCCTCAGGCTCGCGCGTCGACAACACAACTACTCCACGCGGCCGTAGTCATTGCATCCACCTAACCTGAGCCCGCATGGCAGTGTCTAGAAGCGGCCGGCGTGCTCGTCCTTCTTAATGCAAGTATGTGAGCAAGTGTGTGAGGGGGGGGGGGTCATCCACTTCTCCTTCCCATCCACATTTGGCCATGCTCGCTCCCCTTGCTGCGGACAGCGCAAACGCTAGCCATGGTTATCTTCAGCAAGAGCAAGGGCAAACTCGACGTCGATGCCAGCTCGTCCCGCATGTCGCCTCCACCTCCGCTGCGGCTAGCGCCGCCACCCCCATCAACCTACGCGATGAATCCCCGTGCGGCTAGTGGTCGCCGGCCATGGAACCGGCTATGCACCAAGCTGCACCAAGCGCGTTGGCACTGGCATTACCGCCAACCGCTGTCGTGGCCAGATGTTGACTTCTCGCACGGCTAGCACCTTGACCCGCACCACATCCCGATGCCGGCGGTGCCACGGTCGGTGTAGGCACACGCGGAGGAGGTGCGCAAGCGCCGCAGCCTCCTGACGCCAGAGCATCGGCGCGACCCTACCTACGCGCAAGACTCCCCCAACCGAGAGGCCTGGTTCGCCACGGAGCACGGTGTGGCCCGCCATGTGACGCCCCGGCTTAATCATGCACTAACCATACACGCAAATGCACATGATCAAGCCTAAGGACTCACTTGAAGATATCACAACACAACTCTAAAACATAAATAAAGTCATACAAGCTTTATATTACAAGCCAGGGGCCTCGAGGGCTCGAATACATAAGCTCGCGTATAAGCGTCAACGGAAGCATCAGATATCTGAGCACAGATATAAAAGATAACACAAAAAGGCCTTTAAGAAGGCGGGGCAAAAGAAACACTATGATCGAAAAGGCGCAGGCCTCCTGCCTGGGACCCTCCGATCCTACTCCTAGTCGTCGGCCAGCTCGTAGTAGTAACCACCCTCGGGGTAGTAGTAGTGGTCGTCGGCAGGGGCAACTGGCTCCAGGGCTCCGTCATCTGGTTGCATCAAATGGATATGGGGAAAAAGAGGAAGCAAAGCAACCGTGAGTACTCATCCGAAGTACTCAGCAAGCAAGGATCTACACTACATATGCAACATTATCAAAGAAAGGCTGTATATATGGACTGGGCTGCAGAAATGCCAGAATACAGGGAAGGCCTAGTCCTATCGAAGACTAGCATCTTCAGCATCTTCGAGCATCTTGCAGCATTTAGAAGAGTACAGAAAAACACAATATAAAGTAATAGTAGTGTTATCAACCTCACCCAGAGATCCTTCCTCGACTCCCTGCGAGAAAGCAATCCCAGAGCCCTAATATCCAAGTATCAACCTCGGCCAGAGATCCTTTCTCGACTCCCTGCGAGAAAGCAATCCCAGAGCCCTACTGTCCATATCTCATCTCAAGTATCCAGTTCTAGTTGTATCGATCGGGATACAACTCCGAGCGTCCGTTACCGAGGATCCGACTATGCATAGATTAGTTCTTCCCTGCAGGGGTGCACCAACTTACCCACCACGCTCACTTAACTCCGGCCGGACACACTTTTCTGGGTCATGCCCGACCTCGGCCAAACGACACACCGCTGCCCTACCTAGAGCTCAGCAGAGAGGTCCCCGTCGGTCTATATCCTAAGCGCTCAGGGGTCTTGGGCCATCGCCCTGTGCACTCCCGGTCGTTGCGCGCAGGGCGGGTCCAGACTCCACCACTACAGGATGGTGCCGGCCCAGCCATGCCGCCATGCTGAACTGGACGTCTGACAGAGCTTTCGGCTGATGCATACGATGCAGAGTGCCTATAACTTTTCCCGCGTGATGGTTAGTGCTATCGGGCCAGAGGCCCACTCGGATCAAATATCCAAATCGTTAGTGTTTTGGTAGTGCGGTAACGAGCAGAGACTCATGATCGATGTGACCCCGTCGCCCTATCTCGAGGACTTGCGGCAAGGGCTAAGAATGCCCTGCCACGCCTTGTATTTATCTCTCGGGTACCCTGCAGGTCAACCCGTCTTCACATCACTCGCGGGTACCCCTCAGGGTCGACCCGCCTTTCCAAGCAACAGTTGTAAAGTCCAAGTATCTGTGTGTCCATATCATCTGGGGAATCCGAGGTATCACCCTCGTTGGATTCCTACTCGATGTATCCGTCAAGGTGAACTCGGAGGAATCACCCTCGATGGGTTCACACTTGAGATGTTGCACGACAGCGTCATTATCGGAAGTGGTGAAGGAGGAATCACACTCGGTGACCACGACCAAATAGCTACTCTACAGAGTTAACATCAGAAGTGCTATACGAGGTATCACCCTCGGCACTCGATAGTAACGATGCAGTGTCGTACAACTAAGGGGGATGATGTGTGGTGCCGGGGCCTGGCTGTCGATCCCGTTGATCGAGTCTTCAGATAATCCAGCGGGGCAATCGGGACAAGTGGGGTCACTGGGGTCTCTAACCAACCTATACTAAGCAGTTTAGGATAAGCAGGTAAGGTATCAATAGCAGGTTACAAAAACAGGCTATGCATCAGAAATAGGATAAACAGTAGCAGCAGCAATTTCTAATGCAAGCATAAGAGAGAAAGAATAGGCGATATTGACATGTTCAAAAGGGGGTTGCTTGCCTGGAAGCTCTACGGCAAAGGCAAGGTTGTCAACGGTGTCGTCGGGCTCCTGAGCTGCGTCGGTCTCGGGAACTGCGTCGGTACCGGGGTCTACCGAGAAAGAAGAGGGGAAAAAACAGATAAATACACAGCAAACATATGCAACATAGAGCATGCTATGCTAACGTGCAGTGCAGGGTTGCTTAAAGATATGTCTAAGTCATTTTAGTTATTTTAAGATATAAGTTGGATTTATTAACCGGTATATATGCACTATTCATCTACCGGAAACGGATGAAAAGTTGTGGGTTCACCTACGTAGAGGGTCCCGACACGGAAACACATGGCATGGTCGGATTTGTCTCGTCGTTCTGTGCAACTTTCATGTATAAAGTTTTTCGATCTGAGCTACGGTTTATTTTCTACGATTTTCTAAAGTTTTAAACTATTTTCTAAAATTTATTTTATTAACAGAATTAATTATTGCGTCAGCAGGGTGTCACGATGATGTCAGCAAGTCAACAGATCGGTCCAGGTCAAATCTGACCTGTGGGACCCACCTGTCATTGACAGTGGGGGTTTTAATAGAGTTAAACTAACCTAATTAACTAATTAATCTACTGGGTCCCACTGTCAGTGTCTATTTAAACTAATTAACTTAATTAACAATTTAGTTAATGCTTTAATTATTTATAAAATCAGTTTATTTAGGCGGGGTCCACATGTCGGTGACATGGGGCCAGCCACGTCAGCGTTGACTGGGTCAATGGGGCCCAGTGGGGCCCATGGTCAGTGACAGATAGGCGGGGCCCGCAGCTGCCACGTCGGACGCCGGCCGTCGGAGCTCTCCGGTGAGCCCGAGCGCGGCGAGCAACTCCGGCGAGCCCGGAATTCTCCTGTGGTGCACCGTTTTGCGCGGGACTTGTCTTTGTTCGATCGTGCGCTCTGAGCCGCGTCGATCTGCGTTGGTCTCACGGGCTGAGGTGGTCGGGTTCGCTGGCGGTGAGCACCGCAATGGACGGCGAACTTCGGGCGTCATCAGAGTCGGGGCTACGGCGAACACAACAAGCGGCGCGAGGTTTCTACGGCGCCTGCACGATGTGGTGAGCGCAATGGGCATAGCCGCGTGACCATTTGGTCACCGGAAGCTCACCGGCGATGAGCTTCTGCGGCGGCGCGTTCGGTCATCTACGGATCCGTGGCTACGGGGCTCGAGGAGGTGTGTGTTCATGCGCGTTTGTTCCCTCGGAGCTCCAGGAGCTCGATTGCAGGCTCGAAAGCGGGCCAGGCTCGCTGTGGCCGTGATGGCGAAGCAGAACGGCGGTGATGAGCTCGGCCATGGTGGCGAGGGTGGCTACGGGCGCGGAAGGAGAGGGGAAAGAGGGGGGTTACGGCGCGGAGCTCACCACGGTTCTGTAGTTGTGCTTAAATGGGCTCGGTGGAGGCTCGAGGCGGCGGATTCCGGCGATGGCGATGGCGGCGCAGAGGAGGAAGAAGGAGTCGTGGCAGGCGCTCCGGTGGCCCCGAGCGTGGTCCAGTGGCTCCAGACGAAGGGGTCGATGGCGCTGGAGCTTCCGGGCAGATCGGCTGGGCCGGAGAGGCTTGGTGGCCGCGATGGTGTCGAGCGACGGCGACAGCTCCATTCGTTGGAGGAGCCAGATCGAGAGAGGAGAGGGGAACGGGGAGGAGTGGGGGCTAGGGTTAGCTGGGAGTGAGCGATGGGGCTCGGGGTAGGCCTTATCCGCGCGGGGGAACCGACGGATGGGCGACGCGCGGCGGCTGCCGCTGTGTCGGTGCGCGTGGGTGATAGCGCGGGAGGAAGGGGGATGAGCTGCGAGGCGGGCTGGGCTGTGGTGGCCAGGGTACTGTAGCCAACGGGCCGTGAGCACACAGGAGGTTTTATCCATTTTCCTTTTCTAGGAATTCAACTGCTGTTGTTTGCGTTTAGTTTAGTTAGCAAATGAATTTTGTTTATATTGAAACTTGTCACATAGATATAGGGCAATATTATGGGCTGGCACAAAAAGTTTCAGGGCACATGGAAATGTTTAAGCATTTTTAGAAAAAGGAAAGACCAAAATTAATGCTGCTGGACCACTGATATAATTTCCAGGGGCATTTTTGGAATTTTGGTGAGGTTGGCTCCAACTTTATAATTGCCTTGAGATTATTTGCAACATGGTGAACTATTTTGCAGGAATTTTGGTGCAACTTAATTATTCACTTAAGAATTGAATTTGAAGTTGGCTTTTGATTTTTGGACAAATGTCAGATGGCATGGTGATCATGATGACATGGCCACTATTAAGGGGAGATTGATGTAGTGTGAGGCTGGGGATGTTACACGCCACGGCGGCATGCAGCTTAACCTTGGGTTCGTGTCGCCGCCCTCGGAGGTTTTTCTTGGAAATAATCAATTTTTTATGAGAACCTTAAAAAGGAAATCCCGTTTTGGATGTGATCCAACAAGTTTTTAATGATGTTAATCAACAATATTCTTGGATTGTAGCCGGGAATCAAAGGGGATATAAAGATGTACAACTTGATAATGCTAAAATTTGTATGGACAATGTGTTTCAAGTTATATTTGTGAAACCTCCTGACAAAAACACATCTATGAAAAATAAGAAGAAAGATGACAATACTTGAATCTATGCATTATGCCTAGCTAGGGGCATAAAACGATAGCGCTTGTTGGGAGGCAACCCAATGAATAAAATTTATTTTTACCTTTTTATTTCTGTTCTTGAGTGTTTGCACAATTATGCCTCTGTTATGATTGTGTTTTTTATGTTTTAATTAGTGTTTGTGCCAAGTTAAGCCTTTAGGATAGTTTGGGTAATAGTTGATTTGATCCTGTTGAAAACAGAAACTTTTCGTCCAGTAACAGAATTGTTAAAGTTCACACAAGCGACAAAAAATTCTGAATTTTTTACACAAGATTGATATAAAAATTTCCTCTATTGTCCAAATGTTCCAGAAGTTTTGGAGTTACAGAAGTATGAGTAAAATTTGAGTCTTTACAAACTATTCTGTTTTTGGCAGGTTCTATTTTTGTTGCATTGTGTGCTTATTTTGATGAATCTATGGATTGTATCGGGGGGTATAAGCCATGGTAAAGTTAGAATACAGTAGGTATAATGCAATAATAAAATATGAATGGGTTTTCAACAGTACTTAAAGCAAAGATTGGTTTTCTTATACTAACAGATCTCATGAAGGTTTTGTTAAGTTTTGTGTGATTGAAGTTTTCAAGTTTTGGGTGAGATCTTGATGGATGAATGAATAAGGAGTGAAAAGAGCCTAAGCTTGGGGATGCCCATGGCACCCCAAGATAATATTCAAGGAGAACCAAGCAACTAAGCTTGGGGATGCCCCGGAAGGCATCCCCTCTTTCTTCTAACAACCATCGGTAATTTTACTTGGAGCTATATTTTTATTCATCACATATCATGAGTTTTGCTTGGAGCGTCTTGTATTATATGAGTCTTTGCTTGTTTTGCTTTTTAGTTTGTCGCAATCATCCTTGCTGGACACACCTATTTGAGAGAGCCATAATTATGCTATGATTTGTTAGAATTGCTCTATGTGCTTCACTTAAATTTTTTGAGCTATGGAATTGCTCTAGTGCTTCACTTATATCTTTTTGAGCACGGTGGTGCTTTAATTTTTGAAGAAATATGCTCTCATGCTTCACTTAGATTATTTTGAGATTTAGTAAATTTTTGAAGAAATTCTCTCATGCTTCACTTATATTATTTTGAGAGATGAAAATTTTTATGCTCATGTTCTTCACTTGAATTTGTTTGAGCTTGTGAAAAGCGATGGCAATATATGAAACTAGTCCCAAAGTGATAGATATTCAAGAGGGATATAATAAATACTTTCATGAAGATCATTGGACAAAATAAACTTGATTCTTTGTAATAGCTTTGAGATATGATGATAGTAATATGTGAGTCATGTTGGTGAGTAATTATGCTTTAGTAAGAATATTGGTGTTAAGGCTTGTGATTCCCTATGCAAGCATGAAAGTCAATAGTTATGCAATGAAATTACATCCTACTTGTGGTGCATTATTCGGTGTTAGTTATGCTTAATGCTCATTTATGAGAATTTATGTTTCTTGGTTGGTTGCTTCTTAATCTATTTGCTAGGCTTTCCTTGTACTAAGTGGGAATACTACTTGTGCATCCAAAATCCTTAAACCCAGTTATGCCATATGAGTCCATCATACCTACCTATATGCGGTATTTCCGTGCCGTTCTAAGTAAATTTGTATGTGCCAACTCTAATTTTCAAAATGAATTTCCTTTTTGTGTGCCCGTACCGCTCATGAAGCGGCAAGGGGTGGCCAATATTTTTTCATGCTAGATGTGTTATTCTCAAGATGAGTGTTTATTCACTTGTCATTGCACGAGAGTGTGGCGGTATTAGGGATGCCCAGTCCCGAAATGAAAAAGATATTTACTTTATGTTGTCAAATAATAAATTCCTTGGAAAGTGTTGGTATGGAAGGCACCCATGGATACGGCTAGCCATGGATTGTGAAAGAATGGTGAACAAAGGAATAAAGTTTATTTTATGTTTGGGAACCGCCTATGATGTATCTAGCATGGAAAGTATTGGGAACTACTCGGCCGTTTTCGTTGACGGGAAAAGCATGCCTCTCAAAATATTTTTATCCCCCAATTTAAAGCTTTGAGCTCTGGCACCTCTACAAATCTCTGCTTCCCTCTATGAAGGGCCTATCTATTTACTTTTATGCAATTTCTATTTTTATTTGAGTCTCCATCTTCTCTTATAAAGCACCAACTAGGGAGCACTATGATCATACTTGTGCATTGCATGTAGCTAATATTCGAGTGTGTTTCATGAATGGATCAATGATTGAGCATGATGGGCTAGGGATAGCTTTCTTTAGTGTTGATATTTTGAAAGACATGGTTGCTTGTTGATATGCTTGATTATTGAAGTCTTCATGCCAATTATAGACTATTGCTTTGAACCATCTAAAAGTCCAAAAGTCCATGCTACAAAAGAAAAGCATATGTGATGAACATGTTAGGCAGCATTCCACATCAAAAATTCCATTTTTATCATTTACCTACTCGAGGACGAGCAGGAATTAAGCTTGGGATGCTGATACGCCTCCAACGTATCTATAATTTTTTTATTGTTCCATGCTGTTATATTATCATTCTTGGATGTTTTATATTTATTTTATAGCAACTTTATATCATTTTTTGGGACTAACCTATTGACATAGTGCCTAGTGCCAGTTGCTGTTTTTTGCTTGTTTTTTACTTCGCAGAATATCCATATCAAACGGAGTCCAAACGCAGTGAAACTTTTTGGAGATTTTTTCAGCCCAGAAACAACTTGGGAGCCCATGGGGCCCAGCACCCACCTGGGCGCGCTAGAGGCCCCTAGCGCGCCTTGATGGGTGGTGGGGCCCATGAAGGTCTCCTCCACTGCCTCTCAGCTCTATAAATACTCAGGTATTCCAGAAACCCTAGGGGAGTCGTCGAAACACAATTCCAGCCGCCGCAAGTTCCAGAACCATGACATCCAATCTAGAGCCCTATTCCAGCACTTTGCCGGAGGGGAACATGATCACGGAGGGGTTAATCATCCTCATTGGTGCTCCTCTGATGATGCGTGAGTAGTTCACCATAGACCTACGGGTCCGTATGCAGCATCTAGATGGCTTCTTCTCTCTTTTTGATTCTCAATACAATGTTCTCCTTGTTGTTCTTGGAGATCTATTTGATTTAATGACTTTTTGCGGTGTGTTTGTTGGGATCCAATGAAGTGCGAGATTATGATCAGATCTATCTATGAATATTATTTGAGTTTTCTTTGATCTCTTATATGCATGATTGTTATAGCCTCGTATTTCTTCTCTGAAACTTTGGTTTGGTTTGGCCAACTAGATTGATTTTTCTTGCAATGGGAAAAGGTGCTTTGTGATGGGTTCGATCTTGCGGTGTCCTCACCCAGTGACAGAAGGGGTAGCGAGGCACGCATGTATCGTTGCTATTAAGGATAAAAAGATGGGGTCTATTCCTACATGAATAGATCTTGTCTACATCATGCCATCGTTCTTATTGCATTACTCCGTTTCTCGATGAACTTAATACACTAGATGCATGCTGGATAGCGGTCGATGTGTGGAGTAATAGTAGTAGATGCAGGCAGGAGTCAGTCTACTAATCTTGGACGTGATGCCTATATACATGATCATTGCCTTGGATATCGTCATAATTATTTGCTCTTCTATCAATTGCCCAGCAGTAATTTGTTTACCCACCGTATGCTATTTTCTCGAGAGAAGACACTAGTGAAATCTATGGCCCCTGGGTCTATCTTTTATCATACTGCTTTCAGATCTATTATTCCAAAAACCCAAAAATACAATGTTGCACTGTTTCTTTTTTTTTTGTGTGTTTTTGCTAGATCTATTTATCCAATCTCATACAATTTTATCTATCTTTTTACCGTGGAGGGATTGACAACCCCTCTTACGTGTTGGGTTGCAAGTATTTGTTCTTTGTGTGCAGGTACCGTTTACATAGTGTTGCTTGGTTCTCCTACTGGATTGATAACCTTGGTTTCATAACTGAGGGAAATACTTACCGTTGTTGTGCTGCATCATCCTCTCCTCTTCGGGAAAATACCAACGCAGATACAAGCAATCACCGCGCCATGAAGGTAGAGTAGAAGCTGGGTGCACAGAGAGCAACGAGCTGGTGGTCGGCGCCTCCGCGTCCTCCGCCATCACCGAGGAGAAGTAGAACATGGGAGTCCGCCACCGCTTGGGTCCCACAAAAGCCACCGCCTAGGCGCACTACAAAAAAACACTTCCGTGATGATAGGTGTTTGTCACAGTAGGTCATGTTTTCTGTCATGCATGTACATGCATGATGATTTTATGAAAGAATCAATATAGTCATACATGTGCTGTCATAGAAGTGTTCCATGACAATACTCAAATTATCATCACGGAAGTGTCCACTTCCATGATGATAAATGTCGCGTCATGGAAGTGCTTTCGTCAAGGGTAACCGACAGGTGGCATCCACTGTAACGGGTCATTGTAAGGTGTGTACAGCAAGGATAATTGTGGCAAACTAAAATGCAAATAAAGCAAAGACTCATATAATACAAGACGCTCCGAGCAAAACACATATCATGTGGTGAATAAAAATATAGCCTCAAGTAATTTACCGATAGATTGAAGACAAAAGTGGGGATGCCATCAGGGGCATCCCCAAGCTTAGATGCTTGGTTATCCTTGAATATTACCTTGGGGTGCCTTGGGCATCCCCAAGCTTAGGCTCTTGCCACTCCTTATTCCGTAGTCTATCGAAACTTTACCCAAAACTTGAAAACTTCACAACACAAAACTCAATAGAAAACTCATGAGATCTGTTAGTATAATAAAACAAATCTCCACTTTTAGGTACTGTTGTAAACTCATTCCAATTTTATATTTGCATTATATCTACTGTATTCTAACTTCACCATGGCTCATACCCCCCGATACTACCCATAGATCCATCAAAACAAGCAAACAACAAAATGAAAACATAATCTGTCAAAAACAGAATAGTCTGTAAATACCCGCATTAATATCATACTTATGTAACTCAAAAAATTCTGAAAAAATACGAAAACTTAGGAAATCTGTATATCAATATTTTGTAAAAAATTCAGAATTTTTCCACGTTCCAGCAAATTTTAACAATTCTGCTACTGGATGCAAAAGCTTCTATTTTTTCTCAGAATCAAATCCACGATCTTCCAAATCATCCCAAAGGTCTTACTTGGCACAAACACTAATTAAAATACTAAAACATAATCATAACAGAAGTATAATTGCATAAACTCATAAAAATAGAAAAATAAAAATATTGGGTTGCCTCCCAATAAGCGCTTTTCTTTAAAGACTTTTAGCTAGGCGTTGATAATTTTAATGATGCTCACATGAAAGACAAAAAATTGAAGCACAAAGAGAGCATCATATAGCATGTAAAAAACAAGTTTAAGTCTAACATGCTTCCTATGCATAGGCATTTTATAGGGAAAATATTTATCAAAACAAGCAAAAACTAGCATATGCAAGGAAGAAGAAAGAAACAATAGCAATCTTAACATAACGAGAGGTAATTTAGTAACATGAAAATTTCTACAACCATATTTTCCTCTCTCATAATAATTACACGTAGGATCATAATCAAATTCCGAGATAGTGGGATTAGCATCAACTAAAGTCATGACCTCTTCAAACCCACTTTTATCAAAAATTCATAAGATTGAACACTCTCAAAATATGTGGGATCATTATTTTTACCTAGAGTTGACACTCTTCCAAACCCACTTTCAATATTATCGCAAACATATTCATCATGCGGCTTAAATAAATTTTCAAGATCATAAGAAGCATTATCACCCCAATCATGATCATTGCAACAAGTAGTGGACATAGCAAAATTAGCATCCCCAAGCTTGGGGTTTTGCATATTATTAGCACAATTGACATTAATAGAATTTATAATAACATCATTGCAATCATGCTTTTCATTCAAGGAGCTATCATGAATCACTTTATAAATTTCTTCTTTTAGCACTTCATCACAATTTTCAGATTCATGAATTTCAAGCAAAACTTCATAAAGATACTCTAGTGCACTCAAATCACTAGCAATTGGTTCATCATAGTTGGATCTTTTAAAAAATTAGCAAGTGGATGAGGATCCATAAACTTTTTTGCTTCTGATTTGGAATAAATATGCAATTATGCGAAGCGAATAAGCAAGCAACCCAAGTAAGACATAAAGGCAAACAGAAAGAAGGCAAATATTTTTGTATTTTTCTGAAAATGTTTAGAAGTGGGGGAGAGGAAAACGAGAGGCAAATGGTGAATAATGTAAATGCAAGAGATAAGAGTTTATGATGGGTACTTGGTAGGCTTGATGTAGATCCTCCCCGGCAACGGTGCCAGAAATTCTTCCTGCTACTTCTTGAGCTTGCGTTGGTTTTTTCCTTGAAGAGGAAAGGGTGATGCAACAAAGTAGAGATAAGTATTTCCCTTAGTTGAGTACCAAGGTATCAATCTAGTAGGAGGAACACACAAGTCACCAATGGTTGCACCTACACAAACAAACAAATACTTGCACCCAACACGATAAAGGGGTTGTCAATCCCTTCACGGTTACTTGCAAGGATGAGATCTGATAGAGATAGGTATAAAAGATAATTAAAAGTACAAAATAAAGTGAAGGTAAATAAATTGCAACAATATATTTTTGGGTATGATAAAAGATAGACCCGGGGGCCATAGTTCTCACTAGAGGCTTCTCTCTTGAAAGAACGCATACGGTGGGTAAACAAATTACTGTTGAGCAATTGATAGAAAAGTGCAAAGTTATGACGATATCTAAGGCAATGATCATGAATATAGGCATCACGTCCGTGACAAGTAGACCGACTCCTGCCTGCATCTACTACTATTACTCCACACATCGACCGCTATCCAGCATGCATCTAGTGTATTAAGTTAACAAGAACGGAGTAACGCCTTAAGCAAGATGACATGATGTAGATGGATAGATCCAATCAATATGAACAAACCCCACCTTTTTATCCTTAATGGCAACAATACAAATACGTGTCATGTCCCTTTCTGTCACTGGAAATAAGCACCGCAAGATTGAACCCATTACAAAGCACCTCTCCCATGGCAAGAAAAAATAATCTAGTTAGCCAAACCAAATCAATAGATCGGAGAGAAATATAAAGCTATCTTAATCATGCATAAAAGAGTTCAGAGAAGACTCAAATAATATTCATAGATAATCTGATCATAAATCCACAATTCATCAGATCTCAACAAACGCATCACAAAAGAAGATTCCATTGAATAGATCTCCAAGAACATCGAGTAGAACATTGTATTGAATATCAAAGAGAGAGAAGAAGCCATCTAGCTACTAGCTATGGACCCGTAGGTCTGTGGTAAACTAATCACACATCATCAGAAGGGCAGCAAGGTTGATGTAGAGGCCCTCCGTGATCGAATCCTGATATGTCTCCAACGTATCTATAATTTTTTATTGTTCCATGCTATTATATTATCCATCTTGGATGTTTTATATGCATTAATATGCTATTTTATATCATTTTTTGGGACTAACTTATTAACCTAGTGCCCAGTGCCTGTTTTTTTCTTGTTTTTGTCTTTTACAGAAAATCAATACCAAACGGAGTCCAAACAGAACGAAATTTTTTGAGGATTTTTCTTGGACCAGAAGACAACCACAGAGCTTCGGGAAGAGGCCAGAAGACCCACAAGGGGGCCATAAGTCCTAGGGGCGCGTCCCATGGGGGGGACGCGCCCCCTAGGCTTGTGGGCCCTTGCAGACCTCCTAACCCTAATCTTGGCTCTATAAATACCCAAATATTCCCCTTACGTCAGGGGGCACACCAAAAATACTTCTCCGCTGCCGCAAGCTTCTGTTCTCGTGAGATCCCATCTTGGGGCCTTTTCCAGCCCTCTGCCGGAGGGGGATTCGATCAGGGAGGGCCTCTATACCAACCTTGCTGCCCTTCCAATGATGTGTGAGTAGTTTAGCACTAACCTACGGGTCCATAGCTAGTATCTAGATGGCTTCTTCTCTCTCTTTGATCTTCAATACAATGTTCTCCTCGATGTTTTTGGAGATCTATTCGATGTAATCTTCTTTTGCGGTGCATTTGTTGAGATCCGATGAATTGTGGATTTATGATCAGATTATTTATGAATAATATTTGAGTCTTCTCTGAACTCTTTTATGCATGATTAAGATAGCTTTGTATTTCTCTCTGATTTATCGATTTGGTTTGGCCAACTAGATTGGTTTTTCTTGCAATGGGAGATGTGCTTTGTGATGGGGTCAATCTTGTGGTGTCCTCACCTAGTGATAGTAGGGGTAGCGAGGCACGTATTTGTATTGTTGCCATTAAGGATAAAAAGATGTTTTTTTTACCATATTGATTGGGTCTATCCCTCTACATCATGTCATCTTGCTTAAGGCGTTACTCCGTTCTTGTTAACTTAATTCACTAGATGCATGCTGGATAGCGGCCGATGTGTGGAGTAATAGTAGTAGATGCAGGCAAGAGTCGGTCTACTTGTCACGGACATGATGCCTATATTCATGATCATTACCTTAGATATCATCATAACTTTGCACTTTTCTATCAATTGCTCAACAGTAATTTGTTCACCCACCGTATGTGTTCTTTCAAGAGAGAATCCTCTGGTGAAAACTATGGCCCCCGGGTCTATTTCTCATCATATATTTTTAGATCTATAAAACCAAAAACCAAAAAATACCTTGCTGCAATTTATTTATATTTACTTTATTTTGCCTTTTACTTATCTTTTATATCTATCTCTATTAGATCTCACTCTTGTTCGTGACCGTGACCCCTTTTTCGCGTTGAGTGCAAGTGTTTGTTAGTTTGTGCAGGTGCATCTATTGGGGACTTGCTTGTACCTCCTACTGGATTGATACCTTGGTTCTTAACTGAGGGAAATACTTATCTCTACTTTGTTGCATCACCCTTTCCTCTTCAAGGGAAAAATCAACGCAAGCTCAAGAATTAGCAGGAAGAATTTTTGGCACCGTTGCCGGGGAGGTTCTACATCAAGCCTACCAAGTACCTATCATAAACTCTCATCTCTTGCATTACATTATTTGCCATTTGCCTCTCGTTTTCCTCTCCCCCACTTCTAAAACGTTTTCAGAAAAACACAAAAATATTTGCCTTCTTTTTCGTTTTTCTTTTTCTTGTTTGATCTTTTCTTTGCTTGTGTTACCATGTGCCTTCTATTTGCTTACATCTTCGCTTGCTAAAAATCTATTGATATGGATCCTCATCCACTTGCTAATCTTTTTTAAAATCCAATTATGATGAACCAATTGCTAGTGAGTTGAGTGCACTAGATTATCTTTATGAAGTTTTGCTTGAAATTCGTGAATCTGAAATTGTGATGAAGTGTTAAAAGAAGAAAATTATGAAGTGATTCACGATAGCTCCTGCATGTGACACAGTGGGCCAGTTCTACACTGCGGCTCGGCAGAACCTTAACCCAATTCTTGCCAAGCCTGTGGACCGTGTGCCACCGGAAGCCAAGAGAAGGCCAAGACAGAAACGGGCACCAATCTCAAGTCCGAGGAGGAGCGTGCGCCTGGCCAAGGGACCTGGCAGGCGCTCGGTGGGCTCCAAGCAATAGCATGTCTTGATCCGCAAGCTATGCCTAGCAAATGAAGCAGAGGTGATCACTGATGAGGCACTGCAGCTGTACGCTGACTTGTTCTCGAAGCCACTCAATGACGGACACATCGCGGCAATCCTGGCACTCTTCGGATGGGAGGCGCCGGCTGATACGCCTCCAATGTATCTATAATTTTTTATTGTTCCATGCTATTATATTATCTATTTTAGATGTTTTATATGCATTAATATACTATTTTATATTATATTATTTTTGGGACTAACCTATTAACGTAGAGCCCAGTGCCAGTTTCTGTTTTTTTCCTTGTTTTTGAGTTTTACAGAAAAGGAATATCAAACGGAGTCCAAACGGAATACAACTTTATGATGATTTTTCTTGGACAAGAAGACATCCACGGAGCTTGGAGAGGGGACCAGAAGAGTCCCGAGGGACCCACAAGCCCTCAGGCCGCGCCCTAGGGGGGCGCCTCCCTGGCTTGTGGGCACCTTGGGAGTCCCCCAACCCTAATTCTTGCTCTATAAATTCCCAAATATTCCCAAACCAACAGAAGCGTCCACCAAAATACTTTTCTACCGCCGCAAGCCTCTGTTCCCGTGAGATCCCATCTTGGGGCCTTTTCCGGCACCCTACCGGAGGGGGATTCGATCATGGAGGGCCTCTACATCAACCTTGCTACCCTTCCGATGAAGCGTGAGTAGTTTACCTTAGACCTACGGGTCCATAGCTAGTAGCTAGATGGCTTCTTCTCTCTCTTTGATCTTCAATACAATGTTCTCCTCGATGTTCTTAGAGATCTATCCGATGTAATATTCTTTTGCGGTGTGTTTGTCGAGATCCGATGAATTGTGGATTTATGATCAGATTATCTATGAATATTATTTGAGCCTTCTCTGAACTCTTTTATGCATGATTAAATATCTTTGTATTTCTCTACGAATTATCGGGTTGGTTTGGCCAACTAGATTGGTTTTTCTTGCAATGGGAGAGGTGCTTAGTTTTGGGTTCAATCTTGCGGCGTCCTCACCCAGACAGTAGGGGTAGCGAGGCACGTATTGTATTGTTGCCATCAAGGGTAAAAAGATGGGGTTTTCATCATATTGCTTGAGTTTATCCCTCTACATCATCTCATCTTACTTAAAGTGTTGCTCTGTTCTTATGAACTTAATACTCTAGATGCAGGCAGGACACGGACGTGATGCCTATATTCATAACCATTGCCTTGGATATCGTCATAACTTTGCGCTTTTCTATCAATTGCTCGGCAATAATTTGTTCACCCACCGTATGTTTTCTTTCAAGAGAGAAGCCTCTAGTGAAACCTATGGCCCCCGGGTCTATTTTCTATCATATATTTTCAGATCTATAAACCAAAAAACCCAAAAATACCTTGCTGTAATTTATTTGTTTTTATTTTGTTTTACGTTTTAGTAATCTTTTATACCCATCTCTATTAGATCTCACTCTTGTTCGAGACCGTGAAGGGATTGACAACCCCTTTTTCGCGTTGAGTGCAAGTGTTTGTTAGTTTGTGTAGGTGCATAGACTAGAGACTTGCTTGTGCCTCCTACTGGATTGATACCTTGGTTCTTAACTAAGGTAAATACTTATCTCTACGTTGCTGCATCACCCTTTCCTCTTCAAGGGAAAAATCAACGCAAGCTCAAGAAGTAGCAGGAAGAATTTCTGGCGCCGTTGCCGGGGAGGTTCTACATCAAGCCAACCAAGTACCCACCATAAACTCTCATCTCTTGCATTACATTATTTGCCATTTGCATCTCGTTTTACTCTTCCACACTTCTAAAACATTTTTAGAAAAACACAAAAATATATGCCTTTTTATTCGCCCTGCTTTCGTTCGTCTTTTCGTTTGCCTTTATGTCTTACTTGGCTCGTTTGCTTGTTTGCTTGGTATAATTGTGTGTTTATTGAAAAATCAAAAACAAAAAGGTTTATGGATCCACTTAAAGTTTTCTACTTGGATCATCTTCGATCCATATGTGCTCGTGCTGAAACCCCAACTAGTTTAGTTGAGGGAAAATCTTTAGATGAGCATGCTCATTTTGTGCGTCACCGTTTGTCTGAAAAAAGGGAGACTCTTATGGAATCCAATAAATTGTTTGCTATGTTATGCTTGGAATCTTTGTGAACTTTGTGATTTTACTTGTTGCTCTAAGAACCCTAAAAAACACCTTCCCTACCTATGTGAGTTTAATGATAATGAAATCGTGTCTTCTTATGAAAAGGGTGTTTATAGTTACTATGATATCGAACAAATTGAGGAATTTGTTGCTTTTAAGGGTGCTTATGAAGTTGCTTCTTTGATTGAAAAGTATGATATTAATCTCTACAAATCTGAAAATTTTGACATACTTAAATATTGCTATGAAAACTATGCTCATAATACTTATGTTAAGGAATTTATTGAGAGAATGACTGTTGCTTTAGAAGAAAATAATGATATGCATGAATCTATAGATAATTATGATTCCGTTGATTTGATTGAAATATCCCTTGATGAATGTGATGCTTGCTATTCTTATGGCCATGATGCCAATATTAATAATGTTTATGGAGATGAATTTGCTACAGTTCCTTATGTTAAACATGGGATTGTTGCTATTGCACCCATACTTGATAGTTCCTTGAATCAAAAGCTTGATTGCAATGATGTTATCATAAATTCTATTAATGTCAATTGTGCTAATAATATGCAAAACCCCAAGCTTGGGGATGCTAGTTTTGCTATGTCCGCTACTTATTGCAATGATCATGATTGGGGTGATGATGCTTCTTATGATCTTGAAAATTTATTTAAGCCTCATGATGAATATGTTTGCTATAATATTGAAAGTGGGTTTGGAATAGTGTCAACTTTAGGAAATAATGATCCCACTACTTTGGAGATTGATAAGTCTTATGAAATTTTTGATAAAAGTGGGTTTGGAGAGGTCATGACTTTATTTGATGATAATCCCACTATTTTGGAAGAGTGTCAACTTTGCATGCATGTGGATCATGTTGAGAATATTTTATGTGATAGTTATATGGTTGAATTTGATTATGATCCTACATGTAATTATTTGAGAGAGGAAAATATGGTTGTAGAAATTTTCATGTTACTAAATTACCTCTCGTTACGTTGAGATTGCTATTGTTTCTTTCTTCTTCCTTGCATATGCTAGTTTTTACTTGCCTTGATAATTTGTTTGCCTATGCATAGGAAGTATGTTAGAATTATATGTGTTTTTCACATGCTATATGATGCTCTCTTTGTGCTTCAATTCTTGACTTTCATGTGAGCATTATCGAAATTATCCATGCCTAGCTAAAAGGCTTTAAAGAAAAGCGCTTGTTGGGAGACAACCCAATATTTTTATTTTCTGTTTTTATGAAAGTACACATTATTACCTCTGTATTAATTTTGTTTTGGTGTTTTAATTAGTGTTTGAGCCAAGTAAGACCTCTAGGATGGTCTACGGTGATAGTTGATTTGATCTTGCTGAAAAACAGAAACTTTTGCGCTCATTGCCAGAAATTCAGTAAATCACAGAAATGTCATTTTGATCTGATTTTTTTTAAATAAGAGTGATATACAAATTTCCCAGGTTTTCCTAATTTTTCAGAATTTTTGGAGTTACAGAAGTATACGAAATTTCCAGATTACTACAGGCTGTTCTGTTTTTGACAGATTCTGTTTTCTATGTGTTGTTTGCTTATTTTGATGAATCTATGGTAGTATCGGGGGTATGAACCATGGAGAAGTTGGAATACATTATATATTACACCAATATAAATAAAGAATGAGTTCACAACAGTACCTAAAGTGGTGATTTATTTTATTATACTAACGGATCTTATGAGTTTTTCTGTTGAGTTTTGTGTTGTGAAGTTTTCAAGTTTTGGGTAAAGATTTGATGGACAATGGAATAAGGAGTGGCAAGAGCCTAATATTGGGGATGCCCAAGGCACACCAAGGTAATATGCAAGGACAACCAAGCATCTAAGCTCGGGGATGCCCCGAATGGCATCCCCTCTTTTGTCTTCGTCCATCGGTAAATTTACTTGAGGCTATATTTTTATTCACCACATGATATGTGTTTTGCTTGGAGCGTCTTGTATGATATGATTCTTTGATTTTTAGTTTGCCACAATCATCCTTGCTGTACACATATTTTGAGAGGGACACGCATGAATCATGAATTTATTAGAATACTCTATGTGCTTCACTTATATCTTTTGAGCTAGGCAGTTTGCTCTAGTGCTTCACTTATATCTTTTTAGAGCACGGCGGTGGCTTTATTTTATAGAAATTGTTGAACTCTCATGCTTAAATTATATTATTTTGAGAGTCTCTAAACAGCATGGTAATTTGCTTAGGTTACGAATTTAGTCCTAATATGATGGGCATCCAAGAGGGATATAATAAAAACTTTCATATAAAGAGCGTTGAATACTATGAGAAGTTTGATTCCTTGCATTTGTTATGAGATATAAAGATGGCGATATTAGAGTCATGCTAGTGAGTAATTGTGGATTGGTAGAAATACTTGTGTTAAAGTTTGTGATTCCCGTAGCATGCATGTATGGTGAACCGTTATGTGATGAAGTCGGAGCATGATTTATTTTTTGATTGTCTTCCTTATGAGTGGCGGTCGGGGATGAGCGATGGTCTTTTCCTACCAATCTATCCCCCTAGGAGCATGCTTGTGGTACTTTGTTTCAATAGCTAATAAATTTTTGCAATAAGTATGTGAGTTCTTTATGACTAATGTTGAGTCCATGGATTATACGCACTCTCACCCTTCCACCATTGCTAGCCTCTCTAGTACCGCGCAATTCTCGCCGGTGCATTAAACCCACCATATACCTTTCCTCAAAACAGCCACCATAGCTACCTATTATGGAATTTCCATAGCCATTCCGAGATATATTGCCATGCAACTTCCACCGTTCCGTTTTATTATGACACGCACCATCATTGTCATATTGCTTTGCATGATCATGTAGTTGGCATAGTATTTGTGGCAAGGCCACCGTTCATATTTTTTATACATGTCACTCTTGATCATTGCACATCCCGGTACACCGCCAGAGATATTCATATAGAGTCATATCTTGTTCTAGTATCGAGTTGTAATTCTTGAGTTGTAAGTAAATAAAAGTGTGATGATCATCATTATTAGAGCATTGTCCCATGTGAGGAAAGGATGATGGAAGCTATGATTCCCTCACAAGTTGGGATGAGTCCCCGGACTTTACAAAAAATAAAAGAGGCCAAAAGAAGCCCAAATAAAAAAAAGAGAAAAAGAAAAAAAATGAGAGAAAAGAGAGAAGGGACAATGTTACTATCCTTTTCCCACACTTGTGCTTCGAAGTAGCACCATGTTCTTCATGATAGAGAGTCTCCTATTTTGTCACTTTCATATACTAGTGGGAATTTTCATTATAGAACTTGGCTTGTATATTCCAATGATGGGCTTCCTCAAATTGCCCTAGGTCTTCATGAGCAAGCGAGTTGGATGCACACCCACTTAGTTTCTTTTTGAGCTTTCATACACTTATAGCTCTAGTGCATCCGTTGCATGGCAATCCCTACTCACTCACATTGATATCTATTGATGGGCATCTCCATAGCCCGTTAATACGCCTAGTTGATGTGAGACTTTCTCCTTCTTTTTGTCTTCTCCACAACCACCATATTCTATTCCACCTATAGTGCTATATCCATGGCTCACGCTCATGTATTGCGTGAAAGTTCAAAAGTTGAGAACACCAAAAGTATGAAACAATTGCTTGGCTTGTCATCGGGGTTGTGCATGATAAAGTACTTTGTGTGATGAAGATGGAGCATAGCTAGACTATATGATTTTGTAGGGATAACTTTCTTTGGCCATGTTATTTTGAGGGGAAAATTTTGTTTTTGCCACTCCAGATTTTGCCAATTTTCCTTATGCCACTCTAGATTTTGACATTTCACTTTTGCCACTCTTAGTTTTTGACAATTATCACAACTGCCATTCCCGTGGCAAAAGCAAAATTTTCACAGTGGCAATTGTGATACATTTCAAAAGCTAAGAGTGGCAAAAATGAAATAAAAATATTTTGCTTTTGCCACAGAATGGCAATTGTGATAATTGTCAAAAGCTAAGAGTGGCAAAAGTGAAATGTCAAAATCTAGAGTGGCATAAGGAAAATTGGCAAAATCTAGAGTGGTAAAAACAAAATTTTCCCTATTTTGAGAAGACATGGTTGCTTTATTAGTATGCTTAAAGTATTATTGTTTTTATGTCAATATTAAACTTTTGTTTTGAATCTTATGGATCTGAATATTCATGCCACAATAAACAAAATTACATGGATAAATATGTTAGGTAGCATTCCACATCGAAAAATCTGTTTTCATCATTTACCTACTCGAGGACAAGTAGGAATTAAGCTTGGGGATGCTTGATACGTCTCCAACGTATCTATAATTTTTTATTGTTCCATGCTATTATATTATCTGTTTTGGATGTTTTATATGCATTAATATGCTATTTTATATTATTTTTGTGACTAACCTATTAACCTAGAGCCCAGTGCCAGTTTCTGTTTTTTCCTTGTTTTTGAGTTTTACAGAAAAGGAATATCAAACGGAGTCCAAACGGAATAAAACTTTATGATGATTTTTCTTGGACCAGAAGACATCCACGGAGCTTGGAGAGGGGTCCAGAAGAGTCCCGAGGGACCCACAAGCCCTCAGGCCGCGCCCTAGGGGGGGCGCCTCCCTGGCTTGTGGGCTCCTCGGGAGTCCCCCAACCCTAATTCTTGCTCTATAAATTCCCAAATATTCCCAAACCAATAGAAGCGTCCACCAATATACTTTTCCGCCGCTGCAAGCCTCTGTTCCCGTGAGATCCCATCTTGGGGTCTTTTCCGACACCCTGCCGGAGGGGGATTCGATCACGGAGGGCCTCTACATCAACCTTGCTGCCCTTCCGATGAAGCGTGAGTAGTTTACCACAGACCTATGGGTCCATAGCTAGTAGCTAGATGGTTTCTTCTCTCTCTTTGATCTTCAATACAATGTTCTCCTCGATGTTCTTGGAGATCTATCCGGTGTAATATTCTTTTGCGGTGTGTTTGTCGAGATCTGATGAATTGTGGATTTATGATCAGATTATCTATGAATATTATTTGAGTCTTCTCTGAACTCTTTTTTGCATGATTAAATATCTTTGTATTTCTCTTTGAATTATCGGGTTGGTTTGGCCAACTAGATTGGTTTTTCTTGCAATGGGAGAGGTGCTTAGTTTTGGGTTCAATCTTGCGGTGTCCTCACCCAGTGACAGTAGGGGTAGCGAGGCACCTATTGTATTGTTGCCATCAAGGGTAAAAAGATGGGGTTTTCATCATATTGCTTGAGTTTATCCCTCTACATCATGTCATCTTACTTAAAGTGTTGCTTTGTTCTTATGAACTTAATACTCTAGATGCAGGCAGGAGTCAGTCGATGTGTGGAGTAATATTAGTACATGCAGAATTGTTTCGGTCTACTTGACATGGACGTGATGCCTATATTCATAATCATTGCCTTGGATATCGTCATAACTTTGCGCTTTTCTATCAATTGCTCGACAGTAATTTGTTCACCCACCATATGTTTTCTTTCAAGAGAGAAGCCTCTAGTGAAACCTATGGCCCCCAGGTCTATTTTCCATCATATATTTTCAGATCTATAAACCAAAAAACCCAAAAATACCTTGCTGCAATTTATTTGTTTTTATTTTGTTTTATGTTTTAGTAATCTTTTATACCCATCTCTATTAGATCTCACTCTTGTTCGAGACCATGAAGGGATTGACAACCCCTTTTTCGCGTTGAGTGGAAGTGTTTGTTAGTTTGTGCAGGTGCATAGATTGGAGACTTGCTTGTGCCTCCTACTGGATTGATACCTTGGTTCTTAACTGAGGGAAATACTTATCTCTACTTTGCTGCATCACCATTTCCTCCTCAAGGGAAAAATCAACACAAGCTCAAGAAGTAGCACCGGCCCTCCCACTGCAGGAGGAGGTACCAGAGGTAGATGTGTGACATTGATATGCGTGCACCTGGTGGGACCTGTAGGATAGGCTCATGGATATGCAACCTTGCAAAGTACTCGTGTGGAACGTGCGCGGGCTAAATTCGCCGGCTCACGTAGTGCTCTCTTCCAAGTGGTAGAGGCGGCCAGCCCGGCCATCGTCTGTCTTCAGGAGACAAAGATTGAGACCATGACTGTGGAGATCGTCAGGTAATGCCTTGGAAATAAACTCGAAAATTTCTTTTACTTGCCGGCTTCGGGGACCCGGGGTGGAATCCTACTTGCATGGGATGAGACAATTGTGGGGCTCTCGAACCCGCATCGCACTTTGAACACAATCTCCGCCCTGGTGAAGCCAAAGAACGGTGGGCACTGGTGGCTGACGGGCATTTATGGCCCACAAGGGGATGCGGACAAGATTGCGTTCATGCAGGAATTGGTGGACATCCGCGACCTAAACGCGGGCCCGTGGGCTATAGTGGGCGATTTCAACCTGTCGGTGAACTCCCAGGACAAGAATAATGACGCGATCAATCGAAGGATGTTGGCCAGGTTCAGGAGCAAAACAAATATGCTGGAAGTAAAGGAGATGTATCTAAACGGCCGCAAGTACACATGGTCGAACG
The DNA here is from genome assembly GCA_011799875.1 of Thinopyrum elongatum. NCBI lineage: Eukaryota > Viridiplantae > Streptophyta > Magnoliopsida > Poales > Poaceae > Thinopyrum > Thinopyrum elongatum. The sequence continues at coordinate 362,264,517 of CM022297.1, read as the reverse complement.
AGCGACAATGCCCAACCATGGAGAAGATAGACCATGTTTTCACCACCAACTGCTGGGACGACCTCCATCCAGCAGCGCTGCTCACGACCTTGGGATCGGGGATCTCGGATCATTGCCCGTCACTACTGGACCTTAATGCAAATTTCGCGTATGGGAAGCGCTTCTGCTTCGAATCATTTTGGCCAAAGGCCGAGGGTTTCTTTGAAACTATGGCGGCGGCTTGGGCATCGGTTACCTCCAAGGGCAACGCCTTCATCGTGCTGGACAACAAGCTCCGAGCCACTGCCAGGGCTCTACAGCGGTGGAGCGATAGGTGGATTGGAAACATACGGCTACAGATTGCGATCACACTGGAGGTGATTGCCCGACTGGATGTGGCAATGGACTCGAGAATTCTGACCGATCAGGAGCGAGGCCTACGCAAAATTCTCAAGAAGAAGCTCCTCGGCCTCTGCTCCCTGTAGCGTACAATTGTGAGGCAGCGGTCAAGGGTGCTTCAGATCAAGGAAGGGGAGGCCAACACGGCCTTCTTCCACCGCCAGGCAAGCCATAGACAAAGGAAGAACGCGATTCTTTCCATATTTTCAGAAGGGCACACTACAAAAAAGTACACTTCCGTGATGATACGTGTTTGTCACAGTAGGTCACGTTTTCTGTCATGCATGTACATCCATGATGATTTTATGACAAAATCAAGATAGTCATACTCGTGCTGTCGTAGAAGTGTTCCATGACGTTACCAAAATTATCATCACGGAAGTGTCCACTTCCATGATGATAAATCGCGCGTCATAGAAGTGCTTTCGTCAAGGGTAACCGACATGTGGCATCCACCTTAACGGGTCGCCGTTAAGCTATTGGGTTCCGGTTTGGATCCGATAACCCGTTAACAGCTGGGACCAATGAGGATTTTCCACGTGTAAAATTATCATTGGCTACAGCAACCACGTGTCAGCACCCGAAAAGGACAGATGTCAACCGCCCAATGGACAGGAGGTGCCTATGATACATCAACACGTGGCAAGGCTCAACAGCGGCCCATTTAGGTTAAAAAGGCTGGCCCAGTCAAAATTAGCTGGCTGGCCCATTAACGGCCTACTTGCAGATGGCCCATTGGCAGTTATGGCCCGTACGACTAGTGTCAAATCAGCTTGTCAACGGCCCGTTCTAAACTTGTCATCATCACGGCCCATGGTCACTTCTGGCCCGTTAACAGTCCGCTAAGTATTTGGGTCGAATTACGGCCCGGTGTGTTTCTGGCCTGTTAAAGGTCCTGCTTCATTTGGGGCCATTTATTGGCCATTGAAACTTTCGGCCCATAAATGACCGTGAAGGATTTGGGTCATATTTGGCCATGTCTGACATTTGGCCTGTTAGAGGCCCATTGTAGATTTGGGCCACTTCCAGCCTGTTGTGATTTTCGGCCTGTTAACGTCGGACGAAATCCATGGGCCATATGTGGCCCAATGTCACATCGGGCCTATTAACGGCCCATATAAAACTGATACTAATCAAGCCCGACCGAACTTCCGGCCTGTTAAAGGCCCGTGTAGTAGGTCGGCGCATTTACGGCCCGTCTGAATTTTGGCCTGTGAACGATCCGCATTGTAAATGGGCCACCACGAGCTGAGATACATTTCGGCCTGCTAATGACCAGTGGGTTATTTGGCACAATCAGGGCCCAATCTCACTTTCTGCCTATTAAAGGCCCATGTTATTTATGGGCTCGAGATATTTACACATGTTAATGGCCTATTGTTACCGAGGGCCCAAATTATGTTTAGGCCTGTTAAAGGCCCACTAGGGGCACAGGCCTACCAAAAATATGAAAGCTTATGCTGATTTAGGCCCAGATATTTTTAGTGGGCTACATACAAATTACGGCCCATAATCATTTTTAGCCCAATTGGAATGGGCCTGACAAATGTTGGCACGTTGGGCTCCTATGAAGCTTTCGGCCGAATACATTACTAAGATAAACCTACACTATAAAAAAATAGCGTCGTAATTTCTACAGCCTTTGGCAGCACGATAAATGTTGTATCACAACAAAATAAATTCCACCCATACAACAAAAGGCCTGTTGGCATAAAGTTTACAGTCCTTGCAGATAAAAGCACCATCAGATGTATAGAAGCACAAATCATTTGACCTGAGTGCTAATGTTTCAGGCTGTAGAATCTGATGGAGCAGCATGATCTTCCCATTTTTTCCGCCATTGCTCTTGAACAACGAAGCAAATGTCTGATAGTCTGGTTTCAAAACCATTCATATCTTGACAACATTTGTCAACCACTATTCTTGTTTTCGAAACGACGTCCATTAGGGATTGGACTTGTGTCTAGAGCACAGATATATCACTCTATCTAGCCAGAAGATTTTGTTCAGTAGGTGATTTGGACGAGGTTACCTTGACAACCAACCCAGAATTACGCAGGAAGGTGCTTTTTGCACTGTTAGTGGAGAGATACTGACGCACTGCAGCAAGAGGTGACATTGTGCCTGTGGTAGCCTCATCACCTTCAGGTGGTTGTGGTTGTTCAATCATTTGTTCCATAGCTTGCTGAAAGTTTGAACTTGTAGATTAGTGTACCAGATAAGTTACTAATGAGACAAAAACAAACAAAGTAGGTTTCACGTTTATACATAACTTATTTTGGTGAACTACTGTAATACATTAGCATGTATTGTAGTGCCAACTACATAATAAAATCCCTTTCGGAACATATGTCCATGTAGCATGCCTACTATATTGTCTATTTCCTCACATTCGTTGACATGTAAGGATAAGGAGACATGGTTTAAAGTAGGACGAACATAGTATGACATCATTCATATCATGGGCAAACAGATATAAAACAAACAGGCTATTGTATCATTGTGTGGGCACGTGAACATCACAACTAGATTACAGATCAAGACCAAAAGAATATCCTTCATCTCTTTTAAACTGTGTAAGGTGAAATGATACGTTAAGACAACTGTGTATAAAAGTGAACAGAGTAACTGACATTGGCTGCAAACCAAGCAGTTAAATGAACACCTCATAGTAACAAGCAGTTCAAAGGCAGGAGGAGTAAGGACTTACAACATCGGCTTGAACTGGTGTGCTCATGCCCTTCATCTTGCTGGTGTGGCAATCCTTGAAGATTTGCACTGCATTCGGTTCAGGTTCTTTTTGGTCCGCACGGGCTTTCCTTTGTATTTGGAACAAGTCAATATAGATACGATAATATGGCACAGAAAAAAGAAGGAACTAGCAGCTATTTACAAGAGCCTCCCAGTGTGCAATATAGCTACGAGATCCCGTTGTCTGTTGGAATTTCACTTTAGAACAGTTGGTCTTGTTCTTCAAACAGTTAGCCTAGAAGAAGATACACTTGTAAGGCACATACGTAAATACAAGTTCAATATGTGATCTGATCAAATACATATACCCTACCTGATACTTTGGATCAGACCAGTGTTTAACAAGGGCTGTCCAGTCTTCATCTGTAATATATTCCACTGGATATGTTTGGGCGATTTCATTGTTAGCCTTTGTCGGTGTTCTGGGAATCGGGGTACCCATACTTGCCTGCCTGCGGCCCACAGCGTGGCTTCATCATCGGCCTGGTATGGCCCTTCTCCTGCATCGACAACACAAGACCCTCACGAGGGGCCAAGCCTCGCGAGGCGGACGATGCCAAGACCTCCGGAGGGAGCGGCATCCCCAGGCCGGCTCCTGAGGAGCGGAGATTTCCATGCAAGCCCCACCTCGTGAGGTTCATATGACGCAAGCCATGACGACCAAGGCTAGGCGGGCACCAGCAGGCGCAGTAAAGCAGGTTTCCTCTTCGGTGCTGAGGAAGCAAGCACAGACGCAGAGTCCCAAGGAATCAGCCAAAGGTTTCCATTCCCATGCTACAAGACCAGGACGGCAAGACGGAGGTCATCGTCGAGCCCACCATGACGTCATGACCAGAAGCTTTGCAGGCGAAGACCACCTTTCATCAGGATAAGATGTACTACTTGTCTCCCTTCAAACTTGGCCATTGTGGGATCCCTTCCCGCCTTCATTTTGGGGGAAGAGGACCGAGGCCACTATAAATATAGCTAGGCCACCTCCATAGGACGGAAAGAGACCCAGAGCATCCTCACCAGCTCACACCAGTACAAGAACACTCCTGAGGTTGTTCTCCCCTGTACTAGTTCATCCTCAGCCCACCTCGAGGCCAATCCACCACAAAGCAGGAGTAGGGTTTTACACCGCAAGGTGGCCCGAACCTGGGTAAACTGCTGAGTCCCTTTCCTTTCCTATTCATCGGGCTAGGCGGTGAGATCGACGAGTCAGCAGGCTGGGGAGATTGAGTTCTTCGCATGCACCCCCGAGTTTGAACCTTTCTTGGGTCTGCGGAGCCCTGAATTTGACATTTGGCGCGCCAGGTAGGGGTGCGTCGGAGCCTCTCTTCCGCCGACCGATTCACCGTCGTTCCACCGTTCCCATGGCCGACGCTCGTCGAGTTCGCGCTGAGCGCCGGGCTGCTCTCGCCGCCCGTGTCGCGCAGACCGCACCTACGGGCAACGGCGCCCCCCGCCGTTCCCTGTCGCCTGCGGCAAATGCTGCCACCGGCCCCGCGGCCCACGAGCAGCAGGCTTCATCGCTGCATCCCTCTGTGTGGCGCGACGGGTGCACCGCCACCCCGTCGCTGACTCCGGCGGCTGCTTCATCCTCCCATGCCCGTCGTGGCCCGACGAACGCGCAGGCCGCGTTGCTCATGGCGCGCGAGCTTCTGCGCTATCGCCCAACCGACGACCTCTACGAAGACTGGCTGGATCGCATCGCCGAGCTCGTCAGCGCCGCCGGAGAGACCCGTGCTCCGTCTCGCTCGCTGCCTTCCCAGCCACCTCTTGCGGGCGACATGGCCCACGGTGCGGCTCCTCCACCTCCCAGGCAAGAAGTCGCCCTCAAGCCAAGGCATGAGGCTCCTCAGCGCGGCCCACCGTGCAGGGCGCCGGCGTGCGATGAAGAAAGCTGCCAAGTGGTGCAGCGTCCCCAAGGAGAGGCGCACGAGCTCCCAGCGCCGCCACATCAAGACTGCGTGCTGCCTGAGGCGGCGGTGCGCGACCGCCAAGTCCAGGCTCCCCCTCTGCGGCGGGCTCCCGTGGGAGCGGCGGGCTGCCGTGCGTTCACCCCGGAGCTGCGTGGCGTCGTCTGGCCAGGGAAGTTCAAGCCAGACCTGCCTCCACGCTACGACGGCACCCCCGACCCTGCAGAGTTCCTCCAGCTCTACGAGCTGAGCATCGAGGCGGCCAACGGCGATGAGAAGGTCATGACGAACTAGTTTCCCATGGCCCTCAAGGACGGCGCACACTCATGGCTCCTTAACCTCCCCGCTGGATCGATCTCCTCATGGGATGAGATGCGGGAGCGCTTCATCGCCAACTTCCAGGGCACTCGAGACCGCGCTCCGGCTGTGGGCGACCTGCGGCGCGTCAAGCAACAGCCTGGGGAGACCTTGCACAAGTACATCCAGCGCTTCACCAACGTTCACCTAAAGATTCCCAAGGTGACGGACGAGGCCATCATTTCCGCGTTCACTGATGGCGTCCGGGATGTCAAGATGAAGGAAGAGCTCGCCATGCACGAGGACCTGTGCTCGGCTCTGGAAATGTTTAACATGGCAGCCAAATGCGCGAGGGCCGAGGAAGGTCGCCTCACCCTCCTCGAGCTCCCAGAAGCTGACCCAGAAGACAAGAAGGCCAAGGCCAAGGACGTGAAGTGCAAGGGGCCAGCTGTGCTCGTGGCTGAACCTGAGATGAAGCACAGCTGTGACTACCCGGAGTCCTCCAAGGGCAGTCGTCCGTTCTGCGTCTTCCACAACGTGCACAACCACAACACCAACGACTGCCAAGAGCTCAGGGCCATCCAGGACGGGCGCCTGGGCCGCCGCCCTGAGCGCAACGACCGCGATTACGGCCGTGGAGGAGGCCGAGGTGGCGGACGCTGGGACAACCGCGACCCCCGCCAGGACTGGCGCAACCAGCACCGTGAGGATTGCTGGCAGGGCCAGCCTCGCGAGGGCCCCTGGAGGGATCAACCTCGTGAGGACTGCCCTCAGGGCAACGCCGGCCTTCCTCCGCTGCCACCGCCGCCAAGGAGGAATGATGACCACCACCAAGATGATGGGGCTAGGGGCTTCCAAGAGCCTCGTGCCGTGGCTTGCATCCTGGGCGGCGCTCAGGCTCCCGCCTCTCACCGCATCTTCAAGCAGTTCGCTCGTGAGGTGAACGCGGCCCTCCCCAAGCTCGAGGCGACGCGTCCGCTCAGGTGGTCCAAGTACGCCATCACCTTCGACTCTACTGATCAGCTCAAGTGCGCGGCCGCTGCCGGCGCGCTCCCAATGCTCTGCTCGCCTACCATCAGCAACGTCCTCGTCACCAAGACACTCATCGATGGCGGTGCGGGACTCAATGTCCTCTCCGTCGAGACGTTCGACAGACTCCAGGTGCCGTACGACCAGCTTCAGCCTACCAAGCCCTTCTCAGGAGTGACCGATGGCTCCACCACCCCGATAGGGCAGATCCGCCTCCCTGTCACCTTCAGCAAGCGCGACAACTACCACACCGAGCTCATCGACTTCGACGTCGCCCACATCCGCCTCCCATACAACGCCATCCTCGGGTATCCAGCCATGGCCAAGTTCAGGGCCGCCACTCACCACGGCTACAATGTCCTCAAGATGCCAGGGAGCGGCGGCTTCATCACGGTCGCCTGCGACAAGAAGGATGCGATGTGCTCCCTCGAGCGCGCCTACCAGGCTGTAGCTGTCAAGAACCCAGACGATGAGGGCACTGCCTACCCTCCCGAGGCCTTTCCCAAGAAGAAGAAGCAGCTGCTCCGCCCGGGACCCCAGGAGGATGGGGCGCCCGACGATCGTGCCTCAGGACCTGCACCCACTGACGGGGCACCTTCCCCTCTCGCATAGGAAGGCGTGCCCGGTGCCCCTCTCAGGCTGGGCTCGGGGGCTCTCCTCTGGAGGGCCTCAGACCTGGCCAGCGTCACGAGGGAGGCGTTCGGGCACCATGTGGAGGCGTGCTTCAACGCGCGCTTTCGCGAGAAGAGCGCAGGGCGCGAGGCGCCAGGCCTCGGGAGTTCATCACCAAGGCGATCGAGGATCTTCAGGAGGCGAGGGCCATGCGAGGCGAGCATCGCCCCGCACCACCAGGTGCAGCTCCCTCCCCTGACGAGAGCAGCGGGCTACGCGTCTGCATCAACATCCCAGGGCTCAACCGGGCCGCGTCTCAGGAGCTCTATTGGCCGTCCCGCGTGGGCCGGTGCGAGGGCCCCCCTCATAGCTACGTTCGCATGCCTCTCGGTCTGCTGAACCAGGCTGCCATGCACCAGCACCACATGCGGAGCGTCCTGGTGGCTCACGAGGCCAGGCACCAGGCGATCCTGTCGGAGGAGGCGCCGGACCCTCGCGAGCCCCACGGGCCATCGGGGCCTCACGAGGCTCCGGACCTGGATGACTCGTGAGGAACGACTTCTGCGGCTCGCGTCTTCAGCTACTCCAACACTTCTTTAGCAATGGTGCCAGGTGACATTTTTCAGTTTGTTCAGTTGGGGGCGCCCCTCAGGCTGCATTATCCCCAAGCCGTGTGGGTCCGTCCCTATGGCATGTATCATTCTTTGCATCTATCAGAGCTGGCCTTACCTCTTCATGAGTTGCTTTATGATTATCACCTGCCTGCCCGATGTCATGTCGCCCCTTCGTGGCCTCCGCGCGTTGCGAACCCGCCTGTTGCTCATCCCGCCACGGGGGCTGCTGGCACGGTGCCTGTGCTCGGGTCCGTCCCTGCAGCGCTGATAAACCTAAGAGATCGAGCTCTGGCTCGTGGTCCGCCTCGCGCACGTCACCTCACCGGATCCTCAGTGCCTTTGTCTTCTTGCGAAAAGATCAACGGCTGGACGGCAAGCACGGCTATGTGTACTAACCCACAGGAACCTCCGGAACCAGACTACGAGCGGCTCCCGCAGGCCACTCCTTTTTCACGCAATTCGCTTGCATGTTAAAGGGGGGGTCCCTGAGCATCGCGCCTCAGGGACTCCTACTGGCTCTCGAGCCCTCACCCCCTGGCCTTGACCACGGCATCGCGACCTGGCATACCAGCGGCAGCTGAGCCTCGCTCGAGGGCTGGGACCCGAGAATGTAGAGCATCCAGATGAGCAAGAAAAAGGGGACCGACGTGAGCCCTGCCTAGAACCGCCACCACCAGGACGCAGTCAGGCATCGTGCGGAGGAATCGCTACAGGCCTGCCAAGATAAGTCACCACATACATGTCGGCGTAAATCTCACGACCCAGTATTTTGATTTTCGTGATCTCGCTCGGGCAAGGCCGTTTTCCCTATCGGTCTTCAGGGGGCTGCTTGCACGCTAAAGGGGACCTCCTGAGCATCGCGCCTCAGGGGCTCTTACCGGACCTCGGGCCGCCCACCTCCTGGCCTTGACCACGGCATCGCGACCTGGCATACCAGCGACGGCTGGAGCCGCCTGGGGACTGGGTCCTGTCAGCGTAGAGCGCTAAAGCTACAGTGAGAACGAAAGGGAGCACCATGCCAAAACGAGATACGCGATTGCAGCATCGAACTAGGAACAATAACACTAAGGCAAAAGCATTACAGTTCTTACATGCCCCCACGGGGCTCGTCACGATTTTGTGCAGGAAAAACAAAAGAAGGGACTTTGGAGAACCCCGGCCTCAGGACGTCACCGACGGCACCGAGTCAACGCCGCTGCTGAGGTTCGAGCACGGCGAGAGCTCGACGGCTCGTAGCTGTCGTCGTCGCTGGACTCTCGAGAGTCGCTGGATTTTGGAGAGCTGCTGTCACCAGAGGAGCTGCTGGCAAGGCCAAGGGCAAGTTCAGCGCCCGTGGCCGGGCCGTGTGGATCGCCTCCTCCGGAGCAGTACTCCAGGCGCCGGCCGTCTTCGCCGAAGACCTTGAAGAAAATCGTGGAGGCTCCGTCGTATTCAAAGTGGATGGCGAGGGCCCCCTTCGGGAAGCAGGCGCGGGCGACCTCGCCCCAGCCCCGGGTCATGAAGACTTCGCCAGGGCGGACGACCTCGACCTCCGCTTCGCTAGCTTGGCTGCAGCACCCGGCGTGTTGCAGCCACAGCTCAATGGGCCCCCTTGGCGGTATCTCCTCAGCGAAGAATCGTGGTAGCCGGATCCACATGCGTGGCGGCATTGCCGCCCACACCACGAACTCGCGTGACGTACCTTCGGCATGAGTTCGCAAGCCGGAAGGCCGGGCAGCCGTCGCCTGTCCTCCTCCATGACCCTGGCCCATGTGGTGCTGGGTGCTGTCTCCAAGCGCAGGGCCTTGCGCGCGGGCGTACATAGGGATCTGGAAGCCCGGTGGAGCCCGCTTGTGCCAAGGCCGCATCACCTCAGCCCCTTCGCCGGCGTCGCGGGAGCGGCCGGGCCTCTTCTTCGGCGGGAGTGGCCCGGGCTCCTCCCGAGGGGCTTTTCCCTTCTCCGACGAGGAAAACCTCCTTATCGGCACCATGGACGCTTCGTCAAGGCGGCGAGGCAAGAAGGAAGGAAAAGCAAGCAGCGGGAAGACTCCTCCCATTTATAGCCAAAGGGAGGCCAACCGCCGGCCTCCATGATCTCCGGTAATGATGATCTTTTTGCATGCAATAGGTTATTGTCAAGTCGGACGGTTGCCGAGGCAGCGTGGGGAAGCGAAGACGCCCACGTCCCATCAAGCGCCACGCGTCGGCCGGGTCCGAAGGTGGTTAGGGCCCGCGGCGCTTCGCCCTTGCCCTTTGGCTTCGCCTCGAAGCCAAGTCCGAGCGCGCCTTGGGCCCGGGGGCTACTGTCGGCGTTCTGGGAATCGGGGTACCCAGACTTGCCTGCCTGCGGCCCACAACGTGGCTTCATCAGCGGCCTGGTATGGCCCTTCTCCAGTATCGACAACACAAGACCCTCGCGAGGTGGATGATGCCAAGACCTCCGGAGGGAGCGGCATCCCCAGGCCGGCTCCTGAGGAGCGGAGATTTCCATGCAAGCCCCACCTCGTGAGGTTCATATGACGCAAGCCATGACGACCAAGGCCAGGCGGGCGCCAGTAGGCGCAGTACAGCAGGTTTCCTCTTCGGTGCTGAGGAAGCAAGTGTAGATGCAGAGTCCCAAGGAATCAGCCAAAGGTTTCCATTCCCGTGCTACAAGACCGGGACGGCAGGACGGAGGTCATCACCGAGCCCACCACGACGTCACAACCAGAAGCTTTGTAGGCGAAGACCATCTTTCGTCAGGATAAGATGTACTACTTGTCTCCCTTCAAACTTGGCCATTGTGGGATCCCTTCCCGCCTTCATTTTGGGGGAAGAGGACCGAGGCCACTATAAATATAGCTAGGCCACCACCATAGGACGGAAGGAGACCCAGAGCATCCTCACCAGTTCACACCAGCACAAGAACACTCCTCCTGAGGTTGTTCTCCCCCTGTACTAGTTCATCCTCAGCCCACCTTGAGGCCAATCCACCACAAAGCAGGAGTAGGGTTTTACACCGCAAGGTGGCCCGAACCTGGGTAAACTGCTGAGTCCCTTTCCTTTCCTGTTCATCGAGCTAGGCGGTGAGATCGACGAGTCAGCAGGCTGGGGAGATTGAGTTCTTCGCACGCACCCTAGAGTTCGAACCTTTCTTGGGTCTGCGGAGCCCTGAATCCGACAGCCTTGGCTTCAAAGTGAGTTTTTTCTAAGGTGATACCGATACTGTCACAGAGCAGACTGAAAAACATGAGTGCATGCTTGTTTAGTTGCATCATCTTTTGGATCCAACTTGAACCTCATCTGTTGAAAAAAGAATGTGAGTCTTATTAGGAGGAAGCTAGAAAGTATGGGACAGAGCGAGACAATATTACAAGTTGCGATGAATAACATTACTTACGGATAAATGGTCAAGGAAGGTGTTAAACTGGGTATCGTCTTTCTCATTCCTGTACTGGATCCACGTTGGGAGGATACGTGCATGACACCTAACGGCAACGGCTGCCTCTGATACTAACTTGGCTGACTCTGTAGCATCACGTGGCCTTTTTAAACCTGCCTCAAAATGGATCTCCATTCTTCCTCCTTTAGATTTTTCTAATCTGTCAAGCATTATCCCTGATGTCTGTTTCCACTTGCGCCCTGGTGCTAGTTCAACAACGAATATGGAAAGTGTTAGTGCACATCAAACTATGAGAGTACATATAAAGGAGCATGCAACTGCAACTTGACTCGGTCAGGTACCATCTTGGTGTTGATGCTCATGAGGTTCATCTGATGTTGCCAAGTCCTGTTGTGTCAGCAGTGCTTCAGAAGTAGTGTTAGGTGTGAAGGCAGCTTGGGAACTGGCCAGTTGCGGAGCAAACGAATGAGTAACTCATTGAGATGCTGGTACAATTGAAGTGATGCTGCAGCTGGTGGAGCAGGTGATACTGTGTTCATAGATTTAGCCGGTGGACTTGGACCTTCTACTGCACTATAAGTACCAGCAGAATCTCGAGGGCAGATCCTTTTCCGTTGCACCCGACGAGTAACACCATTCCCTAGTATATTCTTTTCCTTGCTCTTTTTTGACTTTGCCATGTCAAGCCGTACCCACAACACAAAAGAATAAAATCGCTCTTCAAAACTCATTGATGCATGATACAGACAAGCAATACTTTGATGTAAGACAACCATATGAGGATGGAATATGTAAGAAAAACAGGACGACGTGACATATTCACAACTACGATGTGTAAACTAAGCAGAAGGATTTTCAAGAAAATAGAAGTAATGCAAGCTAGACACCATATGAAAGATGCAACCAATATCACTCTGCCAAGTTAAAAGTGTCTTGTCATAAGTGGCATTTCGAGAAATTAGAAGCAGTACAACCTAGAAATCAATGCAAGATGCAACCACTATCAAACTGCCATGTTAAAAGCGTCCAATCATGAGTGACTGATGTGGGATACACAACAGCAGTACTTTGATGTAAGAACATGGTATGATAGATAGATGCAGTGTATTCTAGACACAGAAAGGCATGTCATATGCACATGTATAACGTATAAACTCAGTAGGTGCAATTTAATCAAAATAGAAGAAATACAGGCTAGACAACATATGCAACATGAAACCAATTATCACACTGTCAACTTAGAGCAAGCACCTGTGATGGTGGAGTACGGGAGATGAACTCATCATGTAGACTTGGGACTTCAACTGCATTAGCAGTAGCAGTGGCAAATCTAGAGAGTCTCTGTTTGCGTCGGTCCGGAGGACCACCAACATCCCCTAACTTACTATTTTCCTTCCTCTTTTTTGATGTTGCCTTCTGAAGTCAAAACCACAAGAAGATGAATAAAATTAGCTCTGCATAACTGGTTGATGCATGATACAGACGAACACTACTTTGATGTAAGGCAAGCGCATGATAGGAGGATGGAATATATACAAAAAAAAGACAACATTGCATATTCACACGTACGATAGGAGGATGGAATATGTATGAAAAACAGTAAGCAGAAGGCATTTCAACAAAATTAGAAGAAATGAAAGCTAGGCACCATATGAACATGCAACCAATATCACTCTATCAGGTAAAAAGTGTCTCGTCGTAAGTGCCATTTCAAGAAATTAGAAGCAGTACAAGCTAGAAGACAATGCAAGATGCAACCTACATCACACTCCCAAGTTAAATGTGTCTTATGGGTAAGTGATTGTTGCAGGTATAAGTTGTAAGCTACGCAGATGCAATTCAATAAAATTAGAAGCAATACAAACTAGACATCATACGGAACACGCAACCACATATAACAGTTCGAAGTTAGAGCAAGCACCTGTGATGGTGGAGTAGGGGAGATGTGCTCATCATCTACACAGCTACGTTGACTGTCCATCCTTGTGTTGTCTTGCGAATCTTGTTGGGAGGATGGCGGAGTAGAATCTGTAGAGACCCTCTGTTTGAGTTGCTCCGAAGGACCACCATCATCCACTGCCTTACTAATTTCCTTCAGCTGTATTGATTTTGCATTGTGAAGTCAAACCGATAAGAAAAAGGAATAAAATTCGCTCTTCAGAACTCATTCATGCATGATACTGACGAACACTACCCGGATGAAAGGTAAGCACATGATACGAGGATGGAATATGTACGAAAAACAGGACGGCGTAACATATTCACACCTATGATGTGGTAACTAAGCAGAAGGCATTTCAACAAATTAGAAGCACTGCAAGCTAGACACCATATGAAAGATGCAACCAATAGCACTCTGCCAAGTTCAAACTGTCTGGCGTTTCAACAAATTAGAAGCAGTACATGCTAGAAATCATATGCAAGACGCAGCCAATATCACAATGGCGACTTAAAGGTGCCTCATCATAAGTGACTGATGCGGGATATGCAAGAACAGTAGTCTGTTGTAAGAACATGGTGTGATCAGATATAGTATGTTCTAGAAACAGGAACACGTGTCATATTCACAGGCATGATGTGTAAAGTAAGCAGATGCAATTCAACAAAGTTAGAAGCAATACAAGCTAGACATCATACGCAACATGCAACCACATATAATAGTGCCAAGTTAGAGCAAACACCTATGATGGTGGAGTAGGGGAGATGTGCTCATCATCTACATAGCTATGTTGAATGTCTAGCCTTGCGTTGTCTTGCGAATCTTGTTGGGAGGATGGCGGAGTAGAATCTGTAGAGACCCTCCATTTCAGTTGCTCGGAAGGACCACCATCATCCAATGCCTTACCAATTTCCTTCTGCTTTATTGATTTTGCATTGTGAGGTCAAACCGACAAGAAAAAGGAATAAAATTCGCTCTTCAGAACTTATTCATGCATGATACTGACGAATACTACTCTGATGAAAGGCAAAGTCATGATACGAGGATGGACTATGTACGAAAAACTGGACGGCTTGACATATTCACACCTATGATGTGGTAACTAAGCAGAAGGCACTTCAACAAATTAGAAGCACTGTAAGCTAGACATCATATGGAAGGTGCAATCAATATCACTCTGCCAAGTTAAAACTGTCTCGTCATAGGTGGCGTTCATCAAATTAGAAGCACTACATGCTAGAAATCATATTCAAGACGCAAACCAATATCACACTGCCAACTTAAAGGTGTCCCATCATAAGTGACTGATGCAGGATACACAAGAAGAGTAGTTTCATGTAAGAACATGGTGTGATAGACAGATATAGTATGTACCAAAAATAGGAAGGCGTGTCATATTCACACGTATCATGTGTAAGCTAAGCAGATGCAGTTTACACTAATTAGAAGCAATACAAGCTAGACACCATATGCAACATGCAACCAGATATCACATTGCCAAGTTAGAGCAAGCACCTGGGATGGTGGAGTAGGGGAGCAGAGACTTGGAACTTGTAATGCACTAGCAGTACGAGGAGAATCCGTAGAGATGCTCCGTTTATGTTGCTGCAGTGGACCACCATCATCGCCTTCCTTACTCTTTTCCTTCCTCTTTTTTGATTTTGCCTTGTCAAGTCAAACCCACAAGAAAAAGGAATAAAATTTGCTCTTCAGAACTCATTGATGCATGATACTGACGAACACTACTTTCATGTAAGGCAGCCGCATGATAGGAGGATGGAATATGTATGAAAAACAGGACGGCATGACATATTGACATGTATGATGTGTAAAGTGTAAACTAAGCACAAGGTGTTTGAACTAGTTAGAAGCAATGCAAGCTAGAAACCATATGAAAGATGAAACCAATATCACTCTGCCAAATTAAAAGGGTGGCCTCATAAATGTATTTGACCAAATTAGAAGCAATACATGGCAACGGGCTAGAAATAATATGCAATATGCAACGAATAAAGATGTCTCATCGTAAGTGATTGATGCAGGATACAGAAGAGAGGTAGTTTCATGTAAGAACATGGTTAACATATAGATGTAGTATGTACCAAAAATAGGAAGGCATGTCATATTCACAGGTATAATGTGTAAACTAAGCAGATGCAATTTACCCTAATTAGAAGTATTACAAGCTAGACACCGTATGCAACATGCAACCACATATCACACTGCGAAGTTAGAGCAAGCACATGCGATGGTGGTGTAGGGGAAATGCGATCTTCAAGTACAGAGCTACGTTCAATATCTTTATTTAGACTTGTTGTTTCTTGAGAATCATGTGGGGAGGATGAAACTGCACTCTTTTATAAGAGTAGCGCGTCTCATACTAACCCACGGGCGTGACTGTCTCATCATAAGTGATAGATGCAGGATACACAAGAACGGTAGTTTGATGTAAGAACATGGTGTGAAAGGCAGATGTAGTATGTACCAAAAACAGGAAGGCGTGTCATATTCACATGTATAATGTGTAAGCTAAGGACATGCAATTGAACAAATTAGGAGCAATACAAGCTATGCACCATATGCAACATGCAACCAGATATCACACTGCCATGTTAGAGCAAGCACCTGGGGTTGTGGAGTAGGGGAGATGAGATTTGGAACTTGCACTGCAGTAGGAGTAGCAGGAGAATCTGCAGAGATCATCTGTATCGGTTGCTCCAGAGGACCACCATCATTCCGTGCGTTCGTCCTTTTAGATTTTGCCTTGTCAAGTAAACACACAAGAAAAAGGAATGAAATTCGCTCTTCCAAATTCGTTGCTGCATGATACTGACGAACACAACTTTTATGTAAGGCAACCACATTGTAGGAGGATTGAATATGTACGAAAAACGCTAAGCAGAAGGCATTTCAACAAATTGGAAGCAATGCAAGCTAGACACCATATGAAAGATCCAACCAAAATCACTCTACCAAGTTAGAAGTGTCTCATTATAAGTGGCATTTCAACAAATTAGAGGCAATACATGTTTGAAATGATATGCAAGATGCAACCAATATTACACATTCAATTTGAAGGTGTCTCGTCAGAAGTGATTGATGAGGGATACACAAGAAAAGTAGTTTGATGTAAGAACATGGTTAATAGAAAGATGTAGTATGTACCAAAAACAGAAAGGCATGTCATATTCACAGGTATAATGTGTTAACTAAGCAGATGCAATTTACCCTAATTAGAAGCATTACAAGGTAGACACCATATGCAACATGCAACCACATATCACATTGCCAAGTAAGAGCAAGCACCTGCGATGGTGGTGTAGGGGAATTGCGGTCATCAACTAGAGAGCTACGTTGGCTATCTTCATTTAGCCTTGCTGTTTCTTGAGAATCATGTGGGGAGGATGACACTGCACTCTTTAAACGAGTAGCGCGTCTCACAGTAACCCACTGGGGTGACTGTCTCATCATAAGTGATTGATGAGGGATACAAAAGAGCATTAGTTTGATGTAAGAGCATGGTTAATAGACATATGTAGTATGTATCAAAAACATGAAGGCATGTCATTATCAAAGGTATAATGTGTAAAGTATGCAGATGCAATTTTACCAAATTGGAAGCAATACAAGCTTGACACCATATGCAACATGCAACAACATTCAACACTACACCCTTTAGAGCGCTGAAACGCTTAGTGCTTATCTTCGAATTACACTGGAGCGACTTCTGTCTTTTCTTTTGTGTATTCATCAACACTGCGTCAGAGTCTGAAATACCCATGCATAAAAAAACAATAGTGTGAGTATGGGCGAAGTGTGTGCACAAGTAGTACAGTGTAAAAGTAGCAGATAGCAGGTGGGTGAGAAATAAATGACGGGAGACATATGATAGCTCTACAACATGCATGGCACACAAAATTACTAGATTCTAGGATTTTGAAATATGAGCACAGGGATGGCTGGGAAATGCAGATGCTCCTCCAGCACACCACAAGGTGTGGTCCTATGAAAATAACAGTCGACTGAAAACAAATAGGCCAGTCCATTTTTTCTACACCGTCCGATGTACAAAGAACGGGCAGATCGCCTTCATCTATCTCCAGCCAGTCAGTGTTGACGATCTTCCTCGAAACGCCGGCGACCACCGGCCCAGTCCCCTGCCTCTGCCCTCCCCTCGACCTCATCGCACCGCCGTGCTTGGCACCGCCCCGGCCATCCCTTCAAGCCCCGCTGACCTCCAGATCAGGCGCAAGCAGCTCCTGCGCCCCACACCGCTATGATAGACACCGATGCGCCGCTTCCCCGGCGAACAGGCGGACTAGGTTCTCCGTGCGCCTAAGCGGGTGCTGCTTCTTTTAATTGCGAATCCATTGACCCTGAATTGAAATCCAGGCGGGCGACTGACCTCTAGCTAAGGTGAAATAGTAAATGGGAGGAAACCTTGTGCATTTAGGATCACGAAGAGGGTGTAGTAAGAAGCACTCAACTAGTTTCTTTCGTGGGATGAATACGGTGTGAGCAGAGACATAAGATTTGCACGAATAAGGGAAGAGGAGTACCTCTTTATGCTGGCAGTGTTGTGTCCTCCTTCTGTTTTTCCAACGATCTTCTTGTGGTTCGCTGGAAATGAGAAGTTGTGGAGGACGGTGGAGCCTTGGACGAACCCATGGCCAAGTTGTTGAGTGTGGTGCGGTGGCCGTCTGTCGGCGGCGGGGAACCAGATCCGAGGCGGCGAACAACGGCATAGCGGGAACAGCTCCGGTGCGGTGGACGGTTGCGACAGTGGAGCGGCAACGGTGAGGCGCAGGACGGCGTGGTCGAAGTGGTTCTGGTACGGCGCATGTCGGCATCGGCGTCATGGAGGCAGCTCTGCCTCGGCTTCAGCTGCTAAGTCCTTGAGGGCGTTGCGGTTGCGTTGGATGACGACGTCGGGGTACGAGCTCCGGTGTGATGGAGGAGGGTGGCGGTGGATTGGACGCGATGGGGTGGAGGACGGAGGAGGCTGGGGTTTCGCGGCTGGTGGAGAGGGCGTTTTAGCGCCCACGGAATATGAATGGGGAAACGGAGGGAGGGGGAAGTAAGGGGGAACAATGTTTCGGTTTGGGACGCGCTTGTTTGAAATTTGGGGGAAGTTACAAACTTTGCCCCCATCTAAAATTTTGGACATATTGCGGGTCGGGGGTAGGACAGTAATCTCAAGTGTCCATATGGTGGGCGGGATAGATTTCGGCCGAGCGCATGGGTGTTTAGGCGCCCACGGCGTATGAATGCTTCTCGGAGGCGGTTGAGACTGGCGTCTTGGTGAAGTTACAAACCTACCCCGGTTTAGACCTTTGGGCATCGGGCCGATAGGCTACACGGGGCAGAGTCAGGACAGTAATTTCCTACCACCAAACATTAGTCTCGCGCGGTTTCGGGTGACCAGAGGCTTATTTGGCGCTTCGTTCAATATTTGGGAGCAGAAGCATTAACGTTTTCAGTTCTCTTGAATTGAACTTTCAGGATTTGTCAAACTTCACAAATCTTGACTCTTGAAAATCCTAAAACTACGATTATTTTGGAATGGAGGGGGTACATTTGAATATACATTGTACACGAGTATATATTAAAAAATATGCAACTTACCTCAATTCATGCATGGTTCCAGATATAATCTCCTTGGTTGCAAAAAAATAGTTAGACATGCGTATGAATATATAGCATGTTCAAACGCACAACAAAGATTGATGCCCCCTTTTAGATCTGATTTACAAATGCCATTATCTCGGATTCAAATAGATGAATGCACTTCCTATGAATTCGAATCTTCGAAACCCCCTTTATGTTGAATTCAACATTTATTCTATTTCGTTGCTAGCAATTTGGAATGTATCCATGTAAGTGACAAATGTATAAAGTGCTTGACACTAACAACATGGAGTGCACTAATTAATGTTTATATATGAATTGCAAAAGCAATGCATTGTCTGGATTTCAAACCACTCTCACTCTATGGATCGATAATATGAAATAAACCCATGCACATGCTAGAATTCAATAGAGTATGGGTGTCTGATAGACCGATGTTCGTTCATACGCAAATTACAAAATTCATGATCTCATCCAAAAATAATAATGCCATTTATATTTTAATTTAATGCATAGAACCGCCTTTTACATGTAGATGCACTATGCCTCGGCCCGTTCTCACACACGCACTATATATCTCTCTATCTGACGCATAAGTGCGCACACGTTATATACATCGGCATTTCTCTCTCACACATGCTCACAATCTCTCCCGGGGTGTCTCACGCACACACTCTCTATATATCTCCCTCTCTCTTTCTTACTACTATGTACCACTCTTTTCACTAATCTCAGTTGGAAAACACTATTTCTCTCGCATGCATATATACACACGCACGGTCTCTACTAGCCCTCTATAGGCACATATATGTGCCTACGTGTCTCCCGCACGCACATTATCTTTAGGCCTCTCTCGCACACATTGCCCCCCCACACCTCTCTCTTAGTAGTTGGCAGATATGATTCCATCAGATCATTCGGTAGGATATCCCTGACTGTTAGGCTGGATGGTAATACGATGCAAAGTTTTACCCAAGTCCGGGCCCTTGCAGTTGAGGAAAAAGCCTACTCCTGGTACTGTATATTTGTGATAGGGGTGTGTACAAAGTACACGTGAATACCAGGCATTGTGCGTGTGTGTATACTATCGACGAACTAGCCCCCGGGCTTATATAACATACTCGGGGCCTAGGGTTACAAATCATATATAGTCGGCTTATCATCAGTGGGGATAGAGTCCTCCACGACTCTGGTAGCTTCGTCTTGTACGCCGAGTCCTCCACATGGGTCTTCATATAACGAGTCTTGATCCAACCTATGTGGCACAAGATGGAACCGACCCATGAGTCCTCACGTTGACCCACCACAACTAGAAATGATGTGCCCACCGCACCCCACACACAATCGGCCACGAAGAAAATAAGCATATACAATAGTACAAAGTTATACATGAAAGTTAATTGCATGGTGCATCCAATAATATTTGTTCTGCATTGTGAATGTTTATATTTTCTCCTAAAATATTAGTCACGGGAAAGAGAAACGAAGGGCATATCTCTCCTTGTGTCCACCAGACACCCCCTCTCTCTACACCACTTTCACGTACGCACACAAACTATCTCTCGGCCCTCTAAAAGTATGCCCCTGACACATTCACGCGTGACGGTCACTGTATTTCAAGCGAAAGCACTATACGGTCACTGGACTTCAGAATATGCTCATTACGGTCACCGTATACATTCTCGTGGTGATCATACGATATCTAGCTCACGATACATCTTCGTATTTTGTTGATGACACTGACGGACATTGTATTTGATGCGTGCTCTGCATTTTGTTGACGACACTTACGGTCATCGTATTTGAAGCGAAAACACGATATGGTCACTGGACTTCAGAATAACTCATCACGGTCACCATATACATTTTGTGGTGCTAACCAACCTGTGGTTGGATGGTTAGGAGGACAGTGGTTTCTCCATCCCACTAGGGTTAAAGTCCTGGTGCTCGCATTTATCCTGGATTAATCTCAGTATTTTCCGGCGATGTGCATTTAGTGGGAGGAGACATTCCCCTCGACTACGAGGCACCTATGGTGACTTCGTAAAATCTCAAGATCATATGCTGGCTCACTCTCTCGAAGGTGCTCACAGGGGTAGGGTGTGCGTGTGTGCGCTTATAGTGGTGAGTGTTTGCGCGTATATATGTGCGCTTGCGTCTGTACTGTGTTAAAAAAATACATGTCGTGATTATACGGTCACTGGCTCACCCGTACAACTCCGTAATTTGTTGATGACACGATCAATTGACCAGTCAAATGTTCCACGTGGCGCAACTAGTGTTGCACCATCAGCGCGCGTAACCGTGGGGCCCACCTGTCAGCGCGTATATGAAAGAAAGAAATAGTAGCTTGAGTCGGTACTGTGTTAATAAAATACATTTTATGGTGATCATACGGTCACTCATACAGCTCCGTAATTTGTTGATGACACGATCAATTGACGAGTCAAACGGTTCACATTCACCAGCGCACATTACCGTAGGGCCCACCCGTCAGCGCGTATATGAAAGACAGAAATGGTAATAAATTAGTGGTCGGTGGGGATTCGAAGTCGTGAGACCTCTGGTTGGCAGCCCGCGCGCCCTAACCACAGCGGACAAGGATCGCCTTGTGATGATATGCTGAGCCGGCCATTTTAATCGCACGCACGAGCCACTGTGGTGAATACAAACACATCACACATGCGCACAAACACGCCCGCAACGCCCGCATGCATGCATGCAATACTCACACGCACACATGCACGCACGCAACACTCGCACGAACACACGCACGCATGCAGGCGTGCAACACTGACACATACACATGCACTCACGAACACACGCACGCACGCACACATGCATGCAACACTGAAACGTACACATGCACGCACGCAACACTCGCATGCCTGCATGCACACAACACATGATGCAAGACACACGCTCAACCTATACGTGCATGCACCCTTTGTTAAGGACATGGATTCTTACGGGTATTAATCAATCTTATCTGTGATAAGCAGAATATTGATGTTTGCAGCAGTCTTTATGAATCACAATGTATCGAACGGGCTATCAACGTATATACAAAAAAATTAAAATTATCTTACATTATATAGTAGGCTTATCAACCTACATGAATTAGATGACATCACACTCAATGAACAATCATCGGTTTATGAAATGCCCGCTTCTCACCGCCCTGGCCCACCAAAAGCTCCTCTGTCGTGCGCTGCCTGCGTTGGGTCACTGACATGTAGGACAGGTACCCAACGAGCCCACACGTCAGTGGAAGAATGGCGCAGTGTCATACGTCAGAGTCGAGGGCGCCGCTTGCTGCACGCCCGACTGAACACGCCTCCTTGCCGCATTCAAACGCCTCCATGAAACCCGTGTGGAAGCCGAGAAACCCACTCCGGACACACGTTCGTTCATGACCGGGCCGACATTAAACGCAATGCCGGCCGAGCTCCTCCCGCCCGCCGTCTATTTAATCTCCTATTTAAACGAGGCCAGATGCCGGCCAAGAATCACACACCTCCGCCGCTCCCCTATCTCCTCCTTCACCATTTTCTCCACTCTTACAATGGCTTACGAAGAGCAGTTATCCGGCATCCAAGCCGGCTGGGTGGCCCGCTGAGCCCACCGGATACGAGCTATGCAGCTCGCTGATCCACCTCCCTCCCCTCGCCCGACGGAGCCAGTTGCCGCCCTAAGCCGGCGCATGGTTCAGCAAATCACCGCTTCAGGCCAGCTCGACGAGGACCGGCGAGCGGCTCCATGCCGGCACGGCGGGGAGCACGGGCGTCGTCGCTGCCGTCCACGTCGCTGCCTCATACCATGCCTCCCGCGTCTGTGACCGCGTCTCCCATTTCTGTGGCCGAGACTCCCATGCTTGCGGCCGCACCATGCAAACAGAGACAGAAGCCGGGTGCGTGGAGAGCGACGAGTCAGTGGCTAGCGCCTCCATGTCCGCCGCCATCATCGAGGAGAAGTAGAACACGGGAGGCTGCCGCCGCTTGAGTCCAATGAAGGCCACCGCAGAGGCGACGCCGGCGTACACAGCAGGTGTCTTGCCGGATCCTTCTGTTGCGAGGACCTTTGTCGACCCCGCATGGGCTCCACGGAAGCGGAGAAGCCCCCTTCAGACTCCATCTTGGGCATCAGCCAACGATGTCAGTTGAGCGGTGGGGAAGCGAGCCATCCTTTGCGCTGAAGCATATACCTCCAGGGCTCCAGGCAGTCCGGTGATCGTGCTGCCGGACATGAGGAAGACAAATGGATTCGCGGGCGACCATTTAGGCTAGGTATTATTATACCTATGCTGTTCAGGAGTAGCACCGCTTAGTTGATTTGAATGTAATGAAATCCTTCATGTTTATATGAAAATCCGGTATTTTATATGAATTCCATCATTGTTTATATGAAATATCGCCGTGTTTGCATGAATTTCGTCCGGTTGGTTGAGTTGTTGTCAGAATGTGTGCAGCTACGGTTGGATGGCATAATTTGCGGGTCACCGGTCGGTCTGCGGCCGGCTCGGGCGGCGTGGTGGGAAAAAAAAAGCACAGCTCGTGCAAGCTCGTCTCCAACGCGCGCGCTGGAGGATGCATGAGCACCCGAGCTCTTCCTCGTTCATCGGTGGCAAAGGCACGGGTGGACAAATGGGTCGCCAATATTTTGGCTACACCGGGCAAGATCCAAACAGCCCCTTCCAGCCCCACCCCTCCCAGCACATTCAAATCCCTCATTCACCATGAAATTTTGCCATGTGTTGTTTTCATGGATATTTTGCTGTGTGAAAACAAATTTAAATATGAACAAATAATCGATGTCCGCGGTCTTCTGTCGGGACACAGTTGGATGGCCTCATAGTAGTAGTAGTGTAGAGTACTAGTACTACTAGATAGTGAGTGTTTACTACTGTATCATGTACTCCCCCCGTTCCCAAATATTTGTCTTTCTAGACATTTCAAATGGACTACAAACATACGGATGTATGTAGACATATTTTAGAGTGTAGATTCACTCACTTTGCTTCGTATGTAGTTACTTGTTGAAACCTCTAGAAAGACAAATATTTAGGAACGGAGGGAGTACGTACTAATTGCAACGCATGCATGTGTTAGCAGTATAATGACCACATACGAATTTGATGGTAAGATTTGTGTAAGTTGGATGTCATATTATTGCTCTAACATGTGGTCAAAGTTAGCCTCCAAAACGCATTTTAGACCCTATATGGATTGAGGGAGTACATGCATTGTCGAGGTTTCTCTTAATCCTTGCATGCAACGCTTTTATTGAAGCTTGAAATGTGAACATGTGAATGGGAGGGACTACTACAACCCTTCCAAAAGAACTGCAGTACTAATGGTATCGTACTCCCTCCGTTCACCATCTCACATGCTCAATACTTTTGCAAACTATGGAAGTAACAAATTTATTCCACCACTCAGCATCTATTATGGATACATTGTGGATTTCAAATTGAGTCATATAGACCGGAAAGTAGGCACTTAGGGCATCCACAATGTATGCTTTTTATTTCCTCTAAGCCCTCTCTCTCCTCTTAGAGGCAGGCCTCTATACATTGCATGAACTGCCTCTAACAAAAAATTGGCTAGCATCGCGTCTAACCTTAGAGGCTGCCTCTTACAATGTAACAATCCATCTGGTCCCACTTGTCAGCCTTAGGAAGCATAAGAAAGTAGGAGTACAAGAGAAATAGTACTGATTGGACAAATGTGGTGCTAATCAATACTTTCTAAATTCCTGCTAGGGCCCACCTTAGAGGCTGGTTAGAGTCTCTATACATTGTGGTTTTTTCATATTTGATAAGAGGCAAACCATGTGGGGCCTACCTTAGAGGCAAGGCTCTATACACTGGAGATGCTCTGTAGTACTACTTTTGATGTGTCCCGTCAACTTGCAGAACAAGGAGAAGCTTGCTACGCCCTCTCCCCCACCCACGGGTGCGGTGGCTCGCAGAGTCGCAGGACGAGGAGAAGCTTGCTTACTACGCCTACGCCCGCTTCCTCGCCCACGCGCGCGGTGGCTCGCAGGACGAGGAGAAAATTTTACTACTCCCTCCGTTAGACATATACTCCCCTACCTTGGTTAGAGAGATTATCATATTGTTTGAAATATATGTCTTTTAGTAGTAGGAGTAGTACAGTGGTAGTACATAGGAGTAGTACTATAGCAATTTCCTTGGAGTCCGTGGTGCAGCAAGCTACCCTAGGCTATGTTACTACTCCCTCCTTTCCGGTTTATGGCTCAATTTCAAAATCTCTCCAACCAAGGTAGACGGTGAGTGGTGGAATTAATTTCGTTGTTTGCACAAGTACTTAATTAGCACGCTCGTTTTTCTCAAAAAGTTATGTTTACCGATGCATTAATTACAATGAATGCATGCATGACCATTGAATTTCCATGAACTTCTACATGCATTGGTGAGTTTTCTCTTGATACTGCTTGCATCAGGTGATTTAATGCACCTCGAAATCCAAACATGTGATGGTAAGTACTAGTAGAATTGAGACTTATAAAACGGAAAAACGATTTTTTTAGATGAGCCCTATAAACTGGAAAGGAGGGAGTAGTAAGTAGTACTACCTCCATAGTGGGTACGTACTCCATAAAATCAGATTTTCCCACAACTAAGTCGCTCAACCTTTATTTGCTTGTTTCCCTTCCTGCCTCGTTACCTCGAACAAACTATGCCAAACTCCCCTGCCTGCCACGAGGGAAAAGACCCGCGCTCGCCTTTTTTAGTTCAGGTTTGTATCGATGGATCGCGCGAAGCAGCAAAAACCAAGCCGTGTCTTGTACTCCTCCGTCGTACTAAAAGAGTGGAGACGCTCGCTTTCATAAATTATGTACTTCGTCTCGCCAACATGTGGGACATATAGCAACCGGGTCGATGTGTCATGCACCAAATAACAGTGCAGAACAGCAGGGGGGACGCACCCCAGTCATAGCGCCCCAGTAGTAGTAATGAGCAATGAGACGTCAAATCACAATGCCGCACCTTTCCCCCAGACGGACGAAGCAACCATTATTTCACACTTCGCTGAATCCGCTTCGCCATCATCTCCTTCAAGAAAACCACGTATTGCTTCTGCCATTGTTCTGCCTCAAGAGGGACGCGCATCGCCTTGGTACATCATGACATGTGGGACCGCATGACAGGCCATGCTCCCCCGCCCACCGCTCGGTAAAATCACCTCATTTTTACTACTCCCTCCGTCTAGGTGAATAAGCCATCTTAGGTTGTGCACCGTGACCAAGAAGGAGGGGAAAACGAGAGAACTTAATGTTTATTTGCTAATTAATAGCATTGCATGCAATGAACTAACCACTGCATGTCGTGTTTGGTAGTCTTGAGTCGTTGAAAGCATGCACGCCCCACATCTCTTATTGGTTGATATGTCAAGAAACAAGAAACGAGGTGGGAGTTAATGCACCGCGCCTAAGTTTTTTGGGATTATTTGGTTTTCGTAAGGTGCACGCCCTATAAACCAAGACGGAAGGAGTAATCTGGATACTACTAGTATCTTTTTAGATCAATATAGTCAGGATTCACCAAGGAGCAAAACCAAGTGGTAGGCTGCTCCTGTCGTGTTGGCGTAGCAACTCAGCAGGGTCAGTCCGCACACGAAATGGCGACACACTTAACAGGACCCCTTTGGCCGACATGTGGCTCATCTACCGTCTTGTTCCACGTGCGATGCACCAAATTACCATTCGGAGCAGCGGTTGGACTTGGAGGCACCCCGGTCATAGCGCCGCAGTAGTAGTAAATGAGCGATGAGGGGTCAAATCACAAAGCCCCACCTTTCCCGCATTAAGCTGGACGGACGAAGCAACCATCATTTCACTCTAGGGCGCAAGAGCATAAAGAAAAAAGAAAACCAATGATGCGTGCGACAGCTACCTAGGGTGCCCTTGGGTAGGAGCCTCCACTACAAATCCGCTTCTCCCTCGTCCTCTTGAAGAAAACCGATGATGCGTGCGGCGGGTAGGGTTTGTAGGAGTACTACAGCGTGTCGGGCCATGCCGTAGTAAACGGGAGAGGGATTGAGTTCGAGTCGACGCCTTAATACGGGTGGGCCGCTTGGTTTTATGGGAACGAGGCAACATTTTGGGTTCGGGGAGCAGTGGAGATATACGTACAAAAAATTGTGGACGTAGGTTCGACCGAAAGGCAATGACGCATGGGCCCTGCATTTTGATATACCCGCGACCGCGTGAAATTTGCTACTCAAAATAATGCATAAAAGTTCCTCCAAAAATATCTATAACTAATGGGAAGTGAATGTATGCTTAAAATGAAAATGTAATACAAAGAGAAAAAATGAATTGCAGTTAAAAGAATGACATTTCTAACAAAAATGTGAATGTGAACTACATAAGTGTGCACGTGACCAACACATACATTGTCAATACAAAATCTAATGCAAGAAATAACTTATGAGTAACATGCACGAATTGATGATGTGGTGCTTGCATGCATAGAGTACAAAAACAATGTGATTTATGACTTGCATGCATGACGTGTTCATGTGCCATAGTTGCATGTCCAGGAAAAAAGTTACTAGTGGGTTGTACTAGCTATTTAGGAATAGAAGATGTATATATGGAAGTTGTAGGGAAAGAGATGACATGTATCTCAATTCCTATGAGTAGGGATTGGAAAAGAGATGTCATTTGGTTCACATCATAGGAACTTCTCTATTGAATCTAGAGATGACATGTATCTCAATTCCTATGAGGAGGGATTAGAAAAGAGATGTCATTTGGTTCACATCATAGGAACTTTTCTATTGAATCTAGAGATGACATGTATCTCAATTCCTATGAGGAGGGATTAGAAAAGAGATGTCATTTGGTTCACATCATAGGAACTTTTCTATTGAAAAGACGCTAATGTTTATTTTCCTTTGAAATTGTGGGAGTATAGGAATCCATTCATATGAACCAAGTGGCTCTAAAGCTATAAAAATGATATCATGTTTATTTTCCTTTGAAATGTGGAATATATGAATCTATTCCTATGAACCAATTGGCTCTAAAAGAAAAAATGCTATAAAAATCATATCATATAGAGTTCCTATGATATTCCTCCACACCAAAGGATGGTTGAAATTGCTGCAGGTGATACGACCGTCTTTCTTTGTACACTCCTCCCCCATCTTTATAGTTACCTCTCAAAGATGAATGAGATGATATATACTGGGTATTCTATATGTGCATTTTGGTATACGAGAACTCGATAAAAGTTTTCGAGGTTTGAATTTTCAATAAAGCTATATGCACTACATTTTGGAACGGAGGGAGGAGCATACGGCAGTTGCTAACACTCACGTGGAAGATTTGTGTGTCGGAGGAGTGGCTGTTCTGTTAAATGCCATGGCAAAACTGACACTGGCGGATGCCGATCTAACTATTCTTACGGTGTTTGTCAGGAAACGGCTTGTGGCGAACGTTTGTCAGATATGATTTACGGACACATGCATTGCATTGATACGTGCCCCTCTCTCTCTCACGCACACACGCACCCTCACGAGTCACGACTCTCCCGAGTCCTCTCGCACCCACCGTCTATCTGTAGGTAGATGTCACACACATATGTGCTCTTCACACCCTACCCTCAGAACTTCTAAAAAATAAAAGACGTCGCACACCTTTTATTTTAACTCACACGTCACACACTTATACTATTACTCTTGTGGCGAACGTTCTTTGGGCGTAGTATATTGTACTCTCACGAAGAGAAGCGGTGCACGCACGCACTAGTTCTCTCACACCCACTCGCGGGTACACGTAGGAGCGCATTTGTTTGAAGCTAGGAGCGCATTTGTTTACAAAGAGGCATCCCAATTGACATTTTGACTAGTCTAGTTTTCAACTTGATGGAGGGTCGGGGACCGCACGTGAATGATACAGTACATAGTGCGTCCTGGACGCGATGATTTGATAGTGCGACTGGAAGCAGTGGCACGTTATTGATCGAGTTTTATTTTTATTTGAACTTTAAATGAAAGTAGTGGTTCGCGCGTATTCAATTTAATAACGGCTGCTACAACAAAATCACTCCACTATATATATAAGCAGGAGCCTCGGCGCTTGCTTTACTAGGGTTCCTCTCTTTCACTCTCTCATGCTCTCCAGATCTAAGCAAGACATAGGTGGCCACACTCTCTCTCTGCTCACGGCTGGTGACAAATCCGGCCGGACCACCTCAGCCGGGGCAGGGGTGTAGGTGCATCATTCACGCGGTCGTCGGCGGCGAGGGAGGAGACCAACAGCTGCCCGCGCGTCCCGATCGGCGGCCGTGCCGTTCTCTCCGAGACAGGGCCAGCTCGGGAGGGCCTCCGACCCCTTCTTCGTCCCTGTGGTATTGTGGCCAAGATGCGGCCTCCCGACGCCGTATTTGCCACATCCCGCCGACCCTCAGGTATATATTCCTTTGAAACCTGCCTTGCTCTACCGCCCCAGCTCCCCACGTGGCTGCGTGTGGATCTTTTTCTACTTTCGTCGGCTGTTCCAAAGCCACCTAGACTTTTACTATTATTAGAGGTAAAGCTAGTTCATACAGTTGAATCTAAGAGTTGGTTCAAACAGGGAAGAAAGTGGGGAAGCTGTAGCATGAATCTAGGACTTGGTTCTAAGAGGAAACGGGGGAAAGTAGTAGATACTGGCTACCCAACCGGTCTCTTGGTTGAAAAGGCGAAGAAAGCGTGGTGGATGGTGAAGGGTGGGGGGAAGTGGACCTGTCTCTTGGTCGAAAAAAAGGAAAGAAAGTGAGGGGTGTTGGGGGACAACGCAAATGAGAACGAGCAGGTCTAGATTCCCTGTGCTCACATAGGAAAATCTCGCCGAGGAGATAAAAAATGGGACAAATGCAGACATGCTGCCTGAGTGTTTGCCGCTCTCGGCAACCACATCTGCCTCACCACTTTATGCCCCTGCTGTCCCTACGCCCATATCGCTACCGTTAATGTAAAATCACATGAAACATTAAGCAATGCCACATAATGTTACTATTAAGTAATGGTCTAGTGTCGTCGGTAAATTGAAGCAATGCCACCTAATGTCACTATTAAGTAATGGTCTAGTGCCGTCAATAAATTGAAGCAATGCCACCACCATTTTATGAAGTGCTTCTGTCTTGCTTTATTTCCCATGAATTGTGTTTTTGCAGTTACACTTAAATCTCACACCGCTAACATTGCTTCATCCCAGTGGAACTGCACAAATTTGATTGCACATTTACTGACCATGTGCTACTCTCATGAAAGTAATACTAATGCTATTGTTCTGCATGTTAATCTAGTGGCAGTGTTGATGTGATGTGATGCTACTTCTTACTTAAGGGCACTTTTATACTGTCAATGTAGTGCCAATTATAACACAACAGATGCTGCTGTTAATCATATGCCACTGCAAATAACTGTCACTATTTAAATAACCGTATTTCATATTTGCGGAAACAGGGATGTCTGTCTCCATATCATTTCTATGTGCGCAATCAAAAGTACACACCTCAGTTTTAGTAGAATTGCACAAAATGAGATGGCTATTCCTAGTTGCCGTCGTCTAACCACCCGTATTCCAGGTATTCCTACATTGGTAGTAACTAGGTAGAATGACCAACGCAATCTTAAAGAAGCTGATTCGTACGTTTTACTTCCTGATTGCAGTGCAGGGACGAGCGAGAACAACTGCATCCTAGTCGGGAATGCACTTTCTCCCAGTTCATCCATGGACAGAGGACTAGCTGGCACGGCTGCACGGAGGTTTTTGGGATAGGTGCACGGACAAGAGGCATTGTGGTCTGCTTATTTCTGCAAATAGCGGTGCTTAAATTTAGTGGAACTGCACAAGAAGTTCAGATGGTCAGTACACTACATGGTTCAGTTCAGCATTCCAACTGAGAACACAATTATAATTGGTTATTCTGGAATGAGAGAACCTAACACTGGATGGTGGCAACAAGAAAAACCAGAGTGAACTCCAAGAAATTAAATCCTGCCTAGGGAGGCCCTTTGCTCAGAGAAGCCTTGCTTGATTTTTCCTGATCTGTAAACCTTCTCACAACTTTGTCTTTTGCTGTGAACTAGCAAGATGCCCGTGCGTTGCACGGAACATCAAGATGCATTTGTATGAGTAGTTTATCTTGTGAGAGAAAAGGATGAACGAGGGAAGGCCTTATTTGCAAATGTGGAGAGGGGTGTGGGTATCTTTTTGCAAAATTGCCATAGTTTCCTTCCTATCCGTCAGATATAAATTGGACAGCCTATATTGCAGGATGGCAGGCACACCATCACCACCAACTCTGTTTTTTATAAGAGTAGAGACTAGTAAATGATTGTTATGTTCTATGAATCATTGAGATGTATAAAATTGCTTAAGTTATGCTTTTCAAGTATTTTATGAAGCCGAGTTTAATGTGAATGTTCCACATGAACGCTGGACTAGCGTGTGAACGTTTGGAATTTACATTGTGGCCTCAGTTAACTGCATGAACCACTGTACCAAGATACGTAGTTGCTTATATGTCAGATAACAGATTATTGATTGTTAGCTGGTCGATAGCCGACTTTTCTAGTGTTGAAGCGAGCTGAGCCAATGTGCCGTGTTTTGCACAACTGCTTACAAGTGGGGTAGCACCAACAGTGTTTACAAGTACTTAACCAGCCTTACGTACCCTATGTATATGTCGGCGCACAGTTGTCGAACAAGTACTCTATTTCATCAAACACACACTGCTCGTATGATAAACTGTGACAACTTATGTCTTACCATGCCATATTACATGAAAAAACTAGTGAGGACGCATCTGTTTCGGCAATAAATAGGATGGTTCTCACATGATTCACGGGCACACAAAAGTAGCAGTAATTCCCATAGACGGATTCAAACAGAGTACTAGCGCCAGAGGGCTCTATAATAGCCAAGGTTCAGATAATTAGACACAATCCAAACTACTTTTAAACACTAGCTGGGGCAACTATTTCATGCCTCGATCTAATTTGGGATGGACACAAGACGAACCTTGCCATGAACATCATCGAGGATGTCCGGCAACAGCTCAATCCTATGAACCTTCCTGAAGATAACCTTGTGGCCTTGCCACTCATAAACTTGTTTGTGGAGGCATGCCACATCATCTTCCTGCGTAAGCTTGACAAGAACAGTATGCCTCACAAATCTTGTGCTTCAGTACACCTTGGACAACACGCCTGACAACAGTGAGGCTGGAATACATCTCGACTTTGGTATAAGTGCAAATGGCTTCCAGGATCCAACAGCCTAAGAACTTTGTTTTCCCAGTGCGTATATTCAGGTCATCCGCCTCATAGCGAGTGACATGTACAACCACACAATCCTTGTCTGCATCAGGGCTCTAATTGAAACAGAAACAAATTCTGAATTACTTTCCAATATAAGAAACACAAGTTATTTAAACCACTATGTAGAGTCAAAAGTAGCATGACAGGGAAGGTAGCATGGCATCGAAGCTAAAAAATTTTGCATTATTTATCACCAGATACTGATGAAACCACAATCGAGATCGGCAAGAAGAAAATCACCTTGGTTAGCTCAGCGGGGGGGGGGGGGGGGGGGGGGACACATCCTCGAAGGGGGAAAACCACTCCACTCCTGCAGGGCCACAGGGGCTGTAACCTCAAACGGGGCGTTGACCATCTCAGTAATGGCCGTGAGCATATCTGGGGTCGGCTCGGTGGCTGCCTCCATCTTCTTGGAGCTCTCTGTCTTGTGGGGATCAGCCTCCCGCGTCTGCTCCAACATCGGTAGATCTTTGCCTGGTTCTCCTTGGTTCATCATGAAACTGACAAATACTAGGAGACAACTGAAAGGAAAACACAATCGCAATGACAATGAAACAAAAATGAGAGTGAGGATCGGTTACTGCTTTGCAAAAGTTATTTTTTTTCCTGAAAGAAAATATACCAACATCACGGATCCGCTTACCTTCCCTTTGTTGGGAGAGAAGAACAATGGCAGATGTGAGTGTTGGCTTTCTTGAAGACGGTGAGGGAGAAGGGGATTCAGCGAAGAGTGAAATGATGGTTGCTTCGTCCGTCAAACTTAGACTGCGGGGAGGTGGGGTTTTGTGATATGACGGCTTGCTACTGCTGCGCTACGACCGGGGTGACTCTCCGCCTGCATACCGCCTTCTAATTTGGTGGATGGCATTTGGGCCCCCGCGCTGCATGGCTCGCATGTCGGTGAACCAAAGTAAAATGGCATTCAGTAGAGGGAGACGTTTCGATGACCTCGGAAGAGCCAGAAGCGGTAGTGTATCCACTGTACTAGTAGTAATTGTTTTTCTGGGTAGCTGCAGAGTGTCTCCACTGTACTAGTAGTAATTGTTTCTCTGGGGCCAAGACAAAACAGCCCATCCACCCTAGTAAATAATAAAATCAATTCAAAAGCCCATATATTTACTTAATGAGAGGCGCTACCCAGCACACCGCCCCCCAAAAAAACCTGGGTGCTCTTCTTCCTCCTCACTCCCACCCACCTCACGTCAGCTCGCTCCACTCGTACCCCCAAATTCCTCACCTCACTCCTACAGAAAACCCCAGCTCCCCTTCTTCTTCACTCGCACTACAACTAGGCTCGTCATTCGTTACTCTGCTCAAATCCGTGAGCTCGACGCGACGCCCTCGAGGAAAATGGAGTCGGCTGACCCCAGCGCCAAGAAGATGAGGCTCCCGCCAGTGACGATGCCTGTTGTAGATCCCGCACCCGGCAGCGCGGGGAGAAGCGGCGAGCCCGCCCCCACCGGATCCCAGGAACCCGTAGAATCTCGGGTGGACTGCATCAGCGATCTCCCGGACGCCATCCTTGGGGAGATCATCTCGCTTCTCCCCACCAAGGATTGCTGCCGCACCCAAGTCCTCTCAACTCGGTGGTGCCCTCTATGGCGCGCCGCGCCCCTTAATCTCGACTGTCATCAGCTATCTCTCTTTAATGATTTTGAACTCCCCAGAGCCATCATCTCCTCCCACCAGGGCTCCGTTCAAAGCCTCTGCATCCCGTCATGCTACCTGAGCAAGCATAGCATGCCCTGCACGGTGGACGCCTGGCTGAAATCCCCTGAATTCATAGAACTACAGCTGCTTGAGTTCTACTATTCCCCAGGAAATCACCTACCAGATACCGAACGCCATGTACTTGTGCCCTCAGCACCGATGTCCATCTCGCGGTTTTCCTCCTCTCTCCACACCGCCACCTTTGCGCTGTGCTACCTACCAGATAATCTGGTACTAAACCTTCGACTCCCATTTCTCAAAAAACTTTCACTTGTGCGGGTTCGTATATCGGAGGCCTCATTGCACAGCATCATCCACTCCAGTTGCCCTGCCATGGAGTGCTTGGTGCTTGTTTTCACAGTTAGAATTGGTTGTCTCCAAATAAAGTCGCCTAACCTTGTAAGAATTGAATTTTTTTTGACAGAAGGCAGCTCATCATCGAAGATGCCCCTTCACTTCAAAGGTTGATCCTTGATTCTAGTTATTCACCGTCGCAAATAACTGTCGTCTCTGCGCCTAAACTGGAGACCCTGGGTGTAGTACATGATCTCTGTGCTCATTTCAAGATGGTGTTTGGCTCCACAGTTCTTCAGGTACTGTATATTATCATCTACACTTGTAATCATAAGCTGCATTTTAAATTTCTACGCATAAGTTCTATATCATCTTGAAGTACACATTTTGTACTAATATTATGTTCTATGCTCAATGAAGAGTTTCTCCATGGATAGCCTATCAATGGTGCTGGATTCTGTCAAGATCTTATATATCCAAATGGATAGTTTTGATTTGAACAAGATTATTGGCTTGCTGCAATGCTTTCCATGTCTGGAGAAGTTGTATATAAAGGTGATAATTTCACGCACATTGGAAGCCCGCATATAGTGTACTAGAATTAACCGTTCAGCTGTTACTCTTTCGACACTCTTTTTTTAGACCTTAACTGTTTTCAATCTTCATGTCTATTTAGGCAACAGGACGGGGTAAGAAAGTTATAACCAATCGGTGGATTCGTAACCACATGATGAGCCCAGTTGTGTTTTTTTCTTGCTGAAAATGGCTAGCCCAGTTCTACTTTTTTTTAAAGAAATACCCAACGGAGGCCTACTTGCTTTCTCAGCCCTGCTGGGCTGCAAATCTTTCAAGATGAGAGCGATGTATTCACTTGCCCAGAAAATATAGTAAGAAATGGGATGTAAATTTATAAACACAGCAAACCGGCAATTAGTTTCAAATATCGTTTTTTAAAGATTTTGACATTTTGAATTGAATTGTTTTTTGCGGGGAAAATTATGTTCGATTTTAAATTGATATAAATTTATTATTTTTAAATTAGTTTGAACGTGACTCAAAATTTTGGGATTAAAAACAGTTCGGACCGCACCGAAATATGCAAAATTTCATAGAATTTTTTAACCGTGGCCACAATATGGGCTGTAATGCTAACAAAAAGAATATGGGCTCCAAAAAAATCCTTAAGAATTAGCAAATGGGCTGTAAATTATTAGAAATAATGGCAGATGGGCTGTATGCTATTTTCCACAGATTTGAGGCTGACTTGTGCGCCTACTATAGGTTGACGCGTACGCTTTCCTAAAAAAAGGTTGACGCGCACGCAAGGCCGTGTCAACTTAGTGAACACACGAGAGCAGTGACTGTTGGATGTCCATCCAACGGCTGCCATGCTTCTTCAATCTCTGCTCTTCCTGCTCCAGCCGCTCAAACCAGCAACGACGGAACTGCCTGCTCCCTCCTCCCGTGGCCGGCTGTGCTGCCGCGCAGGCCGCACCGCCCCACCCTACTCCATGGCTAGGAAGGCCAATCCTCTACTCACCCACACCTCCTATTATTTTCCGGTGATGGCAGCCGAACCAGTAAACCCTCGTACTCCCCACCACGTGGGCAACCACTTCCGAGTCTTCCCCGGCTCCGGGTCGTTCCCTTCCTAGGCCTCGCCGTCATTCCCCGCCCTGGTGCTCTCGGCGCGGTGTGGTCAACGAACGACATCCATCGGAAGAGGACTGTACGTGGAGAGGCTGACAGCTGGGTCCACGGCCGCACGCAAGGAAGTGCCTCCTTATTACGCGCAAAATAATGATTCCTCCACCTGACAGCAGGGACCCACCGGAAGGGCCTCTGTATTTCGCGAAAAAAACATTCCTCCCGCTGACAGCTCGGACCCACCAGCTATATCTTCGCATGCAAGGAAGTGCCTCCTTATTATGCATAAAAAAAATGAATACTCCCCTTGCTATCTGGGACCCACCATTGTTGGAGGCTGACTTGTGGGCCTACTAAGTTGACGCGGACGGAGGGCTTTGTCAACTTAGTCAATATGAACGATTCTAGTTCCAGTGACCGTACGATGTCCATCCAACGGCCGTAGTGCTTCTTCAACCTCTGGTCTTCTTGCTCCAGCCGCCCAAACCAGCGCCAGTCGTGCCGCCTGCTCCTGCCTCCCGTGGCCGGCTCTGCTGCCGCGCAGGCCTTGCCGCCCCACCCTACTCCCATCACTAGCCTGGCCATCCCTGTACTCACCCAGACCTGCTGTTATTCTTTGGCGACGGCAGCCTCACACTGCAACCCAACCAGTAAACCCTCGTACGCCCCTCCGCTTGGGAAACAACTACCGAGTCTTCCCCGGCTCCAGGTCATTCCCTTCCTAGGCCTCGCCGTCGTCCACCGCCTTGGTGCTCTCGGTGCGGCGTGGTCAACGTGGTCAAGGAACAACTTACATCAGAAGAGGACTGTACGTGGAGAGGCTGACAGCTGGGTCCATGGCCGTAGCAAGGAAGTGTCTCCTTATTACGCGCAAAATAATGATTCCTCCACCTGACAGCAGGGACCTACCGGAAGGGCCTCTGTATTTTGGCTTAGCTGTATTTTGCGAAAAAAACATTTCCGCTCCTGACAGCTGGGACCCAGCAGCTATATCTTCGGACGCAAGGAAAGTGCCTCCATTTTAGGAGCAAAAAAAAAGAATCCTTCCCCTGACAGCTCGGACCCACCATCAATAACTTCGCACTCAAGGAAGTGCATCCTTATCCTCCTTGACAGCTGGGACCCACCCGGTCGAAGCGTACGTAGCATTGTCGCGAACATGTACGTACATACTGGTCGATCGGTCTCTCTGCAACGATGAACCGTGGCCGAGCAAGCAGCGGCACATGTAGTAGTAGAGCCCCCGATGTAGCAGTTCAGGCAGTCCCTTCTAAACCGTGTACACGTACATACAACCACATGCCAAAAAATATGGCCACGTACGTACATACGGGCGGGGTCTCGAACGCGTACTCGCGCATACGTACGGCCAGGGCTCATGTACATGGAGAGGCAACAGACGGCAGCAACGGCGTCCTGTTCATCGGGCAGCCAACCGGCTGGGTCGGAACGGAGAAACAATGTCCTGTTCATCGGGAGGCAACAGGCTGGGTCGGAATGCGTCCTGTTCAACGGGAGCCAACCGGCTTGGACGGAACAACCGAAACGGGGTCTGGCATACCGCAGTACAGAGGAAACGGCCTTCTGTTCGACCGGGCACGGTCGAAACGGGGGTCCTGTTCATCGGGAGGGGTGTGGCGTACCGCAAAACGGAGGAAACGGACTTGTGTTGGAGCGCTACGATCAAAATGGGGGTCCTGTTCATCGGATGGGTGTGGCGTACCACAAAACAGGACTCCACGAGATACTATTCACACATCGTCGGCTTCCTTCAGCCTCCACCAGCACTGTTCATCCACCGCGGCTTCGTCCTGCCTCCACCAGCTACTGTTCATCCAGCCCTCACCGGCTACTGTTCAACCAGCCCTCCACGGGGTCCTGTTCATCCACCCCCAACCAGCTCGGCTGTGGCGGCCTCCTCTCGGGGTCCTGTTCATCCAGCGGTAACGGCCTATATAATACCACGGGGTCCTGTTCATCCAACCCCCACCGGGAACTGTTCATCCAACCCCAACCACGTACGTCTCGACTCGTTCAACCGCAACCCCCACATTCACTGTTCATCAAGAGGCAGCAGGTTCGATCGGCTTCAGTAAGCAGCAGTAGCAGCAGCGATTGATCGCTCGGGTTCAGTTAACAGCCAAGGGATCGATCGCTCGAGTTCAGTAACGTAGCTAGTGCAATCGCTCGGGTTCAGTAAGCGAACGCCTCACTCGGGTTCAGTTAGAGCCCAACGCCTCGCACACACACGCGTACGTGTACGAGAGAAATGCGCAATCCCTCCGTGCATCGCTCGGCCCCGACCACCCACCGTAACCGGGAACTCCCCGAAATTTTTCTCGCCCTCGCTTCTACCATGATTTTTCCCGTCATGGACGGCCCAAAGAATGTCATGCAGGTGCGTCTCCGGCCCGCCCAGGATGAAAAGCCCATTTTCTGACATGATTTTTTGTCATAGAAGTAGGAGCCCACCATATCTATGATGATACCGGGTTTTGTCACAATTATCGTCATAGAAGTGTCATAAGCATGACAGAAAAAAAATTGTTCGGCCCAAAATGTCACGGATGTGT
This sequence comes from Thinopyrum elongatum, assembly GCA_011799875.1. NCBI lineage: Eukaryota > Viridiplantae > Streptophyta > Magnoliopsida > Poales > Poaceae > Thinopyrum > Thinopyrum elongatum. The sequence continues at coordinate 362,226,443 of CM022297.1, read as the reverse complement.
CTTTTTTTTTGTAGTGGCAGGTGCACACGGGGCAAGAGAACATTGCACGAGCAGTGGATGTATATTACACGAATCTCCTGGATCGGCTACAGAACGGACACAAGCTCTAAACATGGAGATGCTAGGGTTGCCAGTCCAGGATTTGACACACTTGCAGGCACCATTCTCAGCGCAGGAGGCGGAGAAGGTGATCAAAAGCATGCCCCTGGATAAGGTGCCGGGGCCAGACGGATTCACAGGGCGCTTCTACGTGGCTTGTTGGTATATCATTAGGGATGACTTTATGAGGGCCCTACAGGAGTTCCACGGTGGAGATATGCGTGGGCTACAAGCAATAAATAGGGCCACGGTCACGTTACTACCAAAGAAACCCGGGGCATTGGACATTCGAGATTTCAGACCGGCGAGCCTCAATCATGGAGCAATCAATATATTTGACAAGATTCTTGCCACACGACTCGCTGACGATCTACCGCATCTGGTCGGCAACCACCAAAGTGCATTCGTGTGTGGAAGAACTCTACACAACAATTTCATGCTCGTTCAAGGCATGACATGCAGGCTACATGCTCTAAAGGACGCAATGGTTCTAGTTAAGCTCGACATCTCGAAGGCTTTTGATTCCGTGCAATGGCCGCTCTTGGTGGAGGTACTTGCGAAGTTGGGTTTTGGCCCAAGGTGTCTTTCCTGGATCTGTGGATTACTGGCCACTTCGACTACCAAAATCACCGTCACTGGAACAACAGGGGACACGATCTTCAATTGCCAGGGCTTGCGCCAAGGCAGCCCCCTCTCACCCATGTTGTTCATCTTGTGCATGGAACCACTGCACCGGCTGTTTGAGTGCGCAACCACGGCTGGACTCCTCACCCCACTGGCTAGGACAGGCCTGCAGCAGCGGGTATCCATGTATGCTGATGACGTCATGATATTCCTAAAGCCAAAGGAGAGGGATCTACAGGCCTGCACCTCCGTGCTAGACTTGTTTGGTCACGCGTCTGGCCTGCGAATAAACCTACAGAAAAGCTCAGCTCTACCGATTCAGTGCATGCCGGAGCATATGCAGCTGGTGACTGGGCTATTGGGATGCACAAGCGCCACATTCCCATGCCGATATCTTGGACTTCCACTCTCGATACGGAAGCAAACAGCAGCACAGTTCCAGGAGCTGGTAGATCAAATGGCAGCACGCCTGCCTACATGGAAGGCAGCGACACTGCCCAAGAGCAGCCGCCTACTGTTGGTCCAATCAGTACTGTGCACCATCCCGGTGCACTCTATGCTCGCTATGGGACTGCCGTCGAAGACAATCAAGGCGATGATCAAAATCTGCAGGGTTTTTTTATGGTGTGGAAAAGAGGACGCTGGTGGCGGCAAGTGTGCTGTTGCATGGGAAACGCTGAGTCAGCCAAAGTGGGCAGGAGGTCTCGGCGTTCCAAACTAACATTGGATGAACGTCCCCCTACAAGCTAAGTGGCTATGGGTACAACGAGTGGACCAGTCCAGACCCTGGGTGGAATTCAAACTAAACATCCCTGAAGAGGCAAGAGGGCTTTTTCGGGCGGCAGCGAGACGGTGCTCGGAGATGGACGCACCGCTCTCTTCTGGGAGAACCGGTGCCTGAATGGGTACCACCTTCAGGAGATCGCTCGCTTTGTGTACGAGAGGATACCCAGACAAATGAAGCACTCTTGAACGGTCTACGAGGCCCTAGTTGATGCCACATGGGACCGGGACATCGGTCCGGACATGGACGAGAACACGTTGACCCAATTCTTGGGGTTATGGCCACAGGTGGATGAGGTGCGACTGGATGCCTGCACGCCGGACTAGCTGACATGGTCATGGGAGAAAGACGACATCTTCTCAGTGCGATCGGCCTACGCGGCGAAATTCGCAACCCTTCAGGCATCACCCACGGCAGTCTACACATGGTCATCACGTGCACCCCTGCGATGCCGCTTTTTTGCATGGTTGGCCTTACGAGATCGAGTGTGGACTTCGGACAGACTCGCGCGGAGAGGCCTCCCACATCATGCTCACTGCCTACTCTGTGACCTGGGTGACGAAACAATCAGCCACCTACTGATCCAGTACGTATTTGCTAGAGAGGTCTGGGCCGAGGTCTGCCAGGCCTTGGGCACAATAGGAGCGGCACCATCGGCGGAAGATGATCTACTGACATGGACCACGAGAGCTGCACTATCTGGAAGACATGCCAAGACATTACATGCCCTACACCTGCTGGTCATGTGGGAGTTGTGGAAACACATGAACTTTATAGTGTTCGATGGAATGAGGCCGGACGTACAACTTCTCCTACGTAAAGTAGCCTCCGAGTGCGTGGTGTGGACGCAGGCCGGAATCCTTCATAGTGAGCTCGAGCCCTTGGTGACAGGGATAGGTGTGTGGGCCGATAGCGAGTTGTCCGCATAGAATCTGGGTGGAGTGTGTTTACTCATGTAAAACGCGTATGTAATTGTGGATGGGGCTTCCTTCCCCCTCTCTTCTTTAATATATGATACGCACACTCGTGCGTATTCGAGAAAATAAATTCTATTAATGTCAATTGTGCTAATAATATGCAAAACCCCAAGCTTGGGGATGCTAGTTTTGCAATGTCCACTACTTATTGCAATGATCATGATTGGGGTGATAATGCTTCTTATGATTTTGAAAATTTATTTAAGCCTCATGATGAATATGATATTGGTAATAATGTTTGCAATAATATTGAAAGTGGGTTTGTAAGAGTGTCAACTCTAGGTAACAATGATCCCACTACTTTGGAGTATGATCAATCTTATGAATTTTTTGATAAAAGTGGGCTTGGAGAGGTCATGACTTTATTTGATGATAATCCCACTATTTTGGAAGAGTGTCAACTTTGCATGCATGTGGATCATGAAGAGAATATTTTATGTGATAGTTATATTGTTGAATTTGATTATGATCCTACATGTAATTATTATGAGAGAGGAAAATATGGTTGTAGAAATTTTCATGTTACTAAATTACCTCTTGTTATGTTGAGATTGATATTGTTTCTTTCTTCTTCCTTGCATATGCTAGTTTTTGCTTGCCTTGATAAATCTTTTCCCTATAAAATTCCTATGCATAGGAAGTATGTTAGACTTAAACTTGTTTTTCACATGCTATATGATTCTATCTTTGTGCTTCATTTTTTTGTCTTTCATGTGAGCATCATTAAAATTATCAACGCCTAGCTAAAAGTCTTTAAAGAAAAGCGCTTGTTGGGAGGCAACCCAATTTTTTTTTGTGTTTTTGTTTTTTTCTTCTATTTTCAATAAATACACAATATTACTTCTGTAATAATTTTGTTTTAGGGTTTTAATTAGTGTTTGAGCCAAGCAAGACCTTTGGGATGCTTTGGTATATCATTGATTTGATTTTGCTGAAAAACAGAAACTTTTGCGTCCAGTAACAGAATTGTTAAAATTCACTGGAGCGTGGAAAAACTTTGAACTTTTTACACAAGATTGAAATATAAATTGCCTAATTTTTCAAATTTTTTGGAGTTACAGAAGTATGACTAATATTCGGGTCTTTACAGATTGTTCTGTTTTTGACAGATTCTATTTTCAATTTGTTGTTTGCTTATTTTGATGAATCTATGGGTAGTATTGGGGGGTATGAACCATGGAGAAGGTATAATATAGTAGATATAACACCAATATAAAATTGGAATGAGTTCACAACAGTACCTAAAGGTGGAGATTTGTTTTATCATAGTACGGATCTCACGAGTTTTTTGCTGAGTTTTGTGTTGTGAAGTTTTCAAGTTTTGGGTAAAGATTTGATGGACTATGGAATAAGGAGTGGCAAGAGCCTAAGCTTGGGGATTCCCAAGGCACCCCAAGGTAGTAGTCAAGGACAACCAAGCATCTAAGCTTGGGGATGCCCCAGATGGCAGCCCCTCCTTTGTCTTCAATCCATCGGTAAATTTACTTGAGGCTATATTTTTATTCACCACATGATATGTGTTTTGCTTGGAGCATCTTAATTATGTGAGTATTTTTAGTTTGCCACAATCATCCTTGCTGTACCCACCTTTTGAGAGGGACACACATTAATCATGAATTTATTAGAATACTCTATGTGCTTCACTTATATCTTTGGAGCTAGGTAGCAGCTCTAGTGCTTCACTTATATCTTTTTAGAGCACGGCGGTGGTTTTATTTTGTAGAAACTGATGAACTCTCATGCTTCACTTATATTATTTTGAGTGTCTTAAAAATAGTATGGCAATTTGCTTAGGTTATGAATTTGGTCCTAATATGATGGGTATCCAAGAGGGATATAATAAAAACTTTCATAAAGAGCATTGAATATATGAGAAGTTTGATTCCTTGCATTTGTTTTGAGATATAAAGATGGTGATATTAGAGTCATGTTAGAGAGTAATTGCGGATTATTAGGAATACTTGTGTTAAGGTTTGTGATTCCCGAAGCATGCATGTATGGTCTATCGTTATGCGATGAACTTAGAGCAAGATTTATTTTTTATTGTCTTCCTTATGAGTGGCGGATGGGGACAAGCGATGGTCTTTTCCTACCAATATATCCCCCTAGGAGCATGCGTATTAGTACTTTGCTTTGGTGGCTAATAAATTTTTGCAATAAGTATGTGAGTTCTTTATGACTAATGTTGAGTCCATGGATTATACGCACTCTCACCCTTCCACCATTGCTAGTCTCTCTAGTACCGCGCAACTTTCGCCGGTGCATTAAACCCATCATATACCCTTCCTCAAAACAGCCACCATACCTACCTATTATGGCATTTCCATAGCCATTCCGAGATATATTGCCATGCAACTTCCACCTTTCCGTTTATTATGACACATACCATCATTGTCATATTGCTTTGCGTGATCATATAGTTGACATAGTATTTGTTGCTTGGCCGCCGTTCATATTTTTTATACATGTCACGCTAGATCATTGCACATCCTGGTACACCGCCGAAGGCATTCATATAGAGTCATATTTTTGTTCTAGTATCGAGTTGTAATTCTTGAGTTGTAAGTAAATAAAAGTGTGATAATCATTATTATTAGAGCATTGTACCATGCGAGGAAAGGATGATGGAGACTATGATTCCCCCACAAGTCGGGATGAGACTCTGGACTTAAATAAAAAAGAAGAAGAGGCCAAATAGCCCAAAAAGAAAAGAAAAAGGGGGAAAAGAGAAAAAAAGAAAAAAAGGAGAAAAATGTGAGAAAAAGAGAGAAGGGACAATGTTACTATCCTTTTGCCACACTTGTGCTTCAAAAATAGCACCATGTTCTTCATGATAGAGAGTCTACTACTTTATCACTTTCATATACTAGTGGGAATTTTTCATTATAGAACTTGGCTTGTATATTCCAATGATGAGCTTCCTCAAAATTGCCCTAGGTCTTCGTGAGCAAGCAAGTTGGATGCACAACCACTTAGTTTTCTTTTGAGCTTTCGAACACTTATAGCTCTAGTGCATCCGTTGCATGGCAATCCCTACTCACTTGCATTGATATCAATTGATGGGCATCTCCATAGCCCATAAATTTGCCTAGTTGATGTGAGACTTTCTCCTTTTTGTCTTCTCCTCACAACCTCCACCATACTCTATTCCACATATAGTGCTATATCCATGGCTCACGCTCATGTATTGCGTGAAAGTTGAAAAAGCTTGAGAACATTAAAAGTATGAAACAATTGCTTGGCTTGTCATCGGGGTTGTGAATGATAAATACTTTGTGTGATGAAGATAGAGCATGACAAGACTATATGATTTTGTAGGGATAACTTTCTTTAGCCAGGATATTTTGAGAAGACATGATTGCTTTACCAGTATGCTTGAAGTATTATTGTTTTTATGTCAATATTAAACTTTTGTTTTGAATCTTATGGATCTGAACATTCATGCCACAATAAGAAAAATTACATTGATAAATATGTTAGGCATCATTCCACATCAAATTTTTTGTTTTTATCATTTACCTACTCGAGGACGAGCAGGAATTAAGATTGGGGATGCTTGATACGTCTCCAACATATCTATAATTTTTTATTGTTCCATGCTATTATATTATCAATCTTGGATGTTTTACATGCATTAATATGCTATTTTATATCATTTTTTGGGACTAACTTATTAACCTAGTGCCCAGTGCCAGTTGCTGTTTTTTCTTGTTTTTGTCTTTTACAGAAAATCAATACCAAACGGAGTCCAAATGGAACGAAACTTTTTGAGGATTTTTCTTGCACCAGAAGACAACCACAAAGCTTCGGGAAGAGGCCAGAAGACCCACGAGGGGGCCACAAGCCATAGGGCGTGACCCTAGGCTTATGGGGCCCTCACAGACCTCCTAACCCTAATCTTGGCTCTATAAATATCCAAATATTCCCCTTACATCAGGGGGCACACCAAAAATACTTTTCCGCTGCTGCAAGCTTCTGTTCTCGTGAGATCCCATCTTGGGGCCTTTTCCAGCACTCTGCCGGAGGGGGATTCGATCATGGAGGGCCTCTACACCAACCTTCCTGCCCTTCCGATGATGTGTGAGTAGTTTGCCACCGACCTACGGGTCCTTAGCTGGTAGCTAGATGGCTTCTTCTTGCTCTTTGATCTTCAATACAATGTTCTCCTCGATGTTCTTGGTGATCTATTCGATGTAATCTTTTTTTGCGGTGCATTTGTTGAGATCCGATGAATTGTGGATTTATGATCAGATTATTTATGAATATTATTTGAGTCTTCTCTGAACTCTTTTATGCATGATTAATATAGCTTTGTATTTCTCTCCTATCTATCAATTTGGTTTGGCCAACTAGATTGGTTTTTCTTGCAATGGGAGAGGTGCTTTTTGATGGGTTCAATCTTGCGGTGTCCTCACCCAGTGATAATAGGGGTAGCGAGGCACGTATTTTTATTGTTGCCATTAAGGATAAAAATATGGTTTTTTTTACCATATTGATTGGATCTATCCCTCTACATCATGTCATCTTGCTTAAGGCGTTACTCCGTTCTTGTTAAGTTAATTCACTAGATTCATGTTGGATAGCGGTCGATGTGTGGAGTAACAGTAGTAGATGCAGGCAGGAGTCAGTCTACTTGTCACGGATGTGATGCCTATATTCATGATCATTGCCTTAGATATCGTCATAACTTTGCACTTTTCTATTAATTTCTCAACAGTAATTTGTTCACCCAGCGTATGTGTTCTTTCAAGAGAGAAGCCTCTAGTGAAAACTATGGCCCCCGGGTCTATTTCTCATGATATATTTTCAGATCTATAAAACCAAAAACCCAAAAATACCTTGCTGCAATTTATTTATATTTACTTTATTTTTCCTTTTACTTATCTTTTATATCTATCTCTATTAGATCTCACTCTTGTTCGTGACCATGAAGGGATTGACAACCCCTTTTTCGCGTTGGGTGCAAGTGTTTGTTAGTTTGTGCAGGTGCATCTATTGGGGACTTGCTTGTACCTCCTACTGGATTGATATCTTGGTTCTTAACTGAGGGAAATACTTATCTCTACTTTGCTGCATCACCCTTTCCTCTTCAAGGAATAAATCAACGCAAGCTCAAGAAGTAGCAAATCCCCCTCTGACGGAGTACCGGAACAGGTCTCCAGATGGGATCTCACGAGGACAGAAACTTGCGGCGGCGGAAAAGTATTTTTAGTGTGCCCTCTGGTCTACGGGGAATATTTGGGTATTTATAGTACAAGAATTAGGGTTAGAGGAGCCTTAGGGGGCCCACAAGCTTGGAGGCCCCCCCCCCCCTGGGGAGCGCCCTGTGATCTTGTCGCCAATATGTGGCCCCCTGACCTCCTCCCGAAGGTTCCTAGGTGTCTTGTGGTCCAAGAAAAATCATCAAAAAGTTTCGTTTCGTACCGTTTGGTATTGATTTTCTGTAAAAGACAAAAACAAGGAAAAAACAACAACTAACACTTGGCACTAGGTAAATAGGTTAGTCCCAAAAATGATATAAAATAGCATAATAACGCATATAAAACATCCAAGATGGATAATATAATAGCATGGAACAATCAAAAATTATTGATACGTTGGAGACGTATCAGTGCGCCTAGCCTAATAAGGCCAGGGCGCCTCCCCTCAGCCTATGCTAGCCCTTGGGACGTGGTGGACCCACTTGTGGACTTCCGGACCCCTCCGGAATCCACCGGAACCTTCTGGAAGCTTCCCGGTACAATACCGAAAAACTGCACCTTTTTTTTGGAACCCAAAATATGACTTCCCATATAAAAATCTTTACCTCTCGACCATTCTGAGACTCCTCGTGATGTCCGGGATCTCATCTGGGACTCTGAACGACATTCATTTACCAATCATCAAATATCCCAATACTACTCTAGCGTCATCGAACGTTAAGCGTGCGACCCTACGGGTTCAGGAATCATGTAGTCATGACCGAGACATCTCTCCTCAATAACCAATAGCGGGACCTGGATGCCCATATTGGTTCCTACATATTCCTCGAAGATCTTTTATCAGTTTAACTACGATGTCACGGATTCGGTTATTCCCGTATGCAATTCCCTTTGTCCGGCGATATGTTATTTGCCTGAGATTCGGACATCGGAATCTCCATACCTAGTTCAATCTCGTTACCAGCAAGTCTATTTACTCGTTCCGTAATACAAGATCTCATGATTAACTCATTAGGCACATTGCTTGCAAGCTCTTTACGATGTTGTATTACCGAGAGGTCCCAGAGATATCTCTCCATCACACGGAGTGACAAATCCCAGTCTCGATCAATGCCAACCCAACAGACACCTTCGGAGATACCTGTTGTGACACACCGACTTAATTATGCACTAATCATACACGCAAATATGCCCGATCAAGATCAGAGACTCACGGGAGGATATCACAACACAACTCTAAACACAAATTAAAGTCATACAAGCTTCATATTACAAGCTAGGGGCCTCGTGGGCTTGAATACATAACCTCGAATACAAATGAGTCAGCAGAAGCAACAATATCTGAGTACAGACATAAGGTAAACAAGTCTGCCTTAAGAAGGCTAGCACAAACAGCAACAACGATCGGAAAGGCAAGGCCTCCTGCCTGGGAGCCTCCTAACTACTGCTGGTCGGCGGCGGCCTCCACGTAGTAGTAGGCACCCTCGTGCTAGTAGTAGTAGTCGTCGGTGGTGGCATCTGGCTCCTAGGATCCGTCATCTGATCGCAGCAATCGGGTATAGGGGAAAAGAAGTAGCAAAGCAACCGTAAGTACTCATCCAAAGTACTCGCAAGACTTACATCAGAACTATGCTAGGTATGCATCGGTATCAAAGGAATGGGGCTATATCTTTGGACTAAACTGCAGAAATGCCAGAAGAGACGGGAAAGCCTAGCCTATCGAAGACTAGCATCTTGCAACATTAGAAGAGTGCAGATTAGCATAATATAGAGTAGTAGTAAGCTGTAGCAATGCCCGGAGATCCTTTCTTGACTCCCTCCGAGAAAGCAATCTCAGAGCCATCACATCCATTTCACATCTCCAGTATCCAGTTCTAGTTGTATCGATCGTGATACAACTCCGAGCGTTCATTACCATGGACAAGGCTGTTCGAATAGATTAACTTCCTTGCAGGGGTGCACAAACTTACCCAACACGCTCGATTAACTCCGGTCGGGCACACCATCACATCATACCCGGCCTCGGCTGATCGATACACCGTAGTCCTACCTAGGCTCAACAGAGAGGCCAGCACGCCGGTCTACATCCTAAGCGCGCAGGGGTCTTGGGCCCATCGCCCTTTGCACTCCCGCAAGTTGCATGGACGGCCGAGATCAGTCCTGGCTAACTCTTTATACAAAGCAGGTGCTTACGTGGACCACCCGGGTGCATGCCGCTCAATCGCTGACGTACGAAGAGCTTTTGGAGAAACGTACAATGCAGAGTGCCTGATGACCCACAAGTATAGGGGATCAATCATAGTCCTTTCGATAAGTAAGAGTGTCGAACCCAACAAGGAGCAGAAGGAAATGACAAATGGTTTTCAGCAAGGTATTTTCTGCAAGCACTAAAATAGTCGATAACAGGTAGTTTGATAGCAAGATAATTTGTAATGGACAAGTAACGGTAATGGTAAATAAAGTGCAGCAAGGTAGCCCAATCCTTTTGTGGCAAAGGACATGCCAAAATGGACTCTTATAATGAGCAAAGTGTTCTTGAGGGTACACGGGAATTTCATCTAGTCACTTTCATCATGTTGGTTTGATTTGCGTTCGCTACTTTGATAATTTGATATGTGGGTGGACCGGTGCTTGGGTGTTGTTCTTACTTGAACAAACCTCCCACTTATGATTAACCCCCTCGCAAGCATCCGCAACTACAAGAAAAGTATTAAGATAAAATCTAACCATAGCATTAAACATTTGAATCCAAACCGGTCCCTTACGAAGGAGCGCATAAACTAGGGTTTAAGCTTCTGTCACTCTAGCAACCCATCATCTAATAGCTACTCCACAATGCATTCCCTTAGGCCCAAATATGGTGAAGTGCCATGTAGTCGATGTTCACATGACACCACTGAGGGAATCACAACATAAATATCATCAAAATATCAAACACATATCAAGTTCACATGATTACTTGCAACATGACTTCTCCTGTGACCTCAAGAACTAAAGTAACTACTCACAAATGATATTCATGCTCAAGATCAGAGGGGTATTAAATAGCATAATGGATCTGAACATATAATCTTCCACCAAATAAACCATATAGTAATCAACTACAAGATGTAATCAACACTATTAGTCACCCACAGGTACCAATCTAAGGTTTCGATACAAAGATTGAACACAAGAGATGAACTAGGGTTTGAGAGGAGATGGTGCTGTTGAATATGTTGATGGAGATTGGCCTCCCAAAGATGAGAGGGTTGTTGGTGATGACGATGGCTTCGGTTCCCCCTCCGGGAGGGAAGTTCCCCAGGCGGAATCGCTCCGCCGGAGGGCAAAAGTGCTCCTGCCCAAGTTCCGCCTCAAGACGGCGGCGCTCCATCCCGAAAGTCCTCCTCTTATTTTTTCTAGGTCAAAATGACTTATATACCAGAAGATGGGCACCGGAGGTGGGCCGGGTTGGCCACAACCAACCAGTGGGGTGCCTGGGGGGCCTGGCGCGCCCTGGTGCCTTGTGGTCACCAGGTGGCCCCCCTCCGGTAGTTATTTGTTCCAGTATTTTTCATATATTCCAAAAAAATCTCCGTGAAGTTTTAGCTTATTTGGAGTTGTGCAGAATAGGTATCTATGACGTAGCTTTTTCAGGTCCAGAATTCCAGCTGCCGGTATTCTCCCTCTTTGTGTAAACCTTGCATTTTATGAGAGAAAAGGCATTAGAATTACTCCATAAAGCATTATTATGCATAAAAAACATTATAAATAACAATAGGAAATCATGATGCAAAATGGGCGTATCAACTCCCGCAAGCTTAGACCTCGCTTGTCCTCAAGCGACAACTGATATCAAAAAACATGCCCACATGCTTAGAGAGAGAGAGAGAGGTGTCGATAAAAACAAAATACGGACATAATAGCATCATGCTTATTATCGTAACAGCAACAAACTTTATCATAAAGCTTTTATCATATAGCTTCTATCATATAACTTCTCATGAACAAGTAACAATTCACCACAACATCGAAGTAAAAAGCATAAACAATATTGAAAGCCAACAAACTATGTTCTCAGTCATCATATTTTCAGGAAGGGTCTCGTATCGGAGCCTTTTGGCAAGTCCACATACTCAACCATCATTTAATCTTCTATGATTGCTAACACTCACAGCATGCCCATGAGCAAAAAGTTTCAACCAGACACATAGAAAGATAGGGGCTTATAGTTTCGCCTCCCAATGTATTCTCCTCAAGGGTGATGTCAACCATAATAACTCATGCTCACTCATATCCAACTGGATATATGTGCCTAGATCTTTCCTCACCACATGATGCTTGCAAAAAGAGAAAATAAAAAGGAATAGGGAAGAATACTTTGACTCTTGCATAAAAGTAAATACATAAAATTAAAAGATAGGCCCTTCGCTGAGGGAAGCAGAGGTTGTCATGCGCTTTTTGGTTTGTATGCCAAATCCCTTAATGCAAAAGAACGCCACGTTATATTGCCCCTCAAGATAGCAACCTTTATTATGCAGTCCGTCGCTTTTATTACTTTGCCATCACAAGTTCGTACAACGCTCAATTTTCTCTTACACTAAATGATCCAACACATTTAGAAGCAATTTTTATTGCCTTGTTGCACTGATGACAACTTACTTGAAGGATCTTAGTCAATCCATAGGTAGGTATGGTGGACTCTCAAAACATGAGTTTGGGTTTAGGGTTTTTGGATGCACAAGTAGTATCTCTACTTAGTGCGGAATTTTGGCTAGCAAAGATATTAAGAAAGCACCACATGTTGAAGGATCTATGACAATATAACTTCCATGTGAATATGAGCAAACATAGATCATTACGTTGTCTTCCTTGTCCAACGTCAACAATTTTGACATATAATATTTAATGGGGGCTCACAATCATAAAAGATGTCCAAGATAGTGTATTTGCATGTGAATCTTCTCTTCCCTTATTAATTCTTTCATGAGTTGCATCATTGACCAATGCTATGTTTGTCAATCTCCAATAAATTTTACCACTTATACTTTTCCTTATGTGATGTCATTACTTACCATAAGATTAGTATATGATCTTTTTCATTTATTTCCTTTTATTTGATTGCAACATAAAAGTAAAGAAGTAAAGACTCAAATTAACTTTATTATATAACTCTCACTCGATTACATGGATAGATAGATCATGAAAATAACACTCGAAAAGAGATCATGCTAAACTTTTATTCAACTAATTAATGATATAACTAAAGATCGAACTAAGATAGGTAAAGACAATAAAAGTGATGGTGATACGATACCGGGGCATCTCCCCCAAGCTTGGCACAAGCCAAGGGGAGTGCCCATACCGTGTACTCAAGTCTGCTTTGGTGGGGAAGATGACGATGGTGGTGGTGAAGAGGTAGTGTCACACTTCAGGCTCAGAAGGTACTCCAATCTACGAATGATGCTCCGGAGGGTGATGATTTGCTCTTGCAACAATTTTTTTTCATGAGTGAGATATTTATTTTGAACACGAACCGTTTCAAAGGCCCTAAAAGCTTTAATCTTAGTAGGGGTAAGATGATTGTAGTAAGGTTGAAGGATATCTTCTTCTTCTCCATCTTCCAGCAGGGCCTGCCCTCCTATTTGAGCTTTATCTCCCGTAGCTTCCTTGCTCTTGTCCTCCTTGAGGGCTTCCTTTGGTTCCTCTCTTTTCAGTTCTATCTTCATCAACCAAGCATCTTCTTCTACGCTGTTGGAGGAGGGAGATGACATGATGCTGACTTGATAGATCTGACAGAGAAACGGCACGAAACAAGAAGAGAAGATTTCTCCACGATACGGTGGTCAATACGTTTGGGGGGTATATAAAGATTTTTTTATCTTGGGAAACAAGCAAACGGGAGGAAAACGGAGTCGGGAAGGTTCCCAAGGTGGGCACAACCCACCTGGGCATGCCAGGGATGGAAGGCGCGCCCTGGTGTATCGTGCCCTCCTCGGTTACCTTCCTTGTTATTTCTTATTTTCCTAGTTTTTCTAATATTCCAAAACTGACAGAAAATAATTTTTCGGATTTTTCGGAGTCCGTTTACTTACCGTATCACGTACCTCCTCTTTTTCAGGATTCTGGAGTGTTCCGGAAGGTTTCTTTTATGTGTTTGTCCGGTGTCATGGTTTGGATAATATTACTTTCAACATTAATAGGCGTACCTGAGATATAGTGTTTAATTCTTTGTCCATTGACCACCTTCGGGTTAGTACCTTTGGCATTATTAATCTTGATTGCTCCAGAGCAATAAACCTCTTTGATAATATATGGTCCTTCCCATTTGGAGAGAAGTTTTCCTGCAAAGAATCTAAAACGAGAGTTGTACAAAAGAACATATTCTCCAACTTTGAATTCCCGCTTTTGGATTCTTTTGTCATGCCATCTTTTAACCTTTTCTTTAAATAGTTTGGCATTTTCATAGGCTTGGGTTCTCCATTCGTCTAGTGAGCTAATATCAAATAACCTCTTTTCATCGGCAAGTTTGAAATCATAGTTTAGTTCTTTAATTGCCCAATATGCTTTATGTTCTAACTCAAGAGGCAAATGACAAGCTTTTCCATAAACCATTTTATAAGGAGACATACCCATAGGATTTTTATATGCTGTTCTATAGGCCCAAAGTGCATCATCTAATTTCCTAGACCAATTCTTTCGGGACCTATTAACAGTTTTTGTAATATTAACTTTATTTCTCTATTGCTAAGTTCAACTTGACCACTAGATTGAGGATGATAGGGTGAAGCAATTCTATGGTTAACATCATATTTAGCAAGCATTTTACGGAAAGCACCATGAATAAAGTGTGAACCACCATCAATCATTAAATATCTAGGGACTCCAAACCTTGGGAAAATACCTTCTTTAAGCATTTTAATGGAAGTGTTATGATCAACACTACTAGTTGGAATAGCTTCTACCCACTTAGTTACATAATCAACAGCAACCAAAATATGAGTACACCCATTAGAGGAAGGAAAAGGCCCCATATAATCAAAACCCCAAACATCAAATGGTTCAACAACAAGTGAATAATTCACAGGCATTTCCCGACGCTTATCGATATTACCAATTCTTTGACATTCATCACAAGATAAAACAAACTTACGGGCATCCTTGAAGAGAGCAGGCCAATAAAAACTAGATTGTAGTACCTTATGTGCAGTTCTATCTCCCGCATGATTTCCTCCATAGGCTTCGGAGTGACATTTTCGTAGGATTTGTCCCTGTTCATGCTCAGATACACAACATCTAATAATACCATCTACTCCTTCTTTATAAAGATGTGGGTCATCCCAAAAGTAATGTCTTAAATCATAGAAGAATTTTTTCTTTTGTTGGTATGTGAAACTAGGTGGTATATATTAGCAACAATATAATTAGCATAGTCAGCATACCAAGGAGTATTATGAGAAACATTTATTGCAGCTAGTTGTTCATCAGTAAAACTATCATTAATAGGTAGTGGGTCATCAAGAATATTCTCTAACCTAGACAAGTTATCTGCTACGGGGTTCTTAGCTCCTTTCCTATCAGTAATATGTAAATCAAATTCTTGTAGCAAAAGAACCAACCTAATGAGTCTAGGTTTAGCATCTTTCTTTTTCATAAGATATTTTATAGCAGCATGATCAGTGTGAACAAATACTTTGGAATCAAATATGTAAGATCTGAATTTATCACAAGCAAACACAACTGCTAAAAATTCTTTTTCAGTAGTAGCATAATTTCTTTGGGCAGTGTCTAGAGTTTTGCTAGCATAATGGATAACATTTAATTTCTTATCAACAATTTGTCCTAGAACAGCACCAACAACATAATCACTAGCATCACACATAATTTCAAAAGGCAAGTTCCAATCAGGTGGTTGAACAATAGGTGCAGAAGTTAAGGCTTTCTTAAGTGTTTCAAAGGCTTCTACACAATCATCATAAAAAACAAATGGAACATCCTTCCATAAAATATTAGTAAGAGGCCTAGAAATTTTAGAGAAGTCTTTAATAAACCTCCTATAGAAACCAACATGACCAAGGAAACTACGAATACCTTTAATACCTTTAGGGCATGGCATTTTCTCAATTGCATCGACTTTAGCTTTATCCACCTCAATACCTTGTTCAGAAATTTTATGCCCCAAGACATTACCTTCATTAACCATAAAGTGGCACTTCTCCCAATTCAAGACAAGATTAGTTTGCTTACATCTCTGCAAAACTCGATCAAGGTTGCTTAAGCAATCATCAAAAGAAGTTCCGTAAACGAAAAAATCATCCGTGAAAACCTCAACAATCTTTTCACAAAAACCAGAGAATATAGCAGTCATACATCTTTGAAAGGTAGCAGGTTCATTGCATAAACCAAAAGGCATACGTCTATAAGCATAAGTTCCAAAAGGGCAAGTAAATGTGGTTTTCTCTTGATCAGGTTGTGAAACAGGTATTTGAGAAAAACCAGAATATCCATCAAGAAAGCAAAAGTTTGTGCTTAGATAATCTTTCCAACATTTGATCAATAAAAGGCAGAGGGTAATGATCTTTTCTAGTAGCTTTATTTAGTTTTCTAAAATCAATTACCATTCTATAGCCAGTTACAATTCTTTGTGGAATAAGCTCATTTTTATCATTAGGAACAACAGTAATGCCTCCTTTCTTACGGACACAATGAACATGACTTACCCATCTACTATCAACTATGGGATAAATTATACCTATGTCCAGAAGCTTTAATGTTTCAGTTCTTACTACGTCCTTCATCTTAGGATTTAATCGTCGTTGATGGTCAACAACTGGTTTAGCATCAGGCTCCATATTAATCTTGTGCTGACATAGAGTGGGACTAATGCCCTTAAGATCATCAAGAGTATATCCAATAGCAGCACGGTGCTTCTTCAGAATTTTCAATAATCTTTCTTCTTCATGTTCTGAAAGGTTAGCACTAATAATAACAGGATATATCTTCTTCTCATCAAGATAAGCATATTTCAAAGTGTCTAGCAATTGCTTTAATTCAAACACAGGATCACCTTTAGGTGGAGGAGGACCTCCTAGAGTTTCAATAGGCAAATTGTGTTTAAGCAGAGGTTGTTGTTCAAAGAATATTTTATCTATTTCATTTCTTTCATGCAAGTGCATATCATTTTCATGGTCTAGCAAATATTGTTCTAGTGGATCAATAGGAGGCATGGCAATAGAAGCGACCAATTATTTCATCCTTACTAGGTAATTCTTTATTACGGGGTTGTCTACTAAACTTGGAGAAATTAAATTCATGAGACTCATCACCAAAGCAAACACTGACAGTTTGTTTATGGCAATCTATAGTAGCATTGACAGTGTTCAAGAAAGGTCTACCAAAGATAATGGGACAAAAGTCATCTTGTGGGGAACTGAGAAGTAGAAAATCAGTAGGGTATTTTATTTTCCCACACAAGACTTCAACATCTCTAACAATCCCAAGTGGTGTGATGGTGTCTCTATTAGCAAGTTTAATGGTAACATCTATGTCTTCTATTTCAGCGGGTGCTATATCATTCATGATTTCTTGGTATAAGGTAAATGGAATAACACTCACACTAGCACCTAAGTCACATAAACCATGATAACAGTGATCTCCTATTTTAACTGAGACAACAGGCATGCCAACAATAGGTCTATGTTTATCTTTTTCATCGGGTTTGGCAATTCTAGCAGCTTCATCACAGAAGTAAATAACATGCCCATCAATATTTTCTACCAAGAGATCTTTAACCATAGCAACACTAGGTTCTACTTTAATTTGCTTAGGAGTTTTAGGTGCTTTAATATTACTTTTGCGAACCACAGCTGATACCTTAGCATGTTCCAGAAAGGTGATTTTTTCAATATAAGTAGTAGGCACAACTGGATCAACATTGTAAATGATAGTTTCATCTTTAGCTATTACTGGTTCTTTAATTTCTTCTTTAATAGGGGGATGATATTTAAACCACATCTCCTTAGGGAGATCAACATGAGCAGCAAATGATTCATAGAAAGAGGCTACTATCTCAGAGTCAAGTCCATATTTAGTGCTAAACTTGTGAAAAGCATCGGTATTCATAAAAGATTTAACATAATCAAACTCAAGTTTAATACCTGACTCTTTACCTTCGTCGAGTTCCCAATCTTCAGAGTTGCATTTAATTCTTTCTAAAAGATCCGACTTGAATTCAATAGTCTTCTTCATAAAAGAACCAACACAAGAAGTATCGAGCATGGATTGATCATCACGAGAAAGTCGAGCATAAAATTTTTGAATGATAATTTCTCTAGAGAGCTCATGATTGGGGCATGAATATAACATTGAATTAAGCCTCCCCCAAGCTAGAGCGATAATTTATCCTTCACGAGGCCAAAAATTATATATATAATTTTGATCACGATGAAGTAGATGCATAGGATAAATTTTTTGGTGAAATTCCAATTTCAATCGATTCCAGTTCCAAGATCCAATATCATCGCATAGCCTATACAATGTCAATGCTTTTCCCTTCAAAGATAAAGGGAAAACCTTCTTCTGAGCTTCATCTCCGGATAAACCTACAAGCTTAAATAATCCACATATATCAAATGCATATCAGGATGTTCAGTTCCGTCTCCTGCATAAGGATTAGCTAGCAGTTGTTCTATCATACCCGAAGGAATTTCATAACCAATATTTTCAGTAGGTGCAGTAGGTTGAGGGGCAACTAATTGTGCTTCCGATCAAGGTGAAGATACCCCGAATAAACCCCTCAAAGGATGGTTTTCCATAGTAACAAGTGACAATAAATTTTAGCACGTAATATAATTTTTTCCTTACCAAGAGCGCTTCACTCCCCGGCAACAGCGCTAGGAAAGAGCCTTGATGACCCACAAGTATAGGGGATCAATCGTAGTCCTTTTGATAAGTAAGGGTGTCGAACCCAATGAGGAGCAGAAGGAAATGACAAGTGGTTTTCAACAAGGTATTTTCTTCAAGCCCTGAAATAGTCAGTAACAGGTAGTTTGATAGCAAGATAATTTGTAACAGACAAGTAACAGTAATGGTAAATAAAGTGCAGCAAGGTAGCCCAATCCTTTTGTGGCAAAGGACAGGCCAAAACGGTCTCTTATAATGAGCAAAGTGTTCTTGAGGGTACACGGGAATTTCATCTAGTCACTTTCATCATGTTGGTTTGATTTGCGTTTGCTACTTTGATAATTTGATATGTGGGTGGACCGGTGCTTGGGTGATGTTCTTACTTGAACAAACCTCCCACTTATGATTAACCCCCTCGCAAGCATCCGCAACTATGCGAAAAGTATTAAGATAAAATCTAACCATAGTATTAAACATTTGGATCCAAATCGGTCCCTTACGAAGTACCGGATAAACTAGGGTTTAAGCTTCTGTCAAACTAGCAACCCATCATCTAATAACTACTCCACAATGCATTCCCTTAGGCCCTAATATGGTGAAGTGCCATGTAGTTGATGTTCACATGACACCACTAAGGGAATCACAACATACATATCATCAAAATATCGAACACATATCAAGTTCACATGATTACTTGCAACATGACTTCTCCCGTGACCTCAAGAACTGAAGTAACTACTCACAAATGATGTTCATGCTCAAGATCAGAGGGGTATTAAATAGCATAATGGATGTAAACATATAATCTTCCACCAAATAAACCATATAGTAATCAACTACAAGATGTAATCAACACTACTAGTCACCCACATGTACCAATCCGAGGTTCCGGTACAAAGATTGAACACAAGAGATGAACTAGGGTTCGAGAGGAGATGGTGCTGTTGAAGATGTTGATGGAGATTGGCCTCCCAAAGATGAGAGGGTTGTTGGTGATGACGATAGCTTCGATTCCCCCCTCCGGGAGGGAAGTTCCCCCGGCGGAATCGCTCCGCCGGAGGGCAAAAGTGCTCCTGCCCAAGTTCCGCCTTGAGACGGTAGTGCTCCATCCCGAATGTCCTCCTCTTATTTTTCTAGGTCAAAATGACTTATATACCAGAAGATGGGTACCGGAGGTGGGCCGGGCTGGCCACAACCAACCAGGGCGCGCCTGGGGGGCCTGGCACACCCTGGTGTCTTGTGGTCACCAGGTGGCCCCCCTCCGGTAGTTATTTGCTCCAGTATTTTTCATATATTCCAAATTAATTCTCCATGAAGTTTCAGCTTATTTGGAGTTGTGCAAAATAGGTATCTCTGATGTAACTTTTTTAGGTCCAGAATTCCAGCTGCCGGTATTCTCCCTCTTTGTGTAAACCTTGCATTTTATGAGAGAAAAGGCATTAGAATTACTCCATAAAGCATTATTATGCATAAAACATTATAAATAACAATAGGAAATCATGATGCAAAATGGACGTATCAGTGCCCATACTTATTCCCGCGTGGTGGTTAGTGCGAAAAGGCCGGAGGCCTACTCAGATCACATATCCAAACCGTTAGTGTCTTGGAAGCGCGCGGTAAAGATCAATGATCCATGATATGTGGTCCCATCGCCCCGTCTCATGGACTTACGACAAGGGCTAAGAATGCCCAGCCGTGCCACATAGTTATCTCGCGGGTACCCTCCAGGTCAACCCGACTCCACATCACTTGACAATTCTCTCGTGGGTACCCCTCGGGCCGACCCGACTTCAACATGGTTCTGGGGTAAAGTCAAAGTAACCATGTGTCATGGGATGACACGATCACCTATGGGGCCATCGACCCCTTGTGGTTCGGCAAGGGGGAAGATCACGTTGCACAAAGAGTAGAGGCCATGGACAAACACGACGGTGGTGACGCTAGGGTTTTTTACCCAGCTTCGGGCCGCTGGGAAGCGTAAAACCCTACTCCTGCTTTGGTGGATTGGATGGAGGAACATGCTGAGCATGCAACGCTCAAGCCCGGCAAGGTGGCCTCGGGGAGAGCAGCTACGCGCGTACAAGTGTGCAAGGGTCCCAATCCTTTGCTAGTGAGCCTTGGACCTCCTTTTATAGCTTAAGGGGTGACCACAGTGGCAAAGTAGTCTTTATCTGGTGATTAGATAGCTAATAGTGCTATCATACCTAACTTTGGCAGTTAGGACAAAGTGCATTAAATGCACTGCTAGGTGTCATGCTGAGGGCGAAACCGGGCAAGCCTGCCGTGCCACTTAACCCTCTTCTGCTTATCTGCTTGACACGCCTCCAGACGGGTGTCACATGAGGATAATCTGTCTTCCATGGTGTTGACACTGGATTTTGGCATGGTCAAAAACTTAATTAAGATGACCTCAAATGGAAAAGGACCTTCGAGTTTGTATGCAAAAGTCAAAGGCAAACACTTTGCGGACTGGTCCTGAATAAAAAGATGATGCGAGGGACCAGACACTTACCTGGATGGTGTCTGATGAGTCACGTAAGTTATTCGCCCTTTGCCGGCTAAATAAAGCTTGCCGGCCACGGGAGTCTTGCCGAATCTGAAAGAAGAACTTGCCAGCAAGAAGCTTGCCGGCGAGAGGCTTGCCGGGTCCGAGTAAAAGGCTTGCCGGTTCTGAATGCTTGCCGGTCTTAAGTGCTTTCCGGTTCTGAATGCTTGCCGGTCTTAAGTGCTTGCTGGTTATGAATGAACTTGCCAGCAAGAAGCTTGCCGGCGAGAGGCTTGCCGGGTCCGAGTAAAAGGCTTGCCGGTTCTGAATGCTTCCCGGTCTTAAGTGCTTGCCGGTTCTGAATGCTTGCCGGTCTTAAGTGCTTGCTGGTTATGAATGCTTGCCGGTCTTGAGGCTTGCCGGATCTGAAAGAAGAACTTGCCAGCAAGAAGCTTGCCGACGAGAGGCTTGCCAGGTCCGGGTAAAAGGCTTGCCGGTTACGAATGCTTGCCGATCTTGAGGCTTGCCGGGTCTGAAAGAAGAGTTTGCCGGTGAGAGGCTTGCCGAGTCTGAGTAAAAGGCTTGCTGGTTATGAATGCTCGCTGGTCTTGAGTGCTTGCCGGTTCTGAATGCTTGCCGGTCTTAAGTGCTTGCTGATTTTGAAGGCTTGCCGGATTTAGTGAAGATCCAACCAGAAGTTGGAAATGGGCCCTAAAAGTCATAAAGACGGCCTTAAAAGGAGAAGTGGCACGCGTGGTATTATGCAGATCGTCGAGGCAGACAAGTTTGATGTTGAATTCGACTCCAGCCGAGTTAGTATGCGATTTCTATAGCACACGCAAAAGCAGGATAGAAGTATGGGACAGATCCGAGCCAAATTTGAGTTGGACTAGAACTAGGACTTTTTAGGATGTGAATTGATGTAATATTCTTGTAAGGGAAGCCTAGATGAGTACTTTACTTGTACGGGAAGTCCGGCCGCCTCTTATATATGTTGGGGGTGACGGCCGATTGAACAACACACAATCTCAAACACATCTACAACTTTTTCATCTACGTTTTGTTCCTCCCTCGTTCTTGCTCCCTCGTTCTTCGTCATTCTTCATGTTGGAGAGCTGCGAATACCAAGGCTCTAGGGGCGGCTTGACCGACCTAGGGCAGCCCATAGCCACCGCGCTCCCCGACGGGGTCCCTCCCGGGAGTGTGGGGTTTCGGGCCCTCAAAAGTTCTCTCCGGTTGTCTTGCGAATCGCGCTTCCGGTGAGACTCCTTCGATGTGAGCTGCGGTGCATCACCCCCGGCGTCGAGGGTACATGTGACGTGTTCGTGTGCGAACACACTTTTTGGCGACTCCGCTGGGGACTAAAGATCAATCATCATCATCATCCATCATGTCTGGCGACGACAAGATTCCCAAGCCCTCGGAAATCAACGCCGATAACATAATCAAGCCCAATTTTGAGGAGTTATCGGAGGAATATCACCAAGCTTATGAGGAGTACAAGAAGGCACGTGAAGAGAAGGAGATGCAGGAGTTCCTTGCTAAGTTCAAGAAGGATCGTCAAGGCAATATCACTCCGGTTGGAGAAATCAAGTTTCCCCCTCTTCATGATGAATAGGTTAAACCCCCTGTGAGTAATACCTTCTCTCCCGAGGTATGGGCTGAAATTGATAGTCGCATTACTGATAGCAATAATCTTTTATACCAAATTTTCTTGGAAAATAGTATTGCTCAAAAAAGTATGCCTCAATCATCTATTGGTAATGTTGGTGTGCCTGTTGCCGCAGAAATCCCTAATCCAACTTTACCTATTTCATCGGCGCCTCCCATGTTGATGAATTTTTATCCTAGCCCAACAAATCAAATTGTTGCTGCACCCATTAATCCTATCATGAGTATGCCAGGTTCGGTGGTGACGCCAAACCAAACCCTACCTACAAGTGCAAACGCTGTTAGATCATCGCCGAATTACAATTCGGCATATATGCCACAATTCACACCTGCAACTACTAATCCTACTCCTCCTATGCCACTGCCCCAAGCTTCATTGTCCACTGTGGATGATGGTCTAGCTAATCTTAGAGAGTAGATGGCTAAGATGCTCCAAGAGAATTTTGGAGTTGAGTTACCAAGGAACCGTATTTACCAAAAGCCATATCCAGAATACTTTGATGCAATTCAATGCCCTCCGGGATGTAAAATTCTAGATTTTGTTAAGTTCAATGGAGAGGGCACAGAAACCACATGGGAGCATGTTAGTCAATACTTGGCACAATTGGGTGAAGCGGGTTCACTAAATGAATTGAAAGTGCATTTATTTCCTTTACCTTTAACCGGTACCGCATTTTCATGGTTTGCTGCTTTACCACATGGTTCTATTTGTTTACGGTCACAACTAGAACAAAAATTTCATGATCATTTTTATAGTGGCGATAATGAGCTTAAGTTATCACATCTTACATCGGTTAGACGAAAGCATGATGAATCGGTCTTCGATCACGTCAAAAGATTTAGAGATACAAAAAACCGATGCTATAGTTTGGTGATAACTAAGAGAGATTTGGCTGATCTTGTGCTTAGTGGTTTGAGAACTCACATTAGAGAAAGGCTAGAAGGCTATGAGTTTTTAAATGTCAACCAAGTCTTACAAAGGGCTTTGGCTCAAGAAAGCCGAAGCAAAGATCTTAAAGAGGTGCATAGATATAAAACTGATCGTCCTAAGATGAATATGGTTGAGTATAATAGTGAGCACTCGGACGATGAGGGTGATATTTATGCTACTGAATTTGTTTGGCCATCTAAGGCTAAACCATTTACTTGCAATGATTTAAAGCCGGTTCATAAGAATCGTGATGAAGAGATAAAATTTACTTTCAACATTGCTAAGTGTGATAGAATATTTGATGCTTTATTGCAAGCGAAGATTATTAGAATATCTCATACTTTATCGCCGTTTGAAGAGCTGAAATGGCGTGCTTATTACAAATATCATAATTCTTTTTCTCATGCTACTAATGATTGTAATGTTTTTCGATGACAGATACAATTGGCCATTAATGACGGACGATTGAATTTTTCTGAGATGCAAGTTGATAAGCAGCCTTTCCCAATGAACACCATGGATTTGGAGGGGAAGAAGATGTTAATTCGGCCCAGTATAGCCAAATCAGCTAATAAGAACAATATTGTCATTGGTGAGCCCAGTGAAAATAAGGAGAGCGACAAGGTCTTGGGGAGACAAGTTGTGCTTTACAAGCAACCCGATGGCAAGGAGATAATCAAGATCACCATCAAGAATCCTACACTCGGGGGGCAACCACAAGTGCAAGAGAACACTCATGTCAAATTTGTTAAGCCCAAGAGTCCAGAGGTTGGCAAGTGGAAGACGAATGAGGCTAAAGTGCATCGCAAGAGAATCAAGCCAACTTTTGATATGTTGTTGTCCAAATATGTCAATCAAGCGGCCGGTTCTAGCTCTAACCGGTCATCAAATTTGAAGCGCTCAAGGTCACCTCCTCGGGAAGAATTTCAGCATCATGCAAGGCCATATGGGTCGTGGGCACCGGGACCATGGATGGCGCCACCTCCCTATGTGCCATACTACATGGGAGACTTCAATGGAGGATGGGGGCAGCCCCCAATGGCCCCTTATGCTTTTCATCCGGGTTGGGCAGAACCAAGGAGGCCCGTTCATGAGAGGCTTTCTTATCCCACACGAGGCCGTTTGAACAATGGTGTCAATCAGCCAATGCAAGATAATCAAAAAAGGGTTGGCAAGCAACTGTGGCATGTTAAATCACCAAGTGCTGAAATTTCAGAGCCTAGCAAGCAAAAGGAGAAGAATACTAGTGCTGAAACTATTATGATAGGCACTAGAGAATTAACAATCAAAGAGCCGATTATTGTTGAAAATCCGGCTGATTCTAATAAAGATGTGGCTGCTGTCCAGCAAGGTCCCATGGCTAATGATCATGAAGCTAGCACAAGCAAGGCCAAGTCGAGGGATCCAAAATATACTCAGCCTAAGTGGTGTCCTTCCGGTCTGACCAAGGCACAAAAAAGGAGATTGCAGCACATGAGGAGCCATGAGAAGGAGGAACAAGAAACATAGAAGTAAAGGGATAAATTGTTCAATGAAACCCGTCCCATGGTGCCACCAAAACAAGTGTGGAAGCCTAAGCAAAAGGAAAACATAGCAGCTTCTGCATTGATCATAGCAACACCTACACCACCAACGGAGGACGATGCGGCTGCTATTACATCATCCACATTACCTATTACTTCCTCTTCCCTTGGAGCTATTTCAGAGTCAGTGGACATGCTTGAGGAAGGAGATGAAATGCTTGATTATGAGTCTACACCGGTTCATGAAGGTATGGACATTAATATGGTGTATTACTTACCCGCTGAATTTCGTGCTATAGATGAAGAAGGGGAAGTAGCTCAGCTAGATTTTGACCCTAAAAATGCTATATTCGAGAAGCCAAAAGAGCCGGTGATGCACTTGAAGCCATTGTTCCTTAAAGGTCATATTAATGGATCGCCGATTGCTAGAATGCTTCTCAATGGTGGTGCTGTGGTGAATCTTATGCCATATTCGGTCTTCAAAAAATTGGGGCTGCATGATGAAGAGTTAATAAAAACCAACATGGTGCTTAATGGATTTGAAGGCAAAGAGAAAATTGAAGCCAAAGGTGTAATGTATGTGGAGCTGACGGTGGGAAGCAAAACTTTGGCTACCGCATTCTTTGTCGCCAAGGTGCAAGGTAACTACAATGTGATATTAGGCCACGATTGGGTTCGTGCAAACCAATGTGTACCGTCTACTATGCACCAATTTTTGATTCAATGGGTTGTTGATGAAGTGGAGGTCATTCATGCGGATAATTCGGCTTGTGTTGCTTTGGCTGATGCATCGGTGGATTGGCAACATCCTAATGCTACTTACTTGACGGGGCGCGACTTATCAGAATTTGATTTTCTTAGCGCCACAAAAAGTGGTTTCGTGCTCGTTTCTTTAAAGCCGGTTGGCGATAATCGGCTCCAAGGTATGATGCATTTAGATGGATCCTAACTTAGAGTGGTTACAAAAGCGTCTTGTAGAATATCGGTCCAATGAGAATGATATGTATGAGTCCATAGAAGAGTTAGATGATATGGATAAATTAGGACAAGGTTTTACGTCGGCCGATCCATTAGAGGAGATAGACATAGGGGATGGTTCAATTCCTAGGCCGACATTTGTAAATGAAAATTTAAGAGCCGATCATAAAGCTAAGTTGATCGAGCTATTGAGAGAATATGTTTGTTGCTTTGCATGGGAGTATCATGAGATGCCAGGTTTAAGCCGAGAGCTAGTGGAGCATCGGTTACCTATAAAGGCCGGTTTTAGACCATACAAGCAATTGGCCAGAAAGTTCAATCCAAAAATATATGATCGGATCAAGGAAGAGATCGGTCGTTTGCTTAAAGCTAATTTTATTAGACCTTGCAGGTATGCCGAGTGGATTTCTAACATCGTACCAGTAGAGACGAAAGGCTACGGCAAGTTGAGGGTGTGCATTGATTTTAGAGATTTGAATAGAGCTACACCTAAAGATGAGTATCCCATGACAATAGCCGATATGCTTATTAATGATGCTTCTGGACATCAGGTTATTAGCTTTCTTGATGGTAATGCGGGGTATAATCAAATTTTTATGGCCAAAGAGGACATGTCCAAAACGGCTTTTCGATGTCCCGGTTTCCTTGGTTTATTTGAGTGGACAGTGATGACCTTTGGATTAAAAAATGCCGGTGCCACGTATCAAAGGGCTATGAATTTAATTTTTCATGATTTACTTGGTGTTATACTTGAGGTCTATATTGATGATATTGTTGTCAAATCGGATGCTTTTGAATCTCATCTAGCCGATTTGTTCTTAGCTTTTGAGAGAATGAAAAAAATATGGACTAAAGATGAATCCTTTGAAGTGTGCTTTTGGTGTATCGGCTGGAAAGTTTTTGGGTTTCATTATTCATCAAGATGGCATAGAAATTGATCCCAAAAAGATAGAAGCTGTACAAAAGGTGAAGGCTCCAACATGCAAGAGAGATATGCAAAAGTTCCTTGGCAAGGTCAATTATTTGAGAAGGTTCATAGCTAATCTGTCAGGGATAGTTGATGCATTTACTCCTATCCTTCGGTTAAAAAATGATGTTGATTTCACTTGGGGGGCAAAACAGCAAGAAGCATTTGATATGACCAAGAACTATTTGTGCACTCCTCCGGTGATGAAAGCGCCCAAGCATAGGGAACACTTTAAGCTTTACATTGCAGTAGAAGAAGTTGTTATTGGTGCTGTTTTGACTGAAGAAACCGAAGGAAAAGAGCATGCTATTACATATTTGAGCAGGAGTTTATTGGACGCCGAGACAAGGTATACATTTATTGAAAAACTATGCCTATGCTGATATTATGCTTGCACAAAATTGAGACATTGTTTAGTGCCGAGTGCTTGCATAGTAGCTTGTCAAACTGATGTCATTAAATACATGTTGCATAGGCCAATTCTTAGTGGTAGAATTGGCAAGTGGGCTTATGCTTTGATTGAATATGATTTGGCTTATGAATCTCTAAAATCCATGAAAGGCCAAATCGTTGCTAATTTTATTGTTGAGCATCGGATTAATGACAAGCATGATATTGATATAAACCTTGTTTCATTAGTACCTTGGAGATTATATTTTGATGGTTCAGTTTGTAGCAATGGCCAAGGTGTTGGTATTGTTTATATATCTCCTCATGGTGCTGTTTTTGAAGCCTCATGTCGCTTAGAATATTTTTGCACAAACAATCAAACCGAATATGAAGCATTATTATTCGGCCTAGAGATGTTACTTGCTATAGGTGTTAAACATATTGAGGCTTATGGTGATTCGTTACTAGTGGTGCAACAAATATCCAAGGTCTTTCAGTGTTTGGACAAATCACTTAATGTTTATCTTGGTAAATGTCTAGATATAATTTCTACATTGGATTGTTTTAGCATTGCTCATATATCTAGGCATGACAATTGGAGAGCAAATGAGTTGGCACAGCAAGCATCCGACTATCATGTTGATCATGGCATGTTTCATATTTCTCAAAGACCGATGTCTTTTCTTGCCAATATAGGAGAGGCTGAACCAGAACCCACTGATTCGGCCAATAACAAAAAATCTAGTGTAGGTGACAATACCGACTGGAGGAAGCCCATTGTTGCTTACTTGCGCAATCTGAGTGAAAGGGTGGACAGGGCTGTTCGACGTATGGCTTTCAAATATACAATGAGGGATGATGACCTTTATCACCGAACAGTTGATGATGTTCTTTTAAAGTGTTTAGATGAGGACCAAGCAAGAGTTGCTATGGGAGAGGTACATGAAGGTATTTGTGGCACTCACTAGTCGGCTCCCAAGATGAGATGGTTATTGCGGCGTGCTGGGTTTTATTGGCCGACTATGATTAATGATTGCTTCAGATATTATAAAGGTGTGAAGCTTGTAAATTTTTTGGTGATATTCAATTAGCTCCTGCTGCTATGTTACATCCTATTGTCAAGCCGTGGCCTTTCAGAGGATGGGGTTTAGACTTTATTGGAGAAATTCACCCGTCTTCCTCAAAGGGGCATCAGTTCGTGTTGGTGGCAACCGATTATTTCACTAAATGGTCTGAGGCAGTACCTCTCTAGAACATGACACATACAGAGGTAATTCAATTCATAACTGAGCACATTATTCATAGATTCGGCATTCCTCAAACGTTAACTACAGATCAAGGTTCATCTTTCATGTCACATCAAGTCAGAGAATTTGCCGAATCTTATAACATAAAGTTGCTCAATTCCTCTTCGTATTATGCCCAAGCTAATGGACAAGCTGAGTCCAGCAATAAAATTTTAATCAAGCTTATCAAGAAGAAGATTGAGGATAGTCCGAGGAGATGGCATGAATTGTTGTTTGAAGCTTTGTGGGCACATAGGATCTCAAGGCATGGTGCTACGAAGGTGACTCCATATGAGCTAGTATATGGCCAAGAGGTTGTTTTACCGGTGGAAGTAAATTTGAATGCTTTGAGAATAGCCAAACAAAATGATTTATCGGCAATAGACTTTTATAACTTGATGATGGACAATATTGATGAGGTTGCCGATAAACGTTTGGCTGCTTTAAAGGCCATAGAGAGAGACAAGTTGAGGGTAGCAAGAGCTTACAATAAGAGAGTTAAGTTGAAGAATTTTCAAGTTGGCGATCTCGTCTGGAAAATGATTCTATCGATTGGTTCAAGATATAGAAAATTTGGGAAGTGGTCTCCGAGTTGGGAAGGTCCTTTTAGGATTACGAGAGTAGTTCCCGGAAACTCTTATTTGGTGGAATCCGTACAAGGGACATTGTTACCTCGAGCTCTCAATGGCAAGTACTTGAAGAAATACCACCCGAGTGTGTGGCAAGAAGCCTAAGTAGGCAATGTCCGATATACGATTATCGCCCTTAGCACAAACATGGCCGATACATAATTATCGCCCTGAGAAAAATAAATGGCCGATGGAGTGTTGACATCGTCCTTAGAACAAACAAGGTACAAATTATTTTTTGGCATACAAGTTTTGCCAAAAAACAAGGGGGCATGTGTTGACACTGGATTTTGGCATGGTCAAAAACTTAATTAAGATGACCTCAAATGGAGAAGGACCTTCGAGTTTGTATGCAAAAGTCAAAGGCAAACACTTTGCGGACTGGTCCTGAATAAAAAGATGACGCGAGGGACCAGACACTTACCTGGATGGTGTCTGATGAGTCGCGTAAGTTATTCGGCCTTTGCTGGCTGAATAAAGCTTGCCGACCGCGGGAGTCTTGCCGAATCTGAAAGAAGAACTTGCCAGCAAGAAGCTTGCTGGCGAGAGGCTTGCCGGGTCTGAGTAAATGGCTTGCCGGTTCTGAATGCTTGCCGGTCTTAAGTGCTTGCCGGTTCTGAATGCTTGCCGGTCTTAAGTGCTTGCTGGTTATGAATGAACTTGCTAGCAAGAAGCTTGCCGGCGAGAGGCTTGCCGGGTCTGAGTAAAAGGCTTGCCGGTTCTGAATGCTTACCGGTATTAAGTGGCTTGCCGGTTCTGCATTTTGGACGCGTC
Source organism: Thinopyrum elongatum (assembly GCA_011799875.1). Classification (NCBI taxonomy): domain Eukaryota; kingdom Viridiplantae; phylum Streptophyta; class Magnoliopsida; order Poales; family Poaceae; genus Thinopyrum; species Thinopyrum elongatum. The sequence goes on along the minus strand of CM022297.1, from coordinate 362,196,243 downwards.
TTAAGTGCTTGATGGTTATGAATGCTTGCCGGTCTTGAGGCTTGCCGGATCTGAAAGAAGAACTTGCCAGCAAGAAGCTTGCCGACGAGAGGCTTGCCGGGTCCGGGTAATAGGCTTGCCGGTTACGAATGCTTGCCGATCTTGAGGCTTGCCGGGTCTGAAAGAAGAGTTTGCCGGTGAGAGGCTTGCCGGGTCTGAGTAAAAGGCTTTCCGGTTATGAATGCTCGCTGGTCTTGAGTGCTTGCTGGTTCTGATTGCTTGTCGGTCTTAAGTGCTTGCTGATTTGGAAGGCTTGCCGGATTTAGTGAAGATCCAACCAGAAGTTGGAGATGGGCCCTAAAAGTCATAAAGATGGCCTTAAAAGGATAAGTGGCACGCATAGTATTATGCAGATCGTCGAGACGGACAAGTTTGATGTTGAATTCAACTCCATCCGAGTTAGTATGCGATTTCTAAAGCCCACGCAAAAGCAGGACAGAAGTATGGGACAGATCCGAGCCAAATCCGAGTTGGACTAGAACTAGGAGTTTTTAGGACGTGAATTGATGTAATATTCTTATAAGGGAAGCCTAGATGAGTACTTTACTTGTACGGGAAGTCCATTCGCCTCTTATATATGTTGGGGGTGACGGCCGATTGAACAACACACAATCGCAAACACATCTACAACTTTTTCATCTACGTTTTGTTCCTCCCTTGTTCTTGCTCCCTCGTTCTTCGTCGTTCTTCGCGTTGGAGAGCTGCGAATACCGAGGGTCTAGGGGCGGCTTGACAGACCTAGGGCAGCCCATAGCCACCGCGCTCCCCTAAGGGTCCCTCCCGGGAGTGTGGGGTTTTGGGCCCTCAAAAGTTCTCTCCGGTTGTCTTGCGAATCGCGCTTCCGGTGAGACTCCTTTGACGTGAGCTGCGGTGCATCACCCCCGGCATCGAGGGTACACGTGACGTGTTCGTGTGCGAACACATGGGCTGCCACGTGCTTAGCAGAAGCCACTTAATCACTTGGGGGCTCGACACCGCATTGATGAGTGATTTGCATTGTGGTGCGGTGGAGCGGTGGTGCCTTGGCGGGAATTCTTGTCCTTGGCGGACCCGGCAAGCTTGCCGGGGAAATCTTGGACTTGTCCCTGGGGCGGCCTCGACCCTGCCAGGCTCTCCTGCCCGGCAAGGGAGGCCTTCCCAAGGTGATGCCTTGCTGTCTTGATTGTCTTCGTCTTCTTGATCTGCTCCTTGATCTCACGAAGAGCGGGTCTTCTGGCTTGGCCTAGGGCACACAATGCGAGCACGCCTGTGTATAAGTCTGGGCAACCAAATGCGAATGTTTGTTGCACCGATAGGAGCCCCCGGGCCTGGCCCATACGTGCCGCCTGGCATCGTTGGGGTAGGCCCCAACAAACACACAAGTGTACACTTTGGCCGATCCGCAATGGGACTCATGTCCTTCTTGATATCTTTCTTGCTTCTTCATTAACCTGTGATTGAACCCGTTTCCGGTTTTCCCATGAGTCGTGCTGAATGACGTGAGGTTATCCACGTAATGGCTCACGGGCTGCCCATGTTCACGGGGAGGTAACTGCCATTTTACTCACCCACTACGCCTACCATTTCCGCCACGTACACTGCATGCACTGCGCAGGGTTGGTGCCGGACGCGTAGGACGCGAGAATGAGTGCCATGGAAGAAAGCTAGGCATCGTGGATAGGCGCAGGAGGGCGGTCGTTGATTCTGGACATCGTCAATGACGCAGAGAAGCAGGATTGGTGGAGCGGGGCAGTTGCCTTCCGGGTGGTGAGGAGCCAGCCCCCAGCCACGTTCCTCCATAAAAGGGGACAGGGGAGAGGGGCTCACCCACACACATCTCCTCCTTCTTCTCGTATCTTTCTTCTACTATGGTGAGGGGAAGAGGACGTGGTCGACCTTCAGCGGTGGCGACAAGGGTCTCTTCTCAGCAACGCCTCCCTCCCCTTGCTGGGGATGCAGGGGCAGAGTCTAGCGCACAAGGTGGTACCGCCGGACACGAGCGCGGTCGTCGTGGTGCTCGGGGCCGAGGAGGACGTGGCGGTGCCCTGGTCGCTTCTCCCCCGGTCGTCGTGGCTCCAATGGAAGGCCACGCCGGGGACCAGCCGTTGGAGTTCATTGTCAAGCTGCGCGGGCCACCGCGCAACCGTCTTCGGCTTCCCACCCCGTTCGCAAGGGTGATGGAGGAAGAACAACCGCCTGGATTGAGGCTGCACATGAGGGGCTGCTGTAACAGCAGCATGCGGGCAAACGTAGAGTTCCCCGCACCTCATGTCATGCTTCTCCGGTGTGGCTGGAAATCTTTTGCTCGTGCCCATAGCTTGGCGGTGGGGCACGTTCTCCATTTCAAGCTAATGGAGGCCAATTTGCTCTCCATCAAGGTCTTCGAGTGTTCGGGTGCTCGCTTAAGGTGCTGCACTGAGAGCTCGACTGACGATGAAAGCTCCTCCTCGAGCGACATTGACGAAGAGGACAGTGACGGTGATGATGATGACACCGAGCGGGAGGACGATGGCTCGGACTCCAGCTGAGTGCCGGACGCGCCGTCACCATCAGCAAGGCGCCTGCAGCACCATCATCTGCACCTGGTCTTCTCCCCGGCAGACCGATTTGCCGGGGCATTGGGTGTGGACATCTCCGCCTCCGCCAGCTGGACCCTGACAGGATTCCCCGAGGACTCCGGCTTCATCTTCCCTACCGGGGATCCTCCTGCCGCATTCCGCTGGTCCTAGCGGTGGTGACCAGGGCATCACCTAGCCGCTCTCTCCGTCCATCATCTTCGCCCCCGCTCCTCCCGATCTTGTCAGACTGCGTCCCACGGGCCCTGACGGGGTCAGGCTCGGCTTCTGCCCAGGCACTCCTTTTGCCCTCTTCACCTCCCACTGTAGCTCCTAGGGGGAGAGGGACAAGAAAGGCATTATGGGGCACTTATCTTTTTTCAGTCTAAAACATGTAGGCACTTGCCAAACTTTATCTTAAGTAATGTAATCTTTTCAGCTATATGTGTACTCTGTAAGGCTTGTACTTGTTTATCCGCGTATTAATGAAAAAAAAGACATGCTTGCCGGGCACTTGTGCATGTATCATATTCATGCTGAGGGGTGACCCCTTTATACTTTCAAGTAAACAAGGTTTTCCGGCAAGATATCTTGCTGGTCCCTTCCATCGCTGCCGCGAGCACTACAAAAAAAAACACCACTTCCGTGATGATACGTGTTTGTCATAGTAGGTCATGTTTTCTGTCATGCATGTACATCCATGACGATTTTATGACAGAATCAAGATAGTCATACCTGTGCTGTCCTAGAAGTGTTCCATGACAATACCAAAATTATCATCACAGAAGTGTCCACTTCCATGACGATAAATGTCGCGTCATGGAAGTGTTTTCGTCAAAGGTAACCGACACATGGCATCCACCGTAATGGGTCGCCGTTAAGCTATCGGGTTCCGGTTTGGATCCGATAACCCGTTAACAGCCTAGACCAATGGGGATTTTCCACGTGTAAAATTCTCAATGGCCAGAGGAACCACGTGTCGGCTCAGCGTTGGGACAGATGTCATCCACTCATTGGACGGGAGGCGCCTATGATACGTCGACACGTGGCATGGCCCAACAAAGGCCCATTCAGGTGAAAAGGCCAGCCCATTTGACTTGGTCAAAGGGTAGCGGGCCGGCCCACGGAAAGCTTGTTAAGGGCCTATTCGCATATAGCCCATTTACAGCCCGCTAACTCACGGTCCGTTATGGCCTATCCAAATTGGGCCTAGTAGCGTCATCTGGGCCGTCCAATATGATTTCAGCCCGTTGTAACTTCCGGCCATGTATGGCCCATGACGTCTTTCGGCCCATATGAGGCCCTTTGTAAGTCTGGGCCCACTAAAGGCCCGTGGTGAAACTGGCCCACAATGAACAGTGTATCGCTTTACACCCATTAGCGGCCCATTATTCCGTTGGGCCGTTTCCAGCCCGTGTTACCTTTCGGCCTTCTAAGGGCCCATTTATTCTTGGGCTCATTTCCAGCATTCGATTACTTACGGTCCGTTACTGGCCTGTTCCGCTTGTGGGCCAAATTCAGCCTGTGGTTACAGTCGGCCCGTTTGTGGCCCGTTAACCCATTGGGCTGTTTTCATAGCGTCATCAAATATGGCCCATTAACGACCCATGATGCCTATTGATAGAATTAAGCCCGTTATACATTTTGGCCTATTAATGGCCCGTTATGGTCGGGCCATAAACAGATGATTTCCACTCTAGCCCGTTTACGGCCCATTTTGCGGACCGTTATTTGACACGAATAGTACGACCCATATTTGGCCAATCGATCATACGACCCGTAGAAGGCCCATTGACTACACGGCCCGTAGAAGGCCCATGGATCCTACGACCCGTAGGAGGCCCATGGTCACTACAGCAGGTAGCAGGACCATGGTTACAACGGTCCGTATGTTGCCCATGGTTATTGTGGCCTACTTATAAAAAATATGTTATTGTGGCCACTAGAAAAACATGGAAAAAGAACTGCAGTGACTACAAGCAAACAACTAAACAAGACAATAAGGGAATAAATAAGCAAGCAACTAATGCTAGGCTATTACGGCTATTACACATATTACATCCACTGGGCATCAAAGTTCGCCACCAGTGCAAATATAGGGAACAAAGCAGCATATTACATACACTGGCCATCTAAATTGGCCACCAGTGCAAATAAACGCGGCAGCAAAACAAGTCCATAACTGAAACAACTTTAGAAGAGCTCAAGAAACATTATCCTGGGTATCCACCATGTTGGCAATAAGCTTAGAAAGCTTATTAGCTTTCTCCTGTTTGGCGCTAAAATCCTCCAATGCTTGCTGTTGCACCAGAAAGTATGCATCTGAATTCTCAAGTGACTTCTGCAGTCCTTCAGCTTCTTGTCACAGCACAACTGATCAATGTCTTTTAGCTTGTAGTTAAGACTCAAGAAACTGAACTGATTCAGATAGTGAGTTCGAAGAGCTTGTGCCAGCGGTAATGGCCAGTAACTCGAACACTACACCAAGACAGGACTTTGGGGTTGTCTCACTGTCTTCAAGATAGTTTTCCTTAGCTATTTTGTCAGTTTTGTTGGAGACCAACAAGGATGTCTCACTATCCTGAACCTTATCTGCATTACTTCCTTTACCATTGCTTAATAAGGTACTCTTCCCCAATATTCTGTCAGCATTCTAAAAGAAGAAACAAGCAGATACATAACAGGTTTAGCATGTAGTATATGAAACTCATTTCGGTGAACCAGTTCAGTAGTAAGGTGGACAGGATTAAACTACCAAGTCTTCTATTGCCAAGTAGTACATAATAAAAGCATCAAACAAACATATATCTATGTCCTATGGTCACTGCATTGTCTTGCCAAATCAAAATAGAGACACGGTTCAAATCATATCAGTTCAAGACAAAGCAACATTGAAAGAATACAAGTGTGGGAAACTACGTGACACAACAAGATTTCAGATGGATGCCACGGGTATACATGTACAACAACACTATTGGCTCTGTTGTGATGCTAGTAATGTGCATGATATGAGAAGTCAACTGTATACACAATTGAAATTGAAATCAACAAAGCAATTTAGAAGAACAAACCTGTTAAAGAAACATGCTTAAACATACCTGTTGTGCCATTGGAGTTTCTATTGGATCCTTGAATTTAAAAATAAGTTTGTATGAGTAAATACAGTGATACAAGAGCAAATCAGTATGCACCATAGCAGTGGAATCTTAAATTTGAATAGTTGTTCTTCAGGTTTAAGCACTTGTTCTACACGAACAGAGTACAGTAAGACACAGGCATATAGTACTTAAAAATAAAAAATGAGCTCATAGACCTTACCACATGCTTGGTTCGGGACCATTACAGAACAAGGCGTTCCCAGTCATCGTCCCGTAAATGTGTCTCAGGAGAACATAAGGGAATTTGATGAGTTTCTTTGCTAGTGAAGTACGTTTTCTTCAGGTAATTCTGATACTGCCACCAAGCATGCTTGAAGATAGCAGAGGTATTAGCACAGGTTACCTCATCCTGAGTTTCCAAATCGGTCCTTCTCTATAGAGAAAAATGGGAACATTTACTGTATTATAACCAGCATGGAGGTAGAATGTATGGGACAAAGCAAAGTAATTGACATGAATAACATTACTTACACATAAGTCCTGGACGAACACCTGCAACTGGCATTTTCCTTCATCTTCAGTATAATATTTCCATGATGGGAAGATACGCACATAGGATTTAACAACATCAAATGCGATAGATGCTAAACTACGAATGGCTAGTTGTGCTTCGTCCACAGGAATAGGTGTACTAACTGGTGGAGTTGGGGTTCGCCGTGGTAGTACTGGCGCTTTGGGCACTGGAGCTGCCTTACTAACTGCTCTTGTTTGGGAGCTCTATGGTGGAGATGGTGTTGTGTCAATTGGAACTGGGTTACTATCTGCTGGGGTTGGGGTTAGATTGGGTGAAGCTAGTTCTCTGTCCATCGCACCAGGGGTACAATATGCGAGAGTCTGGGTTATGTGTGGTAGGGCTGGTTCTCATGCATGTACAACCGGGGTGCTATCTCCACCAATAGGTAGTACTATTTTATTTGAAAACCGTGTTTTTACTCCGCTAGATACTGCCATCACCCGCTCCAATTCAAATGGCTGATAAACAAGAAACGTAGTTGAATGTACAGACCTTGTATGAGAGACAAATGCAATAGATAGTGTGGAAGAAAGAGGGCATGAAATAGTTCACATGTATATTGTTTAACTAAAAAGGGTAGCATGACATAATTTCACATATATGATGTCTATCTAAACTGGATAGCATAGCATGACATAATTCAAAGATATGATGACTAACTAAACAGGATGGCATGAGATAATTATATGATGTCTTTATTAAACAGGTTCGCATGACATAATTCACATACATGTTATCTAAGTAATCAGGATCGCATGATATAATTCACATATGTGATTTATATACTAAGCAGAGGGCATTCGCATATATGATGTTTGAACTAAGAACATGGTGTTGAATATTGTGTATATGATGTCTAAACTATGCAATGCAAGACACCATATGCATGATATGGGCAGTATAACCTTGCCAAGTTAGAGCATACACCTCGGTGGGGGAATAGGACTGGTCATCTGTCTCTGAATCCATCTCTGAGGAGCTATCGGGGCCCAGCAAGAGATCTGCTTCGACAGGTAGCACATTCTGCTCTGAAGACCTTGTTTTCACTCCAGATTTTTCCATCACCCACTCAAATGGCTGATGCACAGGAAGAGTAGTTGAATGTACAAACATTGTCGACAAATGGAAATGTAATGAAGAAAAGGATTGGCAAGATATCATTCAAATATATGATGCCTGGTTAAACAGGATGGCATTGCATATTTCACATGTATAATGGCTGGCTAAAAGAGACGAGATTGCATAATTCACATATATGATATAGAAACAAATAGGTGGAATTAAAGAACATTTCTAAACTAAGCAGATGACATATATGATGTCGAAAGTAGGCACTGCAAGGCAACATATGCATGATATGACCAACATCATCATGCCAAGTTAGAGCAAACACGTCGGGGGGTAAATAGGAGTGGTCAGCTCCGTCTGAATCCGCCTCAGAACAAATATCTTCCTCTGAATTACAATCTGGAGGGGGGGGGAGGGTTTGCCATTGCACCCACCATGGAGCGATGTCTGCATGACATTGTATTGCCGCACACAACTCTTCTCTTTTTCTCTACATGTTCAACATGACTGTGTACAACATCTGACATGCATACGAAAAAAATATAGTGAGATTATGTAAGGAGAGCATGCAGAAATCTAGAGTGATGGTAACAACCAGTGGATAGATCCAAAAATAATGATAGCAGGCTGATGATAGCTTTAATTTAATAAAAAGACAGATGATGATTGCTTTACTGTTTGTTTCCCACCCAAGATGAACAGCATAGGCATACCCTAGATGAACCAGATAATAGACATAGATACTATTCACTGCTGCCTCGATATGTGCCCCACAAGCATTTTAAAACTCAAGTTTGAACATTAATTTGGACCTGACTTGGAGTCTAAGAGGGGAATAGGATGATAAAGTAGCAAGTAATATTAAGCAATGCATAACATAAGTAGAAACAAAAGAGTGCGACCTCTCTTGTGGACCCATGTACTCCTCAGGTTCATCTGATGAGTCGATGATGGTGATGCAGTTGCGGTGGGTGCCGGCGGCAGGGAAGGAGATCTGAGGCGGCAAAAGACGGTCAGGAGTCGTGATGTCTGGTACGGTGGATGCTTCTGTCGATGGAGCAGCTCAAGTGAGTGATACGTCTCCAACGTATCTATAATTTTTGATTGTTCCATGCTGTTATATTATCATTCTTGGATGTTTTACAATCATTTTATATCATTTTTTGGTACTAACCTATTGACATAGTGCCCAGTGCCAGTTGCTATTTTCTGCATGTTTTTTACATCGCAGGAAATCAATACCAAACGGAGTCCAAATGCAGCGAAACTTTTTGTGGATTTGTTTTGGACCAGAAGACATCCAGTGGGCCGAAGAAGCACCTGGGGGTGCTCCGAGGGGAGCGCAACCCACCAGGGCGTGCCTGGAGGCCCAGGCGCGCCTAGGTGGGTTGTGCCCACCTCGGGGGCCTCCCGCACCGCCTCTTTGCTCTATAAATACCCCAATATTCCAGAAACCCTAGGGGAGTCGACGAAAATCAATTCCAGCCACCGCAAGTCCAGAACCACCAGATCCAATCTAGACACCATCACGGAGGGGTTCATCATCCTCATTGGTGCCTCTCCGATGATGCGTGAGTAGTTCATTGTAGACCTTCGGGTCCGCAGTTAGTAGCTAGATGGCTTTCTCTCTCTCGTTTGATTCTCAATACAATGGTCTCTTGGAGATCCATATGATGTAACTCTTTTTTGCGGTGTGTTTGTTGGGATCCGATGAACTTTGAGTTTATGATCAGATATATCTTTTTATCCATGAAAGTTATTTGAGTCTTCTTTGATCTCTTATATGCATTATTGCTTATAGCCTCGTATTTCTTCTCCGATATTTGGGTTTTGTTTGGCCAACTTGATCTATTTATCTTGCAATGGGAAGAGGTGCTTTGTGATGGGTTCGATCTTACGGTGCTTGATCCCAGTGACAGAAAGGGAAATGACACGTATGTATCGTTGCCATTAAGGATAACAAGATGGGGTCTATTTCTACATAAATAGATCTTGTCTACATCATGTCATCGTTCTTATTGCATTACTCCGTTTCTCCATGAACTTAATACACTAGATGCATGCTGGATAGCGGTCGATGTGTGGAATAATAGTAGTAGATGTAGGCAGGAGTCGGTCTACTAATCTTGGACGTGATGCCTATATAATGATCATTGCCTGGATATCGTCATGATTATTTGAAGTTCTATCAATTGCCCAACAGTAATTTGTTTCCACCGTTTGCTATTTTTCTCGAGAGAAGCCACTAGTGAAAACTACGGCCCCCGGGTCTCTTCTTTAATATATTTGCCTTCAAGATCTATTTTGCTATTCGCTCTTTTATTTATTTGCAACTTTTATTTTCAGATCTATTAATCCAAAAACCCAAAAATACCTCGCTGAATTTTATTTGCTTTTATTTGCATCTTTCAATCTACTACAATTTTATCTATCTCGTTACCCGAAAGGGATTGACAACCCCTTTAACACGTCGGGTTGCAAGTATTTGTTCTTTGTGTACAGGAGCTGTTTACGTGGTGTTGCGTGGTTCTCCTACTGGTTCGACAACCTTGGTCAAATCACTGAGGGAAATACCTACCGTCGCTGTGCTGCATCATCCCTCCCTCTCTGGGGAAAAACCGACGTAGTTCTAGTAGACATCAAGAGGAGTTTCTGGCGCCGTTGCCGGGGAGACATCATCAACATCAACCAGGTTCCTAATCAGAAATCTCATCTGCTTGCAATTTACATTATTTGCCATTTGCCTCTCGTTTTCATCTCCCCCACTTCACAAAATATTTGCCGTTTTATTCGCCCCTCTTTTTCGTTTGCCTTTTCTCGTCAGATCTCATGTTTGCTTGTGTTGCCATGTGCCTTCTATTTGCTTGCATCTTCGCTTGCTAAAAAGCTATTGTTATGGATCCTCATCCACTTGCTAATCTTTTCAAAAGATCCAATTATGATGAACCAATTGCTAGTGAATTGAGTTCACTAGATTATCTTTATGAAGTTTTGCTTGAGATTTATGAATCTGAAAATTGTGATGAAGTGTTAAACGAAGGAATTTATAAAGTGGTTCATGATAGCTCCTTGAATGAAAAGCATGATTGCAATGATGTTATTATAAATTCTATTAATGTCAATTGTGCTAATAATATGCAAAATCCCAAGCTTGGGGATGCTAATTTTGATATGTCCACTACTTATTGCAATGATCATGATTGGGGTGATTCTTCTTATGACCTTGAAAATTTATTTAAGCGTCATGATGAATATGTTATTGATAATAATGTTTGCAATAATATTGAAAGTGGGTTTGGAAGAGTGTCAACTTTAGGTAAAAATAATCCCACATATTTGGAGAGTGTTCAATCTTATGAAATTTTTGATAAAAGTGGGCTTGGAGAGGTCATGATTTTATTTGATGATAATCCCACTATTTTGGAAGAGTGTCAACTTTGCATGCATGTGGATCATGTAGAGAGTATGTTATGTGATAGCTATATTGTTGAATTTGAATATGATCCCACATGTAATTATTATGAGAGAGGGAAATATGGTTGTAGAAATTTTCATGTTACTAAATTACCTCTCTTCATGTTGAGATTGCTATTGTTTTCTTCCATGCATATGCTAGATCTTGCTTGTCTTGATAATTTTTTTTCCTATAAAATTCCTATGCATCGGAAATATGTTAGACTTAAATATGTTTGTCACATGTTTTATGATGCTCTCTTTGTGTTTTCATTATTATCTTTCATGTGAGCATCAATAAAATCTTATGCCTAGCTAAGGGCATAAAACGACAGCGCTCGTTGGGAGGCAACCCAACTTGTATCTTTTTGCTTTTTGGTTTTCCTGCTGTTTTCAATAAAATACCCAATTATGCCTCTGGTTAGATGTGTTTTTGTGGTTTAAATTAGTGTTTGTGCCAAGCAAAGCCTTTGGGATGATTTGGGTGATAGTCGATTTGATCTTGCTGAAAAACAGAAACTTTTGCGCTCAGGAAAACAATTCTTATTTTTAACATAAGAGTGATTTTGATTTGATTCTTTTTGCATAAGATTAATAAACAAATTTCTCACGTTTTTCTAATTTTTCAGATTTTTTGGAGTTACAGAAGTATTCGAAGTTTTCAGATTGCTACAGACTGTTCTGTTTTTGGCAGATTCTGTTTTCTTTGCATTGTGTGCTTGTTTTGATGATTCTATGGTTTCCTTTGAAGAGTTTTTGCCATAGAAAAGTTGGAATACAGTAGATATAATGAAAAAATAAATTATGAATGGGTTTACAATAGTACTTAAAGTAGTGATTTGTTCTCATATACTAACGGATCTCACGAAGGTTTTGTTGAGTTTTGTGTGATTGAAGTTTTCAAGTTTTGTTTGATATTATGATGGATGAAGGAATAAGGATTAGCAAAATGCTAAGCTTGGGGATGCCCGAGGCACCCCAAGATAATATTCAAGAAGTATCAAGCAACTAAGCTTGGGGATGCCCCCGAGTGGCATCCCCTCTTTCTTCTAACGACCATCGGTATTTTACTTGGAACTATATTTTTATTCGTCACATATTCTGAGTTTTGCTTGGAGCGTCTTGTATGATTTGAGTCTTTTCTTGTTTTGCTTTTTATTTTAAGTCTTGAATCCTTGCTGGACACACCTTTTTGAGAGAGCCAAAAACTATGCTATGCTTGCTCCTATGCTTCACTTAAATTTTTAGAGCCTTGGAATTGCTCTAGTACTTCACTTATATCTTTTTGAGCACTGTGTGCGTTGTTATTTTTTTTTGAAGAAATGCTCTCATGCTTCACTTAGATTTATTTGGGAGTTAGTAAAATTTTGAAGAAATTCTCTCTTGCTTCACTTAGATTAATTTGATAGAAAGAAATATTATGCTCATGTTCTTCACTTATATTTGTTTGAGCTTATTAAAAGAAACATATGAAACTAGTCCTAAAGTGATAGATATCCAAGAAGGATATAATAAAAACTTTCATGAAGATCATTGGACAAAATAAACTTGGTTCTTTGTAATAGTTTTGAGATATGACGATATAATATGTGAGCCATGTTGATGAGTAATTGTGCTTTAGTAAGAATATTGTTGTTAAGGTTTGTGATTCCCTATGCAAGTTGAGCATGATGGGCTAGGGATAACTTGCTTTAGCGTTGATATTTTGAAAGACATGGTTGCTTGTTGATATGCTTGAGTATTTAAGTTATCATGTCAAAACAAGACTATTGCTTTGAACCATATAAAAGTCCACATGTCCATGCTATTAAGAAAAGAATATGTGATGAACATGTTAGGCAGCATTCCACATCAAAAATTCTGTTTTTATCATTTACCTACTCGAGGATGAGCAGGAATTAAGCTTAGGGATGCTGATACGTCTCCAATGTACCTATAATTTTTTATTGTTCCATGCTGTTATATTATCTTTTTGGATGTTTTACAATCATTTTATATCATTTTTGGTACTAACCTATTGACATAGTGCCCAGTGCCAGTTGCTGTTTTCTGCATGTTTTTTACATCATAGGAAATCAATACCAAATGGAGTCCAAACGCAGCGAAACTTTTTGTGGATTTTTTTTGGACTAGAAGACATCCAGTGGGCCGGAGAAGCACCTGGGGGGGGGGGGGGTGCTCCGAGGGGAGCACAACCAGGCGCGCCCAGGTGGGTTGTGCCCACCTCGGGGGCCTCCCGCACCGCCTCTTTGCTCTATAAATACCCCAATATTCCAGAAACCCTAGGGAAGTCAACGAATATCAATTCCAGCCACCGCAAGTTCCAGATCCAATCTAGACACCATCACAGAGGGGTTCATAATCCTCATTGGTGCCTCTCCGATGATGCGTGAGTAGTTCATTGTATACCTTCGGGTCCGTAGTTAGTAGCTAGATGGCTTTCTCTCTCTCGTTTGATTCTCAATACAATGGTCTCTTGGAGATCCATATGATGTAACTCTTTTTTGCGGTGTGTTTGTTGGGATCCGATGAACTTTGAGTTTATGATTAGATCTATCTTTTTATACATGAAAGTTATTTGAGTCTTCTTTGATCTCTTATATGCATGATTGCTTATAGCCTTGTATTTCTTCTCCGATATTTGGGTTTTGTTTGGCTAACTTGATCTATTTATCTTGCAATGGGAAGAGGTGCTTTGTGATGGGTTCGATCTTACGATGCTTGATCCCAGTGACAGAAAGGGAAACGACACATATGTATCGTTGCCATTAAGGATAACAAGATGGGGTCTATTTCTACATAAATAGATCTTGTCTACATCATGTCATCGTTCTTATTGCATTACTCCATTTCTCCATGAACTTAATACACTAGATGCATGCTGGATATCGGTCGATGTGTGGAGTAATAGTAGTAGATGCAGGCAGGATTCAGTCTACTAATCTTGGACGTGATGCCTATATAATGATCATTGCCTGGATATCGTCATGATTATTTGAAGTTCTATCAATTGCCCAACAGTAATTTGTTTCCACCGTTTGCTATTTTTCTCGAGAGAAGCCACTAGTGAAAACTACGGCCCCCGGGTCTCTTCTTTAATATATTTGCCTTCAAGATCTATTTTGCTATTCGCTCTTTTATTTATTTGCAACTTTTATTTTCAGATCTATTAATCCAAAAACCCAAAAATACCTCGCTGAATTTTATTTGCTTTTATTTGCATCTTTCAATCTACTACAATTTTATCTATCTCGTTACCCGAAAGGGATTGACAACCCCTTTAACACATCTGGTTGCAAGTATTTGTTCTTTGTGTACAGGAGCTGTTTACGTGGTGTTGCATGGTTCTCCTACTGGTTCGATAACCTTGGTCTCATCACTGAGGGAAATACCTACCATCGCTGTGCTACATCATCCCTTCCTCTCTGGGGAAAAACCGACGTAGTTCTAGCAGACATCAGTGAGGTGGACGACGTCGCGGCAGGAGTAGGACAAACCACACAAAGTTTTCTTCGACACCTATCTTTAACTGAAGTGATTCTGTAAGGGCTCCTTTGGCTTGCAGGATTCTAAAAACGCAGGGATAGGAAAAACACCGGAATAGGATAGGAATGCACGTGGGAAACAGAGCATTTGTAAACACAGGATTTCTGTCAACTAGGGTGTTTGGTTCACAGGAATTGGAAGAGCAGAGGAATGCAAAGAAACATGGCCATATTAAAGTGAAACCATATGAAAGTGTGTACAGTTAGAATGTTATTCTACCACTAATGCACTTAGTCTTGTTTTCATGCATAGGATTTTGAAAAGTAGGTCCAGGTGGATGTTTTGCTCCATTCCTTTCAACGAAATGCATGAATAATTGAATAGTAGAGTACCATAGGAAAATTTCCTATTGCTATGTTTTTCCTTCACTTTTTCCTTTGAACCAAAATAGCCCTAATGGATCGACATGAATGTAGAGTAACAAGTGATGCGACAAGTGTACAACCTCTTTGGCATAGCCGTGTCAACCTCAGCATCATTGGGTTGGTCGCTGAAGAAGTTGCGGCAGAGGTGGCTGTCAGAGGTGTGGAGGAAGATCTGAGGCGTCTGTAGACGGCGTCCAGGGTACTGCTCTATTGTGATGGATGGTTCTGTTGTTGGAGCAGCTCCGGCGAGCCGTAAGACGTCGAGGCTGAAGCAGTACAAGACAGACATCGTTAATCTCAAGTGGGATTCTATTAGCATCTCCAATAGATGATGTAAAATACATTAGCAAAAAGTGATAGATGTAAAATTTACATCACTAAAAAACACCTGACTACAACGAATGAGGTAAAAACTATTGACTCTGAACTTAACTATCGAAACTAAAATTTTCTGTGGAATCTGAATGTTACTATCTAAACTGAACGCACTGGTAGCAGAGAGGCACTTCACATGTAGTTTAGGCCGCTCGAGCACTAGTAGTAGAGAAACAGTGATCTAAATCAGTAGGCGATCGACAGGGAACATAGTAGCAGATAGCAGCCGGAGGAGCGCGAACTAGAGCCAGAGCAGCAACTTGTGTAACTGCAGCAGCCCGTGTACTAGCATCAGCAGCATGAGTGAGGCGAAGAGCAGAGCAGCAGCGTGGCCGAGCGAGAGACGGAGCAGCAGCAGCAGCACGAGCGAGCGAGCGAGAGACGGAGTAGCAGGAGCAGCATCAGTGCAAGCGAGCGAGAGCCGGAGCAGCAGCAACAGCAGATCCGGCTGGTATGGACGCCGCCCCCGAGGGAGCGTCGCACTGGGGGAGAGCCGCCGTGGAGATGTCGCCGGCGGCGCCGACTACGAGGTAGCCGTGCCATGGGGGAGCGGGATCGAGCACCGGCGGTGCCGGGAGGTCAAGTTAAGGAGAAGGTGCGATGCGATGAGTGTACAACCTCTTTGGTGGCGCCGAGTAGGCCTCGGCTTCGTCCGAGGAGTCAGTGAGGATGCTGCGGTTCCGGTGGAGCAGGTTAAGGCGGTACTGTGGGTATGGAGCAGCCATGATACATGAGGTGATCGTCGGAGAAGCTCCTTGGAGGTGGAGGACGGGGCGGCTGAACTGGCGGGACGACGAGATCGACGACGGATCCTCATCCAGGGCGGCGGATGAGGGATGTCGAGCTGTTGCAGTGGATGACATCGTCGGGGAAGAGGTTCCAGCTGGGCCGCGGTGGGGTGGCGGACGGCGGAGGGTGGGGTTTCGCAGCTGGAGCAGAGAGGTTATGGCCGCCTGGGATTTCGAATGGCGAAAAGGAGGTGATGGGAGGGGGGAAGCATGACTTAGGGACACGCTTATCCAAAATGTAGGGTGTGTTACAAAAGTAGCCCCACTGATTTGAACTAACGGCCCTTTCGGCTCAAGGTTAGAAGGGGGATTTCGCGTGTCGGGATTTGGCAGCTGGAGGGAGTTTTCGCGCGCGTTGTAATTTCGGGATAGCAAGACGTGGGTTGTGAAGGCACGAGTTTTGGGAGCACGATATCTGAATTTTTGGGATAACAAGGCCCGGGTTGAAATTTAGGGACAAGCCTAATGTGTAATAATGTACGTACCAAATCAATTTGCACTTCCCTCAACAAAAAAAAACAAAAAAAAATAAAACTATTCGCACCACACAAAGAGAGAGTCTTGTCCCGTTTTACTGTACAAATGCTATTCAAAGCTATGAATCCATGTTATGTCCAATTAAATTTTTTTGCTGGCTGTATAATGCATGTAACCTACTCATACGAACATTTTAGTGCATTCCAAATGTCTATACTACCACTGTAATTCGAACTAAATTTGAATTCGTTTCTCTATTTGAATAAGAATCTACAATCATGATTGTTGCCAAGTTAAACCATCATTTGTATATTATCTTAACAACACACCACATGATTACTATAGAGTTAGATATGAACTATGTGTACTATATATATATATATATGAACTCAAATTCAAAATTTTGAATACACTTGATGTTGATTCCAAATAATAGTACATTTGATGTACCAGCTAGATCTTCATAATCTAAGCCATGTTTCATACGTACACTGTGTTTATCACACAAATTATAGTGCCCCGCCCCCAACATTATGACAAGTATTTAGCGCTGAGCTGCAAAAGCCACACATTATCACAAATTCAAATAAATGTTCTATATATTATATGTAGTATAACATGTTCATAACCACACCATGCATATCACCATTATATATATTCATGCATGCGCCGGTTTAAAAAACTATGATCTGTTGTTCAAATATCCAAAACCACTTTTATAATGAATTATGATCTCTATTCATCTTTTACACCCACACAATCCTCTTATCTCTGTAGCTAGCGCTAACTTTCTCTCATGCATGCACACACCCGCCTCCCTCTCACCCTGCCTCAGAATTCTCTAGCTCCATCGCGCACATTCGTCATTTCTCTTTAGGTCATTCACCCACAGTTATGTCTGCTTACCACAGCCATATCGTCCCCTTCATCATTCGTGCATGCCTCCTAACCAGTCTCTCACATGAACGTGCACAGACAGGCAGACATCCTCTCTCTTATTGATATTGTAGTCGTGGCCTTCGTTTGTCTAGCAGGCCTCTCCCACCATTTATGAGAAGCAACTCCACCACCAACCCTCCGACACTCTAGCTCTGTCTCTCTCCCAACCTTATTCCTCTCCTACACATATGCATGGATGTCGATCGATCTCCCTCAATACATAGGTAGGTCTCTCTCCATCTCCACACATATACCAGTCATTTTACCTCTATAGTTAGGTCTCTGCCCCCCCCACACCGATAGTCGAACGCTGTAGGTAGGTATCCATGCCACAGAGACAAACTGCACCTGTCGCCTCTCACGTTCCAGTAGGCCAGCCACCCTATATCTTTGACGTGGGCACACACAAATTCAATGGCACTCTCTATCGATCGCGCGCACACACACACACTTCATCCCTCTCTTCGATTCTATGGATATCTCACGCCGATGATACCTCCACTCTCTTCTCATGGATCGCCCCCTCTATATATGATATATCCAGGCCTCTGTTTCACACACATTGCATATGTTACATTTTTTATTTGAGATATCATCGACACATATTCCCTGTCTATCTCTCACGCACCCCCCAAAAAAAAACACTCACGAACCCACACACCATCTCTCTCTAGGTTTGTATCTCTCTCACACACACCCACGTAGGTGGTGTACGTACACAAAGAGAATAGGTGCATGTACTCATGCTTCGTGCCCGGCCACACCCGCGCGGGTACACGGTGGAGCTCAAGTACGAAATGGCAGCCCACGTGCTAATTTGAGAGTGTGTAGTGGTTGTTTACTTACGGAGGTCGTGTACCACACGTGCACGAAACAAAGTTCGACTTGATGCGTTGGCGCATTATTTTTAAATAAAGTTATATTGCTCAATGACACGTACATAGAATATAAAATGATTGTTATGGAGAAATAAGTAGTCTGCTCCACTATATACAATGGAGCCTACCTGCCGAGGTTTGTCTCTCTTCACAGTATCTCACACAAGGCGGCGGTGGCCTCTCTCTCTCTCACCATTGGTCACTGATCCAGCCGCATCTCGTCCGCCGGAAGAAAGAGAGGATGCGCATCATTTCTCCGTTCGACGGCGTCGAGGCAGCACGTCCCAATCTGCGGTACCCGACGTTCTCTCTGACCAAGCTCTGGCGTGGTAGGGCCTATGCCACTTGCTTGCTCCTGCAGTATGGGCAGATCCCGCCTGCCGCCGCCCTCCTAGTTTCATCCCGATGACCCCTAGGTATCCCATCCGGCCTTGCTCCACTGCCCATCTTCCCATGTTGCTGCATGGGGAAAATCCTGCATGTGGATCTTCCCTAGTTCGTTTCCCAAAATGTAGCTCGTCTGGCGTACTTTCCATATTGCAATCTTGTCCTCACACCGTTTTAGATAAACAACCGTGCTGCTATCTTCCCTTAGGACAAGGATTATGCTTATTTTTTGTCATCGTATGTGTCTTCAACTGTTACTGGCCAATAATTGTTTCCTTTCTACCTCTTTTTTGCAAACAGGGCTGTCCATTTCACCTCGTTGCTATTGCGACCTTTTGGTGAACTGCACAAATCACTTTTTTCTTAAGAGTGTCTTGTGCAGTTCTGCTAAAATGTCGCACGGGCAACGTTTTTACATTTCTGTGGAACTGCAGAAAGGGAGATTGGTTTTGCTATCCTCCTCATCCAACTCCGAGCCTAATCTTCTCCAACAAGTAGTTAGTCTTAAAAGAGATCGCAGAGGTGATCGGCTTCTATTTGTGTGTGTTATCTTTCATCATCTAGTTCCACTATTATTGTAATCACACTGACTGAATATCTTTGCAAACATGGATGATCAACTCAATTTTATTGGAACTGCACAAAATGATCGGATTGTGACGTTCCTCCATACACCTCTTTCTTGGCTATAGAGCTGCGTGAAACTAGCTGCGAACCAGTGAACACCGTGGCCAGGAAATGGAGCCATGCCTACGAACAACATCAATCAATTATATATTTTCCTTTATTTGTACACCTTCTCACAACTTCGTCTTCACTTGTGATGTGAATATTGGCGCTGATCTGCGAATCATTAAGATGCATTAGTATCCATGGTAGTTTCATTTGTATTTGATGGAATGTTGTAACGAGACAATCTTGAGGCAAGAGGACACATGAATCCCAAGTTGAAACCTTTTTTTTTCTGCGGGAACCAAAGTTGAAACCTTCATAGCATTACAGTACAATTTCATTATGCTAGAAAATTATGCGTACATATAAACAAATCCTGAAAGATTGATAGCAATGCTAGAAACCAATTAACTTTGTTCCGCCGACATGTGGGACATCCTTCATCCAGCTCCACCTACCATGCACCAATATTGAGAGTGCACAACTGCAGGGGAGATTCACCCCAGTCGTTGCGCCGCAGTAATAATGACTAGTGAGCAGTCAAATCACAGAGCCCCAGCTTCGCCACAGTAAGTTGCTCGGACGAAGCAACCATCATTTAACTCTTCGTTGAATCTGCTGGTACTCCAATATTCCCAGAGTAATACGTTGCTCGGACGAAGCAACCATCACTTCACCTTTCCCACAGTAAGTACTACCTCCTTTTTTTATTCCAGAAACCACCACACGCGAATATTGGACGGTAGCAGCACAACATCAAGTGTACTAGCACTACTCAATTCAAAAATCGAAACCAACCAATGAACTACTAGATGGTGAGTGTTTTGATGTATCATGTACTCCATCTTTCCATGTATATAGGGCCTAATGAGTTTTTCGAGACTAATAGTATAGGACATGCAAGTTGCTCAAAGCATACCGTCAATTTCGTACGTGAAAAGATCTTTGAATGATATAATTTTCAAATTATATAAAGTCTTATCAATAGTCAAAGGCAACCTCAAAGAATACATTATGCCCTATATATATACGTATGGATGAAGGGAGTAGTACTTTGAGAGAGACAAGAAGCAATACGGGCTGGTGGATTACTAGAGCTAGGTGTCGCACGGAGGCCAAGAAATATGGTGATAGCGTGAGGTGGGACATGTATGATGTAAACTACACTGGGCTGCCGTGTTTCGGAGGTCTACTAGATGTGGAGAAGATTGGGTTGATTTTATATCACTGAATATATAAAATACATTAAGAGTCCAGAACAATCCACCGCGAGGTTCCTTGCTCTTTCTCGGTCGTCGGAAAGCGTTCTTCTTCGTTTTGCCGACACGTGGGACATCCAGCATCCAGGTTCACGGGTCATGCAAGAACTTTGTAGAAAACATCCAGCATCCAGGTCCACAGGTCCTCCATTTCTTTTTAGTCTGCATATAAGATTTTTTCAAAGTCAAACTTTGTAAAGTTTGACCAACTTTGTAGGAGAGATTCACCAGCGGTCACGAACGTAGGTGGAGTTTTCTCTTAATTCTTGCATGCAACGTTTTAATGAAGCTTGAAATATGAACATGTCAATGGGAGGGAGTAGAAGCCTCATGCATGCATGCAACAATCACATGTACACATGCACACACGCAACACTCACGCATCCATGCGGCACACAGCACACGACGCAACACACACGCTCAAGCTCAAGTGCTCAACCTACTCCCTCCGTCCGTGAAAGACTGTACATATAGAGATTTACACAGTGAACAAGAGGAATGGAACTCCACATCATTTAGAGCAAGTACTCCCTCCGTTTCTTTTCTTTGATTCGCACATCATTTAGAGCAAGTAATAGGATTCTTAAAATGCAGGAATAGGAAAAACAAAGGATTCGAGTGGGATGTCCACTTGAATCCCATAGTATCAGCACTGAGTGTTTGATGCCACAGGAGAAAGAAAGGAAGTGAAAAAAAGTTGGAGCGGATTCTATAGATTTCCAATGAAATGTTATAGTTGTACATGTGATTCCATACTATAGGTAAAAATTCCTATAGGATTCAATCTTATGAATCAAACGACTAATGTACTAAGGTCCATGGTCAAGGCGGCACAGGGCGGACGCGACCTCTCACTGCGTCCGCCATTGAAGCGGCGCGCTGGCCGAGGGCGCCACCCACTGCACGCCCAGCTGAATGAGCCTCCTCGCCGCATTTAAACGCCTACATTAAACCCGCGTGGAATCCGAGAAACCTACTCCGCGTGGAAACCGGTTATTTTATGTACTAGTAAATGTAATGAAATCTGGCCGTGTTTGCACGAATTTGTTTATTAGGTACAATCTGAGTGAATTGCCCCAGTGGTCATCACACGTGAGCCAATTGATTCGCACACTTCGAGCATGGTTAATAGTATAGCCAACAGCCGGCTATATGAATTTGCCATGTCACTTATAGCCAATCTTATAGCCCACTCATACAATAGTTAGTCATACTAGTATACTACTAGTACATTATTAATATATGGCCCACATGTTTCTCTCACAAAAGGTGTTGGAGCTCGTGCTATAGCCGGCTGTAAGTTTGTAGCCCGCTTCTCTTCTCTCACCTCTTCTCTCTCATCCAACTAAGCAAAAATATATTATTTAAAGCCTTACAGCCCGCCTACATCACCTTATTGTACTTGCTCTTTCGCGCTCCATTTTGTCTTGCGTTACTTCCTCCGTCCAGCATGCTGACAAGTGGGCCCCATGCTCATTTATGCCAACATGGTAGTCAATTATTTTGTCAGAGTCAGCTGTCACACCCTTCCGGTGCCACGTCAATGAATCCACTGGAAACAAGTCTAGACTTGTTCGGATCAACAGCCTCGCTAGGTGTTTGGAGAGGAATTGCCCGGCGCTAGGCGGTTCTATAGGTGGGCTGGCGGAAAAAACAGGAGAAAACGCGGGAAGCAGCTAGACGAGGGAGGGAAGCTTCTACATTCGCGGGGGACGTGGCATTGACCAATGGGCGGCAACGGGCGGTCATCGGTGTACGCAATAAAGGATATGAAGAGGCATCCTATATCAGCAAGGACCAGCTTCCCTACCAATAGCTCATCTAACAGAACTCCCAAGTTAACTGTGCTGAGGCTGGAGTAGTCATGAGATGGGTGACCGGATGGGAAGTGTAGTCGATATTAACTAATTTGATGGGTCACTATAAAGGTTTAAAATAACCTTTATAGTGACACATCAAATTAGTTGAACCTCGAGGTCTTTGTTTTGTAGTTTTCTACATTTTTTGTTTTTTGAACACCTGTTTATCGAAGGTCT
Organism: Thinopyrum elongatum; assembly: GCA_011799875.1. Taxonomy (NCBI): domain Eukaryota; kingdom Viridiplantae; phylum Streptophyta; class Magnoliopsida; order Poales; family Poaceae; genus Thinopyrum; species Thinopyrum elongatum. The sequence continues at coordinate 362,173,755 of CM022297.1, read as the reverse complement.
ATCGCCTTACTTTTTAATAATTTTTGTCATGTATGTGAAATTAACCTCGAGGTACTTGTTCTCAAATTAACCTCTGGGCCTTGTAGGAGTGCTGCAATGTGTTGACGTCAATTGCAAGATGAGCCACCAAGCTAGCAGTGGAGTTGCCAACATGCTCAAAGTGCACGCAACATTGAGTAGAAAGAAGCATGCCCAGGAAATTAATGTGTGCTTAGGGATGCCCTTTGCTCAAAGAGCAAGTACTCTTTCAGTTATACTATAACTAGCTATCGCACGGGCTAAGGACGAGGAGCGAGAAGCGACGGGCTGCTGGATATACTACTATAACTAGGTGTCGCACGGGCTATAAGGACGAGGTGCGAGAAGCGATGGGCTGCTGGATATACTATAACTAGGTGTCGCACGGAGGCCGAGGAATATGGTGAATGCGTGAGGTGGGCCATGTATGATGTGTTTCGGACTCTTTCGGTTAAACGTGGAGAGATTTGGTTGATTTTATATCGCTGAATAATATAAAATATTATGAGTGCAGGCGCTCCATGGCGAGGTTCCTTGCTCCTTCTCGGTCGTCGGGAATCTATGTTCTTCCACTCTTTTGTTTTAGACGTGAGCTTTGTTCATCTTTTTGCCAACACGCGGGACATCTAGCATCAAGGTGAACGTGTCATGCAAGAAAATGGAGATAAACATTGCGTAAGTGAGTCGTGCACTTCGATGGCACGTACTACGCAATTTTTTTTCTCCTTGATGGCACGTGAATCGTGCACGTACTCAATGACGGAGCACGGGATGGTAGCCATGGACATGGTCGGCCCTTTTTGGAGAGAGTAATAAATAACTTTGATGTGTCCCGTCAACTCGCAGAACGACGAGAAGCTTGCTTACTATGCCCTCTCCCTCGCCCACACGCGCGTGGTGGCTCGCAGCACGAGGAGAAGCTTTTGGTGTCAGATTGCCAGAAGTATATAATACTATAGTACCATCATCATTGTTCGACTTCCGGAAGACACGAAGAGCCAAGCGCAAGGTCACCTACTAACCATTAGTAGGAGTACAACACACTATAGCCAAAGCTGGGCCACCTTTTTCGAGCATGGTTAATTAATATACGCGGCTCTTGCAATGGCACATCATTTAGAGCAAGTACTCTCTTTGTTTCTTTTCTTTCATTCATAGGAACTTAAAATGCAGGAATAGGAAAAATAAAGGATTGGAGTGGCATGTCCACTTGAATCCCATACTAGCATTAACACAGTGTTTGACAAAGGAAAAACAAAGGAAGTGAAAAAAAGTTGGAGTGGATGCTAGATTGCCAATTAACACATGATTTCATAGGGAAAAATCCTATAGCATTCTATCCTATGAATCAAACAACCAATGTAGGAAAATTAAGAGGGGGGGTCTCTCCAACAGTGTTCCTCGGCTCGCACCTAGCATCACGGGTCAAACTTTTGAGTCATTCATCTAGTACACGTGGCATCTCAGATCTGGACACAAGGTGACGTACACCGTCAAGGTCCATTGGCTAGTCATAGTGGGGAGTAACTTAGAGTAGTGTCATGCATATGACACTAGCCTATGTTACTACGTTAATAATGAAAGTAACAAAGAAGTAGTAACATATAGATGATTGCATTTATTAACTTATAGACAAATTTATTCTTGGGAAGGGCTATGTTATAGTAACATAGTAGTATTATGTTACTCTAAGCACCTCTCTTTTCATTAATTACTTGCCACCTAAGCAAATTTGCATTGGGGTGCGTTATGTTACTAGCTATGTTACTCCCACTATGACCAGCCTTAGGATAATGTTGTGCTCAAAGCCGGACATACACGGTCAAGGTCCACGGTCTAGAGGGTCAGGGTGGATGTGACCTCTCACTTTGTCCGCCATTGAAGTGGCACGCCGGCCGAGGGTGCCGCCCACTGCACTCCCAGCTGTACCCGCCTCCTCGCCACATTCAACCACCTACATTTAAACACGCGAGAAACCCACTCCGACCACACGTCCGTTCAGGTGCGGGACGCCGACCAAGATCCTCCTTCAACCATTTTCTCCACTCTTTTGGCTGCATCCGACGAGCAGGAAGAGCAGTTCTCCGGCATAAAAGCCGTCTGGGTGGCCCGCCGAGCCCGGCAGTTACGAGCGAGGCAGCTCACTGCTCCACCTACCTCGCCTAGCCCGGCCGAGCCAGTTGCCGCCCTAAGCCAGCGCGTGGTTCCGTAGCTGGCCGCTCCAATCCTGCTCGAGGAAGAGTGCAGAGTTGCTCCACACCGGCTTGTTGGGGAGCACGATGGCACGGGCATCATCGCTGCCCTCGACGCCGCCGCATCGTACAGCGCCTCCAGTGCCTACAACTGCGCCATCCGCCGTCGACACGCGTGTAGCCGCGCCATGCAGGTAGAGAAAGAAGCCGTCGTGGATGTCGACGAGGTGACGTGGGTACGCGGATGTCCACGAGGTGACGGCCAGCACGTCCCTGCCCACCGCCATCATCGAGGAGAAGTAGAACACGGGAGGCCGCTGCCGATTGTATCCCATGAAGGCCACCGCCGAGGCGATGCCGACGAAAACAGCCGGTGTCTTGCACGATTCTTCTTCAGCCGGATGCTGGAGGAGGACAAAGAGATCGGCCGGCGACCATTTAGATTAGGTATATTAATTCTACCTTTAGCTCCAGACTAGCACATCTTATTTAATGTAAATGTAATGAAATCCGTCATGTATATATGAAATCTGGCCGTGTTTGCATGAATTTGCGTCCACGTTCGCGCTCTCGGGTGAGCGTTGTCCGTCGCTGGAGTGGGACGACGGACACCGTCTCTGACAACCCCGCAAAGTGCGTCACCACCTTTGTGATGGCCAGGATGTGGCAAAAGAACGTCGTCCTTCATTCCGCAGGTGATGGCCATTACCGCGCGCTCGTCTAGACGGCTCGGTAGCTCATGAAGCAGCACCAACAACATGCCTTGTGCGTCTAGTACCTCATTGCAGTCGTAGTTGCTGCATGCGCAACTCGGGTTGCAGTTGGAGGTGAGCACAACGATGCTGCGTGGCCATCCATCAATAGTGGCTGGTATGAGGATGACATCACCATGTGCATCCTATTTGTACTAAAAATCATGAATGAAGAGCATAAACATGTTTACGTACAACCTGAGTGGATTGCTCCAGTGGTCATCGCACGTGTAGTGTCATGCAAAGCTTCATTTATTAGGTTATAGAGTCATTTTGTTTTGGTATGTGTGATGTTACTCATAGAATGAGTAACTAGCTAAGTTACTCAATTTACCTCTCTCCTCATTAACTAGTTGCCACATAGGCGAATTTGCTGAGTTGGACCCGATGTTACTGTTGAAATTACTCCCACTATGGTTAGTCTTAGGCCTTGTTCGGTTCAACCTCCTCCCAAGGGGTTTGGAGAGGAATGGAGGGGAATTTGGCTTGTACGTGATTTAATCCCCCACAATCCCTATTAATCCCCGTTAAAACCCCTTGAACCGCACACGCCCTTAAGGTTAAAAATGACCGGGATTACAGAGGATAGGGTTCAAACTTCAGTGATTTAAAGGTGAGGGTTTATTTCTGACTAGCTCTACAACCTCAAGGTTTATAAATCGGACTTCACTCTCCCCTCACGCACACACGCGGGTACACTCACGGTGGAGCGCATTTGCACACGAAAAGGCAGGTAAGGTGACAATTTGGCACATCTAGTTGTCCACTTAATGTGGGGTCTGGGACCAAATGTCAGCCATATCAAGTGCGACCTTAACGTGGTGGCGCGGTTATTGATCGAGTTTCTTTTTACTGGTACGTTAAATGAGAAGATGGCTCCCTGCGCATTCAATTTAAAGTGATCGCTAGGAGAGAAAAACAATTACTACTCCACTTCGGGACTTGCTTGCTAGGGTTGCTCTCTTCTTCTCACTCTCTCACCCTATCCAGATCTAAACAAGACGGCGGTGTCCACTCTCCTTGTCTCTCTCTCTCTCTTCTCACTGGTTGTCACAGATCCGATCGGACCCTTTCCGCTGGTGGTCGCCAGTGGCAAGGGAGGGAGCCATTGCGTGCCGTCTTCTCTGACCTGGCGCCAGTGTGGGAGGTCCTCCGCACCCTTGCTCCCCGCCGTCGTGTTAGCAGATCCTGCCGACTGCCTCGCCACATCCCGCCGACCGCCTTGCCACATCCCGCCGACCGGAGATATAACTTCTTTTAGAACCGGCCTTGTCATAATGGCCCAGCTCCCCACGTCATTATATCATTTTTTTCATCAAGTTAGGATTACTCCCCACGTCGCTGCATCCTGCATGTGGATATTCTTCTAGTATTACAAAGCTCCCCATGTAGCTAGCTCTGTCGGCTTGTCGAACACTCGAACAACACCTAAATTTTTAATATTAGAGGAAAAAAGGTACCGCAGATACTGGCTAATGAACCAATCTCTTGGTTGGAAAGGGAAATAAAGATGCTGGCCTGACCGGTCTCTTGGTCCAAAAAGGACAGAAAGTGGGGGGGGGGGGGTTGGGTCGACAATGCAACCGAGAATGAGCACGTCTAGATTTCCTGTGGTCACATAGGAAAGGTCACTGACGACAACAAAAAAGGCACAAATCCAGACATGCTTTGCATGTTTGCCGCACTCGACAACACCTATGCCTCACCACTTTATGCCTCGGTGGATGTAAAACGTGCTTGTGCCTCCCCTGTCCCTATGCCCTTACTGCTGCTGTTAATCTAACATCACAGGTAAAATGAAACAATGCCACTATTAATGTGATGTCACTGTTAAGTTATCTGCAGTTAATCTATTGCCATTGATAAACTGAATCAATGCCACCACCATTTTATGAAATGCTTCTGTCTTGCTTTATTTCTCATAAAGAGTTTTTTCGGCCGTTACACTAAAATCTGACACTGGTAACATAGCCACATCTCTGTGGAACTGCACAATGGTTGACACGATGATGTATTTCTCCTTTCCGTATCACCCTTTGTTAGAATGATCATTCCTGTTAACCGTGCACGTACGTATTGATCAAGTGCTACTGTCAATCTGTCATCATAGAGTAATAATGCTATTGTTATGCATGTTAATGTAAGCCCCCGTTAATCTAGTGCCAGTGTTGATTTGATGTGATGGCACTTCTTAGTTAATGGCACTTTTTCATACTGTCAGTGTAATGCCATTGATAACCTATGAGATGCTGCTGTTAATCATATGCCGCTGCAAAAAAATGACACTGGTTAAGTAACCCTGTTACATATTTGTGCAAATAGGGTTGTCTATCTCCATATGGTGTCTTATTTGTGCAAACGGAAGCACAAACCTCAATTTTAGTGTAACCTGCTGTCAGCTAACCTCACGGTGCTCCAGGTATTCCTACATTCGTAACTAGGTAGAATGACCAACGCAAGATGAAATAATCTTATTCATACATTAACTTGCTGATTGTAGTGTGGAACGAGCCTGTCATGTGTGGAGGAGCAAACAAGCACTGCAGTCGCGCCGTCAATGCAAGATAAAAGAGACCGAGTCATTGATGGCCTCGCCGGCGAGTAGGGGTCATGCAAATAGTGGTGCATTATTTTAGTGGAACTGAACAAAAAATATAATGGGGTTAGTCGGACAAACTTCCTACAGCCACACGGAAGGAATTGCACTCATCGATTCCATAGAATTTCCTCCGTGCCATCATAGGAGATCCCAAGGTGGAAATCAACTAACCACCTATAAAATTATGCATAATCTTCCTCACACAGGTCAGTGCCCCTTCGTCCAGATGATCGTGTTTTGTCATGCCGAGCTATTGATATGTGCTACTGTTTTGCGACACCATTTAAGTACAGCTATTGCTTTCCTATCTTTTCACATTCAGGACAATGAAGATGATTTCAGTGGAACTGCACAAAATGGTCTGATGTTGAGTGATCTCTATTGCCTCCTCTGTTTGCTGCAATGTGTTAGCGTAAATTGCAAGATGAGCCATCAAGCTAGCTGTGGAGTTGCCAACATGCTCAAAGTGCACGCAACATTGAGCAGAAAGAAGCATGTACGTGCGTAGGGAGGCCCTTTGCTCAGAGAAGCATCGATCATTTTTTCTTTAATTCTACACCTTCTCACAGCTTTGTCTTGGTTATAGTCTTGTGAATCATTTAGATGTGTAAACATGCTGCACTTAAGTGCTTGTGAATGTTAGCTAGTATGCATACCGTATGTTGTGAAACTTAGTTTAGTGTGAATGTTGACTAGCGTCTCAACCTTTACAATCTATATTGTGGGCCTGTTATTTGACCCCTCATTTTGCCGCGCAATGACCAGTGTGAGTGTCTGCATGCAGTACCGCATCCTCTAATTTGGTGGATGCCAAGCCGGCCCGAGAAGGAGCTATAACTTTTTTTCCAAGTTGAAAAATGTTACCGATGAGGAGCCATAAGCTGGAGGCATCTCTTTTTTTTTCTTTCGAATGGGCAATAAGCTAAAGAGTTGGAGAGTGTCTCTAATGGGCTGCCTCTAGTACAAGGCCATCCAGTACGAAACACGGGCAGCCGACTAGGTTGATACAAAAGCCTATCCATCTTAAAGCCCATTTGTTTTTGTTTTTTGCGAGGAAAAGCCCATATTTCTTGAAGAGGTACGATCCCAAAAACAACCTCCTTCCTCCTCGCCTCCACTTACTGCAGCTCACTGGACTCTCCCGCTTCTGTCTCCCCCCTGAGGCGCTTCTTTGCTGGGGATAACTGTCTCTGGTATTTCTTCATCTGGAGTAGGCATCCATTCTGCAATGAACTTCGCCAATGCTCTGCTCTGAATGGTTGAGGTACTTTCGTACTTCAAGCCAAAGCTCGACAGCTCTAATGCCCATTCAACTATCCTGCGAGTAGCTTCAGGGTTCCTCAGTATGCGCTGTAGTGGAAAACGGGTGACAACTGTGATCTCATGGGCTTGGAAGTAGTGGCGCAATTTCCTCGAGGCCATGATGAGGCTGAAGATTAGCTTTTGCACTGCAGAGTATCTTGACCTAGCCCCCTGTAACAGGGAGCTGACAAAGTACACTGGCCGTTGCACCACTTTCTTCTTTGACGTGGTCTTGTGATCACCTTCGCTAACTTGCTCTGCTCCCTTTTGATTCACCTCCAACTCTGCCGTGACTGATTCAGTTTCGTCCCTGGAGGGGGTAGCTGCAGCAACTGCTTCCTCATCCACCTCCCGCTGCGCCACCAACGCTACACTAACCACTTGGTTCATTGCCGCTAAGTACAGCAGCAACGGCTCTTGTGGTTTAGGAGCGACTATGGTGGGAGCAGAGGAAAGGAAGGCTTTTAGGTCCTGCAGCGCTGCTTCTGCCTCCGGGGTCCACTTCATCAGACCTGCCTTCTTCAGAATTTTGAAGAAAGGCAAGGCATGTTCGACAGACTTGGAAATGAACCTACTTAACACGGCAATGCATCCAGTTAAGCGCCTCACATCCTTGGCAGTCTTGGGTGCTTGTATCTGCTCAATTGCTTTGATCTTGTCGAGGTTGGCCTCTATCCCTCTGTGAGACACAAAGAAGCCAAGTAGCTTGCCGGAGGGAACACCAAACACACACTTCTCAGGGTTCAATTTCGAGTTGATCTTGCGCAAGTTTGCAAAGGTCTCTTCCAAATCTTGAATGAGCGTTGATTTGTCCTTGGTTTTGACCACTATATCATCCATGTATGCTTCTATGTTTCTGTGTAGCTGTGGTTCGAAACCAATCTGTACTGCTCTTGCAAAAGTGGATCCAGCACTCTTTAACCCGAAAGGCATGCGTACAAAGCAGTATGTGCCACATGCAGTTATGAATGTGGTCTTCTCTTCATCTTCCTTGGACATGAATATCTGATGGTATCCGGAGTATGCATCCAAAAAGGAAAGCAGATCACACCCGGAAGTGGAGTCTACGATCTGGTCGATGCGCGGCAGGGGGAAAGGGTCTTTCGGGCATGCTTTGTTCAGGTCTGTGAAATCAATGCATAGCCTCCATTTCCCATTTGCCTTGCGCACTACCACTAGGTTTGCTAACCATGTTGGATGCAGCACTCCCCTGACCAAACCAGCTGCTTCAAGTTTCTTGATTTCCTCGGCAATGAACTGCTACCGCTCTAAAGCTTGCTTCCTAACCTTTTGCTTGACGGGCCGGGCGTGAGGGAAGACAGCAAGGTGGTGCTCGATTGCCTCCCTGGAAACACCAGGGATGTCAGATGGTTGCCAAGCCACATCAACATTCGCCCGCAAGAAGGCAACGAGCGCGCTTTCCTATTTGTCATCAAGGGTGGCGCTGATGGCGAACGTACCGTCCGTGCCATCCTGCCTTGCCGGGATCCTTTTCATAGCAGGTGGAGTAGCCTTAGGCTTTTTGCTAGTGGAACTCTCCGGCAGGTCCTCAACAGGCGCGGCGCACTCCGAAGAGGCGTGCTTCCCGGAGTTTTGCCGGCATCACTGCTAGCTTTCTTTCCCTTCTTTGCCTCCTTGGCAGGAGTCGTAGCTTCAGCTGCCTCAGCTGCTACCGCGTCTCAATACATCTGATCCACACATATAATTGCGTCTTTCTCATCTGATGGAATGGAAATGACGCCCAACGGTCCTGGCATCTTCAAAGTGTTGTAAGCATAATGGGATGCTGCCATGAATTTCGCCAGAGCTGGATGACCAAGGATCCCGTTGTATGGCAAGGGAAGCTCAACCATGTCAAACACAACCCTCTTGGTCAGGTAGTTCAGCTCCCAGCCAAACATCACCGACAGCGTGATTTTTCCCTTAGGACGGCTCCTGCCGGGGTTAATTCCTTGGAACGTATCGGTAATCTCGATCTCTTCATCAGGGATCTACAGCTTGCTGACCACTTTGGGGGAGATCAGATTCAACCCAGCCCCATCGTCAACTAGCATATTTGTGACTTTGAGGTTGCGGATCATTGGGGAGACCAACAACGGCAAACACCCTACCGCGGTAGTGCGGTCGGGGTGATCCTCTTCATCAAAGATGATAGGCGTGCGGGACCATTTGAGCGGTTTCTGGGAGTCTGCAGCTGGCTCCATGACATTGACCTCTCGCGCCCATTGCTTGAGCTGGCGGTTAGAGGAGTGCAAAGATGCACCTCCGTCAATACACATGGCTTTAGTTGCTTTCTGGAATTTTTGCTCGCTGGTTTCTTCCTCATCCCCTTCATCACTTTCACCATCTTCTTCTTTCTTCTCACGGCCTCTAGCAGGTTTCTCTTTTTGCTGTGGGGCCTTGCCGCGGCGGCCCCCTCTACTGCCACGGCCTTTTCCTCCAGCACCCTCTTGGTCTTTCTCCCTGTCTCTTTTTTCATATTCTGCCTTCTGCTTCTTGACAAGCTGTTTGACCTGGTGGTATTCCTGGAGATCGTGACCTTTGGTGCGGTGGATCTTGCAATATGGCCCATCGGACTTCTCAGCTTTATCTACCGCCGTAGCCTCCCGGCAATCAGCGCACGCGATAGCTTCCTTGCCGGGGGCTTCGATTTTGGCCTTCTTGCCAGTGCTGAGGCTGCCAAGGCTCTCAACGGCCAATACTGACTTATCCTTGCGCTTTTTATTGCACTTCCGGTTCCTCCATTTCGGGTTGGCGGCTTTGTCGTCATTTTCTGAATCGACCTCGACGCCATCCTCTTCTCTGGGGAGTCACCTTCCCTCCTCCGCCCGAGCACATTTATCTGCTAACATGTACAACTCATTGTTAGTCTTGGGTAGCCGGACGTTCATCTTGGACCGTATCCTTCTATTGCGCATGTTCGAATGGAACGCGGTAATCACAGCTGCTGGATGTATCTCTAGAATGTTGCGGTGTACTCGACTGAACCTTTGCATGTACTTCCGCAAGCTTTCCCCTTCCTTCTGTGGAAGGACTTGCAGGTCACTGGGCCATCCTGGCTCTTGGTGGCCACCCGTGAAGGCGCCAACAAATTTGTTGAACAAGTCAGCCCATGATGAAATGGAATTCTCTGGTAGGTGCATCAGCCATGACCTCATGTTTGGCTTGAGTGCCAAAGGGAAGTAGTTGGCGAACACATTTTCATCCCTGCCCCCGGCAGCTTGAACGGCAATAGTGTAAATGCTTAAGAACTCTGCTGGGTTTAGCTTTCCATCATATTTTTCTGGTAATTCAGGCTTGAAGACATGGGCAGATGGCCAGCGGACTTGCCGCAGCTCACGAGTGAAGGCGGGGCAACTAACCTCGTAAGGCAAGTACCCGCCATCATTGGGCATGGGTTCATCAATGTCTGGATCATTTCGCCTGTCAGATTGACAGCGAGTCTCCCGGCGTCGCTCTATGGTGATGGGCGCATCTTCCCTCCGCTGATCCTCCATGACCTGCCACTGGTACCGATGGGCTCGCGGATCAGAAGAGGCCATCGATGCTTCGTCAGGCTCACGGACACGCTGTTCTTGCTGCTGCCGCCTCTGGGTCTACAGTCATGGAGGAGATTGCACCGTCAGCGCGGTCTCCTCGACACGGCCATCAGCCCGGGCTGTTGGTACTGTTCGCGGGTGCCGCGATGGTTCTGCCTGCTGCGACTTTATAGCTTCAGTGAAACCAATCAAACTCTGGATGGTGGCCCTCCATTCATCCATTTGATCAGCCGCCGGCGGGAATCTCAGTAAGAGTTGGGCTCGTGCCATGGCTTCCGTAGCTGTGCTCGGCGCAGCCGACGAGGCAGACCGCGACATCGCTCGACTCCTGGTGGTACTAGCAGGGGCGCCGCCGCGTTTGTGCCATCGCGAACTAGTCGCCAAGGCAGTCTGGTGTTGAGTGGGCCGCGCTCGGAGATCGACACCCCCATTTGGCGCTCCACCTTGCCCGCCCTGCTTCGGGCAAGGTGCGTGCCCAGTGGCCACGCCGGTGGCAGGCACGGCTAGAGGGTCATGACTCGCACCAGAATGGGCGTCGTTGCTGCGGCTGCGCCTGCTAGTTCAGCGGGGTGGTGGGGGCTGAACATCCCCTCCACCCACAGCTTGAGGGTCATGCCCGTTGGGGTGTTGTTGATGCTGTCCTCCCCCGGCGCCTCCCGCTCCTGCTTCATCCACGGGGGACACAATGACGGCGCCGCCTACACCGGTCGTGTCTCCCGCGGTACCCACCTCGCCCAGCGCCACCGTGGCACCTATGGCGTCTGCGGCTGCGTGAGAGGGGGTCTTCGAAGCGGAAGGGTGCGCGGTAGCGCCGGGTTTCTTCTTGGGCGCCATGGATGAAGACGATGATGATGATGATGGACGCGCTGTTCACAACCTCAGGTTCGCGCAAACGCTCCACCCCTACCTGGCGCGCCAAAGATGTCGTGGGATGACACGATCACCTATGGGGCCATCGGCCCCTTGTGGTTTGGCAAGGGGGAAGATCACATTGCACAAAGAGCAGAGGCCATGGACAAACATGACGGTGGTGATGCTAGGGGTTTTTACCCAGGTTCGGGCCGCTGGGAAGCGTAAAATCCTACTCCTGCTTTGGTGGATTGGATGGAGGAACACGATGAGCACGCAGCGCTCAAGCCCGACAAGGTGGCCTCGGGGAGAGCAGCTACGCGCATACAAGTGTGCAAGGGTCCCAATCCTTTGCTAGTGAGCCTTGGACCTACTTTTATAGCTTAAGGGGTGACCACAGTGGCAAAGTAGTCTTTATCTGGTGATTAGATAGCTAACAGTGCTATCATACCTAACCTTGGCAGTTAGGACGAAGTGCATTAAATGCACTACTAGGTGTCATGCTGAGGGCGAAAATAGGCAAGCCTGCCGTGCCGCTTAACCCTCTTTTGCTTATCTGCTTGACACGCCTCTGGATAGGTGTGACATGAGGATAATCTGTCTTCCATGGGCTGCCACGTGCTTAGCAGAAGCCACTTAATCACTTGGGGGCTCGACACCACATTGATGAGTGATTTGCGTTGTGGTGCGGTGGAGCGGTGGTGCCTTGGCGTGAATTCTTGTCCTTGGTGGACACGGCAAGCTTGCCGGGGAAATCTTGGACTTGTCCCTGAGGCGGCCTCGACCCTGCCAGGCTCTCCCGCCTGGCAAGGGAGGCCTTCCCAAGGTGATGCCTTGTTGTCTTGCTTGTCTTGGTCTTCTTGATCCGCTCCTTGATCTCACGAAGAGCGGGTCTTCTGGCTTGGCCTAGCGCACGCAATGCCAGCACGCCTGTGTATAAGTCCAGGCAACCAAACGCGAATGTTTGTTGCACCGACAGCGTGTGTCCATAACACCAAGGGGGAATCCGAGGAATCACCCTCGATGGATTCCACTTGATGTAACCATCAAGGTGAACTAAGGAGGAATCACCCTTGATGGTTCACTCTTGATGGGTTGCACGGCAGAGTCGTTATCAGATAGTGGTGAAGGAGGAATCACCCTTCGTAGACCACGGTCGATTAACTACACTACAGAGATCTCATCAGAAGTGCTATGCGAGGTATCACCCTCGGCACTCGATAGTAGCCCTGCAGTGTCGTACAACTAAGGGGGTGTAATGTGATGTGTCGGGCCCTGAATGTCGATCATGTTGATCGAGTCACCGGTCATACAGCGGGGGCAACGGGGACAAGGTGAGGGGTCACTAACGAACCTACACTAAGCATATAGGATAAGCAGGTAAGGTACAAAAGTAGGTTACAAAAGCATCCTATGCATCAGAATATCATCATACAAAAGCAGTAGCAATTCTAATACAAGCATAAGAGAGAAGGAAATGGGCGATATCGGAATGATCAAGGGGGTTTGCTTGCCTTGAAGCTCTGCTGCAAGTGGCTGGACGTCAGAGGTGTAGTCGTACTCTGCAGTAGCGTTGGTCTCGATGTCTACCGGAGAGAAGAGGGGGGAGAAACAATAAATATCAAGCAAACAGATGCATCACTATGCATGACAAGGCAATATGCAGTGCTAGGGATGACCTAACGCAGTGCTACATGATACAGACGAAGCAGGAAAACATCTGGGAATATTTTCCTAGCATTTGGCATTTTTTGGACAGATGAATCAGAGGGAAAGGATCCATGTTCATCGTGCTAGAGGCACATGACAGATGAACGGATAGCATATTCGGATTCGTTATGTTTTTCTGAGCAACTTTCATATATAGATTATTTTCACCTGACTTATAGATTATTTTATATGATTTTTCAAAGTTTTAAACATTTTATGAAATTAATTAAAAAATTAGATTATTATGTCAGCATGACATCAGCAGTCAACACAGTCTGTTGACTGGTCAAACTGACATGTGGGACCCCACTGTCAGTGACTGAGCTAATCTAACAGGTTCAACTTAACTAATTTAGTTAATTAACTAACAGGAGCCCACTAGTCAGTGACTAATTAGCTTAATTTAATTAGTTTTAGGGGGGGCCACCAGTCAGTGACTGGGGCTTGCCCAGTTAGCAAGTTGACGGGGGTCAACGAGTCAGCTGGGCCCCTTGGGACCCACTGGCAGTGGCCCATGGGTGGGCCATAGCAGCACCACGTCAGCGCAGCACCGGAGAGGGCTCCGGCGACCCTTCCCGTGGCGGAGCAGCTCGGGAGCTCGCTGGGATTTTCCTACGGCCCACCATTTGGCGCGTGGTTGGGCTCGCCCGAACGAGCGAAGCGAGCCATGTCGGATGGTGGGGGTGGCGTCGCCGGAGGAGGTTGGCAGCGACGGCAGTGAGCGGCGAGGGTGGCGGCAGCATTCGGGCTCCGTTCGAGAACATGACGGGGCGGACTAGGGGGTCAGTGTGGGCTCGAGGAGGTGCTGTGGGCGCTCTGGAGCGCGCTAGCGGCTGGCACAGGCCCTCGGGAGCATGCACGGCGTGCGTACGGTGGCCATGGTGGACGGCGGGGCATGGCAACGAGGCGGGGTGGCTACGGCTATAGAGAGGGCTAGGGCGGAAAGGAAGGAGGAGCGGGGGCTCACTCTCATTGCTGGGAAGGCCCAGGGATGACTCGAGGTGGCCAGAGTCAGAGAAGAACACCGGGGCCGACGGGGAAGAAGATAATGGCGGATCCAGCGATGCGGGGCTCTTCGATTCACATTCGTTGGACGAGGAGGTGTAGCGGGCGTCGGCGGGGCGAACGGACACAGTAGCAAGGCGCGAGGACAGCGGTGGTCGCGGCTATGCGGCGACCATGGCCACAATGGCGTGGTCGTGGTGGATGTGGAGGAGGGGAGCGAGGCCAGAGGGAGGCGGAGAGGGGGAGAGCGAGTGGGGGGGGAAGTGGCAGGAGAGCCCGAGGCGTCGGGGGAAGTGATACGTCTCCAACGTATCTATAATTTTTTATTGTTCCATGCTATTATATTATCTGTTTTGGATGTTTTATATGCATTATTATGCTATTTTATATTATTTTTGGGACTAGCCTATTAACCTACAGCCCAGTGCCAGTTTATGTTTTTTCCTTGTTTTCGACTTTTACAGAAAAGGAATATCAAACGGAATAAAACTTTACGATGATTTTTATTAGACCAGAAGACACCTACGTGACTTGGAGAGAGGGCCAGAAGAGTCCCGAGGGGGCCACAAGCCTCTAGGGCACGCCCCAGGGGGGCGCGCCATGGGGGCTTGTGGGCCCCTCGGAAGTCCCCTAACCCTAATTCCACCTCTATATATTCTCAAATATTCCCCAAACATCAGAAGCGTCCACCAAAATACTTTTCCGCCGCCGCAAGCGTCTGTTCCCGTGAGATCCCATCTTGGGGCCTTTTCCGGCACCCTGCCGGAGGGGGATTCGATCACGGACGGCCTCTACATCAACCTTGCTACCCTTCTGATGAAGCATGAGTTGTTTACCACAGACCTACGGGTCCATAGCTAGTAGCTAGATGGCTTCTTCTCTCTCTTTGATCTTCAATACCATGTTCTCCTCGATGTTCTTGGAGTTCTATCCCATGTAATCTTCTTTTGCGGTGTGTTTGTTGAGATCTGATGAATTGTGGATTTACGATCAGATTATCTATGAATATTATTTGAGCCTTCTCTGAACTCTTTTATGCATGATTAAGATATCTTTGTATTTCTCTTCGAACTGTCGGTTTGGTTGGCCAACTAGATTGGTTTTTCTTGCAATGGGAGAGGTGTTTAGTTTTGGGTTCAATCTTGCGGTGTCCTCACCCAGTGACATAAGGGGTCGCGAGGCACGTATTGTATTATTGCCATCAAGGATAAAAAGATGGGGTTTATGTCATATTGCTTGAGTTTATCCCTCTACATCATGTCACCTTACTTAAAGCGTTGCTCTGTTCTTATGAACTTAATACTCTAGATGCAGGCAGGAGTCGGTCGATGTGTGGAGTAATAGTAGTAGATGCAGAATCATTTTGGTCTACTTGTCACGGACGTGATGCCTATATTCATGATCATTGCCTTAGATATCGTCATAACTATGCGCTTTTATATCAATTGCTCAACAGTATTTTGTTTACCCACCGTATGTTTTCTTTCAAGAGAGAAGCCTCTAGTGAAACCTATGGCCCCCGGGTCTATTTTCCATCATATATTTTCAGATATATATACTAAAAAACCCAAAAATACCTTGTTGCAATTTATTTATATTTACTTTAGTTTGCTCTTTTATTTATCTTTTATACCCATCTCTATTAGATCTCACTCTTGTTCGTGACCGTGAAGGGATGGACAACCCCTTTTTCGTGTTGTGTGCAAGTGTTTGTTAGTTTGTGCAGGTGCATAGATTGGAGACTTGCTTGTGCCTCCTACTGGATTGAAACCTTGGTTCTTAACTGAGGGAAATACTTATCTCTACTTTGCTGCATCACCCTTTCCTCTTCAAGGGAAAAATCAACGCAAGCTCAAGAAGTAGAAGGAAGAACTTCTGGCGCCGTTGCCGGGGAGGTTCTACATCAAGCCTACCAAGTACCCATCATAAACTCTCATCTCTTGCACTTACATTATTTGCCATTTGCCTCTCGTTTTCCTCTCCCCCACTTGTAAAACGTTTTCAGAAAAACACAAAAATATTTGCCTTTTTATTCGCCTTCTTTCTGTTCGTCTTTTCATTTGCCTTTATGTCTTACTTGGTTTGTTTGCTTGTTCGCTTGGTATAATTGTGTGTTTATTGAAAATCAAGAGCAAAATTTTTATGGATCCTCATCCACTTGCTAATCTTTTTAAAAGATCCAATTATGATGAACCAATTGCTAGTGAGTTGAGTGCACTACATTATCTTTATGAAGTTTTGCTTGAAATCTGTGAATCTGAAAATTGTGATGAAATTTATGAAGTGATTCACGATAGCTCCTTGAATGAAAAGCATGATTGCAATGATATTATTATAAATATATTAATGTTAATTGTGCTAATAATATGCAAAACCCTAAGCTTGGGGATGCTAATTTTTCTATGTCCACTACTTATTGCAATGATCATGTTTGGGGTGATAATGCTTCTTATGATCTTGAAACTTTATTTAAGCTTCATGATAATAATGTTTGCAATAATATTGAAAGTGGGTTTGGAAGAGTGTCAACTTTAGGAAATAATGATCCCACTACTTTGGAGTTTCATCAATCTTATGAAATTTTTGATAAAAGTGGGCTTGGAGAAGTAATGACTTTATTCTATGTTAATCCCACTATTTTGGAAGAGTGTCAACTTTGCATGCATGTGGATCATGTAGAGAAAATTTTATGTGATAGCTATATTGTTGAATTTTATTATGATCCTATATGTAATTATTATGAGAGAGGAAAATATGGTTGTAGAAATTTCCATGTCACTAAATTACCTCTCGTTATGTTGAGATTGCTATTGTTTCTTTCTTCTTCCTTGCATATGCTAGTTTTTGCTTGTCTTGATAATTTGTTTGCTTATAAAATTCCTATGCATAGGAAGTATGTTGGACTTAAACTTCTTTTTCACATGCCATATGATGCTCTCTTCATGTTTCAATTGCTATCTTTCATGTGAGCATCATTAAAATTACCAACGCCTAGCAAAAAGGCTTTAAAGAAAAGCGCTTGTTGGGAGACAACCCAATAATTTTCTTTTCTGTTTTTATGAAAATACACATTATTACCTCTGTAGTAATTGTGTTTTGGTGTTTTAATTAGTGTTTGAACCAAGCAAGACCATTGGGATGCTTTGGTATATCGTTGATTTGGTTTTGCTGAAAAACAGAAACTTTTGCATCCAGTAAAATAATTGTTTAAATTCACTGGAGCATGGATCAATTCTGAATTTTTTACACAAGATTTATATATGAATTGCCTATGTTGTCCTAATTTTTATTTTTTTTGGAATTACATAAGTATGATTAATATTCTGGTTACTACAGACTGTTCTGTTTTTGACAGATTCTGTTTTCTATGTGTTGTTTGCTTATTTTGATGAATCTATGGGTAGTATAGGGGGGTATGAACCATGGAGAAGTTGGAATACAGTAGATATAACACCAATATAAATTTATAATGAGTTCACAACAGTACCTAAAGTGGTGATTTATTTTATTATACTAACGGATCTTATGAGTTTTCTGTTGAGTTTTGTGTTGTGAAGTTTTCAAGTTTTGGGTAAAGATTTAATGGACTATGGAATAAGGAGTGACATGAGCCTAAGCTTGGGGATTCCCAAGGCATCCCAAGGTAATATTCAAGGACAACCAAGCATCTAAGCTTGGGGATGCCCCGGATGGCATCCCCTCTTTCGTATTCAATGCATTGGTAAATTTACTTGAGGCAATATTTTTATTCACCACATAATATGTGTTTTGCTTGGGGCGTCTTGTATGATATGAGTCTTTGATTTTTAGTTTGCCACAATCATCCTTTCTGTACACACCTTTTTAGAGGGACACACTTTAATCGTGAATTTATTAGAATACTCTATGTGCTTCACTTATATCTTTTGAGCTAGGCAGTTTGCTCTAGTGCTTCACTTATATCTTTTTAGAGCACGGCGGTGGCTTTATTTTGTAGAAATTGTTGAACTCCCATGCTTCACTTATATTATTTTGAGAGTCTTAAACAACATGGTAATTTTCTTAGGTTATGAATTTAGTCCTAATATGATGGGCATCCAAGAGGGATATAATAAAAACTTTCATATAAAGAGCATTGAATATATGAGAAGTTTGATTCCTTGCATTTGTTTTGAGATATAAAGATGGTGATATTAGAGTCATGCTAGTGAGTAATTATGGATTGGTAGAAATACTTGTGTTAAAGTTTGTGATTCCCGTAGCATGCATGTATGGTGAACCGTTATGCGATGAAGTCGGAGCATGATTTATTTTTTGATTGTCTTCCTTATGAGTGGCGGTCGGGGCGAGCGATGGTCTTTTCCTACCAATCTAACCCCCTAGGAGCATGCGTGTAGTACTTTGTTTTGATGGCTAATAAATTTTTGCAATAAGTATGTGAGTTCTTTATGACTAATGTTGAGTCCATGGATTATACGCACTCTCACCCTTCCACCATTGCTACCCTCTCTAGTACCGCGCAACTTTCGCCGGTGCATTAAACCCACCACATACCCTTCCTCAAAACAGCCACCATACCTACACATTATGGCATTTCCATAGCCATTCCGAGATATATTGCCATGCAACTTCCACCGTTCCGTTTTATTATGACATGCACCATCATTGTCATATTGCTTTGCATGATCATGTAGTTGGCATAGTATTTGTGGCTTGGCCACCGTTTATATTTTTTATACCTATCACTCTTGATCATTGCACATCCCGGTACACCGTCGGAGGCATTCATATAGAGTCATATTTTGTTCTAAGTATCGAGTTGTAATTCTTGAGTTGTAAGTAAATAAAAGTGAGATGATCATCATTATTAGAGCATTGTCCCATGTGAGGAAAGGATGATGGAAGCTATGATTCCCTCACAAGTTGGGATGAGTCTCCGGACTTTAAAAATAATAAAAAAGGCCAAAGAAGCCCAAAAAAAAAAGAGGCCAAAGAAGCCCAAACAGAAAACAGGAGAGAAAAGAGAGAAGGGACAATGTTACTATCCTTTTTCCACACTTGTGCTTCGAAATAGCACCATGATCTTCATGATAGAGAGTCTTCCTATTTTGTCACTTTCATATACTAGTGGGAATTTTTCATTATATAACTTGGCTTGTATATTCCAATGATGGGCTTCCTCAATTTCCCTAGGTCTTCATGAGCAAGCAAGTTGGATGCACACCCACTTAGCTTCTTTTTGAGCTTTCATACACTTATAGCTCTAGTGCATCTATTGCATGGCAATCCCTACTCACTTGCATCGATATCAATTGATGGGCATCTCCATAGCCCATTAATTTGCCTAGTTGATGTGAGACTTTCTCCTTCTTTTTGTTTTCTCCACAACCACCATATTCTATTCCACCTATAGTGCTATATCCATGGCTCACGCTCATGTATTGCGTGAAAGTTGAAAAAGTTTCAGAACACCAAAAGTATGAAATAATTGCTTGGCTTGTTATCGGGGTTGTGCATGATGAAATACTTTGTGTGATGAATATGGAGCATAGCCAGACTATATGATTTTGTAGGGATAACTTTCTTTGGTCATGTTATTTTGAGAAGACATGATTGCTTTATTAGTATGCCTGAAGTATTATTGTTTTTATGTCAATATTAAACTTTTGTTTTGAATCTTATGGATCTGAATATTCTTGCCACAATAAAGAAGATTGCATTGATAAACATTTTAGGTAGCATTCCACATCAAAAATTTTATTTTTATCATTTACCCACTCGAGGATGAGCAGGAATTAAGCTTGGGGATGCTTGATACGTCTCCAACGTATCTATAATTTTTGATTGTTACATGCTATTATATTATATGTTTTGGATGTTTTATATGCATTATTATGCTATTTTTTATTATTTTTGGGACTAACCTATTAACCTAGAGCCCAGTGCCAGTTTCTGTTTTTCCTTGTTTTTGACTTTTACAGAAAAAGAATATCAAATAGAGTCCAAACGGAATAAAACTTTACGATGATTTTTCTTGGACCAAAAGACACCTACGTGACTTGGAGAGAGGGCCAGAAGAGTCCCGAGGAGGCCACAAGCCTCTAGGGCGCGCCCCAGGGGGCGCCCTAAGGGCTTGTGGGCCCCTCGGGAGTCCCCTAACCCTAATTCCACCTCTATATATTCTCAAATATTCCCCAAACATCAGAAGTGTCCACCAAAATACTTTCCGCCGCCAGAAGCCTCTGTTCCCGGAGATCCCATCTTGGGGCCTTTTCCGGCACCCTGCTAGAGGGGAATTCGATCACGGAGGGCCTCTACATCAACCTTGCTGCCCTTTCGATGAAGCGTGAGTAGTTTACCACAGACCTACTGGTCCATAGCTAGTAGCTAGATGGCTTCTTCTCTCTCTTTGATCTTCAATACCATGCTCTCCTAGATGTTCTTGGAGTTCTATTCGATGTAATCTTCTTTTGCGGTGTGTTTGTTGAGATCCGATGAATTGTGGATTTATGATCAGATTATCTATGAATATTACTTGAGTCTTATCTAAACTCTTTTATGCATGATTAAGATATCTTTGTATTTCTCCTTGAACTATCGATTTGGTTTGGCCAACTAGATTGGTTTTTCTTGCAATGGGAGAGGTGCTTAGTTTTGGGTTCAATCTTGCGGTGTCCTCACCCAGTGACAGAAGGAGTAGCGAGGCACGTATTGTATTGTTGCCATCAAGGATAAAAAGATGGGGTTTATGTCATATTGCTTGAGTTTATCCCTCTACATCATGTCATCTTACTTATAGCGTTGAAATGTTCTTATGAACTTAATACTCTAGATGCAGGCAGGAGTTGGTCGATGTGTGGAGTAATAGTAGTAGATGCAGAATCGTTTCAGTCTAGTTGTCATGGACGTGATGCCTATATTCATGATCATTGCCTTAGATATCGTCATAACTATCCGCTTTTCTATCAATTGCTCAACAGTAATTTGTTTACCCACCGTATGTTTTCTTTCAAGAGAGAAGCCTCTAGTGAAACCTATGGCCCCCGGGTCTATTTTCCATCATATATTTTCAGATCTATAAACCAAACAACTCAAAAATACGTTTTTGTAATTTATTTATATTTACTTTAGTTTGCTCTTTTATTTATCTTTTATACCCATCTCTATTAGATCTCACTCTTGTTTGTGACCGTGAAGGGATTGACAACCCCTTTTTCACGTTGTGTGCAAGTGTTTGTTAGTTTGTGCAGGTGCATAGATTGGAGACTTGCTTGTGCCTCCTACTGGATTGATACCTTGGTTCTTAACCGAGGGAAATACTTATCTCTACTTTGCTGCATCACCCTTTCCTCTTCAAGGGAAAATCAATGCAAGCTCAAGAAGTAGCAGGGAGCGGCGCCCTTATCCCCACCCGGCGCTACCGGCGAGGTGGTTAGGCGGGAGCGCGCGGGCGCGGTCGGGTGAACAGGGGGAAGGAGAGAGACGACCGGGGGGAGTGGGTTGGGCCGGCTGGGCCAACCACTATTTCCTAAACAGGGGGAAGGAGAGAGACGACCGGGGGGAGTGGGTTGGGTCGGCTGGGCCAGCCACTATGGCCTAAGGCCGAGTCTGGCCTGGCCCTTTTCTTTTCCTTTTGTTTTATTTTTCTTTCTTATTTGTTTTTTGTTTCTTTTTAAAACAAAGTATTTTAGTTTTATAAAAATATAAAACTTGCACCCAAATTTAGTGTTATAATTTAGGCCACTGCCACATTAAGTTTAGCATTTAAATAAATTAGTTTAGAATTTTTATAATTTGAAAAGCATTTAAATTATTGTTTTGGCCTCTGTTTTAAATGTTTTAAGGCACTTATACGCTTTATAAAAAGTTGATTTCACCACCACAATTATCTATGGATTATTTGCCACAATATGAACATTTTAGTTTTCCTGTTTGTGAATTTTTGTATTTCACTTATTATTTGAATTTGAATTCAAAGTGGAATTTGAAATGAGATATGGAATCAAAGGTGATCAAGCACTGTTTAGCAAAATGATTAGCTTAATCACAGGGATTACTGTAGCTCAAAATACATGGGTGTTACACCTATAGAGCATCTATATGATCACCCAGTTATCAAGTGACGTTTGATAGCACACAAGGTATTCCTCTGGTATCCGAGAGTTGCATGATCTCATGGTCTTAGGAATAGATACTTGACATGAAGAAAGCTATAGCAATAAACTCAAGTGATACAATCAAATGCTAAGCTTACGGTTGGGTCTTGTCCATCACATCATTGTCCTAATGATGTGATCCTGTTATCAAATGACAACTCATGTCTATGGTGAGGAAACCTTAACCATCTTTGATCAACAAGCTAGTCTAGTAGAGGCTCACTAGGGACACGGTACTTGTTTATGTATCCACACATGTATTTAAGTTTTCGGTCAATTCAATTCTTGTATGAATAATAAACCTTTATCATGAACAAGGAAATATGATAATAACCAATTTATTATTGCCTCTAGGGCATATTTCCAACAGTCTCCCACTTGCACTAGAGTCAATAATCTAGTTCACATCGCTATGTGATTAACCCCCTGTGAGTTCTGGGGTTTGATCATGTTTTGCTTGTGAGAGATGTTTTAGTCAATGGGTCTGCAACATTCAGATCCGTGTGTACTTTGCAAATCTCAATGTCTCCGTCCTTGATCCAATCACGCATGGAGTTGAAAAGGGCGTTAAATATGCGCTTCCTATGTAAATCCTGCCTCAACGCTCGGTTTGGAACTACTCCAAACGTTTGCTCCACTTGACGTATCCGGTTCAAGACTCAGGGTCATCCAGATCGGTGTCAAAGCTTGCATCAACGTAATCTGATATGTCTCCAACGTATCTATAATTTTTTATTGTTCCATGCTATTATATTATCAATCTTGGATGTTTTATATTCATTTTATAGCAACTTTATATCATTTTTTGGGACTAACCTATTGACATAGTGCCCAATGCCAGGTGCTTTTTTTGCTTGTTTTTTACTTCGCGGAAAATCAATACCAAACGTAGTCCAAATGCCACAAAACTTTTTGGAGAATTTTTTCTGCCCAGAAGACACCAGGGGAGCCCAAGAAGTGCACCAGAGGAGGCCTGCAGGGCCCACTAGGCACCAGGGCGCCCTGGTGGGTAGTGGGGCCCATAGGAGGCTTCTCCACCGCCTCTCAGCTCTATAAATACTCTAATATTACAGAAACCCTAGAGGAGTCGAGAGAAAACAGTTTCCGCTGCCGCAAGTTCCAGAACCACGAGATCCAATCTAGAGGCCTTTTCCGGCAGTCTGGCGGAGGGGTCAACAATCACGGAGGGGTTCTTCATCATCACCCTTGGCCCTCCGATGATGCGTGAGTAGTTTACTACAGACCTACGGGTCCATAGGTAGTAGCTAGATGTCTTCTTCTCTCTTTTTGATCTTCAATACAATATTCTCCTCGATGTTCTTGGAGATCTATTTGATGTAATGACTTTTTGTGGTGTGTTTGTTGGGATCCGATGAATTGTGAGTTTATGATCAATTCTATCCATGAATATTATTTGAGTCTTTGCTGAACTCTTTTATGCATGATTGTTATAGCCTCGTATTTCTTCTCCGAAATTTTGGTTTGGTTTGGCCAACTGGATTAATTTTTCTTGCAATGGGAAGAGGTTCTTTGTGATGGGTTCGATCTTGCGGTGCTCAATCTCAGTGACAGAAAGAGACATGACACACATGTATCGTTGCTATTAAGGATAAAAAGATGGGCTCTGTTCCTACATTAAGGGTAACAAGATGGGGTCTATTTCTACATAAATAGATCTTGTCTACATCATGTCATCGTTCTTATTGCATTACTCCGTTTTTCCATGAACTTAATACACTAGATGCATGCTGGATAGCGGTCGATGTGTGGAGTAATAATAGTAGATGCAGAATCATTTTGGTCTACTAATCTTGGATGTGATGCCTGTATACATGATCATTTCCTTGGATATCGTCATGATTATTCGCTTTTCTATCAATTGCCCAACAGTAATTTGTTTGCCCACCGTATGCTATTTTCTCGAGAGAAGCCTCTAGTGAAATCTACGCCCCCGGGTCTATTTTCCTATCATATAAAACCAAAAATACCTTGCTATGTTTTTCCTTTATTTATTTTATTTTGTGTTTTAGTTAGATCTATTTATCAAATCTCATACAATTTAATCTATCTCAATACCGAGGAGGGATTGACAACCCCTCTTACGCGTTGGGTTGCAAGTTTTTGTGCTTTGTGTGCAGGTGCCGTTTGCATAGTGTTGCTTGGTTCTCCTACTGGATTGATAACCTTGGTTTCATAACTGAGGGAAATGGTTACCGTTGCCATGCTACATCATCTTCTCTTCAGGAAAATACCAACGCAGATACAAGCAATCAGGAAGAATTTCTGGCACCGTTGCTAGGGAGGATCACGTCCAGATCTATCAAGTACCCAATCTCAAATCTCATCTCCTTGCAATTTACTTTATTTTCCATTTGCCTCTCGTTTTCATCTCCCCCACTTCTAAAACGTTTTTGCGAAAAACACAAACATATTTGCTTTTTTTATTTGCCTTCTTTTTCGTTTGCCTTTTTCTCGTTCGATCTCTTGTTTGCGTGTGATCTTGTTTGTGTAGTCATGATGTCTCAAGAAAATACCAAATTGTGTGATTTTCCAATAATAATAATAATGATTTTATTAGTACTCCGATCTCTCCTCCCGTCGCTAGTGCGGAGTCGTATGATATTAATGCCGCTTTGTTGAATCTTGTTATGGAAGAGCAATTTTCTGGTAGTCCTAATGAGGATGCCTCGTCCCATCTAAAGACATTTGTAGAATTGTGTGATATGCAAAAGAAAAAAGATGTGGACAATGATATTGTGAAGTTGAAATTATTTCCTTTCTCTTTGCATGATCGTGCAAAAATTTGGTTTTCATCTTTGCCTCGCAATAGTATTGATTCGTGGGATAAGTGCAAAGATGCTTTTATTACTGAGTATTTTCCGCCCGCAAAAATTATTTCCCTTAGAAATCGAATCATGAATTTCAAGCAACTTGAGCATGAACATGTTGCACAATCTTGGGGAAGAATGAAATTAATGATAACAAATTGTCCTACTCATGGCTTAAATCTATGGATGATTATACAAAAAAATTATGCGGAGTTGAATTTTGTTTCTAGAAATCTTTTGGATTCTGCCGTGGGTGGTACTTTTATGGAAATTACTTTGGGTGAATCCACTAAATTTCTTGATAATATTATGGAAAATTATTCACAATGGCATACCGAAAGGGCACCTACTAGTAAAAAAGTTAATTCGGTTGAAGAAATTAGTACTTTGAGTAAAAAAGTAGATGGTCTTTTGAAGTTGGTTGCTAGTAAAAATGATCATATTGATCTTAATGATGTGCCTTCGTCTACTTGATTGAGCAAAATAGTGATCCCGTAGATGTGAATTTTTTCTCGCGAAACAATTTTAATAACAATGCTTATAGAGGTAATTTTAATCCTAGGCCTTTTCCTGAAAATTCCTCTAATAATTATGGCAATTCCTATGGTAATTCTTCTTACAATAATAATAGGATGCCCTCTGATCTTGAGCGTAGTATTAAAGAATTTATCAATGCGCAAAAAAGTTTTCAACACTACTATAGAAGAAAAGTTGAATAAGATTGATGATATGTCTAGAAGCATTGATAAAATTACTCATGATGTAGAAAATCTCAAGATGAAAATTTTTCCACCTAAGGTTGATGTCAATGAATCAATTAAAGCTTTATATGTTTCCATGGATGAAAGTAAGAAAAGAACCGCTATGCTTAGAGCTAAAAGAGAATTTTTAGAAAGAGCGTTTTCGACTGATTGTTTTCATAATAGTGATGAGGATGTTAAGATGATTGGTGTTTCTCCTATTGATTCCTTGTTTAGTAATATTAAAATTGATGATAAGTGGACTGAAGAAGAGTCAACATTAGCTAGAAGGTGTCCTCATAATTCGGAGGGTGAAAGTATTGTTGAAAAATTTGATAAAAGTGGGTTTGGAGAGGTCAAAACTTTAGCTAGTAATGTGCCCACTCTTTTGGATTACAAAGAATTTAATTATGATTGTTGTTCTTTGATTGAGTGTATTTCTTTTTTGCAATCCATGATAAATTCACCGAATGCCTATGAACCAAATAAAGCTTTTACTAAACATATTGTGGATGCCATGCTAAAATCCTTAGAAGAAAAGTTGGAGCTGGAGATTTCAATTCCTAGAAAATTATATGATGAATGGGAACCCACCATTAAAGTGAAGATAAAAATTATGAGTGCAATGCTTTATGTGATTTGGGTTCTAGTGTTTCCACAATTCCAAAATCTCTTTGTGATGTGCTTGGTTTTACCAATATTTAAGAATGTTCTCTTAATTTGCACTTGGCGGATTCTACTATTAAAAAGCCTTTGGGAAGAATCAATGATATTCTTATTCTTGCAAATATGAATTATGTGCCCATAGACTTTATTGTGCTTGATATTAATTCCAATCCGTCTTGTCCCATAATACGTGGTAGACCGTTTTTACGAACTATACGTGTCATGATTGATATGAAAGAATGGAATACTAAATTTCAGTTTCCTCTAAAGAAAGGTATGGAACACTTCCCTATAACTAAAATTAAGCCACCATATGAATCCATCATGATGGCAACCTATGGATCAAAAACTAAAGATGACAATACTTGAATCTATGCATTATGCCTAGCTAGGGGCATAAAACGATAGCGCTTGTTGGGAGGCAACCCAATGAATAAAATAATTTTTCCTTTTTGTTTTTGGTTTTGCATGTTCACACAATTATGCCTCTGTTATGATTGTGTTTTTATGTTTTAATTAGTGTTTGTGCCAAGTAATGCCTTTAGGATGGATTTGGGTCATAGTTGATTTGATCTTGTTGGAAAACAGAAACTTTTACGCCCAGCAGCAGAATTGTTAAAAATCACTGGAGCGACGAAAAATTCTGAATTTTTACGCAAGATTGATATATGAATTGCGACTATTGTCCTAATTTTTTCAGAAGTTTTGGACTTACAGAAGTATGAGTAAAATGAGTCTTTACAGACTGTTCCGTTTTTGACAAATTCTGTTTCGTTGCATTGTGTGCTTATTTGGATGAATCTATGGACTGTACCGGGGGGGTGGGGGGTTAGCCCTGGCAAAGTTAGAATACAATAGCTATAATGCAATAAAAAAATATGAATGAGTTTGCAACAGTACTTAAAGTAAAGATTGGTTTTCTTATACTAACGAAACTCATGAAGGTTTTTGTTAAGTTTTGTGTGATTGAAGTTTTCAAGTTTTGGGTGAGATCACGATGGATGAAGGAATAAGGAGTGAAAAGAGCCTATGCTTGGGGATGACCATGGCACCCCAAGGTAATATTCAAGGAGTACCAAGCAACTAAGCTTGGGGATGCCCCGGAAGGCATCCCCTCTTTCTTCTAACGACCATCGGTAATTTTACTTGGAGCTATATTTTTATTCATCACATATCATGAGTTTTGCTTGGAGCGTCTTGCATTATATGAGTCTTTGCTTGTTTTCCTTTTTAGTTTGTCATAATCATCCTTGCTGGACACACCTATTTGAGAGAGCCATAATTATGCTATGATTTATTAGAATTTCTCTATGTGCTTCACTTAAATTTGTCGAGCTATGGAATTGCTCTAGTGCTTCACTTAT
The DNA here is from genome assembly GCA_011799875.1 of Thinopyrum elongatum. NCBI lineage: Eukaryota > Viridiplantae > Streptophyta > Magnoliopsida > Poales > Poaceae > Thinopyrum > Thinopyrum elongatum. The sequence goes on along the minus strand of CM022297.1, from coordinate 362,146,056 downwards.
ATCTTTTTTTGAGCACGGTGGTACTTTTAATTTTGAAGAAATATGCTCTCATACTTCACTTACATTATTTTGACAGTTAATAAAATTTTAAAGAAATACCCTCTCATTGCTTAACTTATATTATTTTGAGAGATGAAAATTGTTTTGAAGAAATATGTGCTCTCATGCTTCACTTAAATTTATTTGAGAGCTTTGTTAGTAACAATGGTAATATATGAAACTAGTCCCAAAGTGATAGATATTCAAGAGGGATATAATAAAAACTTTCATGAAGATCATTGGATATTATAAACATGGTTCCTTGTAATAGTTTTGAGATATGAAGATAATAATATGTGAGTCATGTTGGTGAGTAATTATGCTTCAGTAAGAATATTGGTGTTAAGGTTTGTGATTCCCAATGCAAGCACGAAAGTCAATAGTTATGCATTGAAGTTACATCCTACTTGTGGTGCATCATTCGGTGTTATTTATGTTTAATGCTCTTTTATGATCATTTTTGTTTCTTGGTTGGTCACTTCTCAATCCATTTGCTAGCCTCAATTTGTACTAAGTAGGAATACTACTTGTGCATCCAAACTCTTTAAACCAAGTTGTGCCAAATGAGTCCACCATACCTACCTATATGCGGTATTTCCGTGCCGTTCCAAGTAAATTTTTATGTGCCAACTCTAATTTTCAAAATGAATTTCCTTTTTGTGTGCCCGTACCGCTCATGAAGCGGCAGGGGGTGGCCAATATTTTCCATGCTAGATACTTTATTCTCAAGATGAGTGTTTATTCACTTGTCATTGCACGAGAGTGCAGCAAGGTAATAGGGATGCCCAGTCCCGAAATAAAAAAAATTTATTTATGTTGTTCAATAATAAATTCATTGGAAAGTGTTGGTATGGAGGGCACCCGTGGATACGGCTAGCCATGGATTGTGAAAGAATGGTGGAAAAAGGAATAAACTTTATTTTCTGTTTGGGAACCGCCTATGATTTGTCTAGCATGGAAAGTATTGGGAATTCTTGGTTGTTTTCGTTGACAGGAAAAGCATGCCTCTCAAAACAATTTTATCTCTCAATTTAAGCTTTGAGCTCTGGCACCTCTACAAATCTCTGCTTCCATCTGCGAAGGGCCTATCTATTTACTTTTATGCAATTTTTATTTTTATTGAGTCTCCATCTTCTCTTATAAAGCACTAACTAGGGAACACTATTATCATACTTGTGCATTAGGCATAGTTAATATTTGAGTGTGCTTCATGGATGGATCAATGGTTGAGCATAATGGGCTAGGGATAGCTTTGGTTATTGTTGATATTTTGAAAGACATAGTTCCTTGTTGATATGCTTGAGTATTGATGTCCTCATGTCAAATATAGGGGATAATTAGATTTATGCCCCTAGTTGTGTCCCACTCGTCTATTTTACCCCTAGTTCCCAAAAGTCACTGGTTCTGTCCAAGTCACTTTGCTCCTCTTATGCTTTTGCCCTTTGACCATTTGACCGTCAGTTTGAAAACTTCATAACTAATTCATATTAAATCAGAAAAATGCAAATAAGATACCAAAATGTTCGAAAAAACATCACCTATATGTGAATGTCATTTGCATTCATGAAAAAAAGTATTGGAAAGTGCCCATCCGAGTTTTAGCTCTTATGCTACCACCATGAATAGTAAAATTTAAAAAAGTTCAAAAAATAAAAAAAAATTGGTGGCAAAGAATGACAAATGTTTTAAGTGTCTGCCAAGTTTCATCAAGGAATAACATTCATGGGTGCCGCGGCAAAAAAAAACAATCAGCACTCCAAAATAGATTATTTTTTTGCCACGACTTCAACGAATGTCGTTCCCTGATGAAACTTGGCAAGCACTTAGAACATTTGTCGTTCTTTGCCACCATATTTTTTTTGATTTTTTTTGAATTTTTTTAGATTTTACTATTCATGGTGGTATCAAAAGAGCTAAAACTCGGATGTGCACTTTCCAACACTTTTTTTCATGAATGCAAATGACACTGACATATAGGTGATGTTTTTCTAAATATTTTGGTATCTTATTTGCATTTTTCTGATTTAGTATGAATTAGTTATGAAGTTTTCAAACTGACGGTCAAACGGTCAAAGGGCAAAAGCATAAGAGAAGCAAAGTGCCTTGGACAGAACCGGTGACTTTTGGGAACTAGGGGTAAACAGACGAGTGGGACACAACTAGGGGCATAAATCTAATTATCCCCAAATATAGACTGTTGCTTTGAATCATCTAAAGGTCCAAATGTCCATGCTAAAAAAGAAAAGACTTTGAGATGAACATGTTAGGCAGCATTCCACATCAAAAATTCTGTTTTTATCATTTACCTACTCGAGGACGAGCAGGAATTAAGCTTGGGGATGCTGATACGTCTCCAACGTATCTATACTTTTTGATTGTTCCATGCTGTTATATTATCAAGCTTGGATGTTTTATATTCATTTTAAAGCAACATTATATCATTTTTTGCGACTAACCTATTGACATAGTGCCTAGTGCCAGTTGCAATTTTTTGCTTGTTTTTTAATTCACAAAAAATCAATACCAAACGGAGTCCAAATGCCACGAAACTTTTGGAGAATTTTTTCTGACCCGAAGACACCAGGGGGCCCAAGAAGTGCACCAGAGGAGGCCCATGGGGCCCACTAGGCACTAGGGCGCGCCAGAGGCCCCTGGCGCATCCTGGTGGGTAGTGGGCCCATGGGAGGCTTCTCCACCGCCTCTCAGCTCTATAAATACTCTAATATTCTAGAAACCCTAGAGGAGTCGAGAGAAAATAGTTTCCGCCGCCGCAAGTTTCAGAACCAAGAGATCAAATGTAGAGGCCTTTTAGGCACTCTGTCGGAGGGGTCAACAATCACGGAGGGGTTCTTCATCATCACCCTTGCCCCTCCAATGATGCGTGAATAGTTCAATACAGACCTACGGGTCCGTAGGTAGTATCTAGATGGCTTCTTCTCTCTTTTTGATCTTCAATACAATGTTCTCCTCGATGTTCTTGGAGATCTATTTGATGTAATGACTTTTTGCGGTGTGTTTGTTGGGATCCGATGAATTGTGAGTTTATGATTAGTTCTACCCATGAATATTATTTGAGTCTTTGTTGAACTCTTTTATGCATGATTGTTATAGCCTCGTATTTCTTCTCCGAAATTTTGGTTTGGTTTAGCCAACTAGATTGATTTTTCTTGCAATGGGAAGAGGTGCTTTGTGATGGGTTCGATCTTGCGGTGCTCAATCTCAATGACAGAAAGAGACATGACATGCATGTATCGTTGCTATTAAGCATAAAAAATGGGGTGTATTCCTACATGAATAGATCTTGTCTACATCATGTCATCGTTCTTATTGCATTACTCCATTTTTTCATGCACTTAATACACTAGATGCATGCTGGATAGCAGTCGATGTGTGGAGTAATAATAGTAGATGTAGAATCATTTTGGTCTACTAATCTTGGACGTGATGCCTATATACATGATCATTGCTTGGATATCGTCATGATTATTCACTTTTCTATCAATTTCCCAACAGTAATTTGTTTACCCATCGTATGCTATTTTCTCGAGAGAAGCCTCTAGTGAAATCTACGCCCCCGAGTCTATTTTCCTATCATATAAAACCAAAAAGACCTTGCTGTGTTTTTCCTTTATTTATTTTATTTTGTGTTTAGTTAGATCTATTTATCAAATATCGTACAATTTAATCTATCTCAATACCGAGGAGGGATTGACAACCCCTCTTACGCGTTGGGTTGCAAGTTTTTATGGTTTGTGTGTAGGTGTTGTTTACATAGTGTTGCTTGGTTCTCCTACTGGATATATAACCTTGGTTTCATAATTGAGGGAAATACTTACCGTTGTTATGCTGCATCATCCTCTCCTCTTCGGGGAAATACCAATGCAGATACAAGCAATCATAAACCTTTACGATGAACTCTTTGTTAGCTCCATAAACGAGAAACATTTCCTTAAGTAACTTAAGGATAATTTTTTCCCGTTGTCCAGTGATCCACTCCTGGATCACTCTAGTACCCCTTGCCAGACTCATAGCAAGGCACACAACAGGTATGGTACAAGTATGGCATACATTAAAGAGCCCATGGCTGAGGCATAGGGGATGACTTTCGCCCTTTCTCTTTCTTCTGCCGTGGTAGAGCTTTGAGTCTCACTCTAGTTTACACATCGCAACACATGCAAGAACTTCTTCTTTGACTGGTCCATTTTGAACTCCTTCAAAAACCTTGTAAGGTATCTGCTCTGTGAAAGTTTTATCAGGCGTCTTGATCTATCTCCATAGATCTTGATGCCCAATACGTAAGCAGCTTCACCCAGGTCTTCCTTTGAAAATCTCTTTTCAAACTACCCTTTATGCTTTCCAGAAATTCTACATCATTTCCAATCAACAATATGTCATTCACATATACTTATCAGAAATGCTATAGAGCTCCCACTCACTTTCTTGTAAATACAAGCTTCTTCGTAAGTTTCTATAAAACCAAAAGCTTTGATCACCTCATCAAAGCGTATATTCCAACTCCGAGATGCTTGCACCAGTCCATAGATGGATCGCTGGAGCTTGCATACTTTGTTAGCATCCTTAGGATCGACAAAACCTTCTGGTTGCATCATATACAACTCTTCCTTAAGATACTCGTTAAGGAATGTTGTTTTGACGTCCACTTTCTAGATCTCATAATCATAAAATGCGGCAATAGCTAACATAATTCTAACAGACTTAATGTTGGAAATATGCCCTAGAGGCAATAATAAAAGGTTATTATCATATTTCCCGTTCATGATAAATGTTTATTATTCATGCTAGAACTGTATTCACCGAAAACCTAAATACATGTGTGGATACATAAACAACACAGCGTCCCTAGTAAGCCTCTACTAGACTAGCTCCTTGATCAAAGATGGTTAAGGTTTCCTAACCATATACATGAGTTGTCATTTGATAACAGGATCACATCATTAGGACAATGATGTGATGGACAAGACCCAACCGTAAGCTTAGCAACAGAATGTATTGCTTAGTTTATTTGCTATTGCTTTCTTCATGTCAAGTATCTGTTCCTTAGACCATGAGATCATGCCACTCCCTGATATCGGAGGAATGCCTTGTGTGCTATCAAACATCACTTCGTAATTGTGTGATCATAAAGGTGCTCTACAGGTATCTCCGAAGGTGTCTGTTGGGTTGCATGAATCGAGACTGGGATTTGTCACTCCGTGTGACGGAGAGATATCTCTGGGCCCTCTCGGTAATACAACATCATAAGAAGCTTCATGTGACTAATGAGTTTAGTCACGGGATCTTGTATTACAGAACGAGTAAAGAGATTGCCGGTAACGAGATTGAACTAGGTATGGAGATACCCACGATCGAATCTCGGGCAAGTAACATATCGCTGGACAAAGGGAATTGCATACAGGATTGACTGAATCCTTGACATCATGGTTCAACCGATAAAGATGTTCGTGGAATATGTATAAACCAATATGGGCATCCAGGTCCCGCTATTGGTTATTGACCGGAGAGGTGTCTTGGTCATGTCTACATGATTCTAGAACCCGTAGGGTCCGCACGCTTAACGTTCGATGACGCTAGAGTAGTATTGGGATATGTACGTTGGCGACCGAATATTGTTCAGAATCCTGGATGAGATCTCGGACATCACAAGGAGCTCCGAAATGGTCCGGAGGTAAAGGTTCATATATAGGAAGTTCCGTTTTGGTCGCCGGAAAGGTTTCGGGCATTATCGGTATTGTACCGGGAGTGCCGAAAGGGGTCCGGGGGGTCCACCTGCCCCGGGGGCCACATGGGCTGTAGGGGGTGCACCTTGGCCTATATGGGCCAAGGTCACCAGCCCTAAGGGGCCCATGCGCCAAGAGAGAGGATAAAGGAAGAGTCCTAGGGGTGGAAGGCACCCCCCGAGGTGCCTTGGGAAGGGAGGAAACCTCCCTAGGCCTGGCCGCACCACCTCCCTTGGAGGAGGGGCCAAGTCTGTGCCCTAACCCTCCCCCTTGCCTCCTATAAATAGTGGGGGATAGGTAGTGTGACAACCCCGGCTTAATCATGCACTAATCATACACGCAAATGCACACGATCAAGCCTAAGGACTCACTTGAAGATATCACAACACAACTCTAAAACATAAAAAAGTCATACAAGCTTTATATTACAAGCCAGGGCCTCGAGGGCTCGAATACATAGCTTGATGTCATACAAGTGTTAGCAGAAGCATAATATATCTGGGTACAGATATTACAGAGAAACAGATATGCCCTTAAGAAGGCGGGGCAAAATAAAACACTACGATCAAAAGGCGTAGGCCTCCTGCCTAGGACCCTCCGAACCTACTCCTGGTCATCGGTCGGCTCCTCGTAGTAAGTAATCGCCGGGAGGGTAGTAGTAGTAGTAACCGTCGGTGGGGGCAGCAGGCTCTGGGGCTCCGTCGTCTGGTTGCGACAAAAGGAAAAGGGGAGAAAAAGAAAGCAAAGCACACGTGAGTACTCATCCGAAGTACTCAGCAAACAAGGATCTACACTACATATGCAACATTTTCAAAGGAGGGCTGTATATGTGGACTGGGCTGCAGAAATGCCAGAATAGAGGGGAAGGCCTAGTCCTATCGAAGACTATCATCTTCAAGCATCTTCATCAGTCTTGCAGCATTAGAAGAGTGTAGAGTAACATAATGTAAAGTAGTAGTAGTGTCATCAACCTCGCCTAGAGATCCTTCCTCGACTCTCTATGAGAAATCAATCCCAGGGCCATACTGTCCATTTCATCTCAAGTCACCAGTTCTAGTTGTTCCAATTGGGATACAACTCCGAGTGTCCGTTACCGTAGGACAGGCTATCGATAGATTGTTTCTTCCCTGCAGGGATGCACCAACTTACCCATCATGCTCGATTAACTCCGGACGGACACACTTTTCTGGGTCATGCCCGGCCTCGGCCAAACGACATGCCGCAACCCGACCGAATACTTAACAGAGAGGACAGCATGCCGGACTAACCTATGCGCCCAGGGGTCTTGGGCCTTCACCCCGGGGACTCCTGCGCGTTACGTGCACCGCCGGTGAGCAGACCTAGCACCCCCTTAATACAAGTGCGGTTGCGTTCCCAGTCCAACCCAGCGAGTGCTGCTCCTTGCTGATGTCAATTAAGCTCCGGCTGAAGTATACGACGCAAAACACCCATACTATGCCCACGTGATGGTTAGTGCTATCAGGCCAGAGGTCCCTCGGATCAAATATCCAAACCGTTAGTGTGTTGGGGTTGCGGTAACGAGCAGAGACTCACGATCGATGTGACCCCGTCGCCCCGTCTTGAGGACTTGCGGCAAGGGCTAAGAATGCCCGGCCACGCCTCGTGTTCAACTCTCGGGCACCATCCAGGTCCACCCGACTCCACATCACTCACAATTAAGCTCGCGCGGGTACCCCTCAGGGCCGACCCGTCTTTATCCAGAATAAGAAGTGTCAACAGTAATGTAAGGGCATCCGGGTGGCTAACATATCAAGAAGGAATCCGAGGCATCACCCTCGTTGGATTCCCACCGGACGTAAACATCAAGGTGAACGGAGGAGGAATCACCCTCGAGGTCCACTCTTGAGGAGTTGCGCGACGGTGTTGTTATCGGGGGTGGTGTAGGAGGAATCACCCTCGCTGACCACGTCCGATTAACTAACCTACAAGGTTATCATCAAAAGTGCTGACGAGGTATCACCCTCGGCACTCGATAGTAACCCAGTAGTGTCGAGCAACTAAGGGGAAGTGATGTGCGGTGTCGGGGCCTGGTCTTCGATCCCGTTGATCGGGTCTTCTGATGATCCAGCGGGGCAGTCGAGATAAAGTGGGGTCTCTGCTTGGTCTCTACCCAACCTATGCTAAACAGTTTAGGATAAGCAGGTAGGTAACAATAGCAGGTTACAATAAACAGGCTATGTAGCAGAAATAGGATAACAGCAGCAGCAGTAACTTCTAATGCAAACATAAGAGAGAAGAGAGTAGGTGATATCGGAATGCTCAAAAGGGGGGAGCTTGCCTAGAAGCTCGATGGCAAGGGTCTGATCGTCAGGAGCGTAGTCGACCTCTGGAGCTGCGTCGGTCTCAGGAGCTACGTCGACATCGGGGTCTATCGAGAGAGAAGAGGGGGAGGAAACAAATAAATACACAGCAATAATGCAACACAGAGCATGCCATGACTAGGATGCAGTGCAGGGTCGCCTAAAGGTGCATCTGAGTCATTTTAGTTATTTTTAGGATTTAAGTTGGATTTATTATCCAGTGTATATGCACTAGTCATATACCGAAAATGGGGTAAAAGTTACGGGTTCTCCTACGTATGGGGTTCCGACATCGAAACAGACGACACGATCAGATTCATCTTGTCGTTCTGAGCAACTTTCATATACAAAGTTTTTTAATCTGAGCTACGGTTTAAAAGTTATGAATTTTCAAAGATTTAAACTATTTTCTGAAATTATTTTTATTAACAGAAAAGGATATATGACATCAGCATTGCGTAGGAGTGACGTCAGCAGTCAACAGGACGCTCACCAGGGTCAAACCTGACTTGTGGGTCCAGTGGGACCCACATGTCAGCCTCTGTTATAAAATAGAGTTTATTTTAAACTAAACTAGTTCTAATTAACTACTGGACCCCACCTGTCATAGACTAATTAACTTAATTAAATTTATTTTTAATTATAAAATGTTTTAGTTAATTGAAAGGGCGATGGGGCCCGTGTGTCAGTGACTGGGGCCGCCCAGTCAGCATAGTTGACTGGGTCAACCAGTCAACGGGGCCCAGGGGCCCCACTGGCAGTGACCCAGGGGCGGGGCCCACCTTGCCACGTCGGCCGACCGGCGGCTGAACGCCGGCGAGCATGAAAACGCGGCGGAGGGGCGCGGCCGGCGTCGGAAATGCGCCACAGAGCGTCAAATCGCGCGCGACAACTTGCGTTCGAAAGCTGGCGCTCACGCGCGTCGCGTAGTGCTAATGGTTTCGCCGGAGGTGACCTAAATCGGCGGCGGCGTCGACCGCGGCAGACGCCGGAGTTCGGGTGCGGGTGGCCACGGCGATATGGGGCACGGGGAAGCTCGTGCTCGAGCTCGTTGGGCTCCTGGGAGCACCAGGAGCACAACCGTGGCCTCAGGCGGTGGTGACAAGGACCACAACGACGGCCACAAGCTCGGCAGCAGAGCACGGACGCGGCGGCAGCTAGCTACGGTGCGCGAGGGGCTAACGGGAGGTAGCAGGAGGCAAAGGGGCTCACCGCGTGGCACGCAAGATGGCCCGTGATGGATTAGTAACAGCAGAAGTCGTCGGAGATGAAGGGGATTGCTGGTGCCCGAAAGGAGAAGGCCGGCTCGATCCCGACAAGGTAGAGCTCCTCGGCTTGATCCGTTGGGCGAGGACGAGGTAACAATCGACGGCGGTGACGCGGGACATGGCGGAGCGGCGAATGGGGCTCGGTGGCTGCGAGGATGAGCGAAGACGGCGGCGATGGCGCTCGGGCCAGAGAGAGGGGGAGGGAAGCAGCGGCGATGGTGGGTGAGGAAGAGAGGGGGAAGTGGATAGGGTTGTCGGGGGAGGCAACAGCGATGTTCTTATCCCCTCGCCGGCCCTGTAGCGTCGGTGGGCGTCGCGGTGACGGCCTTGCGGCCGGCGAGCATGCGCTCAGCCACAGCGGCGGCGACACGCAGGGGAGAGAAGGAGGGTGATGGGCCAGGTGGGCCGGAATCGGGGCACTGTGCACTTAGGCCAGTGCACATTGCCTGTTTCCTTTTTATTTTTCTGTTTTTGCCTTTTTCTTTTTACAGAGATGGTTTTGTATTTATTCGAACCTCCAAATGGATTTGCAATAATGTGTAAGTTGTTCTCACTAGTGTGTTGCAATATATGGTACTGCCACAGAAGGTTTGGGAATTTTTGGAACCCATTTGCAATTTTTCAATAATGATTAAGGCATTTAAGTACTGTTTTGACTCTGTTTCTAACTGTTTGAGTCACTTAGCTAACTCAATAAATGTTGGCTTTAATTTTAGAATTGTCTCTGAATTATTTGCTATTTAATGAACATTTTCCCACAAGTTTTGAGCAACTTCATGTTTCACTTTTGAATTTGAGTTGATTTCAGAGAAGTATTTGAATTGTTTTGATTAACCACTATGACTAGGCACTGCAAATGAAGTGACTTGGCATTATTAGCAGATGATCACAGTGGCTATTACACATGGGTGTTACAAATTCTCCTCCTCTAAAAGAAATTCTTGTCCCGAGAATTTAGGAGGTAGAAGGAAAGAGGTCGGGATATTCTTCCCGGAGATGATCCTCGCGTTCCATAGTGGCTTCATCTTCAGTGTGATTCGACCACTGCACTTTCAGGAACTTGGTCGTCTTCTGACGAGTCCGACGTTCAGCTTCATCGAGAATGTGGATCGGATGCTCCTTATAAGAAAGATCATCTTGCAATTCGAGAATCTCGTGATCCACTACGCAGTGTGGAGATTCCTTGAAGCATTTACGAAGTTGCGACACATGGAAGACGTCTTGGATATGAGAGAATTGCGGTGGCAACTCCAATTTATATGCCACCTGTCCACATCTAGCAACAATGCGGAAAGGACCAATATAGCGAGGAGCTACTTGATTCCGAAACGACCGGTGCCCTTCATAGAAGTGACACAAAGATAAGCTTGATCACCTGGTTGATAAGTCAAGCCCCATCATTTGCGATCATAGTTGCTCTTCTGGTGGTCCTGAGCCGCCTTGAGATTTTCTCGGACAATGCGGACTTGTTCTTCGGCGTGTTGAGTAATGTCCGATCCAACGAGTGGTCGTTTCCCAGTTTCTGACCAATTCAGAGGAGTTCGACACTTACGTCCATAAAGCACTTCGAAGGGGGCCATTTTCAAGCTGTCTTGATAGCTGTTATTATAAGAGAATTCGGCAAATGGGGGAGACTCTTACCACTTCTTACCGAATGATATAACACAAGCCCGAAGCATATCTTCAAGCACTTGATTTACTCGCTCGACTTGGCCTTGGGATTGGGGATGATAAGCTGAACTCCAGGTAATGTGAGTTCCCATAGCTTCTTGGAAACTTTCCCAGAACTTGGAGGTGAAAAGACCGCCATGGTCCGAACTGATCTCCTTCGGAATACCATGGAGTGAAACAATTCTGGCGATGTACAGCTCTGCTAACTGACTAGCAGTGATAGTCTCCTTGACAGGCAGAAAATGCGCAACCTTGGAAAGTTGGTCGACGACGACAAGAATAGCATCATGACCCTTCTGAGACTTGGGAAGACCAGTAATGAAATCCATTTGAACCTTATCCCATTTCCACAAAGGAATAGGAAGTGGTTGAAGAATTCCAGCAGGCTTCTGATGTTCTGCTTTCACGCGACGGCAAACATCACATTCAGCAACGTATCGAGCAATGTCCTGCTTCATTCTGGACCACCATTACCTCTGTCGAAGATCGTGATAAATCTTGGTGCTACCCGGATGGATAGACAGCGGTGTATCATGAGCCTCCTTCATGACCTTGTTAGTCATAAGCTCGAAACGAGGTACCACAATGCGGTCTCTGAAATACAAGGTTCCATCTTCAGCAATCAAGAAATCCCTGTACTTCTCAAGGTGAAGCTCTTTCTTCATCAGATCTACTTCTGCATCTTTGGCTTGCGCAATCTTTACAGCTTTCTCAAGATCTGGCTGTACCACAAGGTTATTAAGAGAATCCTATGGAACGATACGGAGATTCAACTTGCGTAGTTCTTCACAAAGATGGGGTTGAGCTTGCTTAACCATGAGGTTATTACAACAGGACTTGCGGCTCAAGGCATCACCCATCACATTAGCCTTGCCAGGGGTATAAGAAATACCACAGTTATAGTCCGTGATTGTTTCCAACCATCACTGTTGACGGAGGTTAAGATCCGGTTGAGTGAACAAATACTTCAAGCTTTGATGATCGGTATAAACCTCACACCGGTTACCAAGAAGGTAATGTCGCCACTGCTTCAAAGCATAGATTACAACAGCAAGTTTGAGATCATGCACTGGATAGTTCTCTTCATGCGGACGCAATTGTCACGAGGCATATGCAATTACTTTTCGTTCTTGCATTAAGACACAGCCTAATCCCTGACGAGAGGCGTCACAATATATTACAAAGTCTTTGCGAGAATCAGGAGGAGCAAGCACTGGAGCAGAAGTCAGCTTGTCCTTGAGGGTCTGGAAACTCTCCTGACATTTATCTGTCCACTCAAACTTAACCCCTTTGTGGAGCAGGTTCGTCAGGGGCCTGGCGATCTTGGAAAAGTTCTCGACGAATTGACGGCAATAGCTTGCAGGGCCGAGAAAACTTCTGACATGCTTGGCATTCTTCGGAGGAGTCCAGTCAAGGATAGCCTGAACACACTCCGGGTTAACGGCGATACCGTCCTTGGAAATCACATGCCCAAGGTAGGTCACTTCAGAAAGCCAGAATTCGCATTTGGAGTACTTGGCATACAACTTGTGCTCTCGAAGCCTCTCTAGAACAAGGCGAAGATGTTCGGCATGTTCTTCCTTATTCTTTGAATATACTAGAATATCATCCAGATAAACCACGACAAACTTGTCAAGGTAATCCATGAATATATAATTCATCAGGCATGAGAATGTAGCTGGAGCATTTGTTAGGCCAAATGACATGACAGTGTATTCATATGAGCCATAACGAGTAGCGAATGCTGTCTTCGGAATATCCTCTTTGCGGACACGGATCTGGTGATAACCCAACCTCAAGTTGAGTTTAGAGAACACCGATGATCCAGCGAGTTGATCGTATAAATCATTGATCCGAGGAAGCGGATATTTAATCTGAATGGTTGCCTGGTTGATAGGACGATAATCTTGAACCAACCTATTCGTACCATCTTTCTTCTTGGCAAAGAGAGACGGTGCTCCCCAGGCAGAGGAACTGGGATAGATGAAGCCCTTCTTAAGAGACTTATCGATTTCTTCCTTAAGCTCTAGAAGGTGGTGCGGAGGCATCTTGTAAGGATGCTTCGCAATAGGAGTGGTGCCAGGCTTCAAGTCGATGACGAACTCGACAGCTCTAGCAGGGGGTATTCCTGGAAGTTCTTCTGGAAAAACATCCTGGAAGTCACAGACGACTGGAATATTTTCGATCCCCTCAAGCGAAGAAGCGTTTAACGCATTCAAGGCATACATTTGGGCCTCGACGTTCTGAGTGAGGTGAGCATGATAATTCACTAGCTCATTTGATGATGAGAAGTATAACAGATCTCGAAGAGAAAGGTTAAACAAAACAATGGAAAGGGAAATGATTATCAGACTAATCAGATCAATGACAGGGAAATCGCACAGATATCTAGCTCTCTGGGTGGACGGGATTTACGGGATCCTAAGTGTCGGCGTTAGTAAATTTATTAAACCCGAATAGAAGAGTGATCAGAGTCCTAGAGTAAAGACGAGGAATAAAAGATCCTAATACCACCCAGTTGGCGATGTGGGCCCGTAAGCCACACAACCAAGTTAGTAAAACAGTTTTTGGTTTCTAGACTCAACTTCGGCCAAGGAGTTGGAAAGGGGATTCCTAGAGGCAGTCGGCTCTAATACCAACCTGTGACGACCCCGGCTTAATCATGCACTAATCATACACGCAAATGCACACGATCAAGCCTAAGGACTCACTTGAAGATATCACAACACAACTCTAAAACATAAACAAAGTCATACAAGCTTTATATTACAAGCCAGGGCCTCGAGGGCTCGAATACATAGCTCGATGGCATACAAGTGTCAGCGGAAGCATCAGATATCTGGGTACAGATATTACAGAGAAACAGATAGGCCCTTAAGAAGGCGGGGCAAAATAAAACACTACGATCGAAAGGCGTAGGCCTCCTGCCAAGTACCCTCCGAACCTACTCCTGGTCGTCGATCGGCTCCTCATAGTAGTAATCGCTGGGGGGGGGGGGTAGTAGTAGTAGTAACCGTCGGCGGGGGCAGCAGGCTCCGGGGCTCCGTCGTCTGGTTGCGACAAAAGGAAAAGGGGGTGGTGTAGGAGGAATCAACCTCGCTAACCACGTCCGATTAACTAACCTACAAGGTTATCATTAGAAGTGCTGACGAGGTATCACCCTCGGCACTCGATAGTAACCCAGTAGTGTCGATCAACTAAGGGGAAGTGATGTGCGGTGCCAGGGCCTGGTCTTCGATCCTGTTGATCGGGTCTTCTGATGATCCAGCGGGGCAGTCAAGATAAAGTGGGGTCTCTGCTTGGTCTCTACGCAATCTATGCTAAAGAGTTTAGGATAAGCAGGTAGGTAACAATAGCAGGTTACAATAAATAGGCTATGCAGCAGAAATAGGATAACAGCAGCAGCAGTAACTTCTAATGCAAGCATAAGAGAGAAGAGAGTAGGCGATATCGGAATGCTCAAAAGGGGGGTGCTTGCCTGGAAGCTCGGCGGCAAGGGTCTGATCGTTAGGAGCGTAGTCGACCTCCGGAGCTGCGTCAGTGTCAGGAGCTACGTCGACATCGGGGTCTATCGAGAGAGAAGAGGGGGAGGAAACAAATAAATACACAGCAATAATGCAACACAGAGCATGCCATGACTAGGATGCAGTGGAGGGTTGCCTAAAGGTGCATCTGAGTCATTTTAGTTATTTTTAGGATTTAAGTTGGATTTATTATCTGGTGTATATGCACTATTCATATACCAAAAATGGGGTAAAAGTTATGGGTTCTCCTACGTAGGGGGTTCCGACATCGAAACAGCCGACACGATTAGATTCGTCTCGTCGTTCTGAGCAACTTTCATGTACAAAGTTTTTTAATCTGAGCTACGGTTTAAAAGTTATGAATTTTCAAAGATTTAAAATATTTTCTGAAATTATTTTTATAAATAGAAAAGGATATATGACGTCAGCATTGCGTAGGAGTGACGTCTGCAGTCAACATGATGCTGACCAGGGTCAAACTTGACTTGTGAGTCCAGTGGGACCCACATGTCAGCCTCTGTTATAAAACAGAGTTTATTTTAAACAAAACTAATTCTAATTAACTACTGGACCCCACCTGTCATAGACTAATTAACTTAATTAAATTTATTTTTAATTATAAAATGTTTTAGTTAATTTAAAAGGAAGTGGGGCCCGCGTGTCAGTGACTGGGGCCGCCCAGTCAGCATAGTTGACTGGGTCCACCATTCAACGGGGCCCAGGGGCCCCACTCGCAGCGACCCAGGGGCGGGGCCCACCTTGCCACATCGGCTAGCCGGCGGCTGAATGCCGGCGAGCACAAAAACGCGGTGGAGGGGCGTGGCCGGCGTCGGAAATGCGCCATAGAGCGTCAAATCGCCCGTGACAACTTGCGTTCGAAAGCTGGTGCTCGCGTGCGTCGTGTGGTGCTAATGGTTTCACCGAAGGTGACCTAAATCGGCGGCGGCGGCGACCGCGGCGGACGCCAGAGTTTGGGTGCGGGTGGCCACGGCGATATGGGGCATGGGAAGCTCGTGCTCGAGCTCGTTGGGCTCCTGGGAGCACCAGGAGCACAATCGTGGCCTCAGGCGGTGGTGACAAGGACCACAATGATGGCCACAAGCTCGACAGCGGCGGTAGAGCACGGACGCGGCGGCAGCTATCTACGGTGCGCGAGGGGCTAACGGGAAGTAGCAGGAGGTGAAGGGGCTCACCGCCCGACACGCAAGATGGCCCGTGATGGATTAGTAGCAGCAGAAGTCGCCGGAGATGAAGGGGATCGCCGACGCCCGAAAGGAGAAGGCCGGCTCGATCCGAATGAGGTAGAGCTCCTCGGCTTGATCCGTTGGGCGAGGATGAGGTAACAGTCGACGGCGGTGACGCGGGACACATCGGAGCGGCGAACGGGGCTCGGTGGCCGCGAGGATGAGCGAAGACGGCGGCGATGGCGCTCGGGCCAGAGAGAGGGGGAGGGAAGCAGCGGCGATGGTGGGTGAGGAAGAGAGGGGGAAGTTGATAGGGTTGTCGGGGGAGGCAGCAGTGACGTTCTTATCCCCTCGCCGGCCCTGTAGCGTCGGTGGGTGTCGCGGTGTCGGCCTTGCGGCCGGCAAGTGCGCGCTCGGCCACAACGGCGGCGACACGCAGGGGAGAGAAGGAGGGTGATGGGCCAGGTGGGCCGGAATCGGGGCACTGTGCACTTAGGCCCAGTGCATAGTGCCTGTTTCCTTTTTATTTTTCTGTTTTTGCCGTTTTCTTTTTACAGAGATGGTTTTGTATTTATTCGAACCTCCAAATGGATTTGCAACAATGTGTAAGTTGCTCTCACTAGTGTGTTGCAATATATGGTACTGCCACAAAAGGTTTGGGAATTTTTGGAACCATTTGCAATTTTTCAAAAATGATTAAGGCATTTAAGTGCTGTTTTGACTCTGTTTCTAACTGTTTGAGTCACTTAGCTAACTCAATAAATGTTGGTTTTAATATTAGAATTGTCTCTGAATTATTTGCTATTTAATGAACATTTTTCCCACATGTTTTGAGCAACTTCATGTTTCACTTTTGAATTTGAGTTGATTTCAGAGAAGTATTTGAATTGTTTTGATTAACCACTATGACTGGCACTGCAAATGAAGTGACTTGGCATTATTAGCAGATGATCACAGTGGCTATTACACAGGGGTGTTACAGGTAGGGGCTAGACACAGAAATCCCATGCCCCGGCGGCAGCCCTACCTCTCCCAAAACTCCGTTTTCTCCTCAGATCGGTTCCCGCAACGTTTGGCGAAGCTCTGCCGGGATTGCACCACCACCATCTCCACCATGCTATCATGCTGGTTGAGATCCCATCTGCTTCTCCTCTCTTGCTTGCAGGATCAAGAAGGAGGAGACGTCATCGAGCCGCACGTGTGTTGAACGCGGAGGTGCCGTCCGTTCGGCGCTAGATCGGATTGGATCGTGATTGGATCGCGAAGAGTACGACTACATCAACCACGTTATATACGCTTCTGCTTTAGGTCTACAAGGGTATGTAGACACACTCCCCTCTCGTAGCTATGCATATCCTAGATTAGATCTTGGGTGTTTCGTAGGAATTTTTTGATTTTCATGCAACGTTCCCCATCAGTGGTATCTGAGCTAGGTCTATGCGTAGATGTATATGCACGAGTAGAACACAAAGTTTTTGTGGGCGTTGATGTTCAAATTACTTACTTCCCTTGACTTATTTGGATTCGGTGGTATTGTGGGATGAAGCGGCTCGGACCAACCTTACATGTCCTCGCACATGAGACCGGTTCCACTGTTTGACATGCAACTTGTATTGCATAAAAGTGGCCTTGCGGGTGTCTGTCTCTCCTACTTTAGTTGAAACTGATTTGACAAAGGCAGTCCTTGTAGAAGGTTAAAAGGCCACTTGTATATCACTGTTGTGGTTTTGCATAGATAAGAACGGTTCTTATAGTATGCCCTAGCAACCACGTAAAAATTGCAACAACAAAGTAGAGGACGTCTAACTTGTTTTTGCAGGGCATGTTATGATGTGGTATGGCCAAAACATGATGTGATATATGTTGATGTATGAGATGATCATGTTTTTTAATATGGTCACGACTTGCATGTCGATTAGTATGGCAACTGGCAGGAGCCATAGGGTTGTCTTTAATTTATTATATGACCTACGTGTCAACAAATAACGCCATGTAATTGCTTTACTTTATTGCTATGCGTTAGCAATAGTTGTAGAAGCAATAGTTGGCGAGACGACCATGTGAAGACACGATGATGGAGATCATGGTGTCATGCCAGTGATGATGGAGATCATGCAGGTGCTTTGGAGATGGAGATCAAAAGCACAAGATGATAATGGCCATATCATGTCACATATTTTGATTGCATGTGATGTTTATCTTTTATGCATCTTATTTTGCTTAGGACGACGGTAGCATTATAAGATGATCCCTTCACTTAATTTCAAGATAAATGTGTTCTCCCTAAGTATGCACCATTGCGAAAGTTCGTCATTTCGAAGCACCTCGAGATGATTGGGTGTGATAGACTCTATGTTCACATACAACGGGTGTAAGCGAGTATTTACACATGCGGAATACTTGGGTTAAACTTGACGATCCTAGCATGTATAGACATGGCCTTGGAACACGGAGGACCGAAAGGTCGAAGACGAGTCATATGGTAGATATGATCAACATGGAGATGTTCACCGTTGATGACCACCCCATCTCACGTGATGATCGGACATGGGTTGGTTTATATGGATCGTGTAAACACTTAGACAACTTGAGGGATGTTGATTTAACTGGGAGTTCACTAGTAATTTGATTAACTGAACCCATTATCATGAACATAGTCTAAATTGTCTTTGCAAATTATGTTGTAGATCAATAGCTCGTGATGTAGCTCCCTATTTTTAGTGCGTTCCTAGAGAAAGACTAAGTTGAAAGATATTGTAAGCAATTATGCGGACTAGGTCCGTAGTCTGAGGATTGTCCTCACTGCTGCATAGAAGGCTTATGTCCTTGATGCACCGCTCGGTGTACCAACCCCTCTAGCATCGTCTGTGGATGTTGTGAATGTCTGGCAGGCACGTTCTGACGAATACTTGATAGTTCAGTGCGCCATGCTTTATGACTTAGAAATAAGGGCCCCAAAGATGTTTTGGATGCCACAGAGCATATGAGATGTTCCAAGAGTTGAAATTGGTATTTCAGGCTCATGCCCGTGTTGAGAGGTATAAGACCTCTGACAAGTTCTTTTGCCTGCAAGATGGAGGAGAACAACTTAGTTAGTGAGCATGTGCTCAGAGTGTCTGGGTGCTACAATCGCTTGTATCAAGTGGGAGTTAATCTTCCAGATAAGACAGCGGTTGACAAAGTTTTCCAGTCACTGCCACCAAGCCATAAGGGCTTCGTGATGAACTATAATATGCAAGGGATGGAGAAGATGATCCCTGAGCTATTCGCGATGCTTAAGGCCACGGAGGTAGAAATCAAGAGAAAGCATCAAGTGTTGATTGTTAATAGGACCGCTAGTTTCAAGAAAGGCAGGGGAAAGAAAGGGAACTTCAAGAAGAATGGCAAGGCAGTTGCCGCTCCCGTGAAGAAACCCAATGCTAGACCCATACCCGAGACTAAGTGCTTCTATTACAAGGGGAACGATCACTAGAAGCGGAATTACCTTAAGTGCTTGGCAGATAAGAAGGCTGGCAACGTCAACAAAGGTATATTTGATATACATGTTATTGATGTGTACCGCACTAGTGCTCGTAGCAGCGTCTGGGTATTTGATACCGATTCAGTTGCTAATATTAGTAACTCAGAGTAGGAGCTGCAGAGTAACGGAGACTAGCCGGGGGCGAGGTGACGATAAGTGTTGGAAGTGTCTCCAAGGTTGATATGATCACCATCGGCACGCTCGTAATACCTTTGGGATTAGTATTAAACATAAATAATGGTTATTTGGTGCTTGCGTTGAGCATAAAACATTATATCTAGACATTGCTTGTTGCAAGATGGTTATTCATTTAAGTCAGAGAATAATGGTTATTCTATTTATATGAGTAATATCTTTTATGGTCATGCACCCCTTGTGAATGGTTTATTCTTGTTGAATCTCGATCGTAGTGATACACATAATATTAATGCCAAAAGATGCAAAGTTAATGATTATAGTACCACATACTTGTGAAACTGCTGCTTAGGTCATATTGGTGTAAAGCGCATGAAGAAACTCCATGTTGATGGACTTTTGGAATCACTTAATTATGTATCATTTGATAGATGTGAACCATGCCTTATGGGAAAGATGACTAAAACTCTGTTCTCCGGAACAATGGAGTGAGCTAGTGACTTATTGGAAATAATACATACTGATGTATGTGGTCCGATGAGTGTTGAAGCACGCGGTGGATATCGTTATTTTCTTACCTTCACGGATGATTTGAGTAGATATGGGTATATGTACTTAATGAAACACAAGTCTAAAACATTTGAAAAGTTCAAGGAATGTCAGAGTGAAGTGGAGAATCATCGTAACTATAAAATAAAGTTTCTACGATCCGATCGTGGAGGTGAATATTTGAGTTACCAGTTTGGCGCTCATTTAAGACAATGTGGAATTGTTTCACAACTCACGCCACCTGGAACACCACAACGTAATGGTGTGTCCGAACATCGTAACCATACTTTATTGGGTATGGTGCATTCTATGATGTCTCTTACTGATTTGCCAGTATCGTTTTGGGGTTATGCATTAGAGACAACCGCATTCACTTTAAATAGGGCAATGTCTAAATCCGTTGAGACGACACTGTATGAGTTATGGTTTGGCAAGAAACCTAAGCTGTCGTTTCTTAAAGTTTGGGGATGCGACGCTTATGTCAAGAGGCTTCAGCCTGATAAATGAGAATTGTATAGCAAGACATGGTCACCTACATTAAATTTTCTGCTTTTGTATATTTTTGTCATGCCATCTTTTAACTTTCTCTTTAAACAACTTGGCATTTTCATAGGCTTGGGTTCTCCACTCATCAAGTGAGCTAATGTCAAATAACCTCTCCTCACTGGCAAGTTTGAAATCATAGTTGAGTTCTTTAATTGCCCAATAAGCTTTATGTTCCAATTCGAGAGGTAAGTGACATGCTTTTCCATATACCATTTTATATGGAGACATACCCATAGGATTTTTATAAGCAGTTCTATAAGCCATAATGCATCATCAACTATCTTAGACCAATTCTTCCTGGATCTATTAACAGTCTTTTGTAAGATCAATTTTATTTCTCTGTTACTTAATTCTACTTGACCACTAGACCGAGGATGATATGGAGATGCAATTCTATGGTTAACATGATACTTAGCAAGCAATTTTAGGAAAGCACCATGAATAAAGTGTGAACCACCATCAGTCATTAAATATCTAGGGACTTCAAACCTCGGGAAAATAACTTCTTTAAGCATTTTAATGGAGGTGTTATGATCAGCACTACTAGTTGGAATAGCTTCTACCCACTTAGTAACATAATCAACAGCAACCAAAATATGTGTATACCCATTGGAGGAAGGAAAAGGCCCGATATAATCAAATACCCAAACATCAAATGGTTCAATAACAAGTGAATAATTCATAGGCATTTCCTGACGTCTACTAATGTTACCAATTCTTTGACATTCATCACAAGACAAGACAAACTTACGAGCATCCTTGCATAGAGTAGGCCAATAAAAACCAGATTGTAATACCTTGTGCGCAGTTCTGTCTCCAGCGTGGTGTCCTCCGTAAGCCTCGGAGTGACACTTGCGTAGGATTTGTTCCTGTTCATGCTCAGATACACAACATCTAATAACACCATCTACTCCTTCTTTATAAAGGTGTGGGTCATCCTAGAAGTAATGTCTTAAGTCATAGAAAAACTTTTTCTTTTGTTGGTATGTGAAACTAGGTGGTATAAACTTAGCACCAATAAAATTAGCATAGTCTGCATACCATGGATTACTACGAAAGTATTTCTAACAGCTAATTGTTCATCAGGAAAGCTATCATCAATAGGTAGTGGGTCATCAAGAATATTTTCTAATCTAGACAAGTTGTCTGCTATGGGGTTCTCAGCTCCCTTTCTATCAGTAATATGTAAATCAAATTCTTGTAGCAAGAGAACCCACCTAATAAGTCTAGGTTTGGCATCTTTCTTTTCCATAAGGTATTTAATAGCAGCATGATCAGTGTGAACAATTACTTTAGAATGAACAATATAAGATCTGAATTTATCACAAGCAAACACAACCGCTAAAAATTCTTTTTCAGTAGTAGCATAATTTCTTTGAGCACTGTCTATAGTTTTACTAGCATAATGGATAACATTTAATTTCCTATCAACTCTTTGTCCTAGAACAACACCAACAGCATAATCACTAGCATCACACATAATTTCAAAGGGCAGGTTCCAATCAGGTGGTTGAACAATAGGTGCAGAAATTAAGGCTTTCTTAAGTATTTCAAATGCTTCCACACAATCATCATAAAAACCGAATGGAACATCTTTTTGTAAAAGATTAGTAAGAGGCCTAGAAATTTCAGAGAAGTCTTTAATAAATCTCCTATAGAAACCAGCATGACCAAGGAAGCTTCTTATACCTTTGATATCTTTAGGACATGGCATTTTTTCAATAGCATCAACTTTGGCTTTATCAACTTCAATACCTCTTTCAGAAATTTTATGCCCCAAGACAATACCTTCATTAACCATAAAGTGGCACTTCTCCCAACTCAAGACAAGATTAGTTTCTTCACATCTCTGCAAAACTCGATCAAGGTTGCTTAAGCAATGATCAAATGAAGTTCCGTAAACGGAAAAAACATCCATGAAAACCTCAACAATCTTTTCACAAAAGTCAGAGAATATAGCAGTCATACATCTTTGAAAGGTGGCACGTGCATTGCATAAACCAAAAGGCATACATCTATAAGCATAGGTACCAAAAGGGCATGTAAAAGTAGTTTTTTCTTGATCCTCTTGTGATACAGGTATTTGAGAAAAAGCAGAGTATCCATCTAGAAAGCATAAATGTGTAAGTTTTGATAGTCTTTCTAGCATTTGATCAATAAATGGCGGAGGGTAATGATCTTTCCTAGTAGCTTTATTTAATTATCTAAAATCAATTACCATCCTATAACCTGTGATAATTCTTTGTGGGATAACTTCATTTTTATCATTAGGAACAACAGTAATACCTCCCTTCTTAGGGACACAGTGAACAGGACTTACCCATCTACTATCAGCAATAGGATAGATTATACCTGCTTCCAGAAGCTTTAGTATTTCATTTCTTACCACTTCTTTCATCTTAGGATTCAACCGTTGCTGGTGATCTACAACTGGTTTAGCATCAGGTTCCATATTAACTTTATGCTGACATAGAGTGGGACAAATGCCCTTAAGATCATCAAGAGTGTATCCAATAGCGGCACGGTGCTTCCTCAGAGTTTTCAAGAATCTCTTTTCTTCATGCTCTGAAAAGTTAGCACTAATAATAACAGGATATATCTTCGTTTCATCAAGATAAGCATATTTCAGAGTATCAGGTAATTGTTTAAGATCAAACACAGGATCACTTTTTAGTGGAATAGGATCTCCAAGAGTCTCAACATGCAAGTTGTGTTTCAAAGCAGGCATTTGTTTAAAGAAAATCTCATCTATTTCATTTCTTTCATTCATAAACATGTCATTTTCATGGTCTAGAAAATATTGTTCTAAAGAATCAGTAGGAGGCACATCAATAGAAGTAAGACCAATAATTTCATCTTTTACTAGGCAATTCTTTATCACGAGGTTGTCTACGGAATTTGCAGAAATTAAACTCATGAGACACATCCACGAAACTTACGCTAACAGTTTCTTTCTCACAATCTATCTTAGCATTAACTTTGTTCAAGAAAGGTCAAACAAATATAATGGGACAAAAATCATCTTGTGGGGAACCCAGAACTAGAAAATCAGTAGGGTATTTTATTTTCCCACACAAGACTTCAACATCTCTAACAATCCCAAGTGGTGTGACAGTGTCTCTATTAGCAAGCTTGATAGTAACATCAATATCTTCTATTTCAGCAGGTGCAATATCATTTATAATCTCTTGATATAAAGTAAAAGGGATTGCACTCACACTAGCACCCAAATCACATAAGCCATGATAACAATGATCTCCTATTTTAACAGAGACAACAGGCATGCCGACAATAGGTCTATGTTTATCTTTTTCACCGGGTTTAGCAATTCTAGTAGCTTCATCACAGAAGTAAATAACATGCCCATCAATATTTTCACCCAAGAGATCTTTAACCATAGCAAGATTAGGTTCAATTTTAAATTGTTCATAGGGTGTAGGTGTTCTTGTATAACTCTTATGGACTACAGCTAAAGCTTTAGCATGTTCTTTTATCCTAACAGGAAAAGGTGGTTTCTCAATATAAGTAGTAGGAATAACTGGATCAACATTATAAGTAATGGTTTCTTCTTCAGCTTTAATGGGTTCTACTATTTTTACTTCAATGTGAGGATGATATTTAAACCACTTCTCCTTAGGGAGATCAACATGAGTAGCAAACGATTCAAAAAAGAATCTACTATCTCAAAGTCAAGTCCATATTTAATTAGTCCTAATTTCACAAAAACATCGGTATCCATAAAAGATTTAACACAATCAAACTCAAGGTTTATAACTGACTCCTTACCTTCATCGAGCTCCCAATCTTTAGAGTTGTGTTTAATTCTTTCCAAGAGTTCCCATTTGAATTCCATAGTCTTCTTCATAAAAGAACCAGTACAAGAAGTATCGAGCATGGATTGATCATTACGAGAAAGCCGAGCATAAAAATTTTGTATAATAATTTCTCTTAAGAGCTCATGATTGGGACATGAATATAACATTGGCTTAAGCGTCCCCCAAGCTTGAGCGATACTTTCTCCATCACGAGGCCAAAAATTATATATATAATTCCGATCACGATGAACCAGATCTATAGGATAAAACTTCTGATGAAATTACAATTTCAATCGGTTGTAATTCCAAGCTCCAATATCATCACATGGCCTATACCATGTCAATGCCTTTCCCTTCAAACATAAAGGGAAGACCTTCTTCTTGACTTCATCTTCGGGTAAACCTGCAAGCTTAAATAATCCACAAACTTCATCCACATAGATTAGCTGCATATCTAGATGTAATGTTCCATCTCCTGCATAAGGATTAGCTAGCAGTTTCTCTATCATACCCGAAGGAATTTCATAATATATATTTTTAGTAGGTGCAATAGGTTGAGGAGCAACTCTTTGTTCTTCCGGTCGGGGTGAAGATACCCTGAACAAGCCCCTTAAAGGATTATTTTCCATAGTGACAAGTGACAATAAATTTCAGCGCGTAATATAAATGTTTCCTTACCAAATTCCACTCACCAAAGGCGCTTCACTCCCCGGAAACGATGCTGGAAAAGAGTCTTGATGATCCACAAGTATAGGGGGGGTCAATTGTAGTCCTTTCAATAAATAAGAGTGTCGAACCCAACGAGGAGCAGAAGGAAATGACAAGCGGTTTTCAGCAAGGTATTTTCTGCAGGCACTGAAATTGTCGGTAACAGATAGTTTGGTAATAAGATAATTTTTAATGAGTAACAAGTAACAAGTGTAGCAGAGGTGCAGCAAGGTGGCCCAATACTTTTTGTAGCAAAGGATAAGCCTGGACGAACTCTTATGTAAAGCAAAGTGCTCCCGAGGACACATGGGAATTATTGTCAAGCTAGTTTTCATCATGCTCATATGATTCGTGCTCGTTACTTTGATAATTTGATATGTGGGTGGACAGTTGCCTGGGTGCTGTCCTTACTTGGACAAGCCTCCCACTTATGATTAACCCCTCTCGCAAGCATCCGCAACTATGAAAGAAGAATTAAGATAAATCTAACCATAGCATGAAACATGTGGATCCAAATCAGCCCCTTACGAAGCAATGCATAAACTAGGGTTTAAGCTTCTGTCACTCTAGCAACCCATCATCTACTTATTACTTCCCAATGCCTTCCACCTAGGCCCAAATCATGGTGAAGTGTCATGTAGTCGACGTTCACATACCACCACTAGAGGAAAGACAACATACATCTCATCAAAATATCGAACGAATACCAAATTCACATGATTACTTATAACAAGACTTCTCCCATGTCCTCAGGAACAAACGTAACTACTCACAATGCATGCTCATGTTCAAGATCAGAGGGGTAATAAATATCATTAAGGATCTGAACATATGATCTTCCACCAAATAAACCAACTATCATCAACTACGAAGAGTAATCAACACTACTAGCAACCCATAGGTACCAATCTGAGGTTTTAAGACAAAGTTTGAATACAAGAGATGAACTAGGGTTTGAGCGGAGATGGTGCTGATGAAGATGTTGATGAAGATTGACCCTCCCTCGATGAGAGGATCGTTGGTGATGATGATGGCTTAGATTTTCCCCTCCTGGAGGGAAGTTTCCCCGGCAAAATAGCTCCACCGGAGCCCTAGATTGATTCTGTCCAGGTTCCGCCTCGAGACGGCGGCGCTTCGTCCTGAAAGCTCCCTTATTATTTTTTCTAGGTCAAAACCCTCCATATAGCAGAAGATGGGCGCCATACGATGGCCAGGGGCCCACAAGCCCTGGGGGCATGCCCTGGGGGGTAGGGCGCGCCCCAGGCTTGTGGCCACCTGGTGGGTCCCCATCAGTAGTTTCTTCGCCCAATATTTTTTTTATTCAAAAATAATTCTCCGTAAAGTTTCAGGACATTTGGAGTTGTGTAGAATAGGTATCTCAGATTTGCTCCTTTCCGGTCTAGAATTCCAGCTGGCGGCATTCTCCCTCTTCATGTAAATCTTGTAAAATAAGAGAGAAAAGGCATAAGTATCAACATAAAAGCATGATGCAAAATGGACGTATCACATACCTAGTTCAATCTCGTTACCGGCAAGTCTCTTTACTTGTTCCGTAATACAAGATCCCATGACTAAACTCATTAGTCACATGTAGCTTCTTATTATGTTGTATTACTGAGAGGGCCCAGAGATATCTCTCCATCACACGGAGTGACAAATCCCAGTCTCGATTCATGCAACCCAACAGACACCTTCGGAGATACCTGTAGAGCACCTTTATGATCACCCAGTTACGAAGTGATGTTTGATAGCACAAAAGGCATTCCTCTGATATCCGGGAGTGGCATGATCTCATGGTCTAAGTAACAGATACTTGACATGAAGAAAGCAATAGCAAAAAAACTAAGTGATATGATCTGTTGCTAAGCTCACGTTTGGGTCTTGTCCATCACATCATTCTCCTAATAATGTGGTCACATTATGAAATGACAACTCATGTCTATGGTTAGGAAACCTTAACCATCTTTGATCAACAAGCTAGTCTAGTAGAGGCATACTAGGGACACTGTGTTGTTTATGTATCCACATATGTATTTAGGTTTCCGGTCAATACAATTCTAGCATGAATAATAAACATTTATCATGAACGGGAAATATGATAGTAACCTTTTATTATTGCCTCTAGGGCATATTTTCAACAGTCTCCCACTTGCACTAGAGTCAATAATCTAGTTCACATCTCCATGTGATTAACACCCAATCAGTTTTGGGGTTTGATCATGTTTTGCTTGTGAGAGAGATTTTTGTCAACGGGTTTGCAACATTCAGATCCATGTGTACTTTGCAAATCTCTATGTCATACTATAGATGCTGCTACCACGCTCCACTTGGAGCTATTCCATATGACTGCTCCACTATACATGTCCGGTTCGCGACTCAGAGTCATCCGAATCGGTGTCAAAGCTTGCATCAACTTAACCCTTTACGATGAACTCTTTATCACCTCCATAATCGAGAAACATTTCCTAAGTCCTCTAAGGATAATTTTGACCGCCACCCAGTGATCCACTCCTGGATCACTCTTGTACCCCCTTGCCAGACTCATGACAAGGCACACATCAAGTATGGCACACATCATGGCATACATTATAGAGCCTATGGCTAAGGCATAGGGGACGACCTTCATACTTTCTCTTTCTTCTGCCGTGGTCGAGCTTTGAGTCTTACTCAACTTCACACCTTACAATACAGGTGTGACGCCCCCGGCTTAATCGTGCACTAACCATACACGCAAATGCACACGATCAAGCCTAAGGACTCACTTGAAGATATCACAACACAACTCTAAAACATAAATAAAATAATACAAGCTTTATATTACAAGCCAGGGCCTCGAGGGCTCGAATACATAAGCTTGATGTCAACAAGCATCAGTGGAAGCGTTAGATATCTGAGTACAGATATAAAAGAGAAATAGACAAGCCTTTAAGAAGGCGGTACAAAACAAAAGCTACGATCGAAAAGGCGCAGGCCTCCTACCTGGGACCCTCCGAACCTACTCCTGGTCGTCAGCCTACTAATAGTAGTAACCACCCTCGGGGTAGTAGTAGTAGCATTCGTCTCTCGGGGGCAGCTGTCTTAGGGGCTCCTTCATCTGGTTGCATCAAACAGATATGCGGAAAAAGAGGAAGCAAAGCAACCGTGAGTACTCATCCGAAGTACTCAGCAAGCAAGGATCTACACTACATATGCAACATTATCAAAGGAAGGCTGTATATGTGGACTGGGCTGCAGCAATGCCAGAATGGAGAGAAGGCCTAGTCCTATCAAAGACTAGCATCTTCAGCGGTCTTGCAGCATTAGAAGAGTGTAGATTAGTACAATATAAAGTAGTAGCAGAAATAAGTATCAACCTTGCCCAGAGATCCTTCCTCGACTCCCTGTGAGAAAGCGATCCCAGAGCCCTAATATCCATTTCTATCCAATTCTAGTTGTATCGATCGGGATACAACTCCGAGCGTCCGTTACCGAGCAATCTAGGGCTCCGTTGGAGCTATTTTGTCGGGGAAACTTCCCTCCAGGAGGGGGAAATCTAAGCCATCATCATCACCAACGATCCTCTCATCGAGGGAGGGTCAATCTTCATCAACACCTTCATCAGCACCATCTCCGCTCAAACCCTAGTTCATCTCTTGTATTCAATCATTGTCTTAAAACCTCATATTGGTACCTGTGGGTTGCTAGTAGTGTTGATTACTCTTCGTAGTTGATGCTAGTTGGTTTATTTGGTGGAAGATCATATGTTCAGATCCTTAATGATATTTATTACCCCTCTGATCTTGAACATGAGCATGCTTTGTGAGTAGTTACGTTTGTTCCTGAGGACATGGGAGAAGTCTTGTTATAAGTAATCATGTGAATTTGGTATTCGTTCGATATTTTGATGAGATGTATGTTGTCTTTCCTCTAGTGGTGGTATGTGAACGTCGACTACATGACACTTCACCATGATTTGGGCCTAGGTGGAAGGCATTGGGAAGTAATAAGTAGATGATGGGTTGCTAGAGTGACAGAAGCTTAAACCCTAGTTTATGCGTTGCTTCGTAAGGGGCTGATTTGGATCCACATGTTTCATGCTATGGTTAGATTTATCTTAATTCTTCTTTCGTAGTTGCAGATGCTTGCGAGAGGGGTTAATCATAAGTGGGAGGCTTGTCCAAGTAAGGACAGCACCCAATAACCTGTCCACCCACATATCAAATTATCAAAGTAACAAGCGCGAATCATATGAGCATGATGAAAACTAGCTTGACAATAATTCCCATGTGTCCTCGGGAGCGCTTTGCTTTACATAAGAGTTCGTCCAGGCTTATCCTTTGCAATAAAAAGTATTGGGCCACCTTGCTGCACCTCTGCTACACTTGTTACTTGTTACTCATTACAAATTATCTTATTACCAAACTATCTGTTACCGACAATTTCAGTGCCTGCAGAAAATACCTTGCTGAAAACCGCTTGTCATTTCCTTCTGCTCCTTGTTGGGTTCGACACTCTTATTTATCGAAAGGACTACGATTGATCCCCTATACTTGTGGGTCATCAAGACTCTTTTCCGGCGTCGTTGCCGGGGAATGAAGCGCCTTTGGTGAGTGGAATTTGGTAAGGAAACATTTATATTACGCGCTGAAATTTATTGTCACTTGTCACTATGGAAAATAATCCTTTGAGGGGCTTGTTCACGGTATCTTCACCCCAACCAGAAGAACAAAGATTTGCTCTTCAACCTATTGCACCTAGTAAAAATATATATTATGAAATTCCTTCGGGTATGATAGAGAAACTGCTAGCTAATCCTTATGCAGGAGATGGAACATTACATCTAGATATGTAGCTAATCTATGTGGATGAAGTTTGTGGATTATTTAAGCTTGCAGGTTTACCCGAAGATGAAGTCAAGAAGAAGGTCTTCCCTTTATGTTTGAAGGGAAAGGCATTGACATGGTATAGGCTATGTGATGATATTGGAGCTTGGAATTACAACCGATTGAAATTGTAATTTCATCAGAAGTTTTATCCTATGCATCTGGTTCATCGTGATGGGAATTATATATATATATATATAATTTTTGGCCTCGTGAAGGAGAAAGTATCGCTCAAGCTTGGGGGAGGCTTAAGTCAATGTTATATTCATGTCCCAATCATGAGCTCTCAAGAGAAATTATTATACATAATTTTTATGCTCGGCTTTCTCGTAATGATCAATCCATGCTCGATACTTCTTGTACTGGTTCTTTTATGAAGAAGACTATGGAATTCAAATGGGAAATCTTGGAAAGAATTAAATGCAACTTTGAAGATTGGGAGCTCGACGAAGGTAAGGAGTCAGGTATAAACCTTTATTTTGATTGTGTTAAATCTTTTATGGATACCGATGTTTTTCGTGAATTTAGCACTAATTAAATATGGACTTGACTCTGAGATAGTAGATTCTTTTTTGAATCATTTGCTACTCATGTTGATCTCCCTAAGGAGAAGTGGTTTAAATACCATCCTCCCATTGAAGTAAAAATAGTAGAACCCATTAAAGCTGAAGAAGAAACCATTACTTATAATGTTGATCCAGTTATTCCTACTACTTATATTGAGAACCACCTTTTCCTGTTAGGATAAAAGAACATACTAAAGCTTTAGCTGTAGTCCATAAGAGTTATACAAGAACACCTACACCCTATGAACAAATTAAAGTTGAACCTAATCTTGCTATGGTTAAAGATCTCTTGGGTGAAAATATTGATGGGCATGTTATTTACTTCTGTGATGAAGCTACTAGAATTGCTAAACCCGGTGAAAAAGATAAACATAGACCTATTGTCGGCATGCCTGTTGTCTCTGTTAAAATAGGAGATCATTGTTATCATGGCTTATGTGATTTGGGTGCTAGTGTGTGTGCAATCCCTTTTAATTTATATCAAGAGATTATAAATGATATTGCACCTGCTGAAATAGAAGATATTGATGTTACTATCAAGCTTGCTAATGGAGACACTGTCACACCACTTGGGATTGTTAGAGATGTTGAAGTCTTGTGTGGGAAAATAAAATACCCTACTGATTTTCTAGTTCTGGGTTCCCCACAAGATGATTTTTGTCCCATTATATTTGGTAGACCTTTCTTGAACAATGTTAATGCTAAGATAGATTGCGAGAAAGAAACTGTTAGCGTATGTTTTGGGGATGTGTCTCCTGAGTTTAATTTCTGCAAATTCCAGAGACAACCTCGTGATAAAGAATTGCCTAGTAAAATATGAAGTTATTGGTCTTGCTTCTATTGCTGTGCCTCCTACTGATCCTTTAGAACAATATTTTCTAGACCATGAAAATGACATGTTTATGAATGAAAGAAATGAAATAGATGAGATATTCTTTAAACAAATGCCTGTTTTGAAACACAACTTGCCTGTTGAGACTCTTGGAGATCCTCTTCCACTAAAAAGTGATCCTGTGTTCGATCTTAAACAATTACCCGATACTCTGAAATATGCTTATCTCGATGAAACGAAGATATATCATGTTATTATTAGTGCTACATTTTCAGAGCATGAAGTGAAGAGATTATTGAAAACTCTGAGGAAGCACTGTGTCACTATTGGATACACTCTTGATGATCTTAAGGGCATTTGTCCCACTCTATGTCAGCATAAAATTAATATGGAACCTGATGCTAAACCAGTTGTAGATCACGAGCGTCGGTTGAATCCTAAGATGAAAGAAGTGGTAATAAATGAAATACTAAAGCTTCTGGAAGCAGGTATAATCTATCCTATTGCTGATAGTAGATGGGTAAGTCGTGTTCACTGTGTCCCTAAGAAGGGAGGTATTACTGTTGTTCCTAATGATAAAAATGAACTTATCCCAAAGAGAATTATCACAGTTTATAGGATGGTAATTGATTTTAGAAAATTAAATAAAGCTACTAGGAAAGATCATTACCCTCTGCCATTTATTGATCAAATGCTAGAAAGACTATCAAAACATACACATTTTTGCTTTCTAGATGGATACTCTGGTTTTTCCCAAATACCTGTATCACAAGAGGATCAAGAAAAAACTACTTTTACATGCCCTTTTGGTACCTATGCTTATAGACGTATGCCTTTTGGTTTATGCAATGCACGTGCCACCTTTCAAAGATGTATGACTGCTATATTCTCTGACTTTTGTGAAAAGATTGTTGAGGTTTTCATGGATGTATTTTCCGTTTACGAAACTTCTTTTGATCATTGCTTAAGCAACCTTGATCGAGTTTTGCAGAGATGTGATGAAACTAATCTTGTCGTGAGTTTGGAGAAGTGCCACTTTATGGTTAATGAAGGTATTGTCTTGGGGCATAAAATTTCAAAAAGAGGTATTGAAGTTGATAAAGCCAAAGTTGATGCTATTGAAAAAATGCCATGTCCTAAAGATATCAAAGGTATAAGAAAATTCATTGGTCATGCTGGTTTCTATAGGAGATTTATTAAAGACTTCTCTGAAATTTCTAGGCCTCTCACTAATCTTTTACAAAAAGATGTTCCATTTGTTTTTTATGATGGTTGTGTCGAAGTTTGAAATACTTAAGAAAGCCTTAATTTCTGCGCATATTGTTCAACCACCTGATTGGAACCTACCCATTGAAATTATGTGTGATGCTAGTGATTATGCTGTTGGTGTTGTTCTAGGACAAAGAGTTGATAGGAAATTAAATGTTATCCATTATGCTAGTAAAACTCTAGACAGTGCTCAAAGAAATTATGCTACTACTGAAAAAGAATTTTTAGCGGTTGTGTTTGCTTGTGATAAATTCAGATCTTATATTGTTGATTCTAAAGTAACTGTTCACACAGATCATGTTGCTATTAAATACCTTATGGAAAAGAAAGATGCCAAACCTAGACTTATTAGGTGGGTTCTCTTGCTACAAGAATTTGATTTACATATTACTGATAGAAAGGGAGCTGAGAATCCCATAGCAGACCACTTGTCTAGATTAGAAAATATTCTTGATGACCCACTACCTATTAATGATAGCTTTCCTGATGAACAATTAGCTATTAGAAATACTTCTCGTAGTACTCCATGGTATGCAGACTATGCTAATTTTATTGGTGCTAAATTTATACCACCTAGTTTCACATACCAACAAAAGAAAAAGTTTTTCTATGACTTAAGACATTACTTCTGGGATGACCCACACCTTTATAAAGAAGGAGTAGATGGTGTTATTAGACGTTGTGTACCTGAGCATGAACAGGAACAAATCCTACGCAAGTGTCACTCCGAGGCTTACGGAGGACACCATGCTGGAGACAGAACTGCGCACAAGGTATTATAATCTGGTTTTTATTGGCCTACTCTTTGCAAGGATGCTCATAAGTTTGTCTTGTCTTGTGATGAATGTCAAAGAATTGGTAACATTAGTAGACGTCAGGAAATGCCTATGAATTATTCACTTGTTATAGAACCATTTGATGTTTGGGTATTTGATTATATGGGGCCTTTTCCTTCCTCCAATGGGTATACACATATTTTGGTTGCTGTTGATTATGTTACTAAGTGGGTAGAAGCTATTCCAACTAGTAGTGCTGATTATAACACCTCCATTAAAATGCTTAAAGAAGTTATTTTCCCGAGGTTTGAAGTCCCTAGATATTTAATGACTGATGGTGGTTCACACTTTATTCATGGTGCTTTCTGAAAATTGCTTGCTAAGTATGATGTTAACCATATAATTGCATCTCCATATCATCCTCGGTTTAGTGGTCAAGTAGAATTAAGTAACAGAGAAATAAAATTGATCTTGCAAAAGATTGTTAATAGATCCAGGAAGAATTGGTCTAAGATACTTGATGATGCATTATGGCTTATAGAACTGCTTATAAAAATCCTATGGGTATGTCTCCATATAAAATGGTATATGGAAAAGCATGTCACTTACCTCTCGAATTGGAACATAAAGCTTATTGGGCAATTAAAGAACTCAACTATGATTTCAAACTTGCCAGTGAGGAGAGGTTATTTGACATTAGCTCACTTGATGAATGGAGAACCCAAGCCTATGAAAATGCCAAGTTGTTTGAAGAGAAAGTTAAAAGATGGCATGCCAAAAGAATACAAAAGTGAAAAATTTAATGTAGGTGACCATGTCTTGCTATACAATTCTCGTTTAAGATTTTTTGCAGGAAAACTTCTCTCCAAATGGGAAAGTCCTTACATTATCAAAGAAGTTTATCGTTTCGGTGCCATCAAGATCAACAATGCCGAGGGCAATAACCCGAAGGTCGTGAATGGGCAAAGAATCAAACATTATATCTCAGGTAGGCCCATAAATGTTGAAACTAATATTGTTCATACCATAACACCGGAGGAGTACATAAGGGAAACTTTCCAGAACGCTCCAGAACCCTGAAAAGGAATAGATATGTGACACGGTAAGTAAACCGACTCCAAAACTTTCCCAAAAGCAATTTTACTCCGTTTTGGAATATTTAAGAAATTAGGAAAATAAGAAGTAGTCCGAATAGCGCACGAGGAGGCGACAAGCCGTGGGGGCGCGCTGATGACCCACAAGTATAGGGGATCTATCGTAGTCCTTTCAATAAGTAAGAGTGTCAAACCCAACGAGGAGCAGAAGGAAATGACAAGCAGTTTTCAGCAAGGTATTCTATGCAAGCACTGAAATTATCGGTAACAGATAGGTTTGTGATAAGATAATTCATAACGGGTAACAAGTAACAAGTGTAACAAAGGTGCAGCAAGGTGGCCCAATCCTTTTTGTAGCAAAGGATAAGCTTGGACGAACTCTTACGTAAAGTAAATCGCTCCCGAGGACACATGGGAATTATCATTAAGTTAGTTTTCATCATGCTCATATGATTCACGTTCGTTACTTTGATAATTTGATATGTGGGTGGACCGGTGCTTGGGTGCTATCCTTACTTGGACAAGCCTCCCACTTATGATTAACCACTCTCGCAAGCATCCACAACTACGAAAGAAGAATTAAGATAAATCTAACCATAGCATGAAACATGTGGATCCAAATCAGCCCCTTACGAAGCAACGCATAAACTACGGTTTAAGCTTCTGTCACTCTAGCAACCCATCATCTACTTATTACTTCCCAATGCCTTCCTTTAGGCCCAAATCATGGTGAAGTGTCATGTAGTCAACATTCACATAACATCACTAGAGGAAAGACAACATACATCTCATCAAAATATCGAACGAATACCAAATTCACATGATTACTTATAACAAGACTTCTCCCATGTCCTCAGGAACAAACATAACTACTCACAAAGCATATTCATGTTCATAATCAGAGGGGTAATAAATATCATTAAGGATCTGAACATATGATCTTTCACCGAATAAACCAACTAGCATCAACTACAAGGAGTAATCAACACTACTAGCAACCCACAGGTACCAATCTGAGGTTTTGAGACAAAGATTGAATACAAGAGATGAACTAGGGTTTGGAGAGGAGATGGTGCTAGTGAAGATGTTGATGCAGATTGACCCCCTCTCAATGAGAGGATCATTGGTGATGACGATGGCTTTGATTTCCCCCTCCCGAAGGGAAGTTTCCCCGGCAGAACAGCTCCGCCAGAGCCCTAGATTGCTTCTGGCCAGGTTCCGCCTTGAGACGGCGGCGCTTCATCCCGAAAGCTTCCTTGTGATTTTTTCCAGGTAAAAACCCTTCATATAGCAGAAGATGGACATCGGAGACCTGCCAAGGGACCCACAAGCCCTAGGGGCGCGCCCAGTGGGGTAGGGCGCGCCCCCAGGCTTGTGTCCATATGGTGGGTCCCCCTCTGGTATTTCTTTGCCCAATATTTTTTATATATTCCAAAATAATTCTCCGTAAATTTTTAGGACTTTTGGAGTTGTGTGGAATAGGTCTCTCTGATTTGCTCCTTTCCGGTCCAGAATTCCAGGTGCCGGCATTCTCCCTCTTTGTGTAAACCTTGTAAAATAAGAGAGAAAAGGCATAAGTATTGTTCCATAATGTGTAATAACAGCCCATAATACAATAAATATCAATATAAAAGCATGATGCAAAATGGACGTATCAACTCCCCCAAGCTTAGACCTCGATTGTCCTCAAGCGGAAATCGGAATCGATAATCATGTCCACATGTTTAGAGATAGAGATGTCGATAAAATAAAATATGGACATGAAGGCATCATGAACATATTTAGAACAACAACATATATTGTCATATAACTTCTTTTGCTAAAGCAAGAATTCGTTCACAAGGTAAAGTATGAAACAAGTGTTGGGGAATGTAGTAATAATTCAAAAATTTCCTATGTGTCACCAAGATTGATCTAGGAGATGCTAGCAACAAGTGAGAGGGAGTGCATATTCATACCCTTGAAGAACGCTAAGCGGAAGCGTTACAAGAACGCGGTTGATGGAGTCGTACTCGCGGTGATTCAAATCGCGGAAGATCCGATTCAAGCGCCGAACGGACGGCGCCTCCGCGTTCAACACACGTACAGCCCGGGGACGTCTCCTCCTTCTTGATCCAGCAAGGGGATATGAGAAGTTGAGGGAGAGCTCCAGCAGCACGACGGCGTGGTGGCGGTGGAGCTCGTGGTTCTCCGGCAGAGCTTCGCTAAGCACTACGGAGGAGGAGGAGTAGGAGGGGGGAGGGCTGCGCCAGGGGCAAGGGGTGCAGCTCCCATGCACCTCCCCACTATATATAGGGGTGGAGGGGCCTGGTTTCTTGCCCTCCAAGTCTATTGGGGCTTTGGCAAAGGTGGGAGGAAAGAAATCCCATCCTTTCCCTTCCCCACCGATTGTTATCCCCCCTTTTTAGGGATCTTGATCTTATCCCTTCGGGATATGATCTTATTCCTTCTAAGGGGGGATCTTGGTGCGCCTTGACCAGGGGTGTGGGGCCTTGCCCCCACTACCCACGTTCATGTGGGTCCCCCCATGCAGGTGGGCCCCACTCCGGAACCTTCCCGGTATAATACCGAAAAATCCCGAACATTTTCCGTTGGCCAAAATAGGACTTCCCATATATAAATCTTTACCTCCGGACCATTCCGGAACTCCTCGTGATGTCTGGGATCTCATCCGAGACTCCGAACAACTTTCAGTAACCACATACAATTTCCCATAACAACTCTAGCGTCACGGCACCTTAAGTGTGTAGACCCTACGGGTTCGGGAACCATGCAGACATGACCGAGACACCTCTCTGGCCAATAACCAATAGCGGGATCTGGATACCCATATTGGCTCCCGCATGTTCCATGAAGTCGGGGATTCAATCAATCCCGTATACAATTCCCTTTGTCCATCGGTATGTTACTTGCCCGAGATTCGATCATCGATATCCCTATACCTTGTTCAATCTTGTTACCGGCAAGTCTCTTTACTCGTTCCGTAACGCATGATCCCGTGGCTAACTCCTTAGTCACATTGAGCTCATTATGATGATGCATTACCCGACGGGCCCAGAGATACCTCTCCGTCATACAGAGTGACAAATCCCAGTCTTGATTCGTGCCAACCCAACAGACACTTTCGGAGATACCTGTAGTGCACCTTTATGGTCACCCAGTTACGTTGTGATGTTTGATACACCCAAAGCATTCCTACGGTATCCGGGAGTTGCACAATCTCATGGTCTAAGGAAGTGATACTTGACATTAGAAAAGCTCTAGCAAACGAACTACATGATCTTGTGCTATGCTTAGGATTGGGTCTTGTCCATCACATCATTCTCCTAATGATGTGATCCCGTTATCAACGACATCCAATGTCCATGGACAGGAAACCACAACCATCTATTGATCAACGAGCTAGTCAACTAGAGGCTCACTAGGGACATGCTGTGGTCTATGTATTCACACATGTATTACAGTTTCCGGTTAATACAATTATAGCATGAACAATAGACAATTATCATGAACAAGGAAATATAATAATAACCATTTTATTATTGCCTCTAGGGCATATTTCCAACAACAAGAACTTTATTCAAAACCAACAAACTATGATCTTGGTCATTGGAACTATTGCAATTTATCATAACGTCGGAAAGAGTCAATGTAAGAGCTTTCATATAGCAAGTTTCACATACTCAACTATCATTTAGTCTTCCATAATTGCTAACACTCACGCAATACTTATGAGATCAAAGTTTCAATCGGACACAGAGAAAGATAGGGGCTTATTATTTTGCATACCAACCTTTTACCTCAATGGTAACGTCAACAATAATAGTTTATGAATACCTACATCCGAGTGGACATATGATGACCCACAAGTATAGGGGATCAATCGTAGTCCTTTCGATAAGTAAGAGTGTCGAACACAACGAGGAGCAGAAGGAAATGACAAGCGGTTTTCAGCAAGGTAATGTCTGCAAGCACTGAAATTATAAGTAACAGATAGTTTTGTAGCAAGATAATTTGTAACGAGCAAGTAACGGTAATGGTAACAAAAGTGTAGCAAGGTAGCCCAATCCTTTTGAGGCAAAGGACAGGCCAAAATGGTCTCTTATGATAAGCAAAGTGTTCTTGAGGGTACACGGGAATTTCATCTAGTCACTTTCATCATGTTGGTTTGATTTGTGTTCACTACTTTGATAATTTGATATGTGGGTGGATCGGTGCTTAGGTGTTGTTCTTACTTGAACAAACCTCCTACTTATGATTAACCCCCTCGCAAGCATCCGCAACTATGAGAAAAGTATTAAGAATAAATTCTAACCATAGCATTAAACTTTTGGATCGCATCGGTCCCTTACGGAATAGCGCATAAACTAGGGTTTAAGCTTATGTCACTTTCGCAACCCATCATCTAATAACTACTCCACAATGCATTCCCTTAGGCCCAAATATGGTGAAGTGTCATGTAGTCGACGTTCACATGACACCACTAAGGGAATCACAACATACATATCATCAAAATATCGAACACATATCAAGTTCACATGATTACTTGCAACATGATTTCTCCCGTGGCCTCAAGAACAAAAGTAACTACTCACAAATAATAATCATGCTCAAGATCAGAGGGGTATTAAATAGCATAATGGATCTGAACATATAATCTTCCACCAAATAAACCATATAGTGATCAGCTACGAGAAGCAATCAACACTACTAGTCACCCACAAGTACCAATCTATAGTTCCGGTACACAGATTGAACACGGGAGATGAACTAGTGTTTGAGAGGAGATGGTGCTGTTGAAGATGTTGATGGAGATTCCCCTCCCCAAGATGGGAGAGTTGTTACTTTATTACTTCCTATTAATTGCAACAATGACCAAAACTATGTTTGTTAACTCCCAACAAATTTCATGCGACATACTCCTTATATGTGAAGTCATCACTTCCCATAAGATCATTATATAATCTTTTTTATTTATTTTATTCTTTATTTCTTTTACTCAAGATCATAGCAAGAAAGCAAAGCCCTCAACTCAAAACTAATCTTCATTATATAACTTTCAGACTCGATTATATAGAGGGAACACAAAGCAAAACTCAAAGCTAGATCATACTAAAACTTTATTCTACTAAACCGAGATATAACCAAAAGGATCGAACTAAGAAAAGCGATAAAGGTAAATATGTGATGGTGATACAATACCGGGGCACCTCCCCCAAGCTTGGTAGTTGCCAAGGGGAGTGCCCATACCCATGTACTTAGGTCTCTTTCTTCGGAGGTGGTGATGATGAGATTTCTGTCAGCTTCATTAGGCTACCCTTCAGGTCCTGCAATTCTCGAAGTACACGTTGTAGCATATTTGCATTCTTCTGAATTTCCTCTAAAAGATGCTTATTTTCGGGCCACCAAGAGCTTTTCCCTGCAACACTTTCACTTGGACGGGATATATCCCAATTGGAGGGTATATGTGTACGAGGAGTATTCTCCACTCCATAATTATGAACCAAATTGTGAAAGTTGTTCCGATGTAACCTGTGTAAGGGCCTCCTAGGGGGAAGCCCTTCTTGTAGCTCCTGGCCTCCATGGTTACTTGTAGTCCCTATTGCGTGATGGGGATTTGGAGTGGTGGAGTTGCCAGCCAGAGTGCCTCTCTCCGAAGCCGGAGGGTGGACCTCAAGCAAATCCCCTTGATCTTCTTCCATCGTGACTTCCTCGGCCTCCGCCCTCCTGAGTTCCATCTGCATCAACCAAGCATTGTCGTCCACATTGTTGGAGGAGGAGGAAGACATGATGCCTGGCCTTGAAAACTCTGGCAGAAAATAGCTCAAAACAAAAACAGGAGATATTGCCATGGTACGGTGGTCAAAACCTTCGAGAGATTATATAATGAATTTTTACCGACCAAAAGGAGTGTACTACAAGAAAACGGAGTCCAGAGGGCACATGAGGTGGCCAAAAGACTGGGAGGCTTGTCGCCTCCTCGTGCACCTTTTGGACTACTTTTTATTTTCCAAATTTTTTAAATATTCCAAACGGAGTAAAATTGCTTTTGGAAAAGTTTTGGGGTCGGTTTACTTACCGTATCACATACCTATTCCTTTTCGGAGTCTGGAACATTCTCGTAGATATCCCTTACGTACTCCTCTGGTGTTATGGTATTAATAATATTGGTTTCAACATTTATGGGAGTACCTGAGATATAATGTTTGATTCTTTGCCCGTTTACCACCTTCAGGTTATTGCCTTCGGCATTGTTGATTTTGATGGCACTGGAATGATAAACTTCCTCAATAATGTAAGGCCCATCCCATTTAGAGAGAAGCTTTCCTACAAAAAATCTTAAACGAGAATTGTATAGCAAGACATGGTCACCTACATTAAATTCACGCTTTTGTATCCTTTTATCATGCCATCTTGTAACTTTCTCTTTAAAAAATTTGGCATTTTCATAGGCTTGGGTTCTCCATTCATCAAGTGAGCTAATGTCAAATAGCCTCTTCTCACCGGCAAGTTTGAAATCATAGTTAAGTTCTTTAATTACCCAATAAGCTTTATGTTCTAGTTCAAGAGGTAAGTGACATGCTTTTCCATAAACCATTTTATAAGGAGACATACCCATAGGGTTTTTATAAGTAGTTCTATAAGCCCATAGTGCATCATCAAATTTCTTAGACCAATTCTTTCTGGATCTATTAACAGTGTTCTGCTAAAACAACTTTATTTCTCAGTTACTTAGTTCTACTTGACCACTAGACTGAGGGTGATATGGAGATGCAATTTTATGGTTAACATCATACTTAGCAAGCAATTTAAGGAAAGCACCATGAATAAACTGTGAACCACCATCAGTCATTAAATATCTAGGGACTCCAAGCCTCTGGAAAATAACTTCTTTAACCATTTTAATGGAGGTGTTATGATCAGCACTACTAGTTGGAATAGCTTCTACCCACTTAGTAACGTAATCAACAGCAACCAAAATATGTGTGTACCCATTGGAGGAAGGAAAAGGTCCCATGTAATCAAATCCCCAAACATCAAATGGTTCAATAACAAGTGAATAATTCATAGGCATTTCCTGATGTCTACTAATATTACCAATTCTTTGACATTCATCACAAGAATATACAAACTGATGAGCATCCTTAAAAAGAGTAGGCCAATAAAAACCAGATTGTAATACTTTGTGTGCAGTTCTATCACCAGCATGGTGCCCTCCGTAGGCATCGGAGTGACACTTGCGTAGGATCTGTTCCTGTTCATGCTCAGATACACAACATCTAATAACACCATCTACTCCTTCTTTATAAAGGTGTGGGTCATCCCAGAAGTAATGTCTTAAATCATAGAAAAACTTTTTCTTTTGTTGGTATGTGAAACTAGGTGGTATAAATTTAGCAACAATATAATTGGCATAATCAGCATACCATGAAGTACTACGAGAAGCATTTATGACAGCTAATTATTCATCAGGGAAGCTATCATCAATAGGTAGTGGGTCATCAAGAATATTTTCTAACCTAAACAAGTTGTCTGCTACGGGGTTCTCAGCTCCCTTTCTATCAATAATATGCAAATCAAATTCTTGCAAGAAGAGAACCCATCTAATAAGTCTAGGTTTAGCGTCTTTCTTTTCCATAAGATATTTAATAGCAGCATGACCGGTGTGAACAGTTACTTTGGAATCAACAATATAAGATCTGAACTTATCACAAGCAAAGACAACTGCTAAAAACTCCTTTTCAGTAGTAGCATAATTTAGTTGAGCACTGTCTAGAGTTTTACTAGCATAATGGATAACATTTAATTTCTTATCAACTCTTTGTCCTAGAACAGCACCAATAGCATAATCACTAGCATCACACATAATTTCAAAGGGTATAGGTTCCAATCAGGTGGTTGAACAATAGGTGTAGAAATTAAGGCTTTCTTAAGTATTTCAAATGCTTCTACACAATCATCATCAAAAACAAATGGAACATCCTTTTGCAAGAGATTAGTAAGAGGCCTAGAAATTTGAGAGAAGTCTTTAATAAACCTCCTATAGAAACCAGCATGGCCAAGGAAACTTCTTATACCATTGATACCTTTAGGACACAACATTTTTTCAATAGTATCAACTTTAGCTTTATCAACTTCAATACCTCTTTCAGAAATTTTATGCCCCAAGACAATACCTTCATTAACCATAAAGTGGCACTTCTCCCAGTTCAAGACAAGATTAGTTTCTTCACATCTCTGCAAAACTCGATCAAGGTTGCTTAAGCAATCAACAAAAGAAGTTCCATAAACGGAGAAATCATCCATGAAAACCTCAACAATATTTTCACAAAAGTCAGATAATATAGCAGTCATACATCTTTGAAAGGTAGCAGGTGCATTACATAAACCAAAAGGCATACGTCTATAAGCAAAGGTACCAAAAGGGCACGTAAAAGTAGTTTTTTCTAGATCCTCTTGTGACACAGGTATTTGGGAAAAACCAGAATAGCCATCTAGAAAGCCTAAGTGTGTATGCTTTGATAGTCTTTCTAGCATTTGATCAATAAAAGGTAGAGGATAATGATCTTTCCTAGTAGCTTTGTTTAACTTCCTAAAATTTATTACCATTCTATAACCTGTGACAATTCTTTGCAGAATCAATTCATTCTTATCATTAGGAACAACAGTAGTACCTCCCTGCTTAGGGACACAATGAACAGGACTTACCCATCTACTATCAGCAATAGGA
The DNA here is from genome assembly GCA_011799875.1 of Thinopyrum elongatum. NCBI lineage: Eukaryota > Viridiplantae > Streptophyta > Magnoliopsida > Poales > Poaceae > Thinopyrum > Thinopyrum elongatum. Next base: position 362,102,908 of record CM022297.1, on the reverse strand, counting down.
TAAATTATACCTACCTCTAGAAGCTTTAGTATTTCATTTCTTACCACATTTCGGTGAGACCGAAATAATTGCAACAAGCAATAGAGAGTTTGTCAAGCAAACTCGGTGGGACCGATTGCACATTTCGGTGAGACCGAAATAATTGCAACAGGCAACAGAGAGTTTGCAAGGCCATCTCGGTGAGACCGAGATCCGTATCAGTGTGACTGAATTGTCTAGGGTTTCTGGCTGTGGCTATGTCAACTGAACTCGATGGCGCCGGATAGATCAAATCGGTGGGGTCGAGTTTGACTTTGAGTTTTGGACATATTTGGAATGAGAGAGTGGCTGAGGGTTTTGGAGCAATATCACTAAGCACTTTGAGCAAGTAGATCATTAAGCAACACCTCATCCCCTTTTAATAGTATTGGCTTTCCTATGGACTCAATGTGATCTTGGATCACTAAAATAGAAATGAAGAGTCTTGACCTTTTGCCAATATGTGTCCTTAGCATTTTGAGGGGTCCACATCTCTAGTCCATGCCATGCCAATCATTGAACTTTCTGAAATATTTAACTTGAATGGATATTAGTTCAATGAGCTATATGTTGTTATGAATTACCAAAACCACCCGATGATTAGTTGCACTTTCAATCTACCCCTTTTTGGTAAGTGATGACAACATATAGATCAATGCTTCGACAAATGATAATATGAATGAAATACATCGTCGCTTTGAGAAGTATGTGATAAGCAAGAGCTCCCCCTAAATTTGTGCATTATTTAAAAATTTGCTTTTGAATGCAAATGCACAATCGATTAGGATCATGGGTCACTCTTCCATGTCACATACATCTTGGTGGAGCGCTCAAAATGATAAGAGTTAAATAACATGCACTCATCACCAAGGGTTAAAGTGTTTGATCATACACAAATTCATGGATATAATCAAGCAACCACATTAAGCATGGTATGATCAAACACATGATCATAAGTATCTCACGAGCATAACAAAAAATAGCATAGGAATTAAACAACCAAATGATCAAAGTAGCAAGAGAAGCAAATAAAACCAACACTCTCTCTCTCTCTCTCGAAGCCTAAGATCTATACACTTTCTCCCCCTTTGGCAACAAGTTACCAAAAAGTTTGAAAACATATAGTGCTATACGACACTCTAGGCACGATCGCCGGGAGCTCCTGAAGGGGTCTTCTGGCTTGTCACTCCGGTGTGCGTAGATGGCGTGGAGAGGAGGGCATCTGCAAATGCTTCTGAGGAAGTCTGTGGAGCTGGAGGGGTTGACACTGGAGGTACAACCGTGGCAGTTGCTGCAGGTGCTGAAGTAGTAGTCCTGGAGTCTATAACAACTGGCACTGCTGATGACCTTTGTGCCCTTGGCACTCTCTGAAAAGTATATGTAGTTGGTCTATTGTCGGTGTACTAAGTATTGTGCCATTAATACCCCGTACTTGTGCATGGGCAGTTGTAGCCATACTCGCGGCAAGGCTTGTCGGGGAACAGTTCGAGGTTGACTCAGACCACAAAAGAAATTCTCAAGTCAGAGATATGAGGATCAGCAGATGAGAAGAGCTGGAATCCGAAGGCCAGCTTCCCGGCAAGATCTTGCCGGGGTGGCCTGCGGAGACCGGCAAGATTCGGCGCTCGGCAAGATTCAGCGCCCGGCAAGATTTTGTTGCTGTGCCACCGCTTTGGCACAGCAACAAGCCCGACATTCTGGGTCCTTCTTTGGATGCGTGGCAACGCGCCAGTGGAGGAGAGCTTAAGCGGTGCTGATGGGATGGCCCCTTTTTCCATCCCCAAGAAAGTGAGGACACCTAAACGGACACCTCACGGTGCATTAAATGCGTTTGTCCTAATCCGTCAGGGGTTAGGTATGATACCCTGTAGCTACTTTACACCTCAATGTATGTACATTTTGCCACTGTGGAGCCCCCTTTGAGTATATAAAAGGAGGCCCAAGGCAACTGCTACGGGGGAGGAGAACTTCTGGCCCATTCTGTATGCGTAGCTGCTCTTTGAATGTACTGTTCATTGCGAGCGCTCCTGAAGGCTGGGCTCAAGAACATTAATAAGAACACAAAGCAGGAGTAGGGTTTTACGCTGATCTTCTGGCCCATTCTGCATGCGTAGCTGCTCTTTGAACATACTGTTCATCGCAAGCGCTCCTGGAGCCTGGGCTCAAGAACACTCATAATTAAAACAAGGCAGGAGTAGGGTTTTACGCTAATTAGCGGCCCGAACCTAGGTAAAATCACCCCACGTCGATCGTTGGTTCTGCTCTTTGCGCATACCTCTCTCCCTGCCGAATCATAAAGGGGTCCTTTGGGGTCCCATAGGTGTCGCACGCCGACATCTATCCTTCCTGTCCTCAGCATCTTCTTGGAGCTTCTCCACAATGGTCTGTATCTCAGTGACCTTCACATCTAGGTCATGAAATTTTGTCTCAATGATCCTCTCAAGACTTTCCTGATTTTGAGTCAGGGTGGCCAAGACCTTCTCAATTCTCACTGTAGCCTCAAGCAGATAACTGAGTTGATCTTGCTTGGTCTTGAGTAGCACTATGGAGGCATCTGGTGCACTTGCTGCCTTTGCTGCTTTTGCAGCCTTTGCTTTCTCTCTCTTCTCCTGGGCTTCTGCACAAGTAGGATGGGATGCATCCATGAAAACCTCGTTGTCCTCAAAATCTGGCCTCAAGGGAAGATGCTCTCAGTCAAGAAGATATGTCCCAGTTCCCATCTTGGAATTGATCAACATTTGAATGTGAGGGGCATATCCACAAGATCTCTTATGATCAGCAGCTGTTCTCTTCACAGTTTCCACAATCAGGCTCATCACCTTGAACTTCTGAGGAACATCAAACAAGTGAAGCAAGTTGATGGAGTGACCACGGATCATTCTATGATCTCCTGACTTGGGCAAAAGAGTATGCCTCAATATAGTGTTGATGGTGGTTAAACCAGCAAGCTGATAGTATATTGATCCAAACTTGTGAGTCTCCAAGGCTTCATTAGGAATTGGCTTGTATATATTAGCCATGGAGTCGTGATTCTTCCTAGGCTTAGCATATACATCAATGTCATTTTCTTCCTCCTCTGGGGCATTGACCAGCTTGGCCCATTCTGAGATAGTAGATTGATATCTTGTTCCCTCAGTCATCCATACAATCTTCCCATCAGGGTAGAAGTGAGCAGTGGAATAGAATTGCATGATCATCTCATCGTTCCACTTAGTCAACTTCTGACCAACAAACTTGTCAACACCATTCAATCTAAAGCTCTCATGCACACTTGGGAAGTAGTCTTCATTGTCATCAATGTGTTCCCAGTCAACCCATTTCATATCACAAACAATGGGCTTCTTGTCCAAAAGGTCAGTCTCATAGAAATCTTGTTTTTCCTTGGTGTGAAAGTGGTAGTCTACAGCAGTTCTTCTTCTGGTGGCATAGGAATCTGTCTGTCTCCAAAGTCTCAGACCTGCATCCTTTCTTAGCTTCATATTCTCTGCCACAGGATGATCATCACTATGATTTGGAATCTTTGGCTACAACTTTCTAAGCACTTGTGACTCTTATTCTTCTTGAGCTTCAGGCACTGGGGTCTTGTTCTTTTCAGCAGCAGGTATATTCCTTGTCGATCTCTTTGGTGCAGTTGTCTTGGGAGCTTGAGCTTGAGCTGAAGGCTTGGGGGCAGACTTGGGCTTAGATGGAGCAGCCCCAGTCCTTATGGCATCCCCCATAAACTTCTGAGTCTTTGCAGGGGGTGCAACAGGCTCTTCCTCCTCCTCTTATTCTTCAGAATCTCTCATCATAGAAGGTTTGCCAATGACTCTGGCAATGGTCTTTCTGACTCTCTCCTTCCTCTTCTTTCCACCTGCAGCCTCTTCCTCTCTTAGTTTAAGAGTGAATTCCATGGTTTTCTTGGGTTGAGGCTCTGGCCTTTGACATTGGAGCTCTCTTAGCAGGAGCCTTATTCTGCATTCCAGGCTTGGTTGCAGCTACAGCATACTCTTTCTTGAGCACCTTCTTCTTGGAGGTCACCTCCTCCTCAACAACAAAATCTTCATCCTCAGATTCAGATGTTCTCTTCTTCCTGGTCCTGGTAGCTGCCTTAGGCAAATTGCTGGGAGTGCTCCTACTCCCCTCATCATAGCTGCTAGAGGGACTAGTTCCCACACTGAGGTTGAGCTGCTCTTCAGACTTGTTCTGACTATCACTGCCCTTTGACATAGCTGAAACTGACCCTGTGAATAGTTGGGTATAGATAGAGTGGATGAGCATCACAAAGTGCAGCTTATTTGGCAAAATATTGAGTCAAAAACTTAACTTTAGTTTTCTACAGAAAGCATTTCGGAGCTACCGATTTGAAAAACTAGGTGACACCGAAGCACTAACAGAGTCTAAACACACAGTTTCGGTCAGACCGAAACGCAGTTTGGTGACTCCGAGATGCTAGGGTTTCATAGAGAAAGTGATTTCGGTCGCACCAATCAGTACACTTTGGCCAGACCGAGTTGTACTTGTGCAATGGCCAGGGCCAATCAGTGTGACCAAGATCCTCAGATCGGTCGGTCCGAGATGGGTTCGGCGGAAACCTAACCCTAAGTTTTTGCATCAAATCTATTCTAAGGAGTTCTTTTGGTGGATAGATCAATCTCATATGTGGGAAGAACATGGGCATTATACTTTGTGCAAGAGTTGGAGTTATGGAAAGCACACAGGGTCAAGTCCGTACCCTAACTTGGCGACGGACTTGCTATGGCGGCAACGGCGGTGAGGATTCTGTTGACGGCGGCGGAGACCAGCGGTAGGAGGTCACTGGCGATGACGGCGACGATCCGGAGACCAGGGGCGGCAGTGCTGGGGTGCGGGCTCGTGCGGTTGAAGTGATTTTCGACCGTACGGGTACGCATAGTATAAATAACCAGGCGCTGTCAGTGTGACCGAATGGAACTACTCGGTGGCACCGAGATGCAAAACTGCTAGCAGTTGCTGCAACTCGGTGTGACCGAATGGTTCTAATCGGTTGCACCGAGATTGAAAACCTAGATCAACTTAATGAGTTCGGTGAGACCGAGTACGAGAGAGTTGGTCTGACCGAAAGGCATTAAGAGGTTTTGGAAGTTAAGCTCTTGACGGACCGGTGGCTCCGAGTTCTCCTCACTTGGAGGGTCCAAATTCAACTTTGTTCAAACTTTGTGATGTAGCAAGAATAGAGTTTGAGACGAGAAAAAGCATAGATATCTAGAGGGAGTACTTAGGCGTTCTTGTCCATCCATTTGGCAAAAAGAAAAGAAATCAAACAATCAAAGCAACAAATGGATGTCCTTGAATGGAGAAAATTATGCAACCAACATGCTCACACAATAAGATGGCAAATAAAACATGTGGCAAAGCATGCACAAACATTCTAGCATCTATCAAGCAATTGGCAATGACTAGGTCATCTATATATGAGTATATTGACTTAGGAGTCAAATGAGAACATTTGATCATAGGTCATACTCATCGTTTAAGCACAAGTGGGGTTACCACTTTTACATAAAACATTGTTGTATTCACATCATTAGAGTTGCTTTAGCTCAATTCTTAGAGAAAAGCTCCCCCTAGATGTGATATCCCCCCTTAAAGGGATGAACTAACCTTGGGTTTTGTCGATGATGACTTCATGTAGGTGTTGAAGATGTGGATGCTCAATGTTGATGTAGATCATTTGGAGCAATCCATTGGAGTGAGTTGCACTTTCAATACCTACATGGGTTAGTCCCACAAGAAACACACAAGGATATCCATAGACATAGAGTGAAACACACATATGATGATGTCCACGAAAGCATTAGGTTACCTTCTCCCTTGTCTTACCAACAAGAGGGTTTGTGACTCCTTGAACTAGTGCAAGATATGGAAGTTGATTGCACTTGTCCTTGCCAAAATGAATATGAGTGATGTATGTTGGCGGAGTCACCCTCAAGAACTCTCTAGTTCTTCTTCTTTGGGATCCACATCAACTTGATGGGAATCTTTGGAGTTGTAGTCGTACTTGATGTAGTCTTGGGAACCCACTTGACCATGGTCTTAGGAGCTTCTTCAAATGAATCAATCTCTTCTTGAAGGTTGTCCGTTCCTTTTAGCTTGTGGTCTTGTGTTGGAAGATCATCTTGAGCTTGTGTTCCATTGAAAGAAGTGGGGTCATACTTTTATTGTTGAGGAACAAACTTTGTCTTGGGATATTGATCTTCTTCCCACTCAACTCCATTGGCATTGAACTTCCGTTCAAAACCAACACCTTGATTCTTCCGGTGTCTTCCTTGCTTGCGTACAATTTCCTCAAATTGCTTACTTCCGGCAAGGCTCTTGTAAACACCTTTCTCTATAATTCCCTTCAATAAACTATTTTCTTGCTCAAATGTAACTTGCCTAAGAGAATCATTGGTGGAATCAAGAGAACTACTAGAAGCAACAATGTTGGATTTAACATGATTATTGTTACTACTAGAAGAAGAATCTTTCTTGCTCTTGTTGCTAGATTTTACTTGTGGCATATAAGTAGACAAGAGTAAATGCTTGGCAATGTAAGAAGAACTCTTCTTTCAAAGATCATCATTGATTGCTTTTAGGAACCGATGCTCTTGCTCTAAATTTAGCTTCTCGAAGCGTAGCTTCTCATGAGTTCTTAGAAGCTCTCGATGATCCTCTAGAGTTGTTTCATGAGCTAACTTAAGAGTGTTTAGTTCTTTAGTTAGACGCTCAATCTCCTTCTTATCATTGTCATTCGTTTCATCTTGATTAGCATGATTAATAGCAATTTCATCATAGTTTTCATCACTAATGTTGTCAACAAGTAAATCATCATCACCTAGCAAATCATCTTCATCACTATTGAAATCAACATACTCGGGGTGTGATACCTTAGGGCCTTTAGCCATGAAGCATCTTCCAATTCCTTCATTTGGTGAGTCAAATATGTCGTAGGAGTTGGATGACACAAGTGCAAGACCGGCAACACCTTCATCTTGAGTATATTCGGAGTCGGAGTGATAACTTCTCTCGGAGTAGTTGTCGGAGTCAGAACCGGATACCCATTCACCAACGTGAGCTTGATGGCTTCGTCTTGTGTAGCTCTTTGATGACTTGTCCTTCCTTTCTGAATCCTTGCTTCTACGAGAGGGTCTTCGTTCATAATGATCATCCCTACTCCTTCTCTCTCTTGGTGGTGATTCATCTCTTTTACTTCTCCTCTTGGGTGAATCTTCTCTTTTCTTGTAGGGAGCCGTACACTCATTGGAGTAGTCTCCGGGTCTTCCACAATTGTAGCAATTGCAATCATGACTAGAAGATCTTTTGTCATTGTTGGACCTTGACTTGGAACTTCTCTCTTTGCTTCTATTCTTGTAGAATTTGTTGAAGTTCTTCACCATTAAGCTCAATTCTTCATTGAAGACTTGTTTCTCACTTGATGTTGTAGGAGCATCACATGAAGCTTTATAAGCACCACTAGACTTGTTGTGGAGCTCTTCCTTATCCTTGAGTGACATCTCATGAGCAACAATTCTACCAATGACTTCCGTTGGCTTGAGATCTTTGTAGTTGGGCATCATTTGGATCAAGGTGCACACGGTATCATATTTTCCATCCAAGGCTCTTAGGATCTTCTTGATGATGAATTTGTCGGTCATCTCTTCGCTTCCTAAGCCGGTAATCTCATTTGTGATGAGAGCAAGCCTAGAGTACATTTCAGCGATTCCTTCACCATCCTTCATTTTGAACTTGTCAAGTTGACTTTGAAGCACATCCAATTTGGATTCCTTGACGGACTCGGTACCTTCATGCATTTCAATCAAAGTATCCCAAATTTCCTTTGCATTCTCAAGGCGGCTAATTTTGTTGAATTCTTCGGGGCACAATCCATTGAAGAGAATATCGCAAGCTTGTGCATTGTATTGCAACATCTTCAATTCTCCCGCAGACGCTTCATGATCCGGTTCTATTCCATACTCAAAATATTCACCTTGCAAGCCAATTCGCATAATAGCCCAAATGGCAGGGTTTTAACCAAGAATATGCATTTTCATCTTATGCTTCCAACTAGCAAAATTAGTACCATCAAAGTAAGGACCTCTACGGTGGTAATTTCCCTCGCTAGACGCCATACTCTCCTAGGTTGTGAAACCAAGGCTATGATCACCCATGCTATGGAAATCAAGGCAAATGGAGACCAAAGCTCTGATACCACTTGTAGGATCGAAAGTAGGTCTAGAGGGGGGGTGATTAGACTACTTGACCAAATAAAAATCTAACCTTTTCCCAATTTTAATTTTTGGCAGATTTTAGCAACAAGTACAAATCAAGCAATAACCCACACATGCAATTCTAAGAGTGTAGCAGCAGAAAGTAAAACATTGCATATGAAGGTAAATGGAAGGGTTTGGAGAAGGCAAACGCAATGTAGACACGGAGATTTTTGGCGTGGTTCCGATAGGTGGTGCTATCGTACATCCACATTGATGGAGACATCCACCCACGAAGGGTAACGGGTGCGCGAGTCCACGGAGGGCTCCACCCACGAAGGGACCACGAAGAAGCAACCTTGTCTATCCCACCATGGCCATCGCCCACGAAGGAGTTACCTCACTCGGGTAGATCTTCACGAAGTAGGTGATCTCCTTGCCCTTACAAACTTCTTGGTTCAACTCCACAATATTGTCGGAGGCTCCCAAGCGACATCTAACCAATCTAAGAGACACCACTCTCCAAAAGGTAATAAATGGTGTGTTGATGATGAACTCTTTGCTCTTGTGCTTCAAATAATAGTCTCCCCAACACTCAACTCTCTCTCTCACACAGATTTGGCTATGGTGAAAAGATGATTTGATTGGAAAGCAACTTGGGGAAGGCTAGAGATCAAGATTCTAGTGGTAGGATTGGAATATCTTGGTCTCAACACATGAGTAGGTGGTTCTCTCTCAGAAAATGAGTAGTGGAAGTGTAGGCACGTTGTGATCGCTCTCTCTCCAATGGAGAAGGGGTGGAGGGGTATATATAGCCTCCACACAAAATCCAACTGTTACACACATTTGACCCAACTCGGTCAGACCGAATAGAAGAACTCGGTGAGACCGATTCAATTCAAGATGTGAACATTAGGAATCTCGGTGGGAACGACTGGAACAACTCGACTGATGTGCTAGGGCTAGGGTAAAATCTCATCTCGGTGAGACCGAATGCTTGAAGTCGGTGAGACCGATTTCAGCAAAGAGCAAACAGAGAGTTTGTCAAGCAAACTCAGTGGGACCGATTGCACATTTCGGTGAGACCGAAATAATTGCAACAGGCAACAGAGAGTTTTCAAGGCCATCTCGATGAGACCGAGATCCGTATCAGTGTGACCGAATTGTCTAGGGTTTCTGGCAGTGGCTATGTCAACTGAACTCGGTGGCGCCGGATAGATCAAATCGGTGGGGCCGAGTTTGGCTTTGAGTTTTGGACATATTTGGAATGAGAGAGTGGCTGAGGGTTTTGGAGCAATATCACTAAGCACTTTGAGCAAGTAGACTATTAAGCAACACCTCATCCCCTTTTAATAGTATTGGCTTTCCTATGTACTCAATGTGATCTTGGATCACTAAAATAGAAATGAAGAGTCTTGAGCTTTTGCCAATATGTGTCCTTAGCATTTTGAGGGGTCACCATCTCTAGTCCATGCCATGCCAATCATTGAACTTTCTGAAATATTTAACTTGAATGGATATTAGTTCAATGAGCTATATGTTGTTATGAATTACCAAAACCACCCGGGGATTAGTTGCACTTTCAATATTAAAAAATAATTCTCTGCAAATTTTCAGGACTTTTGGAGTTGTGAAGAATAGGTCTCTCAGATTTGCTGCTTTCTGGTCCAGAATTCCAGCTCTGGGCATTCTCCCTCTTTGTGTAAACCTTGTAAAATAAGAGAGAAAAGGAATAAGTATTGTACCATAATGTGTAATAACAGCCCATAATACAATAAATATCAATATAAAAGCATGATGCAAAATGGACGTATCACGCGCCCTACCCCCCTGGGCATGCCTCCCAGGCTTGTGGCCACCTCGTGTGCCCTCCAGACTCTGTTTTCTCCCAGAATAATTTATTTGCACGGTAAAAATTCATTATATAATTTCCCGAAGGTTTTGACCACCGTATCACGGCAATATCCCCTGTTTTCGTTTTGAGCTGTTTTCTGCCAGAGTTTTTCAAGGCCAGGCATCATGTCTTCCTCCTCCTCCAATAATGTGGACGACGATGCTTGGTTGATGCAGATGAAACTTAGGAGGGAGGATGCCGAGGAAGTCACGATGGAGGAAGATGAAAGGGAATCGCTTGAGGTCCACCCTCCGGCTTCGGAAAGGGGCACTCTGCCTGGCATCTCCACTATTCCAAATCCCATCAAGTGGTGGGGACTACAAGCAATCATGAAGCTCAAGAGATACAAGGAGGACTTCCCCCTAGGAGGCCCTTACACAGGTTACATCGGAACAACCTTCACAATTTGGTTCATAATTATGGAGTGGAGAATACCCCTCGTACACATATACCCTCCAATTGGCATATATCCCGTCCAAGTGAAAGTAATGTAGGGAAAGGTTCTTGGTGGCCTGAAAATAAGCATCTTTTGGAGGAAATTTAGAAAAATGCAAATACACTCCAACATGTGCTCCAAGAACTGCAGGGTCTGAAGGGTATCTTATTGAAACTGACAGACACCACATCATCAACTCCATCATCACCACCTCCGAAGAAGGAAACTTGAGTACATGGGTATGGGCACTCCCCTTGGCTTATACCAAGCTTGGGGGAGGTGCCCCGGTATCGTATCACCATCACATCTTTACTTTTATCATTTACCTTAGTTTGATCCTGTTGGTTATATCGTTATCTAGTAGAATAAAAGTTTTAGTATGATCTAGTCTTTGAGTTTTGTTTTGTGTTCCATCTATGTAATCGAGTATGAGAGTTATATAATAAAGAGTAGTCTTGAGTTGAGGGCTTTGATTTCTTGCTTTGATCATGAAAAAGAAAGAGAATAAAAGAAATAAAAAGATTATATATAATCTTATGGGGAGTGATGACTTCACATATAAGAAGTATGCCACATGAAATTTGTTGACAGCTGACAAACATAGTTTTGGTCATTGTTGCAATTAATAGGAAGTAATAAAGAAAGAGAGGTCTCACATATAAATACACTATCTTGGACATCCTTTATGATTGTGATCACTCATTAATATTATATGCTAATAAGTTGATGTTGGACAAGGAATACAACATAATGGGTTACGTTTTCTTATATCTGTATAGAAGTTATATTGTCATGGATCCTCCAACATGTTGAGCTTGCTTCTCATCCCATGCTAACCAAATCTTTTGCACCAAGTAGAGATACTACTTGTGCTTCCAAAACCCTTAAACCAGTTTTGCCATGAGAGTCCACTATATATACCTATGGATTGAGTAAGATCCTTCAAGTAAGTTGTCATCGGTGCAAGCAATAAAAAATGCTCTTAAAATATGTATGATCTTTTAGTGTGAGGAAAATAAGCTTTATACGAACTTGTGATATGGAAGAAATAAAAGCGACGGACTGCATAATAAAGTTCTTTATCTCAAGCAGCAATATAAAGTGATGTTCTTTTGCATTAAGATTTTATGCATCCAACCATAAAAGCGCATGACAACCTCTGCTTCTCTCTGCGAAGGGCCTATCTTTTATTTTACCTTCTGTTAGGGCATTTCCCATATTTTTGTTTTGGGTGATGATGACAACTCTCCTTGTGATCTAATCGTGTGCCAAGTTCTTCAGGTACTCTATGCTTAGGTACAAGTCGGTTAGACATTCCCTCTGGACGGAAAAGATCGAAGACGATGTTTTCTACGTGTTTATCTCTTTGGTCGTAGGAAACCCGTACTATTAAGAGGGAATCCACATCGAAAGGTAGTGGGTGAATCAATGCACGTACACACTTCTCTCCACCCATGTTTCCCTTTCGTTCTATGTAATGAGAGAGGTCCCTTTGTTCCATTTTGTTACAGTGCTTTCTCCTCATAAGCAGTTGTACCTCCCTCGAGGGCGGTTGTACTGCTAGCCCTGTTATACCGGCTCAACCACTACCCCAGGTGTTGGGGATGTAACTACTGGGTATGACCCGCCCAAGAGGGGCCGGGTCATGCCACTGGCGGCTTAAAAATGAAGAGGCCCGATAAGGTCCAAGAAGATATGAAGATGGCGGTTCATAGAGCAAGCCAATTGAAGGCCCAAGACCCGGAGACGACTTGAGGCCCACGGGTGTGAGCTGCTATATGTTTAAACTTGTCTTTCAAGGCAAGCTTAGTTAGAAACCGAGCCGGTCACGTTTGTGTGAGCCGGCAAGGACTCTGTAAGCCGCCGGACGTTAGCCTGTATATAAAGGGGTGACCCGGCGGTGGGTTAACTCAAGTAACAATCAATCGAGAACTAGGTCAAGCGTATTCGCTCCCTGGTAATCGAAACACAAGCAATACAACCTAAAGCAGGAGTAGGCTTTTACCTCATTGAGAGGAGCCGAACCTGGGTAAACTCTCTATGTCCTTTGTCCCATTTAACCCCTTCAAGCTAACCTAGTTGCGATGGCTCCGCACCTAAGTCCTTTTGCTAGGGCATCTGCCGTGTTAAGTCCACGACAGTTGGCGCCCATCGTGGGGCCAGCGCACGGTGGTTTTGAGTTCTTGAAGGGCAACTTCTCAGGGATCAAGGGATATGCTGTGGAACGGATGACCAAGAGTCGTCGCGGCAAGATCTACATCGACGACGCAGGCTGGGGTCCCGAGGCCGATTCAATCGAATATGGGTACCAGGTCCCCTTCGGCGGAATCCACGTCTTCATCGGCAAGATCAGCGAGTCGGAGCCTGAGCCAGTCACCTGCACCGACATCATCGAGACAGCTCGGCGCGCGCGACCCGCCAAGATTCAAGCCGCTGTGAAGCACACTTTTGTTGGGTTTGTTCATGGAGCGGATCTTGAGGACGGATCTGCATTTGGCGGAGAGACGGTCATCTACTCTGATGATGAGTCCTCAACCGGTGAGACCAATTCAATGTATCAACTGCAAGACGGCGGGCTTGGGGGCTGTTCTGATGACGACAGTATTCCGGACCCCTATGAGCCGCCGAACAGAGTCACGATCTTCATGGCCGGCACACAACCGGTGCTAAATTCATCAACTGCGGCAGCTATGGCTTTTGGTTCAACGGCTGAGGCGACGGCCGGCGCGAGCGGTTCTGTGCGCCCGCCGGCTCAAGTTTTGTCCGAGCTCTTAGACTCCTTGGCAACTTTGTTAGAGGCAGAGGTGACTCCGACGACTCAAGCCCAGCATAAGGTGGATGTGGCAAAACTGCGAGATGAGATAGCTCAAGCCAAAATTGAGCTTACTGCTGAGAATGCTAGGATGGCGACAGAACGAGCCGCCCTGGACGCTGAGTCGCAACGGATTCAAGCAGAAAATTTCCGGTTAACCTTGGACCAGAATGCATCCAACGCCGTTCTACGAAGGAGGCATCAGAGCCGTTTACCTTTGGAGTACGATGCAAGGAATCTTTTTAATACCCCTGGGGCAGGACCAAGTAACCCGCCTGAGGTGACCCGGGCTGTTGAAGCACCCGCGGCTGGGGTGACGGCTCAACCACATGTTGCGGATCCACCCCGCTTGAATTTAACCCCGCCTCAGCAAGTGCCTACACCGCCGGGTCATTTTTCTAATCCTCTGGATAATATGCTTGCTGCGACGTCACGGCTGGCGGCTCTTCCAGTGCAAGGTGACTCTCCCGCGGCGGTTGAAGCCTGGAAGGCTGTGGAGCTTCTTCAGACAGCGGTGGCTCAGCAGGCGGCTTATTCATACAGCCGCGATCGGATTCATTCGACTCCACGCCACAGTCGGAGTTACAGCCGACGTATTGAGTCGCCGGCGGTTTCGAGCAGTGAACGGCACCGTGACCAACCCCGTGGACATGACCAGCCACGTGCTAATATTGAGGCTCAAGCTTTGGTGGATCAGGCCAGGGCACGTCGGGAGGCGGAGGTGGCGGCTCAGCTGGTGGCTCATCAGCAGCCTCAGCATAACCCGTCGGTGTCTATAGAAGCTGGGATGACTTCTAGGACCGTGGGCATGCCGTGTTTGGTGCCGGCTTTGCGTAATGAGTGCCTGCCCAAGAATTTTAAGGGCCCTTGCAAGGTGCCCAATTACACAGCTGATCAACCTCCGGAGGCATGCATGAGAACTATGAGATGGCCATGGAGATGTTAGACGTCAACGACGCTATGTGCGCTAAGTATTTCACCATGATGTTGGATGGGCCGGCTCGTACCTGGTTGAAAGGATTACCTGCCAACTCCATTAGTTCATGGGCACAGTTGAAAGCACGCTTTATTCAGAATTTCAGAGATACATGTAAGCAACCCATGTCGATCATCGACCTTGACGCCTGTGTCCAGCTTGAGGATGAGTCAACCAATCACTGGGTCCATCGGGTCTCGGCTGTTATTCACTCATCAGATAGCATCAACGCCGGTTCAGCCGTCCTGATTTTGGAGAAAAATTGCCGTTTCCTTCCCCTCAAACAGAAGCTAGGGCGACTTAAGCGCCACTGTAATGATATGGGAGAGCTCATGGCGGCTCTCACCAAATATGCCGACTCAGATAGTACTAAAGACCCAGCATCTGATGAAGAGAAGGCTGGCAAGGGGAAGAAGGGCGGCAATGGAAAGGGACAGCAGCACAATACGGCGGGTCAAGGTAACAACGGTAAGCGCAAGCAAACCGATGGTGGTTCAGACTTTGTGGCTAACACCAGCACGTAGAATAGCAATCAGCGCCGTAAGGGGAAATCAGCAGTGCTCCGGTTTGGCAGGCCAAAGTTTAACCTGGAGGCGATAATGAATCAACCTTGTCCGAAGCATGGTTTTCAGGATAAGCCGGCCACTCATTTGTGGAAAGATTGCTTCATCATGAGGGATTATAGAAATTCCAGTTTTTATCAGAACCATCATGGCCCAAATGGCGGGTCAGGATCCGGCTCTCACGGGCCCGGCTTTGGAGGTGGCGGTTCAAACTTTGGTTTTCAAGGCCAAGGTAATCAAGGCGGTGTTAATCAGCAGCCCGGTCAGGGTAATCAGCAGCAGTAGTCTGGTTATCAGAGTAATCCAAAGCAGTTGAATAGTGGCCAATATCATGTTTTTACCACGAATTTGTGCAAGTGAGATCAGAAGGTTCATAAACGCGTGGTGAGCACGGTCGAGACGGCAGTCCCTCGATACTTGCGATGGTTAGAACAGCTAATTGTATGGAGCCGTGAGGATCACCCGCTCCGGGTCGACAACCCGGGTCAGCTGGCTTTGGTGGTGGCTCCTCAGGTTGGAGGATACAAGTTCACAAAGGTACTTATGGATGGAGGCAGCAATATCAATATCCTGTACTATGATACTTTTCGCCGTATGAATTTAACTGACAAAGATCTTAAGCCGTCTTCTACTGTTTTTCATGGGGTGGTGCATGGTAAGTCAACATATCCAGTGGGTAAGATAGCTTTGGAAGTGGCTTTTGGTGATGAGCAGGATTATAGAGCTGAAACATTGACTTTTGAGGTGGTCAAGATCAAGAGCCCTTATCACGCCCTGTTTGGACGGCCGGCTTATGCCAAGTTTATGGCACGGCCTTGTTATGTTTATCTGCAGCTTAAAATGCCGGGTCGTAAGGGTACCATTATGGTGCATGGTGACAGGAAGATAGCTTTGGAGTGTGAAGAGGGCGATGTTGCCTACGCTGAGTCTGTTTGTGCAATAGAAGAGTTGATGTTTTACAAAGATAATGTTGACCCGGCGGATATGACCCCTTTGAAGAAGCCGACCACAGAGCAAGACCCCTTGTTGAAGTTTAAGTCGGTAGATGACACCAAGCAGGTCGATTTTGTCCCTGGTGATTCATCCCAACAGTTCATTATCAGTGCCAACCTGGATCTGAAATAGGAAAGCGCGCTCATCGAGTTCATCCGTGAGAACCGGGACATCTTTGCATGGAAGCCTTCAGACATGCCAGGTGTACCGAGGGAACTCGCTGAGCACACTCTCAATATTGATCCAAAGTTTAAACCGGTCAAGCAATTTCTTCGTCGTTTTAATGAAGAGAGGCGCAAGGCCATTGGTGAAGAGGTGGCCCGGCTCTTGGCGGCTGGGTTTATTGTTGAAGTTTTTCATCCTGAATGGTTGGCTAACCCGGTTCTGGTGCTTAAGAAAAACGGCACTTGGCGTATGTGTGTGGATTACACAGACCTTAACAAGGCCTGTCCGGCTGATCCTTTTGCTCTCCCTCATATTGATCAGATCATTGATGCTACGGCGGGTTGTGAGCGTTTGAGTTTTTTAGATGCTTATTCTGGTTATCATCAGGTCAAGATGGCAGTTAAGGACAAGGAGAAGACATCTTTTTTCACTCCTTTTGGAGCCTTCTGCTACTTGTCTATGCCTTTTGGGCTTAAGAGTGCCCAGGCGACTTATCAGCGTTGTGTTCAGAATTGCCTCCACAGCCAGATTGGATGCAATGTTCATGCTTATGTGGATGATATTGTTGTGAAGTCCAGGAAGAAGGAGACCTTGTTAGATGATTTGAAGAAGACCTTTGACAGCCTCCGGGTCTACAAGATGATGCTTAACCCGGCCAAGTGTGTCTTTGGCGTGCTCGCAGGCAAGCTCTTGGGTTTTTTGGTCTCTGGGAGAGGCATTGAAGATAACCCGGAGAAAATCAAGGCTATCACTTCTTTGGCTAAGCCGGCATGTATTAACGACGTCCAGCGTTTGGCGGGTCGTATCGCGGCTTTAAGCCAGTTTATAAGTCGCCTGGGAGAAAAGGCTATTCCCCTCTACCAGATGATGAAGAAAACAAATCGCTTTGTTTGGAGTGATGCTGATGATCAGGCGTTCGAGGCGCTTAAAAAACAGTTGGCTGAGCCGCCGGTTCTTTCACCTCCTATTGACAAGGAGCCCTTGTTGTTATATGTGGCTGCTAACAGCAGAGCCGTCAGCATAGCGGTTGTTGTGGAAAGGAAGGAATTAGGCAAGGAATATCCGGTTCAAAGGCCGGTTTACTATGTCAGTGAGGTATTAATTGAATCTAAGCAAAGATACCCACATTGGCAGAAGCTAGTGTATGGAGTGTTCATGGCCAGTCGCAAGTTGAAGCATTATTTCCAAGGTTACCCTATTACTGTGGTCAGTTCTGCTCCTTTAGGGGATATTATTCAAAACAGAGAAGCTACAGGCCGGGTGGCCAAGTGGGCCATTGAGCTGGGACCTCATGGTTTGAAGTATATGCCTCGGACAACCATCAAGTCTCAGGCACTTGTGGATTTCATCAATGACTGGACGGAGTTGCAGATGCCTCAGGAGAAGCCTGATAACACATATTGGACTATTCATCTTGATGGATCCAGACAGTTGGAAGGCTCGGGGGCTGGAGTTATTTTGACTTCCCCATGAGGTGATAAGTTTTGCTATGTCTTAAGGTTGATGTTCCCTTGTACTAACAATGCAGCTGAATATGAGGCCTTGCTCCATGGTCTTCGGATGGCCAAAGAGATGAATCTAAGCCGGGTCAGGTGTTTTGGTGACTTGGATCTGGTGGCTCAGCAAGTTTCAGGAACTTGGGATTCTGAAGACCCGCTCATGGCGGCTTACCGCCGGGCGGTTGATGCTATTGCTGGGAATTTCAAAGGTTATCAATTGGAACATGTTGATCGCAGGAAAAATGAGGCGGATGATGCTTTGAGCCGGCTGGCGTCTCAACGTAAGCCGGTACCACCTAATGTTTTTCTTGATATTCTGAACAATCCTTCAGTTAAACTGCCTATGGAAGAGGATTTTGCTATCCCTAACCCGGAGGCACAGCTGGTGGCGGCTCTTCATGCTATTCCTGATTGGACAGCTCCGTATTTGGCTTATATGACCCGGGGTGAATTACCTGAGGATGAAACTTTGGCCAGGCAAATAACCCGGCGGTCTAAGTCAATGACCATTGTCAATGGCGAGTTACACCGATGCAGTGTCACAGGGGTGTTTCAGCGATGTATCTCTCCTGAAGAGGGCCGTGAAGTTCTAAGAGAGACTCATGAAGGAGACTGTGGCCATCATGCCGGTTCTAAGTCTCTTGTAGCTAAGGCTTTTCGTCATGGGTTTTATTGGCTGACGGCTCATGCTGATGCAGAGGATCTGGTTAGCAAGTGTGACGGTTGTCAGAAATTTTCCAGACAAGCTCATGTGCCGGCTCAAGAATTGAGGATGATTCCAATCACTTGGCCATTTGCGGTCTGGGGGCTGGATATGGTTGGGCCTTTTAAGAGATCCAAGGACAAAAAGACCCACCTGTTGGTGGCGGTTGACAAATTCACAAAATGGGTTGAGGCAGAGCCGGTCGGCAAGTGTGATGCGGCAACGGCGGTTCAATTCCTTAAAAAGGTGATTTTCCGTTTTGGCTACCCTCATAGCATCATAACTGATAAAGGTACTAATCTGTCCAAAGGTGCTATGAAAGAATTTTGTCAACGAGAACATATCCGTCTTGACGTATCATCAGTGGCTCACCCCCAGTCCAATGGTCAAGCCGAAAGGGCCAATCAAGAAATCTTGAGAGGCATAAAGCCCCGGCTTATGGTCACTTTGCAGAGGACACCGGGTTGTTGGGTTGAGGAATTACCCTCAGTACTTTGGAGTATCAATACTACACCCAACATATCCATGGGTTATACGCCTTTCTTCATGGTGTACGGAGCAGAGGCGGTTCTTCCCAGTGACATCCATCACGATTCGCCCCGTGTGGCGGCTTATGTTGAAGCTGATAATGAAAAAGCACGCCAGGATGATCTTGATCTCCTGGATGAGGAGCGTGACCTTGCGGCGGCTTGTTCGGCGATTTACCAGCAAGATTTGCGTCGTTATCATAGCCGTCGGGTTAAAACCCGGACCTTTCAAGAAGGTGATTTGGTGCTCCGGCTCATCCAGGATCAAACAGATATGCACAAGTTATCCCCACCTTGGGAAGGGCCTTTTGTGGCCAGTAAGAATTTGAACAACGGGTCATACTACCTCATTGATATTCGAGAGCACAAGGACTCACGCACATATGAGGAGGAGACCCGCCGGCCTTGGAACATTGCTCATCTTCGACCTTATTACACTTGAGCTACTGGCTCTTGTGTTGTACATATTTTCATCCATGTATATATTATGATCAAGTATAATAAAGCCGGCATCCCTGATAATTCAGGGCCTCTGTCATTTCATTTCTGAGTATCTGAGTCTTTATTGTCAGTTCATAAGATCACTTGGGGGCTTCCTGCTCACTAAGCATAGCTATGACTACCCTATTGATCCGGCTTATGCGCCTTGTTGCAAATCACTTGGGGGCTTATTGCCCAAGTTAAAAGGTTACCAAGGAGAACTTGCTACAATGAGTAGTTCAAACATAGGTATCCTGCCTTGAGGGCTCATTATAGGTCACTTGGGGGCTTCCTGTTCAATGAACATAGCTATTCTTACCCTCTTGATTGGCTTGGATGCCAGGTGTGAAACACCAAATTTCGGGTTATCCTGCCTATGTGTCTGCCACTCCGCCCAGGTTATCTGGAATGACCCTCCGTACTCTTGACAGTCAATCTTATAAAGACCCTGAACTTGTCAAAGTTAAAACGGCGGTTGGTCATGTGAGGCCAGGCTTACAGGTTTGAATGAAGGATTAACTCAGTGGCTGTGCGGCCCATGAACAGTACTTGATATTGAGGCTTGGCAGCCTATGAAAGCCTTGCTTTTTTCTGATTTGTTATTTTCTTTGAACATTGTTTGGGTTCATATCCTTGTACCATATTGATATATGATTTAAAACGATTCAGGCCATGTAGCCTTAATCCTTATGACTCATATTTGAGCATATTTGGGGTTTTGATAACCCGGTCTGGCTTTGGACGATAATTCGCAAGTATATTTTGATTGTGCACTTGGAGTTATGCGCTCTAAGTTTTGGGCTGTTACCCTTACTGCATATGGCGCTGTAAGCCAGCGGTATGAACCAATTTCATAGGTATGTGTTTATTTGTTATATGAATATGCGAGGTTTGATAACCCGCCCTGATTATGGACTATACAGTCACCAGCAAATTATATGGGACATCATGACCCGCCCTGGGATAAACCGCCAGGGCACATGTTATCTGCTTGTGTGCAGGGAATATGATAATATGACCTACATGATTGATAATATTATGAGCATGAACATCAAATCTTCCAATATCAAGATCGGCGGTTTAAAGTATTATGCAGATAAACATGCACGATGGCATGGCAGATCACTATTTTACACTAACCTATTACAAGGCTTTCTGCGGCCCAGTTGATGGAAAGTTTTTCAGAACAAAATACGCTGGGTTACAATCTGAAAACCGCCTTGTGGTTTAGTTGCCCTGATCTTGGCGAGTTGAAGCTTCTGGGTCATCCAGCGCCGGTTCTTCTTCTTCCTCCACGGGCTAGAAATCAGGCAAAGTCCAATTGATGCCAGTTACGGCTTTGAATACAGCTTCATCATCTATGAGCGCGAATGGATCAATATCAGGAGCAAAAGTGTGCTTATATGTTGGTGGAATAAGGTCCATAACTTCATAAACCGGCGCCTTTACTTTTGCGTTTTCTACGGTATAAGCCGTCCGATACCTGGATAGATCGGTCTCCTCAGCCAGTTTGCTTGCCAAAGGACGCATTTCCCTTACACATTTGGTAAAGTCATCTGCATTAAAGGGGGACCCATCTTCTTTTAAGCTTGGACAACCAATGGCCAACTCCTCCGGGTCTAGCTCAGCCTGCCACGCCTTGGCCCGGCTCAGGGCGGTGATGGCACCAGCTCTGGCAGCTGACCGCTTTATTTCCTCCACCCTTTGGGGTACGACTGACAGCTTGTCCAGTGTTTCTTTAATAAGTGAAGGAGGTTGTTTAGTATGGTAGATGGCGGCTATAGCCTGTTGAGCGCCGGTGTATAACTGCTCCACAAGGGTGTATGCAGCTTTCAGCTTCACGCACATATCTTGACCTAGGTTGGAATTTCTGGGGCCTGCATCAGCAAAGATATTGATAAGCCGGCCGGTGGTTGTTTTACATTGGTGGTGAAAGATTAAAGTACAAGATTACTTACCAAAGATGGCAGATGTCATACTATTAATTTAGTGCTTTAAGCCGGATAACTCTTCAGTCACTGGCTTAAGCGCGGCCTCGGTGTCTTCAGCTCTTTTTAATAGAGCCGCCTTCTCAATTTCCCAGCCGGTTCTCTCAACACTGAAATCCTTTTTCAACTTCTCAATGTCTTCCAAAGCGTTTTTCAGTTCTGATTTGGCCTTGGAAGTTTCAGATTGCTGTGTTTGGATGTTCTGCCGCAGATCCACTACTTGGGATTCTTTCATATTTAATTCAGCCTGCAAGATAAGGAGATTCAGCAGCAGTATGTGGTTATGATAATCATCTTATTTAAAGTCCCAAGTATAATACAAGTATTTTACTTGGCACTTGGGGGCTAATGTACATTGCTCTTTTTGAAGACAAATTTTTAATGACCCGGCTAAGTTTCTTCAACTACAGCCGGCTCATGGGGGCTACATATTTGGATTTGTTCATAAATATGGTGGTAAGTCCCGGCATAGCTAGGCAGCTTAAGCCGGCCCTTGGGGGCTACGTATGCGGATTTTAGCACTACAATTTGAAGTCCCGGCTTAACCTTCCTGTTTATGCCGGCCCTTGGGGACTACTTGTTTTGATTCAGCAGTTACATAATGCTATGGCATAGTTGCAAGATCAAAGAGGTTATCTAAGTCTATAGCATATTCAATTCTTTCATATTCAGTAGACTTGGCGGCTGACAGATATATACTTATATGAGAAGGTTTTGCTAGTGCTTACCTCAAAGCGCTCCTTCATGAGGTTAACCAAGCCGGCTTCAAAATCACGGCTGGTGTGAAGGCGGTTTAGATAACCCGCATGAATCTCGTGAGCATTGAACTGGGCATAACTCTCCAAATGCAGTTTCCACTTGCCCTTGTGAGCAGCTGAGAATTCTTCTTTGGCGCTGTGCTGTATAAGCCGTCCCAGTAACTACTACATCTTCAGCTTCTTGAGCCGGCTGAGCGGGACTGGGCGGCTTAGCATGAGCCGGGTTAACATCCATCGAGTCCACAGTGACATGGTGCTCTTCTGGCGGCAGATCATCAATGGCTGCATCAGAGGTTTGATGCAAAGATTCATATATTGTCTGCTTCTCCGGGTCAGCAGCTTTGGGATCTTTAGCCGGTTTATTCACTTTTAGCTTCTTGCTGGGCTTGGCTATAGCACTGAAAATAAAACACATGACGGGGTTAGTATATCAATTGAGTAAGTGTTAAAGCAAATAAGCTTAATGTTCTCACCCGGGTACGGTTTTGAAAAGAGGAATCTGAGTTCCAGTTGAGTTGCCGGAGGAAGAGTGAGGAGTTCCCTGATAATTTGAGTCGGACGAATTAAGTGGTTGGCGAATAAGACCCGCTTTGGGTAAAAAAAGATTCGGTTCCGAGGCACCTCTTTTTGACATTTTCGAGGAGCTGGTGTATTGGGTAAACCGGAGAAAAATTCTCCACCTCCACTGTTCCGGGTTATGCGGCGAGCTTCATGCTGCTGTTTCTTCAAAATAAAGTTGGGATCCAAGTAAGCTAAAGGATGAGAAAATCTTACTTTCCGGCTCACTTTCCGAGTTCTCTGTCTTGATAAAGGCTCTGAGTCGGAGGAAATGATAGTTACCTCTTCAACGTCCGCCTGACTTCCTTCCGCGTCATCCTGAGAATTTTCAGCGTCAATGAGGTGTATAAAGAAAGAGCCAAGGGAGTCAAGTTTTACCTCCGACTCATCGTCATTCAAAGCAAATAGCTCGGACGTGTTCGTTTTCTTCTTGGCGGGCTTTTTGGGAGCCTTATTTTTGTCCTGGTCTTCTTGGCCGGTTTATCCTGAAGCTTCTTGCTCCAGAAGGGGGAATCAGCCTGCAGAAGTTTAAATAATAATGAGAAGGAAGATTGACAAATAATGATGTAGTGAAAGTTGTTTGAAAATACTTACAGCTGGTGGCTTGTTGAGGGTGCAGAAGGGGTTTAGCCCCACTTTGCTACAAGTCTCTAAGCTCTCGTTGAGCAGAGTCTTGGTCATATCGTTGATTTGTTTATCTTCTAGACGGATTGAAGAGTAACGCAGCGGATCTTTGACATCGCCGGTATACTCACACATTAAGCCGGATCGGCGGCTTAAAGGCAAGATCCTCCATGCGACCCAGCAATGAACCAGATCGACTCCAGTCACACCATTGGCCATCAAGGCTCTGATCTTTGAAAATATGGGCATGTATTTGGCCCGTTCTTCTGTGATGATCCATTCTGGGAGAGGATGTCTGTTACTAAGCCGGCTTTCACGGTAGCCTGGTAGAGGATTTTCGCCTTCTGGAGAGGTGTCTTTGCAATAGAACCAAGTCTGGTTCCAGTCCTTAGGATGGCTGGGAGGTGTGGCAGTAGGAAACGTGGCTTCTTTTCGCCTTTGAATTGAAATGCCCCCTAGCTCTAAGCTGGGCCCGTCCGTGAACTCGGTCTGGCGGTTCAGGTAATAGAATTCCCTGAACAATTCAACAGTGGGCTCTTGTTGAAGGTACACTTCGCAAAAGACTTGGAAATTGCAGATGTTTGAAACAGAGTTGACCCCGATATCTTGAGGATGGAGTTGGAAGAAATGCAGCACGTCACGAAAGAATTTTGAGCCGGGTGGAGTGAACCCCCGGAGCATGTGATCAGTAAAAACCACAACTTTGCCTTCTTTTGGGTCAGGGGTGGTCTCGTTTCCTGGAACTCTCCAGTGGATGACATTCTTTGCGGCTAAAACGCCCACCTGAACATGTTCATTCAGCGTCTGCTCGGTAACCCGGGAGGCGACCCAGTTGCATGAAGTAACAGTTTTGGTCATTTTGTTGATGAAAGCCTAGAAAAGAAAATGTTGCCGGATTAAGGTTATGCTCTTAAACCGTCCAGTGATCAATAAGTAAGTGCGTTGTGCAAGGCCAATTCGTATGTAGAGGGTATGTGCTATAAACATTAGCATGGTTAAACCGGAAGATGATGCCGGGTTGTACAGATTCTGAACGTACTGGCGGCTTAAAAGGGGACTAATGGTATATGGTGGGTTACGGCCAATCTTATAAGCTGCCCGCATGGCTGCAGTATTACAGATCTATAAGTGAAATTTTGCTAAGTGATGGACAAACAAGTTCCACGGATCAGTTCTATTATTTTGGATCTACAGCAGTTCAGAAAATAAAATAAATTCTAAACCTAAGGTTGCGGCAGTGGAAGAACTCATGTGCTCGGATGAGATCTTATACAGAAAAAGTATTTTCTGCGATTGGAAAGGGATGTTAAACTACTACTACGTGAACTTCAGTATCATGTTCAGATCAAACTACACAAATCTAGAGAGGAAAATGAGGAATGGCGAAGAACACCGATGAACGGTGGGAACCCTAATGCAGATCTGCTTCGGGGAAAAGTGAATACTTACTGACGCTGATGAACAGTGGAGGTGCGCCGCAGTTCTCTGGTATGTTCAGGTCGATGCAGCGGCCGGAGTTGAGGACGCTGGAGGAAGACGGCGGCGGCGGAGCTCGGGTTTGCTGAGGCGTCGCAAGGAGGAAGACGAAGACGAGGGGGCAGGGTAAAAAGTGAAAAGAAGGACCCCTGTTCCTATTTATAAGGAAGTGGATAGATGGCATGCGCGGGAATCGAGGAGGCAAAAAAATGGTTATGTGGCTATGTGGACGCCTCGATTTTTGGGAAGTCCATTAAGATAAAGATCTGTTGAGATATCATGGGCTTTGTGCGAAGTTAATGCGCAATGATGTCATGGCGGGTTGACACGATTCTGAGATGTGACGTCATGACGGGTTACAGTGAATTGGAAAGGAATTGATAAAGGAAGATTCTGCTAAGTCAAGTGGTGAAGATTGATGTGAACCAGTTCAAATCAACCTGGGGCCTAATGTTGGGGATGTAACTACTGGGTATGACCCGCCCAGGAGGGGCCGGGTCATGCCACTGGTCCATGAAGATATGAAGATGGCGGTTCATAGAGCAAGCCAATTGAAGGCCCAAGACCCGGAGATGACTTGAGGCCCACGGGTGTGAGCCGCTATATGTTTAAACTTGTCTTGTAAGGCAAGCTTAGTTAGAAACCAAGCCGGTCATGTTTGTGTGAGCCGGCCGGGACTCTGTAAGCCGCCGGGCGTTAACCTGTATATAAAGGGGTGACCCGGCGGCGGGTTAACTCAAGTAACAATCAATCGAGAACTAGGTCAAGCGTATTCGCTCCCTGGTAATCGAAACACAAGCAATACAACCTAAAGCAGGAGTAGGCTTTTACCTCATTGAGAGGAGCCAAACCTGGGTAAACTCTGTGTCTTTGTCCCGTTTAACCCCTTCAAGCTAACCTAGTTGCGATGGCTCCACACCTAAGTCCTTTTGCTAGGGCATCTGCCGTGTTAAGTCCACGACACCAGGGGTGATTCCCTGGGGTTGCACCTCCCAAGTACATGCCCAGAGGTTGTACGGCTGCCCCAGGCAGTGGTACCGCCTATACGCTGGGAAAACCCAGGGGTGGCTTCATGGGCGGTTGTATCGGCCAGGTACCGGCCAACCACCGGACTTGTTTCTGTGGTGGGGCGGTGCTTGGGCGGTGGTGGCCCGGTTGTCCCGGTTGTGCTTTGCAAACCGGTACTACCGGTGTCCGGAGCGGTTCTACCGCTCGGGACTTAGCCACCTTCGGATCCAGGGTCTGGCGGTAGTTCCGATGCAACTACCACTCGACCACCGCCCATAGGGGTGACTCCCTTCTGTTTCAAGGCGATTGTTGAGAGGTAGGCGAGCGGTTGGTCTGGTTATTCCTTTTAACCGGTAGTACCGCTCAAGCGACCGGTTGTACCACTTGTTTGGGTTTCTGCAGCATACCCGTGAATCCCGGTTGTACCGAGGTGAGGGCGGTTGTACGCTGCAGTGTAATAACTGTTGTAACGGTTGGAACTTGGGGATGCCTATATAAAGGGGGCTTCTTCCACCTACCTCCTCACCTCTTGCCTCTCTCTCTCCTCCATTAATGCCCTTCAAGCTTTCTTGCCCGATCTCTCTCTCTAGCCACTCAAACTCGTTGATTTGCTAGGGATTGAAGGAGGAGACCTAGATCTACACTTCCACCAAAGGAAATACTTTCTTGTGTGGATTTTGTTACTCTTGGGTGTTTGAGCACTCTAGACGGTTGAGGTCACCTCGAAGCCACATTCCATTGTGGTGAAGCTCCGTGGTTTCGTTGGGAGCCTCCAATTTGGTTGTGGAGAGAGCCCCAACCTCGTTTGTAAAGGTCCGGTTGCCGCCTTTAAGGGCACCAATAGTGGAATCACGGCATCTCGCATTGTGTGAGGGCGTGAGGAGAATACGGTGGCCCTAGTGGCTTCTTGGGGAGCATTGTGCCTCCACATCGCTCCAACGGAGACGTACTTCCCCTCAAAGGGAAGGAACTTTGGTAAAACATCCTCGTCTTCTCCGACTCCACTTGTGGTTATCTCTTACCTTACTTTGTGCAAGCTATTGTTATATTGTATCTCTTGCTTGTACTTGTTGCTTGTTGCTGTTGCTGTTGTTGTTGTTGTTGTTGTTGTTGTTGTTGTTGTTGTTGTTGTTAGCATCATATAGGTTGCTCACCTGGTTGCACATCTAGACAACCTATTTGTTGCTAAACCTAATTTGTGAAGAAAAGTTAAAAATTGGTAGTTGCTTATTCACCCCCCCCCCCTCTAGTCAACCATATCGATCCTTTCAATTGGTATCAGAGCCTCATCTCTTTATTAAGGGTTTCACCACCCAAAGAATATGGTTGACACCGAGGAGGAAGTGCCCGAGGCTGTGGAGTTGACTTCGATCACACGAGATGACTTAAATGAGGCTATGGCTTCACTTAAGACATCTATGACGACCGAAGTCAAGTCTATGCTTAAAGAATTGCTTGAGGGGATGAAATCCACTCCCGATCCCTTGCTTGTGGTTAATCCCACGGCATCGGAATCGGAGGCCAATTCCGCCAAGGAATCGGCTAAAGGTACTCATGTTCCTTCCCCTCATGACAAGAATGGGACGGGAACCTTTGCCTCGGTTCCCCCTCCCCCGGTCTATGGAGGACCGGTTCCTACACCTCGCATTAATATTCATGGTCCTCCTCCCAAGCTTGTTAAGTGTGATTTTGCTAATTGGGTTTTCCACATTAAGTCTCATTTGAATCACTGCTCAACTAACCTTTGGAGAATCATTGAGAAAGGCTTCTACCCGCATGATCCAAACAACTTCACCCCAAGAGAAGAAGTGGACAATCAATACAATCACTCTGCTTTGTTCATCCTTCCAGATGCGCTCCCTCCCGAAGATCTATCTCACTTAGGTCCTTTCACTCATGCAAAGGATTGTTGGGAGCACATTGTTTCTATGTACAAGGGGAGCTCAAGCATCCAATGGTCCAACTTTGAAGTGGTCCTTGATGAGGCCGATGAATTTGTGATGCTAGAAGATGAGGATCCACGTGATCTCTACCGGAGGGTGACTACTCTTGCGGTTGCTCTCCAAGACCATGGGAGCAAGGATACGGATGACACTTGGATCAAGCGCAAGTATCTCAAGGCCATCATGCCATTCAACAAGAGGCCATGTCCTCCGTGATTCGTCAAAGGCCGGATTTTCACACCTTAACATCAAGTGAAGTGTTGGATTAGTTTATTGCCATGAACATCATGAACAAGACCGCCGACAATGCTGTTGCTCGTGTCCGGCCAAAGAAAAGCACTCCCACCCTTGCTTTGAAGTCCAAGGCCATTCTGGAAGAAGAAGAGGAAGTAGAAGAGGAGTGTTGCCCCGAGGACACCAAATATGCCTACCATGAGCACATGGCTCTTGCATCAAGGCAATTTTGGAGCAACAAGAGGAACTCAAGGCCCAACTTCACCAAGAACAACTCAAGTGGGTCAAAGAACAAGCAACGAGTAAGGACATGTTACAATTGCGGCAATGTGAGTCACTTTGTGGCGGAGTGCCCCTACGAGAAGAGGGAAGACAATGGTGGCAAACTCATTCGCAAAGACAAAGCCAAGTCTTTCCCTAGCAAGAACAACTTCACCAAGAAGTCTCCTCAAAAGGGGTTGGTGGCACGTGAAGAGTACACCTCCGATGATGATGAGGAAGATACAAGTGGAGAAGGAATGGCAACGGCAACCATTGCCATTGCTACATCTTCCCCCTCCAAAGTGTCTCTCTTTGGCGCCCCCAATGAAAATAACATTGCCAAGTGTCTCATGCCCAAAGGTATCAACAAGGTAACTCCTAACATCAAAACCACCATCATTACTACTCCTTCATTGTTAGATTGTGTTGATGATAATGAGGTGGAGAAAGTTGATGAGAATGAGTTCACCAAGTTTGTGAGCAAGCTCAAGGGTGAGTCCAAGAAGCACTTTGTTGCTCTCTTAGAACAACTTGGTGAGGCCAATGATATCATTGAGTCGCATGAGGATACTATCTCCAAGTTGGAGGGGCATAGTCGTGTGAAAGTGCAACTAATCCCCGGGTGGTTTTGGTAATTCATAACAACATATAGCTCATTGAACTAATATCCATTCAAGTTAAATATTTCAGAAAGTTCAATGATTGGCGTGGCATGGACTGGAGATGTGGACCCCTAAAAATGCTAAGGACAAAGATTGGCAAAAGCTCAAGACTCTTCATTTCTATTTTAGTGATCCAAGATCACATTGAGTCCATAGGAAAAGCCAATACTATTAAAAGGGGATGAGGTGTTGCATAATGGTCTACTTGCTCAAAATGCTTAGTGATATGCTCCAAAGCCCTCAACCACTTTCTCATTTCCAAATATGTCCAAAACCTACAGTCAAACTCGGCCCCACCGATTTGATCTATCTGGCACCACCAAGTTTCTTTGACATAGCCACTGCCAGAAACCCTAATCAGTTCGGGCTCACCGATCGGGATCTCGGTCTCATCGAGATGGAATCCAAACTCTCTGTTTCCCTTCATAACGTTTCGGTCTTACCGAAATGAGCGATCGGTCCCACCGAGTTTGCCTGACCAACTCTCTGTTTAACTCATTGCTGAAATCGGTCCCACCGAGTTCATGCTATCGGTCACACCGAGATGAGGTCTTGCCCTAACCCTAGCACATCGGTCCCACCGAGTTGAGTATATCGGTCCCACCGAGATTCCTAACGTTCACATTTTGAATTGAATCAGTCTCACTGAGTTCTTCTATTCGGTCTGACCGAGTTGGGTCAAATGTGTGTAACGGTTAGATTTTGTGTGGAGGCTATATATACCCCTCCACACCCTTCTCTATTCAAGAGAGAGCCATCAGAACGAGCCTACACTTCCACTACGCATTTTCTGAGAGAGAACCACCTACTCATGTGTTGAGATCAAGACATTCCAATCCTACCACAAGAATCTTGATCTCTAGCCTTCCCCAAGATGCTTTCCACTCAAGCCATCTTTCCACCATAGCCAAATCTATGAGAGAGAGTTGAGTGTTGGGGAGACTATCATTTGAAGCACAAGAGCAAGGAGTTCATCATCAACACACCATTTATTACCTTTTGGAGAGTGGTGTCTCCTAGATTGGTTAGGGGTCACTTGGGAGCCTCCGACAAGATTGTGGAGTTGAACCAAGGAGTTTGTAAGGGCAAGGAGATCACCTACTTCGTGAAGATCTACCCGAGTGAGGCAAGTCCTTCGTGGGCGATGGCCATGGTGGGATAGACAAGGTTGCTTCTTCGTGGACCCTTCGTGGGTGGAGCCCTCCGTGGACTCGCGCAGCCGTTACCCTTCGTGGGTTGAAGTCTCCATCAACGTGGACGTACGATAGCACCACCTATCAGAACCACGCCAAGAATCTCCGTGTCTACATTGCGTTTGCCTTCTCCAAACCCTTCCCTTTACCTTCATATGCAATGTTTTACTTTCCGCTGCTATAGTCTTAGAATTGCATGTGTAGGTTGATTGCTTGACTTGTGCTAAGTTGCTAAAATCTGCCAAGACATAAAATTGGGAAAAAGCCAGATTTTTATTTGGTCAAGTAGTCTAATCACCCTCCTCTAGACCTACTTTCGATCCTACAAGTGGTATCAGAGCTTTGGTCTCCATTTGCCTTGATTTCCATAGCTTTGGTGATCATAGTCTTGGTTTCACAACATAGGAGAGTATGGCGTCTAGCAAGGGAAATTACCACCGTAGAGGTCCTTACTTTGATGGTACTAATTTTGCTAGTTGGAAGCATAAGATGAAAATGCATATTCTTGGACATAACCCCACTATTTGGGCTATTGTGTGTGTTGGTTTGCAAGGTAAATTCTTTGAAGATGGAAGAGATCCGAATCATGAAGCAACCGCAGAAGAATTGAAGATGTTGCAATACAATGCTCAAGCTTGCGATATCCTCTTCAATGGATTGTGCCACGAAGATTTCAAAAAAATCAGCCGCCTTGAGAATGCAAAGGAAATTTGGGATACTTTGGTTGATATGCACGAAGGTACCGAGTCCGTCAAGGAATCCAAATTGGATGTGCTTCAAAGTCAACTTGACAAGTTCAGAATGAAGGATGGTGAAGGAGTCGCTGAAATGTATTCTAGGCTTGCTCTCATCACAAATGAGATTGCCGGCTTAGGAAGTGAAGAGATGACTGACAGATTCATCATCAAGAAGATTCTAAGAGCTTTGGATGGAAAATATGATACCGTGTGCACCTTGATCCAAATGATGCCCAATTACAAAGATCTCAAGCCAACAGAAGTCATTGGTAGAATTGTTGCTCATGAGATGTCACTTAAGGATAAGGAAGAGCTTCACAACAAGTCTAGTGGTGCTTACAAAGCTTCATGTGATGCCCCTACAACATCAGGTTAGAAACAAGTCTTCAATGAAGAATTGAGCCTAGTGGTGAAGAACTTCAACAAGTTCTACAAGAGTAGAAGCAAAGAGAGAAGTTCAAAGTCAAGGTCCTACTGACAAGAGATCTTCTAGTCGTGAACGAAATTGCTACAATTGTGGAAGACCCGGACACTACTCTAGTGAGTGTACGGCTCCCTACAAAAGAAGAGAAGACTCGCCTAAAAGGAGAAGTAAAAGAGATGAATCACCTCCAAGAGAGAGAAGGAGTAGAGATGATCGTTATGAACAAAGACCCTCTCGTAGAAGCAATGATTCGAAAAGGAAGGACAAGTCATCAAAGAGCTACACAAGACGAAGACATCAAGCTCATGTTGGTGAATGGGTATCTGGTTCCGACTCCGACCACTACTCTGAGAGAAGTTATCACTCCGACTCCGAACATAATCAAGATGAAGGTGTTGCCGGTCTTGCACTTGTGTCATCCAACTCCTACGACATATTCGACTCACCAAATGTAGGGATTGGAAGATGCTTCATGTCTAAAGGCCCCAAGGAATCACACCCCGAGTATGTTGATTTCAATAGTGATGAAGATGATTTGCTAGGTGATGATGATTTACTTGTTGACAACACTAGTGATGAAAACTATGATGAAATTGCTATTAATCATGCTAATCAAGATGAAATGAATGACAATGATAAGAAGGAGATTGAGCGTCTAACTAAAGAACTAAACACTCTTAAGTTAGCTCATGAAACTACCTTAGAGGATCATCGAGAGCTTTTAAAGACTCATGAGAAGTTACGCTTTGAAAAGCTCAATCTAGAGCAAGAGCATGGGTTCTTAAAAGCAATCAATGATGATCTTCGTAAGAAAAGTTCTTCTTACGTTGCCAAGCGTTTACTCTTGTCTACTTACATGCCACAAGTAAAATCTAGCAACAAGAGCAAGAAAGATTCTTCTTCTAGTAGTAACAATAATCATATTAAATCCAATATTGTTTCTTCTAGTAGTTCTCTTGATTCCACTAATGATTCTCTTAGCCAAGTTACACTTGAGCAAGAAAATAGCTTATTGAAGGGAATTATAGAGAAAGGTGTTTACAAGAGCCTTGCCGGAAGTAAGCAATTTGAGGAAATTGTACGCAAGCAAGGAAGGCACCGGAAGAATCAAGGTGTTGGTTTTGAATGCAAGTTCAATGCCAATGGAGTTGAGTGGGAGGAAGATCAATACCCCAAGACGAAGTTTGTTCCTCAACAAGAGAAGTATGATCCCACTTCTTTTGAGGGAACACAAGCTCAATATGATCTTCCACCACAAGACCACAAGCTAAAAGGCAAGGACAAGCTTCAAGAAGAGATTGATTCATTTGAAGAAGCTCCAAAGGCCTTGGTTAAGTGGGTTTCCAAGACTACATCAAGTTCTACTTCATCAAGTATGACTACAACTCCAAGGATTCCCATCAAGTTGATGTGGGTCCCAAAGAAAAAGAACTAAAGAGTTATTGAGGGTGACTCCGCCAACATACTTCACTCATATTCATTTTGGCCAGGACAAGTGCAATCAACTTTCATATCTTGCACTAGTTCAAGGAGTCACAAACCCTCTTGTTGGTAAGACAAGGGACAAGCTAACCTAATGCTTTCATGGACAATATCATATATGTATTTCAGTCTATGTCTATGGATATCCGTGTATGTTCCTTGTGGGACTAACCCATGTAGGTATTGAAAGTGCAACTCACTCAAATGGATTACTCCAAATGATCTACATCAACATTGAGCATCTACATCTTCAACACCTACATGAAGTCATTATCGAAAAAACCCAAGGTTAGTTCATCCCTCTTAGGGGGGATATCACATCTAGGGGGAGCTTTGTTCTAAGAATTGAGCTAAAGCAACTCTAATGGTGTGAACACATCAATGCTTTATGTAAAAGTGGTAACCCCACTTGTGCTTAAACGATGAGTATGACCTATGATCAAATGTTCTCATTTGACTCCTAAGTCAATATACTCACATATAGATGACCTAGTCATCGCCAATTGCTTGATAGATGCTAGAGTGTTTGTGCATGTTTTGCCACATATTTCATTTGCTATCTTATTGTGTGAGCATGTTGGTCGCATATTTTCTCCATTCGAGGACATCCATTTGTTGCTTTGATTGTTTGATTTCTTTTCTTTTTGCCAAATGGATGGACAAGAATGCCTAAGAACTCCCTCTAGCTATCTATGCTTTACTCGTCTCAAACTCTATTCATGCTACATCACAAAGTTTGAACAAGTCGAATTCGGGCCCTCCGGGTGAGGAGCACTCGGAATCACCGATCTGTCAAGGGCTTAAACTTCCAAAACCTCTTAATGGCTTTTGGTCTGACCGATTCATTCCTTTTGGTCTCACCGAAATCATTGAGTTGATCTAGGTTTTCACCTCGGTGCAACTAATTAGAACTGTTCAGTCTCACTGAGTTGCGGTAATCGCTTGCGATTCTGCATCTCGGTGCCATCGAGTCGCTCCACTCGGTCACACCGACAGTGACTGGGTATATATACGGCGGATTGAAATTTGGAAATTACTCTAAACCGCTCGACCGTGCCTGCCCAGCTCTGCCGCCCCCTTGGTCTCCGGATCGTCTCCGTCATCGCCAGCGTCCTCCTACTGCTGGTCTCCGCCGTCGTCAACGGAAATCTCCACCGCCGTTGTCGCCGTAGCGAGTTCGTCGCCGAGTTAGGGTACGGACTGGATCTCTTTGTGCTTTCTTTAACTCCGATTCTTGCACAAAGAACAATGCCAAGCTTCTTGCCACGATTGAGATAAATCTATCCACCTAAAACTTCCTCTAGAATAGATTTGATGCAAAAACTTAGGGTTAGGTTTCCGCCGAACTCATCTCGGACCGACCGATCTGAAAATTTTGGTCTCACCGATTTGGCCCATGCCATTGCACATGTACTACTTGGTCTGACCGAAGTGTATGAATCGGTGTGACCGAGTTCACTTTCTCTGTGAAACCCTAGCATCTCAGAGTCACCGAACTACATTTTGGTCTGACTGAAACTGTATGTTTAGACTCTGAGTGTGCTTCGGTGTCACCGAGTTTGTCATATCGGTAGCTCCGAAATGCTTTCTGCAGAAAACTAAAGTTAAGTTTTTGTCTCAATGTTTTTGCAAAAATAGCTGTGCTTTGTGATGCTCATCTACTCTACCTATACCTATCTATTCACAGGGTCAGTGTCAGAGATGCCAGACAACAGTGATAGTCAGAACAGGTCAGAGGAGCAGGTAAATCTCAGTGAGGGCACTAGTCCCTCCAACAACAGCTATGATGAAGGCAGCAGAAGTACACCCAGCAATTTGCCTAAGGCTGCTACTAGGCAAAGGAAGAAGAGAACCTCAGATTCAGAAGATGAGGATTTTGTTGTTGAGGAGGAGGTGACCTCCAAGAAGAAGGTACTCAAGAAAGATTATGCAGCTGCTGCTGCAACCAAGCCTGGAATGAAGATAAAGGCTCCTGCTAAGAGAGTGCCTATGTCAAAAGCCAGAGCCTCCACTCAAGGAACCATGGAGTTCACTATTAAATCAAGAGAGGATGAGGCTGCTGGAGGAAAGAAAAGGAAAGAGAGAGTCAAGAAGACTATTGCCAAGGTCATTGGCAAACCATCTATGATGAGAGAGTTAGATGAGGAGGAGGAGGAAGAGCCAGCTGCACCACCTCCAAAATCTCAGAAGCTCATGGGAGATGCTATCAAGTCTGGGGCTGCTCCATCTAAGTCCAAGACATCTCTCAAGCCATCTGGCCAAGCTCAAGCTCCAAAACCATCTGCACCCAAGAGATCCACCAGAAACATACCAGCTGCAGAGAAGAATAAGGCCCCAGTGTCTGAAGCTCAAGAGGATGAAGAACAGCAGGTGCTTAGGAAGCTAAAACCCAAGATTCCAGATCATGATGACAATCATCCACTTGCAGAGAATATGAAGTTAAGAAAGGATGCAGGTCTTAGATTGTGGAGACAGACTGGTCCATATGCTGTAAGGAGAAGAACTGCTGTTGATTATCGCTTTCACACCAAGGAACAACAAGACTTCTATGAGACAGTCTTGTTGGACAAGAAGCCCATTATCAGTGACATGAGATGGGTTGATTGGAAATTCATTGATGACAATGAGGATTACTTCCCAGGAGTTCATGAGAGCTTCAGAATGAATGGAGTTGACAAGTTTGTTGGTCAAAAGCTGACCAAGTGGAATGATGAAATGGTAATGCAATTCTATTCAACTGCTCATTTCTATCCAGATGGCAAGATTATCTGGATGACTGAAGGCACAAGATATCAATCGTCAATTGCAGAATGGGCCAAGTTGATCAGTGCCCCTGAAGAAGCTGAAGAAGACACAAATGTGTATGCCAAGCCCAGAAAGGATCACAATTCCATGGCTCACATGTACAAGCCAATTCCAGATGCTGCTTTGGCAACTCACAGATTTGGATCCATCTATTATCTGCTGTCAGGTCTAACCATGATAAACACTATATTGAGGCACACTCTGTTGCCCAAGTCAGGAGATCATAGGATGATCCGTGGTCACTCAATCAACCTGCTTCATATGTTTGATGTACCAGAGAAGTTCAAGGTGATGAGTTTAATTGTTGAAACTGTGAAGAGAACTGCTGCAGATCAGAAAAGATCATGTGGATATGCCCCTCACATTTAGATGCTAATCAACTCCAAGATGGGGACATTGACATATCTTCTTGACAAAGAGCATCTTCCCCTGAGGCCAGACTTTGAGGACAACTAGGTTGTCATGGATGCAGCACATCCTACTTCAGCAGAGGCTCAGGAGAAGCAAGAGAAAGCAAAGGCTGCAAAGACTTCAACAATGCCAGATGTTTCAGGTATCAATCTCAAGACCAAGCAAGATCAACTCAGTTATCTGCTTGAGGCAAGCGTGAGAATAAAGAAAGGACTGGCCACCTTGACTCGAAATCAAGAGAGCCTTGAAAGGATCTTTGAGACCAAACTTCATGATTTAGATGTGAAGGTCACCGAGATTCAAACCACTGTTGAGAAGCTCCAGGAAGAGGTTGAAGACAAGAATGACAGACCTGCCACCGACACTTTTCAGCGTGTGCCAAGGGCACAGAGGTCTTCAGCAGTGCCAGTAGTCAGTGACGCGAGGACTACACTCTCAGCACCTGCAGCAACTGCCACTGTTGTACCTCCAATCTCAACTCCTCCAGCTCCTCAGACATCAGCAGAAGCTTTTGCAGACGGACTCCTCTCCACGCCATCTACGCACATCGGAGCAACCAGCCAGAAGACCACTTCAGGAGCTCCCGGAGATCATGCCTAGAGTGCCGCATAGCACTATGCATTTTTAAACTTTTTGGTAACTTGTTGCCAAAGGGGGAGAAAGTGTATAGATCATTAGGCTTCGAGAGAGAGAGAGAGTTTTGCCTTTTGTTGCCTCTTTTGCTACTTGCTACTTGATTGTTTGCTTACTACTATTTGTGCTTATGTGTGAGATACTCTTATGATCATGTGTTTGATCATATTATGCTTTATTGTGTGCTTGAATGATGATATCTGAATACTTGTGTATGATCAATCATGTTTCCCTTGGTGATAAGTGCATGTTGTTTAATTCTATCATTTTGACCGCTCCACCAAGATGTATGTGACATGGAAGAGTGCCCCATGATCCTAATCGATTGTGCATTTGCATTCAAAAGCAAATTTTAAATAATGCACAAATTTAGGGGGAGCTCTTACTTATCACATACTTCTCAAAGCGATGATGTATTTCCTTCATATTATCATTTGTCGAAGCTTTGATCTATATGTTGTCATCAATTACCAAAAAGGGGGAGATTGAAAGTGCAACTAATCCCCGGGTGGTTTTGGTAATTCGTAACAACATATAGCTCATTGAACTAATATCCATTCAAGTTAAATATTTTAGAAAGTTCAATGATTGGCATGGCATGGACTGGAGATGTGGACCCCTCAAAATGCTAAGGACAAAGATTGGCAAAAGCTCAAGACTCTTCATTTCTATTTTAGTGATCCAAGATCACATTGAGTCAATAGGAAAAGCCAATACTATTAAAAGGGGATGAGGTGTTGCATAATGGTCTACTTGCTCAAAATGCTTAGTGATATGCTCCAAAGCCCTCAACCACTTTCTCATTTCCAAATAACTCCAAAACCTACAGTCAAACTCGGCCCCACCGATTTGATCTATCCGGCGCCACCGAGTTTCTTTGACATAGCCACTGCCAGAAACCCTAATCAGTTCGGTCTCACCGATTGGGATCTCGGTCTCACCAAGATGGAATGCAAACTCTCTGTTTCCCTTCGTAACGTTTTGGTCATACCAAAATGAGCGGTCGGTCCCACCGAGTTCGCAATGCAAACTCTCTGTTTCCCTTTCGTAACATTTCGGTCTTACCAAAATGAGCGATCGGTCCCACCGAGTTTGCCTGACCAACTCTCTGTTTAACTCATTGCTGAAATCGGTCCCACCGAGTTCATGCTATTGGTCACACCGAGATGAGGTCTTCCCCTAACCCTAGCACATAGGTCCCATCGAGTTGAGTATATCGGTCCCACCGAGATTCCTAACGTTCACATTTTGAATTGAATCGGTCTCACCGAGTTCTTCTATTCGGTCTGACCGAGTTGGGTCAAATGTGTGTAACGGTTGGATTTTGTGTGGAGGCTATATATACCCCTCCACCCCCTTCTCTATTCAAGAGAGAGCCATCAGAACGAGCTTACACTTCCACTACTCATTTTCTGAGAGAGAACCACCTACTCATGTGTTGAGATCAAGACATTCCAATCCTACCACAAGAATCTTGATCTCTAGCCTTCCTCAAGTTGCTTTCCACTCAAACCATCTTTCCACCATAGCCAAATCTGTGTGAGAGAGAGTTGAGTATTGGGGAGACTATCATTTGAAGCACAAGAGCAAGGAGTTCATCATCAACACACCATTTATTACCTTTTGGAGAGTGGTGTCTCCTAGATTGGTTAGGGGTCACTTGGGAGCCTCCGACAAGATTGTGGAGTTGAACCAAGGAGTTTGTAAGGGCAAGGAGATCGCCTACTTCGTGAAGATCTACCCGAGTGAGGCAAGTCCTTCGTGGGCGATGTCCATGGTGGGATAGAAAAGGTTGCTTCTTCGTGGACCCTTCGTGGGTGGAGCCCTCCGTGGACTCGCGCAGCCGTTACCCTTCGTGGGTTGAAGTCTCCATCAACGTGGACGTACGATAGCACCACCTATCAGAACCACGCAAAAAATCTCCGTGTCTACATTGTGTTTGCCTTCTCCAAACCCTTCCCTTTACCTTCATATGCAATGTTTTACTTTCCACTGCTACAGTCTTAGAATTGCATGTGTAGGTTGATTGCTTGACTTGTGCTAAGTTGCTAAAATCTGCCAAGACATAAAATTGGGAAAAGGCTAGATTTTTATTTGGTCAAGTAGTCTAATCACCCCCCTCTAGACCTACTTTCGGTCCCACATCATGACTATGCCGATGAGATTGCGGATCTTTCCATTGCTCTAGAGGAAGAGCGAGATCTTCGTTTGACTCTTGAGGAGTCACATAATGTCGATCATGCTAAATTGCAAAAAGATCTTGATCATGCTATTGTTCTTACTCGTGTGCTTAAATCTGAGAAAGCCACACTTGGGGTTGGCCATGATAGACTCAAGGAAGAATTTGATACACTTGACAAGGCTCACAAGGTCTTGAAGGGTGATCATGCTTCTCTCAAAGCGTCTCATGATCGACTCCAAGTGAAGCTAACCAAGGAGATTTCCACTTGCCCTCCTTTCATTCTAATTGATAATGCCCATGCTACTAACCCTTGTTGTGAGCATGTGCATCTTGTGGAGGAAAATGCGAAGTTGAAAGAGCAACTTGAGAAGGGTCTTGTGACATGCATACAAGGTGAAAAGAACCTCAATGACCTTTTGATGAACCAAAAGGAAGTTGTAGGAAAGGAAGGACTTGGGTTTGCACCCAAGTCAAAGATGAAGAAGAAGAACAAGACCAAGCAACTTCTCCCACTCAAGGAAACCTTTGTCAAGGCGAGTGAGGGTACTCATGAGAAGAAGAAGAAAAAGGAAGTGGGTGGTAATGCCAAGAAGGGCAAAACTGCCCCTAACAACAATGTCGGCGACTTTAACCCTTCCTATGTTTTATGCCGTGCTAGTGATGGGCATGTTTATGCTAAATTTGTTGGTTCTTACTACGAGTACATTGAATGGTCTATTTGGGGTTCCTAAGACCCTTGTTACTAACCTCAAAGGACCCATTCAAGAATGGGTACCTAAATCCAAGCATTGATCTCTTGTAGGAGTTTGCTTCCGGTGGGGTGTCATGGTTGCTCGATAGTGGAGCAACAAATCATATGACCGGGAGCAAGGACTTGGTGGTGGATGTGCATCCAATTCCATCTATGCCCACCCTTGTCCAATTTGGTGATGCCTCAACTTCTAAGGTATTGGGACTTGGCAAGGTGGTCATCTCTCAAGATCTATCTATTGAGAAGGTCATGCTTGTTGAGTCCCTTGCATACAATTTACTTTCTGTTCGTCAACTTGCACTTATGGGCTTTGCTACATTCTTTGATCCTGATACCATGGCCCTTTTGTGGAGCAAGACTCTTAAAGTAGCCTTTGTTGGACATGTCAAGAATGGTCTCTATGTGGTGAACTTTTCGGAGCGACCCACTAAGACCGCAACTTGCCTAATGGCTAAAGTTGATGTGGGTTGGCTTTGGCATCGCCGACTAGCCCATGTCAATATGAGATCTTTGCAAAGTCTCCTCAAAGGGGATAACGTCCGTGGACTAACAAATGTGAGCTTTGCCAAAGACCGTGCTTGCAGTGCTTGTATCGAAGGAAAGCTTCATGAAACAGCTCACCGACCCTCGACTATCAGCTACTCGAAGAGGCCCTTGGAGCTCCTGCACATGGATCTATTTGGTCCTCCATCCTTTGATAGTCTTGGTGGAAGAAAGTATTGTTTGGTGATTGTGGATGACTTCTCAAGATATACATGGGTATACTTCTTCAAGAGGAAGAGTGAGACTCAACAAACCATCATCAACTTTGCAAATGAAACTCAACGTCAACATGAAGCAAAGATTTTGATGATTAGAAGTGACAACGGCACCGAGTTCAAGAACTACACCTTGGATGAGTTTCTTAGCGACGAGGGGATCAAGCACCAATATGCCACACCCTATAACCCTCAACAAAATGGTGTGGCGGAGAGGAAGAACCGGACATTGATGGACGCGGCAAGGACCATGATGGCGGAGTTCAAATCTCTATACAACTTTTGGGCCGAAGCCATCAACACCGCATGTCATGCATCCAATAGGCTCTACCTCCGCAAAGGCTTGAACAAGACTCCATATGAGATACTTACCGGCAACAAGCCCAGCCTCAAGTACTTCCGGGTGTTTGGTTGTAAGTGTTTCATTCTCAAGAAAGGTGTTCGTTTGTCTAAATTCGAACCTAGAGCTCAAGAGGGCATATTTGTTGGTTATGCTACAAACTCTCATGCTTACCGTGTCCTCAACAAGTCCACCGGACTCATTGAGGAGACGTGTAACATGGAGTTTGATGAAAATAACGGCTCCCAAGTGGAGCAAAGTGGTCTTTGTGATGTAGTTGACAAAATTCCTCCCCAAGCCATAAGAATAATGGGCATTGGTCAAATACTCCCCACTGAGGAACCCCTTGTGGCCGAAGGAGAAGGACAATGCTCTACTCAAGTGGAGCCATCACCTACGCTAGACCCACACGCTTCCGAAGAACAAAGTGAAGACCCTCAACCCAATGAGCAAGATCAAGGGCAAGATCGACCCCATGGATATGGTGATGCACCAAATGATGCCCAAGATGAAGTTCATGCCTCCGAGCTCGCTCAAGATCAAGAGTAAGCTCAAGACGGTGCTCAAGATCAAGAGCAAACTCAAGATGGTGCTCAAGATAATCAAGATGATCCTTAAATGCCCATCGAGGAACTATTGGAGCGTCGTGCCACCAAGGTGGCTTCCAAGCTAGAGCGTCAACAACATGTCATGGAGAATGTGCTTGGAAGTTTGAGAAAAGGGGTAACTACTCGTAAACAATTGTCAAACTTTTGTGAGCATCACGCGTTTGTTTCGTGTGTTGAACCCCAAAAGGTACATGAGGCGCTCGATGATGAGGATTGGCTTGAAGCCATGCATGATGAACTCAACAACTTCGAGCGTAATTGCTACTTCTTGAGCTTGCGTTGGTTTTTCCCTTGAAGAGGAAAGGGTGATGCAGCAAAGTAGAGTAAGTATTTCCCTCAGTTTTGAGAACCAAGGTATCAATCCAGTAGGAGACAACACGCAAGTCACTGAATACCTGCACAAACAAACACCAAACTTGCACCCAACGCGATAAAGGGGTTGTCAATCCCTCCACGGTTATTTGCAAAAGTGAGATCTGATAGAGATAGATAAAACTAAACAAAAGATAAAGTAAATACTTTTGGGTTTTTGGTTTATAGATCTGAAAATAAAAGATTGCAAAATAGTAGATTGGAAAGTAATATGATGGAAAATAGACCCGAGGGCCATAGGTTTCACTAGAGGCTTCTCTCAAGATAGAAAATAATACGGTGGGTGAACAAATTACTGCCGAGCAATTGATAGAAAATCGCAAAGTTATGACGATATCTAAGGCAATGATCATGAATATAGGCATCACATCCGTGTCAAGTAGACTGAAACGATTCTGCATCTACTACTATTACTCCACACATCGACCGACTCCTGCCTGCATCTAGAGTATTAAGTTCATGAAGAACAGAGTAACGCATTAAGAAAGATGACGTGATGTAGAGGAATTAACTCAAGCAACATGATGAAAAACCCATCTTTTTATCCTCGATGGCAACAATACAATACGTGCCTTGCTACCCCTACTGTCACTGGGAAAGGACACCGCAAGATTGAACCCAAAGCTAAGCACTTCTCCCATTGCAAGAAAAACCAATCTAGTTGGCCAAACCAAATCGATAGTTCGAAGAGACTTGCAAAGATATCAAATCATGCATAAAAGAATTCAGAGAAGATTCAAATAATATTCATAGATAAGCTGATCATAAATCCACAATTCATCGGATCTCGGCAAACACAC
The DNA here is from genome assembly GCA_011799875.1 of Thinopyrum elongatum. NCBI lineage: Eukaryota > Viridiplantae > Streptophyta > Magnoliopsida > Poales > Poaceae > Thinopyrum > Thinopyrum elongatum. Next base: position 362,060,627 of record CM022297.1, on the reverse strand, counting down.
CGCAAAAAAGTATTACATCGAATAGATCTCCAAGAACATCGAGGAGAACGTGGTATTGAGAATCAAAGAGAGAGAAGAAGCCATCTAGCTACTAGCTATGGACCCGTAGGTCTGAGGTAAACTACTCACGCTTCATCGGAAGGGCAATGGTGTTGATGTAGAAGCCCTCCGTGATCGAATCACCCTCCTGCAGGACGCCGAAAAAGACCCCTAGATGGGATCTCACGGGTACAGAAGGTTGCGGCGGTGGAAAAGTCTTTTCGTGGATGCCTCTGGTGGTTTGGGCATATAAGAGTATATATAGGTGAAAGAATTAGGTCAGGAGACGCACGAGGGGCCCACAAGGGTGGGGGGCACGCCCTACCCCCCAGGGCGCGCCCTCCATCCTTGTGGCCGCCTCGTGGCTTCCCTGACTTGCACTCCAAGTCCTCTGGTTTCCTTTTGGTCCAAGAAAGATCATCGCGAAAGTTTTATTCCGTTTGGACTCCGTTTGGTATTCCTTTTCTGCAAAACTCAAAAACAGGGATAAACAGGAACTGGCACTGGGCTCTTGGTTAATAGGTTAGTCCCAAAAATAATATAAAATAGCATATTAATGCATATAAAACATCCAAAATAGATAATATAATAGCATGGAACAATCAAAAATTATAGATACGTTGGATACGTATATGCAATCAAGTTTGGGAATTAGTGCCAAGGCCAACGGAGGAACATAATGTCATCGGGACCAAATGGATTTTCAAGAACAAGCAAGATGCGAACGGTGTGGTTGTTCGAAACAAGGTAAGATTGGTGGCACAAGGCTACTCCCAAGTTGAGGGTATCGACTACGGTGAAACCTTTGCCCCCGTTGCTCACCTTGAATCTATTCGCATGTTGCTTGCATATGCATCTCATCATGATTTCAAATTGCAACAAATGGATGTGAAAAGTGCATTTCTTAATGGTCCTTTGAATGAGTTGGTGTATGTCAAACAACCTCCGGGATTCGAGGATCCCAAGCTCCCCACTCATGTATACAAACTCAAAAAGGCACTCTATGGCCTTAAACAAGCCCCACGTGCGTGGTATGAGCACCTTACCGAGTTGTTGCAAGATCGTGGGTTTGAAATTGGGAAAATCAATCCCACTCTTTTTACTAAGAGGGTCAAAGGGGATTTGTTCATATGCCAACTATATGTTGATGATATTATTTTTGGTTCTCCTAACAAATCTTTCAATGATGAGTTTGCCGCACTAATGACTGAGAAGTTTGAGATGTCTATGATGGGAGAGTTGAAGTTCTTTCTTGGGTTCGAAGTCAAGCAAAGAAGAGAAGGAACGTTCATCAACCAAGCCAAGTATACCCAAGACATGCTCAAAAGATTCAAGCTAGATGATGTCAAGCCGGTTAAGTTTCCAATGCCCACCAAATGCAAGCTTGACAGTGATCCCAATGGTAAAGCGGTGGATCAAAAGGTATATCATTCCATGTTGGATCCTTGCTTTACCTTTGTGCATCTAGACCGGATATCATGTTGAGTGTGGGAATTTGTGCACCGTTTCAAGCCGCACCTAAGGAAAGTCACTATGTGGCCGTCAAGCGAATCTTTCGATATTTGGCTCATACCCCAAACTTTGGCTTATGGTACCCCAAAGGAGCAAGCTTCGATCTCATGGGTTACTCGGACTTGGATTGGGCGGGAGATTGTGTGGAGAGGAAGTCAACTTCCGGAGGGTGCCAATTCCTTGGTCGCTCTTTGGTAAGTTGGTCTGCGAAGAAGCAAAATTGTGTGTGTGTCTCGTCCACCGAGGCTGAATATGTAGTCGCCGCAAGCTATTGTGCACAATTGCTATGGATGAGGCAAACTTTAAAGGATTATGGTGTCACTTATGACAAAGTGCCTCTTCTATGTGACAATGAAAGTGCTATCAAGATCTCTCACAATCCGGTGCAACATAGCAAGACGAAGCATATTGAGATTCGTCATCATTTTATTCAGGATCACATCAAGCGGGGAGATATTGATATCATCTACATCAACACTCGAGAGCAACTAGCGGATATTTTCACCAAGCCTCTAGATGAAGCAAGATTTCGCGAGTTAAGGCATGAGCTAAATATCATTGATTTGAGCAATGTGGCTTGAATCTAGGCACACCCCACCGCACTCATCATTATATGTTGCTCTAGATGTAGGCATGGACATAGGGGGAGTGTTGTTCTCTCAATGAACTCTCCCTCCCCCCATTATGCATAAATTGATCAAGTCTTTCACATTAGCCATTTTTTATGGTACCTGTGCTTCAAATATGAGTCTTGGTCATGGGCCCAAAGTTAAAATCTTTGCGGTGCCATACCTTTGAACTCAAACATAGGTGGCCTCGGCCACCACCCCTTTATCTCCTTAAAAGGGTTGGTTTATTTGGATCTTATTCGCTCTTGCTAGATCTTTTAGGTCCTAGGTGTTGTGATCTCCAAGTAGTGGTTTTCCTTGGTTGCTTCTTGCACTCGTGGAGGTCACCACACCCTATTCCAGTGACTTGTTTCCATCCCAAGCCTTTCTCTATCTCCTAACCATCTCTTCCAACTGCACACAAGTTGGTCATGGTGTGGGTGATATTGACTGGGCGGTACAACTGGTGCCCATGGCGGTTCAACCGTTAGGACATTCGGTTGTATCCTCCCAGGTGTACCACCAGGGTAGTCTATGTGGTTCCACCGCTGGCTCCCAGGATGTGCTCCTGGCCGGTACTACCGCTCGGTTTTAGGCGGTACTACCGCTGCTTCCCAGGCGTCAGAAGTACTGCCCGCAACCGCTGGTATGTCCCAGGGAGCGGTACAACCTCTCTTTGGAGCGGTACAACCGCTTCGCGGTCTACGGGTATATATAGGGGTCAGGCCGAAGGGGTTTCTTCTTCCTCCCTTCGTGCCCGTTCCCCTCGCCTGCCCTAGCCGCCAGTCGCCATCGCCATCGCCCGTGCCCCGGAGTGCTCTTCGGTGCTCCGGATCCATGGGCCCTCCTTGGGTCTGCTCCGTGGAGGGCCCCCTCCCTCCCAATCTCTTCCCATGGATATCGGTAATGCCCCATTTCCTCTTTCTAGGGTTTCATTCCTTGATTCCTTCTTCTTAGGGCATTGCTTGATATCACGCGTTTATTGTCCAAACTATTGGGTGGAAGAGATCTATATATGCTCCTGCTATTGTTTGTGTATTCTTAGAACTTAGAATATTGCTAGGTTGATTCAAATCCCATAGGTAGTTGTTCTCAATTTGGTGGTACTGCTTGCTTCCAGCAGTTCTACCCCCCCTATGGGCGGAACAACCGCTTGAGCGGTTCCACCGGTTGTAGAACCGGTACAACCGGGGTTCCTGAACCAAGTGGCATTGTTTTACATTCTCTGATTCATAGGCAATATATTCTTTTGCTCTTGTGTGCAACCTCTCATCTTTGCTGGGTCTCTTGTGTGCTTCTCGTGTGTGTTTGCAGGTGGCTCTGGTTCTCGTTCTGCTCCTCGTACCAAGATCAAGAAGTGAGCTCGAAGATGCAAGCACCCTGCTAAGTCTGATGGGGAGGAGGAGGTTGTGATTCCCACCAAGCCAACCCGCCGTGACAAGTCTGCCGCTGCCAAGCAACGTGTGGTCATGCCTATGCACAAGTGGAAAGCCAAGGAGTGGGAAGCCTTCCGGAGAAGGAATCCATACACGGTTCCCATTGAGCCTCGACGGACTACTGTTCAGTTCTGGAACGAGATGCAAGTGAGGATTATTCATGAGCTTTTCGAGCATAACAAGAATCGGTACACCAAGCAGTGGACCATTGACCTTGATCATTGGAGGAGCAACATGGAGTACTTTGGAGAGGCTTTGGCTCTCTGTGAGGAGTTTGATTTGGTAAAGCTCATGTCTATCAACTGTGACTTCGATGTTCAGCTCATCCATCAGTTTTATGCAACCGTTCACTTTGGTGAGGATGATGCTCGCACTCTCTCATTTATGTGCCATGATGAATTCTTTCAAGTGCCCTGGAAAGCTTTCTGCAATGCTCTTGGCTATGATGATACCGGTCTCGATGGGAATGGTGGCATTCGTCCTCATGACCATCCCCACTCTATGCCTAAGGAGAAGCTTGCCCCTCTCTACATTCGTGGGCGGGGCATTATTGGTGAGTCCAAGGATCTTGAGAAGGTTTATGAAATCATGCATCGTGTGTTTCGCAATGTGCTCCTGCCCAAGGTTGGAAATCAGGATGAGATCCATGGATATCTAGTTGACTTGATGGTTGCTATGAAGACTAAAGTAGGGTCTGGTTCTACGTTTGATGTGTCCAAGTGGCTTTGGGAGGAGATGTACAGCATGGTCATCTTCAGAAAGGTTCCCATCTATACACCATTTGTCATGTGCTTTCTGAACTCGGTTTGGGCTGTTCGCCGTCCTAGAGAGCTTCTCACCTCGCCAGATAACTTCACCGTGCATGAGGTCAAGCAGCTTAAGAAGAAGAAGCATGTCGAGCCTCGCTTTCCTGCTGATGATCTCGAGGATGTCTATGCCACTTCAGATGCTGAGGATTTCGAGATGGAGCCTGGTGCCAAGCCTTCCTGGGTGACCAAGCTCACAGCCAAAGTGAAGAAGACTTTTTGCCTTCGGTCTCACATTCAGAAGAAGATGTATGAGGCTCATGTTAATGAGAAGCTTGCTCGGTGCCGTCAGATTGCCATGATGAAGCACCTCAATATGCCTGTGAAGAGTGGATCTGAGAAGAGCATCACTCCAGAGGACAAGTGGATCTCTACGTATAGCACCTGGACTGATGATGAGGCTGAGGTATCTGGCCATCCTGCTACCTCCACTTCAACTGCTGTTGATGATGCCACGGAGGAAGATGAGGAGTCTGAAGATCATGATTCAGATGAGACCGAGGGGTCAGACGAGATCTACTGAGCTCTAGGGCGTTAGCATCGCTCTTTTCCTTTTTGGTGTCTTGATGCCAAAGGGGGAGAGAGATCTACTAGTTCTCGGGATTTGCATGGGTTGGTTACTTGCCTCGTGTTGAGAGTTGAACTTGGTCTGTCTTTCATTTGCTTTCTTTCAGTTTGTGGACCTTGTGGTGTGTGACTTTTGCATGGTGTGAGACATGCGTCCTATTTATGCTTATTGTCTATCATGTTTGCTCTTTCATAATGGTTGGTCTATAAAATCTAGGGGGAGCTTTGTCCCTAATGTGTGACGGTGCATTCCAAAAGCACATCCGAAGAGTGCACACATTTAGGGGGAACCCGCCTACATTGTATAGACCCTCTATGCAAATCTTGTAGTTGTCATCATCCACCAAAAAGGGGGAGATTGTTAGGGCATTTCCCATATTTGTGTTTTGGGTGACGATGACAACTCTCCTTGTGATCTAATCGTGTGCCAAGTTCTTCAGGTACTCTATGCTTAGGTACAAGTCGGTTAGACATTCCCTCTGGACGGAAAAGATCGAAGATGGGGTTTTCTACGTGTTTATCTCTTTGGTCGTAGGAAAGCCGTACTATTAAGAGGGAATCCACATCGGAAGGTAGTGGGTGAATCAATGCACATACACACTTCTCTCCACCCACATCTCCCTTCCGTTCTATGTAATGAGAGAGGTCCCTTTGTTCCATTCTGTTACAGTGCTTTCTCCTCATAAGCGGTTGTACTGCCCTCGAGGGCGGTTGTACCGCTAGCCCTGTTATACTGGCTCAACCACCACCCCAAGGGTGATTCCCTGGGGTTGCACCTCCAAAGTACATGCCCAACGGTTGTACCGCTGCCCCCGGGCGGTGGTACCGCCTCTACGCTAGGAAAACCCAGGGGTGGCTTCAGGGGCAGTTGTACCGGCTGGGTACCGGCCAACCATAGGACTTGTTTCTGTGGTGAGGCGGTGCTTGGGCGGTGGTGGCCCGGTTGTGCTTTGCAAACCGGTACTACCGGTGTCTGGAGCAGTTCTACCGCTCGGGACTTAGCCACCTCCGGTTCCAGGGTCTGGCAGTAGTTCCGGTGCAACTACCGCTCGACCACCTCCCATAGGGATGACTCCCTTCTGTTTCAAGGCGGTTGTTGAGCGATAGGCGAGCGGTTGGTCTGGTTATTCCTTTTAACCGGTAGTACCACTCGAGTGACCGGTTGTACCGCTTGTTTGGGTTTCTGCATTATACCCGTGAATCTCGGTTGTACCGGGGTGAGGAGCGGTTGTACCGCTGCAGTGTAATAACTGCTATAATGGTTGGAACTTGGGGATGCCTATATAAAGGGGGCTTCTTCCACCTACCTCCTCACCTCTTGCCTCTCTCTCTCCTCCATTAATGCCCTTGAAGCTTTCTTGCCTAATCTCTCTCTGTAGCCACTCAAACTCATTGATTTGCTAGGGATTGAAGGAGGAGACCTAGATCTACACTTCCACCAAAGGAAATACTTTCTTGTGTGGATTTTGTTACTCTTGGGTGTTTGAGCACTCTAGACGGTTGAGGTCACCTCGGAGCCACATTCCATTGTGGTGAAGCTCCGTGGTTTCGTTGGGAGCCTCCAATTTGGTTGTGGAGAGAGCCCCAACCTCGTTTGTAAAGGTCCGGTTGCCACCTTCAAGGGCACCACTAGTGTAATCACGGCATCTCGCATTGTGTGAGGGCGTGAGGAGAATACGGTGGCCCTAGTTGCTTCTTGGAGAGCATTGTGCCTCCACACCGCTCCAACGGAGACGTACTTGTGGCACCCCGGCTCAGAGAACCGGTTTACGAGTGTTTCCAACCCAAAGATCATGTCTTCTGGAAACACACAACAACTTGGAACAGAACATAGCTGAACTTTTATTGATAATAGTCGAGTACAACCTTATATATTACATGATCATCGAGTCCAAAAGCACATCTAGTGCTATGACAATATCTACATTATTTATCTAACATATCAGGGCCTCAGTATTACTACGGGACACTACAGCGAAAGACTACTGCGTAGCGGAACATGATAGTAACTCCATCCACAGAGACACTGCTGAGGACACATCCTAGACATCGCAACACGGACCTTCGAGACCTCCGTCTCAGTCTTCTCCTGCATCTGGCATGACATGCCAGGTGAGTACTTTGAATGTACTCGCAAGCACATGACAACCAAGTATGCAGCAAATAATAGCATGGCAATCAACATGTTATGTCTTAACTGTTTCACTTACTGTTATTAACTTACTCATATCCGGGTTGTCTTACAACCCTCGGAATACTCGATGCCAACGAGTACTTCCGCTCATAAGACAAGTTTTTCCATCATTACTATGGTTATTACGGTTGATCATCTAGAGAGGTCTGGACGGGCTGTCCAATACCGTGGACGCGGCTATTCGAATAGATTTTACACTCTGCAGAGGTTGCGCACTTTACCCACACCATGGAGCACCTGACCTCGTGATCCCATTCGGGTGGACCAGCGTTGCTCCAACGAAACCCGCCTGACTCGTGACTCTCCCATCGTACCACCGGCAATCACACTCCCACGGAGTCAAGCCTTGGGTGGCCCCGTGTCACCTCGTGACACCTGCCACCGTCGTGGCCTAACTAAACTGTCCCAAATAGGGACGCCGGCACAAAAATCAACTGGGCTCACAGGGTTATCGCCATCTGCCTGATCAGGGCAGCACGCACGCATAACCCTCCCTGTCTGGAGGTACCGATGAAAGAGCACGGAGCCAGACCAAGTTAAGGCCGTACCATACCGGCAAATGTGGCTGAACGGGTAAGCCCGGACAGGTGACTCTTGATCAACCAACTAAGTTTCACTTAGCAATCATGGTCATTCATCATATCAATTTAAGTTGTCAACAATAGGCATTTAAATACTTCACTTGAATTATCTATGTTAATTAAATGCAAGAAATGAATATGAATTATGCAATGCTATGAAATGCTTCATAATATGGATGTCCTGGCTTGCCTTGCTCTGTTGGGTTGTTCAAATACTCCTGGTCTTCAAATCCACAAGAATCTCCTTCTGAAAACATTTTTAAATGGCAAAGGAAAATGTCACATAAAGCCTTTTTATTCACCAACAATTCTGTGGGTATTGGAAAAATGCCAAACTTGGTCAGAAAATAAATGAGTTTAATACCAACACATTGCAAAAAGAATCAGGTCAATTGGACCTTTCTATAAAAAGTTATTCAAGGTCAAAGTGGCTGGTCAACTCTGTTTAAATAAATAAAAATCAGAAAAACAGAAAACCAACGAAGGGGCCACATCGAAGGCGTAAACGCCCGAGGCGCCTCCACTTACCGCTTCGGTAAGTGGCTGACAGGTGGGGCCAGGCCCGTTTAAATTAGAAAGAGGGAGAGGGCAGAGAAAGGGGCGGCTCACCGGCGGTGATTGCCGGTGATTTCGACGGCGGTTGGGCTCGTGGATGGCGGGGATGGATCGGCCGGTAGACGACGAGCACACCTGTACCTGTAGATCCTCCGGAGGTGGTCGGACGGCGTCATGCCCTTCTTCTCCGGCGGGTGGTGGCTACGGTGGTCATCGGGGATGGTGAATCCGGCAGCAATTCAACCGGGCGGTGGCTCTGGAAAGACCAGTGGAACGAGCTGAGCACTATGGTGGTCTCAGGTGAGGCGGAGGTGGAGTGGATGTGGCTGGTGACAGAGCTAGGGCGGCGGAGGAACTCCGGTGAAGCTCGAGGCCAGAGGGCCTCTCGGCCTTGGCTCTTGCTTGGGAAGGCAATTTGAGAGAGAGGGAGAGGGTGAGGAGCTCAGCGAGGCCGGGCGGGGCTATTAATAGCCAGGAGGCGAAGCTCACCGAGTTCTCTGGATCGGCGGCGATGTGGCTACGCCACTGGCGCAAGGACGTCGAGCTGGCAGTCGTGGCGCGGGGCGACGAGACGGGAGCGAGCAGAGCATTGAATGTGCGAAGAGATGGCTCGGGGAGAAGAAGACGAGCGGCACCGCAACTGTGGCCACATGGGCGGCACAGTGCTCATGGTCGTGGCGGCCGCCGAGAGCTTCTCCGGTGAGGGGAGGAGTCCAGAAGGGCTAGGTGGTGAACGGGGACGATGTCGGCACACGGAGACAAGCTACTGTGGCGAGAGGCAGTCGGATGCGACGCCACAGACACGGGCGCGGTGCAGAGCACGCACAAGGCATGCCATTGTTGTGCTCACCACGAGAGTTGATGTCTAGAGGCCACGAGATCCTGGCATTTCTTGTCTGGCACGTCGACCCTCGATCACTCAGATCACCTACACCTCTGGTTTGGCTTGTCTCAGTCTGAGACGAGGGGTAGCCTCAGATACAGTTTCTGACAGTGAACTAGAGAGATATCTGGAGGGTTGGAGAGCTGGAGATAGAGCCAATGGAGATGTCCAGGATGATCTAGGTTGGAAGAACTCAAAACTGGTCAAGTTTGAGAGGATTTGGTTGAGATTTGAGGGTAGTTCATGTGTAACCTATCAATCTGGTCCAGAATGTGAAAGTTGAAGCCCTGCTCATATGAATAATCTTTAGATGCTGAAACTTGGTGGAGGGCAGTCATTTGTAGTTGTCCTCATGCCACAGAAATTTCAGAGCATTTGGACAAACCTAGCAGGTACTTCCTTCACAAAGGTCCAGACTGACTAGGAACAAAAATGAATTGTTTTGCAAAATATTTGAACTAGGCCATGGAATATTTTTGGATATTGTGGCAAGATATGGTCCAAGGTATTTTAGAGAATTATTTGAGAATTTTCTGGCCATCCAAACTATAGGTTGCTTCACAACCCATAGTGATGACCTAAATTCCCAAATAAAAGAAAAGGGTTATTGGAAAAGATTTAAATTGGGATTTGGGTCCTAGAGGTACTTGGCAGGGTTTTGGCAAGGTGATGAGGCTTTGGATTACTTGGAAAGATTCAAAAGTTTCCAAGACCAACTAGAAAGATTCAAAAACCATTCAAATTTCAAATAAAGCCAAGAAAAGTTTGAAAAGAAAAATTTGGCAAAATCAGGGTGTCACAAACCTACCCCCCTTAGGATGAATCTCGTCCTCAAGATTTGGTTGCTCAGGGAACAAGTATGGACATGTGGATCTGAGAAAATCTTCTCTTTCCCAAGTAGCCTCTTCCTTAGTGTGGTGCTCCCACAGCACCTTGTAAAATCTCATCACCTTACTCCTCGGGGTTCTCTCCATCTCATCCAAGATCCTGACAGGTTTTTTCTCATAAGTCAAATCCTTAGCCAGCTCTAGCTCACTCATATCCGCTTGCTTGGCTGGGGGTGCAATGCATTTCCTTAACTGTGAGATGTGAAAGACATCATGAACGTCTGACAATGCTGGTGGCAATTCCAACTGATATGTGACTCTGCCCTTCCTAGCAATCACTGGAAAGGGACCGATGTATCTTGGGGCCAACTTTCCTCGGGTATGAAACCTTTTCACTCCCTTCATAGGAGTTACCCGTAGGTAAGCATAGTCTCCAGGCTCAAAAGTTACTTCCCGGTGCTTTGGGTCATAATAGCTCTTCTGTCGGGACTTGGCTGCTCGCAGCCACTCTTGAATATCCTTGACTTGCCTTTCAGCCTCGAGCATCAAGTCCGTACCAAAGATACGACTATCTCCTGTTTGGGACCAGCTCAGCGTTGTGCGGCACTTCCGTCCGTACAATGCCTCAAAAGGCGACATCTTGAGACTTGCCTGATAGCTGTTGTTGTAGGAGAATTCAGCGTACGGCAAACTATCCTCCCATTTGGGTCCATGGGAGAGTGCACATGACTGAAGCATATCCTCTAATATTTGGTTCACTCGCTCGGTCTGTCCATCCGTCTACGGATGGTATGCTGTGCTGTGTTTCAGCATGGTTCCCAAAGCTTGATGTAGCCGTAGCCAGAATGCTGAGGTAAATAGGGAACCCCTATCTGAAGTGATAGACTTGGGTACTCCGTGCAGACTGACTATCCGGGACATGTAGAGTTGTGCTAGCTGATTTGCGTTAAAAGTGGTCTTTACTGGGATAAAGTGAGCCACTTTCGTGAGGATGTCTACAATGACCCAAATAGCATCATTGCCTCTCGTGGACTTGGGCAGTCCCACAATAAAATCCATACATATGTCATCCCACTTCCACTGGGGCACCGGTAAAGGTTGCAGTAGCCCAGCGGGTTTCTGATGCTCTGCTTTGACCTTGTTGCAAATGTCACAGCAGGCGACATAGTATGCTATATCTTTCCGCATTCCAGACCACCAAAAAGTTTCTCTCAAGTCCTGATACATCTTAGTACCTCCCGGGTGGATCGAATATGCAGACTCATGTGCTTCCTTGAGTACTTGTTGCCTCAAGTTGTTCTGATCCGGCACACAAATTCGTTTCTCGAACCACACGGTACCCTGTTCATCTACACGGAAGGACTTGGCCTTCCCTTGCTGAATTAACTCCTTGATCTCCTAAATTTCTTCATCTAACTTCTATGCTTCCTTGATTTCCTCCATGAGGGTTGGAGTACTTTCCAACGTGTCTGGGGTCATTGGGCCGCATAGCACCATATTGAGCTTGACAAACTCTTCTTGTAAGCTCGGATGCATACCCTCAACTAGCATTCACAGCAGCTTGTTTCCTGCTCAGGGCGTCAGCGACCACATTCGCTTTCCCTGGATGATGGTTTATTCCAACATCATAGTCCTTGACTAGCTCAAGCCATCTTCGCTGCCTGAGGTTCAGGTCGGGTTGTGTGAAAATATACTTGGGACTCTTATGGTCTGTGTATATTTCACATCGTTGTCCAATAAGATAATGCCTCCAAATCTTCAGGGCATGAACCACAGCAGCTAGCTCCAAGTCATGTGTGGGATAGTTCTCCTCATGAGGTCGTAGCTGTCGTGATGCATAAGCTACAACCTTCCCCTCTTGCATTAGCACGCATCCGATTCCACGCTTGGATGCATCGCAGTATATGTCGAAACTCTTGTGAATGTCTGGGAGGACTAAAACAGGGGTTGTGGTTAGCCTCGTCTTTAACTCCTGGAAACTGCTGTCGCACTCGGCTGTCCAGATAAACCTTTGGTTCTTTTTCAACAATTCCGTCAGTGGCTTGGCTATCTTAGAAAAGCCTTCAATGAAGCGATGGTAGTATCCTGCCAAGCCCAGGAAACTACGGCTTTGGTCGCCGTGGCTGGTGTCTTCCAGTTCAAGACCGCAGTAACCTTACTGGGATCAACAGCTATTCCTTTCTCTGACAAAATATGTCCAAGGAATCCCACCTCTTTCAGCCAAAATTCGCACTTACTGAACTTGGCATATAAGCGATGGGTTCTCAACCTTTCCAAGACAGCTCTGAGATGTTGCTTATGCTCCTCTTCATCCTTAGAGTATATCAGGATGTCGTCAATGAACACCACTACAAACTTGTCCAGAAAGTCCATGAAGACTTTGTTCATCATGCTCATGAAGTAGGCTAGAGCGTTGGTCAATCCAAACGCCATAACTGTAAACTCATATAGTCCATATTGAGTGGTGAACGCTGTCTTGGGGATGTCCTCCTTTCGGATTTTCAGTTGATGATATCCCGTTCTGAGGTTGATCTTAGAGAATACCCGTGCTCCATTCAACTGGTCGAATAAGTCATCAATTCAAGGGAGCGGGTACTTGTTCTTGATAGTGACCTCGTTAAGCTGGCGATAGTCTACGCACATTCGTAGACTTCCATCCTTCTTCTTGACAAATAATACTGGTGACCCCCATGGCGAAATGCTTGGACGAATGTATCCTTTCTGTAGCAACTCATCTAACTGCTTCTTTAGCTCTGCCAGCTCTGGGCCTGGCATCCGATAGTATTTCTTGTATATTGGAGCTGTACCGGGAATTACCTCAATCGCAAACTCCAATTCTCGGTTGGGCGGCATCCCTGGTAATTCTTCAGGGAACTCATCTGGGAACTCGCAGACTACCGGGATCAGGTTCATATCCGTAACAGTGGTCTAGTATGCCGTGCCCTTTCTTGTTATCATTCTGCTGGCCAGAAATTGGACGGTTTGTCCGGCGGGGTTCACCAATGTCACTGTTCTGGTGGCGGAGTTGATACACACTTGGTGCGGTGCCAACCAGTCAATCCCCAATATTATGTCCAATCCTGGGGATTCAATGGCAACAAGGGTAGCTGGGAATTTAACTCCATGGATTGAGATTTCCAGACCCTTGTATATTATATTTATTCTGAGCATAGAGCCAGGGGATTGTACCACCATGATTTTGTCCAAAAGTGAAGGAGAAAATTTGTGCAAGGTGGCAAAACTTCATGAAATAAATGAGTGGGAAGCCCCAGAATCAAATAAAATTATTGCAGGTATGTCGTTGACAGAAAACATACCAAGGACAATGTCTGGAGCTTCGTAGACTTCTTCGGCAGAGATGTGGTGGACGCATCCGCGGCTGAAGTTGTGGTTGGGGCGGCATCCAAGGTGATTGACTTGTGGCTTGTGGTCAACTGATTGCTTTCCGTTATTAGTAGGACACTGCTTGGCGTAGTGTCCACTCTGGCCACAAGTGAAACAGGTGTTGTTGCGGCGGCAGTCCTCTAAGTCTGGCTGCTTGCCGAAGGTCTTGCTCTGGTTGCCTGACTTGCTGTTATTGCCACCATTGTTCCACACAGGTTTGTTCTTAGATGGCCCTGACTGCCAACTGCGCAGCTTTTGCGCATATGGCTCCCTGTTGTCCTTCTTGGGCTCGAACTTCCTCTTACGATCATCATTCCCAGACTTGTGTTCTCGTTCGGCGATGAAGGCCTTATCCACCAAGGTCGGGAAATCGGGGAAGTCCAACTTGCATAGCTGACATCGGAGAGCGTGATTAAGTCCTCCGAGGAACCGGTCTATTTTCCTTTCTTCGGTAGCCACATCATGAGGAGAGTACCGGGCCAAATTGTTGAACTTGTTTAGGTATTCTCCCACAGACATGTTTCCTTGTGTGAGAGCCAGGAATTCTCTCTGCTTCACTTTCATGATACCCGTGGGAATATGATACTTGCGGAACAGCTCTTTGAATTTCTCCCAAGAAATCTCTTCTCCAGCAGGCCACATTAACATGGTGTTGTCCCACCATATGGCTACCGGGCCTTCGAGATAATGGGTGACAAATGGGACTTTATCTACTTCTTCACAACGAGCGATGTCTAATTTCTTTTCCATGGTTCTTAACCAGCCATCAGCCTCAATAGGATCCACAGCCTGACCAAAGCTGGGTGGTTTTGTGCGCTGGAAATCAGACAGTTTGGAATGCACCCCATTGCCATTGTTCTGACTGACTATTTTCTGCATACTCTTGAGAAATTCCATGAGGTCTTGGTTTCTCTTTTCCTCAAACATTCTCATTATCTGATCTGTGGTTGGTGCTTGAGGTGGTGGTGGTGGTAAGTCTTTGGGCGGTTGCCCTGCCTGCTTGGCGGATCGACGGACGGGGTTTCCATCACCGCCTTGGCTGCTACTTCCTTTCTTCATCCTAATTTTTGTACCCATGGCAAATACCGAATCGATGAGCAACATCCATAAGGAGAAATACAATAATATGACACCAGAGAAAATTCATGAAAAAGGCAAATCCAACATCATACATGGCAAGCTAGTAGGGGGATATCATGGCTAGACTGCTCATACGGCAGTCGACATATGCAAAGATGCATGCATTACTACTCAAGCTCTAGTCTAGTGCGTCGGTGACACGAACACAGCCCATCTGAAGAGTCCTCGTCGTCAGATCCTGAGTCAGAATCAGAATTGATGATGTAAGTCACCGGGTCAAAGGAGACGCGACGTCGCTGCTGAGATGGCTCTCCTTCTGCGGGAGAAAGAGCACGTCGCCTCAACATCGGCGGAGCAGGAGTGGCTAGGAGTGAGGCCCACTCAGCTGGGGTCTCAAGTCGGCTACCAGACGATAAGCCTGATGGTCCAGAAAAACCAGAAGGGGTATCAAGCACACGCGGAGGTGGAACTGGTGGTGGATACCTAGGTGGAACTACAGGAGGAGGAGGTGCTGGAGTCACTGCTGCAAGTGCCTCCTGAACACGACACAGCTCCTCAGCCAAGGAAATTATCATACAGTGACTGGCATTCAGGTAGCAAGACAAAACACCAGCCGCATGATCACACGCCGGGTCAACAGGTGAGAAAAGGACTCGCCCTGTCGTAGGCGACAGGGTGGGATAGTGTAAGAAACCTGGATGGTTCTGCATCTCGACCTCGTGGAAGCGCAAGTCAGTAATAGCCTCCATGGCAGCAAACTGGATTGCCAGCTCTGGAGTAGAAGCCACTCCGCCCTTGGAAGAGTGAGAAGAGCTTCCGATATCCGAAGTCGCGGTCATGTAAGCCACTGGATGGTACTCATATACTGACTCGCCCAACTGCTCCCGAAACACCTGGTACACCGGGTCATCACCATTGGGATACAGCCGAAGCCAGACGCTACGAGGCAGGGCTGGAAAAGTGTGGGGTTCTGGCTCATGATGAAAGTGATATGGAACTGGTGCCATCTACACTCACAATGCCAAGGGTTAGTAACCTAATGAATTATGATGCATGAGGCATGGCATGCAACAATCAAATGCAACAAGCAGGATGCACACTCAAAGTCCTATGCTAATCGCAGTCCTAGCGTGGGTTACCTAGGGTGTCCTACAGTCAGCACGGCTCTGATACCAAGCATTGTGGCACCCCGGCTCAGAGAACCGGTTTACCAGTGTTTCCAACCCAGAGATCATGTCTTCTGGAAACACACAACAACTTGGAACAGAACATAGCTGAACTTTTATTGATAATAGTCGAGTACAAGCTTATATATTACATGATCATCGAGGCCAAAAGCAGATCTAGTGCTATGACAATATCTACATTATTTATCTAACATATCAGGGCCTCGGTATTACTACGGGACACTACAGCGAAAGACTACTGCGTAGCGGAACATGATAGTAACTCCATCCACAGGGACACTGCTGAGGACACATGCTAGACATCGCAACACGGACCTTCGAGACCTCCATCTTAGTCTTCTCCTGCATCTGGCATGACACGCCAGGTGAGTACTTTGAATGTACTCGCAAGCACATGACAACCAAGTATGCATCAAATAATAGCATGGCAATCAACATGTTATGTCTTAACTGATTCACTTACTGTTATTAACTTACTCATATCCGGGTTGTCTTACAACCCTCGGAATACTCGATGCCAATGAGTACTTCCGCTCATAACACAAGTTCTTCCATCATTACTATGGTTATTACGGTTGATCACCTAGAGAGGTCTGGATGGGCTATCCAATACCGTGGACGCGGCTATTCGAATAGATTTTACACTCTGCAGAGGTTGCGCACTTTACCCACACCATGGAGCACCTGACCTCGTGATCCCATTTGGGTGGACCAGCGTTGCTCCAACGAAACCCGCCTGACTCGTGACTCTCCCATCGTACCACCGGTAATCACACTCCCTCGGAGTCAAGCCTTGGGTGGCCCCGTGTCACCTCGTGACACCTGGCATCGTCGTGGCCTAACTAAACTGTCCCAAACGGGGATGCCGGCACAAAACTCAACTGGGCTCACAGGGTTATCGCCATCTGCCTAATCAGGGCAGCACGCACGCATAACCCTCCCTGTCTGGAGGTACCGATGAAAGAGCACGGAGCCAGACCAAGTTAAGGCCGTACCATACCGGCAAATGTGGCTGCACGGGTAAGCCCGGACAGGTGACTCTTGATCAACCAACTAAGTTTCACTTAGCAATCATGGTCATTCATCATATCAATTTAAGTTGTCAACAATAGGCATTTAAATACTTCACTTTAATTATCTATGTTAATTAAATGCAAGAAATGAATATGAATTATGCAATGCTATGAAATGCTTCATAATATGGATGTCCTAGCTTGCCTTGCTCTGTTGGGTTGTTCAAATACTCTTGGTCTTCAAATCCACAAGAATCTCCTTCTGAAAACATTTTTAAATGGCAAAGGAAAATGTCACATAAAGCCTTTTTATTCACCAACAATTCTATGGGTATTGGAAAAATGCCAAACTTGGTCAAAAAATAAATGAGTTTATTACCAACACAATGCAAAAAGAATCAGGTCAATTGGACCTTTCTATAAAAAGTTATTCAAGGTCAAAGTGGCTGGTCAACTCTGTTTAAATAAATAAAAATCAGAAAAATAGAAAACCAACGAAGGGGCCACGTCGAAAGCGTAAATGCCCGAGGCGCCTCCACTTACCGCTTCGGTAAGTGGCTGATAGGTGGGGCCGGACCCGTTTAAATTAGAAAGAGGGAGAGGGCAGAGAAAGGGGCAGCTCACCGGCGGTGATTGCCGGCGATTTCGATGGCGGTTGGGCTCGTGGATGGCGGGGATGGATCGGCCAGTTGACGATGAGCACACCCATACCCACAGATCCTCCGGAGGTGGTCGGACGGCGTCACGCCCTTCTTCTCCGGCTGGTGGTGGCTACGGTGGTCGTCGGGGATGGTGAATCCGGCAGCAATTCAACCGGGCGGTGGCTCTGGAAAGACCAGTGGAACAAGCTGAGCACTATGGTGGTCTTGGGTGAGGCGGAGGTGGAGTGGATGTGGCTGGTGGCAGAGCTAGGGCGGCGGAGGAACTCCGACGAAGCTCGAGGCCAGAGGGCCTCTCGGCCTTGGCTCTTGCTTGGGGAGGCAATTTGAGAGAGAGGGAGAGGGTGAGGAGCTCAGCGAGGCCGGGCGGGGCTATTTATAGCCGGGAGGCGAAGCTCGCCGAGTTCTCTGGATCGGTGGCGACGTGGCTACGCCACTGGCGCAAGGACGTCGAGCTGGTCGTCGTTGCGCGGGGCGACGAGACGGGAGCGAGCAGAGCATTGAATGCGCGAAGAGATGGCTTGGGGAGAAGAAGACGAGCAGCACCGCAACTGTGGCCGCACGGGCAGCACAGTGCTTGTGGTCGTGGCGGCCACCGAGAGCTTCTCCGGCGAGGGGAGGAGTCCAGAAGGGCTAGGTGGCGAACGGGGACGATGTCGGCACACGAAGACAAGCTACTGTGGCGAGAGGCAGTCGGATGCGACGCCACAGACACAGGCGCGATGCAAAGCGCGCACAATGGCATGCCATTATCGTGCTCACCACGATAGTTGATGTCTAGAGGCCACGAGAGCCTGGCATTTCTTGTCTGGCACGTCGACCCTCGATCACTCAGATCACCTACACCTCTTGTTTGGCTTGTCTCAGTCTGAGACGAGGGGTAGCCTCAGATACAGTTTCTGACAGTGAACTAGAGAGATATCTGGAGGGTTGGAGAGCTGGAGATAGAGCCAATGGAGATGTCCAGGATGATCTAGGTTGGAAGAACTCAAAACTGGTCAAGTTTGAGAGGATTTGGTTGAGATTTGAGGGTAGTTCATGTGTAACCTATCAATCTGGTCCAGAATGTGAAAGTTGAAGCCCTGCTCATATGAATGATCTTTAGATGCTGAAACTTGGTGGAGGGCAATCATTTGTAGTTGTCCTCATGCCATAGAAATTTTAGAGCATTTGGACAAACCTAGCAGGTACTTCCTTCACAAAGGTCCAGACTGACCAGGAACAAAAAAGAATTGTTTTGCAAAATATTTGAACTAGGCCATGGAATATTTTTGGATATTGTGGCAAGATATGGTCCAAGGTATTTTAGAGAATTATTTGAGAATTTTCTGGCCATCCAAACTATAGGTTGCTTCACAACCCATAGTGATGACCTAAATTCCCAAATAAAAGAAAAGGGTTATTGGAAAAGATTTAAATTGGGATTTGGGTCCTAGAGGTACTTGGCAGGGTTTTGGCAAGGTGACGAGGCTTTGGATTACTTGGAAAGATTCAAAAGTTTCCAAGACCAACTAGAAAGATTCAAAAACCATTCAAATTTAAAATAAAGCCAAGAAAAGTTTGAAAAGAAAAAGTTGCCAAAATCAGGGTGTCACAGTACTTCCCCTGAAAGGGAAGGAACTTCGGTAACACGTCCTCATCTTCTCCGACTCCACTTGTGGTTATCTCTTACCGTACTTTGTGCAAGCTATTGTTATATTGTATCTCTTGCTTGTACTTGTTGTTGTTGTTGTTGTTGTTGTTGTTAGCATCATATAGGTTGCTCAGCTAGTTGCACATCTAGACAACCTATTTGTTGCTAAACCTAATTTGTGAAGAAAAGTTAAAAATTGGTAGTTGCCTATTCACCCCCCCCCCTCTAGTCAACCGTATGGATCCTTTCACCTTCAACCTTTATACAAGAGTCATGGTGATCTTCACCCTTCCTTTTATATTTTCTCTTTTTGGCAAGCACTATGTGTTGGAGGAGATCCAGACATATGTATCCACTCGGATGTAGGTGTTCATAAATTATTATTATTGACATTACCCTTGAGGTAAATGGTTGGGAGGCGAAACTATAAGCCCCTATCTTCCTATGTGTTTGATGGAAGCTTTGATCTCATAAGTATCGCGTGAGTGTTAGCAATCATGAAAGATTAAATGATGGTTGAGTATGTGAACTTGCTAAATAAAATCTCTTACATTGACTCTTTCTGATGTTATGATAAATTGCAAGTGCCTCAATGACCGAGATCATAGTTTGTTAGTTTTGAATAAAGTTTTTGATTCATACTTTACCTTGTGAACGAATTATCACTTTAGCATAAGAAGTTATATGACAATGTATTGTTGTTTTAAAAATATGATCATGATGCCCTCATGTCCGTATTTTATTTTATCGACACCTCTATCTCTAAACATGTGGACATGATTATCGATTTTGGCTTTCGCTTGAGGACAAGCGAGGTCTAAGCTTGGGGGAGTTGATACGTCCATTTTGCATCATGCTTTTATGTTGATATTTATTGCATTATGGGCTGTTATTTCACATTATGGTACAATACTTATGCCTTTTCTCTCTTATTTTACAAGATTTACATGAAGAGGGAGAGTGCCGGCAGCTGGAATTCTGGACCGAAAAGGAGCACATCTGAGATACCTATTCTACACAACTCCAAATGTCTTGAAACTTTAGGAAGAATTATTTTGGAATATATAAAAAATATTTGGCGAAGAAACTACTGAAGGGGACCCACCAGGTGGCCACAAGCCCGGGGGCTGCCCCCCAGGGCTTGTGGGGCCCCTGGCCATCATCTGGTTCCCCATCTTCTGTTATATGGAGGGTTTTGACCTAGAAAAAATAAGAAGGGAGCTTTTGGGACAAAGTGTCGCCGTCTCGAGGCGAAACCTGGGCAGAAGCAATCTAGAGCTCCGGTGGAGCTATTCTGCCGAGGAAACTTCCCCCCGGAAGGGGGAAATCGAAGCCATCATCATCACCAATGATCCTCTCATCGAGGGAGGGTCAATCTTCATCAATATCTTCATCAGCACCATCTCCTCTCAAACCCTAGTTCATCTCTTGTATTCAATCTTTGTCTCAAAACCTCATATTGGTATGTGTGGGTTGCTAGTAGTGTTGATTACTCTTTGTAGTTGATGCTAGTTGGTTTATTTGGTGGAAGATCATATGTTCATATCCTTAATGATATTTATTACCCCTCTGATCTTGAACATGAGCATGCTTTGTGAGTAGTTACGTTTGTTCCTGAGGACATGGGAGAAGTCTTGTTATAAGTAATCATGTGAATTTGGTATTCGTTCGATATTTTGATGAGATGTATGTTGTCTTTCCTCTAGTGGTGTTATGTGAACGTTAACTACATGACACTTCACCATGATTTGGGCCTAGGGGGAAGGCATTGGGAAGTAATAAGTAGATGATGGGTTGCTAGAGTGACAGAAGCTTAAACCCTAGTTTATGCATTGCTTCGTAAGGGGCTGATTTGGATCCACATGTTTCATGCTATGGTTAGATTTATCTTAATTCTTCCTTCATAGTTGCGGATACTTGTGAGAGGGGTTAATCATAAGTGGGAGGCTTGTCCAAGTAAGGACAGCACCCAAGCACCGGTCCACCCACATATCAAATTATCAAAGTAACGAACGCGAATCATATGAGCATGATGAAAACTAGCTTGACAATAATTCCCATGTGTCCTCGGGAGCGCTTTGCTTTATATAAGAGTTCGTCCAGGCTTATCCTTTGCTATAAAAAGGATTGGGCCACCTTGTTGCACCTCTGCTACACTTGTTACTTGTTACTCATTACGAATTATCTTATTACCAAACTATCTGTAACCGATAATTTCAGTGCCTGCAGAAAATACCTTGCTGAAAACCGCTTGTCATTTCCTTCTGCTCCTCGTTGGGTTTGACACTCTTATTTATCGAAAGGACTACGATTGATTCCCTATACTTGTGGGTCATCAGTATGGAGACACCGATGATCGAATCTCGGGCAAGTAACATATCGCTGGACAAAGGGAATTGCATACGGGATTGACTGAATCCTTGACATCGTGGTTCAATCGATAAAGATCTTTGTGGAATATGCAGGAACCAATATGGGTATCCAGGTCCCACTATTGGTTATTGACCGGAGAGGTGTCTTGGTCATGTCTACAACTTTCTCGAACCTGTAGGGTCTGCACGCTTAACTATCGATAACGCTAGAGTAGTATTGGGATATGTATGTTGGTGGCCGAATGTTGTTCGGAGTCCCGGATGAGATCCTGGACATCACGAGGAGCTCCTAAATGGTCCGAAGGTAAAGATTCATATATAGGAAGTCCTGTTTTGGTCATCGGAAAGGTTTCGGGCATTATCGGTATTGTACCGGGAGTGCCGAAAGGGTCCACCTACCCCGGGGGCCACATGGGCTGTAGGGGGTGCACCTTGGCCTATATGGACCAAGGGCACCAGCCCTAAGGGGCCCATGCGCCAAGAGAGAGGATAAAGGAAGAGTCCTAAGGGTGGAAGGCACCCCCCGAGGTGCCTTGGGAAGGGAGGAAACCTCCCTAGGCCTGGCCGCACCACCTCCCTTGGAGGAGGGGCCAAGGCTGCGCCCCAACCCTCCCCCTTGCCTCCTATAAATATGGGGGGATAGGTAGGGGCTGGACACACCAAATCCCACACCTCGGCGGCAACCCTACCTCTCACAAAACTCTGTTTTCTCCTCAGATTGGTTTCGACAGCATTTGGCGAAGCCCTGCCGGGATTGCACCACCACCATCTCCACCACACCGTTGTGCTGGTTGAGATCCCATCTACTTCTCCTCTCTTTCTTGTTGGATCAAGAAGGAGGATACGTCATCGAGCCGCACATGTGCTGAACACAGAGGTGTCGTCCGTTCAGCGCTAGATCGGATTGGATCGTGATTGGATCACGAAGAGTATGACTACATCAACCGTGTTATATACGCTTTCGTTTTCGGTCTACAAGGGTATGTAGACACACTCCCCTCTGGTAGCTATGCATCTCCTAGATTAGATCTTGGGTGTTTCGTAGGAAGTTTTTTGATTTTCATGCAACGTTCCCCATCACTGAAGCATCGCTACAGGTGAGAAAGTCTCATCATAGTCAACCCCTTGAACTTCTCGGAAACCCTTTGCGACAAGTCGAGCTTTATAGACGGTGACATTACCATCAGCGTCTGTCTTCTTCTTAAAGATCCATTTATTCTCAATGGCTTGCCGATCATTGGGCAAGTCCACTAAAGTCCACACTTTGTTCTCATACATGGATCCTATCTCGAATTTCAAGGCCTGAAGCCATTTGTTGGAATCCGAGCCCATCATAGGTTCTTCATAGTTCATAGGTTCGCTATTGTCTAACAAAATAATTTCCAGGACTGGATTACCGTACCACTCTGGTGCAGAATGTACCCTGGTCGACCTACGAAGTTCAGTAGTAACTTGATCTGAAGTTTCATGATCATCATCATTAGCTTCCTCTTCGTTTGGTGTAGGCATCACGGGAACTGTTTTCTGTGATGTGCTACCTTCCAATTCAAGAGAAGGTACGATTACCTCATCAAGTTCTACTTTCCTCCCACTCACTTCTTTCTAGAGAAACTCCTTCTCTAGAAAGGACCCATTCTTGGCAACAAAGATCTTGCCCTCAAATCTATGGTAGAAGGTCTACCCATTGGTCTCTTTAGGGTATCCTATGAAGACGCACTTCTTTGCTTTGGGTTCGAGCTTATCAGGCTGAAGCCTTTTGACATAAGCGTCGCATCCCCAAACTTTAAGAAACGATAGCTTAGGTTTCTTGCCAAACCATAACTCATACAGTGTCGTCTCAACGGATTTAGACGGTGCCCTATTTAAAGTGAATGCGGATGTCTCTAATGCTTAACCCCAAAACAATAGTGGCAAATCGGTAAGAGACATCATAGAACGCACCATATCCAATATAGTATGATTATGACATTCGGATACACCATTATGATGTGGTGTTCTAGGGGGCGTGAGCTGTGAAATAATTCCACATTGTCTTAAATGCATACCAAACTCGTAACTCAAATATTCACCTCCACGATCAGATCGTAGAAACTTTATTTTCTTGTTACGATGATTCTCCTTCACTCTGAAATTCCTTGAACTTTTCAAATGTTTCAGACTTGTGTTTCATTAAGTAAATATACCCATATCTAATCAAATCATCTGTGAAGGTAATAAAATAACGATATCCACTTCATGCTTCAATAGTCATTGGACTGCATACACCGATATGTATTATTTACAATAAGTCACTAGCTCACTCCATTGTTCCGGAGAACAGAGTTTTAGTCATCTTGCCCATAAGTCATGGTTCACATGTCTCAAATGATTCATAATCAAGAGATTCCAAAAGTCCATTAGCATGGAGTTTCTTCATGCGCTTTACACCAATATGACCTAAGTGGTAGTGCCACAAATATGTGGTACTAGCTTTATTAACTTTGCATCTTTTGGCATCAATATTATGAATATGTGTATCACTACGATCGAGATTCAACAAGAATAAACCATTCACAAGGGGTGCATGACCATAAAAGATATTACTCATATAAATAGAACAACCATTATTCTCTGACTTAAATGAATAACCGTCTCGCAATAAACAAGATCCAGATATAATGTTCATGCTCAATGCAGGCACCAAATAACAATTATTTAGGTTTAAAACTAATCCCGAAGGTAGATGTAGAGGTAGCGTGCCGACGGCGATCACATCAACCTTGGAACCATTTCCGACACGCATCATCACCTCGTCCTTAGCTAGTCTCCATTACTCCATAGCTCCTGCTTCGAGTTACTAATATTAGCAACTGAATCGGTATCAAATACCCAGACGCTACTACGAGAACTAGTAAGGTACAGATCAATAACCTGTATATCAAATATACCTTTGTTGACATTGCCAGCCTTCTTATCTGCCAAGTACTTGGGGCAGTTCTTCCAGTGACCATTTCCCTTGTAGTAGAAGCATTCAGTCTCAGGTTTGGGTCCATCCTTGGGTTTCTTCACGGGAGCAACAACTATCTTGATGTTCTACTTGAAGTTCCCTTTCTTTCCCTTGCCTTTCTTGAAACTAGTGGTCTTTTTAACCATCAACACTTGATGCTCCTTCTTGATTTCTACCTCTGCGGCCTTAAGCATTGCGAATAGCTCAGGGATCATTTTCTCCATCCCTTGCATATTATAGTTCATCACAAAACCCTTATGGCTTGGTGGTAGTGACTGGGAAACTTTATCAACCGCTGTCTTATCTGGAAGATTAACTCCCACTTGATTCAAGCGATTGTAGCACCCAGACACTCTAAGCACATGCTCACTAACTAAGTTGTTCTCCTCCATCTTGCAGGCAAAGAACTTGTCAGAGGTCTTATACCTCTCAACACGACATGAGCATGAAATACCAATTTCAGCTCTTGGAACATCTCAAATGCTCCATGGCATTCAAAACGTCTTTGGGCCCCTGATTTCTAAGCCGTAAAGCATGGCACACTGAACTATCGAGTAGTCATCAGAATGTGCCTGCCATACATCCACATACGATGCTAGAGGGGTTGGTACACCGAGCGGTGCATCAAGGACATAAGCCTTCTGTGCAGCAGTGAGGACTATCCTCAGACTATGAACCTAGTCCACATAATTGCTTACAATATCTTTCAACTTAGCTTTCTCTAGGAATGCATTAAAATTCAGGGGAACTACAGTGCGGGCCATTGATCTACAACACAAATTTTTGCAAAGAAAATTAAGACTAAGTTCATGATAATTTAGTTTAGTTAATCAAATTACTAATGAACTCCCACTTAAAACAACATCCCTCAAGTTGTCTAAGTGATACATGATCCAAATCAACTAACCCATGCCCGATCATCATGTGAGATGGGGTAGTCATCAATGGTGAATGTCGGTGCAACAGACCCTGGGTCCATTGCACGGACTGTGCACAGGCCAGAGACAAGATTGCAAGACCAAGATCAAACCAAACAAGGAGGATCAATTCCTTTGAAGGATCCAAGAGCAAGTCGAGAAGGCCAAGGCAAGCCAGAGGAACGAGGCATCGCTAAGGGAAGGGCCTACCTTGCCGGGCAGGATTGGGTTTTGCCCCGGAAGCAAGCTCCCAGATCGTCCCGGCAGACCTACCGGGGCTGGCGGAGGCAAGCCACTCCACCTCACAAGTGACGCAAGTCAGTAATCGAAGTGGTGTCAAGCTCCAAGGTGACTAAGTGGCTGCTTTCTGCCACATGGCAGCCACTTCCTATAGCAAACACCTCCATATGACACCCGCCCTGAGACGTGTCAAGCAAGCAGGCGTGAAGCTGGCAAAACAGTCCGACAGGGCTTGCCGGGCGAGCTGTGATGTGACACAGAGCGGCACATTTACTGCACTCTGTCAGCCTACAGAGTTAGATATGATAGCACTATTAGCTATCTAATCAGTACGCAAAGACTGATTTGCCACTGTGGTGACCCCTTAATCTATAAAAGGAGGCCCATGGTGACCGAAGAAAGGGTTGGATCCTCGCATATCCATACGCGCGTAGCCACTCTCGCCCCCAGAGCAACCTTGCCGGGCGAGTGTGCTACGTTTCACCACTGTTATCCACCATCAATCCACCAAAGTAGGAGTAGGGTTTTACGCCTCATGGCGGCCCGAACCTGGGTAAAGACTGCCCGTGTGATCTCTGCCGTGTTGCGCGACGCTTCTTTGCTCTTTGTGCGACGTGTCCATCCCCCCGCTGAACCAAAAGGGGATGATGGCCCCATAGGTGGCCGGTTTCCCACGACATCTTTGGCGCGCCAGGTAGGGGGATCACTTGCGTGAAACTGAGAGGGTACGCTGCGCGTCATCTTCATCGACATTTTCATCGTCGACGGCGTCATCGACTATGGCGCCCAAGAGGAAGCTCGGAGCTGCAAATCACCCGTCCACCTCGAAGGCTCCACCGCCCGCGACCGCTGACGTCGCGGGGAATGCGGGGGCTCACGAGGGTGTGGATGTTGCGGGCCACGTGCTTGGCGCAGGCGGCATCGTTGCCACCTCCGCCACGGCCAAAGCAGGAACGGGAGGTACCGGGGAAGGACAGCATCAGCAACATCCCGACGGCCATGCTCCACGAGGTACGGATGGAGGGGTCATTCTGCCTGAACCCTTTCTCCTCGCCAATGGGCACAGCCGCAGTGATGATGCTCGCTTTGGGGCGAATCGCAACCCTTCGGCCGCCCCTGCTACGGGCGCGGCCGCAGGGCATGCGCCACCCCCGGGGCGGGCTGACCCAGCTACTGTGCCCAATGGAGCCGCTGGCCCTCAGGCGCCTCTGCCGCGTCACCATGCCGTCCAAATGGCTGGTTCACAGTGGCAAGGGCGCGGCGCAGTCGCCACCGGCAACGTCAGGAGCCGAGCGACACTACGATCTACATCGTCATCACCTATGCCAAGCACTGCCTCAGAGGCCATGGCGCGAGCCCAACTGCTGTTGAGATTTCCACCGGCGGCACACCAGATGGATGAGTGGCGAGCCACCATCCAAAGTTTGATTGGTTTTGCCGAGGCGGAAGGATCACAGCGGGCCGGACCGCCACGGCCTCCCTAGGCAGAAACGACGGCTCGTGCGGCTGGTCGTGCGGGAGGGGCCACCCTCACGGTGCAATCCCCACCACGACAAGCTGCCCAGGAGCCGCAAGTCCAGGCGCCCGATGACTTCTCGATGGCCTCGTCAGATCCTCGAGCACGTCAAGGCCGACAGCGTGCCCCGGAGGGTAGGCGAAGGGAAGGCGCGCACTTCATCGATGAGCGGCGCCGCTACAACCCCCGCCAGACCAATGGGTGCGATGGCCCCGACGTCGACGAGCCCGCGCTCGGAGCTGGCGGGTGCCTGCCTTTCGAGGTTGGGTGTCCTGCCTTCACCCGTGAGCTGCGGCAAGTCTGTTGGCCGTCCACTCGCATGTTCAAGCCAGAGATACCCGAGAAGTATGATGGGAGACTAAACCCGGCAGAGTTCTTGAGCATCTACACCATCGTTGTTCAAGCTGCCGGGGGAAGAGATGAGAAGGTGTTCGCCAACTACTTCCCTTTGGCCCTCAAGTCAAATGTGAGGTCTTGGCTGATGCACCTGCCGGAGAACTCCATTTTGACCTAGGCTGACCTATGCCACGAGTTCATTGGTGCCTTCACGGGTGGCCATCAAGAACCAGGGTAGCCCAGTGACTTGCAGCTTCTCCGGCAGAAAGAAGGAGAAGCCCTGCAGAAGTACTTGCAGAGATTTAGTCGAGTCCACAGAAATATCCCAGATATCCACCCAGCTGCCATGATAGCTGCCTTCCAATCCAACATGCGCAACCGCAGGATACGTTCCAAGGTGAACGTTCGGTTGCCCAAGACTGTGAAGGAGCTCTACCCTTTGGTGGAAAAGTGTGCTCGGCTGGAGGAGGGGAGGAAGCTTCCTGGGGAGGAAGATTGTGTCGACATCGACTCAAAAGATGACGACGAAACCATCAGTAAGAAGAAGAAGAACGAGATGCACAATAAGAAGCGCAAGGATAAGATAGTGATGGCTGTTGAGGGGTCAGGCACGCCTAGTGCTAGCAAGAAGGCCAAGGCTGAAGCCCCCAGCAAGGAGGCTACCGTATGCGCTGACTGCCGGGAGGCGGCGGCTGCCGAGAAAGCTGGGAAAGGTGATGGGCCGTACTGTAAGATTCATCGGACCAAGGGCCATGATCTCCAGGAGTGTTATCAAGTTGAGCAGCTCGTCAAGAGACAGAAGGCTGAGTACGAGAAGCGTGATAAGGAAAAAGGTCAGAATGGCGCTAGCGGGAAGGGCCGGGGTGGTGAAGCAAATCACCCCGGCAAGGCTCCTCGGAACCAAGGGAAACCCGCCAAGGGCCGAGATAAGGAGGATTGCAGTAATGAGAGTGATGGAGGGAATGAAGAGGAAACCAGTGAGCAGGAATTCCAGAAGGCCACTGACGCCCTTTGCATTGACGGGGGTGCATCTTTGCACTCCTCTCACCGCCAACTTAAACAGTGGGCGCGTGAAGTCAATGCCATGGAGCCAGCGTCAGATTCTCGGAAGCCGCTCAAGTGGTCACGCACGCCCATCACCTTTGATGAAGATGACCACCCCGACCACATCACTGCGGTAGGGTGCTTGCCGTTGTTGGTCTCACCAACAATTCGCAACCTCAAGGTCACAAAGATGTTGGTTGATGGCGGGGCCGGGTTGAATCTGATTTCCCCAAAGGTTATCAGCAAACTTCAGATAGCAGAGGAAGAACTTAAGGCCACAGGCACGTTTCAAGGAGTCAATCCCAGCAGGAGCTGTCCTAAGGGAAAGGTTACGTTGCCAGTGACATTTGGAGGGGAGTTGAACTACAGGACTGAGAAAGTTGTGTTTGATGTGGTTGACCTCCCTCTGCCGTACAATGGGATCCTTGGGCGCCCGGCCCTGGCCAAATTCATGGCAGCATCCCACTATGCCTACAACACCTTGAAGATGCCAGAGCCGATGGGCGTCATTTCCATTCCATCGGACAAGAAAGATGCAATTATTTGCGTGGATAAGATGTACCGGGACGCGGTCGCGGCAGAGGTCGCGGAAGCCATAGTTCCCGCCTAGGAGAAGCATAGCAGAGGCACTGGCAAGGAATCCGGGAAGCGTACCTTTGTGGAATCTGCCGCGCCCATTGATGACACACCAGAGAGTTCCAACAGCAAGAGATCCAAGGCTACTCCACCCCAAGTGAAAAAGGTCGCGGCAGGGCTGGCTGGCGCTGATGGTACTTTCACTATTAGCGCCACCCTTGATGATAAATAGGAAAGCGCGCTCGTTGCATATCGATGTGTTTGCCTGGCAACCATCTAATATCCCCGGTGTTCCCAGGGAGGTAATCGAGCACCACCTTGCTGTCTGCCCACATGCCCCGCCCGTTAAGCAGAAGGTTCGGAAGCAGGCCTTAGAACGGCAGCAGTTCATTGCCAAGGAAATCAAGAAACTTGAAGCAGCTGGTTTGGTCAGAGGAGTACTGCATCCAACATGGTTAGCAAACCTAGTGGTTGTGCGCAAGGCTAATGGAAAATGGAGGCTTTGCATAGATTTTACGGATCTAAACAAGGCATGCCCAAAGGACCCATTTCCCTTGCCGCGCATCGACCAGATCGTGGATTCTACTTCAGGATGTGAGTTGCTCTCTTTTTTGGATGCATATTCTGGATACCATCAGATTTTTATGTCCAAGGAAGATGAAGAAAAGACCTCATTCATCACCCCATGTGGCACGTACTGCTTTGTGCACATGCCTTTCGGGTTGAAGAGTGCCGGGTCCACTTTTGCAAGAGCAGTCCAGATTGGCTTTGAACCACAGTTTCACAGGAACATTGAAGCCTATATGGATGATATTGTGGTCAAGACCAAGGACAGATCAACCCTCATTCAGGATTTAGAAGAGACATTTGCTAATCTGCGCAAGATCAACTTGAAGCTGAATCCGGAGAAGTGCGTGTTTGGCATTCCCTCTGGCAAGCTACTGGGTTTCTTTGTGTCCCACCATGGGATAGAGGCCAACCCCGATAAGATCAAGGCTATTGAGCAGATACAGGCACCCAAGACGGTTAAGGATGTGAGGCATTTGACAGGATGTGTTACCGCGCTTAGCAGGTTCATCTCCAAGTCTGCCGAGCGCGCCTTGCCGTTCTTCAAGATTTTGAAGAAGGCAGGACCCATGAAGTGGACCCCGGAAGCAGATGCAGCGCTGCAGGATTTGAAGGCCTACTTATCTTATGTGCCTACTTTGGTCGCACCCAAACCACAAGAGCTGTTACTGCTATATCTGGCAGCAACTAATCAAGTGGTTAGCGCGGCCCTAGTAGCACAGCGAGAAGTGGAAGAAGCAGCCACCTCAGCAAGTGTCCCGCCAGGGGAAGAGGAAGAGAGCGGCCCGACAAGGCCAGATACGGATCAGGACAATGAAAAGCACGGCAGCGGAAGCAACCCCAAGGCCACGGCAAGGAAGAAGGTGGTGCAATGCCCAGTATACTTCGTCAGCTCCCTGTTGCAGGGGGCTACATCCAGGTATTTTGGCGTGCAAAAGTTGATCTTTGGCCTTGTCATGGCCTCAAGGAAACTGCGCCACTACTTCCAAGCCCATGAGATCACGGTTGTCACCCGCTTCCCGTTGCAAAGGATACATTGAAACCCAGAGGCCACCGGAAGGATAGTGGAGTGGGCATTGGAGTTATCCAGCTTTGGCCTGAAGTTTGAAAGCACATCAACAACCCAGAGCAGGGCGCTGGCAGAGTTTATTGCAGAATGGACGCCAACCCCTGATGAAGAGGCACAGGAAACAGTTATCCCCGGCAAGGAAGCGCCCCAAGAATGGATCATGTATTTTGATGGTGCCATCTCCCTACAAGGTGCAGAGGCTGGCGTGCTTCTCGTGGCTCCCACTGGAGAACACCTGAGGTACGTCGTCCAGATGCACTTTCCCCGGGAGGAGGCAACCAACAATACAGCAGAATACGAAGGGCTTCTTGACGGGCTCAGAATTGCCACAGAATTGGGAATCAAGAAGCTGATCATTCGAGGAGATTCACAACTGGTGGTGAGACAAGTCAACAAGGATTACAAAAGCCCATTGATGGAGGCATACGTCGAGGAAGTGAGAAGATTGGAGGAGCGCTTTGACGGGTTGCAAACAGAACACGTACCCCGTGCGGAAAACAGCATTGCTGATCCCCTGTCAAAGTGCACTGCACAGAAGCTTCCTGTGGAACCAGGGACTTTTGTTCTCCATCTTACTCAGCCCTCCGTATCCCCAACAACAATGGCTGAAAGAGGAGGAAATTGGACTCCGGTAAGCCTCTCCCGGTAGAGCCTTTCGGGGCTCCTGGCAGGGACCCTGCCGGAAACAACTCCCCTTCGCTTGCCGGGCTGCACCCTCCTGCCGGGCCATTAGTCCCTGCAGTCAAGGGATGCGCCCCCACGAATGAGGAGGTGCCGCTAGTCCTCGTTGCCGAGCCTCATGCTCCAACTTGGGCAAGGCACATAGTCCATTTCCTCCAAACCGGAGAACTTCCCGAAGAGCAAGAAGAAGCTAAAAGAGTAGCCCGGAGGGCCAGTATGTATCAGTTTGTCGATGACACACTGTACAGAAGAAGGCCCAATGGTGTGAAATTGAAGTGCATTTGCCAGGAAGGAGGAAAGGAACTGCTGGCAGAGATACACAAAGGCATGTGCGGCTCCCATATTGGATCAAGGGCTTTGGTTGAGAAAGCATTCCGGCAAGGATTCTATTGGCCCACAACCCTCCAAGATGCGGTTGAGCTCGTCACCAAGTGTGAAGCCTGTCAGTTCCATTCCAAAAATATCCATCTGCCTGCCCAAGCACTCCAGACAATCCCTTTGTCATGGCCGTTTTTGGTCTGGGGGCTCGATATCCTCGGCCCTTTCCCCCGAGCTGCCGGGGGCTTTGAATTCTTGTTCGTTGCAATCGACAAGTTTACAAAGTGGCTGGAAGTAGATGCCATGAGAAAGGTGATTGCTCAGCTAGCTATCAAGTTCTTGAAAGGATTGTTGTGCCGCTTCGGGGTTCCTGCCCGGATCATCACTGACAACGGCACCCAGTTCACGAGCCGCGCCTTCATGCAATATGTTCATGCCCTCGGAAGCAAGATCACATTTGCATCTATCGCACATCCCAGAAGCAATGGACAAGCTGAGAGGGCGAATGCTGAAGTGCTGCGAGGACTCAAGACAAGAACGTTTGATAAGCTGTGGAAGCACGGCAGGCAATGGATCAATAAGCTGCCGGTGGTTCTTTGGTCCCTCAGAACGACACCAAACCGAGCTACGGGGCAGACTCCCTTCTCCCTAGTCTATGGGGCAGAAGCAGTTATCCCCACGAAACTCTTTTATGGGTCACCTCGAGTGCTTGCCTATGATGAAGTAGCGCAGGAACAACACATGCGTGACGACGCCGTGCTTCTCGAGGAGAACCGTCTCCGGGCTGCTACGCGTGTTGCACGCTATCAACAAGCCCTGCATCGCTATCATAGCCGTAGGGTTCATGTCCAGTGTTTTGAGGAAGGCGACCTTGTCCTTAGGCGCGTTCAGTCCGCCAAGGGTACAAACAAGCTATCGCCAAAGTGGGAAGGCCCTTACCGGGTAGTACGAGTCACCAGACCTGGTGCAGTCCGTCTGGAGACCGGAGATGGCATTCAATTGCAAAATTCATGGAATATTGAGCATCTCCGCAAGTTCTACCCGTAAGGCGCGGCTGTCGGGCCCTGCCCGACAGCCACCCTTTTGTACATGCCTTGTCTTAGCTACATGTAACCCCTTGTACAAAGCCAGGCGAAGACCCTGAGCAACAGAGAAATATATGAAGCGCTGGGGCCCCCCAACAAGTTGCATGCATGCATAAGCATTTCATGAGCATTGCATGATTCATGTAGATAGGTTGCATGATCATGTAGATAGATTGCATCTGGCATCATCTTCATTTGCATAAACTGCAGGCTCCTGCCGTGGACTTAGTCCTAGGAAGAGGATGCGAAGACAAGCCAACACTACGATCTCTGGCAAGCCAAACAGATAAGTTCCATCTCTTATCCATACATGTTCCGTGAGTAGAACTTGTGCATACGAAAACCTCGCCGCCTCGGAAACAAAGGTGCTCCCATCTACTGGCACAAACGTTGCTTCGGTCAAGATGGTCGTAGTGGCCTTTGGCTGAAAGGGGTTGGCGGGGGGCTGGTCTCTCCAAATAGGTTCTGTGCCCGGCAGGCTCAGCCTCATGGCAGCAGTCCTATGGGGTGCCGGCAAGGTAGCTTACCGGGACCTACTTGTTTACGTGAAAGTATAGAGGTGTTTCACCTCTGTGTGGATGTCATACATGCAGAAGTGCCCGGCAAGCTTATCTTTTTCATTAATATGCTGATCAACAAGTACAAATATCACGAAACATAAACATGGATACAAGAGATTACATTATTTGAACTAAAATTTGGCAAGTACCTACAGATTTAAGACTGAAAAAAGATAAGTGCCCCGTGATCCCCTCTTTTCATTTTCCCTCCACCAGGTATTGCAGTGGGAAGAGAAGACGGCTGAAAGAGCACCCAAACAGGAGCCCACCCCTGATCCGGTCGTGGCCTGCCGGATGTAGCCTGACAAGATTGAGAGTGGCGAGGCTGCGAAGGAGGGGCACAAAGAGCAGCACGGCGGCGCCCTGATCACCACCTCCAGGACCAGCAAGAAGCCCCAGCTCGAGCACCGGAGGGATCAGCCGTCGACGCCCAGCTGGAAGACTGCTGGAGGAGGGGGAAGGCACCAAGGGAACATCCCTCCCTGGCTATCACCTGAAGAGACTGGTGATGATGGTGCCGGGGAGGGAGGAGAAGAGCGGAAAGACGAGGCGGCAGGTCGCCAATACGAGACGAAGGCGTCGGTGCCATCGTACTCTGACCTGACGCCCTGCCTCCCGCCTCCCCAGCCTTCCCTCGATCTCTCTCCATCACCGCCGCTCCAAGAAGACGCCGGGCCCCTAGCCCGGCACCTCCCCCGAAGAGACGGCGAGCAACTGCAACGAGCAGGACACTCGAGGCTCGCCGCTCCCCGCCTTGGCGGGCAGGAAGACGTCCTCGTCCTTAGCAAGAGTATGAGGTTTGCCGGAAAGAGCAATGTTGGGATTACCAAGGGCCCCATACACTGCATCCCAGGCAAGCATCAAGAGCCCCGGACTCCTCGACAACAGGATGGCGACAACCGGCAACGAGCGGCACCGGACCAGACTCACCCCCCATGCATCAGCACGAGCATTCGACATCGTCAGCAACTCCAAGCTAGGGCTCGGGGGCTGACCCCAGGCTCTTCCTTTCAGCATACCCAGAGGAAACAGAAGGCGGAGGAGGAGTGGAATGAGGATGAATGCCTCCGCTCCTCCCCCGCTCCTCCTTTTATAGGCGAGCTGGGGGTGGAGGCTGATTCCCCAACGAGTACCCGCCGTCCTCCTCCACCAATCCAAGAAGATCGGGCCCCTGCTTTGATGCTCTTCCGCACCACGCGCCTCCATTACCTACCCCAATCAATGCATGCAGCATACGTGGCTGAGGATAAGGGCGCGGTGGGAAGGGTGAATTGGCAGTTACCTGCCCATGCGTTAAAGTCATTCACGGGCCATTACAAGAATGGCCCCACTACAATTGGCGTTGCACGGCGCGCGGGAAAACCGGAAACTGACCCAAGCTCAAGTTAATGAAGAAACAAAGAAGATCTCAAAGGGCGAAGCCGCCCTTACATTTCTGCCTGTGCACTGGTTAGGGCCTACCCCGACGACGCCTAGTGGCGCGTCCGTGCCAGGCCCGGGGGCTCCTGTCGGTGCAACAGACCCTGAGTCCATTGCACGGACTGTGCACAGGCCAGAGACAAGATTGCAAGACCAAGATCAAACCAAACAAGGAGGATCAATTCCTTTGAAGGATCCAAGAGCAAGTCAAGAAGGCCAAGGCGAGCCAGAGGAACGAGCCATCGCTAAGGGAAGGGCCTACCTTGCCGGGCAGGAGAGGCTGGCAGGGTTGGGTTTTGCCCCGGAAGCAAGCTCCCAGATCGTCCCGGCAGGCCTACCGGGGCTGGTGGAGGCAAGCCACTCCACCGCTCCACCTCACAAGCGACACAAGTTAGTAATCGAAGCGGTGTCAAGCTCCAACGTGACTAAGTGGCTGCTTTCTGCCACATGGCTGCCACTTCCTACAGCAAACACCTCCATATGACACCCGTCCTGAGACGTGTCAAGCAAGCAGGCGCGAAGCTGGCAAAACAGCCCGGCAGGGCTTGCCGGGCGAGCTGTGATGTGACACAGAGCGGCGCATCTAATGCACTCTGTCAGCCTGCAGAGTTAGATATGATAGCACTGTTAGCTATCTAATCAGTACGCAAAGACTGATTTGCCACTGTGGTGACCCCTTAATCTACAAAAGGAGGCCCATGGCGACCGAAGAAAGGGTTGGATCCTCGCATATCCATACGCGCGTAGCCACTCTCGCCCCCAGAGCAACCTTGCCGGGCGAGTGTGCTATGTTTCACCACCATTATCCACCATCAATCCACCAAAGCAGGAGTAGGGTTTTACGACTCACGGCGGCCTGAACCTGGGTAAAGACTGCCCGTGTGATCTCTGCCGTGCTGCGCGACACTTCTCCGCTCTTTGTGCAATGTGTCCATCCCCCCGCCGAACCAAAAGGGGCTGATGGCCCCATAGGTGGTCGTGGTTTCCCATAACAGTGAACATCTCCATGTTGATCATATATCTACTACATGACTCATGTTCGACCTTTCGGTCTCCTGTGTTGGCTATGTGTGTACATGCTAGGCTCGTCAAGTTTAACCCAAGTATTCTGCATGTGTAAAACTGGCTTACACCCGTTGTATGCGAACGTAGAGTCTATCACACCCAATCATCACGAGGTGCTTCAAAACGATGAACTTTTTCAACAGTGCATACTTAGGGAGAATACAATTTCTTGAAATTAAGTGAAGGGATCATCTTATAATGCTACCGTCGTTCTAAGCAAAATAAGATGCATAAAAAGATAAACATCACATGCAATCAATATGTGACATGATATGGCCATTATCATCTCGTGTCTTTGATCTCCATCTCCAAAGCACCGGCATGATCTCCATCGTCACCAGCATAACACCATGATCTCCATCATCGTGTCGTCATGTGATTGTCTTGCCAACTATTGCTTCTACAACTATTGCTAATGCATAGCGATAAAGTAAAGCAATTACATGATGAATAATAAATTAAAGACAACCATATGGCTCCTGCCGGTTGCCATACTCATCGACATGCAAGTCGTGAACCTATTACAAAACATGATCATCTCATACATCAACATATATCACATCATGTTTTGGCCATACCACATCACAACATGCCCTGCAAAAACAAGTTAGACGTCCTCTACTTTGTTGTTGCAAATTTTATGTGGCTGCTATGGGCAACTAGCAAGAACCGTTCTTACCTATGTAAAGCCACAATGGTGATAATCAAGTTGCCTTTTAACCTTCTACAAGGACCACCTTCGTCAAATTAGATGCAACTAAAGTAGGAGAGACAGACACCCGCTAGCCACCTTATGCAAAATAAGTTGCATGTTTGTCGGTGGAACCGGTCTCTTATGCGTGGACAAGTAAGGTTGGTCTGGACCACTTCATCCCACAATACCGCCAAATCCAAATAATACAAGAGAGGTAAGCAATTTGAGCATCAACTCCCACAACTCTTTGTGTTATACTCATGCATATACATCTACACATAGACCTAGCTCTGATACCACTGTTGGGGAACGAAGCATGAAAATCAAAAATTTCCTACTAACACCCAAGATCTATCTAGGAGAAGAATAGCAATGAGAGGGAAGAGTGTGTCTATGTACCCTCATAGACCGAAAGCGGAAGCGTATATAACGCGATTGATGTAGTCGTACTCTTCGCGATCCGATCACGATCCAGCCGATCTAGTGCCGAACGGACGACACCTTCGAGTTTAGCACACGTGCGGCTCGATGATGTCCCCACCTCCTTGATCCAGCAAGAGAAGGCGGAGAAGTAGATGGGATCACAACCAGCACAATGGCATGGTGGTGATGGTGGTGGCGGAGTCGGAATACCAGCAGGGCTTCGCTAAGCGAAAAATCATGGACGAGAACTATGACGGGAGGGAGAGACGGTGCAGCAGCCAAGGCCAATGTGTTGGGGTGCCTTGCTGCGTCCCTCCCCTATATTTATATGTGTGGGAGGGCTGGGAGTCCAGACCTACTCCTAATAGGAGTTGGCATCAAGGGGGAGAGGACTTGGACTCCTAGTCTAATCCTATTCCTACTAGGACTCCCCTTTTTTTTCCTTCCCTAGCCACATGGGCTTTTGAGGACTTGGTGCGCCTGGTCAATAAGGCCAGGGCACCTCCCCTCAGACCATGTCAGCCATTGGGACTTGGTGGACCCACTTGTGGACTTCCGAACCCCTCCGGAATCCATCGGAACCTTCTGGAAGCTTCCCGGTACAATACGAAAAAACTGCACCTTTTTTCGGAACCCAAAATATGACTTCCCATATATAAATCTTTACCTCTCGACCATTCCGAGACTCCTCGTGACATTCAGGATCTCATCTGGGACTCTGAACAACATTCGGTTACCAATCATCAAATATCCCAATACTACTCTAGCGTCATCGAACGTTAAGCATGCGACCGTACAGGTTCGGGAATCATGTAGTCATGACCGAGATACCTCTCTGGTCAATAACCAATAGGGGGACCTAGATGCCCATACTGGTTCCTACATATTCCATGAAGATCTTTTATCGGTTGAACCACGATGTCAAGGATTTGGTTAATCCCGTATGCAATTCCCTTTGTCCAGCGACATGTTACTTGCCCGAGATTCGATCGTCGGTATCTCCATACCTAGTTCAATCTCATTACCGATAAGTCTCTTTACTCGTTCCGTAATACAAGATCTCATGACTAACTCATTAGGCACATTTCTTGCAAGCTCTTTACGATGTTGTATTACCAAGAGGGCCCAGACATATCTCTTCATCACATGGAGTGACAAATCCCAGTCTCGATCCATGCTAACCCAACAGACACCTTCGAAGATACCTGTAGAGCATCTTTATGACCATGCAGTTATGAAGTGACATTTGATAGCACACAAGGTATTCCTCTGGTATCCGGGAGTTGCATGATCTCATGGTCTTAGGATTAGGTACTTGACATGAAGAAAGCTATAGCAATAAACTTAAGTGATACGATCAAATGCTAAGCTTACGGTTGGGTCTTGTCCATCACATCCTTCTCCTAATGATGTGATCCCATTATCAATTGACAACTCATGTCTATGGTTATGAAACCATAACCATCTTTGATCAATGAGCTAGTCTAGTAAAGGCCCACTAGAGACACGGTACTTGTTTATGTATCACTGGTACAGCAAGGTGCTATACAAACAGTTTTTAACCCCTTTCCGCGACGGCATTTCGAACCGTTGCCTAGTGAGTGTGGGCGATAGGGGGTCCTTCCCACACGACCCAGAAACCATCGGGGATAGGCCCTCCGGTCACACACGCTGGGCAAAATAAGCTCGTGTGCGACCGGCGAGCGATCAAATACGGTTATACGTACAGTTATGTTAAAAATACAATTATACAGGCCCAATCATTTTTGGTTGTAAGTACATCCCACACAGTCAGCCCCAGACAAACGTTTCCGTTCGTATGTACATTCCACACAGTCAATCCAAGGAATATATTTCCGTTCGTATGTACATCCCACACAGTCAATCCAAGAAGTATGTTTCTATTCGTATGTACATCCCACACAGTCAAAGGGAAAATGTTTTCGTTCGTACGTATATCACACACAATTTTTCCCATTAAATTGTTTGTGATAGCGTTGTCATTGCAGACGATATTAACAATTTTACCGTTTGCATTATTGAATGCATCTCACACGGTGCATAGAAGAAACTGTGTGGCATAGGTTGTCCATCACACAAACTTTTTATGTGGTAAACGTTTGCGCATGGTGGCATAACGCAAACAGTTTTCAAGAGGAAGTCGTGTGCGATTGTTCATTGATCCAACACGTTTTATTCCTAGAAACGGTGTGCATTATCTGAGGTCATCGCCCATGGTGTTTTCTTAATAACCATTTGCAATATAAACCCAATTAGTAGGCTAATTAGCCTATTATTAATAATCCATTTATTAATCTAATTGACATTTCATATTAAGCACACAATATATTTCATTTTCATATTAAGGAAGCAGGATTTCATAATTGAAATACATCAGAGTACAACATCATATAGCTTCAGCACTCAGCTACCCCATTACACAACTGCACCAGCACCAAGTTTCACATGCAACATCTATAACCTTTCAAAATTAGCATCATAGATGGTACATAGACAGATGAATCTCATCTGGAAAACTGCTGAAGCGGAAGGCGAATATTGAGCCTTCATTGATGTTGAAGGTCTTTGCAACTTTAGGCCAGTGCCTGTGGATGACTGACCGTCCATCCTTCGTCCTCTTCAGGAATACTTCAATATTGAACCGTGGTGTTGTATGAATACCTTCCTCGCCTCCTGACCATACAGGTGGTTTGAGAGGTAATCATCAGTGAACTGCTTTGGAAAGGCCTGAAAACAAGGATATGCATAAATATCTTCTCTAGATTTGAAATGGCCCAAAGGAATTAAAAAGACAAGGTATAACAGTTAGTACCATCCTGTAGTGAACTGATGTCTTCTTCATTGTGCAGACAAAGATCTTGTTATTTTTTGTCGCTAATTTCTTTATCCTAACAATCTTTCTGAGTTTCTTGACTTGACTAATATTCATGGACAACTCATTTCCCATATGCAAAAAGGGTCGAACAGTGGGTCAAAACCTCTGACAGCAGGACCTACATGTGCAAGACCAAATTGTTAAAAACCTAATATTTAAAAACAAGAAGTGGAAAGGTGTGTTATTAACTGCAACAGACCTAATATTGAAAAACAAGCAAACATAGTCATTCAAACTTGTTGTGCAGGTCTAAGTACACTAGTTATTGGCCCTATTTGGATCCATGGGTTAGAGTTAGTTTGAGCTAGTTTGGGCTCAAATAGCCCTAAAGTATCCAAACATGAGGGCTAGTTTGAGCTAGTTGCGTCTAACCCACCCAAAACAATTATCCCACCCAAGAGGTGCTAATTGGGGCTAGTTCTCCTAGTGCATTTATTGTCAATCTAACCCTGTCATCCAAACACCTCTTTGGCTATAGTTAGTTTAGGGTTAGTCATTGTTGAGTATCACTGTTATTTAGGAAACGTAGGATAGCGTAGGATTTATTCTACCTTGACTTGTACTCCAAGATGACCATGTACTCCTATATATATGCCCACGAGGCTAAAGCAATACAATCAACTATTCCAACAATCTCTCTCTCTCCCTTTTAACTGTCATGAGCTAGAAACTAACTCTAACCTCTAGCTAAGTTTAAGTATCCAAACAGTGCCATTGTTAATCAAATGGAAAGGCGTGTTAAATACTCCCTCCGGTCCTTTTTACTCTACATATAAGAATTGTCTATGAAGTTTGACTTATTTATATGAAAAAATATCAACATCTACCATGCCAAAGTTATACAATATGAAAATTTAAGTCATGACACATCTACTGATATTGATTTCATATCGTGAATGTTGGTATTTTTTCTATAAAGTTGGTCAAACTTTACGAGGCTTGACTTTAGACAAATCTCATATGCGAACTAAAAAGATCCGAGGGAGTACAACATGCTTAACAGCAACCAAATATAGTCATTCATAGAGCTATTGTTAAAATTGGTATTGATGAAATTGAACTACACAGTTCATACTAGCACATATAGAACATCACACTGTGAATAGCTAAAATAAAAAAGGCATACTACGAACAACCAAAGATGGCAATTGAAACTGGACATATGCTAACTACAAACAACCGAACAACCAAAAACCGTAGAAATAAACAAGGCATAATGCAAACAACCAAATATAGCAATAAATACTGGACAGGTTCTCACTACAAAAGGGGTTCGAGAAAACAAATCATGGGATTCCCCCGGTGAAGTGGCATGGCAAAACAAATCATGGGTTTCCTCACTTGTCACAGATTGGCTCCTCCTCGTGGTCGCCGTTCATGAGGTCTGACTTGCCAGCTGAGGATCCCAAGCCAGCGTCATAGAACGTGTCCTTCAGAAATGACAAAAGGGGCTCCGTGGCGATGAAGGATGGCAAATTGTTCATAACAAGCCGTAGGAGATCAGCGGCAGGGCCATCGATGAGATCGATGGTTGTCGAACCCGAAGGGTTGGGGGTGGCAACTTAACCAGTGACATAGCTCGCGTCAAGTCGTCGTTGTCCGACGACCTCGATGTCGTAGCCGGCGTCTGTGACATGCTATAATACTCTAGCCCGCTGATTGAAAGGCTCTGTCCAGTCATCATCGTCAGCTTCCTCGGCGGCCACCTCGCCGACGTTGGGCGAAGAGGCCGCGGTAAAGCTCTTTTGGGCCATTCACTCCTCGAGCTCCCTGGGAAGTGTAGCCGGGCTTAGGCTGCGACGCTCTGGAGTGGGGGAGGGGGTGGGGATGGGGATGGGGATCTGTGGGAAAGGGGGCGTTTCACAGGCGTCATCTAAGAAACTCAGGGCGGTGAGGGTATGTATATCGGTGGGTAACCTGCACGGGAAGACCGGCAGAGGTTGACGATGGAGGCGGTGCGGCGACAGTGGAGGTGACCTAGCTAGGTTTTGAGCGAGGAAGGGGTGGTGTGTATGTGTGTGAGCGGGGTATTTGGGGTGAGTGAAGGATTCAGGGTGTGTGTGTGGAGGGGGTCCAAGGTGGTGTTTGAGGAAATGCCGTGGGTACTGAAAATTTTACTAGGCGGGAGTAAAATGGCGGGGCTACCAAAATTTGGATCAAGGGATTGAAGTAGAGCAGGGTGGGAGTAACGAACATCACACACAGTTAAAACATAATAATCGTGTGCTATCAAACAGAAAAACACTCTAGTCGAGCAGATATTTTTGAGATTGCGAGGGATGCAGGCGGGAGTAAAATGCCGGGGCTACTGAAAATTTGGATCTACTGATTGAAGCAGAGGGGGAGTAACAGACATTGCACGCGGTCCACACATACTAATCATGTGCTATCAAACAGAAAAACCATCTAGGCAGGT
Organism: Thinopyrum elongatum; assembly: GCA_011799875.1. Lineage (NCBI taxonomy): Eukaryota > Viridiplantae > Streptophyta > Magnoliopsida > Poales > Poaceae > Thinopyrum > Thinopyrum elongatum. Next base: position 362,018,483 of record CM022297.1, on the reverse strand, counting down.
AGATATTTTCGAGATTGCGAAGGAGTAGATATTTTCAAGAGGGGGAGGGAAGCCTCGTGGAGCCCAATCTACTGTGATCATGTGGGTGACAGGGGCAGGGGCGCGGCACACGGGTAGTCCTAGGGAACCATGTCTCTTTCGTACCCGGTCGTAGACGGTTGCTGCGTTCGACCCGTGTGCTGTTTATAAATTTGGCGAAAAAAACACAGGAAAGGGTTAGAACATGAACACACTTGCATGTGGACCAAATATATGTATGAAAAGGGTGGTTTGATGTTCAAATACCCAATACACAACTTTGATGTGGCACCTGTCGCACAAAGCACATGTTATTATATATTGCTACCCCCCTCCCCCCCCACAGACACACACACACACACACTTCGTGTTGGCGGGAGGGGAATCCTAGCTATGAACGCATGCCCCCAAATAGCTAGGTCTGACATCTCACCCTACCATAACACAAAACCAAAAGGAATACATCATGGTCAACCCCCCTTGCTTCCGATCAAATGTGGACCTTGTGCGGGCCCACAGATGTGTTCTTCTAGCGTTAGATGGGTGAGACCACATACGAACCACACCTGTGGTGGCCTGATATGTATGTGTGTGTGTGTGCGCACGTGTGTGTGTGTGAAAACGATGTGGTGTGATATTTAAATAACCAAATCACAAATTTGATGTGGCACATGTGCATCGCAAATTAACCAGACATCCCCGACCCCACGGAGGTTCATCTAGTGCGAAGTAGTACTGTGCCCTCCCCCCCCCCCCCCCCCCCACACAGACACTGAGTCGGTGGGAGGGGGCATCTCACCAAGGCGTATTGTAACACTGACCAAGAAGAATCACCACCTTGGTCGTATAACCTCTCTTGTTGTTGGGTCAAAGTCATGCATGGACGTCCACACACGGCCCCACAAATAGGCTAGCTTGTCGCCGATAACCACGCGAGGGAGTGTCTGAAGACAACCACTGCGTGCATCTCGGTGGCGCAATTTGTGGCGCGCTGCGCCTCTTAATCTCGACTGTCGCCAGCTATCTGTCGTTCATGATTTTGAACTCCATGGAGCCATCATCTCCTTCCACCAGGGCTCCGTTCAATGCCTATGCATCCCGGCATGCTGCCTGCTGCACATACCCTGCACGGTGGACGCATGGCTGACATCCCGTCAATTCAAAAAACTCCAGCATCTTGAGTTCTACCATTACTATGCAAATAGCTTCCCACCAAGCGTTGTAGCTGTGCCCTCACCACCGATGTCCATCTCATGGTTTTCCTCCTATCTCCACACCGCCACCTTGGCCCGGTGCCATCTAGCAGACAATCTGTTACAAATGCTTCGACTCCCATTGCTAAAAAAACAAGCGCTTGTGGTGGTCGATCTGTCGGAGGCCTCACTGCATAGCATCATCCACTCCTGCTGCCCTGCCCTGGAGTGCTTGCTGCTTGTTTTTGGAAAAGAAATCCGTATCCGTTGTCTCCAAATAAAGTTGCCTCACCTTGTAAGCATTGGAATTTGCTTTAAATAAGATGAGCTCATCATCAAAGATGCCCCTGCACTCCAAAGGTTGCTCCTTGATTATTGGTGTGCACCTTCGCAAATAACTGTGGTCTCTGCGCCTAAACTAGAGACCTTGGGTGTAATTCCTGATCCGCTTGAAGGTTACAAGATGGTGGTTGGCTCCACACTTATTCAGGTACTGTATATTATCATCAACACTTTTGTAATCATAAATTGCATTTTTGTGCGCATAAGTTTTATATCATCAACACTTTTGTAATCATAAGCTGCATTTTTCATTTGTGCGCATAAGTTTTATATCATCTTGGAGTACACTTTTGGTACTAATATTATGTTCTATGCTCAATGAAGAGTTTGTCCATGGATACCCTATCAATGGTGCCGGATTCTGTCAAGACCTTACATATCAATATGTCGTGTTTTGATCTGAACATGATTATCGGCTTGTTGCGATGCTTTCCATGTGTGGAGAATTTGTATATATAGGTGATGTTTTCAAGCACATTGAAAGCCCATATATAATTTACTAGAATTAATCGTTCAGCTGTCGCTCTTGCGACATACTCTTTTTTTTAGACATCAACAGTTTTCAGTCTTCATGTCTATTTAGGCAAAAGCACATGGACAAAAAGGTATAGCCAATCAGTGGAATAAGAAGCACCGGGATTTTCTCAGTTCTCATGACATTCGTTTGCGAACAATAACGTTGGAAGGATATGCATCCAACCATGCAAACACTAGCTTTGTCACATTCTTCCTGTTGAATGCGAGGGTACTATTGTCCGTGAGGATTAAGGTTTTTAACAAAAACTTTCTCACGGATGGACACGTTGAACAGCATAAAAATAAGTTTCAGGTGGACAAAAGGGCTTCTGAACGTGCTCGGCTTCTATTTACAACAACTTGTGTTCATGTACCAGTAGATTTTCTGGCCCAGGATCTTGATTTTATGGATCAGACCGATCAATTTGATTGTGACTGCCGAAAACTTTGGTTGAGTTAGATGTTACTGTCCTGTTCAATATGGATTTTGTGTAAACCTGATGAACAATTAATCATCATGCTTTTGTACCTTTTGTAAGATGGAGTTAGATATTGCTGCCCTTTTCAACTCGGCTTTGACCCATATTTTCTTTCATACAAACCGGAGCTTCTATCAAGAAGCCTCATGGTTCCGAGAGGGAACTTGGTCACCTGATCTGTGTGCAAAACGACATATGCTGTCTCTTCCCGCCTTGATTTATTTTACAGAGGCAACATGCAACAGTGCTAAAAATATGAAATTATCCAGGGTTCGTTTCGCCTTTTTATACATTGATTTTCCTAGGCATTTTAACAAATAGCCACCATGTTATTATCGCAAACGGTCGTATTAGTCCAACCGTGGGTGTTCAACTAACCATTTACTACCATGGGCAGGTGTTTGATTAGACGGGACGACTGTGAGCAGTCCGCCGCGCACACTCACCATACCGGGAAGCGAGCCGCAAGCGCTGCAATTTATTGCTGGTTTTGGACTTTTGTTTCGGCCACCTCGGGAAGGTACATAGAACAGTCCTCCATTCTCATCTACAAGCACCGCCGCCGAGGATCGCCGCGTGCTGCGAGATGGAGGAGGAGCCGGCCAACAAGTGGGGGCGGGTCGAGCCAGAACCGCAAGAGCCTCCGGCGAACGTCGACTTCATCAGCAGCCTCCCCGACGAGATGTTGGTAACCATCATATCCCACCTCCCCATCAAATCTGGCATGCGAACCACTGTCCTCTCACGGTGGTGGCGCCCCCTCTGGCACTCCACCCCCTAGACCTCATCGTCGACCACGAGTTCTGCAGCAGGGAGCGGCAACGCCTGGACGCATTGTCCCACATCCTCACCATGCACCCTGGGCCGGTCAGACGCCTTGCTATCGGCAGGTTCAGTCCTCCCTTCAAGGCCGAACCCAGGTTTCACTACTGGTTCCTATCCCTAGCCCTAGATTGGCTAGAGGAGCTCAGCTTTATAGCTAGGCGTCCGCGCTCGCTGCCGCCGTCCACGCTCCGCCTCGCGCCCACGCTGTGCCACGCTACATTCAGGCAGTGCATTTTCCCCCGGATTGATGTCGCGCGCGCTCTTCATCTCCCTAAACTTAAGCACCTCGAGCTCATTGTCGTCCGCATCTCGAAGGAGGATTTGGAGTGCCTGCTCGTCGGCTGTACAGCGCTCGAGTACCTTCGTCTTCATGTGATGGATGGGTTCAGTAGCCTCCACATCACCTTGACAAATGTCTTTGCGATTTATGTGCATTGGTGGCGCCGCCCAAGGCTATCAGTTGAGATGTTTCACGATATGGTCATTGAGAATGTGCCTTTCCTCGAGATATTGTATGTACTTGATAAATTAGGTCCAGCAAGAATCAGGGTCATTCGCACACCAAAATTGACAGTGTTGGGCTATTCGTGTGCTGAATTCAACGAACTTGTTACTGGATCATTATCCGTTCAGGTACAACAGTCTTCTTCTTCTCCTTCTTATATATTATTGGACAACACATTTTATCTAATTTTTGTTGATCTATATGTTCGCCTGTCACCCAGAAAATGATTCCCACAAGCTTGACCCGGCCTCTGCGCACAGTGAAGATCTTGGCACTACAATCTGTCGGCCCCGATTTGGATGAAGTTGTTAGATTCCTTACATGCTTTCCTTGCACGGAGAAGCTATACATCAAGGTGATGCTCCTTTCCTGTTAATTGTTAACCACAATGGAGTTCAATTTTTTGTTACTTTTACCCATGATTACAATGACAAATGTAGAATGATTTCTAAAGGAAATTTGGAGGATTCAATACATATATTTTTTGAGATGCTAGTGTTGTACACATTTTATTCCTTCGCCCGACATGCTTTCGTGATAAAAGTTTATCATGAAAGATTGAAGGTGGCATTTCACTCTTTTCGTGTATTTTAGAAATCCTGCAAATCAAAGAGGCCCAAAGTGTTCAAATCTACAGCTAGGCACTAATATGTTGTCTTCGTTTGTAGATACTGGCAGGCCCGAAAGAAGAAAATGTTGGGGAATATAACAATCCCATTGGATGCCTTGATCTTCATCTCACAGAAATTACTTTTAACGAGTACCGAGGCACCACACTAGAAATTAAATTCGCCAGGTTCTTTGTTGAGAAAGCAAGGTTGCTCAAGGTAATGAGGTTTGCCCTATATTTACTGTGCAGAAGTGAATGGATTGCTAAAGAACATAGGCATCTACAGCTGAATGGAAAAGGCTCTGCAGAAGCTGAATTTCAGTTTGTAACTTCATATGACAGATTATTCAGAAGTCACTATATCGAGCTGCTATATGACTTCTCGGTGGCTGATCCTTTCGCAGAAATAATGCATGAAAAAAATTCTGAAGAAGATGAATTTTAAGTGTCAGAATAGTTTGAACCTTGTAATCTTTGAATTTGGGCCTTGTAATGCTGGAATTTGAACCTTGCAATATTTATGGTATTCGTTATATAACGTAATTGGATGTTTAATTTGGTTTTGCAATCATGTCCTGTTATAAGTATATATATTTTGTTCTTCTGTACACAGAGCATAGATGTTGTGCAGACAGAGCATATCACATCGCACACGGACCACACTAGGGAACCCGTCGGTGATGAATTCATCAATCGCAGATGGTTGTATACCAGCAAGCGTTTGCCCAAAACACACACAACTTATTCCATCACAAACAGCTCGGATGGATCAACTGTATGTCTCGTATCGCACATGCAACTCTAATCTGATTCGTGCTTGATTTCTCCGCCATCGCTCGCACAGTTCGTCTTATTTGGCACTGATACGTCTCCAGCGTATCTATAATTTTTTATTGTTCCATGCTATTATATTATCTGTTTTGGATATTTTATATGCATTAATATACTATTTTATATTATTTTTGGGACTAACTTATTAACCTAGAGCCCAGTGCCAGTTTCAGTTTTTCCTTGTTTTTGAGTTTTACAGAAAAAGAATACCAAACGGAGTCCAAACGGAATAAAACTTTGGCGATGATTTTTCTTGGACCAGAAGACACACGTAGGACTTGGAGATGAAGTCAGAGGAGTCCCGAGGCGGCCACAAGCCTCAGGGGCGCGCCCTGAGGTCTTGTGGGCCCCTCGGAGCTCCTCCAACCCTAATTCTTGGCCTATAAATTCACAAATATTCCCAAACGACCAGAAGCGTCCACCAAAATACTTTTTCGCCGCCGCAACCTTAAGTACCCGTGAGATCCCATCTTGAGATCCTATCTTGGGGATTCGATCATGGAAGGCTTCTACATCAACTCTATTGCCCTTCCGATGAAGCGTGAGTAGTTTACCACAGACCTACGGGTCCATAGCTAGTAGCTAGATGGCTTCTTCTCTATCATTGATCTTCAATACAATGTTCTCCTCGATGTTCTTGGAGATCTATCCGATGTAATATTCTTTTGCGGTGTGTTTGTCGAGATCCGATGAATTGTGGATTTATGATCAGATTATCTATGAATATTATTTGAATCTTCTCTGAATTCTTATATGCATGATTTGATATCTTTGTATTTCTCTTTGAATTGTTGGTTTGGTTTGGCTAACTAGATTGGTTCTTCTTGCAATGGGAGAGGTGCTTAGTTTTGGGTTCAATCTTGAGGTGTCCTCACCCAGTTACAAAGTAGGGGTAGCGAGACACGTATTGTATTGTTGCCATCAAGGGTAAAAAGATGGGGTTTTCATCATATTGCTTGAGTTTATCCCTCTACATCATGTCATCTTACTTAAGGCGTTACTCCATTCTTTTAAACTTAATACTCTAGATGCATGCTGGATAGCGGTCGATCTATGGAGTAATAGTAGTAGATGCAGGCAGGAGTCGGTCTACTTGACATGGACGTGATGCCTATATTCATAATCATTGCCTTGGATATCGTCATAACTTTGCGCTTTTCTATCAATTGCTCGACAGTAATTTGTTCACCCACTGTATTATTTTCTTTCAAGAGAGAAGCCTCTAGTGAAACCTATGGCCCCCGGGTCTATTTGCCATCATATATTTTCAGATCTATAAACCAAAAAACCCAAAAATACCTTGCTGCAATTTATTTGTTTTTACTTTGTTTTACGTTTTAGTAATCTTTTATATCTATCTCTATCAGATCTCATCCTTGCAAGTGACCATGAAGGGATTGACAACCCCTTTATCGCGTTGGGTGCAAGTGTTTGATTGTTCGTGCAGGTGCATAGATTGGAGACTTGCGTGTACCTCCTACTGGATTGATACCTTGATTCTCAAACTGAGAGAAATACTTATCTCTACTTTGCTGCATCACCCTTTCCTCTTCAAGCGAAAAACCAACGCAAGCTCAAGAAGTAGCACAAAGAATTTCTGGCGCCGTTGCCGGGGAGGTTCTACATCAAGCCTACCAAGTACCCACCATAAACTCTCATCTCTTGGATTATATTATCTGCCATTTCCCTCTTGTTTTTCTCTCCCCCACTTCTAAAACGTTTTCAGAAAAACACAAAAAATATTTGCCTTCTTTTCGTTTGCCTTTTATGTCTTACTTGATTTGTTTGCTTGTTCGCTTGAAATAATTGTGTATTTATTGAAAATCAGAAAGCGAAAAGTTTATGGATCCTCGTCCACTTGCTAATCTTTTTAAGAGATCCAATTATGATGAACCAATTGCTAGTGAGTTGAGTGCACTAGATTATCTTTATGAAGTTTTGCTTGAAATTCGTGAATCTGAAAATTGTGATGAAGTGCTAAAAGAAGAAATTTATAAAGTGATTCACGATAGCTCCTTGAAAGAAAAGCATGATTGCAATGATGTTATTATAAATTCTATTAATGTCAATTGTGCTAATAATATGCAAAACCCCAAGCTTGAGGATGCTAGTTTTGCTATGTCCACTACTTATTGCAATGATCATGATTGGGGTGATAATGCTTCTTATGATCTTGAAAATTTATTTAAGCCTCATGATAATAATGTTTGCAATAATATTGAAAGTGGGTTTGGAAGAGTGTTGTCGGGGATATACCCCGCGGTATGACCCGGCCGGGACTTGGCGCGTCATCGGTAACCCGCCTGAAGACTGGCGACTCACTGATTTGGCGACTCATTGGTGACCCGCCCGGACCTGGCGACTCACGGGTGACCCGCCCGAGCTTGGCGGTTCATAGTGACCCGGTGGGCGGGTCAGACAGACGACAAGACCCAACAGCCTATAAGGCGGCTCATGGGAAGGCCGACTCACATGATGGTGGGCCGGTTTAAGAAAGAAGACGTAAGGAATATTTCCCTTGCAAGGGAAGCAAGACTAGGATTCCACTTGTAATAGAATAGTCATAATCCTATTAGGACTCCACATGTAACCCGCCCCTGCAATTTATATAAGAAGGGGCAGGGCACCCCAAGGGGGGAAGTTTTTACAAGTTAAGACAGACAAGTCAATAGCTCTCGAGATTAAGGTAGCGAAAGAGCACCCTTGTAATCGTGAGCATCACCATGATCAATATCAATGAAGCAGGATGTAGGCTTTTACCTCCACCGTGAGGGGCCGAACCTGGGTAAAACCTCATGTCTCTCGTCCCACTCAACCCCTCTCAAGCTACCACATAGATGCGTTGGCCTCACGACTAAGTCCTTTTTCACGAGGACATCTGCCATGACAAATCCACGATAGTTGGCGCCCATCGTGGGGCCAACACATGGTGATGTTGAGTTCTTGAAGGGATCTCTCCGAAGGATCGAGAAGTTCGCAATTTTCCGGATGAAGAAGAGTCATTGGGGAAGGATTTATATTGTTTCGAAGGAAGCAGTCAGATCTAATACCCGTATGAGGTTTGAGTTCGAGAGAAAGTTAGGGCTGTGTACTGCACGGCAGATGAACATAACCCGGTGATCCGTCGAATCCGAGGATATCAATATCCGCTACAGTCGCCAACATGCAAGCCAAAACAACATCTACTTTAGCAAATCATCAATATCTGATCGGATTCCTTTGTCAGATTGATCACTGTTTCTGCTATGATCACGGAAACGCCAGAAGTATCAGGGACAATTTCCGCGAGTTAAAAAAAAAGGGGATGACTACGACCCGGAGGAGGATCTCATCTTCGACGCTGCAACTCGCCTTGTCCGAGTCTTCCCCGGACCACCTCGTGGCCGAGTCACCTCGGTTTCGAGTCGCCACATCATCCTAGAGCCGGCCTTGTACTACCTCAGCCGAACCCGCGGTTTTTTAAGCCGCCTCGCCAAGCCCTCGCGTCTAGCGGCTGAGCTCCACCGTGAGCCGCCCGCCGTTGCGCCTGGCTAGGTCTGGCCACGACCAAGCCGCCGCTGTCCCGCTGAGCCGCGTCCGCGGCCCGCGTTAAGCCCCCTGCTCAACCCGCTGCGCGGCCTCCCTCGCCGGCGTCGCGCTCGGCCTCTGCTGCGTATCGCTACGGTCTCAAGCTGCTGCCTCTGAGTCGCCCGGCCTCGGGACAACTCCCCGCTCCTGCGACCAGCCTTACCACAGGGCCGCCCCGGTCGAGCCGCTGATGCGGTTGTGCTTCACTGACACACCTCCGCTACCGGCTCGCTTTTCCGCGGTGAGCCGCTGCGGCCCTCGCTGAGCCGCCTCACCGTCGCTGTTTTGCTGAGTCGCCGACGCCCAGCGGTCCGCCCGCGTGTGCTGCCTCATCTCTGCAAGAGCCACCTCGGTGGGTCACCCTCGCTGTCTTCAGCCGTCCGTCCATCTCAAACGCAGCGGAGCCGAGCCGCCGCCTGCCTAAGTCGCCATTACGCCCTGAGTTCGCTAGTGCCCCGAGCGCCTGCGGCCTCCGTTCTGCCTTGAGCGCCGCTCGAGCTCTCTTCTCCACCCATGGCTCTGACCAACTACTGCTGCAAGCCGCCGTCTCACCCCTACGGTTGAGCCACCGCGGCCTTGAGTCGCCGCTGCCGCCTCACCAACCTGCCGCACAACCTCCGCGGTCGCGGTGGTGAGCCGCCTGTATCCGCCGCCAAGTCGCCGCGGCTGTACCTCACTGAACTTGCAAGACGGCCTGCTTCCTCTGCTGGCGTTGCCCTTACCACTCCGGCCACCCGAGCTGCCTCCGCATTTGGCCTCCTGTGTCACGCCAGCTCCCTTCGCGGCACCGGTGAGCCCGCGCTTCCAGCACCTCACCTCTGCATGTGATTTTGACTCGGTATGGACTCTGCTGCGGGACGCCAGGCCCTTCCGCCTGCCTCAACTCGCCCCAGATTGAGCCAGAGACTACGGGCGTTATGTGTATTTTTTAATAAATCAAATCGGATGGAGTACGTGCTTTGGTGGTCGATTCAGGCGTCAGATCGGGCACGCACCCATCAGCTATCAATGTTCCGTCCGCGCCCTAGTGTGGTCTGTCCCTGCAAAGAGCCCCAGCTAGCCATAAGCAAGACCCGCACGGGTTCCTGCTGTACGATCGTCAGCCACAGGCGGGTCAACTTCCAAGGCAGGACCCATGCACTTGTTGACGGATTCAACCTGACACAGCAAATCCCTACAAAGAAATGCTACTAAGTGGCTAGCGACATCACGGGGACCAAGTACTAAATCAAATCTGGAAGACCACGTGATCACGTGCAGTTTTGAATACTGAGGATAGCACAGATTTCAAAATCTAATACTCCAGTCTGTATACTAAGACATATACAAAGCAGTCCTACATCAGATCACAACGTACATATGCGTTGGACTACGTCCACCATTATCCCAGTCCATATTCATCCGATAAAAAATATCAGGTGCTATCCTTCCTATATATTTTATCAGCACTGTATTAACTCATTCGAGAACAGTTACTCTGGTCTGTGGTATTTTTTCTCAGGACCATTGTTCGTTACAGAGGTGTCGCAAAGGGGCGTGTGCCAATATTATTTTTGCACTAGCGCTTGTCCGTGCCGTGCTGCTCGACGAATACGTGCGCAAGTCGCCGCCTCCGCTACATCAACACACGCGACTGACTCGTCGTCCGCTCACGCGGCCGACTCGCCCGCGTCCGTACTATTTCCAACGCTGCGGCCGGCTCTCTCGTCCGCGCCGGCTTACAACGTCACGGTCGACTCTCCCGTCTGCGCCGACTTACAACACCGTGGCCGACTCATCTGTCTGCTCCCGCGGTCGACTCGCCCGTGATTGACTTTAGCTTCACCATAGTGATCATCAACTCCGCGACGGTTAATTTCCGGCCTAATATATCAGGTGAAATCCATCCAGTATATTTTTATATTACATATTAATTTCGTTAAAAGAGCGATTACTCTTGCTCGCAAATTATTTATTGCAGGACAAATTGTCTACTGCAAAAGGGACCTTTATGTCACTGAGTTGTTGAATGACTCATACCGGGAGTATATAGAAAATATTATTCAAGAACCCCGGGTCATTGGAGGGAAAATAACCCGGTCTCGGGGGCTACTGCCACATTGGTGCAAATTTAAAGACCATCAGAAAATTTCCGGCTTAAAATATGCCGTGCAATCAGAAAGTTCCGGCTCAAAAGAAAGTTTCCGGGTTATCAGAAAATATTCCGGTTCAAAATCCGGCTCAAGGGAGATCTGTCTCTCACAAAGTTTTGAGCTCTCAATATCCTGTTTAACATCCGGTTCAAGAAGAATCCATCTCTCGCAAGTTCGAGTTCTCAGAAAAAATTAAAGGTTGCCAAAAAAAACTTGCTGCCATAATGCGCGGTTCAAACATGGGTATCCTGCCTTATTGGCTTATCATATTATAGGTCACTTGGGGGCTTCCTGCTCATTGAGCATAGCTATACTTACCCTCTTGATCAGGCTTTCATGCCTTATTATTGGTCACTTGGGGGCTTCCTGTTCAATGAACATAGCTATGCTTACCCTCTTGATCCGGCCTACCTGCCGTCTTATTGGTCACTTGGGGGCTTCCTGCTCAATGAGCATAGCTAAGCTTACCCTCTTGATCGGCTTCCTAGCCAGGTGTAAACACCAAATTCCAGGTTATCCTGCCTGTATGTTGTTGTTACTCCGTCCAGGTAATCCTGGAATGACCCGCCGTACTCTTGACAGTCAATTGATGACCCACAAATATATGGGATCAATTATAGCCTTTTCGATAAGTAAGGGTGTCGAACCCAACGAGGAGCAGAAGGAAATGACAAGTGGTTTTCAGCAAGGTAATGTCTGCAAGTACTGAAATTGTAAGTAGCAGAGTAGTTTGATAGCAAGATAATTTGTAACGAGCAAGTAACGGTAGTAGTAATAAAAGTGCAGCAAGGTAGCCCAATCCTTTTGAGGCAAAGGACGGCCAAAACAGTCTCTTATAATAAGCAAAGCGTTCTTGAGGGTACGCGGGAATTTCATCTAGTCACTTTCATCATGTTGGTTCGATTTGTGTTCGCTACTTTGATAATTTGATATGTGGGTGGACCGGTGCTTAGGTGCTGTTCTTACTTGAACAAACCTCCTACTTATGATTAACCTCCCTCGCAAGCATCCGCAACTACGAGAAAAGTATTAAGAATAAATTCTAACCATAGCATTAAACTTTTGGATCCAATCGGTCCCTTACGGAATAGCGCATAAACTAGGGTTTAAGCTTCTGTCACTCTTGCAACCCATCATCTAATAACTACTCCACAATGCATTCCCTTAGGCCCAAATATGGTGAAGTATCATGTAGTCGACGTTCACATGACACCACTAAGGGAATCACAACATACACACTATCAAAATATCGAACACATATCAAGTTAACATGATTACTTGCAACATGATTTCTCCCGTGACCTCAAGAACAAAAGTAACTACTCACAAATGATAATCATGCTCAAGATCAGAGGGGTATTAAATAGCATATTGGATCTGAACATATAATCTTCCACCAAATAAACCATATAATAATCAACTACAAGATGTAATCAACACTACTAGTCACCCACAAGCACCAATCTATAGTTCCGGTACAAAGATTGAACACAAGAGATGAACTAGGGTTTGAGACGAGATGGTGCTGTTGAAGATGTTGATGGAGATTGCCCTCCCCAAGATGGGAGAGTTGTTGGTGATGATGATGACGATGATTTCCCCCTCCGGGAGGGAAGTTCCCCCGGCGGAATCGCTCCGCCGGAGGGCAAAAGTGCTCCTGCCCAAGTTCCGCCTCGAGATGGCGGCGCTCCGTCCCGAAAGTCCTCTCCTTATTTTTTCTAGGTCAAAATGACTTATATACCAGAAGATGGGCACCGGAGGTGGGCCGAGGGGAGCACAACCCACCAGGGCGCGCCTGGGCTCCCTGGCGCGCCCAGGTGGGTTGTGCCCACCTGGTGGGCCCCCTTTGGTACTTATTGGCTCCAATATTCCTCATTTATTCCATAAAAAATCTCTGTGAAGTTTCAGCTCATTTGGAGTTGTGCAGAATAGGTAGCCTGACGTAGCTTTTTCAGGTCCAGATTTCCAGCTGCCGGAATTCTCCCTCTTTGTGTATACCTTGCATATTATGAGAGAAAAGGCATTAGAATTACTCCAAAAAGCATTATTATGCATAAAAACATCATAAATAGCAGTAGGAAAACATGATGCAAAATGGACGTATCAACTCCCCCAAGCTTAGACCTCGCTTGTCCACAAGCGAAAACCGAAATCGAAAAAACATGTCCACATGCTTAGAGAGAGAGGTGTCGATAAAAACAAAATACGGACATAGAAGCATCATGTGCATTATTGTAACAGCAACAAACTTTAACATAAAACTTTTATCATAGAACTTTTATCATAGACTTCTCATGAATAAGTAACAATTCATCACACTATCGAAGTATAAAGCATAAACTCTATTAGAAACCAACAAACTATGTTCTCAGTCAACTTTGCAACTACAATTCATCATCTTTTTAGGAAGGGTCACGTATCGGAGCCTTTAGGCAAGTCCACATATTCAACCATCATATAGTCTTCTATGATTGCTAAAACTCACCACATACTGTAAGTGCATCTAGTGCCCCTTAGTGATTTTGGTGTATTGAAGACTTATAGGTTAAGGGACTAATGTGTTTGTGAGTGTACACAGGTTCTATAAGTCTATGAGGAGTTTGATATTTACGAAGAAAGTCGACCCCTAAAAATGAATGTCTTTAGTTGAAGACTTTGGTTTTCTTGAAGACTTTGAAAATGAGGAAATTGGTGTGACCTTGAAGACTTGATATTGATGCGAGGATTATGAAGCGTGAAGACTTTTGTTTTCATAGTTTTGTTTTCCCTTTCTTGAGTCATAGGAAACACTGTACTGTTAAAGGGGGTCGAGGTAAAACTAAGGAAAAGTTTCCAAGTGATGCTCAACTCAAATCCTACACCTACCAATCCTTTCGAGTGAAGCCATTGGAAATCTCATACAGTTCAGTCAAGTTCTTCAGTGACAGAGATGAAGTTCTTTTGTTCTCTGAGGGATTTGTTCTGACTGAGGAGTTAGGAATTCGCCAGTGCGGATTGCCTACAAGTGAGGAACATGATAGCCCTGAGACCGTTGCTGTGCTATGCGCCAGCTGTCCAAAATATCCTACCCACCTAACGGTCATATCATTGAAGGGCATTTATGTCTTATCATGTCGGGCTGCTTCCTAGGCTATAAATAGCCGCCCCCTACAACCACTAGCTGGTTGGCTGCTCCGAGAGAAACTGACACTTGTCATTTAGAGCATCCCATCCTCCGAGGACTTTGAGCGAAAATCATCAAGTGAGGAAAAACCCAAACCCAACACCTAAAACCCAAAGTGATTGAGCATCACTGAAGAGATTGTTCCTGTGTGAAACCGACGCTTGTTACCTTTGAGGACTGTGCATCCTCCAGACGGTTAGGCGTCATGGTCTAGAGCATCCAAGAGGAAATTGTGGATCGCCGAGTGACCGAGTCTGTGAAGGTTTGGAAGTAACCTGTGAAGACTTACCACGAGTGATTGGGCGAGGTCTGTGTGACCTTAGCTCAAGGAGAATACGGTGAGGACTGTGTGTCCTCAGGTTTAAATACCTAGCCGCTCCAACCAGACGTACAACTGTCACAGCAGTTGGAACTGGTCTACCAAATCATCGTCTTCACCGAGCTACTGGTTCTATTTCCTAAACCCTTTCATTTCCTCATTCATGTGTTGATGAACTTGATCGTTACGGTTTGAAGACTTTGACTGAAGATTTTCTCTAGTTCTTCAATCCCAATTCTTCAGTCTCTTTGTCTTCAGTTATCCTGTTTATACGCTTCTTGTACTCTGTGCTTGCTTTCATTTCATCATGATGACTGTGTTACTACTCTGTCACGCTTGCACCTAAGTACTTATTCCGCTGCTGGTTGTTCGTGACTTAGGAAATTCCTCACCTTGAATTTCCTCAGTGATGAATTTGTAAAAATCGCCTATTCACCCCCGCTCTAGTCGATATAACGCACTTTCAATTGGTATCAGAGCAAGGTACTCCCTTGTTCTGTGTGATTTTGGTTTAACCACCTTGAGTTTAGTTATGTCGACTGCAGGCATGATCAAGGTCTCGGCTGGGTGTCCTACCTTTGATGGGACGGATTACCCCTACTGGAAGAATAAGATGCGCATGCATCTTGAGGCAATTGACAACGATCTCTGGTACGTTGTGGAAAATGGCGTTCCCTCTGTCACTCCTTTCGTGAACGCTGTTGATGTGAAGAGATTTAAGCAACCCGACTCTCAAGCGAAGAATATCATATGTGGCCATCTGAGCAAAGGACAATACGGCAAAGTGAGTGCTTTGGAGTCTGCAAAGCTTATCTGGGACAGGCTGTCCAAGGTCAACAAAGGAATCTCAAGTCAACGTGATTCTCGAGTTTACGTTCTTCACAATCTCTTCAACCGCTTCAAAAGACTCGACAATGAGAATGTCCAGCAAACCTTTGATCGCCTCACTGACATTTCAAATGAGCTTCAAGCACTGGGTGCCACTGACATCACCGACCATGAGGTGGTGAAGAAATTGCTGAGGTCACTTGATTCTTCATTCGATACACTGGCACTGATGATTCAAGAACGTGGAGACTACAAGTCACTAGATCCTGCTGATATTCTTGAGAGGCTGAACACTCATGAATTCCAACAAGCTGAAAAGAGAGATCTCTACGGGCCAAGCTATGGAAGATCACGCGCACTGAAGGCCAAGGCAGTTTCCTCATCTGAAGGAGAAGATTCTGATAGCAGCCTTGGTGACCCTGAAGAACTAAGCCAGGAGCTAGCAATGCTCGTGAAGAAATTCCAGAAGTTCTCAAGGCGTGGTCGCTTTGTAAAATCTTCAAAAGGTGATGACACAAGATCTGATTCATCATCCCGTGATTACAAGAAGAGGACTTGCCACAAATGCAAGAAACCTGGTCACTACATAACTGATTGTCTTCAGTGGGCAAAGGAATCAAAGAAGAAGAAATACAAGGATGATAGTTCAGATGACTCAAAGAAGAAGAAGAAATCTTCAAAGTCCTCATCATCAAAATCTTCAAAGTCTTCATCTCACAAAGAAGAGCAGCTCCAAGAAGGCTCAGGCATTCATTGGCAAGGAAATGGACTCTGAAGCTGAATCTGAGGAACATGAGGAAGATGAGGTATCTGAGGAGTCAGACTTTGGTGTGGCGACCCTAGCCCTCGCTACTGCTTACGTCAGCATGTCCATCTTCAACACTGAGGAAAATGGCTTCCCCAACACTGCTGATGACGGCAACGATGACTATGCTCCCACCTATTGCTTCATGGCAAAGGGTGCCAAGGTATTCAAATATCCCTCCTCTGAATCAAGTGAGGATGAATCTGATGATAACCTCAAACCCAGCTATTCCAAACTTGCTAATATTGCTGTTAAACAACAAAAGGCTTTGGAAAAAGTTCAAAATATGCTAGACAAAAGCGATGATCTGTTAGGTGAGGAAATGGATCAAACTCAAACACTGACTGATAATCTTCAGCAACTACAGTCTAAGTTTGACAACCTTCAAAGTCATCATGAAACTGTCTTAGCCGATCATGAGAAGCTTTCTTATGAATTTCTTCAAAGAAAGAAAGATCTTGAGAAGCTAAGGGTGAGTCATGAAGATCTTCAGAAGGAAAATGATTCATTACTTGCTCAACAGATCAGTTCCGCTCAGGAAGAATTTATTCCACCATATTTGAAATGCATTGAACGTGAAACTGCTAATTCTTTACCTGAAAGTTCAAATGCTTCTATTGCTGCAAATTCTTCAACTATCTTTGTGGTCACAAATTCCTCATCTGAGGATACCACTAGTATCACTGATGAAAATGCAGGGTTGAAGGAATTGTATGTGACAGGCATGTACAAAAGCCTCAAAGGGTATCAGACTCTTTGTGATGTGCTCAAAAAGCAGATCTTGAACAGAAACCCTAGGAAAGAGGGTATTGCCTTTGAGAGAAAACTCAATGCTAATGGAACCTACTGGAAACCTGAGCAGTATCCCAAAACCTCATGGGTTGCTGCGAAGGGACCTCCCGTAGATACATCCACTTTATCTGGCTTTACTTGTGAATCCTCATATTCATCTGATGAGTCATTTGACTCCAACTATAAACTGTTCAAAAATCAGAATGGTGAAGTATTTGCTAGATATGTTGGAACTAACTGCAGGAATGGTCCCCCTATGAAGAAAATCTGGGTTCCCAAAAGGTGCCTTGAAAGTCTTCAGGTGAATGTCCTCATGACACCACCTGTGAAGAATAGGAACCCCAGATCAAATTCTTCATATGAACCAAAGTCTTCATATGGATCGAAGTCCTCTTATGGATCAAATTCCTCACGTGGATCCAAGTCCTCATATGATCATCATCATGCTAATGCTTCTGTTTCGCAGGGAAAATCTAAGAGTTCGGATTATGTGCATTATTCTTCAAATCATTATGTTCATAAGTCCTCGAAGAATTTCTCTGCTTACTCATATGCCTATACTAATCCCTCTCCTGCGAAACGAAGCGCTTTGGCATCAATGCCACCTTTCTCTTATGGAGCTCGCAGAATGATGAACTCTTTGCCACCCCTCCAGATGTGGGTGGTGAAGAAAAAGAACTAACCTCTTATGCAGGGTCAGGTCTCCAGACGAACTAAATCGTCTGAAGAATTTTCTGGAGACCTGAAATGCTTGAAAGGACGCAGGCTAATCATGAAGAAATGATTCATTCATTTCTCACGTCCTCATACTGCTATATATACATATGTTGCATTAATTGATGAATTTCTGTCATATTCTTCACTGATGAAGTATATGAGTTCGTAAGATGCACTAATTCATCTGCAGGATGATTTACCCAAAGCTACTGAGTGGGTCCTCGACAGTGGATGTACTAATCTCATGACCGGTGACAAGAGCTTACTGATGAACACTCCTTTATCTCCATCACATTTGAAGCATATCACCTACGCAGACAAAGGCAAAAGCAAGGTATTGGGTCTAGGTAGGGTTGCAATCTCAAAGGATCGACACATGGACAAAGTCATGCTTGTCGAGTCCCTCGGATTCCACCTCATGTCTGTCTCAATGCTTTGTGATCTTGATATGGTTGTTGTCTTTGGCAAATATCGTTGCTTAGTGCTCATGGAATCTGACAATTCCAAAGTCTTCGAAGGCTTTAGGAGAGGAGACTTGTATATTGTTGATTTCTCTGCAGGTCCACAGCCTGCCACTTGTCTACTTGCAAAAGCTTCAGAAGGCTGGCTATGGCATCGACGACTGGGTCATGCTGGCATGAGGAATTTACACACGCTCATGAAGAAAAAGCACGTCATTGGCATTGAGGGTGTCAAATTCCTCAAAGATCATCTTTGTGGGGCTTGTGAGGCTGGAAAGATGACCAGAGCCAAGCACCCCTCGAAGACTATCATGACTTCCTCTCGTCCTTTTGAATTGCTTCATATGGATCTCTTTGGCCCTACTCATTATGCCACACTAACAAATGTTGCATCTCTATATGGCTTTGTCACTGTTGATGATTATTCTCGTTACACATGGGTGCATGTCATTACTTACAAAACTAAAGTGCAGGAAGTCTACAGACGATTTTCTTCAAGGGCTTCGACGAATTTCGGTGTGAAGATCAAGCATATTCGGAGTGACAATGGGACTGAGTTCAAGAATACTGGTCTTGATGACTATCTTGATGAACTTGGTATTACTCATGAGTTATCTGCCCCATACACTCCTCAGCAGAATGGTGTAGTGGAGCGCAAGAACAGGACTCTTGTTGAGATGGCTTGCACCATGCTTGATAAATACAAGACACCTCGTCACTTCTGGCCTGAGGCAATTGATACTACATGCCACATCATCAACAAGGTATATCTTCACAAATTCTTCAAGAAGACCTCATATGAACTCCTCACTGACAAGAAACCCAATGTGAGTTATTTCAAAGTCTTCGGTGCTAAATGTTGGATTAGAGATCCCCATCACAATTCTAAATTTGCACTGAACGCACATGAAGGTTTTATGCTTGGTTACAGAAAGGACTCGCATACCTACAGAGTCTTCAACACCTATCACCACAAGGTTGTTGAAACTGTAGATGTGCGGTTCGATGAAACTAATGGCTCGCAAAGAGAGCACCTACCTCCTGTGCTAGATGAAATGTCTCCTGAGGAATCCATCAAGCTAAAGGCTACTGAGGACGTCATACCTACTGAAGAATCTGCTGAAGAAGTCATTCCAGATCGTGAAGAAAATCATGCTGGTGCATCCGAAGAAAATGGCTCTGAAGAAAATGCTGAGCCAAGTCAAAGTTGTCAACCTGCTCATCCTCGCGTTGCAAATGAAGTGCAGATTGAGAGAATCATCAACGCACCAGGTCCTCTCACTCGCTCAAAAGCTTCACATTTGTCTAACTTTTGTGGGCATTTTGCTTTCGTCTCTATCACAGAGCCCACCAAAGTAGGTGAGGCATTTCTGGAGCCTGAATGGATTCAAGCGATGCAAGAGGAATTACATCAATTCGAGCTGAACAAGGTGTGGGAGCTTGTCAAGCGACCAGACCCACGCAAGCACAATATCATCGGCACCAAATGGATCTACCGCAACAAACAAGATGAAAATGGCCTAGTGGTGAGGAACAAGGCTCGTCTTGTAGCTCAAGGCTACACACAGGTTAAAGGAATTAATTTCGATGAAACTTTTGCACCTGTTGCTAGACTTGAGGCTATTCGTATATTGCTTGCTTATGCTAACCATCATAATATCATCTTATATCAAATGGATGTGAAAAGTGCATTCCTCAATGGTAAGCTTGAGGAAGAAGTATATGTTGCTCAACCCCCAGGTTTTGAAGATCCTAAGCATCCTGACAAAGTCTTCAGACTCAATAAGGCCCTCTATGGCCTCAAGCAGGCCCCTCGGGCGTGGTATGATACTCTGAAGGAATTCCTCATGAAGAAAGGCTTCAAACCCGGTTCACTCGACCCAACTCTTTTCACCAAAACATATGATGATGAATTATTCGTGTGCCAAATATATGTTGATGATATTATCTTTGGCTGTACTAACCAATGTTACAGTGACGAATTTGCTTATATGATGAGTGAGGAATATCAAATGTCCATGATGGGAGAATTAAAATTCTTCTTAGGTCTTCAAATTCGTCAACAATGCAATGGCATCTTCATTTCTCAAGAGAAATACCTCAAGGACGTTCTAAGGAAATTCGGTATGCAAGATTGCAAAGGCGTCAAAATCCCTATGCCCACAAATGGCCATCTATGCACCGATGAAAATGGTATAGACTTCGATCAAAAGGTATACCGCTCCATGATTGGCTCTTTACTGTATCTATGTGCATCTAGGCCAGATATTATGCTTAGTGTTTGCATGTGTGCCCATTTTCAAGCTACACCAAAGGAATCACACCATAAGGCTGTGAAACATATTCTTCGATATCTAGCTCACACTCCAACACTTGGATTATGGTATCCCAAGGGCTCGGCTTTTGATCTCATTGGATATTCTGACTCTGACTATGCTGGTGATCATGTGGATTGCAAGTTAACATCAGGCACATGCCATTTCCTCGGACGATCTTTAGTATGTTGGTCCTCGAAGAAGCAGAACTGCGTATCACTCTCTACTGCTGAAGCTGAGTACATTGCTGCTGGTTCTTGCTGTGCTCAATTGCTATGGATGAAGCAAACCCTTAAGGACTATGGCATCAATGTGAAGAATGTGCCACTCTTCTGTGACAACGAGAGTGCCATCAAGATTGCTCATAACCCAGTTCAGCACTCAAAGACAAAGCACATCCAGATTCGTCATCATTTTCTTCGAGATCATGTGTTGAAGGGCGACATCTCTATTGATCACGTGAAGACTGAAGAATAGCTAGCAGATATCTTCACCAAGCCCTTGGATGAGAAGAGATTTAGCAAGTTGCGGTGTGAGCTAAATATCTTAGAATCTTCGAATGTTCTTTGAAAGGACACACATCCTAACACTTATGCAAAATTGATGACTTAGATGTGCAACACATGAAGAACATTTTTCTTCAATCAATGAAGACTAACCCTCTAAGTGTGAAGAAATTAACAAAGAATTTGATTCTCAGAGCCCTACGACAAATGTACGCGGCGTCTGAAATCATCATTCTTATACGGTGGGTCACGCCACCACAAAAGTTGAAAATCTTCAAAATTGAGTTTTTCTTCATTTTGCAAATTCTTCAATTTTCAAATTCTTCAACTTGCAAAGTCTTCAAAAAATTTCGACTGATGTTCTTCATTGACTATATATATATAATTGAGTTTTTCATGTCCTCAACAGCATTCACTTATTGCTAATTCTTCAAGTTGATTTTCTTCTAAGTGAATGTGATCGGACCCGTTCCCCCTCTATGCTAAACTCAACCCAGTCTGTTCACAAATTCTTCATGTGCGTTCTATTTGAAACCCGTTCAAAGTCTTCACTGTGTCCTTGACAGCTGAAGAATTTGCGAATGAAACTTTAAAATTTTCATATCTGAATTTTCGGCTTTTGCCGCTCAAACCGTTCCGCATCCCGCGATAGGATTAAACTACTCACCCACGATCTACCATGATCTCCATCTCTCTGTACGTGGGTGACACGTGTCATTAGAAGAGTAAGGGTCAGGGGCATGTTCGTCCAAAAATTTTGGACGGGCAGTTTTTCACCGTGGCTATAAATACCCCCCTCCCTTCCTCTGTCCTCATTTACTCTGCTCGATCACCAACTCGCTCGAGCTCTCTGACCTAGTGCCGCCGCTACTCTCCATCGTCGCCGGTGAGGAAGAGCTTCACTGCCTCGACCTCGTCGTCGTCATACTCGCGCCGGCTGCGGAAATCTTCACTCCGCCGCCGCCATAGCTGTCTCTCACCGCCAAGCTAGGGCGTGGGAGATCTGAACGGACGAACTTCTCCACTTCCACTTCCAGTTTGTCGTGTTCTTCATCCAGGGTAATTAAAATCTGATTTTACTGCCCTACTTTGATTCTGATGATTTCACAAAATCTTCAAAAGGTGTTTATTCTTCAACTTCCCATTCCATAAACTCCCGAATGCTTCTGTATCTTGATTTGTTTCTCTAAGCTATGTTTTTCTTCAAGATTCCTCAATTGTGTGGATTTTCTAATCTATACAACTCTGGAACCTAAGTCAAGAACGCTTAGTGAAATTCCTCAAGACTCCCCTGGTCAAATTCCTCAAACTTGATTTCTTTTGAAAAATTTCTGAGAACGCATATGACCTCTCCAAATTCTTCGCACCTATACTCTGTTCACAGGTACAAAATGTCTGCTGCTGAATCACTAGGTTCTCATCAACTTAACTCATTTGCAGCGTTCCTCGAAGATAAGTTGCACACTTCCTCAGAAACATCAATTGTTCAAAATCCTCAAGTGAAGAAAATGGCTGATGGTAAAAGACCTCAGAAGGGAGGAAAGAGGCCTGAAACAAATACAACTTTTGAAATTCCTGAAGACATCTATGATGAATACTGTACTCCTGATGAAGCAACTCATGGCAAAGAGACCAAGACTCAGCGCAAAGTGCACATACAGAGAATTGAGAGGAGATGGGCAAGAGAATGGAGGGAATATCGTTATGTTACTCCTAAATACATGAAGAAATTCGCTGTTAACCCTCCATGCCCAAGACCTTCATTGGCTCCAGGCCAAGAAGCTGATCCCTCAAGCATCAGGCGCGGTGAGGAATTTCCCAGAGAATGGGCCAAGCGCCAAGCCAAATTGGGTAAAGTAGCAAAGGAAGCAGTGAAGAAATTCAATGAAGATTCTGCTGCTGCTGCTGCTGAGGCCTCTGCTAGCAAGCCTAAGAAGGCTATGCTGAAGAAATCAGCTGTGAAGCCAAGTTCCTCAACTGCTATGCCCTCACGGCCAAGTGCAAAGCCCTCACGGCTAATTCCTCAGGCAACCACTTCAAGGGCAGCTCCAATTCCCTCTGTTGCCACAAAATCCTCAATTGCTGCTGCTAAGTCCTCAGCACCTGTGCATCTTGCCATGTGCCAATAGACTACAGGAATCTCTATTGGCTCAGGAGCATCTGCAAGTTCCTCTGCTCCGCCACAATCTTCAACTGGTCCAATCTTGCTGAAGAAAAAGGCCACTGCTGGATGAGGCCCGAGGCCAAGTCCTCACAAGAAGCATGTTGCCTTCCAAATTCCGTCTGATGATGATGATGCTGATGATGAAGAACTTGCAAAGATCATCAAAGACAGGCAAGAAAAGGCCGCTAGAGCCAAAGGCAGTGCTGTGCCACTCATGCTGGATCCTAAAAGGATCCTTGATTTCATCGATCTATGGCACAAGGATCCAAATACTCCTTTGCCTGAATTGAACCTCACTCCTGGCCAGAGCCACATGTTGACGACCTTCATAGCCGAAGAAAAATGGAAATTTGAGAAGGCCAGGCAAGTCAAGAAAGCCCAATACAAGAAGGAGCGCTTTCTGAAGAAAAATGCTGTGAAGATGACTCCTGAAGAACTTGTGAATCTGCAAAAGGAGATCAAAGCTCTAAGCGATGAATTTGACGCATATCGTGCAGATTGGCTAGGTGCCAAAGTCAGATTTGTTAGAATGGCCAAGGGGTTCAACCCGAATGTTGCAGCTCCATCGCAACAACAAGTACCTCAGGTTGATGCATCTGCTCAGCCTACTGAAGAAAATGCCAGGGCAACCTCCAATGTTGCGCCTGAAGAACAACTCAGGTCAGCTGAAGCATATGAAGCTATGCCTGAAGAATCTGAACAAGCCAGGGCAACTTCATCAGTTGTGCCTAAAGAAACTACACCTCTTTCATCTGCTCCTCCTGCAAAGTCATCACAGATGAAAGATATCCACCTTCCTTCTGCATCAGAAGCGAAGAAGACCAAAGCTGCAGAAAAGGCAGTTGTGAAGAAAAGGAAAGCATCAGAAACTGCAGAGTCTTCAGCTCCTAAGAAAGTGAAGACTTTGACAAGCTCATACACCAACCCCATTGATGTTGTTCCTATCTCAAGCATGCCATCAAAGGAAATTGTTCCCTTTGGTGAGGAATATGACATTCCTGATGACAGTGATGAAGCAACTCCTTCTGCTACTACTTCAGAGCAGTTGGATGAAGAAATTGAAGTGGATGATATCCCTTCAACCCCACTGGTATCATCGCCCGTGCGTCAGTTCACAGCTGAAGAGGTAGGCATTGAAGAAATTGATGAAGAAGATGAGGTTGTGGACATTGGGTCTACTACACCAGTTCTCAATGATGATTATTGCGAAAGTCATCATCCAAATTCTCCATTGTCCACTCCTCTGCACCAAATTCCTCAGTCCCCTGTGCAGACTGAAGAAATTCATACGGGCTCTGAAGGATATCAATCTTCACTTCATTCTATTCCAGAAGAAGTTCCAGCTACTGATGCTGAAGAAATGGAGTCCAAGACTGCTGCTGATGAAATTGCTATGGAAATTCCTCAGTCTCTGGCTCCAGAAGTTGTGCGCCAAGCGGCTGTGAAGACTTCAACTGTTAATCTTCAGCCCAAGCCACAAAATCCTCATACCAAGAAGCAGAAATTCAACGCTGATGAATTCTTTGCTGAGCATCATTTCTTCAAGGATTACAATCCCTATGACTCTGCAAGACTGCGACGCAAGCGCTTCTAGACAGCAAGTCAAATGAACTATTACTCTTCCCTCCTGTTTGGTAAGAGCAAATTCCTCATGTGGATATGGAGTCGCTTCCTTGCTTTCATCCAGTCCTCAATGTTCTTCATGACACTGGGCTGCTTAACTTCTGCACTGACATCTGCGACTGGAATGAAGAACTCATTCTTCAATTCTACGCCACACTGCATATCACTGGAAATGTTGAAGATGTGAATTCATGGGTGCTAGACTGGATGACCGAAAATACTCATTACAAAGCACCGGCCTCTGAATTGCTTCACGCCGTCCCAGTCAGTCCTTCCACTGAAGGTGCTAGGCTCATCCATGAGGAACCTGAACTCTCAAATCATTTGATGCAAGTGCTGATGAAGCCTTTGAAGGCTGGCCAAGCTCCAAGGACCACCTTCCTGGTTAAGGAATTGCTCTATGTGCCAAGGACGATATATCGCATATTGACCAAAACCCTCAGTCCAATCAAGGGCCACAACTCTGATGAAGAAGAGGTTGTTGGCATCATGAAGAATCTGTTGTTCAACATGATACATGGCATTCCCATTAACTACCATGATTTCTTCATGAGGACTTTGGCCAATGCTGCTCTGTCACCTTTTGAGTTGAAGCCTTATGCTCCCTGGATCATGAAATTCATCAGATCAAGGTCTTCAATTCATTATCAGGCTGACTTTCAGAATCATCTCAGCTATTTGCCACCTATTGAAGTCCTCAAGCGGATTATTTCCTCAACTGATGAGAAGGGCAAGGCTGCTATTATAGATGAAGGCACTCGTCCATTGGATGGACAGTTTCGCAAAGCTACATCCTACTCCACCAATGATGACTCTGCAACACAAGATTCTGCCGCCAAAGCTTCAAAGCAAAATCCTCAAGCAACAGCTCCGCGTGTGATGACTGATCATGAACTTCTCCTCAGTCTTCATCAGAAAGTTGATCGAAATCACAAGTGGGTCAAGCGTCAGTTTGGTGCAATTCTTCAGAACATGACAGTCACTCAAAACACTGTGAAGAAGAATCACGACTACTTGCATGAAGTCTTTGACCGCACTTGGGTTATTCTGTTGAATCTTTATAGTGCTGAAGATCTCAAGGAGATGGGCTTCGAACAGGACTTTGACTGGTCTCAGCCACCTTCGAAGAAATTCAAGAAGGTCAAAGTTCCTCAGCTTGTTGCCAGTTCATATTCTTCATCACGCGAGACGGATGAAGCCGAAGATTTGAACGACACTGCGGCAGGCCCTACCTCAACGGACGACCCCAACAACGCTGGCGCTCCTCCATCGACATCATGATGATATTCTTCAGGGGCGTTAGTCCTCATTTTTCGTCCCTTTTGGTCATTCGATGACAAAGGGGGAGAAACTTGAGTTAGTATTCAAGCAGGTCTTATATATGGGCTATTTTTTTCTGTTAAGTTACAACTCTTGCTCTTCTGAGGTGTTTGATCTGATGAGTTGTGAACTTAAGTCCTATGGTGGTCTGATACTTTTGAACTGCTTTTCATGCTGAATTTTGTCAGACACCATATTTCATCATGCATTTCAAATTGTTCATATCATAAGTTAAATGCGTGTATGCATTACAAGATATAGGGGGAGATCTCCATGATATTACTCTACAATGTGCATTTGCAATCCAAAACAAAATCCTTAATATGCACATCTTCAGGGGGAGTTCCTCTATATCTTGCAATCAAATTCCTCAATATCAGTATTTACACTTCATATGTTTTATCCCCATTGAAAACTTAACCTATTTGTCATCAATCACCAAAAAGGGGGAGATATTAAGTACATCTAGTGCCCCTTAGTGATTTTGGTGTATTGAAGACTTATAGGTTAAGGGACTAATGTGTTTGTGAGTGTACACAGGTTCTATAAGTCTATGAGGAGTTTGATATTTACGAAGAAAGTCGACCCCTAAAAATGAATGTCTTCAGTTGAAGACTTTGGTTTTCTTGAAGACTTTGAAAATGAGGAAATTGGTGTGACCTTGAAGACTTGATATTGATGCGAGGATTATGAAGCGTGAAGACTTTTGTTTTCATAGTTTTGTTTTCCCTTTCTTGAGTCATAGGAAACACCGTACTGTTAAAGGGGGTCGAGGTAAAACTAAGGAAAAGTTTCCAAGTGATGCTCAACTCAAATCCTAGACCTACCAATCCTTTCGAGTGAAGCCATTAGAAATTTCATACAGTTCAGTCAAGTTCTTCAGTGACAGAGACAAAGTTCTTCTGTTCTCTGAGGAATTTGTTCTGACTGAGGAGTTAGGAATTCGCCAGTGCGGATTGCCTACAAGTGAGGAACATGATAGCCCTGAGGAATTTGAGAGCTCAAATTTCCGACCGTTGCTGTGCTATGCGCCAGCTGTCCAAAATATCCTACCCACCTAACGGTCATATCATTGAAGAGCATTTATGTCTTATCATGTCGGGCTGCTCCCTAGGCTATAAATAGCCACCCCCTACAACCACTAGCTGGTTGGCTGCTCCGAGAGAAACTGACACTTGTCATTTAGAGCATCCCATCCTCCGAGGACTTTGAGCGAAAATCATCAAGTGAGGAAAAACCCAAACCCAACACCTAAAACTCAAAGTGATTGAGCATCACTGAAGAGATTGTTCCTGTGTGGAACCGACGCTTGTTACCTTTGAGGACTGTGCATCCTCCAGACGGTTAGGCGTCATGGTCTAGAGCATCCAAGAGGAAATTGTGGATCGCCGAGTGACCGAGTCTGTGAAGGTTTGGAAGTCACCTGTGAAGACTTACCATGAGTGATTGGGCGAGGTCTGTGTGACCTTAGCTCAAGGAGAATACGGTGAGGACTGTGTGTCTGGGACTGTGTGTCCTCAGGTTTAAATACCTAGCCGCTCCAACCAGACGTACAACTGTCACAGCAGTTGGAACTGGTCTACCAAATCATCGTCTTCACCGAGCTACTGGTTCTATTTCCTAAACCCTTTCATTTCCTCATTCATGTGTTGATGAATTTGATCGTTACTGTTTGAAGACTTTGACTGAAGATTTTCTCTAATTCTTCAATCCCAATTCTTCAGTCTCTTTGTCTTCAGCCTGCTTATCCTGTTTATACGCTTCTTGTACTCTGTGCTTGCTTTCATTTCATCATGATGACTGTATTACTACTCTGTCATGCTTGCACCTGACTACTTATTCCACTGCTGGTTGTTCGTGACTTAGGAAATTCCTCACCTTGAATTTCCTCAGTGATGAATTTGTAAAAATCGCCTATTCACCCCCTCTTGTCGATATAACGCACTTTCACATACACATGAGCAAAACGTTTCAACCGGACACATAGAAAGATAGGGGCTTTATAGTTTCGCCTCCCAACGTATTCACCTCAAGGGTGATGTCAACAATAATAAATCATGCTACCCATATTCAACTGGACATATGTGCCTAGATCTTTCCTCACCACATGATGCTTGCCAAAGGAGAAAAATAAAAGGAAAAGAGAGAAGAACTTTGACTCTTGCATGAAAATAAATACATAAAAGTAAAAGATAGGCCCTTCGCAGAGGGAAGCAGAGGTTGCCATGCGCTTATTTGTTTGTATGCTCAACCCCTTAGTGCAAGAGAACGTCACGTTATATTGCCCCTTGTGATGGCAACCTTTATTATGCAGTCTGTCGCTTTTATTTCTCCACCATCACAAGTTCGTACAACGCTCAATTTTCTCTTACACTAAATGTTCTTACACTTTTAGAAGCAATTTTATTGCCTTATTGCACCGATGACAACTTACTTGAAGGATCTTACTCAATCCATAGGTAGGTATGGTGGACTCTTGGAAATAAGATTTGGGTTTAAGGGTTTTTGGATGCACAAGTAGTATCTCTACTTAGTGCGGAATTTTTGGCTAGCAAAGATGGGGGGGCAAGCACCACATGTTGAAGGATCTATGACAATATAACTTCTATGTGAATATGAACAAACATAAATCATTAAGTTGTCTTCCTTGTCCAACGTCAACAATTTTGGCATATAATATTTTGACGGGGGCTCACAATCACAAAAGATTTCTATGATAGTGTATTTATATGTGAATCTTCTCTTCCTTTATTAATTCTTTCATGAGTTGCATCATTGACTAATGCTATGTTTTTCAATCTCTAATAAAATTTTCTACTCATACTTTTCCTTATGTGGTGTTACACCTACCATAGGATTAGCATATGATCTTTTCATTTATTTCTTTTCTTTTTATTGCAACAAGAAAGTAAAGAAAGCAAAAACTCAAACTAAACTTTATTTTATATCTCGCACACGATTACAAGGATAGATCACTAAGCAAGCTCTCAAAAAGAAAGGATCGAACTAAACTTTTATTCATCTAAAGCAAAAGATCGAACTAAGAAAAGTAAAGGCAAAAGGTAGTGGAGGTGATACGATACCGGGGCACCTCCCCTAAGCTTGGCGGAAGCCAAGGGGAGTGCCCATACCCGATACTCAATTTTCTTTTGGTGGTGAAGAAGGAGGTGGTGATGAAGTGGAGGGTTTGTCCTTCTTCTTCAGCTTACGCTTGAGGATGGAATTTTCCTCCTTCAATTCACCGATCTCCTGCTCAAGCTCCAGTACCTTCTTGCATAAATCTTGCTTATTTTCTTGCAAAAGGCGGAAGGGTATAAATTGAACCTTAGGCCTCTTTGCTTTGTTGGGGAGGCTTGACTTCTTGAATTCCACATGCATGTCTCCAGGTTGAGGCAATGGGGCCTTGTCCTTATCCGAGCTTGTCTCCTCCTTCTCTCTGGGATAATAGTCTTACTCTTCCTCCGAAGACCAGCCATAATGCTCCACGTCCCCATAAGACTTGGGATTTGCGATAAAATCAGCAACATAGCTCTCGCCCTCAGAGTCTTGGGATGACATATTTTCAGATCTATAAAGAAAAAAGCAAGAAAAGAAGACAGAAGATTTCTCCGCGATACGGTGGTCAATAGGTTCAGGGAGTATATAAAGATTTTTTTTATCTTGGGAAACAAGCAAACGGTAGAAAAATGGAGTCCGGAAGGTACCCGAGGTGGGCACAACCCACCTGGGCGCGCCTGGCAAGCCAGGCGCGCCCTGGTGTCTTGTGCCCACCAGGGGTGCCTTCCTGGTTGCTTCTTATTTTCCTAATTTTCTAAATATTCCAAAACTGACAACAAATATTTTTGCGGAATTTTCGGAGTCCGTTTACTTATCGTATCACGTACCTCCTCTTTTTCACGATTCTGGAATGATCCGGAAGGACTCTTTTATGTGTTCTTCCGGTGTCATAGTTTGGATAATATTACTTTCAATATTAATGGGCGTACCTAAGATATAATGCTTCATTCGTTGCCCATTAACAACCTTCGGGGTAGTGCCTTCGGCATTGTTTATTTTGATAGCTCCTGACCGATAAACCTCCTTGATAACATAGGGTCCTTCCTATTTGGAGAGGAGTTTTCCTGCAAAGAATCTGAAATAAGAGTTGTACAAAAGAACATATTCTCCAACTTTGAACTCACGCTTTTGGATTCTTTTATCATGCCATCTTTTAACTTTTTCTTTAAACAATTTGGCATTTTCATAAGCTTGGGTTCTCCATTCATCTAATGAGCTAATATCAAATAACCTCTTTTCACCAGCAAGTTTGAAATCATAGTTGAGTTCTTTAATTGCCCAAAATGCTTTATGTTCTAACTCCAGAGGCAAATAACAAGCTTTCCCATAAACCATTTTATAAGGAGACATACCCATAGTATTTTTATATGCTATTCTATAAGCCCAAAGTGCATCATCTAATTTCTTACACCAATTCTTCCGGTACCTATTGACAGTCTTTTGCAAAATTAATTTTATTTCTCTATTGCTAAGTTCAACTTGACCACTAGACTGAGGATGATAGGGTGATGCAATTCTATGGTTAACATCATACTTGGCAAGCATTTTACGGAAAGCACCATGAATAAAGTGTGAACCACCATCAGTCATCAGGTATCTAGGGACTCCAAACCTTGGGAAAATAACTTCCTTAAGCATTTTAATAGAGGTGTTGTGATCAGCACTACTAGTTGGAATAGCTTCTACCCACTTAGTAACATAATCAACAGCAACCAAAATATGTGTATACCCATTAGAGGAAGGAAAAGGTCCCATGTAATCAAAACCCCAAACATCAAATGGTTCAACAACAAGTGAATAATTCATAGGCATTTCTTGAAGCTTACCGATATTACCTATTATTTGGCATTTATCACAAGATGAGACAACTTACGAGCATCCTTGAAGAGAGTAGGCCAATAAAATCCAGATTGCAATACCTTGTGAGCAGTTCTGTCCCCCGCATGATGTCCTCCGTAAGCTTCGGAGTGACATTTCCGTAGGATTTGTCCCTGTTCATGCTCAGGTACACAATGTCTAATAATGCCATCTACTCCTTTATAAAGATGTGGGTCATCCCAGAAGTAATGTCTTAAATCATAAAAGAATTTTTTTCTTTTGTTGGTAGGTAAAGCTAGGTGGTAAATATTTAGCAACAATGTAATTAGCATAATCAGCATACCAAGGAGTGTTATTAGAAACATTTATTGCAGCTAATTGCTCATCAGAAAAACTATCATCAATAGGTAGTGGGTCATCAAGGACATTTTCAAGCCTAGACAAGTTATCAGCTATGGGGTTCTCAGCTCCCTTTCTATCAATAATATGTAAATCAAATTCTTGTAGCAAGAGAACCCATCTAATAAGTCTAGGTTTAGCATCTTTCTTTTCCATAAGATATTTAATAGCAGCATGATCGGTGTGAACGA
This sequence comes from Thinopyrum elongatum, assembly GCA_011799875.1. Lineage (NCBI taxonomy): Eukaryota > Viridiplantae > Streptophyta > Magnoliopsida > Poales > Poaceae > Thinopyrum > Thinopyrum elongatum. The sequence continues at coordinate 361,986,987 of CM022297.1, read as the reverse complement.
TAACTTTAGAGTCGACAATGTAAGATCTAAATTTATCACAAGTGTCGGGGTACGACACCTATAGGATCCAAAGGGACCCCTTTACGATTCGGCGGGGGGAGAGGTATACGCAAAGAGCAGAACCAACGATCGATGCGGGAAGATTTTACCCAGGTTCGGGCCGCTGATCAGCGTAAAACCCTACTCCTGCTTTGTGTTCTTATTAATGTTCTTGAGCCCAGCCTTCAGGAGCGCTCGCAATGAACAGTACATTCAAAGAGCAGCTACGCATACAGAATGGGCCAGAAGTTCTCCTCCCCCGTAGCAGTTGCCTTGGGCCTCCTTTTATATACTCAAAGGGGGCTCCACAGTGGCAAAATGTACATACATTGAGGTGTAAAGTAGCTACAGGGTATCATACCTAACCCCTGACGGATTAGGACAAACGCATTTAATGCACCGTGAGGTGTCCGTTTAGGTGTCCTCACTTTCTTGGGGATGGAAAAAGGGGCCATCCCATCAGCACCGCTTAAGCTCTCCTCCACTGGCGCGTTGCCACGCATCCAGAGAAGGACCCAGAATGTCAGACTTGTTACTATGTCGAAGCGGTGGCACAGTGGCAGAATCTCGCCAGGCGCCGAATCTTGCCGGGCACCAAGCCTTGCCGGGCGCCAAGCCTTGCCGGGCTCCAAACCTTGCCGGGAGCCAAGCCTTGCCAGGCTCCACAGGCCATCCCGGCAAGGATCTTGCCAGGGAAGCTGGCCTTCGGATTCCAGCTTTGCTTATCTGCTGATCCTCAGATCTCTGACTTGATGATTTCCTTGATGGCTTGAATCGACCTCGAGCTGTTCCCGGCAAGCCTTGCCGCAAGGATGGCTACAACTGCCCATGCACAAGTACGGGGTACTAGTGGCCCAATACTTAGTACACCGACAGGAGCCCCCGGGCCTAGGCCATACACGAGTGCGAGGCGTTGTTGGGCTAGGCCCAAACAGTGCACGGGCACGCGTGGCAGGGAATTAACTGCTCGTAAATATCTCGTTTTACTGTGCCCCCCACTAAACGCACTGAGCGCGCGACGTGGGAAGCGTGCCAAAAAGGCTGCAACTGCCTCGCGTCTATAGAGGCGCATTCACATTGGGGAATAAAAGAGGCGGCCCCGCTCCTTCCCCATAAAAAGGAGAAGTCGCAGAGGCACAAGCCTATTTACCCCCCTCTTCTTCTCAATCTGGCCATCGCCATCGCCTTCCTCCTCTTGAGCTCAGAGCGAAGCCTTTCCCTCTTCCGCCCGCTGCTCCCACGCTCGCTCCACCCCCAACTTCCGCCCTCACAGCCGCCATGCCGCCCAAGGCCAGCAAAGGCAAGGGCAAGGAGGCAAAAGCCGACGTCCCGGAGAGCGAACTGGCGAAGATGCGGAAGAGGCTTGTCGTCTTCCCTCCATCGCTCGATGCTGAAGCTCTGAAGGGGCGATACCAGTGCATGTGGGTGAAAGAGACGCAAGCTCACCCCGCCACACGCGTAATCCCAGGTGCTTGCTCCAAAGGTGGATCGGACAGATACCCTTTCTTCACTGCATATTTCTATTGCGGGCTCTGTCCCCCCTTTTCTGACTTCTTCAATGATATCATGTACACATACGGCTTTCGTCTTCTCGATTTCATGCCGAATGCAGTACTTTGCATGTCCATCTTTGCCCATCTCTGTGAAAACTTTGTCGGCGTGATTCCCAATTCTGCTCTTTTTCGCCATTACTTCTTCCCTCACATCCAAAAAGGAGAGGCCCTCTCTGGTTCTATCGCCTGGATTCCAAGGGCTTGGAATAAGGAAATATACCCAGAAGGAGTTTACCGCGAAAAGTGGGATGAGTGGCGGGCTGAATGGTGCTGGATCCAGGAAGCAGATCCCCATCCGTTTTGTCATCCCCGGCAACAGAAGGTGGTCCGCGGCAAGGATTGGAGCGATCCCGCTGCGGAGGACGAGAGGCTCACAATCGCCACCACCAGGATCCTCCGCCTGAAGGCTACCGGGCTGACGATGGAGATGATCGGCTTTGACTTTCTCCGCCGCCGCATCGCCCCTCTGCAGAACAGGGGAAGGCCAGCTTGGGAATACAAAAACGCGGCAGATATCATGAGATTGCGCCCCGGGCTGAACAACAATCTGACCGCTATGTAGCTTGGCGCTCTCCGTAAAAAATTATTCCAGCGCGAAGACAAGCACCGGCTGCCGGCAAGGATTGTTCCCTTGTGCAACAATTCTGCCTTGGGGTCAATCATCGCCTTCCTGCCGATGTTCAACGCCCACGGTCTTGACCCGACCTGGGCCGAGCCAACCGAGGAGGAAGCGCAGAAGTTTTTCGACAACTTAACGGAGAGGCCTGTCCGGCAAGAGTCAGATTTCATTCGAGCCACCACCGATCAAGAAGTAGCTTACATTGCTACTAGGGTGGAGGAGGCAAATCTTGCCGCGGAGGCCGGCAGCGTCGGCTTCATATAATGGGAAGCCAGTGACGCAGAAGTAGTAGTGGAGGTAAAAACTGCCGGGGAGGACGAGGTTGCCGGGGAAGAGAGCAGCGCAGCCGCTAAGAGCTCGTCCGGCGAGGACACGGCCGAAGAAGAAACGCGAGAAGAGCTCCCACCCCCGAAGAAGACGAAGCGTGTTCTTCTTAAGGCTGCATCTGGCATCCCGGCAAGCCAGCCTTCTTCGAGCGGCGAAGCTCCCGGCAAGAAAGTGGCCGGCAAGACTGGACCATGACAGGGGGCTCGACAACAGCCTGCGCGGCGCGCGAGACCCACACCAGCGGCCACTGCTGGGGCGACAGGAGGGTCTCGCGCTACCACACCGGAAGCTGCCCCGGCGCCTGCCACAGCCAAGCGGCCCAGGACTCCTCCTCCGCCTCCCCACTCAGACATCGCAGCGGAGGTCGACTTCGACATCTCCGGCTTTAGTCCGGAGCGAGAGGAAGAAGAGTGAGTACTTTGCCACAGCTTTTATCTTCCAATCCTGGATCGATCTTACTAAGTTGCTCGTATTGTCTCTGCAGTGACACAGAAACATTGCTGGAGAGGATGGCGAAGAGGTCAAGGACTTCTACGGGTGACAAGCCCCCGGCAAGCTCCACGAGCGTGCCAGAAACCGTTGTTGTCAGCCCGGAGTCCAGTCCTCAACGCAGCCCCCAGCGCAGCCCCCAGCACAGCCCCCAGCGTAAGTTCACTGTTCTTTTTCTGCTGGCGGGTGTCGAGGCTTTCATTCTTGCTGCTGATATCTTTGGGTTCGCAGGAGAAGAACGGCAACAAGGAGAGCTGTCGGAAGACATTCCCATTTTGCCTCCTTCATCGACCGCTCCACCCACAAGCACGTCCCCGGCAAGAGATCCTGCCGACGAGCCCATCCTAATTGAGGAGGAGCCGGCAGGCGCGGACTTCGGCAACCCACCCCCGGCAACCGGAGTTGCCGGGAGGGGCGAAGCCACCTCCCAACAGCTCGACGCAGGTACTTAATTGCCTCAGAGTGCTTGTTACTCTTTTTCCCTTATCTCTCTATCTTTAGTCACTTCAAACTTCAACCTCGATCTTATTCTGTTTTCCCCCTTCGTCCTTCAGAGTTCCCTGTGATGGAACACATGGACGTCGATGTTGTCATCGAGGAGACCGCCAGGGACGCTGCTGCCGAAGCAGACAGGATCGCTGCCAGCGAAGCCACCAAGGATGACACTGTCGAGGCTGGTGGTGCTCTTGACGGGGAGGCCGCCAAGACTGCACAAGAGGAAACTGCTGAAGAACCTACTGAAGGGGGCGACAGGGAGGCTGAGGACCGCACTGACGGCATTCCTGCCGCAGGAGCGCCAGGCGCTGCACCGGCCACAGAGCCCCCTGCCTCTGGTGAGGCGGCCACTGAAGACCAGCCATCAACATCCAAAGGCCCCTCATCCAGCAAATACCTCAAGGTTGGTGAGAACTTGTTCGTCAACTTGCCGGGGACGGCAAGCACTGGGGCACCAGCCGAAGGAGAAGTTTTTGAAGAAATCATTGCCGCTACCGGGCTCGAAGTTGTTGACGACCCCAGCACTAGCAGCGACAAATCTGAAGAGGATCAGCTCCTTCAGGCAATGGGTGAGAATTTCCGCAAGCTCCAGGCTCTCCATCGCGCCCGGAAAGACAAGGCGGACTCCAGAATGGCAGTTGTCGAGGCAGCCGAAGCAGATTTTCAAAGGCGCGTCGCACAAATGCAGATCTGGCATGCCGAGGCCCTCCAAGAGTTGGTTGCCGGCCGGGAACAAGTGAGCCAGCAGTGGACTGAGATCCTCCTGAAGCAATCCGATATGGAGAAGGCGCATGATGAAGCTGCTCAAAGGATTGCTGTCGAAGATGCCCTCCTGACGGGGCGCCGCATTGCTCTTGATGCTCATGAGGAAGATCTCACCGCACGTGAGCAGGCGCTCGCCGCCAAGCTTCGCAGCAAAGATGAAGATATCGAGAATCTTGTCGCGCGGCGGACCCAGGAGCTGGAGCAAAAACATAAGGAGGCGCTCGAAGCTCTGACTGCAAGTCACGCCGGCAAGCTCAAGGAGGCCGTCGATGCTGCCGAAGCTGCAGAGGCCGCCAAGAACGAGCTGAGCGACAAGGTGAAGAGGCTGGAAACAGATCTCGAAGAGCACGGCAAGGAGCTCTCGACGCTCAAGGGTGACAGGGAAAAGACCCTCCACTCCTTGGCGGAGATGCAAGTTGCCCTGTCCGACAAAACCAAGCAGCTCTCGTCTGCGGCTGATAACATTGCGGTTCTGGAGCTGAAGCTGACCACGCTGCAGAAGTCTCTCGAGGCCGGCAGGGCCCGTGAGAAGGCTCTACTCAAGGATCTCCAAGGAGAGAGGAACCTGCTCAAGAGCGCCGCCGCCGCCCAAACCGAGTACGAGAAGGGAGTGGAAATCTGGACTGGACGTCTCATTGCCACCGCGGAGAAGCTTACCGCAGAATTGTCAACCATGGGCCTGTCGAACTTCAAGTATTCTTCCGAGGAAAGAATATCTCCAAGTGCTTGGTTGACGATGTTGTTTGAAAGCATCATCAACGCGTTGACGGTGCTCCAGTCTAGCCGGGCGGCCCAATTGGCCAACGAGACTCGCCGGCTTTGCCGGGCCGTCCTCCGCAAGGTGCTCATCAAGGTGGTGCACAGCAATCCCGGCATCGACCTCTCCAACGCGCTCGGCCATCTGCCAAGGGACGCAAATGTTGAGGCGCTCGAAGAGTGCATCGCGCCTATCCTTGAGAAGGTGGACTCCATCAAAAGAATCGAAGGCCAGCGCCGGGATTGAGTGCTCCCCTTTTTCTTGCCGTCGTCATTCCATGTAAAAGACAATTAAGTCTCAAGTTAGAATTGCGGCAACTCATGGATGTAATATAATTTGCCTATGTTAAGTTTTATGCTTGCTATTTTCCTTGTCTGATTCCCTTATGTATGGAGTTCACCCTACGCTTACTGAAAAACTTGCCGGCGCGCAACCTGCCGCGAGCGCTGGGTGCGGGACTTCAGCAGCCTGCTAGAGGCGCAGCGGTCGGCAAGACTCCTTGGTGTTCCTAGTGCAGCCACTTAAATCGCTGAACGGGCTCGAAACAAAATAAGGGCGCGACCGATTACAACAAGGGTTCCTTCGCGTGCAGATTTTCCATACAAGAGTCGGAATCGTCCAAGGAAATAACTTTGTAATAAAAGAAAAACTTGCTCTGAGTTTTTAGGACTTAGCTTTCTGTCTTTGTCCTTCCTCCGGCAAGCGTCGATTCCGAACGTCGCCAACTGGTATTCATATCTCCCTTCCCCCCCCCCCCCCCCCCGCAAATGTGCACCTAGGAATCCTTCTGTCATTTGAGAAAAAGAAAGAAGAGAAAATAAAGACATGAAACCTTGGCAGTTCGTTAGAACTTACCGGGATTAGGTGTCATACAACATCTTAGACAAACATGCATATATATAAATATGAACATGGGAATCAATAAGGGAATGTACAACACTTAAATTTATTCATCTGTGCTCAGGGTCTGCGCCTGGCTTTGTACAAAGGATCACATGCCTTGCCGGCAAGACTTGTACAAAAGGATGGTTGCCGGGAGCCCCCGGCAACCGCGCCTTATGGGTAGAACTTGCGAAGATGTTCGATATTCCAGGAATTGCTCACTGGAACGCCATCTTCGGTCTCTAGGCGGACAACGCCAGGCCTGGTGACTCATACTACCCGATAAGGGCATTCCCACTTTGGCGTCAACTTGTTTGAATTCTTGGCGGACTGAATCCGCCGAAGAACAAGGTCGCCTTCCTCAAGGCTTCGGGCACGAACTTTGCGGCTATGATAGCGACGCAAAGCTTGCTGGTAGCGTGCAGCTCGCACAGTAGCCTGAAGACGATTCTCCTCAAGGAGCACAGCGTCATCTTGCCGCAGTTGCTCTTGCTCAAGCTCATCATAAGCGAGCACTCAAGGAGATCCGTATATGAGTTCCGTGGGGAGAACTGCTTCCGCTCCGTAGACCAGAGCGAAGGGCGTCTAGCCAGTGGCTTGATTTGGTGTCGTTCTGATTGACCAAAGAACCGCCGGCAACTCATCAATCCAGCGTCTTCTGCACTTTTTCAGCCTGTCAAAGGTTCTGGTCCTGAGACCACGCAACACTTCAGCATTGGCCCTCTCCGCTTGGCCGTTGCTTCTCGGGTGAGCAACAGAGGCAAAACAAATCTTGCCGCCAAGGTCTTGGACGTACTGCATGAAGGTGCGACTTATGAACTGCGTGCCGTTGTCGATGATGATCCTGTTGGGCACACCGAAACAGCAAACAATTCCCTTGAAGAACTTGACAGCTGATTGTGCTGTCACCTTCCTCACTGCTTCCACCTCCGGCCACTTTGTGAACTTGTTGATAGCAACGTACAAGTACTCAAAGCCCTCAGTAGCACGGGGGAAAGGGCCCAGTATGTTGAGCCCCCAGACCGAAAATGGCTAGGAGAGAGGGATTGTTTGAAGAGCTTGAGCTGGCTGATGTAATTTCTTTGAATGAAACTGGCACGCTTCACACTTGGTTACTAGTGCAGTCGCATCCTGGAGAGCGGTGGGCCAAAAGAAACCTTGCCGGAATGCTTTCCCGGCAAGCGCTCTTGACCCTATGTGAGAGCCACATATGCCCCCATGTATCTCCGCCAACAGCTCTAGTCCATCCTCCCAAGGAATGCACTTCAATTTCACACCGTTTGGTCTCTTTCTGTACAGGACGTCATCGACGAACTTGTACATAACAGACTGACGGGCTACTCTCTCTGCTTCTTCCTATTCCTCAGGGAGTTCACCTGTCTGAAGGAAATGGACAATGTGCTGCGCCCATGCTGGAGCATGAGGCTCGACAGCTAGGACTAAAGGCATCTCCTCTGTCGGGGGAACGTTCGTCTCGACAGCAAGGGCCTGAGGCCCTGCCGGAGCCTGTTGTTCCCCGGCAGGCATGTCGATCCCGGCAACTTCCTTGCCGGCGGCTCCGGGGAGCTCTGCCGGGAAGTACTGGCCAGAGTTCAACTTTCTTCTCTTTTCTTGCCGCATCGATGGCGCCACGGATGGTTGAGTCAATTGGAGCACAAAAGTTCCTGGTTCCACAGGCAACTTGAGGGCGGCACGCTTTGACAGGTCGTCAGCAATACTGTTCTCGGCACGAGGAACATGCTCCATTTGCAGACCGTCAAAGCGCTCTTCCAATTTCCTCACTTCATCTACGTAGGCTTGCATCAATGGACTTTGATAACTCTTGTTAACTTGCCTGACGACAAGTTGTGAATCGCCTTTGATGACGAGCTTTTTGATACCAAGGTCTGCCGCGATCCTGAGACCGGCAAGCAAACCCTCGTATTCTGCAGTGTTGTTGGTCGAACTCTCCCGGGGAAAGTGCATTTGGACTACATACTTGAGGTGCTCTCCGGTGGGTGCGACAAGCAGCACGCCAGCACCGGCGCCTTGCAGCGAGAAAGCCCCGTCAAAATACATAACCCATTGCTGATCGATTTCCTTGCCGGGAAGAGTCGTTTCTTGAACTTCTTCGTCTGGCGTTGGGGTCCATTCTGCAATGAATTCTGCCAAGGCTCTGCTTTGAATCGTCGAAGTGCTTTCAAATTTAAGGCCAAAGCTGGACAACTCCAACGCCCACTCCACGATCCTGCCGGTTGCCTCTGGATTTTGCAAAATCCGTTGCAACGGAAAGCGAGTGACGACGGTGATTTCATGTGCCTGAAAGTAATGGCGCAGCTTCCTTGAGGCCATAAGGAGGCCGAAAAGCAACTTCTGCACACCAGAATATCTTGACCTAGCTCCTTGTAAAAGAGAGCTAACAAAATAAACTGGGCGCTGCACCACCTTCTTCTTCTGCACGGGTTCTTCTGTTTGCGCAGATCCTGTCTTGCCGGGATCAACCCTTGCCGGGGAAGATCTTGCCGCGTCATCTGGCGGTCCTGCCGCTGGTGTTGCTTCTTCATCAGCTTCTCTCTACGCCACTAGCGCAGCACTAACCACTTGATTTGTTGCCGCCAGATACAGCAGCAACGGCTCTTGTGGTTTAGGTGTGACTAGCGTCGGTGGAGAGGAAAGGTATTTCTTCAAATCTTGCAGCGTAGCCTCCTTCTCCGGAGTCCATTTCATCGGACCTGCCTTCTTCAAAATTTTGAAGAAGGGCAGGGCGCGCTCAGCAGATTTGGAAATAAACCTGCTTAGAGCAGCAACACAGCCGGCAAGATGACGCACATCCTTGACGCGTCTCGGCGCTTCAATTTGCTCAATAGCTTTGATCTTGTTGGGGTTCGCTTCGATTCCCCGGCAAGATACAAAAAATCCGAGGAGCTTGCCGGAAGGAACACCGAACACGCACTTCTCAGGATTGAGCTTCAAGTTGATCTTGCGCAGATTTGCAAATGTTTCTTCTAAATCTTGAATGAGCATTGCTTTGTCTTTGGTTTTGACCACTATATCATCCATATACGCCTCCATATTTCTATGGAGTTGTGGCTCAAAACCAATCTGGATTGCTCTGGCAAATGTTGAACCAGCACTTTTCAACCCGAAAGGCATTCGTATAAAACAATATGTACCACATGGGGTGATAAAGGCGGTCTTCTCTTCATCTTCTTTTGCCATAAAAATCTGATGATACCCTGAATAGGCATCAAGGAAGGACAGGAGATCACAACCAGCGGTGGCGTCCACAATATGGTCGATGCGCGGCAAGGGAAAGGGATCTTTTGGACAAGCTTTATTGATATCTGTATAATCGATACAAAGACTCCATTTCCCATTCGCTTTCCGCACTACAACCGGATTGGCCAACCAAGTTGGATGAAGCACTCCTTTGACCAGTCCTGCCGCCTCCAGCTTTTTGATTTCTTCGGTAATGAATTCTTGCCGCTCCAAGGCTTGCTTCCTGACCCTTTGCTTGACGGGCCGCGCATGAGGACAGACAGCAAGGTGGTGCTCAATTACCTTCCTGGGAACACCGGGGATGTCAGACGGTTGCCATGCAAACACGTCGACATTCGCCCGCAGGAAATCAACGAGCGCGCTTTCCTATTTGTCATCTAGGGTGGAACTTATGGTGAAAGTTCCCCCCGTTCCATCCTCTCTGACAGGCACCTTCTTGGTCTCCGGCGGAGCAGCCTTGGACTTCTTGTTCTTGCCGGTGGAACTCTGTGGTACATCCTCGACGAAAGCGCAGCACTCCGAGGAGGTGCGCTTGCCGGAGTTCGCGCCAAGGTTCTTACCGGTCTTCTTCTTCCCCCCGGGAGTTCCAGCGGCAGGAGCAGGTGCCTTGATGGCAGGTGCTGCAACTGCTTCCCGGTAAAGTTGGTCGGCACAGATGAGCGCATCCTTCTTATCGGAATGGATAGTGATGACGCCCAACGGCCCAGGCATCTTCAAGACGTTGTACGCGTAGTGTGATGCCGCCATGAACTTAGCCAGCGCTGGCCGACCAAGGATCCCATTGTATGACATGGGGATCTTGGCGACATCAAACACCACCTTCTCGGTCCTGAAGTTGAGCTCGCTGCCAAATGTTACCGGCAGCGTAATCTTGCCCTTAGGCTGGGTTCTTCTCGGATTGACCCCTTGAAACGTACCCGTTTCTTCGAGGTCCTCGTCGAGAATCTGGAGCTTTCTGAGCACATCCGGCGAGATTAAGTTTAGGCCGGCCCCGCCGTCAACTAACATTTTCGTCACCTTGAGGTTGCGAATCGTTGGCGAGACCAACAATGGCAAGCACCCGACCGCAGTTGTGCGATCAGGGTGATCCTCGGCGTCGAAAATGATAGGCGTGCTGGACCACTTCAGGGGCCTACATGCATCTAGGGATGGCTCTGCCGCATTGACCTCTCGCACCCACTGTTTGAGTTGGCGGTGGGAAGAATGCAGCGAGGCACCCCCATTGATACACATGGCCTCCGTAGCCTTCTGGAATTCTTGCTCACTGGATTCATCATCTTCCTCATCATCATCTCCTTCTTTGTCTCGGCCCCGAGCGTGCCGATCTTTTTGCTGCTTGGCCTTACCGCGGCGACCCCCTCGGCCACCGCGCTTCTTGCCGGACCCATCAGCACCATCTTGGGCCTTCTCCTTATCTCGCCTCTCGTATTCGGCTCTCTGCTTCTCGGCAAGCTGCTCAACTTGCCGGCAGTTCTGGAGATCGTGGCCCTTGGTGCGATGGATCTTGCAATACTGCTTGCCGGAGTTCTCCGACTTGTCGACAGCCGCCAAGGCCTGACAGGAAGGGCACCCGGCAAGATCCTTGCCGGGGTCACCAACCTTGGCCTTCTTGGCGGCGCCGGGGTTGTCGGATTCCTCGATAGCAAGCACGGCCTTGCCTCCGCGCTTCCTGTTCCACCGCCGGCCTTTCCTTGACGGGGCCGTGGCGTCTTCATCTTTGGACTCACCCGCCGCGCCAACAGCCTCGCCAGGGAGTTTCCTCCCCTCTTCGGCTCGAGCGCACTTGTCGGCCAGAGCGTAAAGCTCGTCAATACTCCTGACTTTGTTCATTGCCAGCTCTTCCCGCATTTTGCGATTACGCACGTTCTGGTGGAACGCGCTAACGACAGCGACAGGGTGAACGTCAGGAATATTGTACTGCACCCGGCTAAATCTCTGGATAAACTTGCGCAGGGACTTGCCCTCCTTCTGAGGGATGATGTGCAAATCACTCTCTTGGCCAGGAGCTTGGTGGCCTCCAACAAAGGTGCCAACAAACTAATGGCACAGATCTGACTAGGAAGAAATAGAATTCTCTGGCAGATGCATCAACCACGACCTGACGTTGGGTTTGAGCACCAACGGGAAGTAGTTGGCAAGTATCTTGTCATCTCGGCCCCCGGCAGCCTGCACCGCAATGGTGTAGATGCTCAGGAACTCCGAGGGATGGGTCTTATCGTCATATTTCTCCGGGACCTCCGGCTTAAAGGTCCGGGAATTGGGCCACCGGACTTGCCGCATCTCACGGGTAAACGCCGGAGTTCCTACCTCATAAGGCAAGTCTCCTACGTCCCCTGGCGCAGGCTCGTCAACAGCCGGCCCTGCACGCTTATCAGACTGATAGCGCGCTTCCCGTCGCCGCTCGTTGGTAGTTCAAGCATCCTCCTTGCCTCGTTCTTGGAGAACTTGACGCTGATCACGGCGCATCCGTGGATCGGATGACGCCGTGGAAACTTCTTCATGGCGGTCGACTTGTTGGGTTGTCGGTCACCGCTGGTGTCGTGGAGGGGAGTGCACTGTGGTTGCACCACCTCCGGTTTTCTCTACATCGACTCGCGCCGGATCGATGGGCCTCCGCTGTGAGGGCCCTGCCTCTTGTGGTCCATCTTTGTTGGCGAAGCCGATGAGGCTCTGGATGGTAGCTCGCCACTCCTCCATCTTCTCCGGGGCAGGAGGAAAATCGAGGAGCAGCTGCGCACGTGCCAAGGCTTCCGCTGGCGTAGGTGGCGGCGACAAGTGCGAGGTACGTGAGGTGCTCTGACTCCTAACCATGTTAGAAGGAGCACCACCACGGTCACGCGACCGTGCGCCACCTCCGCCGGCAGCTCGGTGTGCATGCTGGTCCCGCGCATCTTGGGATCTATGCGCAGAGACCTTTTCATGGGGACGCCCTGAACCACCAGCGCCATGACGTCGCTCATCATGCACGACCTGGGTAGGTCATGATGCTTGCGCCGGCACGGGAGCTCCAGCAGGCGCCCTCCGATCTCTCGAGTTCATTGTGCCACCCGTAGGCAACACAGCGCCATCTCTAGATCCAGCGGCGTGCAGGTTACCACTGCCACTACGAACGATGCCGCTCGCCTGGCTCGGATCCCCAGAACGCCGTGGGGGTTCTAATCCTCTTCCTTCTGCACCCACGCCGTCGCCCGTACGCGAAGGCGTAGGCAAAACGGACGTGGACGGTTGCGCCGTCGCAGCGCTCTTCTTCTTGGGCGGCATGATGATGAAGATGATGAAGAAACTAAGGCGCCGATCACTAGATCAGGTTCACGCAACCTTCAATCCCCCTACCTGGCGCGCCAAAGATGTCGGGGTACGACACCTATGGGATCCAAAGGGACCCCTTTACGATTCGGCGGGGGGAGAGGTATACGCAAAGAGCAGAACCAACGATCGACGCGGGAAGATTTTACCCAGGTTCGGGCCGCTGATCAGCGTAAAACCCTACTCCTGCTTTGTGTTCTTATTAATGTTCTTGAGCCCAGCCTTCAGGAGCGCTCGCAATGAATAGTATGTTCAAAGAGCAGCTACGCATACAGAATGGGCCAGAAGTTCTCCTCCCCCGTAGCAGTTGCCTTGGGCCTCCTTTTATATACTCAAAGGGGGCTCCACAGTGGCAAAATGTACATACATTGAGGTGTAAAGTAGCTACAGGGTATCATACCTAACCCCTGACGGATTAGGACAAACACATTTAATGCACCGTGAGGTGTCCGTTTAGGTGTCCTCACTTTCTTGGGGATGGAAAAAGGGGCCATCCCATCAGCACCGCTTAAGCTCTCCTCCACTGGCGCGTTGCCACGCATCCAGAGAAGGACCCAGAATGTCAGACTTGTTACTGTGTCGAAGCGGTGGCACAGTGGCAGAATCTCGCCAGGCGCCGAATCTTGCCGGGCACCAAGCCTTGCCGGGCGCCAAACCTTGCCGGGAGCCAAGCCTTGCCGGGCTCCACATGCCATCCCGCAAGGATCTTGCCGGGGAAGCTGGCCTTCAGATTCCAGCTTTGCTTATCTGCTGATCCTCAGATCTCTGACTTGATGATTTCCTTGATGGCTTGAATCGACCTCGAGCTGTTCCCGGCAAGCCTTGCTGCAAGGATGGCTACAACTGCCCGTGCACAAGTACGGGGTACTAGTGGCCCAATACTTAGTACACCGACAACAAGCAAACACCACTGCTAGAAATTCTTTTTCAGTAGTAGCATATTTTGTTGTGCACTGTCTAGAGTTTTACTAGTATAACGAATAACATTTAGTTTCTTATCAACTCTTTGTCCTAGAACAGCACCAACAGCATAATCACTAGCATCACATATAATTTCAAAAGGCAAGTTCCAGTCAGGTGGTTGAACAATAGGTGCAGAAATTAAGGCTTTCTTGAGTGTTTCGAAGGCTTCTAAACAATCATCATCAAAAACAAATGGAGTATCCTTTTGCAAAAGGTTCATAAGAGGCCTAGAAATTTTAGAAAAGTCTTTGATAAATCTCCTATAGAAACCAGCATGACCTAAGAAACTACGAATACCTTTGATATCTTTAGGACATGGCATTTTCTCAATTACATCAACCTTAGCTTTGTCCACTTCAATACCTCTTTCAGAGATTTTATGGCCCAGAACAATACCTTCATTAACCATAAAGTGGCACTTCTCCCAATTCAAGACAAGATTTGTTTGCTCACATCTCTGCAAAACTTGATCAAGATTGCTTAAACAATCATCAAAAGACTTCCCATACACAGAAAAGTCATCCATGAAAACCTCAACAATCTTTTGACAAAAGTCAGAGAATATAGTAGTCATACATCTTTGAAAGGTAGCAGGCGCATTGCATAAACCAAAAGGCATACGTCTATAAGCATAAGTTCCAAAGGGACAAGTGAAAGTGGTCTTTTCTTGATCAGGTTGAGAAACAAGTATTTGTGAGAAACCAGAATATCCATCAACAAAACAAAAATGTGTGTGCTTTGACAATCTTTCTAGCATTTGATCAATAAAAGGCAGAGGGTAATGATCTTTTCTAGTTGCTTTGTTTAATTTTCTAAAATCAATTACCATTCTATAGCCTGTAACAATTCTTTGTGGAATAAGTTCATTCTTATCATTTGGAACAACAGTAATACCTCCCTTCTTAGGGACACAATGAACAGGACTTACCCATCTACTATCAGCTATAGGATAGATTATACCTGCTTCCAGAAGTTTTAATATTTCCGTCCTTACCACTTCTTTCATCTTCGGATTTAACCGGCGTTGGTGATCAACAACGGGTTTAGCATCAGGTTCCATATTAATTTTGTGCTGACATAGAGTGGGACTAATGCCCTTAAGATCATCAAGAGTATATCCAATAGCAGCTCGGTGCTTCCTTAGAACTTTCAATAGTCTTTCTTCTTCGTGTTCTGAAAGGTTAGCACTAATAATAACAGGATATATCTTTTTCTCATCAAGATAAGCATATTTCAAAGTGTCTGGCAATTGTTTTAATTCAAACACAGGATCACCTTTAGGTGGAGGAGGGCCTCCTAGAGTTTCAATAGGCAAATTGTGTTTAAGCAGGGGACGTTGTTCAAAGAAAATATCATCTATTTCATTTCTTTCATGCATATGTAAATCATTTTCACGGTCTAGCAGATATTGTTCTAAAGGATCAGTAGGAGGCACAGCAATAGAAGCAAGACCAATTATTTCATCCTTACTAGGAAATTCTTTTTTATGAGGTTTTCTACTAAACTTGGAAAAGTTAAACTCATGAGACTTATCACCAAAGCTGACACCGACAGTTTGTTTCTTACAATCTATTCTAGCATTAACGGTGTTCAAGAAGGGTCTACCAAAGATAATATGACAAAAATCATCTTGCGGGGAACCAAGAACAAGAAAATCAGTAGGATATTTTATTTTCCCACACAAGACTTCAACATCTCTAACAATCCCGATTGGTGATATGGTATCTCTATTAGCAAGCTTAATAGTAACATCTATGTCTTCTATCTCTGCGGGTGCTATGTCATTCATAATTTCTTGATATAAGGTAAAGGGAATAGCACTCACGCTAGCACCTATGTCACATAAACCATGTTAACAGTGATCTCCTATTTTAACTGAGACAACGGGCATACCAACAACGGGTCTATGATTATCTGTTTTATCAGGTTTGACATTTCTAGTAGCTTCATTACAGAAGTAGATAACATGCCCATCTATATTTTCTTCCAGTAGATCTTTAACCATAGCAACACTAGGTTCTACTTTAATTTGTTCATCAGGTTTAGGTGTTCTAATATAACTCTTGTTGACCACAGTTGAAACTTTAGCATGTTCCTTTATCCTAACAGGGAAAGGTGGTTTCTCAATATAAGTAGTAGGAATAACTGGATCAACATTATAAACAATAGTTTCCTCTTTAGCTGGTACCAGTTCTTTAACTTCCTTTTTAATAGGTGGGTGATATTTAAACCACTTCTCCTTAGGGAGATCAACATGAGTAGCAAATGATTCACAGAAGGAGGCTACTATCTCAGAGTCAAGTCCATATTTAGTGCTAAACTTTTGAAAAGCATCGGTATCCATAAAAGATTTAACACAATCATACTTAAGCTTAATACCTGACTCTTTACCTTCGTTGAGTTCCCAATCTTCAGAGTTGCATTTAATTCTTTCCAAAAGATCCCACTTGAATTCAATGGTCTTCTTCATAAAGGAACCAGTACAAGAAGTATCAAGCATGGATTGATCATCACGAGAAAGCCGAGCATAAAAATTCTGAATAATGATTTCTCTTGAGAGCTCATGATTGGGGCATGAATATAACATTGACTTAAGCCTCCCCCAAGCTATGGCGATACTTTCTAATTCATGAGGCCAAAAATTATATATATAATTCCGATCATGATGAACTAGATGCATAGGATAATCTTTTTGGTGGAACTCCAATTTCAATCGATTCCAATTCCAAGATCCAATATCATCGCATAGCCTATACCATGCCAATGCCTTTCCCTTCAAAGATAAAGGGAAAACCTTCTTCTTAACTTCATCTCCGGGTAAACCTGCAAGCTTAAACAATCCACAAATTTCTTCCACATATATCAAGTGCATATCAGGATGTTCGGTTCCATCTCCTGCATAAGGATTAGCTAGCAGTTGTTCTATCATACCCGAAGGAATTTCATATTCAATATTTTCAGTAGGTGTAGTAGGTTGAGGGGTAATTAATTGTGGTTCCGGTCAAGGTGAAGATACCCCGAACAAACCCCTCAAAGGATTGTTTTCCATAGTAACAAGTGACAATAAATTTCAGCACGTAGTAATAATTTTTCCTTACCAATTTCCACTTACCAAGAGCGCTTCACTCCCCGGCAATGGCGCCAGAAAATAGCCTTGATGACCCACAAGTATATGGGATCAATTGTAGCCTTTTCTATAAGTAAGAGTGTCGAACCTAACGAGGAGCAGAAGGAAATGACAAGTGGTTTTCAGCAAGGTAATGTCTGCAAGTACTGAAATTGTAAGTAGCAGAGTAGTTTGATAGCAAGATAATTTGTAACGAGCAAGTAACGGTAGTAGTAATAAAAGTGCAGCAAGGTAGCCCAATCCTTTTTAGGCAAAGGACAGGCCAAAACGGTCTCTTATAATAAGCAAAGCGTTCTTGAGGGTACACGGGAATTTCATCTAGTCATTTTCATGGTGTTGGTTCGATTTGTGTTCGCTACTTTGATAATTTGATATGTGGGTGGACCGGTGCTTAGGTGCTGTTCTTACTTGAACAAACCTCCTACTTATGATTAACCCATTCACAAGCATCCGCACCTACGAGAAAAGTATTAAGAATAAATTCTAACCATAGCATTAAACTTTTGGATCCAATCGGTCCCTTACGGAATAGCGCATAAACTAGGGTTTAAGATTCTGTCACTCTCGCAACCCATCATCTAATAACTACTCCACAATGCATTCCCTTAGGCCCAAATATGGTGAAGTGTCATGTAGTCGACGTTCACATGACACCACTAAGGGAATCACAACATACACACTATCAAAATATCGAACACATATCAAGTTCACATGATTACTTGCAACATGATTTCTCCCGTGACCTCAAGAACAAAAGTAACTACTCACAAATGATAATCATGCTCAAGATTAGAGGGGTATTAAATAGCATATTGGATCTGAACATATAATCTTCCACCAAATAAACCATATAGTAATCAACTACAAGATGTAATCAACACTACTAGTCACCCACAAGCACCAATCTATAGTTCCGGTACAAAGATTGAACACAAGAGATGAACTAGGGTTTGAGAAGAGATGGTGCTGTTGAAGATGTTGATGGAGATTGCCCTCCCCAAGATGGGAGAGTTGTTGGTGATGATGATGACGATGATTTCCCCCTTCGGGAGGGAAGTTCCCCCGGCGGAATCGCTCCGCCAGAGGGCAAAAGTGCTCCTGCCCAAGTTCCGCCTCGAGACGGCGGCGCTCCATCCCGAAAGTCCTCTCCTTATTTTTTCTAGGTCAAAATGACTTATATACCAGAAGATGGGCACCGTAGGTGGGCCGAGGGGAGCACAACCCACCAGGGCGCGCCTGGGCTCCCTGGCGCACCCAGGTAGGTTGTGCCCACCTGGTGGGCCCCCTCTGGTACTTATTGGCTCCAATATTCCTCATTTATTCCATAAAAAATCTCCGTGAAGTTTCAGCTCATTTGGAGTTGTGCAGAATAGGTAGCCTGACGTAGCTTTTTCAGGTCCAGATTTCCAGCTATCGGAATTCTCCCTCTTTGTGTATACCTTGCATATTATGAGAGAAAAGGCATTAGAATTACTCCAAAAAGCATTATTATGCATAAAAACATCATAAATAACAGTAGGAAAACATGATGCAAAATGGACGTATCATCAATCTTTTAATCAGACCCTGAACTTGTTAAGGTTAAAACGGCGGTTTGTCATGTGAGGACCGGCTTACAGTGAGCTAGGATTAACTCAGTGGCTGTGCGGCCCATGAAAGCACTTGAGTTTTAGGCTTGGCAGCCTATGAAAGCCTTGTTTTTCTGGATTTCTGTTTTTCTATTTTTTTTGGATTTATACCCTTCTTCCATATTAACATATGGTTTTACAATTCAGGCCATGTAGCCTTAATTCTATGACTCATACTTGAGCATTTTGGGTTAATAACCTGCCCTGATAAGCAGACTTTAAATCGCCAGGATGATTCGCCTTGAATAAATTCAAATCATGATCTTTCATGTCTACGGGTCAATACCCGCTCCGGATTATAATTATCAAAGTATAACCATGGTATCAATCTACAGGTATGTCTTTCAATAATTGTATGAATATTTGGGGTCTGATAACCCGCCCTGGTTTTTGATGTTAAGTCGCCAGTATACTTTGGATTGCGCAATTGGAATCATGCGCTTATAAATCTTTGGGTTGTCACCCTCACTGGATATGGCGATGTAAGCCGACAGTATGAGCCAATTTTATAGTCGCCAGGGCATATATTATTTAAACTTTGCGCAGGACATGCAGAGCTATGGTTTACATGAATCATTGCGTTTAAACCCATCATCTGGTCATCTGAAGATATTGCTGGGTTGTCCAGCTCCGGGTTATATTGCTCCATATTGAGTATATTGAGGCTATAAGTTGCCAAGGGGTTATCAATTCTTGATTTTTTACAAAGGCTTTAAGCCACCGGGTTGCATCCTGGAGTACAATGGATGCGCATTAAGTCGCCATTGGCTAAGAGCCACCGGGTATTTAACTCTGGATTTACTTGTCAACGGACAAAGTATTCAAATCTTTAATAGCCAAACCTGGCTGGATTTTCATTATGGTATTGAATGATTGAGGTTTTCTTACCGGATTATATTATTCCAATCTTAAAATAGCCAACATGGCTGGATTTTTATTATGGTTATCAATAACCAGTATTATGATTGAGGTTTTCAAAAACCGCTTCGCAGCAATGGCTATTATTTTCATACAAGAGTACCGGTTCACAACAGAGAGCATGGTTCAATATTGATATGCAAAGGCTTTCAGCAACATCTTCCGGACAATAGATATGGTTTTATTTAGTCCCGAGTCACTGCAGGCATACGACCCGGCACTTGGGGGCTACATTATTTAAATCAAGATTACATTGAGTATGCAAGTCCCATGTCACTGCAAGCATGCACCATGGCACTTGGGGGCTAATGCAAAGTCATTTTAACTCGCCTCATTGAAGACCCGACCCATCACATAGTGATGAGTCGGCCCTTGGGGGCTACTAATTGCTCCTGTCAAAGGTAACCCGAAACTTGGGAGCTACATCATATGGTGTTATTTTTTGAAGTACATGTAAAGTCCCAGCTCAGTATTATCTTACTGAGCCGGCCCTTGGGGGCTACACATTGCTGCTCAAAGTCCACATAATCAGATCTACAAAGTCCCTGCTCATTATTGCATAATGACCCGGCACTTGGGGGCTACGCATGCAAAGTTCAAAGTGTGCAGTTTATGATTGGCGACTTACATGAACAAACCGGATCTCTCCAAAGTTGCAACATTTATATTAAAGCAAGTCTTAAGCTATCACTATGTTCTCCTCTTAAGACTTGGGGGCTACAGGTGATATGCATATAAGGGAGGAACATCTTCAAATTCTCAGTTTTGAGCAAACCAGGTATTATATTATTATTGGAGAAATTTGCAAAGTTTATTTCCTCTAAGCTATTCATAGAATGGTTTAGAGAGCCGACTCAATGATTGGAAAGCTACATTTACAAAAGCAAGCACCAAGTCACCATAAGATTGACCCGGCATCAGCAACAATCATGACCCGACATCATCTGTTTTATAACCCGGCAATTTTGGCAATCATAAATCGGCAAGATCTACATCTTCAAGCCGGCTAAAAATCAGATGGTTATTTCAAGACCAATATTTTTGTCAAGTCAGAGCATTGGAAGCCGACTCAAATGGATCATTTTTCACAATATTTTTCTACGAGCGAATTGGCTATGAAGCTGGCTTATTAACCCGGACTTTCCAGAGGAAGGAAATGACAAGGACTTAAGGATGATCAGATGCCGGTTAAGAAGAATGTTTGACCCGGCGCACAACCTGTCAAATTTGTTCTTGTGTTTATTTTGCAGGATCAGTGTAACATGGATAAATCCAAATTAAACTGGGGGCTAATGTCGGGGATATACCCCGCGGTATGACCCGGCCGGATATATGACCCGGCCGGGACTTGGCGCGTCATCGGTAACCCGCCTAAAGACTGGCGACTCACTGATTTGGCGACTCATTGGTGACCCGCCCGGACCTGGCAACTCACGGGCGACCCGCCCGGACCTGGCAACTCACGGGTGACCCGCCCAAGCTTGGCGGTTCATAGTGACCCGGTGGGCGGGTCAGACAGACGACAAGACCCAACGGCCCATAAGGCGGCTCATGGGAAGGCCGACTCACGTGATGGTGGGCCGGTTTAAGAAAGAAGACGTAAGGAATATCTCCCTTGCAAGGGAAGCAAGACTAGGATTCCACTTGTAATAGAATAGTCCTAATCCTATTAGGACTCCACATGTAACCCGCCCCTCCAATTTATATAAGGAGGGGCAGGGCACCCCAAGGGGGGGAAGTTTTTACAAGTTAAGACAGACAAGTTAATAGCTCTCGAGATTGAGGTAGCGAAAGAGCACCCTTGTAATCATGCGCATCACCATGATCAATATCAATGAAGCAGGATGTAGGCTTTTACCTCCACCGTGAGGGGCCGAACCTGGGTAAAACCTCGCGTCTCTCGTCCCACTCAACCCGTCTCAAGCTACCACAGAGATGCGTTGGCCTCACGACTAAGTCCTTTTTCACGAGGACATCTGCCGTGACAAATCCACGAAAAGTGTCAACTTTAGGAAATAATGATCCCACTACTTTGGAGTTTGATCAGTCTTATGAAATTTTCGATAAAAGTGGGCTTGGAGAAGTAATGACTTTATTCTATGTTAATCCCACTATTTTGGAAGAGTGTCAACTTTGCATGCATGTGGATCATGTAGAGAAAATTTTATGTGATAACTATATTGTTGAAATTGATTATGATCTCACATGCAATTATTATGAGAGAGAAAAATATGGTTGTAGAAATTTTCATGTCACTAAATAACCTCTCGTTATGTTGAGATTGCTATTCTTTCTTTCTTCTTCCTTGCATATGCTAGTTTTTGCTTGTCTTGATAATTTGTTTGCTTATAAAATGCCTATGCATAGGAAGTATGTTATATTTAAACTTGTTTTTCACATGCTATATGATGCTCCCTTCGTGTTTCAATTGCTATCTTTCACGTGAGCATCATTAAAATTATCAACGCCTAGCTAAAAGGCTTTAAAGAAAAGCGCTTGTTGGGAGACAACCCGATATTTTTATTTTCTGTTTCTATGTTAAATACACATTATTACCTCTGTATTAATTATGTTTTGGTGTTTTAATTAGTGTTTGAGCCAAGTAAGACCTTTGGGATGGCTTACGGTGATAGTTGATTTGATCTTGCTGAAAAACAGAAACTTTTGGGCTCAGTAAAACAATTTTAAAAAATCACAGAAGCGTGATTTTGATCTGAATTTTTTACACAAGATTAATATACACATTTCCCAGGTTTTCATAATTTTTCAGAATTTTTGGAGTTACAGAAGTATATGAAGTTTACAGATTGCTACAGACTGTTCTGTTTTTGACAGATTCTGATTTCTTTGTGTTGTTTACTTATTTTGATGATTCTATGGGTAGTATCGGTGGGTATGAACAATGGAAAAGTTGGAATACAGTAGATATTACACCAATATAAATAAAGAATGAGTTCACAACAGTACCAAAAGGTGGTGATTTATTTTCTTATACTAACGGATCTCATGAGTTTTCTGTTGAGTTTTGTGTTGTGAAGTTTTCAAGTTTTGGGTAGAGATTTGATGGACTATGGAATAAGGAGTGGAAAGAGCCTAAGCTTGTGGATGCCCAAGGCACCCCAAGGTAATATTCAAGGACAACCAAGCATCTAAGCTTGGGGATGCCCCAGATGGCATCCCCTCTTTCGTCTTCAATCCATCGGTAAATTTACTTGAGGCTATATTTTTATTCACCACATGATATGTGTTTTGCTTGGAGCGTCTTGTATGATATGAGTCTTTGCTTTTTAGTTTTCCACAATCATCCTTGCTGTACACACCTTTTGAGAGGGACACTCATGAATCGTGAATTTATTAGAATACTCTATGTGCTTCACTTATATCTTTTGAGCTAGGCAATTTGCTCTAGTGCTTCACTTATATCTTTTTAGAGCACGGCGGTGGCTTTATTTTATAGAAATTTTTGAACTCTCATGCTTCACTTATATTATTTTGAGAGTCTCTAAACAGCATGGTAATTTTCTTAGGTTATGAATTTAGTCCTAATATGATGGGCATCCAAGAGGGATATAATAAAAACTTTCATATAAAGAGTGTTGAATACTGTGAGAGGTTTGATTCCTTGCATTTGTTTTGAGATATAAATATGATGATATTAGAGTCATGCTAGTGAGTAATTGTGGATTGGTAGAAATACTTGTGTTAAAGTTTGTGATTCCCCTAGCATGCACGTATGGTGAACCATTATGTGATGAAGTCGGAGCATGATTTATTTATTGATTGTCTTCCTTATGAGTGACGGTCGGGGACGAGCGATGGTCTTTTCCTACCAATCTATCACCCTAGGAGCATGCGTGTAGTGCTTTGTTTCGATAGCTAATAGACTTTTGCAATAAGTATGTGAGTTCTTTATGATTAATGTTGAGTCCATGGATTATACACACTCTCACCCTTCCACCATTGCTAGCCTCTCTAGTACCGCGCAATTTTCATCGGTGCATTAAACCCACCATATAACTTCCTCAAAAAAACCACCGTACCTACCTATTATGGCATTTCCATAGCCATTCTGAGATATATTGCCATGCAACTTCCACTGTTCCGTTTATTATGACACGCTTCATCATTGTCATATTGCTTTGCATGATCATGTAGTTGACATAGTATTTGTGGCAAGGCCACCGTTCATATTTTTATATGTGTCACTCTTGATCATTGCACATCCCGGTACACCACCGGAGGCATTCATATAGAGTCATATTTTGTTCTAGAATCGAGTTGTAATTTTTGAGTTGTAAGTAAATAAAAGTGTGATGATCATCATTATTAGAGCATTGTCCCATGTGAGGAAAGGATGATGGAAGCTATGATTCCCTCACAAGTTGGGATGAGTCTCCGGACTTAAAAAAAATAAAAGAGGCCAAAAGAAGCCCAAACAAAAAAAATGAGAGAAAATAGAGAAGGGGCAATGCTACTATCCTTTTACCACACTTGTGCTTCAAAGTACCACCATGATCTTCATTATAGAGAGTCTCCTATGTTGTCACTTTCATATATTAGTGGGAATTTTTCATTACAGAACTTGGCTTGTATATTCCAATGATGGGCTTCCTCAAATTGCCCTAGGTCTTCGTGAGCAAGCGAGTTGGATGCACACCCACTTAGTTTCTTTTTGAGCTTTCATACACTTATAGCTCTAGTGCATCCGTTGCATGGCAATCCCTACTCACTCACATTGATATCTATTGATGAGCATCTCCATAGCCCGTTAATACGCCTAGTTGATGTGACACTTTCTCCTTCTTTTTGTCTTCTCCACAACCACCATATTCTATTCCACCTATAGTGTTATATCCATGGCTCACGCTCATGTATTGCGTGAAAGTTGAAAAAGTTTGAGAACATCAAAAGTATGAAACAATTGCTTGGCTTGTCATTGGGGTTGTGCATGATTTAATACTTTGTGTGATGAAGATGGAGCATAGCCAGACTATATGATTTTGTAGGGATAACTTTCTTTGGCCATGTTATTTTGAGAAGACACGATTGCTTTATTAGTATGCTTGAAGTATTATTGTTTTTATGTTAATATTAAACTTTTGTTTTGAATCTTATGGATCTGAATATTCATGCCACAATAAAGAAAATTACATGGATGAATATGTTAGGTAGCATTCCACATCAAAAATTCTAATTTTATCATTTACCTACTCGAGGACGAGCATGAATTAAGCTTGGGGATGCTTGATACGTCTCCAATGTATCTATATTTTTTGATTGTTCCATGCTATTATATTATCTGTTTTGGATATTTTATATGCATTAATATGCTATTTTATATTATTTTTGGGACTGACTTATTAACCTAGAGCCTAGTGCCAGTTTCTCTTTTTTCCTTGTTTTTGAGTTTTACAGAAAAGGAATACCAAACGGAATAAAACTTTCGCGATGATTTTTCTTGGACCAGAAGACACACGTAGGACATAGAGATGAAGTCAGAGGAGTCTCGAGGCAGCCACAAGCCTCAGGGGCGCGCCCTAGGGGGGCGCCCTGAGGGCTTGTGGGCCCCTCGGAGCTCCTCCAACCCTAATTCTTGGCCTATAAATTCACAAATATTCCCAACCAACCAGAAGCGTCCACCAAAATACTTTTCCGCCGCCGCAACCTTCTGTACCCGTGAGATCCCATCTTGGGGCCTTTTCCGGCATCCTGCCGGAGGGGGATTCGATCACGGAGGGCTTCTCTATCAACTCTATTGCCCTTCCGATGAATCGTGAGTAGTTTACCACAGACCTACGGGTCCATAGCTAGTAGCTAGATGGCTTCTTCTCTCTCTTTGATCTTCAATACAATGTTCTCCTCGACGTTCCTGGAGATCTATCTGATGTAATATTCTTTTGCGGTGTGTTTGTCGAGATCCGATGAATTGTGGATTTATGATCAGATTATCTATGAATATTATTTGAATCTTCTCTGAATTCTTATATGCATGATTTGATATCTTTGTATTTCTCTTCGAATTATCGGTTTGGTTTGGCCAACTAGATTGGTTCTTCTTGCAATGGGAGAGGTGCTTAGTTTTGGGTTCAATCTTGCGGTGTCCTCACTCAGTGACAAAGTAGGGGTAGCGAGGCACGTATTGTATTGTTGCCATCAAGGGTAAAAAGATGGGGTTTTCATCATATTGCTTGAGTTTATCCCTCTACATCATGTCATCTTACTTAAGGCGTTACTCCATTCTTTTGAACTTAATACTCTAGATGCATGCTGGATAGCGGTCGATGTGTGGAGCAATAGTAGTAGATGCAGGCAGGAGTCGGTCTACTTGACACAAACGTGATGCCTATATTCATAATCATTGCCTTGGATATCGTCATAACTTTGCGCTTTTCTATCAATTGCTCGACAGTAATTTGTTCACCCACCGTATTATTTTCTTTCAAGAGAGAAGCCTCTAGTGAAATCTATGGCCCCCGGGTCTATTTTCCATCATATATTTTCAGGTCTATAAACCAAAAAACCCAAAAATACCTTGCTGCAATTTATTTGTTTTTACTTTGTTTTACGTTTTAGTAATCTTTTATATCTATCTCTATCAGATCTCATCCTTGCAAGTGACCGTGAAGAGATTGACAACCCCTTTATCGCGTTGGGTGCAAGTGTTTGATTGTTTGTGCAGGTGCATAGATTGGAGACTTGCGTGTACCTCCTACTGGATTGATACCTTGGTTCTTAAACTAAGGGAAATACTTATCCCTACTTTGCTGCATCACCCTTTCCTCTTCAAGGGAAAAACCAACGCAAGATCAAGAAGTAGCAGCCACATATCACTGTGCCGGCCTCTGCTCACGTCCCTCGGCGCACTCTGCTCACCGTTAGGCGCCACAACGCGTTGTGCTCGCCGTTAGGCACTGCGGTGCGCTCTGCTCGCGTACCTCCACGCGCTCGGCTTGTGGACAACTTTTCCTTGCATATTCAACTGCTTTATGCATATATATGGTTGCTCGCCGTTGAGGCGACCGCGGAGCGCTCTGCTCGCGTCCCTGCGTGCGCGCTCTGTCAGCGGTTGGGGCCTGCGCACGATCACGTTGGGGGCCCCATATGCATGCGGTTGCACCTCGCGCGTCGCCACGATGCAGTTACGTGAGACACGATGGAGTTACGCGCTGCAAATTAGAACTGTCATCCGGGCGTGCGGATATTCCAGGCCGTCCGGCTTCCCCATTAATTCCCGCGGCCATTATAACCTTAGTCTCTTCAACCTTTCGATCTCACCCCACAACACAACAAGCACACCCACAACGACACATACATAGAGGATATCTAGCGGCGCTCCAATGGAGTTCAGCGAGCATAAAGTGGAGACCCATGCGAGGGAGACGGATCTCTCGGTGGTGTACACCATCGACCCGGCCATGGTGGAGGACTACATTAACACCGCGGAGTAGTTGCTTGCTCGAGACAAGTACAAGCTGGTCGGCATCGACCTCCAGTACACCGGCGGTCATCCCGTGAAAGATCAGAAGGTTGCAGTCGCCCAGTTGTGCGTGTGCCATCATGTCCTCATCTACCACTACTGCATGGCCACAGAGCCTTGCGACCATTTCGCCAGGTTTGTCAATAGCACCGACTACAAGTTCGCTACGGTGGAAACCTCCAACGATGTAAAAGCGCTCATGGTTACGGGCTTGGCCTGCAAGAACCTTGTCAGAATCCGTGACCACTACAGGGTCTGGGGTAGCACAAAGAAGGACTCCCTGGTTAAACTCGCCTTGACCATCATCGACCCCTACTACGAAAAGATGAAGCAGGTTGCCAACAGAACAAGTCCCGTATCCTGGCATGGTGCCTGGATGCGGCAACTGAATGAACCTCACCTCAGGTTCGCGGCCAAGAGCATATACACATGCTACGAGATGCACAGGCGGATCGTTGACATGAGAAAGTGCCTCGTTCCCGAAATTGACGAGGCAGGATCGAGCCACAAGCAGAGCAGTAGCGGCAAGTGTCACAAGAAGTAGATGATGATCATATGACCATTTATCCTAGTTAATTATGCATTTAATATATAGTTTACTTTGGTGTGTGGAAATGTCATGTGTGTAGTAGCCACCTATGTAATTATGCATGTAATAGTTTACTTTGGTGTGTGCAAATGTCATGTGTGTAGTAGCCACCTATGTAATTGGATGTTTAATTTGGTTATGCAACCATGTCCTTATAAGTGTGTGTATATATATGCTATTGTTCTGTATGCAATCCCATCGCACAACACACACGTCTTATTAGCAGCAATCGTCTGTGTTATTATCGGTCTTCGCACACATTTCTGATTACAGACCTATTTGCCGCGTATCACACACATCTTGTTAAATTGAACCGTTTCTGTTCTCTTGGCTCAACGCAAACAGTTCATCCGAGTGAACTGTTTGCCCTCTATCGCACACACCTTGATCTGGCTGGCCATTTCTTTTGTTTCGCCTAATCACAAACAGTTCATCCGAGTGAACTGTATGCCGTATATCGCACACACCTTCATCTGGCTGCCCGTTTATATTGTTCCGCCTCATCACAAACAGTTTATCCGAGTGAATTGTATGCCGTATATCGCATACACCGTCATTTTTCTGCCTGTTTTTGTTGTTCAGCCTCATCACAAACAGTTCATTGAACTGAACTGTATGCCCCGCATTGCACACGCAACTAAAATCTAAACCGTGTTTGATGTATCCGCCATCGCAAATGTTTTGCATCTTTTTTTACGGTTTTTTAGATCACCGTTTGTGATTAATGCATCGCACACAGTTTTGTCGAAGGGTCTCTGATTGTAGTGTCGCGTTAGCAGCATCCTGCAGTAGTGTATCCACACATGTATTTAAGTTTCCAGTTAATACAATTCTAGTTTGAATAATAAACCTTTATCATGAACAAGGAAATATGATAATAACCAATTTATTATTGCCTCTAGGGCATATTAGCAACAGGACCATGGTTACAACGGTCCGTATGTTGCCCATGGATACTGCGGCCTAGTTTTAAAAAAATAGGTTATTGTGGCCACTAGCAAACCGTGGAAAAAGAACTACATTGACTACAAGCAAACAAATAAACAGGACAATAAGGAAATAAATAAGCAAGCAACTTATGCTAGGCTATTACGGCTATTACACATATTACATCCGCTGAGCATCAAAGTTCGCCACCAGTGCAAATATAGGGAACAAAGCAGCATATTACATACACTCGGCGTCTAAATTGGCCACCAGTGCAAATAAACGCGGCAGCAAAACAAGTTCATAACTGAAACAACTTCAGAAGAGCTCAAGAAACGTTATCCTGGGTATCAACCATGCTGACAATAAGCATAGCAAGCTTATTAGCTTTGTCTTGTTTGGTGCTAAAATCCTCCAACGCTTGCTATTGCAGCCGAAAGTATGCATCTGAATTCTGCAGGGACTTCCTCAGTCCTTCGGCTTCTTGTCGCATCACAACTGATCGATGGCTGGCAGCTTGTAGTTGATACTCAAGAAACCGAACTGATTCAGACAGTGAGTTCGAAGAGCTTGTGCCAGCGGTAGTGGCCAGTAACTCAAACACTGACTTTGGGGTTGTCTATGTCTTCAAGATAGTTTTCCTTAGCTATTTTATCAGCTTTGTTGGAGACCAACAAGGATGTCTCACTATCCTGAACCTTATCTGCATTACTTCCTCTACCATTGCTTAATAAGCTATTCTTCCTCAATATTCTGTCAGCATTCTAAAAGAAGAAACAAGCAGACACATAACAGGTTTAGCATGTAGTATATGAAACTCATTTTGATGAACCAGCTCAGTAGTAAGGCGGACATGATTAAACTACCAAGTCTTCTATTGCGAAGTAGTACATAATAAAAGCATCAAACAAACATATATCTATGTGCTATGGACACTGCATTGTCTTGCCAAATCAAAATAGAGACACGGTTCAAATCATATCAGTTCAAGACAAAGCAGCATTGAAAGAATACAAGTGTAGGAAACTACACGGCACAACAAGATTTTAGATGGGTACCACTGGTATACATGTACAACAACACTATTGGCTCTGTTGTGATGCTAGTAATGTGCATGATATGAGAAGACAACTGTATACACAATTGAAATTGAAATTGAAACATGTTTACACATACCTGTTGTGCCATTGGAGTTTCGATTGGATCCTTCAATTTAAAAATAAGTTTGTATGAGTAAATACAGTGATACAAGAGCAAATCAGTATGCACCATAGCAATGGAATCTTAAATGCGAACAGTTGTTCTTCAGGTTTAAGCACTTGTTCTACACGAACAGAGTACAGTAAGACGCAGGCACATAGTACTTCAAAATAAAAAATGATCTCATAGACCTAACCACATTCTTGGTTCTGGACCAGTACAGAACAAGGCATTCCCAGTCATCGTCCCATAAATGTGTCTCAGGAGAAAGTAAGGGAATTTGATGAGTTTCCTTGCCAGTGAAGTATGTTTTCTTGAGGTAATTCCGATACTGCCACAAAGCATTCTTGAAGATAGCAGAGGTATTAGCACAGGTTACCTCATCCCGAGTTTCCAAATCGGTCCTTCTCTATAGAGAAAAATGGGAACATTTGATGTATTATAACCAGCATAGAGGTAGAAAGTATGGGACAAAGCAAAGTAATTGCCATGAATAACATTACTTACACATAACTCCTGGACGAACACCTGCAACTGCCTTTTTTCCTTCATCTTCAGTATAATATTTCCATGATGGGAAGATAAGCTCATAGGGTTTAACAACATCAAATGCGATAGATGCTAAACTACGAATCGCTAGTTGTGCTTCATCCACAGGAATAGGTGTACTAACTGGTGGAGTTGGGGTTCGTCGTGGTAGCCCTGGCGCTTTGGGCACTGGAGCTGCCTTACTAACTGCTCTTGTTTGGGAGCTCTGTGGTGGAGATGGTGATGTGTCAACTGGAATTGGGTTACTATCTGCTGGGGTTGGTGTTAGATTGGGTGAAGCTGGTTCTCTGTCCATCGGAGTAGGGGTACAATCTGCGAGAATCTGGATTATGTGTGGTAGGGTTGGTTCTTGTGCATGTACAACCGGGGTGCTATCTCCACCAAGAGGTAGCACTGTTTTATTTGAAGACCGTGTTTTTACTCCGCTAGATACTGCCACCACGCACCCCCTCCAATTCAAATGGCTGATAAACAAGAAAAGTAGTTGAATGTACATACCTTGTATGAGAGACAGATGCAATAGATAGTATGAAAAAAAGGGCATGAAATAGTTCACATATATATTGTTTAACTAAAAAGGATAGCCTGACATAATTTCACATATATGATGTCTATCTAAACTGGATAGCATAGCATGACATAATTCAAAGATATGATGACTAACTAAACAGGATGGCATGAGGTAATTATATGATGTCTTTAGTAAACAGGTTCGCATGACATAATACATATACATGTTATCTAAGTAATCAGGATCGCATGATATAATTCACATATGTGATTTATATACTAAGCAGATGGCATTCACATATATGATGTCTGAACTAAGAACATGTGTTGAATATTGTGTATATGATGTCTAATCTATGCAATGCAAGATACCATATGCATGATATGAGCAGTATAACCATGCCAAGTTAGAGCATACACCTTGATGGGGGAATAGGACTGGTCATCTGTCTCTGAATCCATCTCTGAGGAGCTATCTGGACCCAGCAAGAGATCTGCTTCGACAGGTAGCACTCTCTGATCTGAAGACCTTGTTTTCACTCCAGATTTCTCCACCACCCACTCAAATGGTTGATTCACAAGAAGAGTAGTTGAATGTACAAACTTTTTCAACAAATGGAAATGTAATGAAAAAAGGAATGGTAAGATATAATTCAGATATATGATGCCTGACTAAACAGGATGGCATTGCATATTTCACATATATTATGGCTGGCTAAAAAAGATGAGATTCCATATATAATTCACATATATGATATAGAAACTAAACATGTGGCATTACAGAACATTTCTAAACTAAGAAGATGACATATATGATGTCGAAAGTAAGCACTAAAAAGCAACATATGCATGATATGACCAACATCATCATGCCAAGTTAGAGAAAACACCTCGGGGGGTAAATAGGAGTGGTCAGCTCCGTCTGAATCCGCCTCCAAACAGATAACTTCCTCTGGATTACAATCTGGAGGAGGGGGAGGGTTGCTACTTCTTGATCTTGTGTTGATTTTTCCATTGAAGAGGAAAGGGTGATGCAGCAAAGTAGATATAAGTATTTCCCTCAGTTAAGAACCAAGGTATCAATCCAGTAGGAGGCACAAGCAAGTCTCCAATATATGCACCTGCACAAACTAACAAACACTTGCACACAACGCGAAAAGGGGTTGTCAGTCCCTTCACGGTCATGAACAAGAGTGAGATCTAATCGAGATAGGTATAAAAGATAAATAAAAAGGCAAACTAAAGTAAATATAAATAAATTGCAGCAAGGTATTTTTGGGTTTTTTGGTTTATAGATCTGAAAATATATGATGGAAAATAGACCCGCGGGCCATAGGTTTCACTAGAGGCTTCTATCTTGAAGAAAACATACGGTAGGTAAACAAATTACTATTGAGCAATTGATAGAAAAGCGCATAATTATGAAGACATCTAAGGCAATGATCATGAATGTAGGCATCACGTCCGTGACAAGTAGACCGAAATGATTCTGCATCTACCACTATTACTCCACACATTGATCGACTCCTTCCTGCATCTAGAGTATTAAGTTCATAAGAATAGAGCAATGCTTTAAGTAAGATGACATGATGTAGAGGGTTAAACTCAATCAATATGACATAAACCCCATCTTTTTATCCTTTATGGCAACAATACAATACATGCCTCGCTACCCCTTCTGTCACTGGTTGAGGGCACCGCAAGATTGAACCCAAAACTAAGCACCTCTCCCATTGCAAGAAAAACCAATCTAGTTGGCCAAACCAAACCGATAGTTCAAAGAGAAATACAAAGATATCTTAATCATGCATAAAAGAGTTCAGAGAAGACTCAAAATAATATTCATAGATAATCTGATCATAAATCCACAATTCATCAGATCTCAACAAACGCACCACAAAAGAAGATTACATCGAATAGATCTCCAAGAACATCGAGGAGAACATTGTATTGAAGATCAAAGAGAGAGAGAGAGAAGAAGCCATCTAGCTACCAGCTATGGACCCGAAGGTCTGTGGTAAACTACTCACACATCATCGGAAGGGCAGCAAGGTTGGTGTAGAGGTCCTCCGTGATTGAATCCCCCTCCAGCGGGGTGCCGGAAAAGGCCCCAAGATGGGATCTCACGGGAACAGAGGCTTGCGGCGGCAGAAAAGTTTTTTTGGTGTGCCCTCTGGCATAGGGGGAATATTTGAGGATTTATAGTGCGAAGATTAGGGTTAGGAGGTCTCCGAGGGGCCCACAAGCCCTGGGGGCGTGCCCGTACGGCTTGTGGCCTCCTTGTAGGTCTTCTGGCCTCCTCTCCAAGTCTCGTGGGTTTCTTCTGGTCCAAGAAAAATCACCGTAAAGTTTTATTCTGTTTGGACTCTGTTTGATATTCCTTTTTTGTAAAAGTCAAAAACAAGAAAAAAACAGAAACTGGCACTGGGCTCTAGGTTAATAAGTTAGTCCCAAAAATAATATAAAATAGCATATTAATGCATATAAAACATCCAAAACAGATACTATAATAGCATGGAACAATAAAAAATTATAGATACATTGGAGACGTATCAAGGGTTTACCATTGCACCCACCATGGTTAAGCACACTAGGTTTGGTTAACTGTCTGATCTTCTAGTATGTTCTATTGGACAAGGCACCTACCATCTCAGGACCTATCCCATCTCGAAGCTTAGTTTACAGCAAAGGAGATTGAAAAGATGCTCAAAGCCATGCCATTGGAAAAGCCAGATGGCCCGGACGGGTTCACCGGCCGGTTCTACCTCTCCTGCTGGCATATCATCAAACGTGACTTCATGCGAGAACTTGATCAATTTCAAAGCAGAGATATGCGAGGTTTAGCCACCATCAACAAGGCGCTGGTATCGTTACTACCGAAGAAACAAGGTGCGTTGGATGTCAAAGATTTTCGGCCAATCAACCTAGTTCATGGAGCACTTAAGATCTTCGACAAAGCTCTAGCTATGAGATTGCCAGAGGACCTACCAAGGCTAGTTGGGCACCACCAGAGTGCCTTTGTTTAAGGACGGTCGTTGCATGATAACTTCATGCTTGTCCAATGCACAGCGAGAAGGCTACATGCTCTAAAGCACCCGACGGTCATGCTCAAACTTGACATTACTAAGGTATTTGACACGGTCAAATGGCCTTTTGTCCTGAAGGTATTGCAAAAAGGCTTGGCTTTGGTGATCAGTGGATAACTTGGATGTGTGGCTTGCTGGCCACAGCATCGACGAGGATTATGATCAATGGCCTGCCCGGGAAGCTAATTCTGGCATGTCAAGGCCTACGGTAGGGGGCTCAGCTCTCACCAATGATCTTCATATTATGTATGGAGCCCCTGCGGTGCCTCTTCCAATATGCTACTGAGAAGGGACTACTCACCCCGCTGGCCAGATCAGGAATGCGACAAAGAGTCTCAATGTTTGCCAATGACATCATGGTGTTCTTCAAGCCAAACGAACTGGAAACGCGTACATGTGGAGCCATCTTGAACCTATTCGGCTAGGCAGCTGGATTGGTCGTCAACATGAACAAGAGCGTCGCCCTACCTATCAGATGCTCCCAGGAAGAGATGACGGTAGTCTACACAATACTGGGGTGCACGAGCTCTGCTTTCCCGTGCACTTATTTGGGCCTACCACTGACGATACAGAAGCAAACGACGGCTCAACTACAAGGGCTTGTGGATAAACTTGCAGATTGCCTCCCTCACTGGAAGGTGGCAATGCTGCCAAAGAGTGGGTGCCTAACCTTAATACTATCAGTGCTATGCGCAATCCCAATTCAACCGATGTTGGCACTTGACCTCCCGGCAAAAACCATCACGGCGTTAATCAAAATATGCCGTGGATTTATCTGGTGCGGCAAAAAAGAAGCAACAGGCGGGAACTATGCAGTCGCCTGGGAGAACGTATGCAGACCAAAGTGGGTTGGTGGGCTAGGTATACCCAACCTAAGATGGCTCAACAAGGCACTACATGCCCGTTGGCCATGGCTACAGAGGACGGACACAGAAAGGCCTTGGGCGGAATTCGATATTGGCATGCTGGCCGAGTCAACAGCCCTTCTTCCGTGTGGCAACAAGAACATCAGTGGGAAATGGCAAAAGCACACAATTTTGGGAGGACCGGTGGATTGACGGCTTTAGATTATGCAAAATAGCTCTGGACATCTACCATCGTGTGCCAAAACGCACCAGGAACAAGAGGCTGGTTTCAGATGCGCTTGACAATGGCGCCTGGGCAGGAGACATCGGGCTAGATTTATCCGCTGAAGCTCTAGATCAATTCCTCCACCTCTGGCTACGAATTGAGGCTATGCAGTTGACTGAAGGGGTGGACGACTCAACAACCTGGGCATGGGAAAAGGATGGTCATTTCTCGGGCCGATCCGCATACGCAGCATGATTTATGGGCCTCGAGGCGTCGCCGACGGCCTTGTTTACTTGGAGATCGAGAGCACCCTTGCAATGCCGCTTCTTCACTTGACTCGCGATCCAGAATAGATGTTGGACTTTGTACAGGCAGGCGAAGCGAGGACTATCGCACCAGGACACGTACCCTTTTTGTGACCAGCACGAGGAATCAATTCACCACCTGATAATTGGCTGCATTCTTGCAAGACAGGCTTGGCATGATTTGGGTACAATCACTGGAAGACAAGAGTTTGAACCACTACAAGGTGAAACCCTAGGCCAATGGTGCCTGAGACAAGACCAAGACCCAGCACACTGAAAGTCAACTAGAGCTAAGTGCCTCCTCGGCATGTGAATGCTTTGGAAGCACCGCAATTACATCGTCTTTAATGGAGCTACACCGTCAATCACGAGGATGAAGGAAAAGATTCGAGAAGAGGGAAGGCTTTGGGCCAAGGCAGGAATGTTCAAAGGTGAAAATGCAGGGTTTGAGGAGCTAGGTAGCGTGTGGGTTGGAAAGGAGTAGTCCACATAATAAAGGGTGGTGGTGGCGGATGAAATCCGCATGTAAATATTTAGTTGTAATCCGCTGGGAGTTCCCTCCCCTTCTTCTTTAATGAATGATACGCACGCTTGTGCATATTCGAAAAAAGTATGTTCTATTGTGCGATGTTGTGCTCGGGTAGCTGTTTGGTTAATTTGTTGTGGTGCTTACTTAACTGTTTAGTTCAATTCTTCAATGTGATGTTCAATGTTGTGGGTACAATTTCGTATTGTTATGCACACGTGAAATAAATCGAATTTGGTTGTACTAAATACATGAGAAACATATACAATTGCTATGTTTCCTAGTTCTTAAGCATGTTTGGTTTGAATAAATGGCTTTTCCATGTGGCTCAAATTAATCTGCTGAATGTGCAACATGTTTATTTTCCATCAACATATTTTACTGATAGTATGCTGATGACCCACAAGTATAGGGGATCTATCGTAGTCCTTTCGATAAGTAAGAGTGTCGAACCCAACGAGGAGCAGAAGGAAATGACAAGCGGTTTTCAGCAAGGTATTTTCTGCAAGCACTGAAGTTATCGGTAACAGATAGTTTTGTGATAAGATAATTCGTAACGGGTAACAAGTAACAAGTGTAACAAAGGTGCAGCAAGGTGGCCCAATCCTTTTTGTAGCAAAGGATAAGCCTGGACGAACTCTTATATAAAGCAAAGCGCTCCCGAGGACACATGGGAATTATTGTCAAGTTAGTTTTCATCATACTCATATGATTCGCGTTCGTTACTTTGATAATTTGATATGTGGGTGGACCGGTGCTTGGGTGTTGTCCTTACTTGGACAAGCCTCCCACTTATGATTAATCCCTCTCGCAAGCATCCACAACTACGAAAGAAGAATTAAGAATAATCTAACAATAGCATGAAACATGTGGATCCAAATCAGCCCCTTACGAAGCAATGCATAAACTAGGGTTTAAGATTCTGTCACTCTAGCAACCCATCATGTACTTATTATTTCCCAATGCCTTCCCCTAGGCCCAAATCATGGTGAAGTTTCATGTAGTCGACGTTCACATAACACCACTAGAGGAAAGACAACATACATCTCATCAAAATATCGAACGAATACCAAATTCACATGATTAAATATAACAAGACTTCTCCCATGTCCTCAGGAACAAACGTAACTACTCACAAAGCATAATCATGTTCAAAATCAGAGGGGTATTGAATATAATTAAGGATATGAACATATGATCGTCCACCGAATAAACCAACTAGCATCAACTACAAGGAGTAATCAACACTACTAGCAACCCACAGGTACCAATATGAGGTTTTGGGACAAACATTGAATACAAGAGATGAACTAGGGTTTGAGAGGAGATGGTGTTGGTGAAGATGTTGATGGAGATTGACCCTCCCTCGATGAGAGGATCGTTGGTGATGATGATGGCTTCAATTTCCCCCTCCGGGAGGGAAGTTTCCCCGGCAGAATAGCTCTGCCGGAGCCCTAGATTGCTTCTGCCCAAGTTCCGCCTCGAGACGGCGGCGCTTCATCCCGAAAGCTTCCTTATGATTTTTTCTAGGTAAAAACCTTTCATATAGCAGAAGATGGACACCGGAGACCTGTCGGGGGCCCACAAGCCCTAGGGGCGCGCCCTGGGGGGTAGGGCGCGCCCTCCCCAGGCTTGTGGCCACCTGGTGGGTCCCATCTGGTATTTTCTTCGCCCAATAATTCTTATATATTCCAAAATAATTCTCCGTAATTTTTCAGGACTTTTGGAGTTATGCGGAATAGGTCTCTCAGATTTGCTCCTTTCCCGTCCAGAATTCCAGCTGCCGGCATTCTCCCTCTTCATGTAAATCTTGTAAAATAAGAGAGAAAAGGCATAAGTATTGTACCATAATGTGTAATAACAGCCCATAATGCAATAAATATCAACATAAAAGCATGATGCAAAATGGACGTATCAACTCCCCCAAGCTTAGACCTCGCTTGTCCTCAAGTGAAAGCCGAAATCGATAATCATGACCACATGTTTAGAGAAAGAGGTGTCAATAAAAATAAAATACGGACATGAGGGCATCATGATCATCTTTAGAACAACAACATATATTGTCATATAATTTCTTATGCTAAAGTAGCAATCCGTTCACAAGGTAAAGTATGAATCAAAAACTTTATTGAAAACCAACAAACTATGATCTTGGTCAGTGAAACAATTGCAATTTATCATAACATCAGAAATAGTCAATGTATGAGATTTTATTTAGCAAGTTCACATACTCAACCATCATTTAATCTTTCGTAATTGCTAACACTCACGCTATACTTATGAGATCAAAGTTTCAATCAAACACATAGGAAGATAGGGGCTTATAGTTTCGCCTCCCAACCATTTACCTCAAGGGTAACATCAACTATAATAGTTTATGAACACCTACATCCGCGTGGATAAATATATCTGGGTCTTCCCCAACATATACTACTTGCCAAAAAGAAAAAGTATAAAAAGGAGAGGAGATGATCACCATGACTCTTGTATAAAGGTAGAAGGTAAAAGTAAAAGATAGGCCCTTCGCAGAGGGAAGCAGAGGTTGTCATGTACTTTTATGGTTGGATGCACAAAATCTTAATGCAAAAGAACGTCATTTTATATTGCCGCTTGTGATAAAGAACTTTATTATGCAGTCCGTCACTTTTATTTCTTCCATATCACAAGTTCGTATAAAGCTTATTTTCCTCACACTAAAAGATAATACATATTTAGAGAGCAATTTTTATTGCTTGCACCGATGACAACTTACTTGAAGGATCTTACTCAATCCATAGGTACGTATGGTGGACTCTCATGGCAAAACTGGGTTAAGGGATTTTGGATGAACAAGTAGTATCTCTACTTGGCGCAGAAGATTTGGCTAGCATAGGATGAGGAGCAAGCTCAACATGCTGGAGGATCCATGACAATATAACTTCTATTCGGATATAAGGAAACATAACCCATTATGTTGTCTTCCTTGTCCAACATCAACGTTTTACCATATAATATTTTAATGAGTGCTCACAATCACAAAAGATGTTCAAGATAGTATATTTATATGTGAGACCTCTCTTTCTTTATTACTTCCTATTAATTGCAACAATAACCAAAACTACGTTTGTCAACTCCCAACAAATTTTATACGACATACTTCTTACATGTGAAGTCATCACTTCCCATAAGACTATTATATAATCTTTTTATTTCTTTTATCTCTATCT
The DNA here is from genome assembly GCA_011799875.1 of Thinopyrum elongatum. Classification (NCBI taxonomy): domain Eukaryota; kingdom Viridiplantae; phylum Streptophyta; class Magnoliopsida; order Poales; family Poaceae; genus Thinopyrum; species Thinopyrum elongatum. Next base: position 361,948,415 of record CM022297.1, on the reverse strand, counting down.
CTTTCTTTTTCTCAAGATCAAAGCAAGAAAGCAAAGCCCTCAACTCAAAACTAATCTTTATTGTATAACTCTCGGACTCGATTACATAGAGGGACACAAAGTAAAACTCAAAACTAGATCAAACTAAAAACTTTATTCTACTAAACCAAGATATAACCAAAAGGATCGAACTAAGAAAAACGATAAAGGTAAAGATGTGATGGTGATACGATACCGGGGCACCTCCCCCAAGCTTGGCACAAGCCAAGGGGAGTGCCCATACCCATATACTCGAGTTTCCTTCTTTGGAGGTGGTGATGATGGAGTTGATGATGTATCTGTCAGTTTTATTAAGACACCCTTTAGGACCTGCAATTCTTGGAGTACACGTTGGAGCATATTTGCATTCTTCTGAATTTCCTCCAAAAGATGCTTATTTTCAGGCCACCAAGAACCTTTCCCTGCATCACTTTCCCTTGGACGGGATATATCCCAATTGGAGGGAATATGTGCATGAGGAGTATTCTCCACTCCATAGTTATGACCCAAATTATGAAAGTTGTTCTGATGTAACCTGTGTAAGGGCCTCCTAGGGGGAAGCCCTTCTTGTATCTCTTGGCCTTCATGGTTGCTTGTAGTCCCTATTGCTTGATGGGGATTTGGAATAGTCGAGATGCCGGCCAGAGTACCTCTCTCCAAGGCAGGGGACTGAACCTCAAGTGAATCTCCTTCATCCTCCTCCATCACGACTTCCTCGGCATTATCTCTCCTGAGTTCCATCTGCATCAACCAAGCATCGTCTTCCACATTGTTGGAGGAGGAAGAAGACATGATGCCTGGCCTTGAAAACTCTGGCAGAAAAACAGCTCGAAACAAGAACAGATGATATTGCTGTGGTATGGTGGTCAAAACCTTTGGGAGATTATATAATGATTTTTTACCAACCAAAAGAAGTATACTACAAGAAAACGGAGTCCGGAGGGCACACGAGGTGGCACAAGTCAGGGAGGCGTGCCCAGAGGGGTAGGGCGCGCCTCCACGGCTTGTCGCCTCCTCGTGCACTTTTTGGACTACTTTTTATTTTCCTAATTTTTAAAATATTCCAAAACGGAGTAAAATTGCCTTTGGAAAAGTTTTGGAGTCAGTTTACTTACCGTATCACATACCTATTCCTTTTCAGGGGTCTGGAGCGTTCTGGTAGGTCTCCCTTATGTACTCCTCCGGTGTTATGGTATTAATAATATTGGTTTCTACATTTATGGGAGTACCTGAGATATAATGTTTGATTCTTTGCCCATTTACCACTTTCGGGTTATTGCCCTCGGCGTTGTTGATCTTGATGGCACCGGAACGATAAACTTCCTGATAATGTAAGGCCCTTCCCATTTAGAGAGAAGTTTTCCTACAAAAAATCTTAAACGAGAATTGTATAGCAAGACATGGTCACCTACATTGAATTCACGCTTTTGTATCCTTTTGTCATGCCATCTTTTAACTTTTTCTTTAGACAATTTGGCATTCTCATAGGCTTGGGTTCTCCATTCATCAAGTGAGCTAATGTCAAATAACCTCTTCTCACCGGCAAGTTTGAAATCATAGTTGAGCTCTTTAATTGCCCAAAATGCTTTATGTTCTAACTCCAGAGGCAAATAACAAGCTTTCCCATAAACCATTTTATAAGGAGACATACCCATAGGATTTTTATATGCTGTTCTATAAGCCCATAATGCATCATCAAGTTTCTAAGACCAATTCTTTCTAGATCTATTGACAGTCTTTTGCAAGATCAATTTTATTTCTCTATTACTCAATTCTACTTGACCACTAGACTGAGGATGATAAGGAGATGCAATTCCATGGTTAACATCATACTTAGCAAGCAATTTACGGAAAGCACCATGAATAAAGTGTGAACCACCATCAGTCATTAAGTATCCAGGGACTCCAAACCTCAAAAAAATAACTTCTTTAAGCATTTTAATGGAGGTGTTATGATCAGCACTACTAGTTGGAATAGCTTCTACCCACTTAGTAACATAATCAACAGCAACCAAAATATGTGTATACCCATTGGAGGAAGGAAAAGGTCCCATATAATCAAATCCCCAAACATCAAATGGTTCAATAACAAGTGAATAATTCATAGGCATTTCCTGTCGTCTACTAATATTACCAATTCTTTGACATTCATCACAAGACAAGACAAACTTACGAGCATCCTTGAAAAGAGTAGGCCAATAAAAGCCAGATTGTAATACCTTATGTGCAGTTTTATCTCCAGCATGGTGTCCTCCGTAGGCCTCGGAGTGACACTTGCGTAGGATCTGTTCCTGTTCATGCTCGGGTACACAATGTTTAATAACACCATCTACTCCTTCTTTATAAAGGTGTGGGTCATCCCAAAAGTAATGTCTTAAATCATAGAAAATCTTTTTCTTTTGTTGGTATGTGAAACTAGGTGGTATAAATTTAGCAACAACATAATTAGCATAGTGTGCATACCATGGAGTACTACGAGAAGCATTTATAACAGCTAACTGTTCATCAGGAAAGCTATCATCAATAGGTAGTGGGTCATCAAGAATATTTTCTAACCTAGACAAGTTGTCTGCTACGGGTTCTCAACTCCCTTTCTATCAATAATATGTAAATCAAATTCTTGTAGCAGGAGAACCCACCTAATGAGTCTAGGTTTAGCATCTTTCTTTTCCATAAGATATTTAATAGCAGCATGATCAGTGTGAATAGTTACCTTAGAATCAACAATATAAGATCTGAACTTGTCACAAGCAAATACAACTGCTAAAAATTCTTTTTCAGTAGTGGCATAATTTCTTTGAGCACTGTCTAGAGTTTTACTAGCATAATGGATAACATTTAATTTCTTATCAACTCTTTGTCCTAGAACAGCACCAACAACATAATCACTAGCATCACACATAATTTCAAAGGGTAGGTTCCAATCAGGTGGTTGAACAATAGGTGCAGAGGTTAAGGCTTTCTTAAGTATTTCAAATGCTTCCACACAATCATCATCAAAAACAAATGGAACATCTTTTTGTAAAAGATTAGTAAGAGGCCTAGAAATTTTAGAGAAGTCTTTAATAAATCTCCTATAGAAACCAGCTTGACCAAGGAAACTTCTTATACCTTTGATATCTTTAGGACACTGCATTTTTTCAATAGCATCAACTTTAGCTTTATCAACTTCAATACCTCTTTTGGAGATTTTATGCCCCAAGACAATACCTTCATTAACCATAAAGTGGCACTTCTCCCAATTCAAGACACGATTAGTTTCTTCACATCTCTGCAAAACTCGATCAAGGTTGCTTAAGCAATCATCAAAAGAAGTTCTGTAAACGGAGAAATCATCCATAAAAACCTCAACAATCTTTTCACAAAAGTCAGAGAATATAGCAGTGATACATCTTTGAAAAGTAGCAGGTGCATTGCATAAACCAAATGGCATACATCTATAAGCAAAGGTACCAAAAGGGCATGTAAAAGTAATTTTTTCTTGATCCTCTTGTGACACAGGTATTTGAGAAAAACCAGAATAACCATCTAGGAAGCAGAAATGTGTATGTTTTGATAGTCTTTCTAGCATTTGATCAATAAATGGCAGAGGATAATGGTCTTTTCTAGTAGCTTTATTTAATTTTCTAAAATCAATTACCATTCTATAACCTGTAACAATTCTTTGCGGAATCAATTCATTCTTATCATTAGGAACAACAGTAATACCTCCCTTCTTAGGGACACAATGAACGAGACTTACCCATCTACTATCAGCAATAGGATAGATTATACCTGCCTCCAGAAGCTTTAATATTTCATTTCTTACCACTTCTTTCATCTTAGGATTCAACCGTCGCTGGTGATCAATGACTAGTTTAGCATCAAGTTCCATATTAATTTTATGCTGACATAGAGTAGGACTAATGCCCTTAAGATCATCAAGAGTATATCCAATAGCGGCATGGTGCTTCCTCAGAGTTTTCAATAATTTCTTTTATTCATGCTCTGAAAGGTTAGCACTAATAATAATAGGATATATCTTCTTCTCATCGAGATAAGCATATTTCAAAGTATCAGGTAATTGTTTAAGCTCAAACACAGGATCACTCTTGGGTGGTAGAGGATCTCCAAGAGTCTCAACAGGCAAATTATGTTTCAAAATAGGCATTTGTTTAAAGAAAATCTCATTTCTTTCATTTCATGAACATGTCATTTTCATGGTCTAGCAAATATTGTTCTAAAGAATCAGTAGGAGGCACGGCAATAGAAGCAAGACCAATAATTTCATGTTTACTAGGAAATTCTTTATTATGGGGTTGTCTACGAAATTTGGAGAAATTAAACTCATGAGACATATCCCCGAAACTTACACTAACAGTTTCTTTCTCACAATCTATTTTAGCATTAACAGTGTTCAAGAAAGGTCTACCAAATATAATGGGACAAAAATCATCTTGTGGGGAACCAAGAACTAAAAAATCAGTAGGGTATTTTATTTTCCCACACAAGACTTCAACATCTCTAACAATCTCAATTGGTGGGATATTATCTCTATTAGCAAGCTTAATAGTGACATCAATATCTTCTATTTCAGCAGGTGCAATATCATTCATAATTTCTTGATATAAAGTAAAGTGAATTGCACTCACACTAGCACCCAAATCACATAAGCCCTAATAACAATGATCTCCTATTTTAACAGAGACAACATGCATGCCAACAACAGGTCTATGTTTATCTTTTTCATCGGGTTTAGCAATTCTAGCAGCTTCATCACAGAAATAAATAACATGCCCATCAATATTATCGACCAAGAGATCTTTAACCATAGTAATACTAGGTTCAACTTTAATTTGTTCAGGGGGTGTAGGTGTTCTAGGATAACTCTTACGAACTACAGCTGAAGTTTTAGCATGTTCCTTTATCCTAACAGGAAAATGTGGTTTCTCAATATAAGCAGTAGGAATAACAGGATCAACATTATAAGGAATGGTTTCTTCTTCAGCTTTAATGGGTTCTACTATTTTTACTTCAATGGGGGGATAATATTTAAACCACTTCTCCTTAGGGAGATCAACATGATTAGCAAATGATTCACAGAAAGAAGCTACTATCTCAGAGTCAAGTCCATATTTAGTGCTAAATTCACGAAAAGCATCGATATCCATAAAAGATTTAACACAATCAAACTTAAGGTTTATACCTGACTCCTTACCTTCGTCCAACTCCCAATCTTCAGAGTTGCATTTAATTCTTTCCAAGAGATCCCATTTGAATTCAATAGTTTTCTTCATAAAAGAACCAGTACAAGAAGTATCGAGCATGGATTGATCATTACGAGAAAGCCGAGCATAAAAATTCTGAATAATAATTTCTCTTGAGATCTCATGATTGGGGTATGAATATAACATTGACTTAAGCCTCCCCCAAGCTTGAGCGATACTTTCTCCTTCATGAGGCCAAAAATTATATATATAATTCTGATCACGATGAACTAGATGCATAGGATAAAACTTCTGATGAAATTCCAATTTCAATCGGTTGTAATTCCAAGCTCCAATATCATCACATAGCCTATACCATGTCAATGCCTTTCCCTTCAAAGATAAAGGGAAGACCTTCTTCTTGACTTCATCCTCGGGCAAACCTACAAGCTTAAATAATCCACAAACTTCATCCACATAGATTGGATGCAAATCAGGATGTAGTGTTCCATCTCCTACATAAGGATTAGCTAGCAGTTTCTCTATCATACCCAAAGGAATTTCATAATAAATATTTTCAGTAGGTGCAGTAGGTTGAGGGGTAACTCTTTGCTCTTTCGGTCGAGGTGAAGATACCCCGAACAAACCCCTCAAAGGATGATTTTCCATAGTGACAAGTGACAGTAAATTTCAGCACGTAATATAAATGTTTCCTTACCAAATTCCACTTACCAAAGGCGCTTCACTCCCCGGCAACGGCGCCAGAAAAGAGTCTTGATAACCCACGAGTATATGGGATCTATCGTAGTCCTTTCAGTAAGTAATAGTGTCAAACCTAACGAGGAGCAGAAGGAAATGACAAGCGGTTTTCAGCAAGGTATTTTCTGCAAGCACTGAAGTTATCGTTAACAGATAGTTTTGTGATAAGATAATTCGTAACGAGTAACAAGTAACAAGTGTAACAAAGGTGCAGCAAGGTGGCCCAATCCTTTTTGTAGCAAAGGATAAACCTGGACGAACTCTTATATAAAGCAAAGCGCTCCCGAGGACACATGGGAATTATTGTCAAGTTAGTTTTCATCATGCTCATATGATTCGCGTTCGTTATTTTGATAATTTGATATGTGGGTGGACCGGTGCTTGCGTGCTGTCCTTACTTGGACAAGCCTCCCACTTATGATTAACCCCTCTCGCAAGCATCCGCAACTACGAAAGAAGAATTAAGAATAATCTAACCATAGCATGAAACATGATCCAAATCAGCCCCTTACGAAGCAACGCATAAACTAGGGTTTAAGCTTCTGTCACTCTAGCAACCCATCATCTACTTATTACTTCCCAATGCCTTCCCCTAGGACCAAATCATGGTGAAGTGTCATGTAGTCGATGTTCACATAACACCACTAGAGGAAAGACAACATACATCTCATCAAAATATCGAACGAATACCAAATTCACATGATTACTTATAACAAGACTTCTCCCATGTCCTCAGGAACAAACGTAACTACTCACAAAGCATATTCATGTTCAAAATCATAGGGGTATTGAATATCATTAAGGATCTGAATATATGATCTTCCACCGAATAAACCAACTAGCATCAACTACAAGGAGTAATCAACACTACTAGCAACCCACAGGTACCAATCTGAGGTTTTAGGACAAAGATTGAATACAAGAGATGAACTAGGGTTTGAGAGGAGATGGTGCTAGTGAAGATGTTGATGGAGATTGACCCTCCCTCGATGAGAGGATCGTTGGTGATGACGATGGCTTTGATTTCCTCCTCCGGGAGGAAGTTTCCCCGGCAGAATAGCTCTGCCGGAGCCCTAGATTGCTTCTGCCTAGGTTCCGCCTCGAGACGACGGCGCTTCGTCCCGAAAGCTTCCTTATGATTTTTTTCAGGTAAAAACCTTTCATATAGCAGAAGATGGACACCGGAGACCTGTCAGGGGGCCCACAAGCCCTAGGGGCACGCCCCCAGGCTTGTGGCCACCTGGTGGGTCCCCTTTGGTATTTTCTTCGCCCAATAATTCTTATATATTCCAAAATAATTCTCCGTAAATTTTCAGGACTTTTGGAGTTGTGCAGAATAGGTCTCTCAGATTTGCTCCTTTTCGGTCCAGAATTCTAGCTGTCGGCATTCTCCCTCTTCATGTAAATCTTATAAAATAAGAGAGAAAAGGCATAAGTATTGTACCATAATGTGTAATAACAGCCCATAATGCAATAAATATCAACATAAAAGCGTGATGCAAAATGGACGTATCATATGCCAACCCTCACTTAACCTGATCAATAACTACCTTATATGTGTTTGCAGGGAAACAATGGGAGGCACCGAGGTTTAACATTGAGGTGCACATGCATGGTCCTTTATCTAATAGCACATTATTGTGCAATTGCAGAAACCATTCTAATATTTAGGTTTTTAACAATTTGGTCTCGCACATGTAGGACCTGCTGTCAGAGGTTTTGACCCACAGTTCGACCCATTTTGCATATGGGGAAATGAGATGTCCATGAATATCAATCAAGTCAAGAAACTCAGAAAGATTGTTAGGATAAAGAAACTAGTGACGAAAAATAACAAGATCTTTGTCTGCATAGTGAAGAAGACATCAGTGAGCTGCAGGATGGTACTAAGTCTTATACCTTGTTTTTTTAATTCCTTTGCGTCATTTCAAAATTTAGAGAAGATAGTTATGCATATCTTTGTTTTCAGGACTTTCCAAAGCAGCTCATTGATGATTACCTCTCAAACCACATGTATGGTCAAGAGGCGAGGAAGGTGTTCATACAACACCCACGGTACAATATTGAAGTCTTCCTCAAGAGGACGAAGGATGGACGGTCAATCATCCACAGGCACTGGCCTAAAGTTGCAAAGACCTTCAACATCATTGAAGGCTCAACATTCGCCTTCTGTTTTAGCAGTTTTCCTGATGAGATTCATCTGTCTATCTACCATATATAATGCTAATTTTTAAAGGTTTTAGATGTTGCATGTGAAACTTGATTTTGTTGTGTAATGGGGTAGCTAGCTATATGCATATATGGTGTAACTGAATGCTGAAGTTATATGATGTTGTACTTTAATGTATTTCAGTTATGAAATCCTGGTTCCGTAATACGAAAATGAAATATATTGTGTGTTTAATCTGAGATGTCTATTTGATTACTAAATGGATTAAAAATAATAGTCCAATTAGCATACTAATTGAGGTTTTCTATTGCAAACGGTTATTGAGACAACATCGTGGGCGATGACGTCAGACAACCCACACGGTTTCTAGGAAGTAAACATGTTGAATCAATGAACAATCACACATGACTTTGTCTGGACAACTGTTTCCGTTAGACCATCTCGCACAAACGTTTTCCACATAAAAAGTGTGTGTGATGGACAACCTATGCCACATAGTTTCTTCTAGGCGCAGTGCGTGATGCATTCAATAACACAAAGGATAAAACTATTAATATCGTCTGCAATGACAATGCTATCACAGAGGATGCGATGGAGGAAATCATGTGTGATGTACATACGAACGGAAACGTATGTCTGGGATTCACTATGTGTGATGTACATACAAACAGAAACATTTGTCTGGGATTCACTGGGTGGGATGTACATACGAACGGAAACGATTGGGCTTGTATAATTGTATGCGATGGCTCGCCCGATCGCACACGGGCTCTTTTTGCCCCGCTTGTGTGACCAGAGGACCTGTCGTCGACGGTTTCTGGGTCGTGTGGGAAGGACCCCTTATTGCATGCACAGACAAGGCGACGGTTTAAAATGCCTTCGCGGAAAGGGGTTAAACACTGTTTGTACAGCAGGTCGCTGCACTAGTGATAAGCAATGGCACCATCTCAAGCAAAGCCAAAAGTTAGGTGCACATGATCCAGATAAATTAGAAGAAACATATGACATGCCTTTACCCTCTATATCATGTCTAGAGTTTGTTGGTATTTGCTAATCAACTTCGTGCCATCCTCATTAACTTGCTCCTCATGCAAGAACAGTAAACCTTCACTCTTCATTCATCTCATACCCAACCTTCACTCTTCATTCATCTCATACCCTAAGTCCTTCCCCACATCTCCAATCGATAGAAAAGGGCCATGTTTCCATGTCATAATAATGGAACAATTGAAATGTGTCATCAATTATATGAACGATTACTCCCAGATCCAGCAAAAAAATACTCCATAATTAAGGTCCATATAGAAGCAATGTCTACTGTCAGCTACAACATGAAGTTAGAGAGAAATATTTCAGCTTTTAGAGCACATGCCACAAGAAATTTGGGATAAAAAATGCAAAGCTTTAAGCATTTAAACCATCGTTTCACCCCAAATTGACTAAAACCACAAAAGGCTAATCACAGTGTTGCACAAATTACTATATCGATGATGGATGGACAACATTTTGCAAGGATCAAATGGTCATGACATTGTAAATGCACCCCCTCATTTCTTTTTACTTTGCATATATAAGTTATGTCTTAAGTCAAACATCATAAAGTTTGACTAAGATTACAGGATAAAAAAACCAATCTCCACAACATAAAATCAATACCATTAGATGCATCATGAAGTTAATTTTCATATCATATATTTTTATTTGTAAATGTTAATATTATTTAATATAAATTTAATAAAATTTACGAAGTTTGATTTTAGACAAATCTTATATGCGGGATAAAAAACCGAAGGAAGTATGCTCTTCCTTTTTGTTTTTTATTCGTTCATAATAAGAGTCAAAGAGGCCTACTATCGTTTTTGAAACGAAGTTTCGGCCCATTGCTCACCCCCAATCCGTTCTTCTGTCTCACGTAACGTCGCACTCCCCGCACGCCCGTTGCACAAGGAACGGCGCGCGCTCCGCTCTGGGCTGCGAGTCTGCAACCCGCCGCCGCCTCTCTCAGGCTCTCAGATGTCGCCGCCGCCGCCGCCGCCATTCCCACCACTTTATGCCCTACCTCACTCGCCACATTCCCCGCCTCCGCCTCATTCGCTCCCTCTCCTCCGCTCACCTCCGAGACCACCGCTTCCTCCTGCGCTTCGCTGCCCTCGCCAAGGAGCTCTCCGACCAGCCCGCGCCCTTGCCTCTCCCGTCCCGGCCGCAGTCCCCGCACCCCTACGACTACAACCGCCTCATGTCCGCGCATGCCGCGTTCGATGCTGCCGGTGGGGCCGGCGGCGGCGCCGGCGCCGACCGCGCCCTCCACCTGCTCGACGAAATGCGCAGCCTCCTCCAGCGCCGCCCAGACGCCGCCTGCTTTACCACAGTCGCGGCAGCGCTCTCAGCTGCCTCCCGCCCAGGCGCCGCCCTCGCCGTGCTAGAAGCGATGGCCGTGGACGGTGTCACGCCCGACACGGTGGCATGCACGGTCCTGGTCGGGGTGTACGCCTGCCACCTGCGGCGTTTCGATGCCGCCTACGAGCTCGTGGGGTGGATGACGGAGAATGGTGTGGCCCCAGATGTTGTCACTTACTCGACCCTGATATGTGGGCTGTGCAGTGCCGGGCGGGTGGCCGAAGCTCTGGGCGTGCTGGACTTGATGCTGGAGGAAGGATGCCACCCAAATGCGCACACATATACACCTATCATGCACGCGTACTGCACTACTGGGATGATTCATGAGGCCAAGAAGCTGTTGGACTCGATGATTGCTGCTGGATGTGCTCCAAGCACGGCTACTTACAATGTCTTGATTAAAGCTCTTTGCAAGGTTGGAGCTTTTGAGGAAGTAGAGGTGCTTCTTGAGGAGAGCAGCTCAAAAGGGTGGACGCCGGATACGATCACATACAGCACTTACATGGACGGGCTATGCAGATCTGGCAGGGTAGATAAGAGCTTTGCATTGGTCGATAGGATGCTATCCAAGGGGCTGCATCCTAATGAGGTTACTCTGAATATCCTTCTTGATGGCGTTTGTCACACCTCAAGTGCGTGGGCTGCGAAATGGCTTTTGGAGTGCAGTGCAGACATTGGATGGGATGCCAGTGTTGTCAACTATAACACCGTGATGAGGAGGCTTTGTGATGAGCGGAGATGGTTGGCTGTTGTCAAGCTGTTCACTGATATGTCGAAGAAGGGCATAGCTCCAAATAGCTGGACCTTCAACGTCGTAGTCGACAGCCTCTGTAAACTTGGGAAGCTTCATTATGCGCTTTGCTTGATGGGGAGTGAAGGGTTTGTTGCCAGTGTTATCACATACAATACACTGATCCGTCATCTCAGTTTGTTGGGGAAATCTAACGAGGTCTACCTCTTGCTTCATGACATGATTGAAGAGGGCATTGCCCCCAATGAAACCACCTACATTCTTGTGATTGATTGTCTATGTAGAGAGGAGAAATTCTTGGCTGCTCTTAGCTGTTTCTACCGATCACTAGAGGATGGTTTCTCTCTGTCTGTAGTTACAAGTATTGTACGAGGTCTCATTGTTGGTGGTAAGTTTGGCGAGTTGCATACTTTGATTGGGTGGATTCTTGGACAAGGCTTTGCAATAGATGTGTACTTGTACCGAGTAGTGATCATTGCTTTTTGTAAGAAAGGATACTGTCAAGGCACAGAAATGTACAAAGTCTGTCATATATTGGAAAGAATGCTCAGCTTGAGATGATTTTTCTCCAACAATTAACATGAAAGAAATTCCAGTTCTGTAGCTATATTGTACTTTCCAAGATCTCTATAAGATAACCTTTTATAATTTTAGTGTCATCCTTTTCCCAGTTGCTGTTTATGTTGCTTTGTTTCTTTATGAACAGAACCTCCAATTTGTTTTTGTTTCGTAAGTTTAAGGCTTGAAAGTATCAGTAGAAGTCCTGGATTGACGCACCCATTTGCCCAAGTTCGTTTGGTAGGAAATTTGTTTTGACATATCCAAACTTTCAAGACTCCTGTAGCTTGCATTTGTAAGACATCATCGCATGCACTGGTATCATAATATTAAATTCAACTGATGGAAAGACTCGATTCAATTAATGGCGGTGTTTTGAGTTTTTTAAGTGCTCTGGGACTCAAATCATAATCTTGCGGTAGTTCCAAATTTTTAATTTCATTGCGGCAACACATGCTAATGCAGTGATGCGACTGCTGATCATGTATATTGTACATTCTGCTACATCCTGCATTTCCTTTTTGTTCCAACGTGTACAAGATCACCAAAAATCCAGAAACTTTACATTTTCTCAAGCAGGATGCATCCGACTGAATTCTCCTTCACTAGTGCCAACACTGGAATTGAACTTGCTTTCTACTGGTGTGTTCATGCGCGATTGACGCTTCGTCGCAACGGTGGGATTCTTCTCTTCTTCATCCATGGCAACAAGCTCATACATGTCATCCTTCTGGAAGACCGGGTGCACATATGCATCCTTCAGGTATTCTCTCAAACTCATAGTCGGGTCATTTGCTCGTTGCAGTGTGTCCTTCACCATGGCTTCCTGCAAAACCAAACAGTAAGTATATGCACCAAGGGCATCCTAGCTCAGTATTTGAGACGCTATGGTGAACATCTTAATGACGGGCAAGTCTCAATCCTACCTGCAAGGGGAATTTTACATACGCTGGTTCAAACCGACCCTTGCAAACATAGTGGAACCATATGGTCAGGACAGGAAGAGGAAGGAGAGCGACAGTAGACTTCTCTGCTTCCTGTGTGCTCAGTAGTCCCAGTAGGAGGATTTGTGATACTATTAATGCGGCAATAAGTCGTGTTTGCACATCTGGCCAGAATAGTGCGCCGCTCTCGTATTGCTGGTTATAGACATTAATGATCTTGCAGCAAAAGAAGCCGAAAATATATTAGTGGCCTAAGCTTGTAGTAGAAAAAATGAAGTATGAAAGCTGCCTAGCATGCAGGGTATTTTAGTTTACTACATGAAACATCCAGTTGTTTACTAAGAATGGCATGAATAGTTATAACTTTATGAGCATAAATAGGTGTTTTATGCTGATATGAATGTGATGACAGCAAACATACTGGTGCAAGACCTCACAAAAAGAAATAAAAACATACTGGTGAAAGAACAGAAAGATGATATGAACAGGAATTAGTACCTGGTGTCTGAACACAAGATAGGCAAGGCTGAAGAACACGATGATGAAAGGAAGAAGAATTGGTGTGACAACAGCATATACTAGTCCTAGCAGGAAGTAGAGTTGTATTCGTGGTTCAGTGGTGCCAAAATCCAAGCTCCCAGGATCCATGGCCTGCTGACGATCCTGCTCAGTTCTGACCAAGAAAGTGTTCTTTATGTGGAACATGACCAACGGCTTCAACCTAAGAACTTCAGCGGCGATACCGGCCCATCCATCAACCATTACATATGTAATGAAAAATGTTGCTTTCATGGGAATTGATTCTCCAACAGTCTCTGGAATTCTTGTCATGACAAAAGGAGAACGAATGGCAAAAGAATTAGGTGGCAGTAAACATTGGCGCCATTGTTACAATAGAAATACCATTAATGCAAAAAAAAAAGAAGCAATTTCAAGATCTAGCCTACTTGTTGGCTGGCTGATGGATAAAAGTGTCGAGCTGTTGGAATGCTGTTCCAGTTATTACACTCCCCAAGAATACATTGACAAAAAGGAACATGAAGTATGTTGATGCGGTCCTCCTGTCCAATCCAGAGATTGATATATGACCTTCCATCTTGCTCATGGTCATTAGAAACATCGGGAGAAGTATAAGGAAGATTTTTAATGCAATCCCTGGCAAGAAACCTTGTATAACTGACTTCAAAGAATTTCTGCAGGACAGTGCATCAATAATGAAAATATGAAACTAGATCCAGAAAGACTCTTCCAGACAAATACTCCCTCCGTCCCATAACATAAGATCGTTTTTGACACTACACTAGTGTAAAAAACGCTCTTATATTATGGGACGGAGTACAATATAGCCATTTTATGTAATTTGAGGTTTACTAAATTTATCAAAATTTCTTTCAGCACTTTATTGCTCAGTAAAGAAACATATTTGGGCAACATTTTTATTAATCGGTATTTAGGTTTCTAGAGAGCAGAATTGAGTATAACTTCTACCAATCTAGATTTCCAGCACTGTTTATAACATGTTCAAATCTTACATTTATTTGAGGTTCTTGTTTTCCATGAGCTTTATAATATCTGTTCAATGTAGCAACTAGCAAGAAAATGATATTTATGAAATAGTACAACATTACACTATATAAGATGTTAAGATGCTGTTGTTAAATGATGTTGAGAACGGCTACAAATGAACTGCAAATGTTGCCATTGGCAAAATTGCTCCATGATGCATATCGTTACATAGATCATCCAAGTCGGAGTATACCATCGCCGTGTCACTGGCATGTGGCCCTGTTGCCCTCTTGTAAGCCTAACATGTCATGGTAGTTTGAATTTTGCACATCTTTTTGATTGAACCAAGCTAATTTATCAAATCAAAATGTGTACATGTAGCTCTTAGGACCTGAACTAACCGAGTCGCAAGCCAGTCATTGCCTTAAATTGTTGAAGTAGTAGGATGGCAGGATTCAGAAGATGCTTCTTGTGAAAAACACGCTGTAAATGCTCTTTTCTCTTATTTAAAATTCAACTATAAACTACTAGAAATAAAACTCACCTTTCTATTATGGGTTTCAAGAAAGGAAGCAGCCGCTCAATCTCATCTAGATTTGCCAAGGATTGGACAAATGCAATTGGTATCATGAAGAAAAAAGTGAGGAAGAACAGCGCAACGGCAATGATAAGCCTCCTAACCGAGAGCTCAACAAAAGGGATTGCGAGATTAGGCCAGTAAACATCACGAGGTTCCGGAGCCCACTCGGTTAGCCACACTGTCGGATTACTTGTCTGCTGTGTTTGAGCACAAACAGCAGCCCCCCACTGACTTTTGAAAGAAACAAATGCCGCCGGCATAATAGCATTAGGGTCACTCATCACCTTTTGTCTCTCCACGTCTTCCTGGAACACAAGTTAAGGACTATCAATATTGCCCAGTGTTGTGGACCATTCCTTTCAATGAAGCTAGTACCTGTTTACATAGCTCCTCAATTTCTGCCTTGTAGTATTCTATAGCATCCACCTTTCGCCCCCAAAGACCCCACAGTCCTGTCTATAAGAGATGTAGTCTAGTCATATACCACTTGCCAGATTAATAAATCACACAGTGAAATAGCTTTGTTATAGATGAAAAGAAGCTTCAAGTGCATGCTTTGCATAGGAGAAAATCATACCTTCATAGTTGGCTTCTTTGCAGGATTATGAGCATGCTGATTTTCATAGTAGACCAGCCAGTTCTTCAAGCCTTTCTTCTTCTCAACCAAACCGGCAAGGGCGTTTGCATTGTATACAATCTGTTGATAACATACTCACCAAATTACTCCAAATGTGATCATAAAAAAGGAGTATAGAAAAGCTTGCACTTCAAAATAAAAATATCTGCTTCAATTTTAATTTTCTTGGTTCTCATTCATATTTTTGTATTCACCATAACAATACCACAGTGGAGATAAGATCGGCAAAAGTAAAACCTGATGACTGAGGTAATGATCTCGATGATTCACAGCAAAGAAGTGCTCAACATGTTCACTAACTGTTTCATCTGGGTCCGGTGGTACATTTCTCACAAGTACCTAAATAGAGCAGGATAAGAGTGAAAAGTAGGAAACTTTACACAACACTAGCAAGTCTGCTAAAATAAGTTTAAACGCAACAAGTCTAAGAAGATGAAAATTTAACATTTAAATCTGATGATTTTTTAATCTATTAGTTAAATTGGTATGAAGAATATTTCTTACCGTGAATTGATCAGGTCGACGACTCTGATTAGCAAGAAAGCGCAGTCTCATAGTTGTTATAACTTTATACTCATGAAACAACACGTAAAATGTCCAAAAGGTAAACACATAGGCCATTCCTATATGTATCCAAAACCTATGAAAACATTCAACAGTTCTTGTCAGCCAAAGTGAAGACGTAGACAGTACAAAACATAGATATTGAAAAAAAGAAGTGCATAAGAGAAAATTTGTAGCTATATGAAGTCATTTAGTTTCAGTTGCAGATACAAAACATGAGTTGTCTTTGTTTTGCTCCAAATATATGCAGCCTGCGTATGGTTTTTTCCTGGAAGCACTTACAGTTCAGTATTATCTCTAAAGCACTGGCTTACTCCCAACTCTTAACATTGTATTTTTCAATACTCTACAGCTAGGTTTTTCTGTTTGTTAAGTACTCCCTCCATCCCATAATATAAGAGCGTTTTTTACACTAGTGCAGTGTCAAAAACGCTCTTATATTATGGGACGGAGGGGGTACAATACAAAATTAAGTTATTTTAAGTTGCACCATAAGTCCTAACTAAATGGCTTCCTAGAGGGTTAAGCAAAGAAAATTGTACTTTTTTTGAACGGAAAACTGTAGTGAGGCCCTGACAGTAAAATTTTATGTAAAAGAGACATAAATACAAGAGGGAGCTGCATAAGGGAGTGTTAAAAAAATATACTACGACAGAATCCTAAAGATTAACTGCAAAAAATGACAAGAACTATTCTCTGGAATAACCTTCACCAACGGACCTTTTTTGCAGGTAATCCTTATATGAGTAAGAACACGGCTAAGTTTCAAATGGTTCTGTTTGGTAAGTAATTGATCAACTCAAAGCAGTTCAATTACCGATGGTTTCGGTTTACCTATAAGCCATTACTGGGTAAATATTTTGTGCCACTTCATTATGGATATAGAATATCGGAAAATATACGATAGCTTTTGCGATCTTGGAACACTCCGTAATAGAAAACACACAACTCTTCAAAGAAACAACATGATCCATATAGGTGCTGCAAGTAATACAACATATAGGTGGAGTAAACAAAACCATACCGTTTTGAACCTTTTCCAAGATTTGATATAGAAAGCTTGTCAATTTCATCATAATTCAGATCCTTTTCATGTTCCAATGTTCCACTAGACCAATTAACAGGCACTAGGACAATGAATGCCAGCAAAGCAATTGGCACAAATATTTTTAAACTGTAAAGCAAGAAAGCAATGCACCGTCAGTAAATGTAATTTCTTTGTCTGTCATCTTAAGAAAGACTCGTGTTTTATACTAGCAGTCGAGAGCTCGGGGTCGATCTTTTTTGAGCTTGCAAGACATGAAAGTGAAAGCAAAAATACAGTGATGTGAGAATTGAGAAACATGAAAAATCATGCTGACCCAAGAAGGTAGATGCGGACATATACTGCGGCGTCTAGTCCTGCATGCTCAATTAGCTCTGGTTCTGGCATTTGTAGCGCTGCGGGCATCCAGTTCAGAAACCGCAGATACGTCGACAGATCGGCATTCACGAATTTGGAGAAACCAGCCCCGAGGTGCCTCGGGCTGCTCCTTGTCCCTTTGAGGTACCATTTTGGAAAGTATACCCGATCATTAATAGGTTGTATCCTCAGAATTGCAAACGCTAGAAGAAAACCCAATGCTGATGATATGTTTATCCCCGCAGCAACGGCGATTTCGTTGAGAGAACCCATCTGTCTGTCTCTACAGAGACTCACTCCAGAACACGCTTCATCGAAGCGTATTTAACTGCAAGGCTAAATATCTGCGTAGAAAAGAAGAAACCGTAAACAAGAAAATATGGCTTCCAGTTAATATAATAGAATGGCTATCCGTTGGTCCAGTTGCATAAAACCATGGTCGTGAGCATAACTTAATGTCCTGATATTTTCGATAAAGAACTTAAATGCCCTGATAGAGTATATGAGCGACAAAGTGAGTAATTCTTTTGGACAGCTTGGAAAACTTGCTGTAGTTGATATCAGAATTCCATACTAACCTGTATAATTAAAAAAATGAAAACCTAGATGTAGCCATTTATAGCAACAACATATGTTAAGCTTGTTAATGATACTATGTTTTCTCTCTAGGAAAATGCATGTTATGTGCACATGCCCGAGCAAAGAATGGGGTTAGAGCAAACCACGAATATTAGAAGGCTCAGAGCAAGAAGTCTAAGGGATATAAATGGCAAATAAGCGGCGTCCGCAAGTCCCGTTTATTTAGCTTTAGCTAGCTCCATAGTTCATTTTCCCCGATGTTTTTTTGAACTGTTAGATTATTAGTGGGTTTAAACGGGATTAAACGGGACCCAGTTGACATCCTTCGGTGTTGCACAGATAGAGGAACCTTTTTAGTGCTAAAGAAAGTGTTTGTGTTTAATTGTTAGGTTTCAGAAATTCCTCCAAGTTATTGACGGGACATAAGACGGGCACATATTATTGATTTTTTTAGCATACACTCTACGTACCTTGAGCTGATTTTGCGAGAACGCAGAAATCGGCGGAACCCTCCTCTCATCCATGCAAGGGAAAAATCACAGAATTTCTAATTTGACACAAATCACACAACGCAAGAAATTCGCGCACACATTCGTAGATTTGATCCCAGTGACCGCTAATTAATCAGCCGGAGCACGCCGCACGCGAATCATCTCAGCCAAACCAATGGAAGAACAGAACATGCACACACATAAATGTAATAACTTTAACGCCATTTCGGTTCGCCGAGAAATACCTCGACGCCAACAGACATGAAAAGAAAGATCACGGAATGAATCAAGGCACGGCAATTTATGAATAGGTAGGAGGGCATTGTTACCTGCTAGCCACCCATCACACCACGCTTCGCCGGACGATGCTTCCTGCGGAGGCGCTGCGCCCGGGGCCGGAGACGGAGTGGCGGGCTCCGTCGATCGGTAGCTAGGGAGACCTGTGACGCCGTACGTTACGTGCGTTGCTGCTGGGCAATGGAGATTTGGATTTTGCCGGGTTTGGTTGTTGGCGATGGCGAGGGGATGGGGACGACGACGCCGGGCCGGTTCCCTCGCCTCGTCTCGGCTGGCGCGCGCCTCCGTTTGTTTCCGGCTGCGGGTCGCGGCGGAATAACATACGGGGACGGGTGGCGGTTTCCAACCGAACTCCTCGTCAGTTTTTCCTTTTTCCTTTGATTTGAGGTTCCTCGTCAGTTGAATTGCACCGTATGGACCAGCTCAGAATTTTCTGTTGGGGTATGTTTGATTTGTGAATAAGGTTATTAGAGCATCTACAGCCGAACGCTCTGGACCTCAAAACGCCCGAGCGGACATACCGGTCGCGAAAATTCGACCTAGACGGGCATTTCAAACGGGTCTCAAATGCCCGGTCTGACCGGCATCTCTCATATCCAGCCTAAACATGGGGCAGATATGGGGGCGTCCGGACACGTCCGCCACGTCGGACTGACGCTGGGGTCCCACATGAAAACAGTCCGAATCTCGTCTCCTTCGCCGGACCGATGACGCCGCGTGGCGTCGCTCCGGCGGGCCGCGTAGTGCCTAGCCCAGCTATTTAAGCCGACCGCCAGCACCGAAACCCTATCCCTCCACATTTTCCTCCCCCCGTTCGCCGCCGCCGCCACTTTCCACTCCCCGTCAGCCACCACTAGTAGCCATGCCCCACGCCGCTGGGTGAGGAGCTACCCATTTCTAACGTCGGAGCACCGACTGCGACTCCTTGAGCAGATCCGGGGAAGGTGGGAAGCCGGATCGCCGCGAGGCTACCTCCAGATGCAGTGGATACGGAGGAGTTGGAGGAGGAGGAGGAGAAGGAGGAGGAGGAGGAGGTTGAGGAGGAGGAGGATGTGGGGGACGATGGGGACGCGGATTTGCAGGCGGAGCAGCAGGCCATCCTTGATTCCCTCCGCTCGGAGTCGGATGCGGAGGCCAGACGCCGTCGTCGGCAGGAGATGAAGGCGGAGCACGCCGCAGAGGAGGAGATGCTCGCCTATATGGATGAGGTCGAGAAGGAGGAGGCGGAGGAGGAGGAGCTGGAGCCCTCCTACGCGCCCGTCCACCCGACGCCCGGCACCGATGTTGTAGACATCTCCGACGACAAAGCTTAGCTGGGGTAGTACATAGTATGTAGTACGTAGGATTTTTTTGCTTTGTATGGATTTAGGGTGTCATGTGTGCGTTCATATGGGTGATATATTGTTTACCAATAAAGTCGCAAAATATTAGAGTTAATTCTATTTTTTATCCCCATATGATTCACCCTTTTGACAGATTTTATCCAGTTTTGAGGAAATCCTCAGTTTATACCCTTTTTTTCACCTTTGTGCCACATTGTCAGTTCGGCGGCAGCTCTTCGTGCAAAAGAAGAAGTTCGGCGGCATGCAGCAGAATCACCTTTCGTTTGCACGAAGCTCTAGCTGCGCGTCCCATCGTCAGTTATGTCAATCCCCTTTTCAGAACAAAACCCTCTGCAACCTCCTGGTGCGGTTCGAAAGCATAGCACGAAAACGAGCCGTGTTGCCGTGAATCGCATGCAGGGGGCGGCTGCGCTGGCTACTCCGGACTGTGGTATCCCCAGCCTATCTATCAGGGTTCAAATCCTGTTGCTCGCAGTTATTTTTGGATTTATTTCAGAATTTCCGGCGATGCGTATTCAGTGGGAGAAGACGTTCTCGTCGACGACGAGGTGCCTACGGTGATTTCGTAAATTTCAAGATGATATGCCGACTCAGTCTTTCGGAGATGCTCATAGGGATAAGGTGTGCGTGTGTGTATTTATAGAGATGAGTGTATGCGCGTGTATATGAGCGCTTGTGTAAAAAAAAAACCCACGACGCGACCCCGGATTGCACTGGATCCGGTGCGAGTGCGATCCATGTCCAGTAGCGACGGAGATGGAATGGAAACGGCAACACGGCGCGCTCGCCTTTAGCTACACATTTGCGTTTCCATGCACATCTGTACACGCACCCACCGTGCTTGGGCGTGCGATCCAGAAAGCTGGCGTGGCCGAGGGCGTGCTTTTGCACCCAACGATGCCACCCCGCAATTTGTTTACATCCTAGAACAACATGGTGGTTCCCTAAAAAAAACAAAGAACAACATGGTGGCAGAACTATGTTTTTTTAACACAGTAGTACAGTACAAAAATACAAGCGCACGTATATACTCACCCCTACAAAGACAAACACGCATACTCTATCCCTATGAGCACCTCCGAGAGACTGAGCCAACATATCATCTTCACCGTAGGCGTCTCGTAGTCGACGGGAACATCTCCTCCCACTGAACGTGCACAACGGAAATCCTGAAATAAATCCAGAATAAATGCGAGCACCACGACTGAATCCTGGTGGGCTGGGCATATCACTATCCTCCTGACCGTCCAACCACGGGTTGGTTCGCTTAGAGCATCTATAACCGGACTTTGCAAAATCCAGCCCCTCAAACGTCCGCGGACGCGACCGGGCGCATACGCGGACAGTGACCGGGCACGCCTCAAATTAGTCACTCTGCATCCGACTCTCTCATATTTCAACCCCTAGATCCATACAAAACATGCAAAAGAAATTTTACGTACTACATACTACGTACTACCCTAGCTACTCTTCGTCGTCGGAGATGTCCACGACGACGGTGCCGGGCGCCGACTGGACGGGCGGGTACGAGGGCTCCGCCTCCTCCTGCTGCTGCTCCACCTCATCCTTGTAGGCAAGCATCTCCGCGGCCTGCTGCGCCTCCGTCTCCTGCCGGCGACGGCGTCTGGCCTCCGCAGCGACTCCGACCGGAGGGGATTGAGGATGGTCTGCTACTCTGCCTGCAGATCCGCGTCGCCAGTGTCCCCCACATCCTCCTCCTCAAGGTCCTCGTCCTCGTCCTCGTCCTCCTCCACCACCTCCTCCTCCTCCTCCGGATCCACTGCATCCGGAGGTAGCCCCGCGGCGATTCGGGCTTGACGCCTAGCCCAGATCTGCTCAAGGAGCTCGAGCTGGTGCTCCGGCGTCAGAAATGGCTCGCTCCTCACCCGGCGGCGTGGGAGCATGGCTACTAGGCGGACGGGTGAAGTGGAATGTGGCGGCGGCCGCGACGGACAGGCGGAGGAAAATGTGGATGGATTGTAGGGTTTTGGTGCCGCCGGTCGACTTAAATAGCCGGGCTAGGCACTACGCGGCCCGCCGGAGCGGCACCACCGGTCAGATGGAGGAGACGAGCTTCGGACCGCCGGGTTTCCGGACGTTTCCGCGTGGGACCCCGTCGTCAGTCCGACATGGCGGGCATGCCCGGGCCCGCCCGGAAGCCCCCATATCCACCCCATATTTGGGCTGGATATGAGGGGTGTCGATCAGCCTGGGCTTTTGAGGCCCGTTTGAGGTGCCCGTCTGGGTTGAAAAATCGTGACCGGTTAGTGACCGGGCAGGCCGCCCGAGCGTTTGAGGCCAGTTTGGGCCCCCCGGCTGTAGATGCTCTTATGCCTCCTGAACTCAACTAGTATGTTAGACTCCAAATCCAATTTTTGAAGGAAAAACTGAATTTGATTCTACAATATTTCGACTTTAATATTTATGTTTGGATGTCACATGGAAATGAGAATTATTCATTTTTGGCATTTACAGTTTGGACCTCTCGTATTCACACATAAAAATTTACACGATGTCAACTAGAGATCGACCAATGTTTTGTCCATGTAGGGAGGGAACTACCTTGATCTCATCGGCGGATTGAACAACAGAACTATGTACACGATTTCCTAAAAATTATGTGTTTAAATTTTTATCTTCGCGTCACATAGTATGAATTTTCAAGGGAAATCTTTGAAATTCAATAGGCGATATCCACCATCGCGGGGAGGACCTTTGGGCTTATTGGTGTATCAATTCGTGCAAGTGGTCCCACATATTTGTATAGGTATGTTTAGTAAAACTTTATTTTCATTTCAACCTTGTCTTCACACATAACACAAAACAATCTGAACCCTTAAAAAAAACACAAAACTATCTGAAAATTTCGGAGACGACCCGGTGTACACAGGACCGAGTTTGTGCATTTTTGTGGGTCCAAGTATGCATGTATGTTCCACCTACAAATTCTATTTTCTAACTTATCGAGCCATTGAAGCAACGCCTCGAGCTACAATCGGACGGTTCTATCGTCGCCATGAGCAGACAATTCTAAAGATGTGGTACGATATGGTAAGAGTTCTCGCATATCTTCCTGTTATGGGAAAATCCGCCGAAGTTCAAATCGGAAGAGGAAAAGGGAAATCCGACGGGTTGGATTGCTTGTGTGATACCATTTTGAAATGGATGGTGTGAGTTTGTTAAATGTTTGACAAGCCGCTAGATTAGCGGCACATAAATCATGTTAACCAACCAAGTTTGTTCAATGGTCGTAAAGTAATTGGTTAATGGGGGAAAACAGGCTGGGACTAAAAAAAAGTTTGGCGATGTGTTTGTTCTGATTCAGAATTTATGATCTCAATTGTTGTGGGACTCAACTTATTTCTGGAATTCAATTTCATTTTTTGAATCCTAGATCCAATCCATGAGAGATGTTAGCATAACAAGTGGATGATGCAACACCTTGTTCTTGTGATAAATATTGTTTTTATTGTGAAATGAGTGGTTGTACAAAGAAGAAGATATGTGCAAGGTCATAGTTTATCACAAATTTTACTTCCTGCTAAAATATTTGGCTATATATATCGCCATGATTATCCAAGTTTAAGGTGTATCATATGTGTAAGACTAATACCTTTATAATTGGTTAACCACATTACCTTTTTTTTAAATTAAATCTGGTTTATATCAAATCAATAGAACACTAGATACAACCAGATATAGACTAAGTAAACCAACAGACACAAAAACGTCCGAGATAGTGACTACGACTATTAGATATATTGGTTAACAACATTGCCCTTCAACGCATATCGAACTGTATTCTTCAAGCCCATCGGTCTCGAATTGATCGTATCAACACATGTTTCAATGCTATCATCGTAGCTCTATAGACGACCACTCCTTCACCAACACCTCTTTCATTCACTTCCCATGGTCATCGCTGACTTTACTATGCCACTACTTCTATGGCCGTGGATATGACCGGTATAATGATGAGGACACTGGACATTTTCAGGGTCCGCGCCGGTAATTTTGTTGAAGGTGTTGCCGGACCCAGGGATCGCTACCGAGGTGGATTTCGTCGCGGTGGGAGAGGGAGACGCCCACCACCGCCCCGACACTACCCACCGCCACCACCGCCTGCTATGGATATGGCTTCGGGGGAGGAGTTCGAGCACGGAGCGGCTGAGGTGGGAGACCCATCCACGCTACCCGCGGCGGCAGTTGACGCGGTTAGGGCTTTGGCAGCAGTGCAGGTTACGGTGACTTCTGGAGGGACCAAAGCTAGGGAGGGCACGTCTGACAAAGGGTCGGAGAAAGCGGAGGGAGAAAAACTCTCTAAGTGGGCGATTAAGAAGAAAAAGTTGCCTTGCTATAGATGTGGTGAACCGGGTCATTTCGTGGCAGAGTGCACGAATGAGCTTTGTGACTATTGCCTCCGCTCCCAGCATGTGACTGGGGAATGCCCTCTCCTCTCCGGTCCTAAGCCTGGTATTAATATTTTTGGGGTCTGCTGTAAGGAGTTGATGTTCTTTGAGACACCGGAGGTGGACCCTCTACCGCAGATGGTTGAGAGTTCCTTCCCGGCAGTAATCAGAGTTACTAATGGACAGTTGACCAAGGCTCAGATTGTGAGACAGCTACGTGACTTAGTGCCAGGTAATTATCAGTGGCATCTGGAGAAGTTAGAAGGTCAGACTTATAAGGTGGACTTTCCCACTAAAGAGGATCAGATGCATTTTCTTAAGTGGGGTTTATGCAGAGTTACAAGCACAAACATTGTGATCGCTTTCGATGAGTGGAAGCAGGAAGAACCTGAGGGTACACCTTTGGAGAAGGTGTGGGTTCGTTTCTATGGCGTGCCACCTAAATTTGTAAAGCATTTTCTGATTGCTTGGAGTTTGGGTGGGATGATTGGTAAGACAGAAAAGGTTGACATGCCATTCACTCGTGCACAAAACGCTGTGAGGTTGTTGGTCAGTGTTTTGAGTGTTGAGCATATACCAGATGTGGTCAAATGGACACATGCTGGAGCCACTTATGTCTTAGAGCTTGAGATCGAGGATACTGCAGTTTCCGAGGATGGAGATAGGACACAGGACATGGATACGACTGAGGGAGGCGGCGCGCCCGGGAATCAGGATAAGGGGGCCGATGATACACTGTCGGAGTCGGATAAGGGGCCTACTACACAGCCAGATAAGGTAGCTAGTTCTACCAAAGAGGCGCCCCCGTCCACTACTCCGATGAACACGCTTCGCTTTGGTTCATTTGCACCGGGGTCCGCTCCTAGTCGGTTATGGAGCACCAGGGTCGAGGCAGACGACCCGGTGGAGCTTGAGCTGCCTCCAGTGCTGAGTCTACTCGGTGAGGTGACGACCGTGGAGTCTACACCCGGTGCGAGGGTGGACCCTGATGGGCTGGCCGCGGGTTTGGGAGACCGTGGGCAGGAAGCCCATAACACCCAGATACCAGAGCCTGGCTTTTCTTTGGTGGGAGGGGCGCCTGGACAGGAGGTCTATGGCGTTCTTCACACTTCGACGTCTCCGGTCGAGCTGGGGGTGAGGTGCGGGAAGGAGTCCCGTGCTATAACCCCTCCACAGGACCACTCCATCCAGAGTGGCGAGCCGGGGGTGAGATGCGGGAAGGAGTCCCGTGTCGTAACCCCTCCGCAGGATTGCGCCGAGCAGGTTGGCCGGGGGACTACGGTTTCCGCGGGAGATAGGGGGGACGGGATCAGTGAGCAGGCGGCTCCGCGGTCCTACTCCCCCTTGTCAACTGCAGCGGAGGTCCGTTCCACTACGCCCTACCCTCCTTCACCGACGATAAGGGAGGGGCGTGGGAGTCCTGACCGTACCCCTCGCGAGAGGACGACGGAGGAGCTCATCGCTTTTGGCGGGATAGCGGATCCGGTGTCGGCTGGCAGGCGTGTCAGCAACCGGATCCAGGGGCAGTCGGATGCGGACGACCTGCAGCTAGCGCGTGCCAAGAGGGCCGCCATGCTTCGTCATGCCGAGACTACTGCAGGTACGTCTTTTGATAAAAGTTGTTCAATTTTACACTTCTCTGAGAATGAAATAGTTGATAAGGCAAACGACTTAGGAATTTCTTTGGGATCAAATGAAACCGAGGTCGTCAAATCCGTTAATGATCTTTTAGACTTGGAAGCGGAGAGGGCTTCTGAGATCATTCGTAATCTTGCCTCTATCCAACCTATGAATGACAATGACATGAATAATTTAGGAATTAATGATCTTGCAAATATATGTAATAATTTGTTGCCTAGTGTCGAGGTTGAGGATGAGGAGGATGTTGAGAACACAGATACGGTAGAGCCTCTCTCGATGGAGGATGCAGTGTCTGTCATAGATAATACTAGCGTCCCGCAGGGTGTTGAGGAGAAGCCCAAACGACCCTGGAAGCGGAAAATTTATCCTACCTCGGCAGTACGCAGAAGTGCTAGAGTTAAGCTTAAGAAAAAAACTTCATGATGACTTATGAAAGGACTCTTTTGGAATAGCAGAGGTCTAGCAGACTTGGCTAAACAAAGATTCTTAGCAGAGACAACGTTAGAACATCAGTTAGATTTCATTGCACTTTTGGAGACTGGACGAGATAATTTCACATCCCAATTCCTTCAAACCCTCTCCAGTGGTATCGCTTTTGACTGGCACATTCTACCTCCTAGAGGAAGATCCGGCGGGATTTTACTAGGAGTACGGTGTGAGACGTTAGAGGTGCTTAATGTGGTTCAGGGAGACTTTTCGGTTAAATTCAGGGTAAGATCAAAATTGGATGGGTTCCGATGGTCGCTAGTTGCGGTATATGGGGCAGCACAACCTGAATTTAAACCTGATTTTCTGGCCGATTTAGTGCGGATTTGTGGAGATGAAAATCTGCCACTACTAGTCGGGGGGGGGGGGATTTTAATATCATTCGGAGGAGAGAAGAAAAGAATAATGACAATTTCGATGGACGTTGGTCTATGATGTTTAACATGATTATCGAGAGCCTCAATTTGAGAGAAATTGAGCTCACCGGTAGACAGTTTACATGGGCCAACTCGTTACCTGTTCCGACTTATGAAAAGCTGGATAGGGTACTTGCTAGTGTGGAGTGGGAACAAAAATATCCGTTGGTGTCGATTCATGCGATGCAGAGAGCGATCTCGGATCATACACCACTCTTTTTAGATTCGGGCGAGGCTACCCATGTTGCAAATAAAAATATCTTCTCCTTCGAGCAAAGCTGGTTTGAGCGAGAAGGATTTATGGAGATGATTGCACGCGAATGGGCTAAGCCGGTTACGGGAAGAACACATGTCGAGAGATGGCAGAATAAGATTAGACACCTCCGACAATTTCTGAGAGGATGGGCCAGAAATGAGAATGGGATCTATAAACAGAAAAAAGAACATCTAACTCAACTCATTGAGGCACTAGATGTAAAGGCTGAAACCACTCTCCTTTCTGTTAATGAGCATCGAACCAAGTCTGAGGCTGAGCAAGGCCTACGTGCTCTCCTGAGGGAGGAGGAGCTCAAGTGGGCGTTGCGTGCGAAAACGCTTAAGGTTGTCCAAGGGGATGACAACACACAGTTCTTCCATATGGTTGCAAATGGTAAACATAGGAAGAAGAAGATCATACAGCTTGAACAGGACGAGGGGACAATAGTGGGGCATGAAAATCTGAAAGCCTATATTTCCAACTATTATAAAAGCCTATTTGGACCCCCGAATACATCCACGGTGTCTCTTGATGAGTCTGTTATTGATGATATACCTCAATTACAGGCAGCAGAGAACGATGTTCTCTCTGCACCGTTTACTGAAAAAGAAGTTCATCTGGCCATAACCCAAATGAAGCCGAATAAAGCACCGGGACCAGATGGGTTTCCAGCTGAATTCTATAAGAAATGTTGGCATATCATTAAGGATGATCTTATGCCTATGTTTCATGATTTTTTCGATGGCCATTTGGAGTTGTTTCACCTCAACTTTGGTACGATAACGTTGTTACCTAAGAAGAATGAGGCGGTTCGGATCGAACAATTCCGACCCATTTGCCTGCTGAATGTGAGTTTTAAAATTTTCACAAAGGTAGGAACCAACAGATTGACACAAATTGCTCACTCAGTGGTTCAACCCAGTCAGACAGCTTTCATGCCGGGACGACACATACTAGAAGGAGTGGTCGTCTTACATGAAACACTCCATGAGATTCACTCGAAGAAACTAGATGGGGTTATCTTCAAAGTGGATTTCGAGAAGGCTTATGATAAAGTCAAATGGCCTTTTCTTCAGCAGGCAATGCGCATGAAAGGTTTTAGTGAAACCTGGAGGAACCAAGTGGATACTCAAGTCCAGAAAGGTAGTGTCGGAATTAAGGTGAACGATGACATCGGTCACTACTTCCAGACGCATAAGGGGTTGAGACAAGGGGATTCCATGTCACCTCTTTTGTTCAATATTGTGGCAGATATGTTGGCCGTCATTATTGGCAGGGCCAAGCAGCATGGCCATGTAGAGGGTCTAGTTCCTCATCTAGTTGATGGATGGGTGTCCATTCTACAATATGCTGATGACACTATTCTGTTCATGGAACATGACTTGGCTAAGGCACGTAACATGAAACTTATCTTGTGTCTATTCGAACAGTTGTCTGGCTTAAAAATCAATTTTCATAAGAGTGAGGTGTTCTGTTTTGGGAAGGCCAAAGACGAGGAACATACATACAGACAATTGTTTGGATGTGAATTAGGTGCCTTACCGTTCAGTTACTTGGGTATTCCGATTCATCACCGTAAGCTATCCAATAAAGAATGAAAATGCATTGAAGAACGAATTAAAAAAAACTCAGCTGCTGGAAGGGCAAGCTGATGTCATACGGAGGTCGGCTAGTTTTGATTAACTCAGTATTGACTAGCATGCCAATGTTTTTACTTTCGTTCTTCGAAATTCCGAAAGGGGTCCGAAAGCGACTTGATTTCTTTAGATCTCGTTTCTTTTGGCAGTCTGATGAGGCCAAGAGAAAATACCGTCTCGCGCGATGGGATATCCTTTGTCGACCTAAAGACCAAGGGGGCCTCGGTATTGAGAACTTGGAAATTAAGAATAAATGTCTTATGAGCAAATGGTTGTACAGGTTAGAGACAGAGCCGGAGGGCATGTGGTCTCAAATCCTGCGCAATAAGTATTTGCACTCGAAAACGCTAGCCCAGGTTACCATCAGACCGACTGATTCGCCGTTCTGGAAGGGACTTATGAGAACGAAGGATATGTTCTTTCGTAGGGTCAAATTCTTGGTTGGCAACGGGATGTCAACAAGATTTTGGGAGGATACGTGGTTAGGAGAGACGCATCTGGCCTTACAATATCCCACCCTCTACAATATTGTGCAACGTAAGGAGGAGTACGTAGGTATCGTCCTTCAAACTATTCCCTTGAACATCCAGTTCAGACGTACGTTAGTTGGTGAGAGATGGACAGCCTGGATGCACTTGGTTCGGAGATTGATTGAAGTTCGACTCTCCGACATGCCGGACTCAACACAATGAAAGTTAACTAAAAATGGGATATTTACGGTGAAATCTTTTTATACGGATCTGATTAATTCTGGCCCCCTCTCAAGGTCACTACATATATGGAAGGTTAAGGTTCCTTTGCGGATTAAAATTTTTATGTGGTTTGTCCACAAGCAAGTAATACTCACAAAGGATAACTTACTTAAGAGGCGATGGGTCGGCAATTCGCGGTGTTGTTTTTGTGCTCAGGATGAGACAATACAACATTTATTCCTTGAATGCCCACTTGCCAAGTTACTTTGGAGAACGATTCATATAGCCTTTAATATCAATCCTCCAGTAGATATTGCGTCTTTGTTTGGGACGTGGTTAGCTGGGGTTGAACAGATCACGGCAGCTCGTATTCGGATTGGAATATGTGCGTTATTATGGGCTATATGGAACTGCAGAAATGATATGATTTTTAACAGACAACACAACTTAACTTTTTTGCAGGTTATCTTCAGAGCTACAGCTTGGATCCGTACGTGGTCCTTACTCACTCCTATGGACTCCAGGGAGCCTTTGGTTACTGGGTGCAACCAATGGGAGATGGTGGCTCGGGCTATATTCAACCGGTTCGGATGGCGTTCGCATAACAGGATAGGAGTCTAGAGAGCTTATCCTTATTATTACTGTATCGGTTGTCTTTGTCCGCTTGTAATCTTCCGGTTTATGTCCTTTTGTTTTGCTCCGTTTGCGAGCTGTTAGACCTTTACGTTGATGCTTTCTGGATTTTAATAAGAGGGCCGCATGCATCATCATGATGCAGAGGCCGGGGGTATACCTCCATTTCCAAAAAAAAAAAACTTCTATGACTTGCTTGTTAAGCACCTGAACTAACATTTAGTCAAATAAAGATTGTTAGACACATCACCCACAACCGTGATTCGAGGCCTCTACGGTTCTCTTTAACTAGCTAAATAGCCATGTGTTGTTATGAAAATTAAATGATCGTATATAGATATGGAAGCCTTTTTTTGCATGAGCTAGTTAAACTCTCGTGCAATTGTAGGCCCTAATTTTGTTGGAATAAAACAACGTCATAAATATACATCAATCAAATCAACTAATAAAAGATCGTGATACATTTGCTGCAACGTAGGATGTATCATATTTGTAGTAGTTAATTTATTGACAATGTAAGAATTAATCTGTGAACGGACAACCACCAACTTACGAATTTACAAGAGCTGAGATAAGGGGATGTACTGTGAACCCGACAAAGAAAAAAAAAGACAAATAGGCACATGTGGTTGCGTCAAAGGTTTGACGTCACGAAGCACTTGTACACTTGAAACTCTTTATTTTTTTCGCGAATACGCAAAGCTTGCGTATCATTTCATTGATAGGTATCATTTCAAACTACTTGAATACAATAGAATTCATTTACACTTTTCATTTTCTGAAAATGGTGAATAGTTCGAATATAAAACAAAAAAAATGCCAAACTTACGAAAGCTACCTATGGATCCCCACTATTCCCCCTGGCTTTTTTGGATCATAGAGATTTAGTAACATAGAAAAAGGAAAAACGTAGGAATGAGATGCAATGTACTATGAATTACCACATGAGTTCGAAACATATGAATTTTATAAGATGTGTCTTTGGGTAGTGCATAGAAAATGAACACATAAATTGTACTGTAGATGATTGAGGAGAGAGAATAGAGAGAGATAGAGTGCAAATGCATTGTATTTCTCGAAAGAAAAATAAAGTAGAAAAATAAAGTGAGGTCTGAGCTTATGTTTAAATTTCTATGGAATGGAGGGTATGTGAATGGATTCCATAGGAATTTGATGAACCAATTCCTATGATCCAAAAGGACTTTCATAGAAACAATTCGTATGGTCCTTCAAGTTTCCAATGAAATTCTTTCAAACCAAAGAGGGCCGGCACCATCAACTGACTTGAAAAGATAAGCACAAAATGAAGCATCTACGGGGTCCGAAACGCAAAAAGAAATCCAAAACCCCCAACCCTCCTCCCTCTGCTTCCTCTGGTGACGGATTGCGGCGCCGCCGACGAGTCACCGGGCGAGATGGCGAGCTCGGCGCTGAGGCGATCTCTTCCACGGCACGGTTCGCTCCGGCGCCTCCTCCCTTCCCACCCACCATCCGCCGCCACCTCCTCGTTCCGTCGCTCCTTCCAGTCCGGTGAGCACCCCGAACCCCTGTCTCATGTGCAGTATCTCCGGCACCTCTTGCCGCATCCGGACTTAGCTCACCCTTTCTGCACCAATTGAATCGAGTGGCGGGTACAAGGATCTAGGTTTAAAGCAAACCCGCCCTCTAGCTTCCTCGTGCTAAAATCCCTCGTCATTTTGTGACGACGACATGCGTGACATTTGGGGAATTGCTGTTTAGAATGTTTCGGCGATCCTGTTTTTTAATACATGCTTGTTTGCTCCAAATGCTGCTTTGCAGAAGAGGGCGCAGCGGGCGAGAGCACGGAGGACTTTGAAAAGCGGATGTTTGGAAACCAGAGGGAGCCAGATGACAACTCGTTCTTCGGGAAGCTCGATGGGGTTGGGAGCTCCTTCGGAAGAAGACATGGCACAGGCTCTGGGATGGGTGCCTTCAGTCAGCAGGGTGGGATGGGTAACTTGTTTGGTGAGAGGAGTAGTCATGGGATCATGGACGGTTTCGATTCCTTGAACGATGGCATGAACGAGAAGTTGGACGACGTGGCCCGCACCTTTCACATAACGGATGAGGTTGAGGATGATGACTATGATTTCAGGCCAGATGTGAATTACAGGCGAGGCTCGACTTACAATGTCCGGGTAAGAGGGGTATCTGTTCCATTACTTCGGTGATTCAAGTATTAGAGAGATCACAATTCCTTTGCAATCTTGAGATTTTGTTTAGCCTATACTAGTATTCAGGAAGCGTCGCTAAATGTGTGAGCTAGATTTTGCGTACTTTGTATATTACCATACTATTTTTGTGGATAGATGCATGTCAAAAGTCAAAGCAGAAAGAAATTGCTCGTCTGATCCACTATTTCCTGAACAACTGTAACCACCAGAAGATAGTGTTATAGTATCATTTGAGCTTTCGAAATAACATTTATTATTTAAGCATGCAAGCAGTATGTTATCTACTGGAATCACTCTCTTTTAACACCAGATTTTATTCAACTCTACTGCATGCAGGATCTTGACCTGACAAAACCTGCAGCCCCAAGGAATCCTCCTAGACCTCAGTTTGAAACATCTACAAAGGAAGTTTTAAGGAAAGCTGATTTTAGGGCTAGTACATCTGCTTGGCAACCTATGTAAACTGGACACAGTTTTTTTTTTGTTTTAAAGTTTTGAGTACTTTGGCAGCTTGTAAACTCTAGAACTGTTAACCATTATAAAGTTCAGGAATACAATGACTATGGTATGCCTCAAACGGCACTTCTTTCGTGAATGGTTGGAGTAAATCATATGCTAGATGATGATAATTTTACATCCATGCTGTTTTTTCCAAATATCTTGTGACGCTACCCTAAGGTTGTTAGAGTTCTGACATTTTCTCTTGATGCTTTATGTCGCCATATTTGAGTTGAGCAGTTATTAATAAGTTCAGTATAGTTGAACACTTGAACTCACATGTTGCTTGTTATTCTGTTGATTTGAATTATTGCCTCACATTCTTCTAACTTTCTAAGTGATGTTTAGATGCCAATATTGGAACACAGCAAGTGTCAAAGCGATTAGGATGCTATGTACGCATGGAACATATTATTTTCCCTATTTTTTTGTATTTCCAAAAACCACTCATGTGTTAGCACACAAATCCCTGCCTACTTCAGATTAGTATTGCACGGCCACCTGCATTATAGAAGAAGAAACTGTAACCAATCAGCACAAATAAAAGTAGAATATTTTCAAATGGAAGACCATATCACTAGGCAAGTTCCGCTAGCCAATCCAAATACCCAATCAATACAAAGAAAACTGCAGCAACCATAGCCTGAATCTTCTCAAGCACAACAATGAACTTATTCCTCGCCAACAAAAAATGAACTTGTTAAATCTTTGGTTTGTGTTGCCTAGAGCTTGCTCATCATGCTTGTTCTATTATTGATCTCTCCATCCCAAAATGTATATTGCTAAAACCTTCTTCAAGAACAAACACATTTTTTTGTCTTGCATGTCATGTGCTTGGCAACAGGCATCATCCATACTTCCCCTATGAAAACTTGTAACATCTACAAGCAGAACTTAAAAAGTACTCCCTCCGTTCCAGAATATAAGGTGTATTGGTTTCCGTGCAAGTCAACCATTTGAATGTTTGACCAAGATTATAGAATAAAATAACAACATCTACAATACCTAGTAGATAAAATATGAAACTACTTTTCTTGATGAATCAAATGATATAAATTTCGTATAGTGAATGTTGATATATTTTTCTAAAAACTCGGTCAAACTTGCACGCGTTTGACTTTTCAAAAAACAAATACACCTTATATAAAGGAACGGAGGGAGTAATAAATATTCGAACCTTGTCATGCATCAGGAATTAAATCTTCCTTTGCTGGTCACAACCAACAACATAACATTCTTGGAGTATGTAGAGGCCTCTCACGTAATGGAACTAGTCTGTTAGAATTGAGCTCGTGTGAGACGCCGAGATTGGTAACTGAGCTCAGGGTGTTTGCGGTCACAGGGCAAGTGACACATGCAAAAATTGTACACTCTGTTGCAAAACATAGGGCATATTTTGATTGGATAGGACATAGTTTTGACCGACAATTACTCCATTAGTATGTGGTTTGTGTGGTACAAAATTGCAATCATAAAGTACTTTTCAGTCAAATCTGATGACATTTCATTTGATTTGATTCAAAACCTTGTCTTAACCAATGAAAATAATAAGTAGTGGTTACGTTTTGCTAGAGGGAATAATCAGTAATGGCATTGAAGTGATGATAATATGTAAATGTAGTAATGTTTTGGTTGGAAGTCTGCCACTTTGCTTAAACAGTGTATGATTAAACTGCTTGTTTTTTAGTGGTTTGCAACCTTTCTTTTAATAATTTACCTACTGCTAGACACCTTCATGCATGGATACATAGTTTTCGAGAGACCAATTTTGATCTGCTTGATACATTTCGATATCTTGAGTTATTACAGTTATCCTCAAGTTGCAGGCTCTGACCACATGGAGTTGTTCCTTGCAGAATGTTAGATTCCTCGCCAACTTCATTACAGAAGCTGGCATTATCATCAAGAGGAATCAGGTAATAGGGTACTTTCCTGGCTTTTATATAAGATAAGAAAATATTGGGTGGTGAGATTCTTGTCTTCCTGATATATAATATAAATGCAGATCATGCTTTCTCAGATTGTTGTCAATAATGCATATTCTCTTTTGAAGGAGTGTCAGAGTTCAAGTAGCAACTGCGCTTCAATATTTTAAATGTTACTCTTGCAGTCTTACTAACAGAAGTGAGACGCTGGTTATTTGTGAATGTCCCCCTTCGCTCATAGTGCTGTTGCTGAGGTGTTCATGGTCATGCTTGTCGGACACAAACTTTTTCATGCTTAATCTTAAAGTAACCCAACTCTATAATTAAGGCGCCACATATAGCATCATCTCTCTTTGTCAATGCTCAGTGTGTAGTGTTTTTATCGTATCTTGTTTTACTATTTACCTTGAGAGAGTACCTGCCTGCTTCTGAGGGTCAGCTTCATGGGCGTATCCATGTTCTTTATGAGGCACCTACTTGCCTATTGTTTCTAACTTATTGATCTGTTCTCCAGACCAAGATAAGTGCGAAAGCTCAGCGCAAGGTGGCGAGAGAGATTAAAACAGCACGTGCACTGGGGCTGACGCCTTTCACGACAATGGGCAAGAGGCCATTCATCTTTGGCAGAAGTGCGGAGGAGGATGCTTCAGAAGAGGAATATGGGTATGACTTCGTCCAGAAGGATGCTGGGCCTGAAGACACTGTTGGCGATGCTGTGCCTGATGTGGAGACTGCCTAAACAATCTGGAGTCATTGGTCATTTATAGAAAAGTTGTCGCTTCTACTTAGTGCCTCGTGTTATGTACATCACACTATTTTTCCTATCTAGTATGGATGCCTCTTGAGAAATGGAAACTTACGCCCGGCAAAACATGAAACTATTGATAGTTTTGACTTATGGATGAGCTATTCCTCATTTTCAGGTCGCTTCTCCCCATTTCTATGGTTACATCCTTAGACATAATACCAAGCCCTTCTAAACAAGGCACTATGAATGTACAACAGTTCAGAACATTTTTTAAGTTGTCAGTCACTGCATTTTTTGACATCCAATTTATTTGCTCTGAACGAACACAGCTCTGTATTTTATCGTGCACCGACTGTTTACCTTGTTCTTAGTCCAGTTCAGGTACATGCTTGTACACCTTCTGTGTAAACCAGACAGTCTGCTCGTATGTATTTCAGTCAATTCCTGGATACGACAGTATAGGTTTAGGTCATGCTTGCATTTACTTTAGCTATCCATTCATTAGTTCGACATTGGTGTGGGCTCTGCAGATCAATGTAGTTTCATGTGTTGGGAAACACTGATTGTGCCGAGGTGGATAGTGATTCATTTATTTCATGTTCTCTTAACCACTTCCGTGTGAAGTTCCTAAAATATCCGTGATCTGTCTGTTTTCTTGCAGTCCATGGACATCTTTTCTGCCGGACCATCTGTTTGTTGTTCCAGAAAGGAAAAATGATTTAACAGAAAATATTGCACGTTGCATTAACTCTGGTGACTTGTGGATCTATGCGCCAATGCATGGTTGACATGGGGTCTGTATCAAGAGAGAACCTCGTAAGCTTTCTCTGATCGTGCCTGATGTCATCTTCAGTGTTTATGATTCCTACATAAAACGAATGGCGCTCATGACCTTATGAAGGTCCTCAGCCAAGTGGCCAGTTCCTTTTAATCTATGCCCAAAGCTCTCTTATTTCCAGCTTGAGCTTGTACTCAAGCTCTTCGTCGACATGCCTGAACCGTCGCATTTGCAGTCTCAAACATTCTGTTTCAATTGATCAATGCATGTGGTGTATATAAAGTGCTTCAGGTGCAGATAAAGCGCTTGAATGCTTGTTTGTGTTACAATTGATGAAGGCATGTACAAAGTAGTAATTTTAAAAAACAGTACAAAAAACATGATTCATGAGATATGAGTTGTACATGCACTAGTATATCGAATTGATTGAGCTGTATACATGCCATCTGGTCACTAACGTGGTTAAAAGGTGATCGATATTGTTGGAAGTCATAAAGATCATGCTGGTTTCAAAGAACAGAACCATGACTTGAAGGGGAGTCAGGTACTTGGTGAAGAGGAAGGTGTGGTAAATTCAAGGAGCTTACTAGTTTTTTCAGTTTGGTCAAATGGCAGTTAAGAAAACACGACAAAGTTCACATGGGTCAAACATCCATGATGGGATGGGTAGATCGACTTCTTCTATAAAAGCAACAGAGATGATGCCGAAAGGGGTCCAAGATCCAGCAAGAAGTAGCTAGGCGGTTGTCGGCTATCATAACCCAATGCGTAATCCAGACAGCCTGCTTGTATATACGTAGTTGAATTAATTCCTGGATATGATAGTATAGGCTTAGGTTATGCTTGCATTTACTTTAGCTAGCCATTCACTTGTTTGACATTGGTGTGTGTTCTGCAGATCAACTAGTTTGATGTGTTAGAAAATCCTGATAGTGAGATGGTGGATAATGGTGATCCATTGGTTTAAGTAAATCAGTTTTCTCAACCTCTTCCGCGCGGAATTCCTAAAATACCTGCCCATGTACACCATTTTTGTTGGACCGTGAATTTGTTGTTCCAAAAAGGAAAATGATTTAACAGAAAACATTGGAAGTTGACTGGTTGCTTGTGGATCTATGTATGAGGGCCAAGACATGGTTGACATGGAGTCTGTATCAAGAGAGAACCTCACAAGCGTTCTCTGATTGTGCCTGATGTCATCTTCAGTGTTTTTTAGATGATCTTCAGTGTTTATGATTCCCAGATAAAACGAACGACACTTGCGGTATTATCAAGGTCCTTGGCCAATTGCCTAGTTTCATTTTATCTGTGCCCCTAGCTCTCTTATTTTCAGCTTGCACCCGAGCTCTTCGACATGCCTGAACCGTCGCTTTCCGTTTCAACTGATCAATGCATGTGTTGTATATAAAGTGCTTCGTGCAGATAAAGTGCTTGATCGTGTACAAAATGAAACAGTACAGAAACTGCTTCAGGAGATATGAGTTGTGCAGACACTAGTGGATACAATTGATGGAGCCAGATACATGCCATGTGGTTGTGATCGATATTATTGTAGGTCACAAAGACCATGATGGTTTCGAAGAAAAAGAAGAAGTACATAACTGAGACTTGAAGGGAAGTCAGGCACTAAGGTGTGAAGTCTAAAGAGTTCTTTTACAATTTAGTACAATGACATTTAAGAAAGTAGCAAAAAGTCCTGGATCAACTTCTTCTATAAAAACGACGGAGATGATACTGAAAGGATCAGATCCAGTAGCAACTAAGGAGGTTTCTGGCAGCATGTTATGTATTGCTTTGTGAGGGACATTCTTGATTCATCTCGTTGTAGATATTGGGCATTGGAGGCACGGGGAATTTATGTATAACAGACTTGAAAATCGCAGCTCAACTCGTGTGTCTAACTTAAGGAGACATGTTGAGTAACAGCACTCCCCCTCTACTTCCTCTGGTCAGATCAGTAGGCACCGACGATGTAGAGGCTAGAAGCCTGAGTATTATCGAGCCACCAAGTTGATTTTACTTCTGTAAATCCTTGTTATGGTTCCTTGACTGCCGAGTGTATGAAGAACCGAGTGTATGAGTGTGCACCCACCTCTTTGCTTCATCTATTGTGTCTTCATTAAACTCCAGTTTCAAAGAAAAGAGTATATACAAGGATGATTCATAGCTTGGCTAGTTGATACGTATCTCTAGTTCACCAAGATCGAATCTTAGGTTTGATATCGTGTGTGTCTTACAAAGACAGACTATTTTTTAAGCAACAATTGTCAACAATGAGACGTTATTGATGACTTCGTCAATTTTAAATTTGTAAATTATGTGTGTAAGTTTGCCTTTGGTAGTGTACTAGTGATATATCATATATGTGTGTACATCTTTATTTAATTTTTAAAAGGAGGACAACCCCCGGCCTCTGCATCGAGTGATGCACACAATCATCATTAGTATTATTCAATAGTCTAATGAAACAAATACACATGGATCAACCCAAAACCACTTTCCTGGCGATTTATGTCGTTATATCTAAAGCCATCTTCGCCGGCGAGCCCGTGGATTCGCCTCCCCTCCGCCTGCCGCTCTGGCGGCCGGTGGCGGGGAGGGTATTCCTGGTGCCTCGGTTTAGAGATAGGTAGGGTTTTGGTTCTCGCAAGGGCGGCGCTCGGACGGATGGTGGCGCTTCT
Source organism: Thinopyrum elongatum (assembly GCA_011799875.1). Taxonomy (NCBI): domain Eukaryota; kingdom Viridiplantae; phylum Streptophyta; class Magnoliopsida; order Poales; family Poaceae; genus Thinopyrum; species Thinopyrum elongatum. The sequence goes on along the minus strand of CM022297.1, from coordinate 361,909,238 downwards.
TCTTCGAGTCATTCTTCTGGGCTCCGATCCTCCTCAAGTTTGTTTGTCGCAATGGATTAGACGGTGCTCCAGCGTAGATTCCTGCCAACTCCTTGGAGCGGCGAGGTTAGGATTTCTCGTCGTGTGTATGCAACGACGAGATTTGGTGTCAGGTTCATCAGATTGATACAAGGTTTCAGTGGCGACGACTGTGGCTCCCAAACGCTGGTCCTTAGGGGCGCGTGCACGAAGACTTTTTAGCTGTCATCGACAAGATCAAACCTGCTCCGGTATGGGAACGACGACAGCGGCGCGTCGGCGGCTCGTTCGGTTGTCCATGGACCTCAATGTAATTTTATTATGTTTGGGGTGCTTTGTACTTCCGATGAATCTTTATAATAAATCTGATATTTTCGCAAAAAAAACCTACTAGTTTGATGGTGCGTTAACCTGACACCAACGGACACAATCTACTCGAGTGGCCTCACCAAGCCGCCCCACGGTGAACCGAGAGCACCAACCGGTCTACTAGACCCTCAACAAGCGCCACATGCACACGCTCCAGAATCCGTCGCCGCCATCTTCCGCCATTCCAACTTTAGGAGAGATAAACACATTGACCTTGCCAGGCCCAACTGTTGTCGACACCATCACGATGCCAGACAACGCCACCACTCTACGCGCGTCCATCAACACATGTCCAAAGCCGAGACCCCGCTGCGCCACGCTGCCGAGACCCACCGTCGCTGATGCTGTAGATGCCACACTGCACCACCTCCTCATCTAGATCACCGCCAACACCAACCGAACGGTGTCCACTAGTCAAGTATCTCCCAAGGCGACACCTTCAAGAAAGGAACAACGCCGAAGGCGTCGTCGCCGCCACCTCAGTTAGGGCTTTTACACGGGAGACACATGACGTGGTGGAGGTAGAAGCAGATCTGACTAACGTCTCCATGGGGAAAAAACGACGCCCTCGGGTGTCGCCGCCATCGAAGCCGACCACAACCGGCTAGGGATTCTCGCGATCTGAATCCCCACCTCCAGCTCGATCCACATCGAGGACCGACAATTCTAGCGACCCAGATCCATACGGCGGAGCCCACTTAGCAGGGGAAGGACAGAAGGTGACCAGATCTAGATCGGGCACAGCCAGACGACCGCCGCAAGCCTGCTGCACCACACCAGTGCGCACGCCACCGTGCCTCGGCGTACAGGCCCACGCCGCCGAGCCAGAGCCGCCATCCACAAGGAGTAGCCACTGCGACAACACCCAACGGATGGGATAGACGCGGGACGCCCTTGCGAGATGACTCGCCACCACCCTCCTAGGAACCAGCATGAGGTTCACCGGCGTGCTCCTACGGCGGCAAGAAGAGATGGGGACATGAGGGAGGGTAGTGGCAGCGCCGATGGTGTTCCCCCGTGTCGCCCGAGAGAGGCGACGCGGGGGTCGGCTAACAAAATGACCAATCTAAAGCGTATGTCTTTATTATACTTCATATTTCTAAATGGAATCCATATGAAAATTATATGTTCCAATAACATCAAGCAGCCTGTACGCGGAATACAATTGTACATTCTATTCTATAGGCTGCCTGTCGGAGACGAATAGTCAAGCGTCTAAGCTCAGTCTTATCACTTTGCATTCACACATTTTCATCATCTAATATGCATCTTTTGAAGGACCTCGTCGATATCATGGCTACAACATTGGAGTTCATTGTTTCCTTGATCCATAGTGAAAGCACTCGATCATGTCCAGCCAAGCGGTCACCTTTCCTCTTCTCTAGATATGTCAGGATATTGGTTGGCGCTGGGTTGCTGCTTTAGTGGATCGAATTGATGGAGCTAGATACATGCCTTGTGGTCACTAATGTGGTTAAAAGGTGATAGCTATCATCATTATAAGCCATAAAGATCATCACTACAAGAAATATGTCAACTTGTGATCTTCTGTCAGTGACCCTGAAAGAATTGGTCATAAATCTATGACCATTTGAGATCAATTGGTCAAAAGCTGTTTGGGGGGCTCCAAACTCTAAACCATAACGACCATTTTGGTCAAAAAGGTCGTAATTTCCTTACACGAAATGGTTGTAAAGCAAACAGCACTGGTCCGCTGCCTTATTTCTAGCTGACAACGACCAATATAGATGTTCATAACCTTGTAAATTGTGGTGCATTGCTATGACTAGGCGCCACATCATCAGTTTTGCCTATGTGTCATGTCTATGTGTCAATTTTTGCCTTAGGTTGTGAAGCAGCCTATATTTCTGTCATTCTCAAAATTCCCAAAAAAATTAGGCATTCTTTACTATCCAAATCATTGCCTCATGACAATATTTAGGTCCATTTGCCTGGTAAATCTTCCTCGGCAAATTTCCAAAGTTTCTGTTCAGCTAGAACCGTTGTGAAGAAAGTACTAGCTAGGCATATCCTAATGAGCTGAATTTTTGCCACGTCTTCTATATTCCCAAATCATAGCTCTCCACAAAATTTGAGCCCCATCTAACAATCCATGTGAGCTCACCATCCAATCTTTGTTTCTGGTAATATTTTCAGTTTGTGAAGCAACTATATTTTATGTTAATTTATAATTGCTGAAAATTTACCACGACATGACCCTGCCCATAGAACCTCTCTACACTAAATTTTAGCTCATTTATTCAAGCCAATTTTCCTCAACATTTTTCCCAATTTTCTGTTCAGTGGAGAGCATTGTGAAGGAAGTACCATTTTTATTTATCCAAATGGTATGAAATTTTTAAAGTGCCTTCATATGCCCAAATTATCATCCTCCTCCAAATTTTAGATCAATCCATTCATTCATTTGAGTCCAGCTTCAACATTCATATTTCTGTCCAGTGTGGTACTTTGCAAAGCAAGTGACACCTAGGCTCCTCCATTTGAGCTGCAAATTTTCCAAGATAGTATCCTTAGTAGATGATCATCCTCGGCCAAAACTCAGGCCCATTGGCCATGTGCATTTTCCCCACCACTAATAAACACTTGGCTGCTAATTCATGTTCGAGCTCAGTTCAGTATCCTCGTGAGATTCTTCTATTGCCTTCTTTTTCCTGACACCTACCGGGGGAGTTCCCAACCCACTAGACATGCCTAGGCCGCCCAGAACGCGTGGCAACGCCACGGTCATGCGGTGACCATGCGACGGGCATGCGAGTTTACGCGCTCTAGAGTTGGGGCCCTCGGCCACCGTCCAAACCTCGACGTGTCGCCACCAAACCATGTATTTATGATTAAATAGATACTTATGTACCTAGAAATAATTTTTGGAAAAAATAAAGAGCAAACTATAAGGCAGGTGCAGTTCAAATTTGACCCGCTTCCTACTGAATCGGTGGAAATTTGTCTTTTTCACGAGAGGTGGATCAAAGCTTTTGACACCCAACCATTTGGTCAATTGTGCATTAAATATGTCCTAGTATTTTATAAAATTTATTTGGTACAATTTTGCAACAAATATATGGTAGGTCCTTCACAAAAAAACTCATTTTGGGCACTCGAAAAATGGAAAATGAAATTTCCGTCCAAAGAAAATGAAAACTTCTTTAGGTAACATTGTTTTCCATTCCAATATGCACCCTTGTACACAATATTAGATCATTTAAACAAAGTATACCATGAATGTGGCCATAAGATTAACCATTTGGGTTGAAAGCCATGAATCTTCACACATGATAGCTCATTTCTGAGAACACTTTTTTTAAATAATTGCCGTAATACAAGTTTATTATTTTTCCTGGTAACTTAGTCATATATAATGACACAATGCGAAGGTTTTCCAATTTTTTGATTTTGAAAGTGCAATTAATCCCCGGGTGGTTTTGGTAATTCATAACAACATATAGCTCATTGAACTAATATCCTTTCAAGTTGATTATTTCAGAAAGTTCAATGATTGGCATGGCATGGACTAGAGATGTGGACCCCTCAAAATGATAAGGACAAACATTGGCAAAATCTCAAGACTCTACATTTCTATTTTAGTGATCCAAGATCACATTGAGTCCATAGGAAAAGCCAATACTATTAAAAGGGGATGAGGTGTTGCTTAATGGTCTACTTGCTCAAAGTGCTTAGTGATATGCTTCAAAGCCCTCAACCACTTTCTCAATTCCAAATATGTCCTAAACCTAAAGTCAAACTCGGCCCCACCGATTTGATCTATCCAGCGCCACCGAGTTCCTTGACATAGCCATAGCCAGAAACTCTAATTAGTTCGGTCTCATCGATAGGGATCTCGGTCTCACCGAGATGGGATTGCAAACTCTCTGTTTCCCTTCGTAACGTTTCGGTCCCACCGAGTTCGCAATGCAAACTCTCTGTTTCCCTTTCGTAATGTTTCGGTCTCACCGAGATGAGCGATTGGTCCCACCGAGTTTGCCTGACCAACTCTCTGTTTGCTCATTGCTGAAATCGGTCTCACCGAGTTCATGCAATCGGTCACACTAAGATGAGGTTTTGCTCTAACCCTAGCGCATCGGTCCCACCGAGTTGATCATGTCGGCCCCACCGAAAAACCTAACGTTCACATTTTGAACTTAATCGGTCTCACCGAGTTCACCTATTCGGTCTGACCGAGTTGGCTCAAATGTGTGTAACGGTTAGATTTTGTGTGGAGGCTATATATACCCCTCCACCCTCCTCTCCATTCGTGAGAGAGCCATCAGAACGTGCCTACACTTCCACTACTCATTTTCTGAGAGAGAACCACCTACTCATGTGTTGAGACCAAGATATTCCAATCCTACCACAAGAATCTTGATCTCTAGCCTTCCCCAAGTTGCTTTCCACTCAAATCATCTTTTCACCATAGCCAAATCTGTGAGAGAGAGTTGAGTGTTGGGGAGACTATCATTTGAAGCACAAGAGCAAGGAGTTCATCATCAACACACCGTTTATTACCTTTTGGAGAGTGGTGTCTCCTAGATTGGTTAGGTGTCACTTGGGAGCCTCCGTCAAGATTGTGGAGTTGAACCAAGGAGTTTGTAAGGGCAAGGAGATCGCCTACTTCGTGAAGATCTACCCGAGTGAGGCAAGTCCTTCGTGGGCGATGGCCATGGTGGGATAGACAAGGTTGCTTCTTCGTGGACCCTTGGTGGGTGGAGCCCTTCGTGGACTCGCGCAACCGTTACCCTTCGTGGGTTGAAGTCTCCATCAACGTGGATGTACGATAGCACCACCTATCGGAACCACGCCAAAAATCTTCGTGTCTACATTGCGTTTGCCTTCTCCAAACCCTTCCCTTTACCTTCATATGCAATGTTTTACTTTCCGCTGCTACACCCTTAGAATTGCATGTGTAGGTTGATTGCTTGACTTGTGCTAAGTTGCTAAAATCTGCCAAGACTTAAAATTGGGAAAAGGCTAGATTTTTATTTGGTCAAGTAGTCTAATCACCCCCCCTCTAGACATACTTTCGATCCTACAAGTGGTATCAAAGCTTTGGTCTCCATTTGCCTTGATTTTCATAGCTTTGGTGATCATAGCCTTGGTTTCACAACCTAGGAGAGTATGGTGTCTAGCGAGGGAAATTACCACCGTAGAGGTCCTTACTTTGATGGTACAAATTTTGCTAGTTGGAAGTATAAGATGAAAATGCATATTCTTGGACATAACCCCGTCGTTTGGGCTATTGTGTGTATTGGTTTGCAAGGTGAATTCTTCGAAGATGGAAGAGAACCGAATCGTGAAGCAACCGCGGAAGAATTGAAGATGTTGCAATACAACGCTCAAGCTTGCGATATTCTCTTCAACGGATTATGCCCCGAAGAATTCAACAAAATTAGCCGTCTTGAGAATGCAAAGGAAATTTGGGATACTTTGGTTGATATGCACGAAGGTACTGATTCCGTCAAGGAATCCAAATTGGATGTGCTTCAAAGTTAGCTTGACAAGTTCAAAATGAAGGATGGTGAAGGTGTCGCTGAAATGTACTCTAGGCTTGGTCTCATCACAAATGAGATTGCCGGCTTAGGAAGCGAAGAGATGACCGACAGATTCATCATCAAGAAGATCCTAAGAGCCTTGGATGGAAAGTATGATACCGTGTGCACATTGATCCAAATGATGCCCAATTACAAAGATCTCAAGCCAACGGAAGTCATTGGTAGAATTGTTGCTCATGAGATGTCACTCAAGGATAAAGAAGAGCTTCACAACAAGTCTAGTGGTGCTTACAAAGCTTCATGTGATGCTCCCACATCATCAAGTGAGAAACAAGTCTTCAATGAAGAATTGAGCCTAATGGTGAAGAACTTCAACAAGTTCTACAAGAGTAGAAGCAAAGAGAGAAGTCACAAGTCAAGGTCCTACAATGACAAAAGATCTTCTAGTCGTGATCGCAATTGCTACAATTGTGGAAGACCCAGACATTACTCTAGTGAATGTATGGCTCCCTACAAAAGAAGAGAAGACTCACCTAAAAGGAGAAGCAAAAGAGAGGAATCACCTCCAAGAGAGAGAAGGAGTAGAGATGATCGTTATGAACGAAGACCCTCTCGCAGAAGCAAGGATTCGGAAAGGAAGGACAAGTCATCAAAGAGCTACACAAGACGAAGACATCAAGCTCATGTTGGTGAATGGGTATCCGGTTCCAACTCCGAACACTACTCCGAGAGAAGTTATCACTCCGACTCCGAATATACTCAAGATGAAGGTGTTGCCGGTCTTGCACTTGTGTCATCCAACTCCTACGACATATTTGAGTCACCAAATGAAGGGATTGGAAGATGCTTCATGTCTAAAGGCCCCAAGGTATCACACCCCGAGTATGTTGATTTCAATAGTGATGAGGATGATTTGCTAGGTGATGATGATTTACTTGTTGACAATTCTAGTAATGAAAACTATGATGAAATTGCTATTAATCATGCTAATCAAGATGAAACGAATGACAATGATAAGAAGGAGATTGAGCGTCTAACTAAAGAACTAAACACTCTTAAGTTAGCTCATGAAACTACCTTAGAAGATCATCGAGAGCTTTTAAAGACCCATGAGAAGCTACGCTTTGAAAAGCTCAATCTAGAGCAAGAGCATGGGTTCTTAAAGGCAATCAATGATGATCTTCGTAAGAAAAGTTCTTCTTACATTGACAAGCGTTTACTCTTGTCTACTTACATGCCACAAGTAAAATCTAGCAACAAGAGTAAGAAAGATTCTTCTTCTAGTAGTAACAATAATCATGTTAAATCCAATGTTGTTGCTTCTAGTAGTTCTTTTGATTCCACTAATGATTCTCTTAGCCAAGTTACACTTGAGCAAGAAAATAGCTTATTGAAGGGAATCATAGAGAAAGGTGTTTACAAGAGCCTTGCCAGAAGTAAGCAATTTGAGGAAATTGTACGCAAGCAAGGAAGGCACCGGAAGAATCAAGGTGTTGGTTTTGAACGCAAGTTCAATGCCAATGGAGTTGAGTGGGAAGAAGATCAATACCCCAAGACGAAGTTTGTTCCTCAACAAGAGAAGTATGATCCCACTTCTTTTGAGGGAACACAAGCTCAAGATGATCTTCCACCACAAGACCTCAAGCTAAAAGGCAAGGACAAGCTTCAAGAGGAGATTGATGCATTTGAAGAAGCTCCTAAGGCCTTGGTCAAGTGGGTTCCCAAGACTACATCAAGTTCTACTTCATCAAGTACGACTACAACTCCAAGGATTCCCATCAAGCTGATGTGGATCCCAAAGAAGAAGAACTAGAGAGTTCTTGAGGGTGACTCCGCCAACATACTTCACTCATATTCATTTTGGCGAGGACAAGTGCAATCAACTTCTATATCTTGCACTAGTTCAAGGAGTCACAAACCCTCTTGTTGGTAAGACAAGGGACAAGGTAACTTAATGCTTTCATGGACATCATTATGTGTGTACTTCACTCTATGTCTATGGATATTCTTGCATGTTCCTTGTGGGACTAACCCGTGTAGGTATTGAAAGTGCAACTCACTCCAAAGGATTGCTCCAAATGATCTACATCAACATTGAGCATCCACATCTTCAACATCTACACGAAGTCATCATCGACAAAACCCAAGGTTAGTTCATCCCTCTTAGGGGGGATATCACATCTAGGGGGAGCTTTACTCTAAGAATTGAGCTAAAGCAACTCTAATGGTGTGAACACAACAATGCTTTATGTAAAAGTGGTAACCCCACTTGTGCTTAAACGATGAGTATGACCTATGATCAAATGTTCTCATTTGACTCCTAAGTCAACTCATATATAGATGACCTAGTCATCGCCAAATTGCTTGATAGATGCTAGAGTGTTTGTGCATGCTTTGCCACATATTTCATTTGCTATCTTATTGTGTGAGCATGTTGATTGCATATTTTCCCCATTCGAGGACATCCATTTGTTGTATTGATTGATTGGCTTTTCTTTTTGCCAAATGGATGGACAAGAATGCCTAAGTACTCCCTCTAGCTATCTATGCTTTTCTCGTCTCAAATTCTATTCATGCTACATCACAAAGTTTGATCAAGTCACATTCGGACCCTCTGAGTGAGGAGCACTCGGAGCCACCGATTCGTCATAGACTTAACTTCCAAAACTTCTTAGTGCATTTCGGTCTGACCGATCCATCCCTTTTGGTCATACCGAGTTCATTAAGTTGATCTAAGTTTTAATCTCGGTGCAACCGATTTGAACCCTTCGGTCACACCGAGTTGCAGCAACCGCTTGCGATTCTGCATCTCGATGCCACCGAGTCGTTCCACTCGGTCACACCGATAGAGTCCGGATATATATACCCACGGGCTGAGAATTTGGAAATTTCTCCAAACGCTTCACCCGCGCCTGTCCAGCTCTGCCGACTCGAGGTCTCCGGATCGGCTCCTTGTCGCCAGCGACCTCCTGTCGCTGGTCTTCGCCGCCGTCAACGGAATCTTCATCGCCGTTGTCACTGTAGCAGGTTCATCATCAAGTTAGGGTATGAACTCGACCCCCTGTGCAATCTTTAACTCCGATTCTTGCACTAAGGACAATGCCATGATTCTTGCCACGATTGAAACAGTTCCATCCAACCAAAACTTTCTCTAGATTAGTTTTGATCCAAAAACTTAGGGTTAGGTTTTCGCCGAACTCATCTCGGACCGACCGATTTGAAAGATTCGGTCTCACCGATTTGGCCCAGGCCATTGCACATGTACTACTCGGTCTAACCGAAGTGTACAAATCGGTGTGACCGAGTTTACCTTCTCAGTGAAACCCTAGCATCTCGGAGTCACCGAACTGTGTCTCGGTCTGACCGATTTCACATGTTTAGACTCTAAAGCTGCTTCGGTGTCACCGAGTTTGTCATATCGGTAGCTCTGAAATGCTTTCTGCAGAAAACTAAAATTAAGTTTTTGAATCATTCCTTTTGCCAAAACAGCTGTACTTTGTGATGCTCATCCACTCTATCTCAACCTATCTATTCACAGGGTCTGCTTTCAGTGTCAGAGATGTCAGACCAGAGTGACAGCCAGAACAGGTCAGAGGAGCACCAGAATCTCAGTGAGGGCACTAGTCCCTCAAGCAGTTATGATGAGGGTAGCAGAAGCACCCCAAGCAATCTGCCTAAGGCTGCAACTAGGCAGAGGAAGAAGAGAACCTCAGACTCTGAAGATGAAGATTTTGTGGTAGATGAGGAGGTCACTTCCAAGAAGAAAGCAGTCAAGAAAGAGTATGCTGCTGCTGCTGCCATTAAGCCAGGAATGAAGAAGAAGGCTCCTACTCAGAGGAAGCCCATGTCCAAAGTTAGAGCCTCAACTCAAACTGCAGCAAGTGGTGCTGAAAAGGGAGAAGAAGAGAATGCTGGAGGCAAGAAGATAAAGGAAAGGGTCAAGAAGACCATGGCCAGAGTAATTGGCAGATCATCAATGATGCAAGATGAAGATGAAGAAGAGGAAGAAGATGCTGCACCAGCACCAAAATCTCAGAAACTTATGGGTGATGCAATTAAGTCTGGGGCTACCTCATCCAAGCCCAAGACAGCTCCAAAGCAAACAGCAACCAAGAGAAGCACCAGGAACATCCCTGCTGCAGAGAAGAACAAGGCCCCAGTGCCTGAAGTTCAGGAAGATGATGAGGCCCAAGTGCTCAAAAAGCTCAAGCCCAAGATACCTGATCATGATGACAACCATCCCATTGCTGAAAACATGAAGTTGAGAAAAGATGCAGGTCTCAGACTATGGAGGCAAACAGATCCTTATGCAACAAGGAGAAGGACTGTTGTGGATTACAGGTTCCATACCAAGGAGCAGCAGGACTTCTATGAGACAATTCTCCTGAACAAGAAGCCCATAGTGAGTGATATGAGATGGGTTGACTGGAAGTTCATTGATGACAATGAAGATCACTTTCCTGAAGTACATGAGAGTTTCAGACAGAATGATGTTGATAAGTTTGTTGGTCAGAAGTTGACAAAATGGAATGATGAGATGGTGATGCAGTTCTATTCCACAGCTCATTTTTACCCAGATGGCAAGATAGTCTGGATGACTGAAGGTACAAGGTACCAATCTTCAATTGCTGAGTGGGCCAAGCTGATCAATGCCCCTGAAGAGGCCGAGGATGATACATATGTATATGCAAAGCCCAGGAAAGACCACAACTCCATGGCACACATGTACAAGGAGATACCAGATGATGCCTTGGAGACACACCGATTTGGCTCAGTTTACTATCTGTTGTCAGGGCTGCCAACCATCAACACTATATTGAGGCATACTTTGTTGCCCAAATCTGGAGATGACAGGATGATCAGAGGGCACTCAATCAACCTGCTGCATATGTTTGATGTGCCAGAAAAGTTCAAGGTGATGACCTTGATTGTTGAAACAATTAAGAGAACTGCAGTAGATCAGAAGAGATCATGTGGCTATGCCCCACACATTCAGATGCTCATCAACTCCAAGATGGGCACATGCACATATCTGTTAGATAGAGAGCACCTTCCCCTGAGGCCAGACTTTAAGGACAACGAGGTTGTCATGGATCCATCACATCCTACTTCTGTGGAGGCTCAGGAGAAGAGAAAAAAAGCAAAGACAGCACAAGCATCCAAGATGCCAGATGTATCAGCTGTGAATCTCAAGACCAAGCAGGACCAGCTCAGCTATCTGCTTGAAGCCACAGTAAGGATTGAGAAAGGACTAACCACCCTAACTCAAAACCAAGAAAGTCTTGAGAGAATCATTGAAACAAAGTTTTATGATCTAGACTTGAAGGTCACAGAGATTCAAACTGCAGTTGAGCAACTCCAAGAAGAAGCAGAGGAGAGGAGAGGAAGATCTACCACAGATGCTTCTCAGAGGGTGCCTAGAGCCAACAGGTCAGCAGCTGTGCCAGTCAGTGACACGAGAACCACCACTTCAGCACCTGCTGCCACTGCCCCAGTTACCCCTCAAGTGGCAACTCCTCCAGTTCGTCAGACATCAGTGGAAGACTTTGCAGATGCTGTCCTCTCCACGCCATCTTCGCACACCGGAGCTCCCGGAGATCGTGCTTAGAGTGCCGTATAGTACTATGCATTTTCGAACTTTTTGGTAACTTGTTGCCGAAGGTGGAGAAAGTGTATAGATCATAGGCTTCGAGAGAGAGAGTGTGTTTTGTTTTATTTGCCCCTCTCTTCCTACTTGTTATTTGGTCGTTTGTTTGCTACTTATTCGTGCTTGTGTGTGAGATACTCTTATGATCATGTGATTGATCATATTATGCTTTAATATGTCTGCTTGAATGATGCTATCTTATTACTTGTGTATGATCAATCATATTTGTCTTGGTGATGAGTGCATGCTATTTATATTCTATCATTTTGAGCGCTCCACCAAGATGTATGTGACATGGAAGAGTAACCCATGATCCAAATCGATTGTGCATTTGCATTCAAAATCAAATTTTAAATAATGCACAAATTTAGGGGGAGCTCTTGCTTATCACATACTTCTCAAAGCGACGATTTATTTCATTCATATTATCATTTGTCGAAGCTTTGATCTATATGTTGTCATCAATTACCAAAAAGGGGGAGATTGAAAGTGCAACTAATCCCGGGGTGGTTTTGGTAATTCATAACAACATATAGCTCATTGAACTAATATCCTTTCAAGTTGATTATTTCAGAAAGTTCAATGATTGGCATGGCATTGACTAGAGATGTGGACCCCTCAAAATGATAAGGACAAACATTGGCAAAAGCTCAAGACTCTACATTTCTATTTTAGTGATCCAAGATCACATTGAGTCCATAGGAAAACCAATACTATTAAAAGGGGATGAGGTGTTGCTTAATGGTCTACTTGCTCAAAGTGCTTAGTGATATGCTCCAAAGCCCTCAACCACTTTCTCAATTCCAAATATGTCCTAAACCTAAAGTCAAACTCGGCCCCACCGATTTGATCTATCCGGCGCCACCGAGTTCCTTGACATAGCCATAGCTAGAAACCCTAATTAGTTCGGTCTCACTGATAGGGATCTCGGTCTCACCGAGATGGGATTACAAACTCTCTGTTTCCCTTTGTAACGTTTCGGTCTCACCGAGATGAGCGATCGGTCCCACCGAGTTCGCAATGCAAACTCTCTGTTTCCCTTTCGTAATGTTTCGGTCTCACCGAGATGAGCGATTGGTCCCACCGAGTTTGCCTGACCAACTCTCTGTTTGCTCATTGCTGAAATTGGTCTCACCGAGTTCATGCAATCGGTCACACTAAGATGAGGTTTTGCTCTAACCCTAGCGCATCGGTCCCACCGAGTTGATCATGTCGGCCCCACCGAAAAACCTAACGTTCACATTTTGAACTTAATCGGTCTCACCGAGTTCACCTATTCGGTCTGACCGAGTTGGCTCAAATGTGTGTAACGGTTAGATTTTGTGTGGAGGCTATATATACCCCTCCACCCTCCTCTCCATTCGTGAGAGAGCCATCAGAACGTGCCTACACTTCCACTACTCATTTTCTGAGAGAGAACCACCTACTCATGTGTTGAGACCAAGATATTCCAATCCTACCACAAGAATCTTGATCTCTAGCCTTCCCCAAGTTGCTTTCCACTCAAATCATCTTTCCACCATAGCCAAATCTGTGAGAGAGAGTTGAGTGTTGGGGAGACTATCATTTGAAGCACAAGAGCAAGGAGTTCATCATCAACACACCGTTTATTACCTTTTGGAGAGTGGTGTCTCCTAGATTGGTTAGGTGTCACTTGGGAGCCTCCGTCAAGATTGTGGAGTTGAACCAAGGAGTTTGTAAGGGCAAGGAGATCGCCTACTTCGTGAAGATCTACCCGAGTGAGGCAAGTCCTTCGTGGGCGATGGCCATGGTGGGATAGACAAGGTTGCTTCTTCGTGGACCCTTGGTGGGTGGAGCCCTTCGTGGACTCGCGCAACCGTTACCCTTCGTGGGTTGAAGTCTCCATCAACGTGGATGTACGATAGCACCACCTATCGGAACCACGCCAAAAATCTTCGTGTCTACATTGCGTTTGCCTTCTCCAAACCCTTCCCTTTACCTTCATATGCAATGTTTTACTTTCCGCTGCTACACCCTTAGAATTGCATGTGTAGGTTGATTGCTTGACTTGTGCTAAGTTGCTAAAATCTGCCAAGACTTAAAATTGGGAAAAGGCTAGATTTTTATTTGGTCAAGTAGTCTAATCACCCCCCCTCTAGACATACTTTCGATCCTACAAGTGGTATCAAAGCTTTGGTCTCCATTTGCCTTGATTTTCATAGCTTTGGTGATCATAGCCTTGGTTTCACAACCTAGGAGAGTATGGTGTCTAGCGAGGGAAATTACCACCGTAGAGGTCCTTACTTTGATGGTACAAATTTTGCTAGTTGGAAGTATAAGATGAAAATGCATATTCTTGGACATAACCCCGTCGTTTGGGCTATTGTGTGTATTGGTTTGCAAGGTGAATTCTTCGAAGATGGAAGAGAACCGAATCGTGAAGCAACCGCGGAAGAATTGAAGATGTTGCAATACAACGCTCAAGCTTGCGATATTCTCTTCAACGGATTATGCCCCGAAGAATTCAACAAAATTAGCCGTCTTGAGAATGCAAAGGAAATTTGGGATACTTTGGTTGATATGCACGAAGGTACTGATTCCGTCAAGGAATCCAAATTGGATGTGCTTCAAAGTTAGCTTGACAAGTTCAAAATGAAGGATGGTGAAGGTGTCGCTGAAATGTACTCTAGGCTTGGTCTCATCACAAATGAGATTGCCGGCTTAGGAAGCGAAGAGATGACCGACAGATTCATCATCAAGAAGATCCTAAGAGCCTTGGATGGAAAGTATGATACCGTGTGCACATTGATCCAAATGATGCCCAATTACAAAGATCTCAAGCCAACGGAAGTCATTGGTAGAATTGTTGCTCATGAGATGTCACTCAAGGATAAAGAAGAGCTTCACAACAAGTCTAGTGGTGCTTACAAAGCTTCATGTGATGCTCCCACATCATCAAGTGAGAAACAAGTCTTCAATGAAGAATTGAGCCTAATGGTGAAGAACTTCAACAAGTTCTACAAGAGTAGAAGCAAAGAGAGAAGTCACAAGTCAAGGTCCTACAATGACAAAAGATCTTCTAGTCGTGATCGCAATTGCTACAATTGTGGAAGACCCAGACATTACTCTAGTGAATGTATGGCTCCCTACAAAAGAAGAGAAGACTCACCTAAAAGGAGAAGCAAAAGAGAGGAATCACCTCCAAGAGAGAGAAGGAGTAGAGATGATCGTTATGAACGAAGACCCTCTCGCAGAAGCAAGGATTCGGAAAGGAAGGACAAGTCATCAAAGAGCTACACAAGACGAAGACATCAAGCTCATGTTGGTGAATGGGTATCCGGTTCCAACTCCGAACACTACTCCGAGAGAAGTTATCACTCCGACTCCGAATATACTCAAGATGAAGGTGTTGCCGGTCTTGCACTTGTGTCATCCAACTCCTACGACATATTTGAGTCACCAAATGAAGGGATTGGAAGATGCTTCATGTCTAAAGGCCCCAAGGTATCACACCCCGAGTATGTTGATTTCAATAGTGATGAGGATGATTTGCTAGGTGATGATGATTTACTTGTTGACAATTCTAGTAATGAAAACTATGATGAAATTGCTATTAATCATGCTAATCAAGATGAAACGAATGACAATGATAAGAAGGAGATTGAGCGTCTAACTAAAGAACTAAACACTCTTAAGTTAGCTCATGAAACTACCTTAGAAGATCATCGAGAGCTTTTAAAGACCCATGAGAAGCTACGCTTTGAAAAGCTCAATCTAGAGCAAGAGCATGGGTTCTTAAAGGCAATCAATGATGATCTTCGTAAGAAAAGTTCTTCTTACATTGACAAGCGTTTACTCTTGTCTACTTACATGCCACAAGTAAAATCTAGCAACAAGAGTAAGAAAGATTCTTCTTCTAGTAGTAACAATAATCATGTTAAATCCAATGTTGTTGCTTCTAGTAGTTCTTTTGATTCCACTAATGATTCTCTTAGCCAAGTTACACTTGAGCAAGAAAATAGCTTATTGAAGGGAATCATAGAGAAAGGTGTTTACAAGAGCCTTGCCAGAAGTAAGCAATTTGAGGAAATTGTACGCAAGCAAGGAAGGCACCGGAAGAATCAAGGTGTTGGTTTTGAACGCAAGTTCAATGCCAATGGAGTTGAGTGGGAAGAAGATCAATACCCCAAGACGAAGTTTGTTCCTCAACAAGAGAAGTATGATCCCACTTCTTTTGAGGGAACACAAGCTCAAGATGATCTTCCACCACAAGACCTCAAGCTAAAAGGCAAGGACAAGCTTCAAGAGGAGATTGATGCATTTGAAGAAGCTCCTAAGGCCTTGGTCAAGTGGGTTCCCAAGACTACATCAAGTTCTACTTCATCAAGTACGACTACAACTCCAAGGATTCCCATCAAGCTGATGTGGATCCCAAAGAAGAAGAACTAGAGAGTTCTTGAGGGTGACTCCGCCAACATACTTCACTCATATTCATTTTGGCGAGGACAAGTGCAATCAACTTCTATATCTTGCACTAGTTCAAGGAGTCACAAACCCTCTTGTTGGTAAGACAAGGGACAAGGTAACTTAATGCTTTCATGGACATCATTATGTGTGTACTTCACTCTATGTCTATGGATATTCTTGCATGTTCCTTGTGGGACTAACCCGTGTAGGTATTGAAAGTGCAACTCACTCCAAAGGATTGCTCCAAATGATCTACATCAACATTGAGCATCCACATCTTCAACATCTACACGAAGTCATCATCGACAAAACCCAAGGTTAGTTCATCCCTCTTAGGGGGGATATCACATCTAGGGGGAGCTTTACTCTAAGAATTGAGCTAAAGCAACTCTAATGGTGTGAACACAACAATGCTTTATGTAAAAGTGGTAACCCCACTTGTGCTTAAACGATGAGTATGACCTATGATCAAATGTTCTCATTTGACTCCTAAGTCAACTCATATATAGATGACCTAGTCATCGCCAAATTGCTTGATAGATGCTAGAGTGTTTGTGCATGCTTTGCCACATATTTCATTTGCTATCTTATTGTGTGAGCATGTTGATTGCATATTTTCCCCATTCGAGGACATCCATTTGTTGTATTGATTGATTGGCTTTTCTTTTTGCCAAATGGATGGACAAGAATGCCTAAGTACTCCCTCTAGCTATCTATGCTTTTCTCGTCTCAAATTCTATTCATGCTACATCACAAAGTTTGATCAAGTCACATTCGGACCCTCTGAGTGAGGAGCACTCGGAGCCACCGATTCGTCATAGACTTAACTTCCAAAACTTCTTAGTGCATTTCGGTCTGACCGATCCATCCCTTTTGGTCATACCGAGTTCATTAAGTTGATCTAAGTTTTAATCTCGGTGCAACCGATTTGAACCCTTCGGTCACACCGAGTTGCAGCAACCGCTTGCGATTCTGCATCTCGATGCCACCGAGTCGTTCCACTCGGTCACACCGATAGAGTCCGGATATATATACCCACGGGCTGAGAATTTGGAAATTTCTCCAAACGCTTCACCCGCGCCTGTCCAGCTCTGCCGACTCGAGGTCTCCGGATCGGCTCCTTGTCGCCAGCGACCTCCTGTCGCTGGTCTTCGCCGCCGTCAACGGAATCTTCATCGCCGTTGTCACTGTAGCAGGTTCATCATCAAGTTAGGGTATGAACTCGACCCCCTGTGCAATCTTTAACTCCGATTCTTGCACTAAGGACAATGCCATGATTCTTGCCATGATTGAAACAGTTCCATCCAACCAAAACTTTCTCTAGATTAGTTTTGATCCAAAAACTTAGGGTTAGGTTTTCGCCGAACTCATCTCGGACCGACCGATTTGAAAGATTCGGTCTCACCGATTTGGCCCAGGCCATTGCACATGTACTACTCGGTCTAACCGAAGTGTACAAATCGGTGTGACCGAGTTTACCTTCTCAGTGAAACCCTAGCATCTTGGAGTCACCGAACTGTGTCTCGGTCTGACCGATTTCACATGTTTAGACTCTAAAGCTGCTTCGGTGTCACCGAGTTTGTCATATCGGTAGCTCTGAAATGCTTTCTGCAGAAAACTAAAATTAAGTTTTTGAATCATTCCTTTTGCCAAAACAGCTGTACTTTGTGATGCTCATCCACTCTATCTCAACCTATCTATTCACAGGGTCTGCTTTCAGTGTCAGAGATGTCAGACCAGAGTGACAGCCAGAACAGGTCAGAGGAGCACCAGAATCTCAGTGAGGGCACTAGTCCCTCAAGCAGTTATGATGAGGGTAGCAGAAGCACCCCAAGCAATCTGCCTAAGGCTGCAACTAGGCAGAGGAAGAAGAGAACCTCAGACTCTGAAGATGAAGATTTTGTGGTAGATGAGGAGGTCACTTCCAAGAAGAAAGTAGTCAAGAAAGAGTATGCTGCTGCTGCTGCTGCCATTAAGCCAGGAATGAAGAAGAAGGCTCCTACTCAGAGGAAGCCCATGTCCAAAGTTAGAGCCTCAACTCAAACTGCAGCAAGTGGTGCTGAAAAGGGAGAAGAAGAGATTGCTGGAGGCAAGAAGATAAAGGAAAGGGTCAAGAAGACCATGGCCAGAGTAATTGGCAGATCATCAATGATGCAAGATGAAGATGAAGAAGAGGAAGAAGATGCTGCACCAGCACCAAAATCTCAGAAACTTATGGGTGATGCAATTAAGTCTGGGGCTACCTCATCCAAGCCCAAGACAGCTCCAAAGCAAACAGCAACCAAGAGAAGCACCAGGAACATCCCTGCTGCAGAGAAGAACAAGGCCCCAGTGCCTGAAGTTCAGGAAGATGATGAGGCCCAAGTGCTCAAAAAGCTCAAGCCCAAGATACCTGATCATGATGACAACCATCCCATTGCTGAAAACATGAAGTTGAGAAAAGATGCAGGTCTCAGACTATGGAGGCAAACAGATCCTTATGCAACAAGGAGAAGGACTGTTGTGGATTACAGGTTCCATACCAAGGAGCAGCAGGACTTCTATGAGACAATTCTCCTGAACAAGAAGCCCATAGTGAGTGATATGAGATGGGTTGACTGGAAGTTCATTGATGACAATGAAGATCACTTTCCTGAAGTACATGAGAGTTTCAGACAGAATGATGTTGATAAGTTTGTTGGTCAGAAGTTGACAAAATGGAATGATGAGATGGTGATGCAGTTCTATTCCACAGCTCATTTTTACCCAGATGGCAAGATAGTCTGGATGACTGAAGGTACAAGGTACCAATCTTCAATTGCTGAGTGGGCCAAGCTGATCAATGCCCCTGAAGAGGCCGAGGATGATACATATGTATATGCAAAGCCCAGGAAAGACCACAACTCCATGGCACACATGTACAAGGAGATACCAGATGATGCCTTGGAGACACACCGATTTGGCTCAGTTTACTATCTGTTGTCAGGGCTGCCAACCATCAACACTATATTGAGGCATACTTTGTTGCCCAAATCTGGAGATGACAGGATGATCAGAGGGCACTCAATCAACCTGCTGCATATGTTTGATGTGCCAGAAAAGTTCAAGGTGATGACCTTGATTGTTGAAACAATTAAGAGAACTGCAGTAGATCAGAAGAGATCATGTGGCTATGCCCCACACATTCAGATGCTCATCAACTCCAAGATGGGCACATGCACATATCTGTTAGATAGAGAGCACCTTCCCCTGAGGCCAGACTTTAAGGACAACGAGGTTGTCATGGATCCATCACATCCTACTTCTGTGGAGGCTCAGGAGAAGAGAAAAAAAGCAAAGACAGCACAAGCATCCAAGATGCCAGATGTATCAGCTGTGAATCTCAAGACCAAGCAGGACCAGCTCAGCTATCTGCTTGAAGCCACAGTAAGGATTGAGAAAGGACTAACCACCCTAACTCAAAACCAAGAAAGTCTTGAGAGAATCATTGAAACAAAGTTTTATGATCTAGACTTGAAGGTCACAGAGATTCAAACTGCAGTTGAGCAACTCCAAGAAGAAGCAGAGGAGAGGAGAGGAAGATCTACCACAGATGCTTCTCAGAGGGTGCCTAGAGCCAACAGGTCAGCAGCTGTGCCAGTCAGTGACACGAGAACCACCACTTCAGCACCTGCTGCCACTGCCCCAGTTACCCCTCAAGTGGCAACTCCTCCAGTTCGTCAGACATCAGTGGAAGACTTTGCAGATGTTGTCCTCTCCACGCCATCTTCGCACACCGGAGCTCCCGGAGATCGTGCTTAGAGTGCCGTATAGTACTATGCATTTTCGAACTTTTTGGTAACTTGTTGCCGAAGGTGGAGAAAGTGTATAGATCATAGGCTTCGAGAGAGAGAGTGTGTTTTGTTTTATTTGCCCCTCTCTTCCTACTTGTTATTTGGTCGTTTGTTTGCTACTTATTCGTGCTTGTGTGTGAGATACTCTTATGATCATGTGATTGATCATATTATGCTTTAATATGTCTGCTTGAATGATGCTATCTTATTACTTGTGTATGATCAATCATATTTGTCTTGGTGATGAGTGCATGCTATTTATATTCTATCATTTTGAGCGCTCCACCAAGATGTATGTGACATGGAAGAGTAACCCATGATCCAAATCGATTGTGCATTTGCATTCAAAATCAAATTTTAAATAATGCACAAATTTAGGGGGAGCTCTTGCTTATCACATACTTCTCAAAGCGACGATTTATTTCATTCATATTATCATTTGTCGAAGCTTTGATCTATATGTTGTCATCAATTACCAAAAAGGGGGAGATTGAAAGTGCAACTAATCCCGGGGTGGTTTTGGTAATTCATAACAACATATAGCTCATTGAACTAATATCCTTTCAAGTTGATTATTTCAGAAAGTTCAATGATTGGCATGGCATTGACTAGAGATGTGGACCCCTCAAAATGATAAGGACAAACATTGGCAAAAGCTCAAGACTCTACATTTCTATTTTAGTGATCCAAGATCACATTGAGTCCATAGGAAAACCAATACTATTAAAAGGGGATGAGGTGTTGCTTAATGGTCTACTTGCTCAAAGTGCTTAGTGATATGCTCCAAAGCCCTCAACCACTTTCTCAATTCCAAATATGTCCTAAACCTAAAGTCAAACTCGGCCCCGCCGATTTGATCTATCCGGCGCCACCGAGTTCCTTGACATAGCCATAGCTAGAAACCCTAATTAGTTCGGTCTCACTGATAGGGATCTCGGTCTCACCGAGATGGGATTACAAACTCTCTGTTTCCCTTTGTAACGTTTCGGTCTCACCGAGATGAGCGATCGGTCCCACCGAGTTCGCAATGCAAACTCTCTGTTTCCCTTTCGTAATGTTTCGGTCTCACCGAGATGAGCGATTGGTCCCACCGAGTTTGCCTGACCAACTCTCTGTTTGCTCATTGCGGAAATTGGTCTCACCGAGTTCATGCAATCGGTCACACTAAGATGAGGTTTTGCTCTAACCCTAGCGCATCGGTCCCACCGAGTTGATCATGTCGGCCCCACCGAAAAACCTAACGTTCACATTTTGAACTTAATCGGTCTCACCGAGTTCACCTATTCGGTCTGACCGAGTTGGCTCAAATGTGTGTAACGGTTAGATTTTGTGTGGAGGCTATATATACCCCTCCACCCTCCTCTCCATTCGTGAGAGAGCCATCAGAACGTGTAACATCCCAAAATTCTAAATTTTGGAATGTTATATTAAATAAATAGTTTTGATTGATTGTTTGATTGTGGTGTGGTTGCTTGTGTGAAATTGAGTGAAATTTGGAAACTTTTTGAAAGTTGAATGAGAGGGAATAAAATGACTTTCCCAAAACTTTCACCTTGCATTTATGATCTCCATGAATTCATATTCATTTCATCACAAACCCTAGAGTGAAGATAACATGACTTCTTCTATTTTAAAAGGGGTTTTTGAAAAGATTTGAATTCCATTTGGAAATATTTCAAATTCGAAAACTTTATGCAACTCAATGATTTTCATGAGAGGAGATAAAATGACTTCTTCAAATTATATGAAATATGAGTTGGAAGTTTAAAACAATCGAATTTAAAGTCCCTTTGAAATTATTTTCAATTTGGAGTTATTTGGTTTTTATTCAAATTGTTTTTGATGCTGCACCAGCACCAAAATCTCAGAAACTTATGGGTGATGCAATTAAGTCTGGGGCTACCTCATCCAAGCCCAAGACAGCTCCAAAGCAAACAGCAACCAAGAGAAGCACCAGGAACATCCCTGCTGCAGAGAAGAACAAGGCCCCAGTGCCTGAAGTTCAGGAAGATGATGAGGCCCAAGTGCTCAAAAAGCTCAAGCCCAAGATACCTGATCATGATGACAACCATCCCATTGCTGAAAACATGAAGTTGAGAAAAGATGCAGGTCTCAGACTATGGAGGCAAACAGATCCTTATGCAACAAGGAGAAGGACTGTTGTGGATTACAGGTTCCATACCAAGGAGCAGCAGGACTTCTATGAGACAATTCTCCTGAACAAGAAGCCCATAGTGAGTGATATGAGATGGGTTGACTGGAAGTTCATTGATGACAATGAAGATCACTTTCCTGAAGTACATGAGAGTTTCAGACAGAATGATGTTGATAAGTTTGTTGGTCAGAAGTTGACAAAATGGAATGATGAGATGGTGATGCAGTTCTATTCCACAGCTCATTTTTACCCAGATGGCAAGATAGTCTGGATGACTGAAGGTACAAGGTACCAATCTTCAATTGCTGAGTGGGCCAAGCTGATCAATGCCCCTGAAGAGGCCGAGGATGATACATATGTATATGCAAAGCCCAGGAAAGACCACAACTCCATGGCACACATGTACAAGGAGATACCAGATGATGCCTTGGAGACACACCGATTTGGCTCAGTTTACTATCTGTTGTCAGGGCTGCCAACCATCAACACTATATTGAGGCATACTTTGTTGCCCAAATCTGGAGATGACAGGATGATCAGAGGGCACTCAATCAACCTGCTGCATATGTTTGATGTGCCAGAAAAGTTCAAGGTGATGACCTTGATTGTTGAAACAATTAAGAGAACTGCAGTAGATCAGAAGAGATCATGTGGCTATGCCCCACACATTCAGATGCTCATCAACTCCAAGATGGGCACATGCACATATCTGTTAGATAGAGAGCACCTTCCCCTGAGGCCAGACTTTAAGGACAACGAGGTTGTCATGGATCCATCACATGCTACTTCTGTGGAGGCTCAGGAGAAGAGAAAAAAAGCAAAGACAGCACAAGCATCCAAGATGCCAGATGTATCAGCTGTGAATCTCAAGACCAAGCAGGACCAGCTCAGCTATCTGCTTGAAGCCACAGTAAGGATTGAGAAAGGACTAACCACCCTAACTCAAAACCAAGAAAGTCTTGAGAGAATCATTGAAACAAAGTTTTATGATCTAGACTTGAAGGTCACAGAGATTCAAACTGCAGTTGAGCAACTCCAAGAAGAAGCAGAGGAGAGGAGAGGAAGATCTACCACAGATGCTTCTCAGAGGGTGCCTAGAGCCAACAGGTCAGCAGCTGTGCCAGTCAGTGACACGAGAACCACCACTTCAGCACCTGCTGCCACTGCCCCAGTTACCCCTCAAGTGGCAACTCCTCCAGTTCGTCAGACATCAGTGGAAGACTTTGCAGATGCTGTCCTCTCCACGCCATCTTCGCACACCGGAGCTCCCGGAGATCGTGCTTAGAGTGCCGTATAGTACTATGCATTTTCGAACTTTTTGGTAACTTGTTGCCGAAGGGGGAGAAAGTGTATAGATCATAGGCTTCGAGAGAGAGTGTGTGTTTTGTTTTATTTGCCCCTCTCTTCCTACTTGTTATTTGGTCGTTTGTTTGCTACTTATTCGTGCTTGTGTGTGAGATACTCTTATGATCATGTGATTGATCATATTATGCTTTAATATGTCTGCTTGAATGATGCTATCTTATTACTTGTGTATGATCAATCATATTTGTCTTGGTGATGAGTGCATGCTATTTATATTCTATCATTTTGAGCGCTCCACCAAGATGTATGTGACATGGAAGAGTAACCCATGATCCAAATCGATTGTGCATTTGCATTCAAAAGCAAATTTTAAATAATGCACAAATTTAGGGGGAGCTCTTGCTTATCACATACTTCTCAAAGCGACGATTTATTTCATTCATATTATCATTTGTCGAAGCTTTGATCTATATGTTGTCATCAATTACCAAAAAGGGGGAGATTGAAAGTGCAACTAATCCCGGGGTGGTTTTGGTAATTCATAACAACATATAGCTCATTGAACTAATATCCTTTCAAGTTGATTATTTCAGAAAGTTCAATGATTGGCATGGCATTGACTAGAGATGTGGACCCCTCAAAATGATAAGGACAAACATTGGCAAAAGCTCAAGACTCTACATTTCTATTTTAGTGATCCAAGATCACATTGAGTCCATAGGAAAACCAATACTATTAAAAGGGGATGAGGTGTTGCTTAATGGTCTACTTGCTCAAAGTGCTTAGTGATATGCTCCAAAGCCCTCAACCACTTTCTCAATTCCAAATATGTCCTAAACCTAAAGTCAAACTCGGCCCCGCCGATTTGATCTATCCGGCGCCACCGAGTTCCTTGACATAGCCATAGCTAGAAACCCTAATTAGTTCGGTCTCACTGATAGGGATCTCGGTCTCACCGAGATGGGATTACAAACTCTCTGTTTCCCTTTGTAACGTTTCGGTCTCACCGAGATGAGCGATCGGTCCCACCGAGTTCGCAATGCAAACTCTCTGTTTCCCTTTCGTAATGTTTCGGTCTCACCGAGATGAGCGATTGGTCCCACCGAGTTTGCCTGACCAACTCTCTGTTTGCTCATTGCGGAAATTGGTCTCACCGAGTTCATGCAATCGGTCACACTAAGATGAGGTTTTGCTCTAACCCTAGCGCATCGGTCCCACCGAGTTGATCATGTCGGCCCCACCGAAAAACCTAACGTTCACATTTTGAACTTAATCGGTCTCACCGAGTTCACCTATTCGGTCTGACCGAGTTGGCTCAAATGTGTGTAACGGTTAGATTTTGTGTGGAGGCTATATATACCCCTCCACCCTCCTCTCCATTCGTGAGAGAGCCATCAGAACGTGTAACATCCCAAAATTCTAAATTTTGGAATGTTATATTAAATAAATAGTTTTGATTGATTGTTTGATTGTGGTGTGGTTGCTTGTGTGAAATTGAGTGAAATTTGGAAACTTTTTGAAAGTTGAATGAGAGGGAATAAAATGACTTTCCCAAAACTTTCACCTTGCATTTATGATCTCCATGAATTCATATTCATTTCATCACAAACCCTAGAGTGAAGATAACATGACTTCTTCTATTTTAAAAGGGGTTTTTGAAAAGATTTGAATTCCATTTGGAAATATTTCAAATTCGAAAACTTTATGCAACTCAATGATTTTCATGAGAGGAGATAAAATGACTTCTTCAAATTATATGAAATATGAGTTGGAAGTTTAAAACAATCGAATTTAAAGTCCCTTTGAAATTATTTTCAATTTGGAGTTATTTGGTTTTTATTCAAATTGTTTTTATCCAAAAATAAAATATATGGAAATTAGGGTAAAATGATTCCCTTCAATATAAAATTAGAGGGAAATAAATTTGAAATCATTTTGGTATTTTTAAAATGATTTTTATTAGGTTTTATTGCAGCAGTAGCACTGTTTGCTTTATTTAAATTTTTGTGAAATTTATTTGCCGCTGAAAATATGTTCATCTTTTAGGAAATCTTTTTCTGAAAATTTTGATATATAATATGCCTATGGAAATTTTTCTTATTTTCCGTTTACCTTTTTTTGTTTTTATTCTAAAAAAAAAAACTGTACGAGCGACCGACTGCTATCCTTCGCCAACGTGCGCATCATAGCTAGCAGGTCGGACTATATTATTTTTCCAGTTGTCCTTTAATTTATTTATTTTCTGTTAAAAAAAAAACGCACGCACACATGCGCGCACACGCGCAGGCCGGCCGAAGGCCCATGCGGCGTCGTTTCTTTTCTTTCGTCTGCCTTTTGTTTACGTTTAGTCCCACATTGCCTAGCTTTTGACCTCTAAGCCTCCTTTCCACCTATAAATATAGACCCATAGAGCCTCCAAAAATCATCCGATTCGGGTTAAATCAATATATTTTGGTTTGACTAGATTCACTAAATAAAAATATTTTTCTTCTCTCCGGCGGGACTTCTGAAAGTTGTCTTCTCTCTCGGAAGTCATCTTTTCTCTACCTTATAAAGGTATCTTTCTTCGTATTTTTTTATATAATCCCGTAGCTTATTATTTCTAGACTAGTACGGTAGAATAATTAGATTTATAAATTAGTCCTTGTATTTACATTTTAGGACTAAAATTCTTTTAGCCATAACTCTTTTTCTTCCGTAAAACAGCTTGACCCTGATTTTTCAAATAGCCATAACTTTTTACTCGTTCATCCAAATTAGACGAAACCAACGCCAATATTTTTGTCTTGATTCCACCTTTCTAGTGAATCTATCAAATAAACTTTTTGCAACTTTCAAATTTCGAAATTTGTTCAGATTCATATTCAAACTTGTTTTGGCTATAACTTGAGTTTCGTAACTCCGATTTAATTGATTCTTTTTGCTAATTGAAGCTCTTGACCTAAACTTTCTGATAAGACCAAATCCACCCAATTTTGGTACTGTTAGAAATTGTTTTCTGTTGCAAGAGTTAATTGCTAGTTTTCGAAGTTTTTCGAGATCTTTTCTTCGATTCTTTTGCATGAGTGCTTATGTATGCAATTGCTTGCTCACGTTAGATTGAACGGAGTGTGACGAGTAGAACTATCAGGAATTATGAGTGCGAAGGATCTTCATCAACAGTACAAGGCAAGTAACACATTGATCATACTTCTTCGTTACCCAGTTTTTATGCATTAGTTTCGACCCTCAAATATTGCATGATTAGGATGTGATTAACTTGTGGGTACTGGGAAGTAGATGATGAGGTAGAACCTATTGCCCTTTTATTATAAAACCCTTGGGAGTTACTTCCATGCTATGCTTATGTTGCCATGCTATGCTCCTAGACGTGGATTGGGTTTTGAGTGTATTCCATGACAGATGTGAGATTTTTAATGAATGGTTCAACTTAAGGTGGCAACTTTAATACACATCTGGGTGGATTGCTTGTTTGGGCACCTGGGGATATACCAGTGTTGTCCTAGGAGATCCCGGGGATATACCGTGTGATCCTCCTACGGTCCGCCACCCAGGCTCAAAGGGATCATAAGATTATTCATGCTAGAAACTTCCGTGTGCAGCCACAAGCTATTATGGGCTCTAGCATAGTTGAGTATGTTACATGACCTCTTTCAGTGGTAGGCTAGCAGATGTAGGGGAAAGTAGGTGTAACGGTCTACCCAGAGTAAAGAGTAAATGTTTCTGAAAGACTGTGTCTCGGTCATCCGTTTCTCAAACACCATGTAGTGCGAGAAATCCAACGGAGGAGATCGAGTCTTGTGGGGAAAAGTGCACAAATCTCTGCAGAGTGTACAAACTAATCATGATTAGCCGTGTCCCCGGTTATGGACATCTTGAGTATCTGGTTCTTGGATCATCATATTGAATCCCATCACTCTAAATTAATTTGTTGGGATTAATGATTACTTTTAATTGGGATTGAGAGGGGGTTTTACCTTCTCAATATTTTCAACCAACTTTGTAGTTAAACAAAATATATTCCTTTGATGTAGGGAAAAATTGGCTTTTCGCAAAACATATTAACCGTAGAGCCTCCACCAGCCATATATGCATGTAGTGATAGCATTTATTCTGTTCATTGCTCTACTGTGTTATCTTGCCAGTATATTCAATGTACTGACCCGTTTCGGGCTGCAACGTCTCATGTTGCAGGATTCTTACGACGAGTAAGTGATACGTTAGGGTTACGATTTCTACACTCAACTTTGCCGTTGGTGTTGATGGGAATCCACAACCCTGTTGTTACTTCCGCTATTTGGATTGAGGTAATAGTATTTACGTTACTTTATACATGTGATTTACCTCTGTTATAAATCCTCGAGTACTGTGTGTGTCAGCATACCGATCCAGGGATGACACTTAAGCACAGAGACTTTGATCCATTCGGGTCGGGTCGCTACAGAACGTGCCTACACTTCCACTACTCATTTTCTGAGAGAGAACCACCTACTCATGTGTTGAGACCAAGATATTCCAATCGTACCACAAGAATCTTGATCTCTAGCCTTCCCCAAGTTGCTTTCCACTCAAATCATCTTTCCACCATAGCCAAATCATGTGTTGAGTGTTGGGGAGACTATCATTTGAAGCACAAGAGCAAGGAGTTCATCATCAACACACCGTTTATTACCTTTTGGAGAGTGGTGTCTCCTAGATTGGTTAGGTGTCACTTGGGAGCCTCCGTCAAGATTGTGGAGTTGAACCAAGGAGTTTGTAAGGGCAAGGAGATCGCCTACTTCGTGAAGATCTACCCGAGTGAGGCAAGTCCTTCGTGGGCGATGGCCATGGTGGGATAGACAAGGTTGCTTCTTCGTGGACCCTTGGTGGGTGGAGCCCTTCGTGGACTCGCGCAACCGTTACCCTTCGTGGGTTGAAGTCTCCATCAACGTGGATGTACGATAGCACCACCTATCGGAACCACGCCAAAAATCTTCGTGTCTACATTGCGTTTGCCTTCTCCAAACCCTTCCCTTTACCTTCATATGCAATGTTTTACTTTCCACTGCTACACCCTTAGAATTGCATGTGTAGGTTGATTGCTTGACTTGTGCTAAGTTGCTAAAATCTGCCAAGACTTAAAATTGGGAAAAGGCTAGATTTTTATTTTGTCAAGTAGTCTAATCACCCCCCCTCTAGACCTACTTTCGATCCTACAGATTTTTTTTGAATTTTTTAAGCCCGTTTCAAAATGCGGTCAAAACGGTGGGAATGACGTTCCTAGCTAGTGGTTGAATCTTGGAAAAAATTTGGTGTTCTCTGATTAAATAGTGAAGGAAATATGCCCTAGAGGCAATAATAAAGTTGTTATTTTATATTTCCTTATTCATGATAAATGTTTATTATTCATGCTAGAATTGTATTGACCGGAAACCTAAATACATGTGTGAATACATAGACAAACATTGTGTCCCTAGTGAGCCTCTACTTGACTAGCTCGTTGATCAAAGATGGTTAAGGTTTCTTGACCATGGACATGAGTTGTCATTTGATAATGGGATCACATCATTAGGAGAATGATGTGATGGACAAGACCCATCCGTTAGCTTAGCATAATGATCGTTCAGTTTTGTTGCTATTGCTTTCTTCATGTCAAATACATATTCCTTCGACTATGAGATTATGCAACTCCCGGATACCGGAGGAATACCTTGTGTGCTATCAAACGTCACAACGTAACTGGGTGATTATAAATATGCTCTACAGGTATCTCCGAAGGTGTTTGTTGGGTTGGCATAGATCGAGATTAGGATTTGTCACTCCGAGTATCGGAGAGGTGTCTCTGGGCCCTCTCGGTAATACACATCATAAGCTTGCAAGCAAATGACTAAGGAGTTAGTCACGAGGTGATGTATTACGGAACGAGTAAAGAGACTTGCTGGTAACGAGATTGAACTAGGTATGAAGATAACGACGATCGAATCTCGGGCAAGGAACATACCGATAAACAAAGGGAATTACGTATGTTGTCATAAGGTTCGACCGATAAAGATCTTCATAGAATATGTAGGAGCCAATATGGGCATCCAGGTTCCGCTATTGGTTATTGACCAGAGAGGTGTCTCGGTCATGTCTACATAGTTCTCGAACCCGTAGGGTCCGCACGCTTAATGTTCGTTGACGATATAGTACTATATGAGTTATGTATGTTGGTGACCGAATGTTGTTCGGAGTCCCGGATGAGATCACGGACATGACGAGGAGCTCCGAAATGGTCCGGAGGTAAAGATTGATATATAGGATGATATGGTTCGGCCAAGGCGTAAAACCCACATGGCTTTAGGTCGGTGCAAAAGGAGTTTTGCGAAGGCCAGGGGGCCAAACGCCGGAGACCCTGGCGTCTGGCCCTGGGCCAGACGCCGAGGCCCATGGCATCTGGGCCAGACACCGAGGCCCATGGCGTCTGGGCCAGACGCCAAGGATTATGGCGTCTGGTCCTGGAAGTCCGAGAAGGACTCTTCCTTGAGGGTAAAACCGACTTTGAGGAGGCTTTTACTCCAAGTTTCAACCCCAAGGCTCAACATATAAATAGAGGGGCAGGGCTAGCACCTAAGACACATCAAGAAACACCAAGCCGTGTGCCGGCAACCCCGTCCCTCTAGTTTATCCTCCGTCATAGTTTCCATTGTGCTTGGCGAACCCCTGAGGAAATTGTTCTTCACCAACACCGTCACCACGCCGTCGTGCTGCCGGAACTCATCTACTACTTCGCCCCTCTTGCTGGATCAAGAAGGCGAGGACGTCATCGAGCTGAACGTGTGCTGAACGCAGAGGTGCCGTACGTTCGGTATTTGATCGGGACGGATCGTGAAGGTGTACGACTACATCAACCGCATTGTCAAATGCTTCTGCTTTCGGTCTACGAGGGTACGTAGACATACTCTCCCCCTCTCGTTGCTATGCATCTCCATGGATAGATCTTGCGTGAGCGTAGGAAATTTTTGAAATTGCATGCTACGTTTCCCAACAGTGGCATCCGAGCCAGGTCTATGCGTAGATGATATGCATGAGTAGAACACAAAGAGTTGTGGGCGGTGATCGTCATACTGCTTACCACCAATGTCTTATTTTGATTCGGCGGTATTGTTGGATGAAGCGGCCCGGACCAACCTTACATGACCACGTTCATGAGACCGGTTCCACCGACAGACATGCAACTAGCTTTGCATAAAGGTGTCTGGTGGGTGTCTGTTTCTCCTACTTTAGTTGAATCGAATTAGACTGCGGCCGGTCCTTGTTGAAGGTTAAAACAGCAAACTTGATAATTCACCGTTGTGGTTTTGATGCGTAGGTAAGAACGGTTCTTGCTAGAAGCCCGTAGCAGTCACGTAAAACTTGCAACAACAAAGTAGAGGACGTCTAACTTGTTTTTGCAGGGCATGTTGTGATGTGATATGGTTAAGACATGATGTGATATACATTGTTGTATGAGATGATCATGTTTTGTAAAAGTTATCGGCAACTGGCAGGAGCCTTATGGTTGTCGCTTTATTGTATGAAATGCAAACGCCATGTAATTGCTTTACTTTATCACTATGCGTTAGCGATAGTTGTAGAAGCAATAGTTGGCGAGACGACCACGACGCAACGATGGAGATCAAGGTGTCAAGCCGGTGACGATGGAGATCATGACGATGCTTTGGAGATGGAGATCAAAAGCACAAGATGATGATGGCCATATCATGTCACATATTTTGATTGCATGTGATGTTTATCTTTTATGCATCTTATTTTGCTTAGTACGGCGGTAGCATTATAATATGATCCCTTATCTAAATTTCAAGGTATAAGTGTTCTCCCTGAGTATGCACCATTGCGAGAGTTCGTCGTGTTGAGACACCACGTGATGATCGGGTGTGATAGACTCTACGTTCAAATACAACGGGTGCAAGACAGTTTTGCACAAGCGGAATACTCGGGTTAAACTTGACGAGCCTGGCATGTACAGACATGGCCTCGGAACACTGGAGACCGAAAGGTCGAACGTGAATCATATAGTAGATATGATCAACATAGAGATGTTCACCATTGATGACTACTCCATCTCTCGTGATGATCGGACATGGTTTAGTTGATTTGGATCACGTATCATTTAGATGACTTGAGGGATGTCTATCTAAGTGCGAGTTCTTAAGTAATTTGATTAATTGAACTTAATTTATCATGAACTTAGTCCTGATAGTATTTGCATATCTATGTTGTAGATCAATGGCCCGTGCTACCGCTCCCTTGAATTTTAATGCGTTCCTAGAGAAAGCTAAGTTGAAAGATGATGGTAGCAACTACACGGACTGGGTCCCTAACTTGAGGATTATCCTCATTGCTGCACAGAAGGATTATGTCCTTGATGCACCGCTAGGTGAAAGGCCTGCTGCAGGAGTAGATACTGATGTTTTGAACGTCTGGCAAGCTCGATCTGATGACTACTCGATAGTCAGTGTGCCATGCTTTACGGCTTAGAATCGGGACTTCAAAGACGTTTTGAACGTCATGGAGCATATGAGATGTTACAAGAGTTGAAGTTAATATTTCAAGCAAATGCCCAAGTTGAGAGATATGAAGTCTCCAACAAGTTCTATAGCTGCAAGATGGAGGAGAACAGTTCTGTCAGTGAACACATACTCAAAATGTCTGGGTATCATGATCACTTGACTCAGCTGGGAGTTAATCTTCCAGATGATAGTGTTATTGACAGAGTTCTTCAATCACTGCCACCAAGCTACAAAGGCTTCGTGATGAACTATAATATGCAAGGGATGGAGAAGACATTCCCGAGCTCTTCGCAATGCTCAAAGCTGCGGAGGTAGAAATCAAAAAGGAGCATCAAGTGTTGATGGTTAACAAGACCACTAGTTTCAAGAAAAAGGGCAAGGGAAAGATGGGGAACTTCAAGAAGAATGGCAAGCAAGTTGCCACTCCCGGGAAGAAGCCCAAAGCTGGACCCAAGCCTAAAACTGAGTGCTTCTACTGCAAAGGGACTGGTCACTGGAAGCGGAACTGCCCCAAGTATTTGGCGGATAAGAAGGATGGCAAAGTGAACAAAGGTATATTTGATATACATGTTGTTGATGTATACCTTACTAATGCTTGTAGTAGCACCTGGGTATTTGATACTGGTTCGGTTGCTCATATTTGTAACTCGAAATAGGAGCTACGGATTAAACGAAGATTGGCTAAGGACGAGGTGACGATGCGCGTCGGGAATGGTTCCAAGGTCGATGTGATCGCCGTCGGCACGCTACCTCTACATCTACCTTCGGGATTAGTTTTAGACCTGAATAATTGTTATTTGGTGCCAGCGTTGAGCATGAACATTATATCTGGATCTTGTTTAGTGCGAGACGGTTATTCATTTAAATCAGAGAATAATGGTTGTTCTATTTATATGAGTAATATCTTTTATGGTCATGCACCCATGAAGAATGGTCTATTCTTGTTGAATCTCGATCATGGTGATACACATATTCATAATAATGATGCCAAAAGATGCAAAGTTGATAATGATAGTGCAACATATTTGTGGCACTGCCGTTTAGATCATATTGGTGTAAAGCGCATGAAGAAACTCCATGCAAATGGGCTTTTGGAATCACTTGATTATGAATCATTTGATACTTGTGAACCATGCCTCATGGGCAAGATGACTAAAACTCCGTTCTCCGGAACAATGGAGCGAGCTAATGACTTATTGGAAATAATACATACCGATGTATGCGGTCCGATGAGTGTTAAAGCACGCGGCGGGTATCGTTATTTTCTGACCTTCACAGATGATTTGAGAAGATATGGGTATATCTACTTAATGAAACACAAGTCTGAAACATTTGAAAAGTTCAAAGAATTTCAGAGTGAGGTGGAGAATCATCGTAACAAGAAAATAAAGTTTCTACGATCTGATCGTGGAGGTGAATATTTGAGTTACGAGTTTGACCTTCATTTATAACAATGTGGAATAGTTTCACAACTCACGCCACCTGGAACACCACAGCGTAATGGTGTGTCCGAACGTCGTAACCGTACTTTATTAGATATGGTGCGATCTATGATGTCTCTTACCGATTTACCACTATCATTTTGGGGTTATGCATTAGAGGCAGCTGCATTCACGTTAAATAGGGCACCATCTAAATCCGTTGGGACGACACCGTATGAACTGTGGTTTGGCAAGAAACCTAAGCTGTCGTTTCTTAAAGTTTGGGGTTGCGACACTTATGTCAAAAAGCTTCAGCCTGATAAGCTCGAACCCAAATCGGAGAAGTGCGTCTTCATAGGATACCCTAAGGAAACAATTAGGTACACCTTCTACCACAGATCCGAAGGCAAGATCTTTGTTGCCAAGAATGGAACCTTTCTAGAGAAGGAGTTTCTCTCGAAAGAAGTGAGTGGGAGGAAAGTAGAACTTGATGTGGTAATTGTACCTTCTCTCGAATTGGAAAGTAGCTCATCACAGAAAACCGTTCCCGTGATACCTACACCAATTAGAGAGGAAGCTAATGATGATCATCATGAAAGTTCAGATCAAGTTACTACAGAACTTCGTAGGTCAACCAGAACACGATCCGCACCAGAGTGGTACAGGAATCCTATACTGGAAGTCATGTTACTAGACCAAGGCGAACCTACGAACTATGAAGAAGCTATGATGAGCCTAGATTCCGACAGATGGCTTGAGGCCATGAAATCTGAGATAGGATCCATGTATGGGAACAAAGTGTGGACTTTGGTGGACTTGCCCGATGATCGGCGAGCCATAGAGAATAAATGGATCTTCAAGAAGAAGACTGACGCCGATGGTAATGTTACTATCTACAAAGCTCGACTTGTCGCAAAAGGTTTTCGACAAGTTCAAGGAGTTGACTATGATGAGACTTTCTCACCCGTAGCGATGCTTAAGTCCGTCCGAATCATGTTAGCAATTGCCACATTTTATGATTATGAAATCTGGCAAATGGACGTCAAAACTGCATTCCTTAATGGATTTCTTAAAGAAGAGTTGTATATGATGCAACCAGAAGGTTTTGTCGATCCTAAAGGTGCTAACAAAGTGTGCAAGCTCCAGCAATCCATCTATGGACTGGTGCAAGCATCTCGAAGTTGGAATATACGCTTTGATGAGGTGATCAAAGCATATGGTTTTATAATGACTTTCGGAGAAGCCTGTATTTACAAGAAAGTGAGTGGGAGCTCTGTAGCATTTCTAATATTATATGTGGATGACATATTGTTGATTGGAAATGATGTAGAATTTCTGGATAGCATAAAAGGATACTTGAATAAGAGTTTTTCAATGAAAGACCTCGGTGAAGTTGCTTATATATTGGGCATCAATATCTATAGGGATAGATCGAGACGCTTAATAGGACTTTCACAAAGCACATACCTTGATAAAGTTTTGAAGAAGTTCAAAATGGATCAGTCAAAGAAAGGGTTCTTGCCTGTGTTGCAAGGTGTGAAGTTGAGTAAGACTCAATGCCCGGCCACTGCAGAAGATAGAGAGAAAATGAAAGTCATTCCCTATGCTTCAGCCATAGGTTCTATCATGTATGCTATGCTGTGTACCAGACCTGACGTGTGCCTTACCATAAGTTTGGCAGGGAGGTACCAAAGTAATCTAGGAGTTGATCACTGGACAGCGGTCAAGAACATCCTGAAGTACCTGAAAAGGACTAAGGATATGTTTCTTGTTTATGGAGGTGACAAAGAGCTCGTAGTAAATTGTTACGTCGATGCTAGTTTTGACACTGATCCAGATGACTCTAAGTCACAAACCGGATACGTATTTATATTGAATCGTGGAGCTATCAGTTGGTGCAGTTCCAAGCAGAGCGTCGTGGCGGGATCTACGTGTGAAGCGAAGTACATAGCTGCTTTGGAAGCAGCAAATGAAGGAGTCTGGATGAAGGAGTTCATATCCGATCTAGGTGTAATACCTAGTGCATCGGGTCCAATGAAAATCTTTTGTGACAATACTGGAGCAATTGCCTTAGCGAAGGAATCCAGATTTCACAAAAGAACCAAACACATCAAGAGATGCTTCAACTCCATCCATGATCAAGTCAAGGAGGGAGACATAGAGATTTGCAAAATACATACGGATCTGAATGTAGCAGACCCGTTGAATAAGACTCTTCCACGAGCAAAACATGATCAACACCAAGACTCCATGGGTGTTAGAATCATTACATTGTAATCTAGATTGTTGACTCTAGTGAAAGTGGGAGACTGAAGGAAATATGCCCTAGAGGCAATAATAAAGTTGTTATTTTATATTTCCTTATTCATGATAAATGTTTATTTATTCATGCTAGAATTGTATTGACCGGAGACCTAAATACATGTGTGAATACATAGACAAACATTGTGTCCCTAGTGAGCCTCTACTTGACTAGCTCGTTGATCAAAGATGGTTAAGGTTTCCTGACCATGGACATGAGTTGTCATTTGATAATGGGATCACATCATTAGGAGAATGATGTGATGGACAAGACCCATCCGTTAGCTTAGCATAATGATCGTTCAGTTTTGTTGCTATTGCTTTCTTCATGTCAAATACATATTCCTTCGACTATGAGATTATGCAACTCCCGGATACCGGAGGAATACCTTGTGTGCTATCAAACGTCACAACGTAACTGGGTGATTATAAAGATGCTCTACAGGTATCTCCGAAGGTGTTTGTTGGGTTGGCATAGATCGAGACTAGGATTTGTCACTCCGAGTATCGGAGAGGTATCTCTGGGCCCTCTCGGTAATACACATCATAAGCTTGCAAGCAAACGACTAAGGAGTTAGTCACGAGGTGATGTATTACGGAACGAGTAAAGAGACTTGCCGGTAACGAGATTGAACTAGGTATGAAGATACCGACGATCGAATCTCGAGCAAGTAACATACCGATAGACAAAGGGAATTACGTATGTTGTCATAAGGTTCGACCGATAAAGATCTTCGTAAAATATGTAGGAGCCAATATGGGCATCCAGGTTCCGCTCTTGGTTATTGACCAGAGAGGTGTCTCGGTCATGTCTACATAGTTCTCGAATCCGTAGGGTCCGCACGCTTAACGTTCGTAGAGGCCCGTAGAGCCCTGGGCCAGACGCCGAGGCCCATGGCGTCTGGGCCAGACGCCAAGGATTATGGCGTCTGGTCCTGGAAGTCCGAGAAGGACTCTTCCTTGCGGGTAAAACCGACTTTGAGGAGGCTTTTACTCCAAGTTTCGACCCCAAGGCTCAACATATAAATAGAGGGGCAGGGCTAGCACCTAAGACACATCAAGAAACACCAAGCCGTGTGTCAGCAACCCCGTCCCTCTAGTTTATCCTCCGTTATAGTTTCCGTTGTGCATGGCGAAGCCCTGCAGAAATTGTTCTTCACCAACACCGTCACCACGCCGTCGTGCTGCCGGAACTCATCTACTACTTCGCCCCTCTTGCTGGATCAAGAAGGCGAGGACGTCATCGAGCTGAACGTGTGCTGAACGTGGAGGTGCCGTACGTTCGGTACTTGATCAGGACGGATCGTGAAGGTGTACGACTACATCAACCGCGTTGCCAAACGCTTCCGCTTTCGGTCTACGAGGGTACGTAGACATACTCTCCCCCTCTCGTTGCTATGCATCTCCATGGATAGATCTTGCGTGAGCGTAGGAAATTTTTGAAATTGCATGCTACGTTTCCCAACAAATAGATACTTATGTACCTAGAAATGATTTTTGGAAAAAATAAAGAGTAAACTATGAGGCGGGTGCAGTTCAAATTTGACCCACTTCCAACT
This sequence comes from Thinopyrum elongatum, assembly GCA_011799875.1. NCBI lineage: Eukaryota > Viridiplantae > Streptophyta > Magnoliopsida > Poales > Poaceae > Thinopyrum > Thinopyrum elongatum. The sequence continues at coordinate 361,872,188 of CM022297.1, read as the reverse complement.
GAATCGGCGGAAATTTGTCTTTTTTATGAGAGGTGGATAAAAACTTTTGACAGCCAACCATTTGGTCAATTGCACATTAAATATGGCCTATTATTTTATAAAATTAATTTGGTTCAATTTTGCAACAAATATATTGTAGGTCCTTCACAAAAAAACTCATTTTGGGCACTCGAAAAATGGAAAATGAATTCTTCGTCCAAAGAAAATAAAAACTTCCTTAGGCAACATTGTTTGCCATTACAATATGAACCCTTGTGCACAATATTAGATCATTTAAACAAACTGTGCCATGAATGAGGCCATAATATTGAGCATTTGGGTTGAAAGCCGTGAATCTTCACACATGATAGCTCATTTCTGAGAACACTTTTTTAAAATAATTGCCGTATTACAAGTTTATTATTTTTCCTCGTAACTTGGTCACTTATAATGACACAATGCGAAGGTTTTCCAATTTTTTGTTTTTTTTTTGAATTTTTCATGCCCATTTCAAAATACGGTCAAAACAGGGGGCATGACCGTTCCTAGCTAGTGGTTGAATCTTGGAAATTTTTTGGTGTTTCTCTAATTAAATAGATACTTTTGTACCTAAAAATATTTTTTGGGAAAAATCATGAGCAAACTATGAGACAGCTGCAGTTCAAATTTGACCCGCTTCGTGCTGAATCGGCGGAAATTTGTCTTTTTTCACGAGAGGTGGATAAAAACTTTTATCACCCAACCATTTGGTCAATTGTACATTAAATATGGCCTATTATTTTAGAAAATTTATTTGGTCCAATTTTGCAACAAATATTGTGTAGGTCCTTCACAAAAAAAACTCATTTTGGGCACTCGAAAAATGGAAAATAGTTTTTTCGTCCAAAGAAAATGAAAACTTACTTAGCCAACATTGTTTGACATTCCAATATGCACCCTTGTGCACAATATGAGGTCATTTGAAACAAAGATTTGGTAGGTTCTTCAAAAGAAAACCATTTCGGGCATTCAAAAAATAGAAAATGGCTCTTTTGTGCAATGAAAATGAAACCTCCCCAGATCAACACTGTTTGTCATCCCAAGATACACACATGTGCACAATATTCATTCAATTTAACTAACTATAAGTGGTTAATATGTTGAATGTTTGCCCTAAGTAAGAGGGTAAAAAACTATAAGAGAAACAAAAGGGAAAAACAAAATTACATAAGCTTAATTCTGATTGGTGGAATCCGTTGTGGCGTGGATCGATGACATGGCAAACATCCGTCCATCCATCCATCCATCCGTCCATCCAACCCACTGCAGCCCCCCTCTTTCTCTCTCTCACGCGCACGTGAACCCTAGCCAACCCAGATCCCTCCCCGCCTCCGCTCCTCTCCCCGATCCAGATCCCTCGCCGCCGCCCCGTCCTCCCCTTCATTCCGCCGCCGCCCCGTCCTCCCCTTCCTTTCGCCGCCCACCTCTCCCCTCGCCCCCGCCACCCACCTCTCCCCTCTCCTCCATGGCTGCAGATCCACTCAAGCTCCTCCTCCCCCACCCCCGATTCATCTCCAATCCCACCGCCGACACCCAACCCCACCCCCACCGGCGACCGTCTCCCCCAACCCCATCACCACCGCGACCTCCCTCCCTCGCTCCGTAGCTCTTCCTCCCTCAGGTCCGTCCGACCCATGGGCGGATGAGGCCCGAAACCCTAGCCCTTCACCCACCCACCAATGGATGGATGGGGACGGGGCGACGACGGCGCGGTGGCGGAGACCTCCATGGCGAACGCGAGCCGGCAGCCGGCCATCTCCGGCGAGCCCGACCACAGCGACCGCGGATCTCTGACCATGGTGGGTGCGCAAGGCATGAATCCATTCTCTTGTCTGTTTCTTCTTCTCCTCACTTCTGATTCCTGCGTTTGTTTGTTTGTTTGTTTTGTGTGCAGGTTGCTCCGGTGCTGCTGCTGCTCCCTCCTCTGCTCTGCCTCCTCCTCCTAGCTGCTGCTCCCTCCTCTGCTCTGCCTACTCCTCCTAGCTACTGCTCATGGAAGGTTTGAAATCTCCCTCTCTCTCTCTCTCATGGAAGGTTCCGGTTTGAACTCACAAACCACTTCTTATTTGTTATTATGCATGCAGCAGCGGCAAGGTTCCTTCGGTATAGCAGCAGAAAGAGGAGCTGCATCTTCAAGGTCAGCAGCTACATGGATGCAGGGACGCCACCATGGACGGTCTCCCTTCTCCTCTTGTTTCCTTCAATTTGGTAGCCCCCCCTCTCTGATGCATAAGTGATAGGTTTTGTTGCTGCTAGGACCAGACCACACCTACTATACTACTATCAGTTTCATTTCTACTAGTTAATGAGCGTGGGAATTTTTGTTGTTGATGTGCACATGTTGCACATAGCAGCCGTAGCTACTCAAGTCCCTAGTCGCACGGCAGTGCTCAATTCTAGCCTCCTTGTATAGCTCAATAAGAACTGGATGCCAACTCCTCAAAAGCATTCTGTTAACATAAATAAACATCATTTTTAGCAACTAGGCACATCATTTTACCACATAGAAAAGCACTTCTGTTTCTTAAAACATTTTATGGGGGCTCATTCAAAGATAAATATAAAAAAAGGTAAAACTTGATATTTCTAGTCACTTTAAATGCCACCATATAAATTATTACTCCCTCCGTGAACTAATATAAGAGCGTTTAGAGTTCTACTTTAGTGATCTAAACAATCTTATATTAGTTTACAGAGGGAGTACATTAGTATTATGAGAAATATAAGAGACAAATAGGCTAATAGCCTAAGCAGAACAATCTTCCATATGCTCCACTCGATAGCATTTAAGATTGATTGGGAATTTAAAGATTGATTGGTTATCCAATTGATCACTTGCATTAGTTGCGAAAAACAAGTAGGCTAATAGCCCAAGTTCATGATTCACAGTTTCGGAATAGCACTTACTGCACTCATGATTTTGCATACTAGTAAGTTCAGATGTTTAAACGGGCGAGCCATGTGCATTGGTATTTAGAGGACATTTGGATCTTGTTTGCCTGCTTCTTGGGAAATAATTGTTTGGCCTTCTTCAAGAGCACTGATCCTACTGATTATCGTAAGCATCAGGTAGTGCTTTGCAGCAGCTTAGAGAGTTTGACTAGATTACATGCAACAACTATAGGAGTAAGATTGTGTGACGACCCCGGCTTAATCGTGCACTAATCATACACGCAAATGCACACGATCAAGCCTAAGGACTCACTTGAAGATATCACAACACAACTCTAAAACATAAATAAAGTCATACAAGCTTTATATTACAAGCCAGGGCCTCGAGGGCTCGAATACATAGCTCGATGGAATACAAATGTCAGCGGAAGCACCAGATATCTGGGTACAGATATAACAAAGTTACAGATAGGCCTATAAGAAGGCGGGGCAAAATAAAACACTACGATCGAAAGGCGTAGGCCTCCTGACTAGGACCCTCCAAACCTACTCCTGGTCGTCGGTAGGCTCCTCGTAGTAGTACTCGCCGGGAGGGTAGTAGTAGTAGCCGTAGTCATCGACAGAGGCAGCTATCTCAGGGGCTCCGTCATCTAGCGGCGACAAATGGATATGGGGAGAAAAATAAAGTAAAGCAAACGTGAGTACTCATCCGAAGTACTCAGCAAGCAAGGATCTACACTACATATGCAACATTATCAAAGGGAGGCTGTATATGTGGACTGGGCTGCAGAAATGACAGAACAGAGGGGAGAGCCTAGTCCTATCGAAGACTAGCATCTTCAAGCATCTTCATCGGTCTTGCAGCATTAGAAGAGTGCAGATTAACATAATGTAAAGTAGTAGTAATGTCATCAACCTCGCCCAGAGATCCTTCCTCGACTCCCTGCGATAAAGCAATCCCAGAGCCATACTATCCATTTCATCTCAAGTCACCAGTTCTAGTTGTACCGATCGGGATACAACTCCGAGTGTCCGTTACCGTAGGACAGGCTATCGATAGAATGTTTCTTCCCTGCAGGGGTGCACCAACTTACCCACCACGCTCGCTTAACTCCGGCCGGACACACTTTTCTGGGTCATGCCCGGCCTCGGCCAAACGATACGCCACAACCCGACCAAATACTTAATAGAGAGGTCAGCACACCGGACTAAACCTATGCGCCCAGGGGTCTTGGGCCTTCGCCCCAGGAACTCCTGTGCGTTGCGAGGGCGGCTGAAAGCAGACCTAGCCCCCTTCATACAAGCGCGGGCTTAACCAATCCAATCCAGCGCGCGCTGCTCCTTGCTGACGTCTATTAAGCTTCGGCTGAAGTATACGACGCAGAACACCCATACTATGCCCACGTGATGGTTAGTGCTATCAGGCCAGAGGCCCCTTGGATCAAATATCCAAACCGTTAGTGTGTTGGTAGTGCGGTAACGAGCAGAGACTCACGAAAGATGTGACCCCGTCGCCCCGTCTCGAGGACTTGCGGCAAGGGCTAAGAATGCCCGGCCAGGCCTCGTATTCATCTCTCGGGCAACCTCCAGGTCAACCCGTCTCCACATCACTTCGCAAATATGCTTGCGCGGGTACCCCTCAGGGTCGACCCGTCTTTAGCCACTTTAATCAGTATCAACAGTAATGTAAAGGCATCCGTGTGGTTACCATATCAAGAACGAATCCTAGGCATCACCCTCGTAGGATTCCCACCTGACGTAAACATCAAGGTGAATGAAGGAGGAATCACCCTCGAGGTCCACTCTTGAGGAGTTGCGCGATGGTGTCGTTATCGGGGGTGGTGTAGCAGGAATCACCCTCACTGACCACGACCGATTAACTAACCTACAAGGTTATCATCAGAGGTGCTGACGAGGTATCACCATCGGCAATCGATAGTAACCCAGTAGTGTCGGGCAACTAAGGGGAAAGTGATGTGCGGTGCCGGGGCCTGGTCTTCGATCCCGTTGATCGGGCCTTCTGATTATCCAGTGGGGCAGTCACGATAAGTGGGGTCTCTGCTGGGTCTCTACCCAACCTATACTAAATAGTTTAGGATTATCAGGTAGGTAACAATAGCAGGTTACAATAAACAGGCTATGCAGCAGAAATAGGACAACAGCAGCAGCAGTAACTTCTAATGCAAGCATAAGAGAGAAGAGAGTAGGCGATATCGGAATGCTCAAAAGGGGGGGTGCTTGCCTGGAAGCTCTGCGGCAAGGGACTGGTTGTCAGGGGCGTAGTCGACCTCCGGAGCTGCGTCGGCCTCCGGGACTACGTCGGTGTCGGGGTCTACCGAGAGATAAGAGGGGGAGGAAACAAATAAATACACAGCAATATTGCAACACAGAGCATGCTATGCCTAAGATGCAGTGCAGGGTTGCCTAAAGATTTGTCTAAGTCCTTTTAGTTATTTTTGGATTTAAGTTGGATTTATTAACTGATGAATATGCACTATTCATATACCGGAATCGGGCTAAAAGTTACGGGTTCTCCTACGTAGGGGGTTCCGACATAGAAACAGACGACACGATCAGATTCGTCTCGTCGTTCTGAGCAACTATCATGTACAAAGTTTTTCGATCTGAGCTACGGTTTATTTATTATGAATTTTCAAAGTTTAAGCTATTTTCTGAAATTATTTTTATTAACAGAAAAGGAAATATGATGTCAGCATTGCGTAGGAGTGACGTCAGCAGTGAACAGGTCGACTGACCAGGGTCAAACCTGACCTGTTGGTCCAGTGGGACCCACATGTCACCCTCTGTTAACTTAACATTGGATTAAATCATCTAGCAGGGTTAATTAGGGATGTGGGCTCAGCCTGTCAGTGAGACATTAGACTAAACTAATTATTTTATTTATAAAATCGTTTATTATCTAATTAACCGGGGGGGCCCACATGTTAGTGGCTGGGTTGCCCAGTCAGCATGTTGACTGGGTCAACCCAGTCAACGGGGCCACCCGGACCCACTGGTCAGCGACCCAGGGGCGGGGCCCACTGCGCCACGTCGGCGTCGGCGCCGGAGGCATCTCCGACGACCAAAATCGCGGCGGGGCTCGCCGGAGCGCGTCGGAATCGCGCTACCCAGCACCAAAACACGCGCGGTTTGATGCGTTCGAACGAGGACTCGACGCCGCATCGATCTACACCGGTCCCGCGGCCTAACTCGGTCGGAGTTGAGCGCTACATCGACGGCAGTGGGCGGCGCGTTCGGCCGGAGCTGGAAATCGGAGCTACGGCGCTCGTTCGAGCAAAAGAAGAGGCTAGGCGGGGTCTAAGGTGCTCCAGGAGCTCGTCGGAGCTACTGGCCCGAGCAGAAGAGCTCGGAGGCGAGTGCAACGGCGACAATGGCGGACGGCGGAGCTCGGTATGCAGGCGAGCTAGCTACGGTGCGCTAGGGGAGTAACGAGGAGGAGCAGGAGGCGGAGGAGCTCACCGCGCGGCTCACACGTAGGTCCGTGACGGTTTAGGAGCTGTAGAGGCGGCGCTGGAGACGAAGGAGGCGGCGGCGATCGGAGATGGGGACAGAGGAATTCCAGCGCTCGGTGCCTCCAAGCTCCAGCTGCGGCCACCGGTCGATGGAGAAGTCAAAGGCGAAGCTCCTCGGCACGACGGCAGAGCGAGGTGGTGGCTGTGGCCACGAGAGCGACGGAGGCACGACGGTGGTGGCGTTCGGTGACGATGGAGAACGAGGGGGAGAGCGACGGAGAGGGAGAGGGAATGGTTGGGGAGGCCAGGGGGAAGCACCGGCTCGGCCTTATCCCCTTGCGGTGTCGGTGGCGTCGGCGTGTCGACGAAAGGCCAGAGCAGCGCCGGCGCGTCCACGGGCGGGGCGACACGATGACAGAGAGAGAGGGGAGGAGGGAGAAAGAGGCTGTGGTGGGCTGGGCTCGGGGCACTGTGCACTTAGGCCTAGTGCACAGTGCCTCGTATTATTTTCTATTTTCTGTTTCCTTATTTCTTTTCTATTTTGTTAATTGTTAGACCACATTTGCACGTTTGTAAAATATGAGACTTGGCCCAAATATTACAGTGCAATGTTAACTTTCACCAAAAACTGGTTTGGGCAAAGTAGGATTTTATTTGGATTTGATATTTTCATAAATGAATTAAATAGTTCTGTTTTGGTGCTGTTTCATGTTGTTTGAGTCATTTAGCTAACTCTTTTAATATTGATTATGTTTTAATGATTGCTTCTGGATTATTTGCTAATTAATGAACATTTTTCCGACAGTGTTTGAGCAACTTCATATTTCACTTTTGAATTTGAGTTGATTTGCAGAACAAAATTTGAATTGTTTTGATTAACCATTATGACTAGGCACTGCAAATGAAGTGACTTGGCATTATTAGCAGATGATCACAGTGGCTATTACACAGGGGTGTTACAAATTCCCCTCCTCTAAAAGAAATTCTCGTCCCGAGAATTTAGGAGGTAGAAGGAAAGAGGTCGGGATATTCTTCCCGAAGATGATCCTCGCGTTCCCAAGTGGCTTCATCTTCAGTGTGATTCGACCACTGCACTTTCAGGAACTTGGTCGTCTTCTGACGAGTTCGACATTCAGCTTCATCGAGAATTCGGATTGGATGCTCCTTATAGGGAAGATCATCTTGTAGTTCGAGCATCTCGTGATCCACTGCGCGGTGCGGAGATTCCTTGAAGCATTTACGAAGTTGCGATACATGAAAGACGTCGTGGATATGAGAGAATTGCGGTGGCAACTCCAATTTATATGCCACATGTCCACGTCTGGCAACAATGCGAAAGGGGCCGATGTAGCGTGTAGCTAGCTTGCCCTTGATTCCGAAACGACGGGTGCCCTTCATAGGAGTGACACAAAGATAAGCTTGATCACCGGGTTGATAGGTCAAGCCCCATCGCTTGCGATCATAGTTGCTCTTCTGGCGGTCCTGAGCCGCCTTGAGATTTTCTCGGACAATGCGGACTTGTTCTTCGGCGTGTTGGATAATGTCCGGTCCAACGAGTGGTCGTTCCCCAGTTTTTGACCAATTCAGAGGGGTTCGACACTTACGTCCGTAAAGCACTTCGAAAGGGGCCATTTTCAAGCTGGCTTGATAGCTGTTATTATAAGAGAATTTGGCAAACGGGAGAGATTCTTCCCACTTCTTACCGAATGATATAACACAAGCCCGAAGCATATCTTCTAGCACTTGATTAACTCGCTCAACTTGGCCTTGGGATTGTGGATGATATGCTGAACTCCAGGTAATGCGAGTTCCCATAGCTTCTTGGAAACTTTCCCAGAACTTGGAGGTGAAAAGACCGCCACGGTCCGAACTGATCTCCTTCGGAATACCATGGAGTGAAACAATTCTGGAGATATACAATTCTGCTAGCTGGCTAGCGGTGATAGTCTCCTTGACAGGCAGAAAATGTGCAACTTTGGAAAGTTGGTCGACGACGACAAGAATAGCATCGTGACCCTTCTGAGACTTGGGAAGGCCAGTAATGAAATCCATTTGAACCTTATCCCATTTCCACAAAGGAATAGGGAGCGGTTGCAAAATTCCAGCAGGCTTCTGATGTTCTGCTTTCACGCGACGGCAAATGTCACATTCAGCAACATATCTAGCGATATCCTGCTTCATTCTGGACCACCAGTACCTTTGACGAAGATCACGATACATCTTAGTGCTACCCGGATGGATAGACAGCGGTGTATCATGTGCCTCCTTCATGACTTTGTCAGCCATAAGTTCAAAGCGAGGTACCACAATTCGATCTCTGAAATACAAGGTTCCGTCTTCAGCAATTGAGAAATCCCTGTACTTCTCGAGGTGAAGCTCTTTCTTCATTAGATCGGCTTCGGCATCTTTAGCTTGCGCATCCTTAACAGCTTTCTCAAGGTCTACTTGTACCACAAGGTTATTAAGAGAACCCTGCGGAATGATACAGAGGTTCAGCTTGCGCAATTCTTCATATAGCTGGGGTTGAGCTTGCTTAACCATGAGGTTATTGCAATAGGACTTGCGGCTCAAGGCATCCGCCATTACGTTAGCCTTGCCAGGGGTATAAGAAATACCATAGTCATAGTCCGTAATTGTTTCCAACCATCGCTGTTGACGGAGATTAAGATCCGGTTGAGTGAACAAATACTTCAGACTCTGATGATCGGTATAGATCTCACACCGGTTACCAAGAAGGTAATGTTGCCACTGCTTCAAAGCACAGATCACAGCAGCGAGTTCGAGATCATGCACTGGATAGTTCTCTTCATGTGGACGCAATTGTCACGAGGCATATGCAATTTCCTTTCGCTCTTGCATTAGGACACAGCCTAATCCCTGACGAGAGGCGTCGCAATATATCACAAAGTCCTTGCGAGAATCGGGAGGAGCAAGCACTGGAGCAGAAGTAAGCTTGTCCTTGAGGGTCTGGAAACTCTCCTGACATTTGTCTGTCCACTCAAACTTAACGCCTTTGTGGAGCAGATTAGTCAGGGGCTTGGCAATCTTGGAAAAGTTCTCGACAAATCGGCGGCAATAACTTGCAAGGCCGAGAAAACTTCTCACTTGCTTGGCATTCTTCGGAGGAGTCCAGTCAAGAATAGCCTGAACACGCTCCGGGTTAACGGCGATACCGTCCTTGGAAATCACATGTCCAAGGTAAGTTACTTCGGAAAGCCAGAATTCACACTTGGAGTACTTGGCATACAACTTATGTTCTCGAAGTCTCTCCAGAACAAGGCGAAGATGTTCAGCATGTTCTTCCTTATTCTTTGAGTATACTAGAATATCATCCAGATATACCACGACTAACTTGTCGAGGTAATCCATGAATATATAATTCATCAGGCGGGAGAACGTAGCTGGAGCGTTTGTTAGGCCAAATGACATGATGGTGTATTCATAGGAGCCATAACGAGTAACGAAGGCGGTCTTCGGAATATCCTCTTCGCGGACACTGATCTGGTGATAACCCAACCTCAAGTCGAGTTTAGAGAGCACTGAAGATCCAGCAAGTTGATCATATAAATCATTGATCCGAGGAAGCGGATATTTATTCTGAATGGTTGCCTGGTTGATAGGACGGTAATCTTGGACCAACCTATTCGTACCATCTTTCTTTTTGACAAAGAGAGAAGGTGCTCCCCAGGCAGAGGAACTAGGGTGAATGAAGCCCTTCTTAAGTGACTTGTCAATTTCTTCCTTAAGCTCGAGAAGGTGATGCGGAGGCATCTTGTAAGGACGCTTCGCGATAGGAGTGGTGCCAGGCTTCAAGTCGATGACAAACTCGACAGCTCTAGCAGGGGGTATTCCTGGAAGTTCTTCTGGAAAAACATCCTGGAAGTCACAGACGACTGGAATGTTTTTTATCCCCTCAAGCGGAGAAGCATTCAACGCATTCAAGGCATAAATCTGAGCCTCGGCATTCTGAGTGAGGTGAGCATGATAATTCACTAACTCATCTGATGGGTGTAGGAGGTGTACAACCTTAGTGGCACAATTGATTGAGGCATAGTGAGCCTTCAACCAATCCATTCCCAAAATAAGATCAATTTTGGAGGATCTCAGGATAATTGGGAATGCTTGGAACTTCAACCACTCAATTTCAATAGTGACTTTGGGGCTGAATAGGGAGGCTCGGCGCTAGCCCGCGGGAGTGTTTACCGCTAGTGGATGTTGCAAGTTTTCACACTTAATGCCATGCATGAATGCAAAATCTTCCGACATGAATGAATGCGATGCTCCTGAATCAAATAAAATAGATGCAGGTACTGAATTAACAAGGAGTGTACCCATCACAGTTTCTGGTTGATCCCGAGCTTCAGTCATGTTGACGTGGTAGTACTGTCCACGACCATGAGAAGGCCTGACATTGTTGTTACGCTGCTGAGGAATTCCACGGCCATTACCACGCCTAGCAGGAAGAGGCACCAGCTGATTCTGACTCTGAGAACAGTCTCTGGCACGGTGACCTAGCTGGCCACACTTGAAGCAGAGTCCACTTTCTGGACGTGGTGCAGGAGCTCGAGGTGGTGGGGCTCGAAGAGGCTGCCTCGATGGTGGAGGAGGCAGACGAGGTGTAGCATAAGCAGGCCTATACACTGGAGCTGTTGGATGGTACATGCTTTGTCGAATCCAGATGCGGTGCTTCTGAGAAGACGAGCCCGAAGATGAGCCCGCTTCACGGGTGCGTCTGGTCGCTTCCTTGTGCTTCTTCAGACCAGTCTCGACCATGATGGCCTTGTTCACCAAGGTGGCGAAGTCAGGAAAGTCTTGGACGAGCAGAGCTAGCTGAATGTCATGGTGTAGCCCATCACGGAACTTCTCCTGCCTACGGGCATCAGTGGGGATGTCTTCTTCAGCATAGCGAGACAAGTCAAGGAACTCTCACTGATAGACTTCTACAGTCTTGTTGCCTTGAATGAGGCTGCGGAACTCGGCCTTCTTCCGATCTATAACTCCTTGTGGAATATACCGGGCACGAAAAGCAGTCTTGAATTCCACCCAAGTGACAACAGTTCCAGGAGGTAGGGTCTGTCTGTGAGTGGCCCACCATTGTGCTGCGGGTCCCTTTAGGAAGTATGTCGCGAACGTGACATAGCTGACAGGGGGAACATCAGCTGACTCCATCTCATAGAAGATGTCACGTAGCCAGTCATCGGCATCCAGCGGATTAACTGTGTTGTGGAATACCGATGGATTGAGACGCACAAACTCTGGCAGCGTGATTGAAGCTGGCTGCTGGTTGGCATTGGGACGGGGGAATTGATCCATAATCCCCATCATGAACTGACGGTTGAGTTCAAATTGTTGCATCATAGCGGCCATATAGTCAGGCGGTGGCGGCGGTGGTGGATTGTTATCACCCATCCTGCTAAATTCAACAGGGGTAGTTTAGCAGAAGCCATTGCGAGTGTTTAGCAACAAACTTGATGTAACACGATGGAATTTTTAAGTAGTGTAACAGATGCTTAATAGTAGTCATTTAAGACATACAGATCCATACAGAGTCGGTTACAATCGGACAGCATAATGGCGCAAATTCAAAAGCTAGACATGCTAGGTGGCACACAGGCACGCGGTAAGGAAGTACACAATGAGACATAGCAAAGGCTACATCAACGTCGGAGAAAACCACTGAAACGGGGTAGCTGCAAGTGCGGACGACGGATGTTCGTCGCGGAAGGATCCTGCGCTCCATGTGCACTCTGATGTAGAACCCGGTCTCAAACTGAAAGAAGAGGTCCACGTGCAGGTGTGTGACCTCCCACAGCAGGCCAATCAATCCCTGGTGGCATCTCGGTCCTGTGCGGGTAAAGGATATGCTTCGGATGTATCCCTGTGAGAACAACTGGTAGCAACTACGTCATAGCATCATAGAGGCGTGCTCGAGTGGCAAACAACTTGACGACAAGAGCCCGAACAGTGCGATCCAGAGCCTGAGTACACTGAATCAGAACTCGCGGATCATAGCGACGAGGCTCGTATGGGGCACAGATAGCTGTGTAGTATCCAGTAGCATCTCCAGCAGGGGCATACAGAATGTATCAAAACTCAGAGGCATCCAGGCTAACGCTGAGCTCTCCTCGGAGACGTGCGACAGCAGAGTAGGCGGCATCATGGACTGCCATCTCAATCATCACGCCGATACCATGGAAAAGGTACAGCTCAGTGTCTGAGTCATCCTGCTGATCATAGATATGAACATTAGCATAGTACTACTCCTGGTTGAACTCGCGGTAAACCTCGTAGACCATGTACTCGGGGTACCAGCGGTAACCCAGTCTGGCCTGGAGGGCGATCAGGATAGCTGGAAAACCAGGGGCATCTCGAGCCCATGTGCGAAGCACAAGCTGTGTCGTAGGACGTGGTGGAAACAGACGATCCATCTGAAATAAAGGAAATTCATGACTGTCATTTGACGATGAGAAGTATAACAAATCTCGAAGAGAAAGGTTAAACAAAACAATGGAAAGGAAAATGATTATCAGACTAATCAGATCAATGACAGGGAAATCGCACAGATATCCAGCTCTCCGGGTGGACGAAATTAACGAGATCCTAAGTGTCGGCGTTAGTAAATTTATTAAACCTGAATAGAAGAGTGATCAGAGTCCCAGAGTAAAGACCAGGAATAAAAGATCTTAATACCACCCAATTGGCGACGTGGGCCCGTAAGCCACACGACCAAGTTAGTAAAACAGTTTTCGGTTTCTAGACTCAACTTCGGCCAAGGAGTTGGAAAGGGGGATTCCAAGAGGCAGTCGGCTCTGATACCAACCTGTGACGACCCCGGCTTAATCGTGCACTAATCATACACGCAAATACACATGATCAAGCCTAAGGACTCACTAGAAGATATCACAACACAACTCTAAAACATAAATAAAGTCATACAAGCTTTATATTACAAGCCAGGGCCTCGAGGGCTTGAATACATAGCTCGATGGCATACAAGTGTCAGCGGAAGCATCAGATATCTGGGTACAGATATAACAGAGTTACAGATAGGCCTATAAGAAGGCGGGGCAAAATAAAACACTACGATCGACAGGCGTAGGCCTCCTGCCTAGGACCCTTCGAACCTACTCCTGGTCGTTGGTAGGCTTCTCGTAGTAGTACTCGCCGGGAGGGTAGTAGTAGTAGCCGTAGTCATCGACAGAGGCAGCTATCTCAGGGGCTCCGTCCTCTAGCGGCGACAAATGGATATGGGGAGAAAAAGAAAGTAAAGCAAACGTGAGTACTCATCCGAAGTACTCAGCAAGCAAGGATCTACACTACATATGCAACATTATCAAAGGAAGGCTGTATATGTGGACTGGGCTGCAGAAATGACAGAACAGAGGGGAGAGCCTAGTCCTATCGAAGACTAGCATCTTCAAGCATCTTCATCGGTCTTGCAGCATTAGAAGAGTGCAGATTAACATAATGTAAAGTAGTAGTAATGTCATCAACCTCGCCCAGAGATCCTTCCTCGACTCCCTGCGATAAAGCAATCCCAGAGCCGTACTATCCATTTCATCTCAAGTCACCAGTTCTAGTTGTACCGATCGGGATACGACTCCGAGTGTCCGTTACCGTAGGACAGGCTATCGATAGAATGTTTCTTCCCTGCAGGGGTGCACCAACTTACCCACCACGCTCGCTTAACTCCGGCCGGACACACTTTTCTGGGTCATGCCCGGCCTCGGCCAAACGATACACCGCAACCCGACCAAATATTTAATAGAGAGGTCAGCACGCCGGACTAAACCTATGCGCCCAGGGGTCTTGGGCCTTCGCCCCGGGAACTCCTGTGCGTTGCGAGGGCGGCTGAAAGCAGATCTAGCCCCCTTAATACAAGCGCGGGCTTAACCAGTCCAATCCAGCGCGCGCCGCTCCTTGCTGATGTCTATTAAGCTTCGGCTGAAGTATACGACGCAGAACGCCCATACTATGCCCACGTGATGGTTAGTGCTATCAGGCCAGAGGCCCCTCGGATCAAATATCCAAACCGTTAGTGTGTTGGTAGTGCGGTAACGAGCAGAGACTCACGAAAGATGTGACCCCGTCGCCCCGTCTCGAGGACTTGCGGCAAGGGCTAAGAATGCCCGGCCAGGCCTCGTATTCATCTCTCGGGCAACCTCCAGGTCAACCCGTCTCCACATCACTTCGCAAATATGCTTGCGCGGGTACCCCTTAGGGTCGACCCGTCTTTAGCCACTTTAATCAGTATCAACAGTAATGTAAAGGCATCCGTGTGGTTACCATATCAAGAACGAATCCTAGGCATCACCCTCGTAGGATTCCCACCTGACGTAAACATCAAGGTGAATGAAGGAGGAATCACCCTCGAGGTCCACTCTTGAGGAGTTGCGCGATGGTGTCGTTATCGGGGGTGGTGTAGCAGGAATCACCCTCACTGACCACGACCGATTAACTAACCTACAAGGTTATCATCAGAGGTGCTGACGAGGTATCACCATCGGCAATCGATAGTAACCCAGTAGTGTCGGGCAACTAAGGGGAAAGTGATGTGCGGTGCCGGGGCCTGGTCTTCGATCCCGTTGATCGGGCCTTCTGATTATCCAGTGGGGCAGTCACGATAAGTGGGGTCTCTGCTGGGTCTCTACCCAACCTATACTAAATAGTTTAGGATTATCAGGTAGGTAACAATAGCAGGTTACAATAAACAGGCTATGCAGCAGAAATAGGACAACAGCAGCAGCAGTAACTTCTAATGCAAGCATAAGAGAGAAGAGAGTAGGCGATATCGGAATGCTCAAAAGGGGGGGTGCTTGCCTGGAAGCTCTGCGGCAAGGGACTGGTTGTCAGGGGCGTAGTCGACCTCCGGAGCTGCGTCGGCCTCCGGGACTACGTCGGTGTCGGGGTCTACCGAGAGATAAGAGGGGGAGGAAACAAATAAATACACAGCAATATTGCAACACAGAGCATGCTATGCCTAAGATGCAGTGCAGGGTTGCCTAAAGATTTGTCTAAGTCCTTTTAGTTATTTTTGGATTTAAGTTGGATTTATTAACCGGTGAATATGCACTATTCATATACCGGAATCGGGCTAAAAGTTACGGGTTCTCCTACGTAGGGGGTTCCGACATAGAAATAGACGACACGATCAGATTCGTCTCGTCGTTCTGAGCAACTATCATGTACAAAGTTTTTCGATCTGAGCTACGGTTTATTTATTATGAATTTTCAAAGTTTAAGCTATTTCTGAAATTATTTTTATTAACAGAAAAGGAAATATGATGTCAGCATTGCGTAGGAGTGACGTCAGCAGTGAACAGGTCGGCTGACCAGGGTCAAACCTGACCTGTGGGTCCAGTGGGACCCACATGTCAGCCTCTGTTGACTTAACAGTGGATTAAATCATCTAGCAGGGTTAATTAGGGATGTGGGCCCAGCCTGTCAGTGAGACATTAGACTAAACTAATTATTTTATTTATAAAATCATTTATTATCTAATTAACCGGGGGGGCCCACATGTCAGTGGCTGGGTTGCCCAGTCAGCACGTTGACTGGGTCAACCCAGTCAACGGGGCCACCCGGACCCACTGGTCAGTGACCCAGGGGCGGGGCCCACTGCGCCACGTCGGCGCCGGAGGCATCTCCGGCAACCAAAATCGCGGCGGGGCTCGCCGGAGCGCGTCGGAATCGTGCTACCCAGCACCAAAACGCGTGCGGTTTGATGCGTTCGAACGAGGACTCGACGCCGCATCGATCTACACCGGTCCCGCGGCCTAACTCGGCCGGAGTTGAGCGCTACATCGACGGCGGTGGGCGGCGCGTTCGGCCGGAGCTGGAAATCGGAGCTACGGTGCTTGTTCGAGCAAAAGAAGAGGCTAGGCGGGGTCTAAGGCGCTCCAGGAGCTCGTCGGAGCTACTGGCCCAAGCAGAAGAGCTCGGAGGCGAGTACAATGGCGACAATGGCGGACGGCGGAGCTCGTTATGCAGGCGAGCTAGCTACGGTGCGCTAGGGGAGTAACGAGGAGGAGCAGGAGGCGGCGCCGGAGACGAAGGAGCCGGCGGCGATCAGAGATGGGGACGGAGGAATTCCAGCGCTGCGGTGCCTCCAAGCTCCAGCTGCGGCCACCGATCGATGGAGAAGTCGAAGGCGGAGCTCCTCGGCACGACGGCAGAGCGAGGTGGTGGCTGTGGCCACGAGAGCGACGGAGGCACGGCGGTGGTGGCGTTCAGTGACGATGGAGAACGAGGGGGAGAGCGACGGAGAGGGAGAGGGAATGGATGGGGGGGCCAGGGGGGAAGCACCGGCTCGGCCTTATCCCCTCGCGGTGTCGGTGGCGTCGGCGTGTCAACGAAAGGCCGGAGCAGCGCCGGCGCGTCCACGGGCAGGGCGACACGGCGACAGAGAGAGAGGGAAGGAGGGAGAAAGACGCCGTGGTGGGCTAGGCTCGGGGCACTATGCACTTAGGCCCAGTGCATAGTGCCTCGTATTATTTTCTATTTTCTGTTTCTTTATTTCTTTTCTGTTTTGTTAATTGTTAGACCATATTTGCACTTTTGTAAAATGTGAGACTTGGCCCAAATATTACAGTGCAATGTTAACTTTCATCAAAAACTGGTTTGGGCAAAGTAGGATTTTATTTGGATTTGATATTATCATAAATGAATTAAATAGTTCTGTTTTGGTGCTGTTTCATGTTGTTTGAGTCATTTAGCTAACTCTTTTAATATTGATTATTTTTTTATGATTGCTTCTGGATTATTCGCTAATTAATGAACATTTTTCCGACAGTGTTTGAGCAACTTCATATTTCACCTTTGAATTTGAGTTGATTTTCAGAATAGAATTTGAATTGTTTTGATTAACCATTATGACTAGGCACTGCAAATGAAGTGACTTGGCATTATTAGCAGATGATCACAGTGGCTATTACACAGGGGTGTTACAGATTGTAGGGTCTGTTGTTAAGAGTTTGTGATTTCTAGCTAAGCGAATAAGATGGAATGGTCATCGACCACAATGGTTCATACCTTGTCTTGTGCTCTCGTTTAAAAAAAACAAGAAACTTGTGCTGCTATTTTTTTGGTCGGTGCGCATTGACAGTGGATTCTTACTTTCTCCTGCTGTTTTTCAGCATCCATGGCCAGTGCGCAATCATCATGTTCGATGTCACCTCCCGACTCACCTACAAGATGGTAGTGTGAGGAGGCTGTGTGATGGTCGTGATGTGTGCTTTCTTGCAGGGCCGGCTGAGCGACGCGGCGACGAAGGTGGTGAACAAGCTGCTGCCGTCGGGCGCCGGCGGCAACCTGAGCAGCCTCTGCTCCTGGGCATCGTCGGAAGAATCTTAATAGGGTAGCATCAGATTACTACTATTTGGACTTGGAGCTTCTGCTATTTTTAGTTTGGGTTGAAGTGATTGGTAGGCCTAGTGATTGTGCGATTCTGTGATCCTATCCAGTAAAATTTATATGCACACCTCATATGAATCTGTGATCATATCCAGTAAAATTTATATGCATGTTCCACTCCACTGTCTACACATTTACTTAGTAATACATACTTCTTTACTTCTGTTATGCTTCTCTCTTTGTTTGTATGAGGCGGCCAGGATGCCTATTTTGTAGCAGTCTGCTTCCATAGTGTTTGTATGGAGTCGAGATAATTGTGTTTTCCTCTTCATGAATGCTCAACTGAACTGCTCTTTCATTGTACTACCAAATACTGAAGTTTTGCTATGTATAACATTGCTACATGTGTTTTTGTCTATATAGAATTGCAGTCATTTCCTCTTCTAGACATGAACCAGCTCTTGCATGGAACTGAATCTGATACATTTGTGTAGTAAATGAGTATGTTAGCATTTCACCTGGCTTGTAATCAAAATTTTATTACTACTAATGTACCTCAAGTTTATTTGTCGATGAGATGCCTGAGTCTTGGTAGTTCTGGAATCCCTATTAGTTGAAACATGAGCATTACAAAGTTTCATATCTATGATCAAATTGTTGACAGACACTCGTCTTGGTAGAATTTCTCTTGCTGGTAGATGCTTATTTCTTTAGATTTTGTTTCATGTTTGTTTAGCTGATGCTCATGATGACGTTGTTGTCATTTTTTGTCTCAGGGTCTGGTCGTTCTGATCTCCTACTTCAACAACGGCTAAGGTGTGTGTGTGTGCCTCAAACTCGCAACATGGACTCAGTGTATATTTGATAAATGATAACCTGATGCCGTTAGCCCTCAAGTTAAAATAGGACCTATTCTCCTATGTTAGCTGCATCTCCTGTGCTCATAGTTGAGCAAGTATAAGATTGCAGTATGGATATAATGTCTTACCCCAGCTTGCATTTCCATACCTTTCCTGTAATAGGATCCTATGGTAATGTGATGTGGTACTGGTTTCTGGTTTGCATACAAAGTAAATTGATTTTAGGACACTGCCCTTAGTTTCTGATTTGAGGTATGTTTGTTTGCTTGGTGTGTGTCGATCTCAAAATGGCGGACAAAACATGACAAGTGAACACTTTGAGGCTCTGTTTCCTGTTCCCTGTTGTAGTTTCTGGATTTATTTTGCATATGCAACACACCATCTTGAATAACGTGATGTGCCAATGTGGAGTTGCTTAATTTGCCTTTTTCATGTATTTGTTCAACCTACCATCTGTATGTATATGCTTAGGGTATGCATGATGCCTCTGCTCTGTATTAGATCAGTATGTTGATCTTGGTAGGCATATATCCATGTATGAGCAGTGCATAGTGCAGTTGGCCATATTTTAGCTCATATGGAACTTCCTGTGATATTATTGGCGCAGTCCTGTTTTGTTTCATTGATTGCTTTTATTTTGTCCCTAACCATTTTGTTCTATAACATGTAGATGCTGGCGTTCATTCATGTTTCGTGGCAAGCTCCAGGATGAAGAAGTGAAGAAGCATTTAGTTCTAGCTCATTGGAGCTAGTTATACTTTTATAGATAATTATATTTTGATATTTAATTGTGTTCTTGGTGGCTGTAAACCTGATGTGAAGTATGTTCGATTATAAACGTGGTGTGAACTATGTTTGATTGTAATGTACCAAATTTGGTTGTTTGATCTGTTTGAAGTATTACTTCTGTTTTCAGTCTGTTCTGATTTAAATATTTGTTTTTATTTACTAGAAAATTGAAATCTGAAGAATATGACCCTGACCATTGGGACCCACTCAATTGGGACCCATTTGACTATTGGATCCATCTTTAAAAAAGAAGTAACTGTTGAGCCAAAAAGGCCATGGCCCAGAAAATAAAAAGGCCAAATTGCTGGGCTAGGCCCATCTAGCTATTGAAAATTGTCAGAAAAAATATATATATAAATGGGCTGAATTAATGGGCTCGGCCCATATAGACACCTAATCGGACCGGGCTGATTCTTTTCAATGACCAATCCAATTGGTCACAATTTTGCCACGTCAGCTTGCCACGTCGGATCCGACGTGGCCTGGACAGACAACCAGCGACCAAAACAAAAGATCGTTGAACCGTCGTTGCCTTCTACGACCATATCACAGAGAAAGTCATTAATTTCCATTAAAGACGGTCAGCTTTTGACCATCTGTTTTTGGTCACAAAAAGGTCGCAAATGAAAAACAACGACCATTCAGCGACCAATAGTGATGGTCGCAAGTTGACATATTTCTTGTAGTGCATGTTGGTTTCAAAGAACAGAATCAAGACTTCAAGGCTAGTCAGGTACTTTTTTCGACAGAGGGAGTCACGTACTTGGAAGAGAGGAAGATGTGAAGTCAAGAAGTTCACTAGTTTTTTCAGCTTAGCCAATGGTAACTAAGCAAATATGAAAAAGTTCACAGGGAGCAAACATGCATGGTGGGATGGCTAGATCGACTTCTTCTATAAAAAGCAATGGAGATGGTACTGAAGGGATCCAAGATTCAGTAAGAAGTAGCTAGGGGGTTGTCACTTGTAAGCACCAAGTTATGCATTACTTAGTGAGGAATATTCATTCATTCATTCATCTCTTCATTGATACTAGGCATTAGAGGCAGCGGGAATTTATTTACACCAAGGGGGAGAGGTGCACCATAGCTCGTGTGTCTAACTTGAGCAACTGGGTTGAATGACTGTACTTAGTTCTTCGGAGGCTCTGCGTATGGTGTGTGAGACACTAAGCAGAGGCGAATTTTTTCTCCGTAGTATGGAAGCCGCTTGAGAATAATAGAAGCGTACGCCCCGCAAAACATGAAATTGTTGGTAGTATTGACTTATGGATAAGCAACTTCTCATTTTCAGGTTTCTTATCCTTGTTTATATGGTTATAGCCGTAGGAATAATATCAAGCCCTTCTAACCAAGGCACCATTATGAATGTATAACTGTTCAGAACATTTTATAAGTTGTCAGTCACTACAATTTTAGA
This sequence comes from Thinopyrum elongatum, assembly GCA_011799875.1. NCBI lineage: Eukaryota > Viridiplantae > Streptophyta > Magnoliopsida > Poales > Poaceae > Thinopyrum > Thinopyrum elongatum. The sequence continues at coordinate 361,851,387 of CM022297.1, read as the reverse complement.
CATCCACTTTGTAATGTGTTACTCATTTTAGGAATGATGAAACCAATGGTAATGGATATACATAGAAAATTGTTGTATCACTCGAATAATATGCCTGTTCTGTTTAGCCACTGGAAGTTGTTCTTTGTTCTGAAGATCTGCACTTAGGTGCGCACGACTCTTTACCCAGTTCTTTTGGTCCAGTTCATGTACATGCTTGCACACCCTCTGTGTATGTAATCCAGACAGTCTGCTTGTATGTAGTTTAGTTAATTCCTAGATATTATGGTATAGGCTTAGGTCATGATTGCATTTACTTTAGCTAGTCATTCACTAGTTTGACATTGTTGTGGGTTCTGCAGATCAACGTAGTTTCATTCATGTGTTAGAAAATGGTAATAATGAGATAGTGGATAATGACGATCCATTGGTTTAAGTGTATCAGTATTCTAAACGACTTTCCACATGGAGTTTGAGGACGCAAAGACGTGGATGACATGGAGACGACATCAAGAGAGAACCCCAGACCTGATGTAGGTTCTTGTACATAAGCTCTCTTATTTCCAGCTTGTGCTCGAACCCTCCGTCGACATGCCTGAACAGTCGCATTTGTAGTCTTAAACCTTCTGTTTCAATTGATCAAAGTGCATGTGAGAATAAAGTGCTTGATTTGCTTGTTTCTGTTACAGTTGATCAAGGCATATACTTTATACTATATAAAATATGGCCTCAAATATACAAAGTAAAACAATACAAAATACAGGATTCAGGAGATATGAGTTGTACAGGCACTCGTGGATCAAATTGATTGAACTAGACGCATGCCATGTGGCCACTAATGTTAAAAGGTGATTGATATCATTGTAAGTCATAAAGACGAGGCTGGTTTCAAAGAACAGAACTAGAGGGGTCTGGTACTTGGAGAATAGGCAGGTGTGAAGTCAAGGAATACGCTAGTTTTCCAGTTTGGTCCGCTAGCAATCAAGAAAGTGGGAAATAATTTTAATTTTTTTGCGGGAGAAAGTAGGATTTTTTTTTCGAAACGGAGACAAAAGATTTGCCTCATCGATTAATTAAGCAGAAGATAATTGCCCAGTTAATTAACGGAAAACCGGGCGAGGAAATAGTTCACATGGAGAACCATACATGATGTAATGGCTAAACCGACCGCTTCTATAAAAGTAATGAAGATGATTTTTTTTTCTCGAATACGCATGAGTGTGCGTACTATATTATAAGGGATAATTGTATTCATGCCACTAGTTGTGTCCAACTCGGCTGGTTTGCACCTAGTTTTTGAAAATTCTCGGTTTTGCCCAAGTCCGTTTGCTCCTCTTATGTTTTTGCCCTTCCGTCACGTTTCCGTCCAGTTAGTGCCGTTTGACCGTGTGTTGACCGTCTATGGACTTTTTGCTGGACCATTTTGCCCCAGCTTCCTCACTATCTCGCGAGACACTTCCAAGTGGGACCCATCACCGAGAAAACCACTCTAGATCCTATTTGCCTTCTCTCCCGCCGGACACACCCTAGCCCAAGATCCCCTTCCCCATCTCTCAAATCTTATCCCTTTGTCCTCCACCACCATGGTTCGGTTCAAGGCCACATCGCCACCAGCCATGTCGGTGTTGCCGTTGGTGACCACGCCGGCGCCCGCGTGTGAGGCAATCCAGCTGAACCCTTTAGTGGCCAACCTCGCCACCCGAGCCTTGGCCTCGACCCGATCTGGATCGAAAGAATGCGCTGCCGCCGCCGTTTGACTTCGCCGTAGCAGCATCGGACTACCCTCTCCTCTTCCCCATTGCTCTTCTCCTCCTCCCCTTTTACTTCTCCTCTGTAATCCCTTTCCCCCTCTTCGTTCATGTGCCTGCAGATCGATCCATGGCCGCCCGATGCCATGAAACCGACCTCGCGCTCGTGGATCTCATCCTGCCGTGAAACTCGTCATCGGTGAGACCAGCAGGTCAGCCCGCCGGTGCCCTGCATCCTGTCTCACCCCTTTCTCTCTCTCTTTTTCCCCTCGCCTCACATCTCTCTCTATCTATATCTTCCCACAGGAGACCACCATGACCATGCCGCCATGAGCCCAAGATCGAGCTCTGCTCCACCGCGGGACCTGCATGCCTCACCGCCCCATCTCCATTTTCCTCGGATCCGGCGAGATCCGCCCCGGAATCGTCACCAATGGCGTCGACGAGCTCATCCTCCTTATCTCGTCCGACGAGGTGGATGTGGTGAGCTTTGGCTACGAATCCTTGGGCTCCGGCGAGCTCATGCTCATACTACAGAGGGAAACTAATCGTTGACCCACTGGATTTTTTTAACACTTGACCCAATGTAATTAGCTAGTATATTTAACTGGCAACTACGGACTAATGTTTAGTTATAATCGAGCTGATACCGATCTGAAGTACTGAATTTGTGTTAATTACTACTGTTTTAATTAGTTTATGGTGTGTTAATTATTGCATCAAAGAGTTATGCAAAATTTACAGGTATTTGGTCTGTGATGGGTCCCACCTGGAAGTGTCTCATGAGAGAGTGATAAAGCAGGGGCAAAATGGTCTAGAGAAAAGTGCAAAGACGGTCAACACATGGTCAAACGACACTAACTAGACGGAAACGTGACAGAAGGGCAAAACCGAGAATTTTCAAAAACTAGGGGCAAACCAGCCGAGTGGGACACAACTAGTGGCATGAATACAATTATCCCATATTATAAAGAAGGAATCGGGGTAAAGAGTCCGTCCACGTTAGTGTTACAGGTTACATATATACATTCCGAACACTAACACCACCCTCCACCATCATTGCCTATTGCTAATTGAAGGGGTTCAAGCAGTGGCGGACCTAGGATCTAATTCACGTGAGGTAGAAGCTGTAGAGAAATTACACAAAAGTATTATGATTGGGTCTAAACGTCCTAGTAAATCCACTTCCTCCGTCTAGGTGTATAAGCCATCTTAGGCTGTGCACCGTGACCAAGGTGGAGGAAAAAACGAGAGAACTTAATGCTTTTTTGCTAATTAATAGCATTGCATGCATTGAACTAACCACTGCATGTCGTGTTTGGTAGTCTTAAGCCATTGAAAGCATGCACGATCCACATCTTTTATTAATTGATATATCATGAAACAAGAAACGAGGTGGGAGTTAATGTACCGTGTCTAAGTGTTTTGGGATTATTTGGTTTTCGTAGGATGACTTATACATCTAGACGGAGGGAGTAACAAATATCGGAAGTCTTTTGATTTTTTTTGCCTACCAACCTTTTTTCATAGGATGCCGTGCATAAACTCATCGTGCGCTCGCTGAGTGGACACGCGGGCCTCCTGCTCACATGCAATGAGCTGTTCACCAGACAGCAGCAGTGGCTGGCATCACCGGCCGCGGCGGTGCACGGTGCGCCGCACGTACGCAAGATAACAAAGTAACGCATGTCGCTTTTCCAATCCAACCAGCAAAAAAGCAATCACCTAGGGGTGAAACCGGATTCGAACAAATAATCCTTATACCATATCCTATTCTATATTTATTTTCGGATTCGGAAGCGGAACGGATACGGATTCGAATACCGAATTATGCGGATTCGAATAGCGGATTATGCGGATTCGGACACGGTACGGTAACGGAACGGCGTCGGATCGGAAACGATCATTTACCATATTCATATACGAGAAAGATATAAATGCTTCAAACTAAAAGTAAACATAAACAATGAGCAAATTTTAATACTTATACATGTTAAGAACACATAAAGCACTAGATGGTATTAAAATAAGCCAAATAAGTCACTAATAAACATATGTCTCGTCTAATAAGTAAAGATAACATTCATGTATTGCTATTTAATACTTACAAATTCACCCATAAATCAGATTCGGAAATTAAAAGGGCGGATTATCCGGCAAGAAAAAACGAATTATCCTAATGCATCGTATGTTAGCAATACCATATCCTATACCGTATCCTATCAATCGGACTCGGATTCAGATTGAATTATTGTCGGATGTGAAAAATCTCTTACCGTATCCTATAAAAACAGATTCGAAAACGATTTCGGATGAAAATTATCGTTGCCGCTTTCACCTGACAACCAACGGCGGTCCGATGCGAGCCGTCCGTCCCGATCCCGTGCCGCCGCCTCCGCCACCTCCACGTGTTCCCTCCTCCTCCAGCCCCCACTCCACTCCACACCCCTCGTGCCGCCCCACCCCCACTCAGTCCACAAGTAAACCCGCACAGTCCCCCATGCCCGCCCACTGCTCGACGCAATTCCCCGACGGCTGATCGCGCCGCGCAGGCCCCCATGGCCTCCCTCCTCGCGCCGCCCGCCTCCACGCGCGGCATCCTGCCGCCATCCGCGCCTCCCCGGCGGCCGGCCCTGACCCCCCGCGCCGCGCGCTCGTGCTACCGCTTCCGCACCGACGACGACGGCGTCGTGGACGTGGCCGTCGCCGCGGGGGAGGGCGGCGGGTACACGGTCGGCGTCGAGGTCCCGCCCCTCCCGGGCGCGCGCCGGCGGGAGGGCGGGCTGGTGCTCCGCCCCGCGGGCTCCGCCGAGGCCGTCCCGCTGGACGGCGTCTGCCCCGCGGCCGAGCTCTCGTTCCGCGCGCCCCCCGCGCCGTTCAGCCTCTCGTTCCTGCTGACGGACGGCGAGGGCGCCGAGATACGGACCCACCGCAGCACGCCCTTCCGCGTGCCGATCGGCGTCGGGCCGGGCAGCCCCGCGCCGCTCGGCCTGTCCCTCTCCGAGGGTGGGGCCGCCAACTTCGCCCTCTACAGCAGGAGCGCCAAGGGCGTCGTGCTCTGCCTGTACGGCCGTGGCGGCGGCGGCGGCGGCAAGCCCGCTCTGGAGATCGAGCTCGACCCCTATGTCAACCGGACGGGCAACGTCTGGCACGTCTCACTGGAGAGCGTGGAGGGGTACGGCAGCTACGGCTTCCGGTGCGGGCTATTCGGCATGGGCCACCCACTGTTGGATCCGTATGCCAAGGTGATCGGTGACCTGGTTGCTGCCAATCCCCTTCATGTGAAGGGGGTCACCGCACCGTCTATGAGTTGCCTCGGATCGTTGGCGAATCCACCGAGCTACAATTGGAGCAGGGACAAGCGCCCATGCTTGCCATTGGAGAAGCTGGTGGTGTACCGGGCAAATGTGGCTTTGTTCACCAAGGACAAGTCGAGCGGGCTGCCGGACAGTGTTGCCGGTACTTTCTCCGGGGTGGCTGCAAAGATACAGCACTTCAGGACTCTCGGTGTCAATGCGGTTTTGCTGGAACCAGTGTTCCAGTTCGATCAGGTGAAGGGCCCTTACTTCCCGTACCATTTCTTTTCACCAATGGACTCGTATGGCGGTGAAGGCTGCAGTGCTTCAGCTATCACGGCTATGAAGGATATGGTCAAGGCAATGCACAGAAATGGAATAGAGGTCCTCTTGGAGGTTGTTTTTACACATACTGCTGAAGGAGAAGCAGATGGTCAGATGATATCGATCAGTGGCATTGACAATTCCTCGTATTACATTGCTGATGAGATTGCTGGATGCAAATCGGGTATACTGAATTGCAATTCTCCAGTGACTCAGAATCTGATTTTGGACAGCCTCCGCCATTGGGTGATTGATTTCCATGTTGATGGGTTTTGCTTCATCAATGCCCCTTTCCTTGTCAGGGGTCCACGCGGTGAATATCTTTCTCGACCGCCCCTTCTTGAATCTATTGCTTTCGACCCGGTTCTTTCCAAGACAAAGATCATTGCAGATCCTTGGTCTCCACTCGGCATATCTAACGTGCAATTTCCATTCCCTCACTGGAAAAGATGGTCTGAGATGAACACAAGGTTCTCCATTGATGTGCGCAAATTTTTAAAGGGAGAAGCTCTTATTAGTGATCTTGCTACGCGTTTGTGTGGTAGCGGGGACCTATTTTCCAACAGAGGCCCGGCATTTTCTTTCAATTATGTATCCAGGAATTCAGGGCTTACTCTTGTTGATTTGGTGAGTTTCAGCAATGGGGATCTTGCTTCTGAGTCGAGCTGGAATTGTGGTGAAGAAGGACCGTCCGAGGACAGTGTAGTTCTTCAGAAGAGGCTAAGGCAGATAAGGAATTTCATATTTATTCTGTTTGTTTCACTTGGTATTCCTGTCCTGAACATGGGAGATGAATGCGGGCACTCCTCTGCTGGTTCAACATCATACAAGGATAGAGTTCCTCTAAACTGGAAGGCCTTGAAGACCAGTTTTGTTAAGGAAGTTACTGGATTCATTTCATTTCTAGCTGCACTCAGGAGTCGGCGAGGTGACATTTTTCAGAGAAGAGAATTCCTCAAACTGGAAAACATAAGTTGGCATGGGAACAATCTATCTGAACCACGATGGGAGGATCCTACTAGCAAGTTTCTTTGCATGCACATAATCGCAGAAAATGATGTTAATACACCAGAGTTAACCAAAGGTGACTTGTACATATGTTTCAATGCAAATGAGGAACCAGCAAGTGCTACATTACCTGCTCCTGCAGAAGGATCTGTGTGGCTACGTTTGGTTGATACATCACTTGCGCTTCCAGGTTTCTTTACAACCGAGTCTAATCTGAAAGTACACCAAGTGCTAGGATATTCATCTTATGAAGTAAAAGCGCACAGTTGTGTTTTATTTGAATCAAAGAGGGATCTCCCCCAGTTTCTCTGATAAAGTAGTTAGTCTGTTGACGCCTACTCCCTACTTTCAGAGCTTTGGTTGGAATAAGTTGTTCTGTACTGTAGCTGAGAATGTTTATGATAATAAAATGTAGCATTTGTCCAATGGATGGTATATCTAATTTCCATACTGCCTCGAGCCATTGTTCTCTATATAAATTCTCCAAGTTTTGAAGCTAACCAGTTGCAGGCTTGCAGCCATTTACTACTCCAAGGAAGCACTCCGGTGCGCCTAATCACCTGGGTTATGTAACGACCATTTGATTCACTTTTGCAACTGCGCAAGCACCTGAGAAGATGGTGCATCAGATGGAAGGCAATTTCGGTGACTTTTCTCCTTCTGCACCTTTGCCACGCGTCTGTTTTGCCTCCTTTGATCCCTCACCTCCCTTACCTTTTTTCTCTTTTGGTCAACCCTTCTGTCCACTCCCTCCGTCCAGGTTTATTAGTCCTCATTTTATTTTGGGTCAAAGTTTGACCAGATATTTGACTAGCAAAATATAAGTGATATGTCATGAAAATTATATTGTTGGTTTTGTATTTCAAAGTAGTTTCCAATGGTACTATTTTGTTAAATATAACTTATTTTTATTAGTTAAATGTATGTTCAAAATTTGATTCAAAATACAAGGGGACTAATAAACCTGGACAGATGAAATACTCATCTTGCCCCCATGCATGTGGCCGCCGCTGCCCTTCTCTCTTTCACTCCTGACCTTTGTCTCTCTATCCCTGCCACCAATGTGCCTGTACGGTGGCATACACACGGCCACAGCTGGAAGGGCAATTGGCGTTGGCATCCCCTTGCTGCCGCTTCTCATTGTGAGTCCAACCTCTTAATGGTGGCAATGATTCTCGTAAAGAAATAGATTTTTTTTCTGCCTGACCCTTGTTTCTATACTCCATTTCCTTTTATCCGTTCACTGAAAGAGAATTAGGCTTTATCTTTGACGGTGTCATTATTTCTTTCCTACATTGCCGTCATGTCTGTCTACTCTATATTATTTAAAACAGAATAAAAATATAGAGCCATTTTGCATTTCCACCAGGCTGATGGCAATAGTTGTGGATGCCACATCAACAGGTTCCGCAAAGAAAATCATCCATCATGAAAAACAAGCAATTAGCAGGGTGCTAGCAAGACATACATATTGTTTCTAACTATTATTGCCAAAACATACACGTAACCAATTAGCTTGCCGAATAGAAATATTTCTTATGCATTTTTTCCCAGGTGGTTCAGGGTATCAATGCTTGTGCCCAGATTGCAGTTCTATGCTCCTTTTGCTTTGCTGTACATATCAATGCTAATGGTCTAGTTCTCAGGACATAAATAACTACTCCCTCCGTCCCATAATATAAGAGCGTTTTTGACATGTATGTGAAAGTAGCAAAATGCAACACAATAAGCAATAAGCAAACATAATACTCCCTCCGTCCCATAATATAAGAGCGTTTTTGACACTTATGTTTGCAAACATAATACTCCCTCCGTCCCATAATATAAGAGCGTTTGACGCTTATTGCTTATTGTGTTGCATTTTGCTACTTTCACATACATCTACTATCCTGATGCTTACAGGGCATGACACTGAACCTAATATGTTGGCTATCACCTATTGGCAGCATATGCAGGTCCAGTGGATAGACGATAATCACGTGTTTACTTTGACAGAACCTGATTTTGTTTCCCTTCTGACTCCAGTTAGTTAAAATAGTACTATCCATACCACCAACGTTGTTACATATGCTATCTAATATGACTTAATTATTGTGTACAATGATCTTAAAAACCTTTTCAACGATGTAGGGTGCTATTGCGTTATTCTAATTGCAAAGAATTAAAAGATGCTCAACTGAGCATGGTTATGTTTTCCAAAGGAGAAGAAAAGAAAACTGGGTGCAGTTGTGGACAAAGTATCAAGCTATATATAGCGCAACCATCCTCTCGGATCTATTTCATGTATGTAGGGTGGACTGCTTTGTGGCTCCACAAATTAGTGAGGGCAGTGGCCCCTAGCTAGTCTATGACTGAACACCCTTGAACAAGCACCACATGACTGGAGAGCAAGATAGTAATGGGATCCACCTCGAATCCCTGCAACTTGGACCGTTGGATTGCCAAATCAAACGCTGCATGTATGCCCATGTTGTTCTAGAAAGAAATCCATTCAACATGAGCCATCAGATTTGAAAGATCCAGCATTTCATATGCTCTGATATTGGTATAGTGGTACATATACGATTTGCAGAGTGCGGTCGTGGGATCCACTTTGGCCTCCACATGTCTGCATTGTACAGGATAAAATTAGGCAGAGCTTTTTTGTACCCACAAACAATTAGAGTTGGCAATTCTTAGGGCTACTGTCAGTGACTCACACCCGCATGCGCACCGTAAGAAAGGGCCGGGGAGAATCAGAGAGCTTATATGCTCCCCTTTCAGCTAGCCATTCACTTAGAAGGGATGCACGCTAAATTACTTATGCACAGCATATTCCAAAGCTATACCAAGATGGTTGGCTAGTGTTTCTTGGCTCAGACACCGTCACGAGGACTGTAGAATTCTAACTTTTTATCTAAGTCAAAGAAACACAACTGGAGCGGTACGATTTCATCTCCCATATTCCACCGACGTCAAGCATAGTAAGAGGAAATGGCCATGAGAAAACTAAATTCCAAATGCCTCCAAAGCCTAGAATCTATCTGGAGACTACAGCGAGATGAACAAGCAGTGACCCAACCATTTCACCACCCCCTTCTATTGGTTTGCTGAACATTTCTCATTACTCCGGGTCTTTAGTCTCTTTGACATGTATCCCTAGTGTTGTGTCCCTTTTATAGAAGTAGTAGTACTTCAATGTTGGCCATAATTCAAAAATCCTCACTCTCTCTTCAACTCTCATTACTGGGATCTTTTGCTCTCTTCAAAAGCAATAAGGTTCCAACCAGGTTTAGTGATCATCACATGGTGTCTGGTTCTGCTTACTACATCAGTACTTCATTGTTTCTGAAAGACTGTACGGTACTTCACATGGTACTTCAATGTTTTTGAAAGACGGATTATGCTTTACCTTTGACTGTGACGCTATTTATTTCCTCACATTTTAGTCATGTTTGTCTACTCTATAATATTTAAAACAGAATAAACACCTCGTGCCATTTTGCTAAGGCAGATAAGGAATTTAATAACACTTGGTTTTCCTGTCCTGAACACGGGTGCTGAATGCGGGCACTCTGCTAGTTCAATATCGTACAAGAATAGAGTTCCTCTAAACTGGAAGGGATCGAAGACCAGTTTTTTCAAGGAAGTTACTGGATTCATTTCATTTCTAGCTGCGCTCAGGAGCTGGTGAGGTGACATTTTTCAGAGAAGAGAATTCCTCAAACTGGAAACCATAAATTGGCGGGAACGATCTATCTGAGACAATGATGGGTATACACCAGATATAACCAAAGGTGACTTGTACATATGCAAATGAGGATTCAGTAAGTGCTACATTGCCTGCTCCTGCAGAAGGATCTGTGTGGCTAGTTTGGTTGATACTGTTAAATATATATGTTGTGTTTGTCTTGTACAGGCCCAGGCCCATAGTCTAGAGTGAGGCCTAGGCCCATGTAACCTTGTATATCTCTCTCTCCTCCTCAATACAGAAAACTGTTCGGTCATTCTCTCTTCCTCACGTTTCCTAACATGGTATCAGACCAGGACCAAACCCTAGTCCCTCTTCCAGCCGCCACCCATGAAATCGCCGCCGGTGAGGTGATTCAGGCGGATCTGTCTGGTGAGGAGACATCCACATCGCTGCCCCATCCCATCTTCGTCATCAACCTGTAGGAGCTGCTCTCCAGCAGCTCCTCTGTGTGTCCTCGCAGCTACTCTGTGAGAATACTTCCCCTGCTCTCCAGCAGCCATCTCCAGCAAGCTCTTGGTGCCTTCCCTGCTCTACAGCAAGCTCCAGGCGTTCCCCCTTCTATCCAGCAAGATCCAGCAAGCTCCTCCTTCTATCCAGTGAGATCCAGCAAGCTCCAGGCGCCTCCCCTGCTCTCCAGCAAGCAGTCCAGCAGCCAGCCTAGTGGGTTGCTGCTCCTGTTTGTGGCTGTCTGCTGCTCTTCTCTTGTTGCTGCCTTCAGCTGCTATCAGATTGGGTGTTTCCAGCTGCTGGCCGCTCACCACTATGGCAAGAAATGATTTCGGATTTGGTTCTTTGATCATAGATATCAAGCTTGATGGTTCAAACTACAGGGAATGGGCATTTTCTGCCCGGACTGTCTTGAGGACGGCTGGTTTTGTTTCTCATCTGACAGATGATCCACCTGAAGGAAATATGCCCTAGAGGCAATAATAAAGTTGTTATTTTATATTTCCTTATTCATGATAAAGGTTTATTATTCATGCTAGAATTGTATTGATCAGAAACCTAAATACATGTGTGAATACATAGACAAAACACCGTGTCCCTAGTGAGCCTCTACTTGACTATGTTGTCATTTGATAACGGGATCACATCATTAGGAGAATGATGTGATGGACAAGACCCACCCGTTAGCTTAGCATAATGATCGTTCAGTTTTATTGCTATTGCTTTTTTCATGTCAAATACATATTCCTTCAACTATGAGATTATGCAACTCCCGGATACCGGAGGAATGCCTTGTGTGCTATCAAACGTTACAACGTAACTGGGTGATTATAAAGATGCTCTACAGGTATCTCCGAAGGTGTTTGTTGAGTTGGCATAGATCGAGATTAGGATTTGTCACTCCGAGTTTCGGAGAGGTATCTCTGGGCCCTCTCGGTAATACACATCATAAGCTTGCAAGCAAACGACTAAAGAGTTGGTCACGAGGTGATGTATTACGGAACGAGTAAAGAGACTTGCCGGTAACGAGATTGAACTAGGTATGAAGATACCGACGATCGAATCTCGGGCAAGTAACATACCGATGGACAAAGGGAATTACGTATGTTGTCATAACGGTTCGACCGATAAAGATCTTCGTAGAATATGTAGGAGCCAATATGAGCATCCAGGTTCCGCTATTGGTTATTGACCGGAGAGGTGTCTCGGTCATGTCTACATAGTTCTCGAACCCGTAGGGTCCGCACGCTTAACGTTCGTTGACGATATAGTATTATATGAGTCATGTGATTTGGTGACCGAATGTTGTTCGGAGTCCCGGATGAGATCACGGACATGACGAGGAGTCTCAAAATGGTCGAGAGGTAAAGATTGATATATATGACGATGGTATTCGGACACTAGAAGTGTTTCGGGGGTCACCGGGCACTTATCGGGTCACCGGAAGGGGTTCGGGCACCCCCGGCAAAAGATATGGGCCTTATGGGCCAAGAGGGGAAACGCACCAGCCACAAGGGGCTGGTGCGCCTCCCATATGGGCCGGCCTAAGAGGAGAAGGAAAGAGGGGAAAGGGAAAGGAAAGAGTGGAATAGGATTCCCCCTTCCTTCCCTCACCTCCTCTCCTTCCTTCCCCCTCCGATATATATGGCAGGGGGGGTGCGCGGCTTGGGAGGAGCCCAAGTAGGATTCGGTCCTACTTGGGGCGCCTCTTGGCCTCTCCCCTCCCCCTCCCACCTATATATATGTGGGAGGGGGGCACCTAGCACACACCAGACAATTGTTTAGCCATGTGCGGCGCCCCGCTCCACCGTTTACACCCCCGGTCATATTTTCGTAGTGCTTAGGCGAAGCCCTGCGGAGATCACTTCACCATCACCGTCACCATGCCGTCGTGCTGACGAAACTCATCTACTACCTCGACGTCTTGCTGGATCAAGAAGGCGAGGGACGTCACCGAGCTGAACGTGTGCAGAACGCGGAGGTGACGTACGTTCGGTACTTGATCGGTTGGAGCGCGAAGAAGTTCGACTACATCAACCGCGTTGTTAAACACTTCTGCTTACGGTCTACGAGGGTACGTAGACACACTCTCCCCCTCGTTGCTTTGCATCTCCATGGATAGATCATTGCGTGTGCGTAGAAATTTTTTTGTTTTCCATGCAACGATTCCCAATAGTGGCATCATGAGCCAGGTCTATGCGTAGATGATATGCATGAGTAGAACACAAAGAGTTGTGAGCGGTGATTGTCATACTGCTTACCACCAACGTATTATTTTGATTCGGCGGTATTGTGGGATGAAGCGGCCCGGACCAACCTTACATGTCCACGTACATGAGACCGGTTCCACTGACAGACATGCAATTAGTTTTGCATAAAGGTGGCTGGCGGGTGTCTGTTTCTCCTACTTTAGTTGAATCGAATTTGACTACGGCAGGTCCTTGAAGAAGGTTAAAATAGCAAACTTGATGAATCACCATTGTGGTTTTTGCCGTAGGTAAGAACGGTTCTTGCTAGAAACCCGTAGCAGCAACGTAAAACTTGCAACAACAAAGTAGAGGACGTCTAACTTGTTTTTGCAGGGTATGTTCTGATGTGATATGGTCAAGACATGATGTGATATACGTTGTTGTATGAGATGATCATGTTTTGTAAGTTATCGGCAACTGGCAGGAGCCTTATGGTTGTCGCTTTATTGTATGAAATGCAAACGCCATGTAATTGCTTTACTTTATCACTATGCGTTAGCGATAGTTGTAGAAGCAATAGTTGGAGAGACGACCACGACGCAACGATAGAGATCAAGGTGTCGAGCCGGTGACAATGGAGATCATGACGATGCTTTGGAGATGGAGATCAAAAGCACAAGATGATGGCCATATCATGTCACATATTTTGATTGCATGTGATGTTTATCCTTTATGCATCTTATTTTGCTTAGAACGGCGGTAGCATTATAAGATGATCCCTTCACTTAATTTCAAGATAAAAGTGTTCTCCTTGAGTATGCACCGTTGCTACAGTTCGTCGTGTTGAGACACCACGTGATGATCGGGTGTGATAGACTCTACGTTCACATACAACGGATGCAAGACAGTTTTGCACATGCGGAATACTTGGGTTAAACTTGACGAGCCTAGCATGTGTAGAGACATGGCCTCGGAACACTGGAGACCGAAAGGTCGAACGTAAATCATATAGTAGATATGATCAACATAGAGATGTTCACCATTGATGACTACCCCATCTCACGTGATGATCGGACATGGGTTAGTTGATTTGGATCACGTATCACTTAGATGACTTGAGGGATGTCTATTTAAGTGGGAGTTATTAAGTAATTTGATTAATTGAACTTAATTTATCATGAACTTAGTCCTGATAGTATTTGCATATCTATGTTGTAGATCAATAGCTCGCGATATAGCTCCCCTATAATTTTGATATGTTCCTAGAGAAAACTAAGTTGAAAGAGATAGTAGCAATGATGCGGACTGGGTCCGTGATCTGAGGATTATCCTCATTGCTGCATAGAAGAATTATGTCCTTGATGCACCACTAGGTGACAGACCTGTTGCAGGAGTAGATGCAGACGTTATGAACATTTGGCAAGCTCGATATGATGACTACTTGATAGTTTAGTGCGCCATGCTTTACGGCTTAGAACCGGGACTTCAAAAATGTTTTGAACGCCACGGAGCATATGAGATGTTCCAAGAGCTGAAATTGGTATTTCAGACTTATGCCCGTGTTAAGAGGTATGAGACCTCTGACAAGTACTTTGCCTACAAGATGGAGAAGAATAGCTCAGCCAGTGAGCATGTACTCAGAATGTCTGGGTACTACAATCACTTGAATCAAGTGGGAGTTAATCTTCCAGATAAGATAGTGATTGACAAAGTTCTCTAGTCACTATCACCAAGCTACTAGAACTTCGTGATGAACTATAATATACAAGGGATAATGAAAACAATTCCCGAGCTCTTCGCGATGCTGAAATCGACGAAGGTAGAAATCAAGAAAGAGCATCAAGTGTTGATGGTTAACAAAACCACTAGTTTCAAGAAAAAGGGCAAGGGACAGAAAGGGAACTTCAAGAAGAACCGCAAACAAGTTGCCGCTTCCATGAAGAAGCCCAAAGCTAGACCCAAGCCTGAAACTGAGTGCTTCTACTGCAAAGGAAATGGTCACTGGAAGTGGAACTGCCCCGAATACTTGGCGGATAAGAAGGATGGCAAATTGAACAAAGGTATATTTGATATACATGTTATTGATGTGTACTTTACTAATGTTCATAGTAGCCCCTGGGTACTTGATACCGGTTCAGTTTCTCAGATTAGTAAATTGAAACAGGAGTTGCAAAATGAACAGAGACTAGTTAAGGGCGAGGTGACGATGTGTGTTGGAAGTGATTCCAAGGTTGATAAGATCACCATCTCATACTCCCTCTACCTTCGGGATTAGTGTTGAACCTAAATAAATGTTATTTGGTGTTTGTGTTGAGCATGAATATGATTGGATCATGTTTATTGCAATACCGTTATTCATTTAAGTCAGAAGAATAATTGTTGTTCTGTTTACATGAATAAAACCTTCTATGGTCATACACCCAATGTAAATGGTTTATTGAATCTCGATCGTAGTGATACACATATTCACAATATTGATGCCAAAAGATGCAAAGTTGATAATGATAGTGCAACATACTTGTGGCACTGCCGTTTAGGCCATATTGGTGTAAAACGCATGGAGAAACTCCATACAGATGGACTTTTGGAATCACTTGATTATGAATCATCTGATACTTGCGAACCATGCCTCATGGGCAAGATGACTAAAACTCCGTTCTCCGGAACAATGGAGCGAGCTGATGACTTATTGGATATAATACATATCGATGTATGCGGTCCGATGAGTGCTGAAGCACGCGGCGGGTATCATTATTTTCTGACCTTCATAGATGATTTGAGTAGGTATGGATATATCTACTTGATGAAACATAAGTCTGAAACGTTTGAAAAGTTCAAAGAATTTCAGAGTGAAGTGGAGAATCATCGTAACAAGAAAATAAAGTTTCTACGATTCGATCGCGGAGGCGAATATTTGAGTTACGAGTTGAGCCTTCATTTAAAACAATGTGGAATAGTTTCACAACTCACGCCACCTGGAACACCACAGCGTAATGGTGTGTTCGAACATCGTAACCGTACTTTATTAGATATGGTGCGATCTATGATGTCTCTTACCGATTTACCACTATCATTTTGGGGTTATGCATTAGAGACAGCTGCATTCACGCTAAATAGGACACCATCTAAATCCGTTGAGACGACACCGTATGAACTATGGTTTGACAAGAAACCTAAGTTGTCGTTTCTTAAAGTTTGGGGTTGCGACACTTATGTCAAAAGGCTTCAGCGTGATAAGCTCGAACCCAAATCGGAGAAGTGCGTCTTCATAGGATACCCTAAGGAAACAATTAGGTACACCTTCTACCACAGATCCGAAGGCAAGATCTTTGTTGCCAAGAATGGAACCTTTCTAGAGAAGGAGTTTCTCTCGAAAGAAGTGAGTGGGAGGAAAGTAGAACTTGATGAGGTAATCGTACCTTCTCTCGAGTTGGAAAGTAGTTCATCAGAGAAAACCGTTCCCGTGATGCCTACACCAACTAGAGAGGAAGCTAATGATGATGATCATGAAACTTCGGATCAAGTTACTACAGAACTTCATAGGTCAACCAGAACACGATCCGCACCAGAGTGGTACGGGAATCCTGTACTGGAAGTCATGTTACTAGACCAAGGCGAACCTACGAACTATGAAGAAGCTATGATGAGCCCAGATTCCGACAGATGGTTTGAGGCCATGAAATCTGAGATAGGATCCATGTATGAGAACAAAGTGTGGACTTTGGTGGATTTGCCCGATGATCGGCAAGCCATAGAAAATAAATGGATCTTCAAGAAGAAGACTGACGTTGATGGTAATGTTACTGCCTATAAAGCACAACTTGTCACAAAAGGTTTTCGACAAGTTCAAGGAGTTGACTACGATGAGACTTTCTCACCCGTAGCGATGCTTAAGTCCATCCAAATCATGTTAGCAATTGCCACATTTTATGATTATGAAATCTGGCAAATGGACGTCAAAACTGCATTCCTTAATGGATTTCTTAAAGAAGAGTTGTATATGATGCAATAAGAAGGTTTTGCCGATCCTAAAGGTGCTAACAAAGTGTGCAAGCTCCAGCGATCCATCTATGGACTGGTGCAAGCATCTCGGAGTTGGAATATATGCTTTGATGAGGTGATCAAAGCATATGGTTTTATACAGACTTGCGGTGAAGCCTGTATTTACAAGAAAGTGAGTGGGAGCTCTGTAGCATTTCTGATATTATATGTGGATGACATATTGTTGATTGGAAATGATATAGAATTTCTGGATAGCATAAAAGGATACTTGAATAAGGTTTTTTCAATGAAAGACCTCAGTGAAGCTACTTACGTATTGAGCATCAAGATCTATAGGGATAGATCGAGACGTTTAATAGGACTTTCACAAAGCACGTACCTTGACAAGATTTTGAAGGAGTTCAAAATGGATCAGTCAAAGGAGTTTTTGCCTGTATTGTAAGGTGTAAAGTTGAGTAAGACTCAAAACCCGACCACGGCAGAAGATAGAGAGAGAATGATAGTCATTCCCTATGCCTCAGCCATAGGTTCTATAAAGTATGCCATGATGTGTACCATACCTATTGTGTACCTTGCCATGAGTTTGGCAAGGGGGTACAATAGTGATCCAGGAGTAGGTCACTGGACAGCGGTCAAAATTATCCTTAGATGCCTTAAAGAGGACTAAGGAAATGTTTCTCGATTATGGAAGTGATAAAGAGTTCGTCGTAAAGGGTTACGTCGATGCAAGCTTTAACACCGATCCGGATGATTCTGAGTCTCAATCTGGATACGTATGGAAAGTGGGAGCAATTAGCTAGAGTAGCTCCATGCAGAGCATTGTAGACATAGAAATTTGCAAAATACATACGGATCTGAATGTGGCAGGCCCGTTGACTAAACTTCTCACACAAGCAAAACATGATTACACCTTAGTACTCTTTGGGTGTTAATCACATGGCGATGTGAACTAGATTATTGACTCTAGTAAACTCTTTGGGTATTGATCACATGACGATGTGAACTATGGGTGTTAATCACATGGCGATGTGAACTAGATTATTGACTCTAGTGCAAGTGGGAGACTGAAGGAAATATGCCCTAGAGGCAATAATAAAGTTGTTATTTTATATTTCCTTATTCATGATAAAGGTTTATTATTCATGCTATAATTGTATTGATCGGAAACCTAAATACATGTGTGAATACATAGACAACACACCGTCTCCCTAGTGAGCCTCTACTTGACTAGCTCGTTGATCAAAGATGGTTATGGTTTCCTAACCATAGACATGTGTTGTCATTTGATAACGGGATCACATCATTAGGAGAATGATGTGATGGACAAGACCCACCCGTTAGCTTAGCATAATGATCGTTCAGTTTTATTGCTATTGCTTTCTTCATGTCAAATACATATTCCTTCGACTATGAGATTATGCAACTCCCGGATACCGGAGGAATGCCTTGTGTGCTATCAAATGTCACAACGTAACTAGATGATTATAAAGATGCTCTACAGGTATCTCCGAAGGTGTTTGTTGAGTTGGCATAGATCGAGATTAGGATTTGTCACTCCGAGTTTCGGAGAGGTATCTTTGGGCCCTCTCGGTAATACACATCATAAGCTTGCAAGCAAACGACTAAGGATTTGGTCACGAGGTGATGTATTACGGAACGGGTAAAGAGACTTGCCGGTAACGAGATTGAACTAGGTATGAAGATACCGACGATCGAATCTCGGGCAAGTAACATACCGATGGACAAAGGGAATTACGTATGTTGTCATAATGGTTCGACCGATAAAGATCTTCGTAGAATATGTAGGAGCCAATATGTGCATCCAGGTTCCGCTATTGGTTATTGACCGGAGAGGTGTCTCGGTCATGTCTACATAGTTCTCGAACCCGTAGGGTCCGCACGCTTAACGTTCGTTGACGATATAGTATTATATGAGTTATGTGATTTGGTGACCGAATGTTGTTCGAAGTCCCGGATGAGATCACGGACATGACGAGGAGTCTCGAATTGGTCGAGAGGTAAATATTGATATATAGGACGATGGTATTTGGACACCGGAAGTGTTTCGGGGGTCACCGGGTACTTATCGGGTCACCGGAAGGGGTTCCGGGCACCCCCGGCAAAAGATATGGGCCTTATGGGCCAAGAGGGGAAACGCACCAGCCACAAGGGGCTGGTGCGCCCCCCATATGGGCCGGCCTAAGAGGAGAAGGAAAGAGGGGAAAGAGAAAGGAAAGAGTGGAATAGGATTCCCCCTTCCTTCCCTCACCTCCTCTCCTTCCTTCCCCCTCCGATATATATGGCAGGGGGGGCGCGCGGCTTGGGAGGAGCCCAAGTAGGATTCGGTGCTACTTTGGGCGCCTCCTGGCCTCTCCCCTCCCCCTCCCACCTATATATATGTGGGAGGGGGGCGCCTAGCACACACCAGACAATTGTTTAGCCGTGTGCGGCGCCCCCCCTCCACCGTTTACACCCCCGGTCATATTTTCGTAGTGCTTAGGCGAAGCCCTGCGGAGATCACTTCACCATCACCGTCACCATGCCATCGTGCTGACGGAACTCGTCTACTACCTCGACATCTTGCTGGATCAAGAAGGCGAGGGACGTCACCGAGCTGAACGTGTGCAGAACGCGGAGGTGCCGTACGTTCGGTACTTGATCGGTTGGAGGGCGAAGAAGTTCGACTACATCAACCGCGTTGTTAAACGCTTCTGCTTACGGTCTACGAGGGTACGTAGACACACTCTTCCCCTCGTTGCTTTGCATCTCCATGGATAGATCATTGCGTGTGCGTAGAAATTTTTTTGTTTTCCATGCAACGATTCCCAATACCGCCTAGTCCAAATGATGATGCAGCAAGGAAGTCTTGGCAAAAGATCGATGATCGTGTGATGGGAGTTTTAATTCTGGGTGTTGAACCCTCACTCGGAATGAGTCTTGAGCATCACACTTCAGCTAAAGAGATATGGAAGTACTTTGAGCAGCACTACCTTCAGCCCAGCAGTGCACTTCATTTCTTGTTGCAGAATTTACACAACACTCGGCAGCCAGAAGACATGTCCATAAAAGAGTACTATGGAGCTTTCACTCGCATCACTGGGCAGCTAGGTTCCATGGTTCCAAAGGGTAATTCTGGTTGTGAGTCATGTGCAGCGAAGGAAAAGTATGACCATCAGACTCTCATGTTTCAGTTTGTGATGGGTCTCAAGCCAGACTTTGAGAACATTCGCACTCAATTGCTTGGTCGTACGACTCCTCCCACCTTGACAGAGGCACTTGCTAGCTTGATCGCTGAGGAGACTCGTCTTCGTTCCCTTGGGGCTACTTCTGCGCAGACTCTACACACTAGTGTTCTAGCTTTTCCTTAGCGGCCAGGTGCCTCCAAGGCCACACCTTCAGCTGTCGTCTGCTCGTTCTGCAAGAAGGCAGGACACCACAGAGATGGTTGTTTCAAGCTTCATCCAGAGTTGTTAGCTGAGTTTCAGGCTAGACGGGCCCTCAATCAGCAGCGTCATGCACCCCAGGCTCCTTATCAGCAGCAAGCGAGGGGTGCTTCTGCATCTGTTCTCTCTCAGCCCACTGTTGCTGCAACCCAGCCTTGGGTTCTGGACTCTGGAGTTTCTTTCCATGTGACCTCTGATCGCTCTCAGCTTGTGTCTTGCCAGCCAGTGCGGGATGGTGCCTCTGTTCAGACTGCTGATGGTACACCTTGTTCTATTACTCATCAGGGTTCTCTTTGCACATCCAAGTTTTCTGTTCCTGCCATCTCCTTTGCTCCAGAGCTGTCCATGAATCTTATGTCTGTTGGCCAGCTTGCTGATATGAACTACTTTGTTGGTTTTGATGACTCATTTTGTTATGTGCAGGACCGTCAGAGTAAGAGGGTCATTGGAACTGGCCATCGCCGTAGAGGATCCACATCCCTCTACATCCTTGACACCTTACACCTTCCTTCAGCTTCCACCACATCCGTGTTCCGGATGGCTGCATCAACATCAAGATCCACTTCGTCATTTTCTTTTGCCCAGTGGCACCATCGCTTAGGTCACTTGTGTGGTTCTCGTTTATCTACCCTTGTTTGACAAGGTGTTTTGGGTCATGTTTCCATAGATGCTGGTTTTCACGGTAAGGGTTGTACGCTAGGGAAACAAATACAGCTTCCATACTCTTCCAGCACTACTCATTCTAGTCATCCTTTTGATTTAGTGCACTCTAATGTATGGGGTCCTTCCCCCTTTGTTTCGAAAGGTGGCCACAAACATTATGTCATATTTGTTGATGATCACTCTCGACATACTTGGGTCTATTTTATGAAGCATCGTTCTAAGTTGTTTTCTGTATATAAGGCTTTTGTACATATGGTCCATACTCAGTTTTCCAGTGTTGTTCGTGTTTTTCGTTCTGACTCCGGGGGGGGGGGGGGGGGGGGGGGGGGGGGGGGGGGGGGGGGGGGGGGGGGGGGGGGGGGGGGGGGGGGGGTGGGGGGAGTATCCTATCTATCTACTGCTTTTCGCGAGTTTGTCTCATCTGAGGGTACTCTCCCTCAGCTTTCATGCCCTGGTGCCCATGCTCAGAATGGCGTTGCTGAGCGTAAGCATCGCCATATTGTTGAGATAGCTCGTACCCTTCTGATTTCTTACTTTGTCCCCACTCATTTTTGGGGTGAAGCTATCTTAACTGCTGTTTATCTTATCAATCTCCAACCTTCTACTCGCCTTGAGGGCAAGTGTCCTGGTGAGGTTTTGTTTGGTTCTCCTCCCACGTATGACCACCTCCGTGTCTTTGGTTGTACTTGTTATGTTCTTTTAGCACCTCGTGAGCGTACCAAGTTGACTGCTCAGTCTGCTCAGTGTGTCTTCCTTGGATATAGTCTTGAACATAAGGGCTACCGTTGCTATGATTCTTCTGCTCGCCACATTCGCTTTTCTCGCGATGTCACTTTTGTTGAGGATCAACCCTTCTTCTATTCCCCTTCCACTAAACCATCATCCTCAACTTCTTTAGAGTCTACCTCGTTTCTTTCACTTCCACCTATCTTTTTAGATGAGTCCATAGCTGAACAACCTTCCTCTGTCCTAACATTAGAACCATCTCCACCACATGTTTCATCTCCTTCCTCACCAGCTCCTTTCTCTCTTCCACTAGCTCCACCTCTAGATAGTCTTCCTTTCCATTACACTCGTCGTTATTCTACTCCTCCAGCTAGTACTTTCCATTACACTCGTCGTTCTAAAGTTCCATGTGACATGCAGTCATCCATGCCTTTGTCTTCTACTCCTCCAGCCAGTACTACTGATCCTTGCACTGACGGCTCTTCTCTAGCAACGATATACAAAAAGGACTTATATGCAGGGGCTGTTTCTGAGCCTAGTACCTATCAGGAGGCAGTTGTGTCACCTGAGTGGCAACTGGCTATGTCTGAGGAGCTTGCAGCCTTAGAGCGTACTGGTACATGGGATTTGGTACCATTACCTCCTCGTTCAGTCCCTATCACTTGCAAATGGGTGTATAAGGTTAAAATCAAGTCAAATGGTTCTGTGGAACGCTACAAGGCTCGCCTTGTTGCAAGAGGTTTTCAGCAGTCTCATGGGAAAGATTATGATGAGACGTTTGCTCCTGTTGCTCACATGACTTCAGTTTGAACTCTAATTGCTGTGGCTGCTACTCGGTCATGGAAAATTTCCCACATGGATGTGAAGAATGCCTTCCTTCATGGTGATTTACATGAGAAAGTTTATATGCAGCCACCTCCAGGTATCAAGGTTCCATCAGGTCATGTTTGTCGTCTTCGAAAGGCTCTTTATGGGCTTAAGCAAGCCCCTCGTAACTGGTTTGAGCGGTTCAGTTCTGTGATTCAAGCTGCCGGTTTTTCTCCTAGTGAACATGACCCTGCACTCTTCATTCATACATCTGAGCATGGCCGTACATTGCTTCTACTTTATGTAGATGACATGTTGATCACTGGAGATGATGTTGGGTATATTGATTTTGTTAAGAAAAAATTGAGTGAACAATTCAAGATGTCAGATTTGGGGTCTCTCAGCTATTTTCTCGGGATTGAGGTCGAGCACACCGATGATGGTTACTATATCTCCCAGCAAAAGTACACTTAGGATTTGATTCTTCGCTCAGGTCTCACTGACACGCGCATTGCTGCTACACCTATGGAGCTTCATCTGCAGTTGCGTCCTACTGATGGCACTCCTCTTGAGGATCCCTCTCGCTATCGTCACATTGTCGGCAGTCTAGTGTACCTCACAGTGACCAGACCTGACATCGCACATGTAGTCCATATTCTCAGTCAATTTGTCTGTGCTCCCACCTCAGTTCATCATGGTCACCTATTCCGAGTCCTTAGGTATTTAAGGGGAACTACATCTCGCCGCTTGTTCTATGCTAATTCCAGTCAGCTCCAGCTTCATGCTTACTCTGATTCCACTTGGGCGAGTGATCCTATTGATCGTCGCTCGGTCACTGGCTATTGCATATTTCTTGGTACATCTCTCATTGCATGGAAATCAAAGAAGCAAACTGCTGTGTCTCGCTCCAGCGCCGAGGCAGAGCTTAGGGCTCTCTCTACTACTACAACAGAGATTGTATGGCTTCGCTGGCTATTGGATGATCTTGGTGTCTTATGTCATACACCAACACCTCTTCTTTGTGACAGCACTGCTGCTATTCAGATTGCTAATGATCCAGTCAAGCATGAGTTGACCAAACACATTGGTGTGGATGCCTTTTTCACTCGATCTCATTGTCAACAATCCACTGTCAAGCTACAATATGCCCCATCAGAGCTTCAAGTCGCAGATTTCTTCACCAAGGCACAAACTAGAGATCAGCATAGGTTTCACACTCTCAAACATGGTGTATCAGATGCTCCTGACCCACCTTAAGTTTGAAGGGGGGGGGGGGGTGTTAAGTATATATGTTGTGTTTGTCTTATACAGGAAGTACAACAAGTGCTACTGTGCTAGGATATTTGCCTTATGAAATAAAAGCACACAGCTGCGTTTTATTTGAATCAAAGAGCGATCGCCCCTAGTTTCTGTGATAAAAGTAGTAACTCTATTGACGCCTACTTCCTATCAAAGAGCTTTGGTTGAAATAAGCTTAGATGTATTGTAGCTGAGAATGTTTATGATACTAGAATTTAGCATTTTTCCAAATGGATGTTACATCTAATTTTCATACTGCCTTCATTTGTGCAAGCAGCTGAGCAGGTGGTGCTTCAGATGGAAGGCAATTCTCTGTGACTTCTCTCCTTCCACTTCTTCGTCACGCAGCCTTGCGTCTACTTGCCTCCCTCCCTGATCCCTGCGGTCAGCGCTACCCTCGTCTCTTTTCACTCCTGCCACTGATGTACATGTACAGTGGCATATACACAGCCACAGCTGGAGGGGCAATTGGCCGCTTCTCATTGCGAGCCCAGCCTCTTAAAAAAACAGAACTTGTTTTCCCCAGACACTTGTTCCTATACTCCCGTTCACTAATTTGTCGATTGGTGCTGAATTAGGCTTTACCTTTGACCGTGACATTTATTTTATTTCCCTACATTTCAGCATGTTTTTCTACTCTATATTATTTGTAACATGATTAACACCTCGTGACAGTTTGCAATTCCACCAGGCAGATGGCAGTAGTTGTGGACGCCATATCAAAAGTTTTCAGAAAGAAAATCATCAAGCAATTAAGAGCTAGACGTACATACAGTTTCTGACTATTATTGCCAAAAATATACATAACCAATTAGCTTGCCCAATAAAAAAAAATCACCATTAATCTTCTTCCAGATGGTTCAGAGTATCAATGCTTGTGCCCAGATTGCAGTATTATGCTCCTTTTGTTTTGAGTGCATATCAATGGCCATGGGCTCCTTTTGTTTTGAGTACATATCAATGGCAATGGACATTGGGTTATAAATAACTAGTACTACGTTTGCTTCTTGCTTATTGTCTTGTACTTTGCTACTGTCACATATATCCATTCTCGTGCAATTTTCATGGCATGACACTGAACCTAATATGTTAGCTTCATGGTATCACCTATTGGTTAGCTTACGCAGTTCCACTGCATGGACGGCTATTTATGTTGCGAATTTCCATGTGATATATGTTGCGTATCACATACTCTCTCTTCGTCCCATAATATAAGAGCGTGTGTCAAAAACGCTCTTACATTATGGGATGGAGTTATATCCAAGCAGTTTGTACTGAGGAACAGGAGGGAAACCCATGTCCTGAGGTCAAACTGTTTGTACTGAGCTTGTTTGGTAGAGAGAGATATTAGGAGGGGGTTTGTGCAAGGAAAGAACCACATAGCCGTTTTCTTTGCAAAAAACGCGGTACAGGTAGAAGGGTGATCCAGCCCGCACACTTTAGATCCAATGGTACCTGTACGAGTTTCCAAGCTTCCACTGAATAACGGTTTCAGTTTAGACCCTCACCAGCATGCACACTGTAAGAAAAGGATGACGAGACTGAGAGAGCTGAGAGGCTCCCAGTTTTAGCTGACCATGCACCTGGAAATGTTGTACCCTAGAGTATCTATGTGCAGTATATTGCACTTTTATACCTCGATGGTCGGCTAGTGTTTCTTGACTCAGACAACATGTGGAGTGCAGTAGCATTGTAACCATTTCTCCAAGTCGGAAAATCAGGCCTGGAGCAGTTTGGTATCTTCTTCCGTATGCCATCGACAGCAGGCATAGTCGGATGATCTGCCCATGGGATAACTAAATTCCAAATGCCTCCAAAGCCTATTACTCTATCTATCTAGAGACTACAATGAGAGGAATAAGCAGTGACCCAACCATTTTCACCACCCTCTTCTATTGGTTTGCTTAACATTTCTCACTATTATCGGTCTTTGGTCTCTTTGATTGCTATCCCCTCTTAGTCATTGTGACCCTTTTATAGAAGTAGTACTCCATTGTTAGCTTTAATTCCCAAATCCGAACTCTCTCTTCAAGTCTCATTAGTATCTTTTGCTCGTCAAAAGCAATAAGGTTCATGTACCTTCAATCTTTCACCTTCCAAGTTTCAGCCATGTGTCTAGTGGTCATCACATGGTATCTGGTTCTACTTACTACGTCGGTACTTGATTGTTTCTGACAGCCTGTACATGGTACTTCACATGGAACTCCATTATTTCTGAAAGCCAAATTAGGCTTTGCCTTTGACCATGACATTATTTATTTCCCTGCATTTCAGTCATGTTTGTCTGCTCTATAATATTAAAACAAAATAAACACCCGTGCCATTTTACATTTCCACCGGGCAGATGACCATTGTGGATACCACATCAACGGGTTCTAGGAAGAAAACTATCCTTAATGGAAAACAAGCAACTAACAATATACTGGCAAAACATACATATTGTTTCTAACTATTATGGCCAAAATTATATACAATACCTAACATAATCAATTAGCTTTCCCAATACAGTATTTTGCTACACATTTTTTTCCAGGTGGTTGAGGGTACCAACGCTTGTGCCAGATTGCATTATTATGCCCTTTTTGCTTTGTTGTACATGTCGATGGTAATTGTCTAGTTCGCAAGTCATAAATAACTAATATATTTTCTTACTGTTTATTGTATTGTACAAACACTTCTTGCTATTAGTGCATCGAAACACAAGGCTTTTGCGTTTTCTAGAAGAAAAAATACATGACATAGGAGAAAACCGGATACTCCCGCTGTTTTTATTTACTCCGCACATTAGCTTTGACCTAAATCAAACTTTATAAAGTTTGACCAAGTTTATCAAAAATAATCTAAACTTTCACAATAAATATATATATGGTATGAAAATATATTGAATGATGATTGTAATGGTATTGATTTGATATTGTGAGTGTTAATTTTTTTTTTGATATAAACTTGGTCAAAGTTTAGAAAGTTTGATCCGAGACAAAACTAATATGCGAAGTAAATAAAAACAGAGGGGGTATGTTGACAATCACGTACTCGTTAGCTTATGCAGTTATAGTGCATAGACGACTATCACGTCTTTACTTCGATAGAACCTGATTTTATTTCGTAGATGCGGTGTAAGATAGTGAAGCTGGAAGGATCTATTACTGACATAACACTAATTACTGTAAAGTAGATAAAAGTAAATGCACTATTTTTCTCTGCTTTGTTGAGTGGGGACAAGACTTGGCTGAAAAGCCGGTCTATTCAAACTCTAATATGATCTCTGTTGTTGTTGGAATCTTTCCTAATAAAGCTGCTTAATTAGCTAGGATGCTAATCAAGGGTGAGACTCCACGCTTGATGGGTGTCACACAGAATTAGAAACACGGTGTGATTTGTTATATTCACCAAATAATGTTACGAAAAAAGAGGCATATATGTGTTACATAGGAATACTGCAATGAAGTGCATCCTACGCGGTTAACAAGCATTGGAATTTGATCATAAATGCATAGATTTTATGCTATCCTTACATAATCATACAATGTTGAATTGTGATGCAAAAATACTTCTCTTTGTATATGTTTATACCAGTGAAATAAAGTGTGCCTAGAGCCTAGGCGACAACAAAACGTCTAGTACTGTATCATGGTAGGCGTGCACCTTGGTGACATAAGCGCTAGGCGATGGCAAAGTGCACAAGTCGCACTATCTTTATGCTTTGTTTACACTACTTTTTTATAATACTGCAAGTTTGCGTTGCCTCAGTTGTGTTTGCAGGTAAATAAACATTGATTGAAGGTTTTGGTTGTAGGGGGTACATCAACAAAGATTTACGTTCACTTGTTCCTGAAAGGATTGGGACAAAACCTGAAATTTACTATTTTCTGTATAATGGGCAGCATACTCTCTACAATGAATTATATTAATGGCTCATTCAATCACGAAATAAAAACGTTAGTGACTTATGTCAGTACTAGTAGCTTTATCTGTCACTAACCCAGAAATGACTAATGTGCAGAAACATATATTTTCCACTTAGACCAAATGGAGGACAGTAGTGTCGGATTGCTTAGGCTGACTCTTTTCTGAATCCATGTATATAGACACATTTTAGTGCGTTTGTTCACTCATTTAAATCCGTATTTATTTCATACTAAAATATCCAAAACATCTTATATTTGTGAACGGAGATTGTACCTTTTTCCGGAAAAATATGCGGTTACATTTGACTGTTTATAGATCTAGTCTGATCTTCTCTAATTGACACTAAAACATCTTGCTTTTTAAACATTGATTAATAATCACTATGAATGACAGGGATGTGATTTCTCGCCGAGAATGCATTATTGTAACCCGCAAAAAAATGCATTATTGTAAGTGACTCTTAGTTAAATTCCAAGAGGGACTCTGACGATGTTCTAATTATGTTGGTGGTGAAAGGAATGCTTCCCCATGTTCTTATTATGTTGTACTTTGGGCAATCTGGTGTTGCCCAATGCCTTTGTCTTTCAAAACCAAGTGCGCGTGAGCATCAGGAAGATTTGGAGAAAGCGTCCTTATTTCCATGACGCCACTGCTGAAATTACTTACATCAACCCGCTAAAATTACTTATATCACCCCACAACCGGTGTAATTTGTACGGCGCCACTGCTGAAGCAAATGGCAGATGTTTCCTAGTGTCGGTGACTCCAGTGCAGTACCAAGACAGACAGGAAAATAAGTAGCTGAACAGTACTAATTCGATGCTTTCCTGTTTGACAGCTGGGTTGTGAGTCGGACTTTGCTTTGAAAATTTTAAAGTTTCGAAGAATTCCGAAACAATTCCACGCGTACATAGGATGAAACACAAAAAAAAAAAAAAAATTGTGGCACCACGTCTTAAGGTATTTCATCGTGAAAATTTAAACACCTATAAAAAAACATCCCTATGGATCATCCCCTTTTTGAAAAAAAATACATCCCTATGTATATGTATGGATTTCTTTTTCCCAGAAAAAAAAAGAGATGTTTTTTTAGACTTTTTTGAAACTGTAAAAATTGATTTTTCAAGTTTTTCAGGAAGGGCCCTATGATCCCCATCTCCAAAACGCTGCACCCTGTTGTGTTACTTGTGTATGTGTGAGCTCTTGTTTCAGGAAGGGGCTCTGACTATGAGCCCGAGCTCTAAAACGCCGGCCGTCACAATCTCAGACAGAAACAATGTGGCATGTTTACCGATCTGTCCGGCAACCGAGGCTCCCTTCGTCGTTCGTTTTGCTTTTTTTGTCGTTGCACACGTGCTTTCCATTTTTTTCCCTCTTGATGCCGGTTTTCCCCTACCTATTTTTATCTTTGTTCACCATTTTGCTTTTCCGCGTTGCATGATTTGGTTCTGCCATTATTCTTATTCGTGTTTTTTTTTTACATTTTGGTCTTTTGTTTGTTTGAGTGGAGTTGTTCTTCATTATGTTTCATTTTTTTTCTCGAATATGCACGAGTGTGCATATCATATATTAAAGAAGGGAAAGGGAGAAAGAGCCCCTCCACAGTTGTTTACATTGTGCGGCTCATCGCCGGACACGTCCACCCCACAATACAATACGCGATTACTCACCCTCCTCCCACTCTAGAGCCACCACAAAGAAGTCCTGGAGCTCCCCTCGTAGCAGACCGGCCCTCTGCCAGTCCCTGCTCTCTCGTGCAATCTGCCTCAGCACCTTCCGTACGCACGGTGATTCTCCCTCGAATATGATCGCATTCCTATGCTTCCATGTCTCCCACAGGGTCAATAGGCAGATAGTGCGTAGCATCTTACCATGCCTCTCATTATGTTTCATTGCATGTTAAGTTATTGTTTTTGTTTGCGGGTGGCACCATGGTTGGCGCGGCTGCTTGGATTGCTGTCATCCAGCATTGGTGTTGTGCATGTGTGCCATGGCAAGCGACCGCTCCTCTTTCATGTGTGGTTGTGTCTGGGGTCACTACTGGAGGTGGTGGCAATTATGAATGTGGCAGGAGACAAAGAAGAAGAAGCATCTGCCTGAGAAGGAGATGTCGAAAGTGGTTGGTACAAAAGAGGCGATCCGTAGTCCGACGCAATGATCACTTCTGGTTGACCAATGACTAATGTTTTTTCATCTTTTGTTTTGGATCTATGTGACCTCTACAGGAGGTGGTAATGTTTAAGATCCGTGTTAAGTGAGATGGACGTGTTGTTGGCATTAGGCAATGCAGCCGCGAAATCAAAGGTGTGGTTTTGTTCCAAGGTCCTCCTTCCCTTTCTCTAAATTCATGGTTTGTTATACTATTGACTTTGTTTTCTTAGTATAGAATCGACGTATTTTAGTGTGTAGCTTCAGGAGAAAAGGATGTGGCAAGGAGCATGGTTGCACTGTTTTTTTCTTGGCACCAACTACGGGAAGTGTCGTGGTGGGCGCACGACAGATGCCAGGGGATGGCTAAAGAGAGGGATAGGCTCGAGGGCACCGGTGGGCTCCAGAGGCGAGGTCGGCATGAGCGAGCGAGGGACGCAAGACATACCCAGGTTCGAGACTCTCCGGAGAGATAACACCCCTAGTCCTGCCGAGTGTGGTTTATGTGTGGATGATACAAGCTTGCTCCTAGAGCTGTTTTGGGGAGGAAGGAAGACAGGCCAGAGCATAGGCTGCTCCTTCTCCTTGTGTGGGTGTTCTACTGATGATCTGGTCGCCTCTCTCCGTGCATGGAGGCCTCCTGGGGGGTTTTATAGGTCAACCCCCCAGGGTTACAATGGTAAAGTTACATGGCCGTGGGGTCGGGATGTAAGCGTCTAGGAAGCCGGCGCTGGGACCCGTCGGGTACCAGGGTACGCCGGGTTCTCCGGGCACGGGCCCCGTGCGCCAGAGGGCACTATTCCCCATCTTGTCGTGCGTCACGGAGTGGTTGAGCCGGCTCGGCTACAGTGGCGCGTCGCCTGGTCGCCGTCGGCTTGCGTCAGCAGGACGGGGGTGCACTGTAGACATGCCTGCCCTGGTCAGCGGGGTAGGTGGGCCACTGTTGCCACGCTCCTGCCGGTCAGCGGGGTAGGTGGGCCACTGTTGCCATGCTCATCCCTTCCTGGGGACTTGTTCCGTCGTACGCCTTGGACGGGACGGGAGCTGACCCGCGGCCGGGTTGAGGGGCGTACTATGATTGTGCTTGCTTGTCGATGAAGGCTTGACTTGCTGGGACCAGCCGGCATGCGCCAGCTGGCTTGACCGGCGTTGCGGGACTTGGCTGGGTTGCGCTGGGAATCCGGCCAAGGGCAAGCCGGATTGAGGGCCGTTGCTAGCCCCGACGTTTTTGAAAAGGATCCGGGTTTCGTTGCCTGCCCGGGGTCCATCCCCCCGACAGTAGTCCCCGAAGCTGTGAAGGCTCGCCGGCTTCAAGCAGGGGGGCCTTCGCAGTTTCACCCCCTGAGAAGGTGGTTGGTGTTGATGAAGCTTGCGGCTGCCGGGTCCGGCAACACCCACTGTGTGCCGGCTTCCGGAAGCCGGACCGCGGCACCCCGGCCGGGGCGGGAAACCGAGGAGTCCGCCGAATCTTGAAGGGGAAGGGACGCGCGTCCCATGACCCGATGCGGGCGCCACATGGCGGACGGTAGCCGGGGAGGCGCTGCCAGGCCACGCACGTGACGGGACGTAACAGCGAGCTGGGGCCCGCCATGCCGCGCCCTCGGCCCCCGCGCGGGGATTTAACGTGGTGGCCGCGGACGGTTGCCCTTCTCGATGTAGTTAATTCGCGGGGGAATCATGCCCACACAATGCGGGGAAGTGGAAAAGGTGGGCGCAACCGATCCCACTCCCCGACGTTCTTGCCGCGGTTATAAAATCGGGGGGAGGGGGCGGCGAAAATCATTCACGCACGCGCCCCCTACCTCCTTCGCCCTTTCTCCCAAGCCCGTTGCACGCCATAGCGCCCTGCCGCCCGTGAGCGACGCACTGCTGCCGCTCTGCAGTGCCTAGCAGCCGCCCAAACTCCTCGCCTTGCCGACGCGCCTCTCTTCCCCCGCCACACTTCATCGATGGCGAGACCCAAGGGGTCGTGGGAGGGGTCGGAGGTCACCGCAGACGATCTCCAGTGTCTGCGCGATACGCGGCGGCTGCCACCGGCGACGGAGGTGGCCATGCGCCTGCCGGGCGGCGAGCTGGTGCCGCGGCCAGAGGGGACCGAGCGCGTGGTCTTCTTCTCCCACTTTAAGCGTGGGTTCGGCCTCCCTTCGAGCGACTTCTTCCGCTCGTCCTTGGACTTCTTTGGGCTCCAGCCGCATCACTTGGGAGCGAACGCGGTGCTGCAGCTCTCTGGGTTCGTCACCCTGTGTGAGGGCTACCTGGGCGTCGAGCCCAACATCGACCTCTGGGTCCGCTTCTTCTTCTTGAAGCAGCAGGGGTCGGCGGCCGGCGTGATGTCTGCCTGCGGGGCCGCCGTTGTCTCGACACGACCGCACGGGGTGTGCCCCAAGATGCCGCTGGAGGATTCTGCCAAGAAGTGGCAGAATTCTTTCCTCTACGTCCACAACCTTGGCGCGGACCGCATCAACCTGCCGCCCTTCATCGACGTGATGCCACAGGCCAAGACCAACTGGAATTACTGCCCCCAGCGCAGGAGGTGCTGAACCTGAGCAACCGGGTCGTGGAGATGATGGCGTGAGGGGCTCACCGGGACGGACCTCATCGCCGCCTTCATTGCGCGTCGGGTGCTGCCGTTGCAACGCTGGACGCACATCATCGGCCAGATGACTGGCCTCCAGGACCCCAACCGGATGTCATCCCGGCGGCTGACGCAGGAGCAGATCGCTGGCCGGGTCAACGACATCTCGAAGGCCGGGATGACGGAGGAGTGGCACTTCGGGAAGGCGCCCTACAGCCAAGGGAACCCGACGCCGGCGGTGAGTCCTTGGTCTCCATATTTTGCTATGTGCCATCTCTTTCTTCGTCCCGATGAGACAAGGGAGGTGCTGCTGAACGCCATCCGGCATACGTATGATGGAACGACGATGCAGGTACCGGCCACCCAGCGAACCGGCTCAGAGGAGGCGGAGTCCTTCGCCAAGAACCCGAAACCGGCCGACGTGCAGCCGGCGGGTACCGAGACTGGCGTGACGTGGCCTGCGGGTAAGTGCCCAGAGCTTTTGTGAGACTGGCCGGACGACGACGAGGAGATTTTGACGCACGTTGGTGGTGCAGCGCCGCCGAGGTGAGGAGACGGCAACGTCGACCCCCCAAGATGGCCGAAGAAGACGGCCGATGCCGGGTCGTCCCGGGCGCCGACGATGACGAACCGGCCGCACGGGAAAGACTCGGTGCCGCCGAAGCCGGCTGCGAAGCTTGCGGTGGACCCAGCCGCGGGTGGCAGGCCAGCCGCCAAGAGGAGGTGCCGTGTCATCCCGGCGGCGCCGGCCAGGCAGGCCATCCCGACGGTGATCGGGTACGTTTCCTTGTTGACTCCGGCATGCTGCCCGGTCATTCTTTTCTTATGCTTTCCTTGGTGTGATCCAGGACGCTGCTGGAGTTGGCGTTGGCGGCGACAGATGCCGCGTCCGGGGGCGGCTTCTCGTTCCAGAGGACCTGGAGCAGCACCATCGATCTGCCCGAGGGCTCGGCTAAGGAGGACCTTGGCCTGGACCCGGCGGACACGGAGCGCTGCGCCTGGCGGGCCCGGAACAAGGCCAAGGAGGAGCTGGAGGCGGCCTCGGCCCAGTCCTGGGCCAGGGCTGCGGAGGCGAGGGAGTGGGCTGCCGGGGAGTAGGCTTGGCCAGAGATGCCGAAGGGCATGGAGCCGGCGGAGACGGTCATCGTGACGTCGACGGAGGAGGGGCGCGACCGGAACGGCTGGGTGGAGATGGTGGTGGACGACTGGGAGGTCGTGGAGATTGACGACGACCCCCCTGGAACGACGTGGTCGAGCGGGTGGAGGTTGGAGGAGGTGGAGGGGGGCCACCCCGGAAAGGGCGCCGCAGGCGACGCCGGACAGAGCACCATAGGGGACGCCAGACCAAGCGCCGTGGGTGACACCGGCCGAAGCGTCGGAGGGGACACCGGCCGGTGCACCGGAGTCGAGGCCGGCCGCAGAGGAGACGGCGGGCGGCGAGGATGCCTTGGTGATCAGGCAGCCGCAAGCGGCGCCGGGTGGTCGCCCTACCGCCTGGTCGTAGCAGGTTCGGGCCGGGTCCAGCCGAGCCGTCTTCGGGCCGCTGACGCAGGAGGAGGCGTCGATGGACGCCGTGCACTGGCATCTCCGCAGGCGCGCGGACCGGGTTCAGGCCTTCGCCCAGACCGAGCTGGAGTGGGCGCGGGAGCTAGAGCGCTCCGTGATCGTGAGTCTTCTTCCCATTGTTTTTTCTCTGCAGCCGGCTAGTGGGGGCACGCCAGCGCACCCACTGGGTGTAGCCCTTGAGGTTCGGGCCAACTACGTAGTAGTTGGGTCGAATCTTAAAAAGTCTCTTGTGCCGATCCTTGTTTTCTTGCAGCACCTGGACGCCCTCCGAGTCGGCATCTACAACCGGCTTCTGGAGAAGCATCAGCAGATCACGACGCAGCTTGCCGCCAAGGAGGAGGCGCTCCGCCTCGCCGAAGGTACGTCTTGCGTGCTCTTAGTGGGGGCGCGCTAGCGCACCTACTGGGTGTAGCCCCTGAGATTCGGGCCAACTACGTAGTAGTTGGGTCGAATCTTAAAGTGTTCTGTCTTTTCTTCCGTCGTCTTGACTTTGAATCTTTGCCGCGCAGCCGCCGCGGCTGAGGTGCCAGACCTGCGAACCCGGCTAGCCAAAGCCGGCCAGCAGCACGATCAGGCGGTCGCCGACGCCGGCCAGCTCTGGGCCGAGGTGGGGCAGCTGAGAGCGGAAGCCGCCAAGGTGGCAGAGGCCCAGTAGGCACTCACCGAAGCCGGCCAGCAGCGTGACCAGCTGTCCGGCGACAAGAGCCAGCTCCAGGCCGAGGTGGAGCGCCTGAAGGCGGAGGCCGTCAAGACGGCGGAGGCCCACCAGGCGGAGCTCCTCCGTCTCAAGGAGGAGCACGAGAAGACGGCCGCCGCCAAGGACGACGAGCTGAAGGCGGCCGTCGACAAGCGCGCCGAGCTGGACAAGGAGCTTGAGGCACGCGACCGTGCCGGGGACTTGGAGCGGCACGGTATGTTGTGCGAAGCGCAGCACCTGGATGAGGCCTTCGACAGTAAATGTTTCTTTGTTGGTTTCGCCGGGTTGTAATCCGGCTTTGTTTATTTTGTGGCTGACTGTCTTACTTCTCTGCTCAACAGTGTACTTCCCGAAAACGCAGGGGAGGGCGGATGAGGCCGTGCGCGACCACCGGTCGACCCAGGCGGACGCGGGCGCCGAAGATGATCCGCACACCGCCTGGAGTTTTCCGGAGATCATGCATGCCGCCGAGGCCTGCCTGAAGGCCCTGGACAAGCAGACGTCACGGCTGTCTGAGGCCAGGTTGAGGATGACGACAGCCCTTTGGCCCGGCGCCGTTGCGCCCACCAGCTTCTCGCGGCTGGCACGCTGGCTGGAGGCCGGGCCGGCGCGGCTTCACGCTTGGCGCGGTTCCGCAGCTCGAGCCAGTGCCGACTTGGCGCTGCGGTTCGTCATGTCCTAGTATCCAGGTCTAAAGCTGGACCAGCTGGAGCCGGCGCAGAGCCCCAGCTGGCAGCAGAGGTAAACCGGATCGCCGCACGGGCTAGCTACCTTGCCTCGTTTGCGTTGCACGACGAGTTCCAGGTGGAGCGAACCGAAGACGGCGGGGTGGTGCCGCCCGATGACTTTGGCCTGGCGCTTGACGATCCAGTGTGCAGCTCCAAGGAGTCGGGCCCTTATGCGGACGACGAGGCCGGGTTGGACGATACCGGCGCCTCGGTGAACCCGGAGGCCACTGCGGAGGAGCCGGCGGTTGCGCAACCCAGCGCGGGGGTCACCTGAAGCCGTCCTGCTTTACTGTTCTTGCATTTTGTTGTGTGACAGGTCCACCTGCCCACTGGGGTGTATGGTGAAGAAATGAACTCTAGCCTTGGGCCCATATTTCTGTAATGTAAATATTTTCGCGAGTGTTTGCGCCTTTGCTCTTTGTTCTTTAAGCTTTTTTCTCGCTTGTTCCTTCTTTGGGCCTCCCCCCTCCCCCCAATGCGAGTCGAACAGCCGGGTTCCGGTCTGTGACAAGGAGTTCGGCCTTCGGAAAGAATGCGTAGTACTTAGGCCTTTCGACCGGCCGGCGCGCAGCCGGTCGTGCGGCATCTTAGTGTGATGAGGCCGGATTGACCGATCCGGTGAATCCAACTTAGTAGGTTTTCGGTGCGCCAGCGCTTTGGCCCATTGTTCTTGCCAGCCAGCAGCCGAAGCCGGACTACGGCTTGGAGCGAAGTGGGGGGGGGGGGCTCGGCAACTCGGACACGCCGGGATGCACTAAGGAGGACGGTGGGTTGCGGTCAAGCCGGCTAGCCCCCGAGCCCTCGAGCCGGACGGACCGACCCGTCGGCGGAGGGCAAAAGATCACAAGGATGTGCAAGACATGATAGTTTAATAGGAAAAGGTAGCCCCCGAGTGCCATTCGGGGGTCCCATTGTCTTTCATTGAATTACAAAAGGTAGCGATACATACGTGCATACAGCTAACTGTAAAACGGATGGAGGAGCTCTGCATTCCAGGGCCGGCTTGTTGAAGGAAATATGCCCTAGAGGCAATAATAAGTTGTTATTTATATTTCCAAGAGCTGAAATCGGTATTTCAGACTCATGCCCGTGTCGAGAGGTATGAGACCTCTGATAAGTACTTTGCCTATAAGATGGAGGAGAATAGCTCAATCAGTGAGCTTATGCTCAGAATATCTGGGTACTACAATCGCTTGAATCAAGTGGGAGTTAATCTTCCAGATAAGATAGTGATTGACAGAGTTCTCTAGTCACTATCACCAAGTTACTAGAACTTCGTGATAAACTATAATATGCAAGGGATGACAAAAACGATTCCCAAGCTCTTTGCGATGCTGAAATCAGCGAAGGTAGAAATCAAGAAATAGCATCAATTGTTGATGGTTGACAAGACCACTAGTTTCAAGAAAAAGGGCAAGGGAAAGAAAGGGAACTTCAAGAAGAATGGCAAACAAGTTGTCACTCCCGTGAAGAAGCCCAAAGATGGACCTAAGCCTGAAACTGAGTGCTTCTACTGCAAAGGAAATGGTCACTGGAAGCGGAATTGTCCCAAATACTTGGCGGATAAGAAGGATGGCAAAGTGAACAAAGATATATTTGATATACATGTTATTGATGTGTATTTTACTAGTGTTCATAGTAGCCCCTAGGTATTTGATACCGGTTCAGTTGCTAACATGAGTAACTCAAAACAGGAGTTGCAAAATGAACAGAGACTAGTTAATGACGAGGTAACGATGAGTGTTGGAAGTGATTCCAAGGTTGATAAGATCACCATCGCACACTCCCTCTACCTTCGGGATTAGTGTTGGACCTAAATAAATGTTATTTGGTGTTTGCGTTGAGCATGAATATGATTGGATCATGTTTATTGCTATACGGTTATTCATTTAAGTCAGAGAATAATTGTTGTTCTGTTTATATGAATAAAGCCTTCTATGGTCATACACTCAATATAAATGGTTTACTGAATCTCAATCGTAGTGATACACATATTCATAATATTGATGCCAAAATATGCAAAGTTGATAATGATAGTGCAACATATTTGTGGCACTGCCGTTTAGGTCATATTGGTGTAAAGCGCATGAAGAAACTCCATGCAGATGGACTTTTGGAATCACTTGATTATGAATCATTTGATGCTTGCGAACCATGCCTCATGGGCAAGATGACTAAGACTCCGTTCTCCGGAACAATGGAGCGAGCTAATGACTTATTGGAAATAATACATACCAATGTATGCGGTCCGATGAGTGTTGAGGCTCATGGCGGGTATCGTTATTTTCTGACCTTCACAGATGATTTGAGCAGATATGGGTATATCTACTTAATGAAACACAAGTCTGAAACATTTGAAAAGTTCAAAGAATTTCAGAGTGAAGTGGAAAATCATCGTAATAAGAAAATAAAGTTTCTACGATCTAATCGCGGAGGCGAATATTTGAGTTACGAGTTTGGTCTTCATTTTAAAACAATGTGGAATAGTTTCGCAACTCACGCCACCTGGAACAGCACAGCGTAATGGTGTGTCCGAACGTCGTAACCGTACTTTATTAGATATGGTGCGATCTATGATGTCTCTTACCGATTTACCACTATCGTTTTGGGGTTATGCATTAGAGACAGCTGCATTCACGTTAAATAGGGCACCATCTAAATCCGTTGAGACGACACCATATGAACTGTGGTTTGGCAAGAAACCTAAACTGTCATTTCTTAAAGTTTGGGGCTGCGATGCTTATGTGAAAAAGCTTCAACCTGATAAGCTCGAACCCAAATCGGAGAAATGCGTCTTCATAGGATACTCAAAGGAGACTGTTGGGTACACCTTCTATCACAGATCCGAAGGCAAGATATTCGTTGCTAAGAATGGATCCTTTCTAGAGAAGGAGTTTCTCTCGAAAGAAGTGAGTGGGAGGAAAGTAGAACTTGATGAGGTAATTGTACCTTCTCTTGAATTGGAAAGTAGTTCATCACAGAAATCAGTTCCAGTGATGCCCACGCCATTTAGTGAGGAAGTTAATGATGATGATCATGAAACTTCAGATCAAGTTACTACAGAACCTCGTAGGTCAACCAGAGTACATTCTGCACCAGAGTGGTATGGTAATCCTGTTCTGGAAGTCATGTTACTAGACCATGATGAACCTACGAACTATGAGGAAGCGATGATGAGCCCAGATTCCGCGAAATGGCTTGAGGCCATGAAATCTGAGATAGGATCCATGTATGAGAACAAAGTGTGGACTTTGGTTGACTTGCCCGATGATCGACAAGCCATAGAGAATAAATGGATCTTCAAGAAGAAGACTGACACTGACGGTAATGTTACTGTCTACAAAGCTTGACTTGTTGCGAAAGGTTTTCGACAAGTTCAAGGAGTTGACTACGATGAGACCTTCTCACCCGTAGCGATGCTTAAGTCTGTCCGAATCATGTTAGCAATTGCCGCATTTTATGAAATCTGGCAAATGGATGTCAAAACTGCACTCCTTAATGGATTTCTTAAAGAAGAATTGTATATGATGCAACCAGAAGGTTTTGTCGATCCTAAAGATGCTAACAAAGTGTGCAAGCTCCATCGATCCATTTATGGACTGGTGCAAGCATCTCGGAGTTGGAAGATACGCTTTGATAGTGTGATCAAAGCATATGGTTTTATACAGACTTTTGGGGAAGCCTGTATTTACAAGAAAGTGAGTGGGAGCTCTGTAGCATTTCTAATATTATATGTGGATGACATATTGTTGATTTGAAATGATATAGAATTTCTGGATAGCATAAAAGGATACTTGAATTAGAATTTTTCAATAAAAAGACCTCGGTGAAGCTACTTAAGTATTAGCATCAAGATCTATAGGGATAGATCAAGACGCTTAATAGGACTTTCACAAAGCACATACCTTGACAAAATTTTGAAAGAGTTCAAAAAGGGATCAGTCAAAGAAAGAGTTCTTGCCTATATTCAAGGTATAAAGTTGAGTAAAGCATGACCACGGCAGAAGATAGAGAGAGAATGAAAGTCATTCCCTATGCCTCAGCCATAGGTTCTATAAAGTATGCCATGCTGTATACCAGACCTATTGTGTACCTTGCCATGATTTTGGCTAAGGGGTACGATAGTGATCCAGGAATGGATCACTGGACAGCGGTCAAAATTATCCTTAGTTACCTAATAGGACTAAGGAAATATTTCTCGGTTATGGAGGTGACAAAGAGTTCGTCGTAAAGGGTTACGTCGATGCAAGCTTTAACACTGATCCGGATGACTCTGAGTCTCAATCTGGATACATATTGAAAGTGGGAGTAATTAGCTAAAATAGCTTCGTGAAGAGCATTGTAGACATAGAAATTTGCAAAATACATACGGATCTGAATATGGCAGACCCGTCGACTAAACCTCTCTCACAAGCAAAACATGATCACACCTTAGTACTCTTTGGGTGCTAATCACATAGTGATGTGAACTAGATTATTGACTCTAGTAAACCCTTTGGGTGTTGGTCACATGGCGATGTGAACTATGGGTGTTAATCACATAAAGATGTGAACTATTGGTGTTAAATCACATGGCGATGTGAACTAGATTATTGACTCTAGTGCAAGTGGGAGGCTGAAGGAAATATGCCCTAGAGGCAATAATAAAGTTGTTATTTATATTTCCTTATATCATGATAAATTATTATTCATGCTAGAATTGTATTAACCGAAAACTTAGTACATGTGTGAATGCATAGACAAAATAGAGTGTCCCTAGTATGCCTCTACTAGACTAGCTCATTAATCAAAGATGGTTAAGTTTCCTAACCATAGACATGTGTTGTCATTTGATGAACGGGATCACATCATTAGGAGAATGATGTGATGGACAAGACCCATCCGTTAGCTTAGCATAATGATCGTTAAGTTTTATTGCTATTACTTTCTTCATGACTTATACATATTCCTCTGACTATGAGATTATGCAACTCCCGAATACCGGAGGAACACTTTGTGTGCTATCAAACGTCACAACGTAACTGGGTGATTATAAAGATGCTCTACAGGTGTCTCCGAAGGTGTTTGTTGGGTTGGCATAGATCGAGATTAGGATCTGTCACTCCGAGTATCGGAGAGGTATCTCTGGGCCCTCTCAGTAATGCACATCATATGAAGCCTTGCAAGCAATGTGACTAATGAGTTAGTTGCGGGATGATGCATTACGGAACGAGTAAAGAGACTTGCCGGTAATGAGATTGAACTAGGTATGATGATACCGACGATCGAATCTCAGGCAAGTAACATACCGATGACAAAGGGAATGACGTATGTTGTTATGCGGTTTGACCGATAAAGATCTTCATAGAATATGTAGGAGGCAATATGAGCATCCAGGTTCCGCTATTGGTTATTGACCGGAGATGTGTCTCGGTCATGTCTACATAGTTCTCGAACCCGTAGGGTCCGCACGCTTAACGTTCGATGACGATTTGTATTATGAGTTATGTGATTTGATGACCGAAATTTCTACGGAGTCCCGGATGAGATCACGGACATGACGAGGAGTCTCAAAATGGTCGAGAGGTAAAGATTCATATATTGGAAGGCTATATTCGGACATCGGAAAGGTTCCGAGTGATTCGGGTATTTTTCGGAGTACCGGGGAGTTACGGGAATTCACCGGGAGAAGTAATGGGCCTTATTGGGCCATACGGGAAAAGAGGAGGCAGGCCAAAGGGGAGGTGGTGCGCGCCCCCCCATGGGTCTGATTTGGACTAGGGGAAGGGGTCGGCGCCCCCCTTGCCTTTTCCTACTCCCTCCCTCTTTTCCCTCTTTCCTTCTCTCCTACTCCGAAAAGGAAAGGGATTCCTACTAGGACTTGGAAGTCCTAGTAGGACTCCATACTCTTGGCGCGCCCCTAGGGGGCCGGCCTCTCTCCCTCCCTCAGGGGGGCACCCCAAAGACACACCAAGATTTGTCTTAGCCGTGTGCGGTGCCCCCCTCCACAGTTACACACCTCGGTCATATCGTCGTAGTGCTTAGGCGAAGCCCTGCGCCGGTAACTTCATCATCACCGTGGCCACGCCGTCGTGCTGACGGAACTCTGCCTCATCCTCAACTGGATCAAGAGCTCGAGGGATGTCATCGAGCTGAACGTGTGCTGAACTCGGAGGTGCCGTACGTTGGGTGCTTGATCGGTTGGATCACGAAGACGTTCGACTACATCAACCGCGTTAAGCTAACGCTTCCGCTTTCGGTCTATGAGGGTACATGGACATACTCTCCCCTCTCGTTGCTATGCATCTCCTAGATAGATCTTGCGTAAACGTAGGATTTTTTTTTGAAATTGCACGTTCCCCAACACTTGTTTCTTCGCCGGCAGTGTCTCTCTTGCGTTTGTTCGGCTTGCGGGCGTCGATGAGGTAGTAGACGTTGTGGTCACACAGGGCTTTGCTGACGATGAAGGGGCCCTCCCACGGGAAGGCCAACTTGTGCTGGCCGGCTTGCTGCTGGACAAGCCGGAGGACGAGGTCTCCCTCGCGGAACGCGAGGGGCTTGATCTTTTTGCTGTGGTAATGCCTCAGACCTTGCTGATAGATGGCCGATCGGCTAAGGGCCAAAAGGTGTGCTTCTTCGAGTAGGTCGACGCCGTCTTCGCGGGCTTCCTTGGCTTGACCTTCTGTGTACATTGCGACTCGCGGTGAGTCGAACTCGATGTCGGTCGGGATGACGGTTTCTGCTTCGTAGACAAGGAAGAACGGGGTGAACCCGGTCGACCGGTTTGCGTTGTCCGGAGACTACAGAGGACGGCCGGCAGCTCGTCCAGCCAGCTGCCGGGTGAGCGGATGAGGGGCTCGACGAGTCGCGGCTTGATGCCGGACAGGATCAGCCCGTTGGCCTGCTCCACCTGGCCGTTGGATTGAGGATGAGCGACGGAGGCTAGGTCAAGCCGGATGCCGGAGACTGAGCAGTATTGCGCCAGAGCGCCTTTGGCGAAGTTGGTGCCATTGTCCGTGATGATGCTGTGCGGGACGCTGTAGCGCACCGCGATGTCTTTGATGAACCGGACAGCGGTAGGCCCATCCAGCTTCTTGATTGGCCGCACCTCGATCCACTTGGTGAACTTGTCGACCTCCACCAGCAAGTGCGTCATGCCGCCCCGAGGGGTCTTGAAGGGTCCCACCATGTCGAGCCCCTAGACCACGAAGGGCGAGGTGATCGGGATGGTTTGCAGGGCTGAAGCCGGCTGGCGGTTGCGCTTGCTGAAGCGTTGGCAACCCTCGCACTTGAGGACGAGCGACTTGGTGTCTTTGAGGGCCGTGGGCCAGTAGAAACCGTGGCAGAAAGCCTTGGCCACCAGGGACCTGGAGGCGGCGTGGTGCCCGCACTCGCCCTGGTGTATGTCGAGGAGGATCTCTATGCCCTTGTCTTGCTCGACGCAGCGCTGGAACACCCCTGTTGCGCTGCGCTTGACGAGCTCGTTGTTGATGATGCTGTACGCGGACGCCCGGCGTTGCACTTGCCGGGCCTTGGTTTCGTCCATGGGGAGCGCTCCGCTCTCCAAGAAAGCTAGGATTGGCTGGGCGCATGACGAAGCCATCACCACGGTGAAGACGGCCACCAAGACGGGTTCCGGGGCGGCAGCCCCCGGGTTAGGGGCAGCGGTGGCCGGGTTAAGCACGACAGCCCCCGGGCCGGGGTTGATGGTCGCCGGGGTCAAGAAGGCAGCCCCCGGGCCAGGATCAGCAGTCCTCGGGCCGGGATCCGCAGCCCCCGGGACTGACTTGGGGACGGCAGCCCTCGAGCTTGGATCGGCAGCCCCCGGGTCCGGGTTGGGGAGGGGCGCTGCAGGGTCGTCCAGGATGAAGATGGACTCGGAATCCGTAGAAGGCTTGCGCAAGTGCTCGAGGGAGACGCCGGACGGTATGGCCTGCCGGGATGAGCCAATCTTGGCTAGTGTGTCGGCGGCTTCGTTTTCCGTGCGCGGGATGTGTAGGAACTCGCAACCGTCGAAGTTGCCGGAGAGCTGCTGGACCAGGAAGCGATAGCTGGCCATGTTGGCGTCCTGGGCGTCCCACTCGCCGGAACACTGCTGCACCACCAGATCCGAGTCACCATAGCACAGGATGCACCGGACGCCGAGTTCCTTGGCAAGCCGGAGGCTGTGCACAAGGGCCTCGTACTCAGCGACGTTGTTGGAGGCGGTGAAGTGGATCTGGAGCGCGTACCGCAGCGGGTCGCCCTTCGGGGAAGACAGCACGAAGCCGGCTCCCAAGCCGGAGCGCATCTTGGAGCCGTCGAAGTGCATGCACCAGTGCGTTGAATCCGGCAGCGGCGGCAGGTACTGGGTCTCCGTCCAGTCGACGAGGAAGTCGGCCAGGGCCCGGGACTTGATCGTGGTGCGGGGCTCGTAGAGGATGGTGTGGCTGGCCAGCTCGATGGCCCATTTGGCAACCCGGCCAGAGGCATCCCGGCAACCCATGATCTCGCCGATGGGGGCCGTGCTGACCACGGTGACGACATGCTCTTGGAAGTACTGCTTCAGCTTCTTGGCGGTAAGGTACACGCCGTAACACATCTTCTGGTAGTGCGGGTAGTTCTACTTGGAGGCGGAAAGCACCTCGCTCAGGTAGTAGACCGGGCACTGGACGGACTGGATCTTGCCCTTCTCTGGTCGCTCGACCACCAGCACCGTGCTGACTGACCACGAGGTGGCGGCAATGTATAGCAACAGCGCCTCCTTATCGGCCGGTGTGGCCAGGACGGGTGTGGTGGAGAGCATGCGCTTGAGATCCCGGAACACTTCATCTGCCTGGTCGTTCCACTCGAACGGCGACGTCTTCTTCATCAGCTGATATAGGGGCAAGGCCCTCTCACCCAGCCGGCTGAGGAACCAGTTGACCGAGGCCAAGCAGCGGATGAACTTCTGGATGTCGCGCAGCCGGTTGGCCTGCGCATGCGCTCGATGGCCTTGATCTTCTCCGGGTTTGCCTCAATGCCGCGCTCCGAGACGAGGAAGCCGAGCAGCTTTCCAGCCGGCACGCCGAACACGCATTTCTCCGGGTTGAGCTTGATCTGGTACTCGTGCAGATTGGTGAAAGTTTCCTACAGGTCATCAAGGAGCGTGAGGTGCTGCTTGGTCTTCACCACGATGTTATCGACGTAGACGTGGATGTTGCGGCAGAGTTGCGTCAGTAGGCATTTCTGCATGCAGCGCTGGAAGGTGGCGCCGACATTCTTCAAGCTGAACGACATGGTGATGCAGCAATATGCCCCAAAGGGCGTGATGAAGGACGTCTTCAGGGCATCGGCCGGGTCTAGCTTGATCTGATGATAGCTGGAGTAAGTGTCCAGGAAGGACAGGAGCTCACAGCCGACGGTGTAGTCGATCACTTGATTTATCCGCGGGAGAGCGAAAGGATTCTTAGGGCAGGCCTTGTTCAGGCTGGTGTAGTCTATGCACATGCGCCAGGTGTTGTTCTTCTTCAGGACGAGGACCGGGTTGGCCAGCCACTCGGGGTGAAACACTTCCATGATGAAGCCGGCCACGAGCAGCTTGGTGACCTCTTCAACGATGGTTCCTCTCTTCTCTTCTGAAAAGCGACGTAATGGTTGACGGATAG
The DNA here is from genome assembly GCA_011799875.1 of Thinopyrum elongatum. Taxonomy (NCBI): domain Eukaryota; kingdom Viridiplantae; phylum Streptophyta; class Magnoliopsida; order Poales; family Poaceae; genus Thinopyrum; species Thinopyrum elongatum. Next base: position 361,806,495 of record CM022297.1, on the reverse strand, counting down.
GCTTGGCGTCCTTGCGGACGTTTAGTTTCTGCTCGGCGTATTTCCTCGGAATTCCTGGCATGTCCTTTGGGGACCATGCAAAGATATAACGATTCTCACGGAGGAAGTCTACGAGCTCGCCTTCCTATTTGCTGCTGAGGCGAGCGCCCACAACAACGTACTTGCTGCAGCTGGGGTCTTCAGGGTTCAGCTTAACCTTCTTGGTCTCCTTGGACGGCTGGAATGAGGCCTCGCCGGCTGGATCCTTAGCTGAAGCCGGTACAGCCGGCTCCTCGCTGGCCAGCGCAACAATCCGGTCGAGCTGGCGCCGCTCCTCGGCTATGACCAGCGACTCGGCCAACTTGGCGCCGACTTGAGCGCACTCCAAGGACTTTCTGTAGTCGCCGATGACAGTGATAAGGCCCTTGGGACCCGGCAGCTTCATCTTCACGTAGGCGTAGTGGGGGACCGCCATGAACTTGGCGAGCGCAGGCCGGCCCAGCAGCGCGTGGTACGCGCCGGACAGGTCCACCACCTCGAACCAGATAGGCTCGTGCCGGAAATGATCGCTCGTGCCGAACAGGATGTCAAGCCGGATCCGGCCGATGGGGGAGCAGGACAGACCCGGCACGATGTTGTGGAATACCGTCTGGATGGCTCCAACTGCTTGGCCTCGATGCCGAGCTTGGTCATGGTGTCGCGGTAGAGGATGTTGATGCTGCTGCCGCCATCAATGAGGACTCGCGAGAACTTGCAGGTGTGCTTGGCAGCGACGATGGTGGGGTCGAGGACGAGGGCGTAGCCACCCGGGTTCGGCATGACGGCCGGGTGGTCCTCCCGGGTCCAGCTGATCGGGCGCTCCGACCAGTGCATATATTCCGGCATGGCCGGGATGACGGTGTTCACCTCCTGTCGGAGCAGGCGCTCGCTACGCTTGTCATCGCCAAGGCTGGTGAAGACGACGTAGCTCGCATTCTGGTTGCGGTAGACCTCATCGCGCATCGCGCCGTCTGCCGGAGGCGGGGGAGGAGGCGGAGGCGGCTGCCCTGTGCCCGGAGCCGGAGCCGGAGGCAGCGGGATGTCGCCCCTCATGATGCGCTTGGTGATGGCGCACTGTCGAAGCGTGTGCGTGGATGGCCTTTGCGCCGCTGTGGTGCTTGCAGGGAGGGTCGAGGATCTCTTCAAAACTCATGGTGGGTTGCCACGTCGTCTTGCTGGTTTGCCGGCGTTTGCCCGTCGACTCGGCCGCGGGGGCTTGCTCGGCGGCCGCGACGAGGCGGTTGTCATAGCGGGGGGCCTGCTGATCGGCCTTGCGCTTGTTATTCCGCTGGTTCTGCTGGCGGCGGCTCTCGCCAGCCGACTTGGAGGGGGATGCCGGCAACACCTTGCCGGCTTCGTCCAACACCACTTGGATCTTCATGGCGGAGTCGATCGTGGCATACTTGTCCGCCGTGACAATGAGCGCAGCCATGGTGGTCGGCTCGAAGCGCAAGAGCTTGTGCTTGAGGAGGGTGCCATCCCGGCAGCCGCTCACGAAGTACTTAATGGCTTGGACCTCATGGACGCCCTCGCAGCTGTTTCGGAGCTCGGTTTCGGTTGGCCCCTGCACGCACATGGCAAGCTGACTGGGACGTCCGGGACGCTTGTAGGTGCCAGTGAAGTTGCGTACGAAGGCTTGCTCGAAGTCAAACCACGCGTTGATGCCGCCAGCCGGCAGGCTGTTCAACCACGTGTAGGCTGATTCTTGGAGCATGAGCGGAGCATAGCGCATGGCAAGGCGGCGATTGCCGCCCGCGATGCCGATGGCGGTGATGTAGTCGATGAGCCAGTCCTCCGGCTTGACGGTCCCGTTATACTTGGGGGTGTCACGGGGCAGCGTGAACCCTTTATGGAAGGGCTCATCCCGGATGCGCGGACCGAAGCAAGCCGTCCCGATGGCGTTGTCTTCCTCCAGCTCGAGGGAGAGGGCAAGCTGATCGAGGCGATGGCGAGCGTCAGTATCGTCGATGGCGCGCGGGCCCAGCCGGCTTGCGACCGGGCCGCGGGGAACCGGATCGGCAGAAGCCGGACGGGCGCGTCGGCCGGATCGCGCAGGAGGGTGTGGCTGGCGCCGGCCTCCTGGAGCCGGCTCGTTGCCCAGGTCATCTCCGGTCGTCAGGGCACGGTTGTGCCGGGTTCGGGTACGGCCGGAATGAGCTTCGCTGGCGGGCGGTGAGGACGCCGTGTTCGGCTGCTCGGGGTCTTTGGTGCGGCGTGAGACGGATCCCGCGGGACGGTCAAGGCGGTCCTGCTGCGTGTTCACAGCGCCGAGAAGCTCGTTCATGCGCTGCAGGCGCTTCTGCAGCTCCTTACCCTGCAGCTGCTCCATGCCGACAGCGGCCGCCTGCGCGGCGCACATGTTCTTGATGGGGGTGTCGTAGACGGGTGGGATCGCGCCCAGCGCGCGGCCAATGGCGGCGCCATGGTTCCGCACTTCGCCAACCCGGCTAGGCTCGGTCGCGGCCGGCGTGAAGCCATACGCTGCGTTGTGCTCCCACTGAACGGACTCCAGCCGGCGTTGCGCAGCAGCGAGCGTCTCGACCTCATCCAGCAGGCGCTCGCGCTCCTCCTCGAACTGGGCTAGGGCCTGAGCGGCGTTGGTGGCGTCGATGTCGGTGGTGATGGGAACGCTGAGGTTCTGCCTCGTGGCGCGGAACGGGTTGGGCGCGCTGGCGCGCTCCGCTGCGGCCCTGGCGGCAGCGGCCTTCTTCGCAGCGCTAGACGAAGTGGAGCCGGAGTCGGTGGCGAGCACCTCCACCCGGACGCAGAGATCCACCACCCCGGCAGAGATGTCGTCGCCGAGGGGGACAGGCGAGTCGCTGACGTCGAGCACCCCGCTGGGGTACTCATCAGCCGTGGACGTGTCGGAGATGCGCAACACGCCAAATGAGGCGATGAGCGAGTCGGTGGGGCCAACTGTTGGTGCGCCTGGCGCGGGAAACACGCAGTGCGCGATGTGCTCACCGAAGTCGATGAAGGGCCCCGTCTGGAACATGTCTCCGGCCGGGACTTCGAGCTGCCCCACGGTGGGCGCCAACTATCGTGGTGGGTGCAGGCAGATGCCAAGGGATGGCTAAAGACAGGGATAGGCTCGAGGGCACCGGTGGGCTCCAGAGGCGAGGTCGTCATGAGCGAGCGAGGGACGCAAGACATACCCAAGTTCGGGGCTCTCCGGAGAGATAACACCCCTAGTGCTGCGGAGTGTGGTTTATGTGTGGATGATACAAGCTTGCTCCTAGAGCTGTTTTGGGGAGGAAGGAAGACAGGCCAGAGCATAGGCTGCTCCTTTTCCTTGTGTGTGTGTTCTACTGATGATCTGGTCGCCTCTCTCCGTGCATGGAGGCCTCTGGGGGGTTTTATAGGTCAACCTCCCAGGGTTACAATGGTAAAGTTACATGGCCGTGGGGCTGGGATGTCAGCGTCTAGGAAGCCGGCGCTGAGACCCGCCGGGTACTAGGGTACGTCGGGTTCTCCGGGCGCGGGCCCCGTGCTCCAGAGGGCACTGCTCTCCATCTTGTCATGCGTCACGGAGTGGTTGAGCCGGCTCGGCTACAGTGGCGCGTCGTCTGGTCGCCGTCGGCTTGCGTCAGCAGGACGGGGGTGCACTGTAGCCATGCCTGCCCTGGTCAGCGTGGTAGGTGGGCCACTGTTGCCATGCTCATCCCTTCCTGGGGACTTGTTCCGTCGTACGCCTTGGACAGGACGGGAGCTGACCCGCGGCCGGAATGAGGGGCGTACTATGATTGTGCTTGCTTGTCGACGAAGGCTTGACTTGCTGGGACCGGCCGGAATGCGCCAGCCGGCTTGACCGGCGTTGCGGGACTTGGCTGGGTTGCGCTGGGAATCCGGCCAAGGGCAAGCCGGATTGAGGGGCGTTGCTAGCCCCGATGTTTTTGAAAAGAATCCGGATTCCGTTGCCTGCCCGGGGTCCATTCCCCGACAAGGAGAGAGCAGATAGTGATGTGACCCACCTTGGTGACCCATGTTGTTAAGAACTAAATCTATTCAACGTGAGTCTTTTAATTCAAATGATCCAAGAGTCCATATGCCTTGGTATTGGTACACCGTATAGTGTATAGGTATACATATGATTGGTAGGGATAGGTTGCTTAAATCCACTTTTGCCTCCAAGTGCCTGCATCGGTTTAATTAAGGAGAGATTTTTTTTCTACCCACAAACAATAGTGTTGGCACTCCTTAGGGCTGCCAACGGTGAACCACACTAGCACGCGCACGATCTCTACTCCTAATGGAGCAGTTGGTAGTCTCGCTTTCAGATTTTTTTTCGTCCCACCTCCCATGGTTTTTTTTGGTACCTCCTCCCACCTTCGCTGGTTTTTTTTCGTAGATTTTTTTCGTCCCCTCCCCCGACTTCATCGGTTTATTTTCGCGTCACCCTCTCACACAACGAAAGAAATCTGAACATATCAGAACTTTCCATACTGGTGCAAGTTATATTTAGTAATGTAGAATCAATCACGAACAATCTCTAAAGATCAAATCTAAATTAATTAACCTTACCTTAAATCACTCAATCACATTAATTGATTTTCAGAAAAAATCGCTCAATCACATTAACCTTACCTTAACTCACGGATGGTAATCAATCTCCAAACAAAGGAAACAATACATCGAGGGAGCAGTAAATAAACTCCCTTTCTTATGACATGTATATGATCTTCCCTTACCTCTCCGTTGTCGAGCGTTCTTGATTCTCGAGGCCGATGCTTGGGCTGTGTCACTGGGTCGCGACGGTGCCGAAGGACGAGGACGGCGAGGCCGGGTGCCGCGGCACTGCGTTGGCCGCGGCCGGTGAAGGGGGCGAAGAAGGGCGGCTTCCCTGGCCCTGGCCGTGGCCGTGGCCCTGGGAGTTGGTGCGGTGGAAGCGGCACTTGAAGGACCCGGCGTGGGTGGCCGGCGCGCAGACGCACTTGGAAGCGGGCCCGTGGCCCGCGCCGGACGGCGCCGACGCCGACCCGAGCCACCTTCTCCCTGTATTCTTGGAGCTGTGGCTGGCCGATTTACATGAAATTAATTTCCTCAGTTATGGTGGCAAATATAATACACATAATCCATATTGTTATGCACTAGCATGTGTGTGTGTGAAATAGATGGATTATGGTCCCGTACCTAATAAGATGGATATGTGTGTGTGTGTTAGAGAGAGAGAGAGGGAGAGGGGGAGAGAGAGTGAGGAAGAGGGAGGGAGAGAGTGTGTGTGTGTGAGGATTTGATGGTAAAAAAGGTCGCCAATGTCACTTGATATGTATGAGAATATTAATATTGAACTCTTAAAGTTAATGTGGCCCCGTTGCAACGCACGGGCGTTCTTCTAGTAAGATAAGATTGGCCAGACTGACACAACAGAAAGGCTCCCCTTTGAGCAGGTCATTCACTTGAACACGATGTTCGCAGAAGTACCTATGCACAATATATTGCAGTGATATACCATGATGGCCCTCCAATGTCTCTTATTTAGATGCCATGTCTCGGTACCCTAGCATTGTAACCTTTTCTCTAAGTTTGATAATTAGTGGTGGAGTAGTATGGTGTCCTCTCCCACATGCCACCCACGTTGGACATATCCCAAGGTAATGAGCATGTGATGACTAAATTCCAAATGCCTTCAAAGCCTATTGTCTATCTAGAGACTACAACGCGATGAACAATCAGTCATTTCACCACTCCGTTCTATTGGTTTGATGAAAATTCCTCTCGGCTCTCGTTTTTTGGTCTCTTTGTTCGGTGTACCCTCTTAGACAATATGCCCCATTTATAGAAGTAGCACTCCATTGTTGGATGTAATCCAAAAATCCTGACCCTCTCTTCAAGTCACATTACTTGTATCTTTTGCTCTCTTCAAAAGCAATAAGGTCCATGTACCTGACCTCTTTCACCTTCCAAGTTTCAACCAAGCTCAGTGATCATCACATGGTGCCAAGTTCTACTTACTGCATCATAACTTCGTTGTTTCTAAATCATGTATGGGTACTGCTATACACAAACTTATCCCCCCCCCACCAATAAAACCAACCAAACAAAAACAACCCCCCCACCCCCCCCCCCCCCCCCCCCCCCCCCAACACACACACACACACTTGGTTTCCAACCGGTATAGTGTCGCAATCACGATCTCAAACCGACTTGGTTTTCAAGTCAAACTTACCGAACAAGGAAACAATCGACTTGTTTGCCAAGACACCAAAAAAAATAAAACGGAAAAAGAAGTTGCACCCCTGCAAGGCAACAGACCAGATTTCACCTGAGCCCGACCAAACGAGCGCATTTGGTCTTCTATTTCTCTTCTCAACACACCACTTAGAGTGGTGAAGAGAACCCTCCACTGTATAAAGAGGTCTAACACTTTCTCAACTAGCGGCATGGGACTAAACTTTAACACCACCACTTGCCATTTTTTTTCATGGGCCACTTTGAGATTTCAGAAATTGCTAATGGGCCAAGCCCATTCATTTCTAACAAGTACATAGTTTGACTTATTTTTTTCACCCACGAGCTGCTTGCCGAGCGTGGAGCATTGCTTTGGGAGTTCCTATGCGCCGCTCGTTGCGGCGAATTGCCAAGCGGACACACAAGCGCGACTCCAGCTGGGCCGGCCCATTAGCGCAACATAGTGAAAAACCCCGAAAAAGAGTGCTCAAGGGAGGGATCGAACAAGCGACCTCATGTAGCTTACACGGAAGCCTAGCCAACGCGATAGATAAGCTTTCTTGGTTTACTATGGCGCGTGAAGCTAGAGGTAATGTTGATCCGAACATTTTATCAAATTCCAAACGTGAATATTATTTTGAAAAAATGTTTTTTTAAGCAAACACTTTTCACATTTGAGAAGAAACATAAAAAGCTTGAACATTTTTTGAATATGTGAACAATTTTTTGTTAAAGGGAACATATTTTGAAACTTTGAACAAAAATTTGGAAACGCGATTTTTTTTTGAAGCCGTGAACAATTTTTGAAAAAGAACATATTTTCAAACTCAGAACAAAATTTGAAAATGAAAAAAAATTGGAACAAAATCCGTGAACAAAATTGTAGAACACATTTTGAAATTTTAAAAAACGAGATTTTTTTTGAAATCATGAACAAAGTTTGAAACTCTGCCCTTTCAAGAAAATACGAGCAAATTTAAAATTGGGACCAATTTTTGAGAGACATGACTTTTTTTTATACTTTGACCTTTTTTGAAAATATGAACAAATTTCGAAATTCTGAATACTTTGGAAAATGTAAACAATTTTGTTCAACGTGAACAAATTTTGGAATTTATGAATATTTTTTGTACGCGCGAACAAATTTTGAAAAATGAGAACAAAAAATTGACAAACAATTTTGTAAACATAATTTTTTTTTAAACTCTGAACTTTTTGAAAACGTGAACAAATTTTGAAATCACAAACAATATCTGGAAAACATGAACAAAATTTTGAAACTTCAAGCTTTTTGGACAATGTGAACAAATTTCAAAATTCTGAACTTTTTGAAAAACGCGAACAATTTTTTGAAACATCAATAAAATTTTAGTTTTCGAAAAAATGTAAAAAACGAACAATTTTGGAAGATTTTAATATGAACCTGAAAAAGAAACAAAAAACGAAAACAAGGAAACGAAAAAAAGAAACCGAGAAAAAGAAACCGAAAAAAGAAATGAAACAGAAAAACAAAAAAAACCACAAAAGAAAACCGCTAGAAAATAAAAACCGGTTCAGGGAACCTTCTGGAAGGTTCCCAAAACCGGCTGCCTCGCTATGGGATAGTGGGCCGGCCCAGTTCTCGCGCTCGGGGGGATCGCCTGTGCGAACCCTCAACAGTTTGACGCAATTAGCGTCAAATAGGATTTTCCCATTGCTTTGGCTTGCTGATACACGCATTAAGCAATGACGCAGCCCTTTTGCGTGTCCTCTTATTTTCCTTCCAAATGGCAAACAAGTAAATCCAAAAATGGAAACCAGCCCAATCAGAAAAAAAGACACAACTTGCGTATGAAACAACCCAGCCCAAAAAACAAATAAAAGACCAATAGCAGATAGTGGCTAGCATGGGATCGATCCGATGCAGTCACAACCCAGAACTAGCAGAAAGGGTACGACTGCATCAGTTGGAGCTAATCCATACATAATTTGCAAAGTTGGCATAGAGTTGGTGAAACAAAAAAAATCGAGTGACAACATTTTCTTGAGAAGATCATGACTATTTCTTCTTATGTTCACAGCATGCACCAACACAAGCTGCATAGCCTTTAATGACAGAAATGTATTAATTTTAGAGTTGTGGCTAGTGATCCACCCTAGCTTGCCTTGCACATCCTCTTGCTGTTAGGACCAAGAACCCGTTTTTGCAACTTCCCTGAGAGGCATAGCTCCCTTTGTACATTGCCATTGCTGAGGCCAATGACAAATATTTCCTAGTGTTGACGACTCCAGTGCCGTACCAAAAGAGTTAGTAACCGAAGAGTGCTACTGTGATAGCGTGCTCCAGCTTGCATGGCCACCATTGTTTCTTGATCAAACATCTTTTGGCAGTGCCGTAGCATTGTAATCCTTTCTCTTGAGTCAGAGATTCAATGATGGAGTAGTATGGTTTCATCTCCCATATGTCACCGACACTGGACATACAGGGAGGAAATGCCAATGGGATAATTAAATTCCAAATGCCTCCAAAGCCTAGTATCTATCCAGAGACTACTGGGAGATGATTAAGTAGTGATCCAACCATTTCACCACTCCTTTCTATTGGTTTGTTAAACATTTCTCACTATTTTCATTCTTTCATCTCATCTCTTTGATCGGTCTCCCCTCTTAGTCGGTGTCCCCTTTTTATAGAAGTTGTACTCTAATGGTGGCTATACTCCCAAAATCATATCTCTCTCTTTAAGTCTCATTATTTGTATCATTTGGTCTCTTCAAAAGCAATAAGTACATCCTCCTTGTCACCTTTCAAGTCATCATATGGTGTCTAGTTCTACCTACTACATCAGTACTTCATTGTTTCTAAAAGCCAATATGGTACTTGATCTATACAATTTATACCCCCACCCCCAAACAATATTATTGTGTTCTATATATTACCTGAGAGCAAACGAGCTGTCAGGGACTATGTTATTACAAGACGGTAGGTTAGTTTCATATACAACCTAGGTTAGTTTAGTGTGGTCAGTAACAGGTTTGGAATTTGAAGTTGTTCTTTTACATGATACTACTGACCTTATCCAATCATATAACAATGAGTTACTCTTGTATTATATGTGATACAATACAACTACTGTTCCTGGAATATGTTTATGTTGCCTAGTGAAGGCTCTTTCTGTAGGTGGCACGTTCAAAAATATTGACCTGAAACTTCACTTATTCTTGATGGTTGACTACCCTTGGGAGTTGGGAATGTGAATCTATTAATTCATATTAAATAGATTATTATATTTCTTGTTTTCTTAGACATCCTGGTGTTAGGTTTATCTCACTTGTTACATGTTTTTTTACTTTTGTCATGCAACAGTCACTATATACTTCTGTATCACATAATTAAATCCTACAATGTTTGTTGTTCCACTCATGTACCACATATTGCTTGCTTCGGTTTTCAATTTGTTGAATTTTCTGTGCCTACCACCTTAGTTTTGTAGGAACCGGTGAAACTGGCTCATCCAAATTTGTTGTATTAACAAAGTTACTCCACGGTAGTTTAGGCACACTATTGGGGCTATCATAGTATCACGGGTCTTACCTCGTGAACTAGCTACTATTGTTGGACCATATTACTAGAGGAGGCAGGCCTCACTCTAGCGATATCGGTTCTCTCGGAACTTCCTGCTTATTTAACATCTTACGTCAAACTTCCCAAATGGGTAATCAGTGAGACCGATAAGTTCCACAGAACCTTTTCAGTAAGGAAAAAAATAGAGCTAGCGTGATGATATTCTTTTTAGAATGATTGCCTGCTTGCTAAGTTTGTCCATAGACTACTTGTTGCACCGGATTTACTATGGACCAATGGCTAAGGCGAGTTCATTTTCACGGATTAACAAACTAGTTCAAATATATAGACAAACAGTCTACTTTATGCAGCTTGGCTATGGAAAAACGACTTCATTCTGGAATGACAAATAGACTACGAATGGACCTTTGTATTTGCTCTTCCCAGCTATATTCTCACTCACTGATACCAAATACTCTATAAGTGTCGCTGGTTATCAATAGAATGGTGATTGGTGTTGGAAATATGAGCAATTTACCATATGATTTTATTAACAGAAATAGTAGATAAAACATGACTATCATAACAGAGATAAAACAAGTCATGCAATCTGACAGAGAGAAGGTAAACAACATCTGCATATATGAACTAGAACCGAACATATCTAGAGCAGACACTAGAGCAAGAAGCTGTGACAGAACCTCAAACAGAAAGAACATGTGAACATACGGAACAGGAGCAGAAGCACCGGTCTTGGGATCGGTGTCGTCGCCAGCCATGTCGTCGAAGAGGTTGTCGTCGTCGGGGAAGTAGTCATCGGAGTCCGAGGTGTCCGTGATGGAGAAGTCAGTAGTCGCGCGGAGCACTCCCCAAAAACCTTATCACCCTTCTCCCGTACAGGACTCAAAGAGGTGCGGTTTTGGAGGCCTAATGTCCCAACCTGTGGTGCACGCCGCAAGCCGGGATGGGGAAGATCGTAGCAGTAGCTCAGTGCTCAGGAACTTGGAGGCGAGAGGAATGTGTTGTTCTGGTGTGTCTCTCTGGAGAGGAGCGACCTCTCTTTTATAGGCACAGGAGAAGTAGGTGAGAGGGCAGCGACGGGAGGTGAAGCAAAAGAGGGAGATGAGGCGAACAGACTGCAGCCGAAGAGGTGCGTCGTTCGGATTCAATTTCCACTACAGCAAAACGTTTCAGCTCCCGTGTGACCATTCGTATACCCGTCGTGCGTGAAAAAAATTTAGACATCGGCTCGGCTCATTCCCGCAACCCGCGGCGCATCATGACGAGGCGTGGCGTGGCATGACGAGGCGGGTGGCGGAGGAGGAGCGCGTGTGAATGTCCCTCTTGTTCTCATGCTCATACATGTGGGGAAATACCCTTTCTTATAAGGAGGTCCAACTCCCACAAAACTAGCAATGTGGGACTAAATTTGGTTGCACCTCTTGCCTTGCATGAATGGGCTGAGTGGGCCTCTAGGATTTATTAGGAATTTCAGAAATTGCTATGGGGCTGGCCCAAAGTAGACTAAATTCCAGCAATCCCCCACCAGATCCTAGAGGCACATAAAATTTGCCTTTAGTTCCAAAACACTGTTTTATATACCGGTACTGCAGTGGAGACTGTTAAGTTGAACTTCCACCTAGAACTCAGTGCTACACTAGCAAGCAACTTGAACAGTGGACTGGGCCTTGAACTGCAAGTTTTCCGCGAATCTAGCTTCACACAAAGCCTTGACCGAGACTAGCCTACCGTGGGTCTTCCCCGTGTGTGGAGCTTATGCGTCATACTCCGAGACCTTTCATGAGTTTACTAGAGAGCACCCTACTCTCATAGATTGCGACATTAACAATCAGACTCATATAGGTGTGTTCTTCAAAAGATGTTCTGCAGGACAACATCTCTGCTTAAATGAGCCACTTAGATCACATTAAGATATACATCAACCTGCCATGCAGATTAGGAGAGTATTGCATCTTCATGGAGTGGTATTATTAACAGTAAGGATACTCTCCTCTCAGTTGACCAACAACTTGTCTTCCACATCTAATTCACGGGATCTCCGATCACATAGACTAGGTTACCACTGTGAACAACTCATATTGTGGGTCTCATACCCATCTTCTTTGATGCATTATCTCTCACATTACGTGATAGACCCTTAGTAAAAGGATCTGCCAGATTTTTAGATGTATGGATATAATCCAATGCAATAACTCCGGAGTTTTTCATTTTCCTGACAGACTTCAACCTTCTCTAAACGTGTCTTGATGACTTCATGTTATCCTTTGAGCTGCTCACTTTCGTGATCGCAGTTTGATTGTCGCAGTTCATAAGGATACCCGGTACAGGTTTCTCAACAACCGGCAAGTCATTCAAGAGCCGGCGAAGCCAATCTGCTTCGACCGTAGCTGTATCTAGTGATGTGAGTTCTGCTTCCATTGTTGACCTTGTTAAGATGGTCTGCTTGCAAGACTTCCAAGAAACAGCGCCACCTCCATGAGTGAATACATATCCGCTCGTGGCCTTTATCTCATCAGCATCAGAGATCCAGTTTGAATCACTATACCCTTCCAGTACCTTTGGGTACCCAGTGTAGTGAATTCCATAACTCGCAGTGCCTTTCAAGTAACGCATAACTCTCTCTAGAGCTTTCCAATGCACATCTCCTGGTTTTGAGACAAACCAGCTCAGTTTGCTAACAGCAAAAGAGATGTCAGGTCTTGTAGCACTGGCTAAGTACGTAAGCGAGCCAATAATCTGAGAAAATTTCAATTGATCTCTAGCAATTCTTCGATTCTTTCGAACAAATACGCTAGCATCATATGGTGTTGGAGAGGGTTTGCAGTCACTGTAGCCAAAGCGACTCAAGATATTTTCCACATAGTGAGATTGAAGCAATGTAATCCCACCATCATCGTCTCTCAACAACTTGATGTTCAGAATGACATCAGCCACTCGTAAATCCTTCATCTCAAAACAACGAGATAGGAAATCCTTGACCTCCTCAATAACATTCAGATTTGTTCCAAAAATCAGTATGTCATCAACATATAAGCAAAGGATAACTCCCTCGCCCCCACCATGGCGATAGTACACACATTTATCAGCTTCGTTTACAACAAAGCCTGCAGCTGTTAAAGTTCTTTCAAACTTCTCATGCCACTGCTTGGGTGCTTGCTTAAGTCCATACAAAGACTTCAACAACTTGCACACTTTTCCTTCCTGACCATCTACTACAAACCCATCTGGTTGTTCCATATAAATTTCCTCTTCCAACTCTCCATTTAGGAAAGCAGTCTTAACATCCATTTGATGAACAAGAGGACCATGTGAGGCAGCTAATGAAAGTAGTACTCGAATAGTGGTCAGTCGAGCCACATGTGAGTAAGTATCAAAGAAGTCTTCACCTTCCTTTTGGGTATAACCCTTGGCCACGAGCCGTGCCTTGTACTTCTTGATAGTACCATCAGGCCTAAGCATCTTCTTGAATACCCATTTGCACCCTATAGGTTTGCACCCATAAGGACGATTAGTTATCTCCCAAGTTTCATTTGCCAAGATGGAATCCATCTCACTACGGACCGCTTCCTTCCAGTAGTCAGCATCTTTCGATGCATAGGGCTCTGAAATAGAACCGGGAGTGTCATCTATGAGATACACAAGAAAATCATCACCAAAGGACTTTGCAGTCCTCTGTCTCTTGCTCCTAGTAGGAACTTATTTGTTCTCCTCCACAGGATTTATAGTATGTTCCATCGAAGTGGTAGGTTCAGTAATTGTAACTAACACTACAAAAAAAATACACTTCCGTGATGATACGTGTTTGTCACAGTAGGTCATGTTTTCTGTCATGCATGTACATCCATGATGATTTTATGACAGAATCAAGATAGTCATACCTGTGCTGTCATAGAAGTGTTCCATGACATTACCAAAATTATCATCACGGAAGTGTCCACTTCCATGACGATAAATCGCGCGTCATAGAAGTGCTTTCGTCAAGGGTAACCGACACGTGGCATCCACCGTAACGGGTCGCCGTTAAGCTATCGGGTTCCGGTTTGGATCCGATAACCCGTTAACAGCCAGGACCAATGGGGATTTTCCACGTGTAAAATCATCATTGGCCAGAGGAAACACGTGTCGGCTCCTCCGTGGGCCAGATGTTGTCCATCCAACGGAGGAGATGTGTCTATGATAAGTCGACACGTGGCAGGGCCCAACAGAGGCCCCTATAGGTTAAAAAGGTCGGCCCAGTCAATGGCCCATAGTATTTACTCAGGTACTAGTGGGCTAGCCCACTAACGGCCTGCTTAAACATGGCCCATTTACGGCCCAAAGCCAGATCTGGCCTGTTATTTGTTCGCCGAGTATTTGGGCCCAATTACGGCCTAGTGACATTTTGGCCTGTTAGAGGCCCGATGTAGACATGGGCCCATTTCAGCCCGGTGTGTCTTTCGGCTTGGGAATGGCCCGTGCTGCCAATGGGCCATATATGGTCCGACACGACATCCGGCCCACTAATGGCCCATGATCAAGGTGGCAACAGTTCATCCCAACGTGACTTTGGGCCTGTTAAAGACCAGTCGTATAATTCGGCCCGTTGATGCCTCTACTAAGCTTTCGGCCTCTTAAAGGCCCATGATATCAGTGGGCCAACTAAGGCCCGAGATATGTTTCGGCCTGGTAATGGCCCGTCATATAACTGGGCCAATAATGGCCCAACATACATTTCAGCCTGTTAAAGGCCCATGGACAACTATTGAAAATTGAGGCCCAACATGCATTTCGGCCTGCTAAAGGCCCATGGTATCTTTTGGGCCGTAACAGGCCAGCAGAATATTCAGCCTGTTAATGGCCCGAAGCTACATGGGCCCAACTAAGCGCTGGGTCCACTAAAGGCCCAACTAAACTTTGGGCCGAATGAAGGCCCGTGTAAGTTGTGGGCCTGGCGCAAAGTGTGAAGGCCCCAATGGCCTTTCAGGCCAAAGAAAGTTGCAGGCCAGCTAAATTGTGGCCCCCTAAAATGCAGGCCTGTTAGAGGCGAATGTTTTGGCCCGGTCGCCTACATCAGATTTTCGCCATTTTTTCAGATAGTGAATGATGGCATATACGGTAACTAGTAGGAATTAAGAACAAACCTACTCTATACAATAAAGAAATTACGGCATAGTAACTTAGAATAAACCTACACTATACAATAAAGGATTTATGGTATATTACATCCACTGGGCATCGAAGTTTGCCACCAGGGATCATAAAACACGACGAAGAAGCAGATTACAAAAACTGGGCGCCATTGCAGTGTAACAAAATAATACTGAACCAAGACCACTTCCAGGACAGTTCAAGAAAGGTTAGCCTTGCGCGGGAGTTGCTGCGCAAGCTGCCGAGCAAGGCTGTGAGACTGGCCTAGCATGTCGGTCATAGCTTCCAGCTGTAGCTGTTTAGCAATGAGGTTCTCATTGGTGTTCTCCGCGATCTTCCTTAGAGATAGGACTTCAAGTCAAAGTTGAGTTGCAGAATGCCTTTCTGCTTGAACTTGGGACTGAAGAAGTCAAACTAATTCAGACAGCGAATTCTGTGAGCTTGTCTGACTGCTAGTCTCAAGTAACTTGAACACTGCATCAAGACATGACTTTGGGGTTGTCTCGCTATCTTCAAGATGTTTTGCCTCCTTTGCTGCAATATATGTTGGGTTTGTCTCACAGCCTTCAGCAGACTTGTGCATGCCATCAGGCATATCACCCTGAAACAAGCAGAGAGATGACAATTTTTGCATGTGTATAAACAAAGATGGTAACTGTGCTGTCAATTCCATCCAATTTCAAATTTGAAAATAAAGAGTCAGTTCAAAATATCAATAGCATAATTTCGCATTGTTCATAATGCAGGCAGCTTCACCACACTACTGGATTACCATGTCAACAAAACAAGCATAGATGAAGGGCAAAGACAATCATTGTATCTATTTTGGTTAATGTGCATGGCATGTTGTTCATATCATTCGCCACATCAGTAAGATAAAAGAGGAGATGACAAGGTGCAAACATGGGCGGCTTCACCACACACTGGATTATAGATCCACAAAACAAGCATACATATAGGGAGTATTGAGTAATGTGCATGGTATGAAAAGGAATTTGGTTTTACAACTAAAATTTGGAACTTACAGTTGTTGCGAACATGCATTTTGATAGAAACAGCAAACTAAACAGCAGTTGACGATAGGGAGTATGAGCAAATTAAATAGCAGTTGAGGATAAAGGCTTTAGAAGGACTGACTTACATTAACAGTTAACACCGGCTCTGTAATGCCCTTCTCCATGTCAAGGGAAGGATAACTCAAGAATTTCAGCACAGAAACTTCTTCATAAGCATTGCCTATACTCTGCATTTTGTAGAGAGTAATTATAGGTATGATAATACTGGAAGGGATAGAGGATAATGAAGATAAGATGCAGATTGATGCTACATAATCAACTACCAATCCCTGTAAGTACAAGCGTTACAGGACAAAATGTACTGACAAGAGCAATGGGCTACACTTCTGCACTGGCATTGTCTGTGTATTCAACTTTTTGGTAAGATTAAATATAGATCTGATATTTTTTTAGTAAATGGTGGGCGAGGGAGATAAGATGCAGAATGCTACACAATGAACCAATCCCTCCTTCCCATAATATAAGAGTGTTTTGTACACCAGTGTACTATACAAAACGCTCTTATATTATGGAATGGAGGGAGTAGCTGTTAATGTAAGTACAGTGATAGACCACGTTCAGTCCTTACAAGAGGACTGCAGAGCTAAACCTCTTCAAAAGCATTGGGTTGATTCTAAATTTATGTAAGAGTCGATACGGATCTTATAATGTCCACCAAATGGAGGATAACAAGGCTAACATGTGCAGTGATGCTACATAATCAACCAGCTATGAAAGTAAGTATGGTCATACAGGGCAAGAGGTACTCACAAGAGCAATGCAGTGTGCAGTATAGTTGCGAGATTATGTGGTCCCTTGAGAACGAATGTTCTTCTGCAAACAGTTTTCGTACAAGTGAGACGGTAAGGCACATGCAGAAATGTAGTTCAAATTGTGATGTGATATCATAGATAGTACCTTAAGCTGCAGACGAGACCAATGTGTAACAAGATTATTCCAGTCACTGTCTGATAAATGTAGCATCGGAGACTTTACAGAAATTTCATTTAGAGGCTTGCCATCGAAGTGCGCTTGCCTCAGGTAGGAACGATACTTCATCAACGAGTGCCTGGAAAGCGTAACCAACCCTTGCTCGTCTTGACTATCCAGTTTGGTCCTCACCTATTTAAAAGAATGAAATCTTGTGTCTTCTGTCAGCAGAAACATATGCACTAATTACCATGAATAACATTAGTACATTACTTACACGTAAGTTGCGGAGGAAGATTGGAAATTGTTCTGTGTCTGTGGTATAATCTTTCCATGAAGGAAAGATGCGCACAAAGTTCCTGACAACAATATAAGCTTCGTCTTCTAAACTGGGAAGAAGTGGAACAGGGGTCCTATTTGCTGCAATTGGGGCTCGCTCTCGTTCGAAAAGGGATTTGGCAACTGGATTTGGTGTACTCTTTGCTGGAATGGGTGTTTTGTGTCGTAGAGCTGGTGCTATGTCAACTGGCATCATCATACTGTTTGCTGTAGTTGGGGTCTGCTGAGTTGGGGCATCAGAGATGACCAGTGTAGTAGGGCTAGAGTCTGCTAGAGTTTGGGCCGTGTTTTGTGGGTCTGGTGATATTGCAACTACACCTAATGGGCTATTTGATTTATCAGGTGTCACTACCTTTTCCAAATACTTTGTTCGTGCTCCTCCTCGATCAGCAATCGCCCTCTTCCTTTTGAACATCTGATACACAAGAATAGCATTTGAATGGATAAATATGGTATGATGACAGATGGAATATGTACTGAAAATGGATAGGCATGGCGTATTCACATACACGATGTGTAAACTAAGCTAATGGCAGTGCAACAAAGTAGAAGCAATACAAAGCATCAGTTCCAAGATATGTGCTACCAATATAACCTTGGAAAGTTAGAGCAAGCACCTTGATGGGTGAATAAGTTAGGGCATCTGCCTCTGACTCCTCCACTAGGGAGCTACATTGACTTAGGTCTCCCTCTAGCTCAGAATCATTGTTAGGATCATATTCTGAGCACGAATCTATAGGTGGAGAGCGTTTGCATTGCAATGCATCCAGACTTGATTTCAGTCCCTTAATGCCAAGTTTGACAGCCATGGCATTGTTCTGCTTTATTCTTTTCATGCGCGCAAGCTCATAATCATTATGATGCTGTTCAGTATCTGAGATTCATGAAAACATAAAAAGTATTCAGATTATCTATGGAATGCATTGTGGATTCAACTTGGAGAGTGTCTCCCTACAAACCCCTATGTATACAAAGTTCATCCCCCAACCATGCTGACCAGACCACACACAGAAATACAAACCTCTTATGTCTCTATAACAGGCGGACACACATTTCAAAACTGAAGTAGGAACATTAGAATCATATCAAATTCGTATTTGAACAAATAAACTAAGGAATTATGAGTGGCATAATGTTTAGCTTCAAGGGTGGAGTGCTGGTAGTGCGACAAAAAGCAAGTAGGAATATTGTATTCCATGTAAAAGATCGTAGTCTATGTAGATGATGGATATGACACTTTCTTTCTATACAATGCAGTGTTCTTTGCCCACACATGATGGAAGAGATCACACAGAGAAATACTATTCACTCATGTCTACGGTTCCAGTATTTTGAAACAGGGTGGTCCACCCTAAAATAATATTGACAACAAATATGACAAGGCAAGCATAGAGGTAGTGAATCAATCATTACTTATGAGCTTACTAGGACAAGTATGCAGAATTGTAACTGCAGTAAGAGACCGTCCAAAATCTGAATCAAGAAGTTGGTCTAGCACTTATTGTTTGCAACTAATCGACGTGAATAATTGGATATCATATCGAATGAGTAAGAAAGACAAGTAAAATTGTCAACAAACTTGGCCTGCAGTAGTAATCTGGGTCAATGTCACTATGACCAACAATCCAACATGACTAGTGTCTGTTCCTAGGGCCGGAATTTTGAAACCCTATGAACTTTACAGGTACTAAAGATTACTGAAATATCTGAACCATTAAGGGTAGGTAGCACTCAGTACACAACAAACCCTAATCACAGTCCTTCCTAATGAGTAATGAATCAATTAGAAAATGGGTGATGAGGAGTGGCTGCTGAGTGTTGAGGACGTATCTCAGGATAAATTAGGTTGGCTTAGTGGGATCTGCACGCCTGAGCCCTGAACGGACTGGGAAGGTAGGCACGGCAGCGCGCCCGGGCAGCGGTGACGCTGTTGGGCGAGCGGCTCCTGACCTCCTGTTGGTCCGGTGTCTCCTCCTAGAGTCATGCCGTCCGGGGACGGTGAGGCAGGTGGCTGGGGGCGAGTAGAGATCGGAAGCGCAGCAAAATAGAGGGGAATCGGGGTCTGGGCCGACCCAAAATCCCAGGGTCGGCCGCAGCCCATCGTGGGCACCCTGTAGATCCACACCCCAGTGGCGTACATGCATTTTCGAAACTAAATTAGGAACATTTAGCTGACCAATTAAACGGCTCTATTTTAATAATATCAGATTTGTATTTGAACAACTAAGCTTGTTTAGCTTGATGGGTGGAGCAGTGCTATTATGACACGAAGCACGTGGGTTGATCGTATAGTGATCATAAAAGGGGGGAAACCCTAAGCATGATCAATTAAACCCTATTATGACTGTGCCATGGCAGATTTGAAGCTGCAAACCGCAGAAATGCTATTTAGCAACCATCGTTTGCTTCGAACTAAGAACTAAATTTTAGGAGCTGAAAAGAAAGTACAGTAACCAAGTTACGATCTATTTTCTGGTTGAGATAAAAAAATTGAGCAGATATGAAGTAGTACCACCTCTCTTGCGGCGGCGTGTAGGTATCGGGGGTGCGATGGCTGTCGGTGGCATTGAAGCAGATCTGCGACGGTAGACGGGTGCATCGGGGGTTAAGTCCCGTTGCGGTGGACGAGAAGGTCGTGGGAGCGGCCCCGGTAAGGAGGACGACAGCGCCGATGAAGTGAGAGGACGCGATGCAAGGCTCCTGGTCCATCACCGTGGATGAGAAACGTCCATCTCTAGCAGTGGATGACGCGGTCTTGGTAGGCGCTCCGGCATGGTGAAGGAAGGCGGCGATGGATGGGGTGGAGGATGGCAGCGATGGATGGGGTTGCGGACGGAGGAGGCTGGTGTGGGGATGGTGTTCTGGCACGGATGTTGTATGAATGGGAAAATGGAGGGAGAGGTACGGGGAACCATGTTTTTGGGACGCGCCTGTCTGAAATATGGGAAAGTTATGAACTTAGCCCCCGTTTAAAATTTGGACGTCTCGTCGGTTGGGGATAGGACGGTAATCTCGCATCTCCCCCAATATTTGCCAAGAGCGATTTCGGGCGAGGAGAGGGTTTTTGGCGCCCACGGTTGGCGCCCACGGTGTATGAACAGGGCTGACAGGTAGGGCGGTTGTGTCACGTCTGAGTGAAGTTACAAACCTGTCCCTATTAAAAATATTTGCCTACATCAATTTCGACCGAGTTGAGTTTGTTTTGCCGCCCACCGTGTATGAATGGGGACATGGAGCCAGAGACAGAGGTCTTTTGGACGAGCTTGAACCAAATGTGTTTTGCCGCCCACGTTTGGCGCCCACCGTGTCTGAATGGGCTTAGAGGCGGTCGTGTCACGTCTAATTGAAGTTACTAACCTACCCCTATTGAGAGCAGTGGAAATCGGGCCGATGGATTGTCCGTGTAAGGGGTAGACAGTAATTTCCATCTCGTAAACACTAGCTTCGGGCAGCTGATACATCTCCGTCGTATCTATAATTTTTGATTGTTTCATGCCAATATTATACAACTTTCACATATTTTTGGCAACTTTTTATATGATTTATTGGACTAACCTATTGATCCAGTGCCCAGTGTCAGTTCCTGTTTTTTGCATGTTTTTTTATTGCAGAAAATCCATATCAAAGGAAGTCCAAACGCGATAAAAATTTACGGAGAATTATTTTGGAATTTATGTGATTTTTGGGAGGTGGAATCAATGCAAACGGGGTCCCACAGTGCCCACAACCCACCAGGGCGCGCCCCAGGCCCCAGGCGTGCCCTGGTGTCTTGTGCCCTCCTCGAACGTCGGTTGGAGCCCTTCTTCTGGCGCAAGAAAGATATTTTGTGGAAAAAAATTGTGTAAAAATTTCAGTGTAATCGGAATTACGGATCTCCGGGAATTTAAGAAACCGTGAAGGGCCAGATCTGGGAAACGCGAAACAGAAGAGAACAGAGAGGGAGATCCAATCTCGGAGGGGCTCCTGCCCCTCTGCCACCATGGAGGCCATGGACCAGAGGGGTAACTATCCTCCCATCTAGGGGGGAGGCCAAGGAATAAGAAGAAGGAGGGGGGTTCTCTCCCCCTCTCTCCCGGTGGCGCCGGAGTGCCGCCGGGGCGACGATCGTGAAGGTGATCTACATCAACAATCTTGCTACCGTCTACACCAACTTTCTCCCCCTCTATGCAGCGGTGCAACACCCCTTCTCCCCGCTGTAATATCTACTTAAACATGGTGCTCAACTCCATATATTATTTCCTAATGATCTATGGTTATCCTATGATGTTTGAGTAGATCCTTTTTGTCCTGTGGGTTAATCGTGATCTTGGTTGGTATGATTGTATATTTTATTTATGGTGCTGTCCTACGGTGCCCTCTGTCTCGCGCAAACATGAGGGATCCTCGCTGTAGGGTGTTGCAATATGTTCATGGTTTGCTTATTGTCGGTGTTGCGGGGGTAACAACAGCCTAAACGCGGATAAGTGGGTTATGGCGTATGGGAGTAAAGAGGACTTGATACTTAATGCTATGGTTGGGTTTCACGACCTTAATGATCTTTAGTAGTTGTGGATGCTTGCTAGGGGTCCAATCATAAGTGCATATGATCCAAGTAGATAAAGTATGTTAGCTCATGCCTCTCCCTCATATAAAATTACAAGAATGATTACCGGTACTTGTTATCGATTGCCTAGGGACAAATGACTTTCTTGTTGACAAAAGCTATCCACTTTTATTATCTTGCAATTTATTCATAGTTTTATTCTTGCAAAGTACTCGTAGTTTTATTCTTGCAAAATAGTTTCATACTTGTTTTAGGTAAAGCAAACGTCAAGTGTGCGTAGAGTTGTATTGGTGGTCAATAGAACTTGAGGGAATATTTGTTCTGCCTTTAGCTCCTCATTGGGTTCGACACTCTTATTTATCGAAGAAGGCTACAAACGATCCCCTATACTTGTGGGTTATCAAGACCTTTTTCTGGCGCCGTTGCCGGGGAGCAATAGCGTGGGGTGAATATTCTCGTGTGTGCTTGTTTGCTTTATCACTAAGTAGTTTTTATTTTGTGCTCTTGTTTTCTATCTTTAGTTATGGGTAGGAAACATAAAATACCAAAAAAAATAGTTGTACCTACTAAACCAATGGTTGAAGAACCACCCAAAATCTATCATACTACTGAAGCTTTCTATTTGGATCATCTTCGATCAATTTGTGCTCGTGCTGAAAACCCAACTAGCTTAGTTGAGGGAAAATCATTAGATGAGCATGCTTGTTTTGTGCGACACCATTTATCTCAAAAAGGGAAACTTTTACTACATCAAACTAATACTATGCAATGCTATGCTTGGATTTTACTTGTTGTTCTGAAGACCCTAAGAAACACCTTCCTTATCAATGTGAGTTTAGAGATAATGGAATTTTATCTTCTTATGCCAAGGGTGTTTATAATTATTATGATATTGAACAAATTGAAGAATTTGTTGCTTTTAAGGGTGCTTCTGAAATTGCTTCTTTGATTGAAAAGTATGATGCTACTCTTTACAAATCTAAAAAATTTTCTATACTTAAATATTGCTATGAAAACTATGCTTCCAATGCTTATGTTAAAGAATATATTGAGTACTTCTCCACTGTCCAAGAAGAGACTAACATTTTGCAGGAATCTATGGAAGAAGAAAATGATGAAACTATGAGCTCATTGGATGAAAAAGATGATGAAGAGAGTGAAGAACAAAAGGAGGAAGAGCGGATTAGCTACCTGTGCCCACCTTCTAATGAGAGTAACTCTTCAACTCATACATTATTTAATGTCCCTTCGTTCTTACCGAAGGATGAATGTTATGATAATTTCTATGATCCCATTGATTCTTTTGAAATATCCCTTTTTGATGAACTTGATGCTTGCTATGCTTGTGGCCTAGATGCCAATATGAATTATGCTTATGGAGATGAACTTGCTATAGTTCCTTATGTTGAGAATGAAATTGTTGCTATTGCACCCACGCATGATAGTCCTATTATCTTTTTGAATTCTCCAAACTACACTATATCGAAGAAGTTTGCTCTTATTAAGGATTATATTGATGGATTGCCTTTTACCGTTGCACATGATGATTTTGATGAATGTAATATGCATGTGCTTGCTGCTCCTACTTGCAATTATTATGAGAGAGGAACTACATCTCCACCTCTTTATGTTTCCGATACGATAAAATTGCAAAAAACTACTTATGCTATGTATTGGCCTTTACTTGATGTGCATGAATTGTTCTTTTATGACATGCCGATGCATAGGAAGAGAGTTAGACTTCGTTATTGCATGATATATGTTGCTTTGTGCTCACTACTAAATGCCAAATCATTGTTAATTAAAATTGGCTTTGATATACCTTAGGATCCGGGTGGATCCATTACTTGAGCACATTATGCCTAGCTTAATGGCTTTAAAGAAAGCGCTACCAGGGAGACAACCCAGAAGTTTTAGAGAGTCATTTATTTCTGTTGAGTTCTTTTATAAAGTTTAAAAACAAAAAATATAGAGGGGAACTTAAAAACTTTTTCACAAAAGAGAAGCGATTGGAAGTTGTGCATTGGAGAAGTGAGGGTCGACCTTGAACACTTGTGTTCATGCTCATGGAAACAATGTAGAATTTTTCATGAATATTCTCATAAAAATAATTATCCCCTTGTACAAATCCATTTTATTATAAAAATAATGTGCCAAGATTTGCCTTTAGGATGATTAGATTGCTTGTTGGTATGTGCGGTGCAGAAACAGAAACTTTGTCTGTAGTGCGTGATTTTACATTTTTTACTGGGACGTCAAAAGTTTCTGAAACATTTTGCAAAGTATTTATATACAAAATTTTTATTTTTTCCTAATTTTTCAGAATTTTTTGAGTAACAGAAGTATGGTAGGTGTTCATATTGCTACAGACTGTCCTGTTTAAGACAGATTCTGTTTTTGATGCATTGTTTTGCTTGTATTGATGAAACTACCGATTCTATCGGTGGTATAAGCCATGGAAAAGTTATATTACAGTAGCTACAATGCAAAAACAAAATATGAATTGGTTTGCAACAGTACTTAGAGTAGTGATTTGCTTTATTATACTAACGGATCTTACCGAGCTTTCTGTTGAGTTTTGTGTGGATGAAGTGATCAAAGATCGAGGAGGTCTCGATATGAGGAGAAGGAGGAGAGACAAGAGCTCAAGCTTGGGGATGCCCAAGGCACCCCAAGTAAATATTCAAGGAGACTCAAGCGTCTAAGCTTGGGGATGCGCCGGAAGGCATCCCATCTTTCTTCAACAAGTATCGGTATGTTTTCATCTTCGTTTCGTTCATGTGATATGTGTGAATCTTGGAGCGTCTTTTGTGTTTAGTTTTCATTTTTCTTTTATGCACCATGCTGGTATGAGATTGTCCATGGTTGATTTATAGAATGCTCATTGCACATCACTTATATCTTTTGAGTATGGCTTTATAGAATGCTTTATGTGCTTCACTTATATCAATTGAAGTTTGGATTGCCTGTTTCTCTTCACATAGAAAACTGTTGTTTGTAGAATGCTCTTTTGCTTCACTTATATTTGTTAGAGCATGTTTTTTTGTATAAAGAATTAAACTCTCTTGCTTCACTTATATCTATTTAGAGAGTCAACAGGAATTGGTCAATTGCATGGTTAGTCATAAAATCCTACATAAAACTTATGGATCACTGAATATGATATGTTTGATTCCTTGCAATAGTTTTGCGATATAGAGATGGTAATATGTGGGAGGTACTAGTAAATGGTTGTGGTTAGTAAGAATATTGGTGTTAAGGTTTGTGATTCCCGAAGCATGCATGTATAGTCTCTCATTATGCTATGAAGTAGGAGCATGATTTATTATTGACTGTCTTCCTTATGAGTGGTGGTCGGGGATGAGCGATGGTCTTTTCCTACCAATCTATCCCCCTAGGGGCATGTGTAGTAGTACTTTGTTTCGAGGGCTAATAAACTTTTGCAATAAGTATATGAGTTCTTTATGACTAATGTGAGTCCATGGATTATACGCACTCTTATCTTTCTGCAATTTGCTAGCCTCTACGGTACCGTGCATTGCCCTTTCTCACCTCGAGACGTGGTGCAAACTTCGCCGGTGCATCCAAACCCCGTGATATGATACGCTCTATCACACATAAGCCTTATTATATCTTCCTCAAAACAGCCACCATACCTACCTATTATGGCCTTTCCATAGCCATTCCGAGATATATTGCCATGCAACTTCCACCGCTTCCGTTTTGATGACTTGAGCATTCATTGTCATATTGCTTTGCATGATCATATAGATGACATAGTAGTTGTGGCTCAGCCACCGTGCATCATTTTTTATACATGTTACGCTAGATCATTGCACATCCTGGTACACTGCCAGAGGCATTCATATAGAGTCATATTTTGTTATAGGTATCGAGTTGTAATTTTGAGTTATAAGTAAATAGAAGTGTGATGATCATCATTATTCATTATTAGAGCATGTCCCAGTGAGGAAAGGATGATGGAGACTATGATTCCCCCACAAGTCGGGATGAGACTCCGGACAATGAGAGAAAAAAAAGAAAAAAAGAAAAAAAAGGGAAAAGAAAAAAAGAAAAAGAAAAAGAAAAAAAAGGAAAAAAGAAAAATGAAATGAGAGAAGGGGCATGCTAGTTCCACACTTGTGCTTCAAAGTAGCACCATGTTTTTCATATAGAGAGCCTCCTATGTTGTCACTTTCATATACTAGTGGGAATTTTTCATTATAGGATTAGATGCGCACCCACTTAGTTTTGATATTGAGCTTTCATACACTTATAGCTCTTAGTGCATTCGCTGCATGGCAATCCCTACTCCTCACGTTGATATCAATTGATGGGCATCTCCATAGCCCATTGGTTAGCCGCGTCGATGTGAGACTTTCTTACTTTTTTGTCTTCTCTATATTTACCCCTATCATCATACTCTATTCCACCCGTAGTGCTATATCCATGGCTTGCACTCATGTATTGCGTGAGGGTTGAAAAAGCTAAAGCGCGTTAAAAAGTATGAAACAATTGCTCGTCTTGTCATCGGGGTTGTGCATGATAAATACTTTGTGTTAAGAAGACAGAGCATGACAAGACTATATGATTTTGTAGGGATAGCTTTCTTTAGCGTTGATATTTTGAAAGACATGATTGTTTGTTGGGATGCCTGAGTATTGATGTCTTTATGTCAAATTATAGACTATTGCTTTGAATCGCTCTTGTCTTAATATTCATGCCATGATTAGACATATGATCAAGTTTATGCTAGGTAGCATTCCACATCAAAAAAATTCTTTTTTATCATTTACCTACTCGAGGTCGAGTAGGAATTAAGCTTGGGGATGCTGATACGTCTCTGTCGTATCTATAATTTTTTATTGTTTCATGCCAATATTATACAACTTTCACATATTTTGGCAACTTTTTATATGATTTATTGGACTAACCTATTGATCCAGTGCCCAGTGCCAGTTCCTGTTTTTTGCATCTTTTTTGTATCATAGAAAATCCATATCAAACGAAGTCCAAACGCGATAAAAATTTACGGAGAATTATTCTGGAATTTATGTGATTTTTGGGAGGTGGAATCAACGCAAACGGGGGGCCACAGTGCCCACAACCCACTAGGGCGCGCCCCAGGCCCCAGGCGCGCCCTGGTGTCTTGTGCCCTCCTCGAATGTCAGTTGAAGCCCTTCTTCTGGCACAAGAAAGATATTTTATGAAAAAAAATCGTGTAAAAATTTCAGCGCAATCGGAGTTACGGATCTCCGGGAATTTAAGAAACCGTGAAGGGCCAGATCTGGGGAATGCGAAACAGAAGAGAACAGAGAGGAAGATCCAATCTCGGAGGGGCTCCTGCCCCTCCGCTGCCATGGAGGCCATGGACCAGAGCGGTAACTCTCCTCCCATCTAGGGGGAGGCCAAGGAAGAAGAAGAAGGAGGGGGGCTCTCTCCCCCTCTCTCCCAGTGGCGCCGGAGTGCCGCCGGGCCGAGGATCGTGACGGTGATCTACATCAACAATCTTGCTACCTTCTACACCAACTTTCTCCTCCTCTATGGAGCAGTGTAACACCCCTTCTCCCCACTGTAATCTCTACTTAAACATGGTGCTCAACTCCATATATTATTTCCCAATGATCTATGGTTATCCTATGATGTTTGAGTAGATCCTTTTTGTCCTGTGGGTTAATCGTGATCTTGGTTGGTATGATTGTATATTTTATTTATGATGTTGTCCTATGGTGCCCTCCGTCTCATGCAAACATGATGGATCCTCACTGTAGGGTGTTGAAATATGTTCATGGTTCGCTTATTGTCGATGTTGCGGAGGTGACAGCAGCCTAAACGCGGATAAGTGGGTTATGGCGTATGGGAGTAAAGAGGACTTGATACTTAATGCTATGGTTGGCTTTCACGACCTTAATGATCTTTAGTAGTTGCGGATGCTTGCTAGGGGTCCAATCATAAGTGCATATGATCCAAGTAGAGAAAGTATGTTAGCTCATGCCTCTCCCTCATATAAAATTACAAGAATGATTACCGGTACTTGTTATCGATTGCCTAGGGACAAATGACTTTCTTGTTGACAAAAGCTATCCACTTTTATTATCTTGCAATTTATTCCTTGTTTTATTCTCGCAAAGTACTCATAGTTTTATTCTTGCAAAATAGTATCATACTTGTTTTAGGTAAAGCAAACGTCAAGTGTGCGTAGAGTTGTATCGGCGGTCGATAGAACTTGAGGGAATATTTGTTCTGCCTTTAGCTCCTCATTGGGTTCGACACTCTTATTTATCGAAGAAGGCTACAAACGATCCCCTATACTTGTGGGTTATCAGCAGCCGACGTGGGAGTGGATATTTTGCCGCTTCTTTCAAATTTTGGGACAATAAGCATTCATGTTTACCCTGGTAACTAAATTCGAATCCATTTTGTATTCTTATACGAATCTTTATAAATCATTCTATGTTTTTTTATATATCTTCAAAAGCACAACAAAGATGTATTCCACTATCATATATGAATATGATTTACAAATGCCAATACTCGAATTCAGAAGGTAGAATCCAGTTTAAGGTGAATTCGAATATTTGAAACCACTTTATGTCCAACTCAAGTGTAACATGTATGACACACGCAGCATATAGTGTACTCCCATTTAGATATGTACACAAGCGATGTCTCAAGATTCAAAATACTATGTCAATCAACCAATAATGTACAAAACTAACAGACATATAAACACTTATAGAGTATATGGATCAATAATATCAACTAACATACATAAGCCAGGCCGCTGTACATTTTTTTTGCTAGAAGAGCATCATTTTTTTAGCAAAGCTAGTACATCATCTTGGCCCTTTCAGATCCGTGCCACTTAAGGACCATCTATACTACTATTATTGCTGAATGCACATTCAGCCCGATTGGCATATTTGTAGGTCTGGCATAGCAATCAAAATGAAATGTCTCAGAGTCTTATCAATTAATACAGACTCGTGCTCAAAAAAAATTACAAACCAAAAAACAAAAAACAATTTTTACATGATCTCTAGAACAAATGGTTTGATCGATTACATGAAAAAACAACACAAAGGTTATTCAATGATGGAAAAAACATTTCACCTATGATTTACCAAGTGGGAATTTAATTTCCTTTTTTCCTTCAAGACCTTAACAATGCGGTCAGTCTCAGCTTGCTTTGTTTTGAAATCCACCAAATATTTAATGGTTGTCTTGAGTACTGCTTGTGATTGTGCTGTTTGTTTCCTCAACATGTCAACTTCATCTCTAAGTGCAGAAGCAGAATCTCTTTCTACCAATAGTTTAGCCTCTAGAGCATCAGCAGTTGGCAATTCATGATGCATGATTGGGACGGTGCCACTGCTGTGGGATGATACAACATCCATGGGGCTAACCTGTTTTGCCATTAAAGTTCCGATTGGATTCCAAAAAGTTGAAGTTAGCAAAACATCTCAACTGGGAGTTAGAACAGCAAACCAGTTAAACAAAAAGGAATTAAAGAGTTTTGATTGGATGCTGAAAAGTAGTTACTAACATCATTGTAACCGATTGCAGCAGCAAAATAGTTAAACAAACAAGTTTTGCAAAAGGTACCTGTTGTGGCATTGGAGTTTCTCTTGGATCCTGAAAAGTTGAGTAGCAAGTAACGTGATTAGAGCAACCAGTTGCAGCAGCAAAGCAGTTAAATAAACAAGTTTTGCAAAAGGAACCTGTTGTGGCATTGGAGTTTCTCTTGGATCCTGAAAAGTTGAGTAGCCAGTAACTTGATTAGAGCAACAAGTTACAGCAGCAAACCTGTTACACAAATATATTTTTGAAAATGTACCTGCTGTGCAATTGGACTTCCAATTGGATCCTGAAAACTTGAAGTTGGTAAGATGATTACAGCAACAAGTTACAGTAGCAAACCAGGTAAAGAAGGAAGTTTTTGAAAACATACTTGTTGTGCCAACGGAGTTTCAGTTGGATCCTGCAAACTTGAATGTTAGCAATCATAAATAAAGTGTTGCAAGAGCCATAAGAAACTAACATCAATTTAGTAAAACTAACCAGTTTTGGCAACGTATTTAATTACACATGAACTAGTAAAACTAACAAGTTCTTGGCAACGTATTAAAGTAACAAGTCGGTACCGTTTACCAGCAACACAAACATCTGTAAATATCTTTGATGTAAGCAAAATGATTCCGACACACACACACACACACACACACACACATATATATATATATATATATATATATATATATAAGTTAAAAAGATGTTGTCCCTCATATAAACCTGACAGTACATATGATAACATTACTAGTGCTACAAGTGATAACAGCAAACCATTTAAACAAACAAGGTATCAGAACGTAAATTACACATGAATTTTGCTACACCCTAGAAGTACATATGACCAACTATCTACGTGCTTAAGTAGCTATTTAAGTTTAGGCAAACAGGTAATTCTTAGCAGTAAGTATCAAACACATAGATAGGCGTAGTCTATAATAGGATTAACAAGCTATGGCATTATGTAATCAGTAGCAAACTAAATTAACCCAAGCAACATAATTGAATAATTTTACAACCAGTGGCTAACTAAAATTCCGAGAAGCAGGTAACTGAACTTACGCTAGCTCTTTGTACAGGCACACTGCAACTTCTTTTTCGCTTACATGGTTCTACGAAGGAGTCCATCACATCAATTGCTTGGATACGCAGTCCCAATACTTCTTTCTTCCCACACTGCATTGGTAAGTCGAATGGTTAATCTGATAAGATGGTGCATCCTTGATATGTTATATGAGGACGGGTTGTCAGACTAGTTGTAGCAACACACATCACACTGGCTTTTACTGTATATTTCATGCGATTACATTTGGCATATCAAGATCTAAGCAATTTACAATAGGATGAAAAGACTGGCATCCTTCACATTATTGGCGAAGTCAGTTCATAGAAACAAGCAATTCAACCATTATGTGGGTAAATCAAAAGCGCCACTGGAATATTTTTCACTACGCCAATCATACACGGAAAAAGGGGCGACGCCACCGTAGGGGCTGGTATGGGCGGCCGCCTCGGGTGGCTGGAAAGTGTGCACCTAGTTTGAGTCGTCCAGGTTGGCCCAGGCTAGTTTTGTTCATCCCAGCGCACGAGCAGGCAATGTAAAAGTGAATAAAACCGTTTCAATTTGGATGGGCCAATAAAGTAAGTGCAAGGCAGGCCCTATAGCAGGCTTGCGGCCCAAACGAGCGTCTCCCATATCAATCGGCAGCAGGAAAAATCCCCAATTCGTTCGCTCCAGCCTCCAGTCTGGTTCGCTCCTAACCTAGCCGCCGCTGGACAGACCGACACAGCACTTCCTCGCGCCCTCGTTGGACGCCGGTCGCCGGGCTTCAAGAGAATGGAAGATCCAACTCTGGGTGTAGCCTGCGTGGGAGGCAGTGGCGGCAGCACGGGCATGGCATCGAGCTTGCGCAAACGGACAGTCGCAGCTTGCAAGAGCAGCATGCGCAACGAGCAGGTACATCACATCCCTGATTATATCTAATTCAACTGTTCAATTTTTGGCCAATAGTTAAACCTGACGGTGTTGTAAAACTGCTTGTATGTAGGGAATCTGTAAGAAAATGAAACCAATTTCTGCTTATTTTATAACTCCCCCAATCAATACTGAACTGACTAAACCTGATGTGTCTAATCAAGTTTCCGGTGCAAACATACAAGCTCATGTTGTTCTTGAGCCTGAAGTGTCTAATGAACAGACTGCTAATGAAGGATTTGATGCAAACATTTTACATGCTCATGGTGATGAACATATAGTGTCTAATGAGGGATCTAATGCAAGCATTTTGCAAGCTCCCATCCAAGGATTTAGTGTCTAATGATGATCTGCTATGTTGAGAGAGAGAGAGAGAGAGATTTGCAGGAATTGATGACAAGCAAATTAAAGTACATTTTCATGGCTTGAGGAAACATCGAGGCCATCTACCAGAAAGTTCCCATATCATGACAACCTAGCATAAATACTTTTCTAATCTGTTGTTTGAAACTATTGGCATACTTGTGCCGGATAGATATATTGATATTCTATTTACGCACTGGTTATAGGTGCAATTAGACTTGGATATTTTTGGCCAGAGAACGAATAATTCAAGCAGGTACAGTCCATGTTAGTAGTCCTTGTACACCATGTTGTATTTTGTGTTTTCTGGTGCTTACATCATTTAGTGTTTTATAATCTGGAACTACTTTGGATCATTAGCTGGTTTTCAAAGTGCATGTAGCTTCACATTTCTCAAGTTATGTTGATTTTCGGAGTGCAAGTGCCTTCGTATTTTTTAAGTTAAATTTTCGCCCCTCATAACTTGAATTCGTGGATACGCCACTGCACACAAATCATACACGCAGGCCAGTACGAATTAAATGAAATGCAGGGACTTACGCTATCTCGTTGTACAGGCTCACTACAGCCCTGCTTGCGCTTGGGATGTTCCATGTACAAGTCCATGTTACAACTTGCTTGGATGTGTAGGCCTTGTGCTCCTTGCATCCCCCTCTGCATTTTTGACACGGCGAATGGTTGATCAAATGAGAGGAATCGACCTTGCTGTTGTACCGGAGGATAGGTACTTACAAGGTTATACAGGCGTGCAGGATGTGTACCAGATCCTGTTGCGCCGTCATGCTTCGCTAAAAATGGTTTTGCTTGTTTCAGATGATATCTCCATAAGAAATAAGAGTTAAAGTCAGAGTTGCATAGGCGTGTAAGCTAAGAGAGCAGTCAAAGGATATACAAACATCGCCGGAACAGTGCACAAGGGAGTGATATGTGGATACCTAGGTCGGGCCGGTGTTTGGGCATGCTCGCCTAGCTAGAGTGCGGGTCACTTCAGAACCGTTGAGGGTGATGCGCTGGCTGGCCGCATATGGATGCAGATCTCGAGCGGCAGCGGAGCGCTATGATGCGGTGGACGAGGCCGTTGGTGAAGCACCAACGCTGTCGGGGGGGGTGGAGGTGCGACGATGTTCTCGGTGAAGTGGCCCCGGTGAGGCACGAGACGGCGTCGGTGAAGCGCACCTGATGCGATGGAAGTCGATGTCTGAGGCACGTCGGCTGCGGTGGTCAACATTCTGGGTGGACCACCCAGTGCGGTGGACGAGGGGGTAGATGAGGTCGCTCCGGTGCAGTGGTGAAGCGCGACCGTCATCTTCGTCGTCGTCGTCCGGCATAGAGGTGGGGAAAGAGACGAGACGAAGGGTGATTCAAATTTTTTCTTGGGTTGGCGGTGAATTAGGGATTTGAGAGCTCTGGGCGCGGAAGGGGACGGGGGAGAAGGGAGATTTTGCAGGGCTGGAATTGGGGCTGCCAGATATTTCAATCCGAAACGTGGAAGCGCGATTTTTTTTTTCGTCGTTCTTTTTTTAGAATGACAGACGCGACCAACACGACACGACCCTAGTCTGCCTAGTGCGCCTACATTTGAGAATGCAAACGAATCTTCTTTCATTCGCAAACGAATCTTGTACTATGTATTACCATGCCTGTGTTTTCCTTGCAAATAATTAGTCCTTCGAAATGAGATACTATGAATTAATTAATGAGGAGTTCTTTGAATTAGAGTGTGTTTGTCACATAGCGATCTCCAATTCAAACGTGGATTTCACATTTCAGGGTATCCACGCTACTTTTTTAATACAAAATCATATATGTATAAGATGAACACCATGGTAGTGAGAGAACTCTGGATGGATTCAAGCATATGACCACACACATACAAAATACCACAACAATTGAGTCAACATCAACCTTTCCAAACCTAGTATGGCACGAATTCGAAATAAATACGGAAGCCATATGCATGGTCCTTAATTCAAATCTTACAATGTACACTAAATTAAAACATCAATATTAAGTCTAGTACTATCTACATTCAAATGTTGTCTCGGCACACACGCTACATACTTCCTGTATTGATCAATCTTCCTCTCCTAACCACCTTACAAAGCTATTGGTTTCCGCATGTTCATTCTTTCTCTCCATGTTTCAATCTCTAACTCTCACACACCCGCCATTGCACTCCATGCCGAGCTCTCTCTCTCTCCCCATCCCACCCTCTCTTGGTAGATACGTGCATTGCCTATCTAGACCCCTCCCTCCCTCTTGTGCGCACGCACGCACATTGTCTATCTAGGTCACTCTCGAGAGACCGTCTCACTCTTTCTTCTGCACAGCGGCCCACACTCGCTTAATCTCTCTCTCTCTCTCTCTCTCTCTATTTATCTAAGTCTTGATTAACCTCGCTTTCTCTCACACACAAACAATATATCTCCCTGTTCGGGCCTCGATCGACACACTCTATACTCTCTCACGCAGATTGTCTATCTAGATCAGTTTCTCCAAGCCGTTCCACTCATTCGACCTCATGGCGGCCCACACTCGCTCACTCTTTCTCTCTCTCTCTCTCTATGCATGTCTTGATTGACCTCACTCTTTCTCACACACATGATATATCTCCATGTTTGGGCCTAATTCGACATATTCATAGTGTATACTCTCACACGCACATTGTCTATCTAGGTCACTCTCTCCAACATGTCTCACTCTTTTGATCGCATGACGACCCACACTCGCTCAATCTCTCTCTCTTTATCTATGTATCGATTGACCTTGCTTCCTCCCACGCACAAACGATATGTGTACCTGTCTGTGACTGGATCATCTCTCAAGATCTCTCATACAGCCTTCACCCTTCCCAAAAGCTCAATCGGACAATATCTATCCACAACATATATATCTTTTCAACGAATGTCGGGGCACACTCACTTTGTCTCTCTATCTATGTCTCGATTGACCTCGCTTTCTCACACCGTCTCTTCCACATATTGAAGCTACCTCTCCATCCCTCGGAGAGCCGGAGCTATTTACATTGCGAGGGGGACTCCAACCTTCGATTAATTTGTGAAGGCATTTATTCCGGTGGGTTTAGATTATATTTTTGTAGCATTCGCCCCACAACTACTCCAAACACCGTTGCAACCCCTTCCCCTCCCCCAATTGTTCTCCCTCTGGATAGGTCACCGCTCTCTCGCACGCCCTTTCTAACCTTCCACGTCGCACCATGGTATTTTTGCAAAAAAACTCTGGTGTTCTCTTTAATTATTACAAATAAGCTACAAACTACACACCCAGAGTCCACCTGTAATGGAACAAATTTCGACCAAGAAATTAAAGTGCTACAAACTACACACCGGGGGAGGGGGGGGCAACTGTCATGGAGAAAATTTGGAACCATATCTACACCCCTATATAGTGTGTGAATAACTTTGAAAGATGGTCGTTGGATGAAGCCAATCCGACGGTGCAGAGATGGCAAATCCGAACACCACTGGCCATTGGATATCTTCTACATTCCACCACATTCTGCCATATGTACAATCTAGAAGACTGCATGGTTGAACTTAAGTATAATGCACAAACCTCAAAACACAAGCACTTCTCCTTTGTTCTAGAATCTTCTGTATCATAATTGCCCAATTTTCTTTTTTCTAAATGAATTGCCATTATTTGTTTTTACTTTATGCTCTATAATGCACAATTCCATGAATCTTAAAATAGATTAACTTTTTTATAAAACTTACTGATTTTGAATGAGATGAACTATAAGAATTAAACGAACATCTACATCATGCATATATGAATCAAAGCTTACATGCTATGGAGTGGTATTTATTCATAATTTGGTTGGCAAATCTCATGCATGCAATGCACGTGTACCTTACTAGTATAAATTAAAAATGAAAAAGGACGAGGATCGAACATGCGACCAGGGCCTTCAAGCCGCATGTCAATAGGCAACATAGTAGCAATGTTTGTTGTACTCCCCTTTGTTGATATAATGTTTTTATATTACCACATCCTATTTAATGGACAACATGTTTTTATATTAACTTTAGTACATTAGTGGGACCGACTCGTGAGCACGTACTATTCCACTTCACTTACTGGTGGGTTCCATGTCTGCTCTCTCTCTCTCTCTCTCCTCCCATTCTATGTTTAGACGCACGGGCAAACATGAAGAACGCGCGGGCGGTGTGGCCGTTGACTGAATCTGGACGCGTTCACAAGTTATGGCACCAGTTTCACATAATCCCTACTCTTATAAAAAACAGAGTTGGTGATGATGGTGTGCCTGCCATCCTGCAATATAGGCCGTCCGATTTATATCTGACGGATAGGAAGAAAACTATAAAAAATTTGCAAAAAGATACCCACACCCCTCTCCACATTTGCAAATAAGGCCTTCCCTCATTCATCCTTTTCTCCCACAAGATAAACTACTCATATAAATGCATCTTGATGTTCCGTGCAACGCACTGGCATCTTGCTAGTACTAGTACTAGTATTGGAGTATGTAACAAGTTTAGGAACAAAAGTGATCGTGATGGACAAGTTAGGCTAGTAGTATCTACTAACAATTAAATGTGTGGATAAATACATGTATCGCCTATAGTGCACGAACAAGGGGACTGCTCGCGCCCTACAAGTATTTGGAACTGGCTTCCCTAAAAAAATATTTGGAATTGACGTGGTATTTAATATAAATGTTTGCGATGAGAAGGAATACATGTCGCTTGATGACATTTTATATTTAATTTGATACGGCTCTAGCAGAACATTCAATCGATCAAACCATAGATTTCATTCAGTCTGACTGCGACTTTACATTCATACCATGATCGAACTAAAATAAACGCAAATGATAAATCCCAAACGTTCGGATTTTAAGCATGGCAATCCGAACATTTTTCATGGCATATTTAGATCACACGGCGGCGGCGGAGGCGTCTTGCGGCGGGAAGCGGCTCCTCTGCCATGCTCTGTGTGTCGTCGGGCCACTGACCAGTGGCGACGGTGGCGTCTTGCGCCGTTGTTGGCGTTCTCCTGGACGTTGGCCCTAGCTTCAAGGAAGGCCAGAATGTTCTGGACTTCGGTCTCCAGGAACCAGTCAACTGGCGGGAGGAAGCAGCTGGCATTGGTGCAAGGAAGCGGTCGACGGCGGCGATCCATGCATCTGAGGGGGGCACTAGCACCGGCGCGGGGATAGGCTCTGGCAACAGCACGACGGAGACATTCGTGTGCACGGGCACCTGCCCGGGCGCGCGCGTCAGTGCACGTGCAAGCGCATGCGCTGGCAGGTGCATGGGCGCGTGAAAGTCAGCGGGGACCTCATGGAACCCCGTGGCTTCAAGCTCGACGACAATGTGCGGCTCCCAGACCATCAATGCCACGGGGATGGGCGCTGGCGCAGTCGGGGCGACGGGAGCTAGAACGGGAGCGGTGACAGGCGTGGCGTCTTCCCGCAAGGCCTGTTCAAGCTGGTCCCAAAGCGCCTTATTTTCTTGAGACTCCGGCTGGGTGTCTTCCTTAGGAAACTGGAAGACTAAGGGCAGACCATCATGATGCGGCATGGCGTACGGTGAGGTCAGGCTGGTTGGAGGTAGATGACAGGAGAATCCGAGAGGAAGAGAGAAGATTGTAGTGAGACCGGGGAGTGCGGGGGTGATTTAAACTGCGGCGTCGGCGCCATTAAAAGTGGGGGCAGTTGGGAGGAAGGTGGGCGGCGGAGCCTGGTCAAAGGGCTCGCCTCCCGATGAGCCTGCGCAGCGGCTTGCTCGCATGCCTCCCGGTCAGCCGGCGCAGCGGTCTGCTCGCACGCCTCCCGTCAACTCACACGCTTGCTCGGACGGCACCTGCCGATGAGAAGCGGGACTCGTGGCGGCACGTAGGTCTAACGCCCATGGTTTGAATAGTGAAACCGTTCGCGTTAACGTGACATGTCTTTGTTCCAAAATACCTTGGCTCTTCATTTGTGCAACTTTTCATAAGCAGCTTGTCTCTTGAACAAAAAAAATATGACAGACTATTTGTGCCATATCATGTGACCATGCTCAGTTTCATGAATTTCAGGTCAGTTTTGGATTTTCTGGAATTTAAAATCTAGGATTCAAAACAATATCATAACCTGCATCATGAAATAAATTTTCAAGCCATACATCTTTACTGTTGTAGACGTTAATATTTCTTAAGAAAGGATTTGGTCAAACATTTTGCTTAGTTAGACTTCATACAAGTTATATATGCAGAGTAAAAAGATAATCCCTCCGTACCAGTGCATTGCCTGATATAGTGACTCTAGTAGGAACGAACAACGCACGAACAAAATCAACAAACGGAGCTCCATTCTGTGCTCATCCTGGTGTAGTACTATTAGTACTAGGCAATGGAGTTCACGGGTGACCTTGGGTAGCGGCGACCAAGGGAATTGAACCGTGCTCGGCATGGTAGGTAACGTGGGCTAGTTACTAAAGCATCCCACAATTGTTCATTGGTTGTCATTATGGACCGAGGACATGAGGGGAATTTCCTAGGGCTGGAATTCTGGCCGCCAGATATTTCGACTAGAAACGCGGAGGCTCGAGTGGAGGCGCGAAGTTTAATATCGCGGTTCTTTTGGTTGGGGTTGGCTAATGTGTGTACCACGCATGCCACCATCAGGACACGAGCCCGGGTCTAGCTGGTATGCCGTCGTGTGCTACCACTCGAGAATGCGAAAGGAATCTTTTTTTTAATTGCTAAACAAATCTATATGTATTACAATACCCGTATTTTCCTAGCAAATAACTGGTCATTCCAAAAGGCACGGTAATTGATTTATGACGAGTTCTTGAATTAGAGTGAGTTTGTGATATAGTGACTTCAACATGGATGTATGACCATGCATGTATGACACGAATTCAAAACTAAAATGTAAGCCATGCATGGTCCTCAATTCAATATTTTAAATGCACAACAAATTGAAACATAAATATTAAGTATAGTACTATGTACATGCAAATGTTGTGTTTAGGTCTCTCCATCGACACCCCCCAACCACCACACATACTTCATGTATCGATCGATCTTCATTACTTTGTTAATTGAGCTATTAGTATCCGACACACGCCCGCTTATTATTTCTCTTCATGTTTCAATCTCCATTTATGTCACACCCGCCCACACACTCTCAACAAATGTATTTCTCACACACAACCTCATCGTGCCCTCCATGACAAACCCTCCCTCTCTCTCTCTCTCAAGACACATTGCCTTTGTAAAACACATTCACCATGCGCGCACACACAAAGTCTATCTAGGCCACTCTCGGTAACTATCTCCCTCCAGCCCTCACTGCAGCTTCGCCGCACGATATCTCGGTGTATCGTCTTTAACATTCAAGTGTATGCTATGCCACACTCACTCGATCTCTCCCTCTATAAATGACTCGATTGACCTTGCTTTCTCGCGTCGTCTCTCTCACACCTAGACGCTCCCACTACACCTCTTGCATAGGCGGAGCTATGTAGATTGTCGGGGGGTAACCCCTCGACCTTAGATAAAATTGTGAAGCTTTGTTTAGGATTGTTTGGATTATATTTTTTGAACATTATATTTTTTCCCACCCTCCCAAACACCGATGGGTTGTGCACCCCCCCCCCCCCCCCAGAGAATATCATGTGCCCCCACACCTTAGATGCTATATGGTGATACGAGTTTTCCTTGGAGCGTGTAGATCTGAGATATAGCGGCTCATAGATGTCTTAATATTTTTACAAGAAACCTTAATGAGTTTGGGAATTGCACACAATTAGTACCAAAACTACTCAGATGCCCTTGGATCCCATATCCAACGGCCTCGAAGCTCGTATCATCATAGCATCTAAGATGAGGGAAGACCTCATATTCTCTTGTGTTTAAGAATATCACGTGCTACCACACCTTAGATGTTGTGGTGATACAAGCTCCTCAGAGCCGTTGGATCTGAGATCCAACGACTCCTTGGTGGTTCAATTTTTTTTGCAGAAAAGCCCCCAAAGAGTTTGGGCGCAGACCACAAGCACAAAGACTACTCAGATGCCATTGGATCTCAGATTGAATGACCTCAAAGCTCGTATCACAGTAGCATCCAAGCTGCGAGAGCACCTGATGTTTTCTTGCACGGAGGAATATGAGGTGCTCCCACACCATAGATTCTATAGTGATACGAGTTCCTGAGAGATCTAACGGCTCGCAGTAGGAGATTTGAATGTTTTTGCAATATAGGCCTCAAAGAGTTTGGGAATTGCGCAGAAAGTACAAATACTATGGACATGGCATTGGATCTCAGATCTAACGACCTAGATGCTCATATCACCATAGCGGCTAATTAAGCTGCGGGGAGCACCTAATATGAGCTACTGGGAGCCGTTGGATCCAAGATCCAGCGGCTCACACGAGGCCTGAATGTTTTTTTGCAAAAAACCCCTTGGAGAGTTTGGAAATTGCGCATAATTACAAAGACTACTCCCAAGCCATTGGATCTCAGATCCAACGACGTAAAATCTCGTATCACCATAGCATCTAAGCTGCGGGAAGCATGTGATATTCTATGTCGCTGTCATTTTTGTTCCTAAACTTGCAAAATATGTGTAACTAGTGTCGTAACTTGTCTAACCGCGCAAAGTGTTTGTGCAAAAAAACCATCCTACACTGAAATATCGGAACAACACACGGGAGGCCCACTTGTCATTGATCAAATTGGGACCTAAAACTAACAAATCTGAAGGACGAGATTCGAACCGGCAACCTGGAGTACAAAGCGTACATCGATAGCCTGAAACCGCAACGGTTGTTGGCTTTGTCGCATAACTTGATTTTATACCGTATTACATTGAGTAGAGTAGAGGGAGTGGCTTGTCAACAGGTGCATTAACGTTAACTGACTTACTGGTGGGTCCCATGTCTGCCATCTCTCTCTCCCCTCTCCATCTAGTAGTACAACCTTTAGACGCATGGGCACACACGAAGAGCGGTGCGAGCTTGCCATGGTGTTATTATAACAAAAAAAATGCTAGGAAAATAGATGAATCGCCTAGAACAAGAGACGTTGTGGCTGGTCGAGACGGAGCTAACCACACCTATCCTCCGTGCCACATTAGCATGATGAAGCTGTGTGGCTAGTGGGGTGTTTTCGACCGACTGGCTGGGTCCTAAGGTGGAACCATAGGTAGTTTGATACAGTTTATTCTTACACGCACATTTTCCCTCTGTGCCGAGACATGGCACACCCTACCACGCGGTTTCTGGGTCCTCCCGGGTGGTGTACGCATATTTTCTTCCTTGCCAAGACGTGGGACGCCCTACCGCGCGTTTTCTGGGTCCTCCTCGGTCGTAGCACCGAAGCAAGTAAATGAGTCATCAAATCACAAAAGCCCAATTTTCCTGCCGAGTACATCAGTGAAGCACGGCGGCTAGCTAGTTGGGCTAGTGCGACCAAGTAGCTAGGCCGCCGCCACATTTGTTTTTTCACCCCTTTTTTCTCTCCTTGCCGGTAGGTAAATTTAAATATCCACCGCTGCGTTGCACTGGTCTTTGGGTTCGGCAGGATTTTTATTTTTTTGACTGACGGGAGCAGGCGCGCAGCAATTAGTCATGATGCCTCCGCCTGTAAAACCCACTGCTCCGTGAAGTGAAAAGTCGTCGACTGGTGTTTTCCCATGGTGAAAACCAAAAGATTCACCCCGCTCCTCGTCTGGCTCCCTCTGCCGTCCCGTAGATTGCATTGCCTTTCAGCCATTTCGCCCCCTTTGCTTCCTCTCCCCATTGCTTCTACCTGGTTCCATGGCGGCGCACCAAATGACGGGCTCTGAGGTGAGGCGCCTGACACAGGAGCTCCATGCCAAGGATGCGGAGCTCAGGGCAAAGGATGTGGAGCTCCGTGATCTCAAGGAGGAGAGGAGTGCCATGCTCCTCCTTTATGTACGGGAGTTCACGGAGCTTTAAAAGCAGCAGGCGTCCACCACAAAGATGCTCGAGGCGTCGGCGGCGTTGCTGCAGAAAGCGGGAGATACGATAGGCAGTCAGGCGAGCCGGCTGGAGCGCGAGCGGGCCGATCATGACGAGGTCCAGGATCGCCTCAACCACTTGGTGGAGCATGTTGCCACGCACGTGTTGCGGTTGCGCGATGCCTACCA
Organism: Thinopyrum elongatum; assembly: GCA_011799875.1. Lineage (NCBI taxonomy): Eukaryota > Viridiplantae > Streptophyta > Magnoliopsida > Poales > Poaceae > Thinopyrum > Thinopyrum elongatum. Next base: position 361,764,698 of record CM022297.1, on the reverse strand, counting down.
TCGTGCCAGCGTGACCTTGCCGGCCGTAGGGCTAAACCCGTTCAACCACCCCGTCGACTTCAACGAGTTGCGGCTTCCTGACCTAGTTTCCTTCTTCACCTATATCTCTGAGGAGTTGAGCCGTCTCCGCGCGATGATGGGGGCAGAGCTGGACAAGGAGGGGTTGCGGGCGGCCGTTGCCATTGCCGGGCGAATCCTCTCAGGGCTTCATCACCGGAATCCATTCGTGCCATTGGACGCCGTCTTTGACGAGCTGGTTCCCGTCGACCGGGAGCGGGCTCTGCGGGTGGTGGCACCCTGCATCACCAATGTCATGCACCTCGAGAAGCAGAGAGACTTCAGTGGTGTTTAGGCGTCCTCTGTATGGGCATGTCCATGTCTCGGTGCAACATGACCGTTGGATCAAACTCAGACGGTGCAGATCAGTCACTGTAGCACAAAGTGTGTGGGTGTGTTTGGTTGCATTCTCATCTCAATATAGTTGTTCCCTCTTCGTGCATGCTCATCCCAGCATCCCTCTTCATGCATGCTCCTAGTGTATTTGTGTTAACCTACTACTGTGGACTCATGCACCCTTCATGCACTCTGCCAAATACCCAAAAGTGGGTCGAGAAGGGAATTTTTGCTCCCATGCACCCTTCATACACCCTGCCTAACACTGATTCGTGCTTCATATGGTTCATGTTCCGTCGAGTACTGTAGCACCGTACTCTCCGTGCGATGTAGACCTAGTTATGTTAACATTGATCTCACCATTCATTCTCGATCGGATAGTCAAAAAAGGGGTATGTTACATTACTGTTCATATAGTTGACATGCGCACAACATCATTTGTTATCGTCATATCTTACTACACTAGCAACAAGATTATATAGTACTGACGTATGAACCACTGCACATGGCTAGTAGTAGGAGTACTGTGTAAGTTCAAGTGGCTGTCGTGTTTCGCCCTCCTCCGTCGTAAGAGTAGAAACGCTTGCTGTAATCATTTTTTTTCTTCAGAAACAGTGGACACGCTCTACTGTGCGGATCCTCCTCGACGGTCGTCGGGAACCTTGCTACTCACTTTCGCCGATGTGTGGGACAGCCAGCATCGGGGTCCACTTGCCATGCACTAAATTACTTCGTACTAGAGTGCACAACTGCACGGTAGACTACACCGGTCGAAGCGCCACAGTAATGCCCAATGAGCCGCCAAATCACAACACCCCCACCTTTCTAGCAGTAAGTTGGACGGACGAAGCAACCATCATTTCACTCTTCTCCCTCATCTTCCTCTCTTGAAGAAAACCCCAACTCGCTTCTCCCTCACCTTGTTCCTCATTTCTTCAAGAAAACCCCTACGCGCTTCTGCCATTGTTCTTCTCTCCCAAAGAAGGAAAGGTGAGCGCATCAATGGTGTTGCTTCTGGCCAAGGCCCGATCTTGCAGCCCCGAGACTGATCCTATAACTCCCCCTCTGTTCTTCTTTTGGGTTTGTGATTATGGTTTCTTTTCTTTTATTTCTATTTGACAGTTTCTTAATGGACCCTGGAGCACCGGCCGAAGTGATGTCTATGGCTCTGGCCAAAACCGTCAAGGCTCAGGGTACGAAGAAGCACAAGCACCCCGCCGAGACTACCGCGGACAAGCTCAAGGCCATCGCCCTGTCCAAGCCCCCCTCTCCGGGATCCCTCGTTAAGCAAGTCCAGGTAATATCTCTTCTTGACGATCTTTTTGGCGATCTTGATCGTGTTTTGTCATCTAACACGAAGTACTAGTACTAGTAGTACAACTTTCCGGGTGATCTTGCATGTGATTTTTGTGTGGCAAATGATGGTTCTAAATTGCTCTTTTGACCAAAACATGCGAGAGGTTGACATACATAAGATTATTGCACATAACACTGATTTCTTATAGATCACTTTCAACTACTTTATGAACATCAATGCTAGCTGTAGGAAATGCTAGATTTTAGCTCGCGTGCCTTTGAAGAGAGTATAGTAGCCTCAGTAACTTGTGTTATGGATATTACAAGTAATCCCTCTGCTCTCATGCCTTTGAAGACATGTTCTAGTGTCTTTGATCACTCATTTCTGTGCGTATATGTAGTCTTATATGGAGTAAAATATCGAAAATCATCTTATATTTCTGAACGGAGGTAGTAATGAAATATTTGGTTTCTGTTTTAATTAGAACCAGGTCCGCAGTGGAGATGAAGTTCTCAAAGTCATGCCGTGTGAACTGGAAGACTTGAGGATGAGTTCTACTACTAAACTATCCAGCTGATGTGTCCTTGTCGCCACGTGTTGTGAACATGTGTTTTCTGGTAGCATTGTTGTCAGGCATGTTCTCGAGGGTGTACTTCACCACAACAATTTCCTAGTTGTGCCTTCGATTACGAAGGGTGTGGTTCTTGTAAAGCTTCCCGACAAATCTGATGCGGACTGTCTTCATCGTCATGTTTATGAGTGGAAAGACCACTCTGTTAGGTTCTCCAAGGTTGACGAGATGTCGATGGTGCCAGTAGACATCTCTCATGAAGTCCATGGCCTAGTCAGTTATGTGGGGTACATCCCGTAGGTCGGTGGCAAGAAATAGTCTCCAGAGTTTAATTAGTGCAACTTTGCTTGTCTGTAGTAAGTACTATTGTTCAGTACTTGATTTGTGTGTGTGAACCCTGTATTGTTTAGTACTGCTGCTTTTGTTGTGTGGTGAGTCCTGAGAACAATCTATGTTAATGTCTGTCCACTCAATTCAGTCTGTATATTTTGAAGTATCCAGATCATCTTTTTTGTGAGGACGGTTTATCAATTATGGTTACACTCCAATATCTGTATGCATTGCAGGGTTTATCGCACCCACCAGAATTTCCAGTCCCATGGATGTTCGGTCCATACGATTTGTCATGACCTTTGGACTGTCCTGCTTGGGGGAGTAAGCGGGGGCCCTGCAGGCCACCCGTAATTCGACGATCAACCTTCAATTTAGAACTTGAACATATTGATTTCCTGGTAAGGATTCACTCGTGTCACATCAAGTAAATCTTATTGATTTACTGTCTAAATCTTATTGATTTACTGTCATGTTTTCTTACCTTTGCTGCAATTTTACGATGCAGGTTTTGCCATGTGACATTCGTAACAGAATAAACCGTTTGGTTTGCTCTATGATGGTTATTTTTGCAGGTTTCACTTCTTATGTCGTGTCAGTAATGAAGGCACTGTCCATCACTTATATTATTGGACACAATTGGATCAGTCTATTGTCTGAGTACAATCTGAAGTCCTATGATGAACTGCAGTTTGGTTTAACAAACACGCCACAATTGGTCCTTATCATGTTTAAAAGAAGTGAAGAAAAATACTGGATCAAGGTCACAGAGCCTAGTGAAGTTAGAAAGCTGAAGTATGAAATCATAGGAGACAAGAGACGATCGCTGCTGTCTCGCACATCAGTACCACCTTCCACATCGGATCGAGCACCGGCACCTTCTCCGACGGCACTGGCTCTAGCACTGATAGCGGCAGCAGCTCAGTCTGATCCACCAGAGGATTGGGCACCGACCGCGTCAGCGGATCAGGCTAATCTACCGGAGGATCGAGCACTGACACGGGCACCTGCTCTGACACCGGCACCAGCTCCACAAGGAGCACCATCTCTGGTAGCAGCTGCGGCACTACCAGTCGCACCGGTACGGGCACCAGCAACGGCTCCGGCACCTGCACCAACACTTGAAGTTGCACTTGCATCTGCTCCAGCCCGTGCAGCGGCAACGGAACCAGCACTTGCACCAGCAACAGACTGGGCTGCAGTTTGCACTGCGTATACCAAAGTCCTTACAAAAACTGACATCTCCACCTTGGTAAGCATTGGCAGCCCAAGTGCTTCATTCTTTTTTCTTTCCATGTTGTTTCACATGATTCACTGTGTTGATATAACTGTTTGTGTATGTCTTCTTGTTTGCAAACAGAGAATTCCTAGAGCAACGAGGGAGTCGTTCAATAATCCGGGCCATCGTGGCCAAGTTTCTCTTACCATGTGCAACCTTGGTGTGAATGAACCTGCTCAATATACCGTAAGTACAAAGGATGGTCGCATGATGATTGATGCTAAAGGACGATCAAGGTTCAAAACTCTATCAAATCTTGCGGTAGGGGATGATGTCAAAATCGAACTTTCTCGACAAGGAGAGCTGGTCCAAATCAACTTTGAAATTCTTCAGTAGCAGCACGCAACTGCCGAACTGATCTATCCTCCGAGAGCTTTTGATGTAATAATATGGCATGGTGAAACAAGTGTCCTGTGTGTATAAGTAGTACGACCGTATTATTTATCATGTAGGATATCGTGAAAGAATTGCAACTCTGATTGCTGGTTAGGAACTGTCGTTCGATTTCATTCTAACGGCTGTCGTGCTTTATTTAATTTTATGTATTTGCCTTGCGACATCATCTAAAACCAGCGATGTACCGATTGCTTGCAATATGAAATGCGCTGAGTTAGAACACATGGTCCCCCAAACATGCAGGGCCACCGGCCTGTGGCCCAAAGTCCAGAACCATCAGCCTATCTGAGTATTATATTCTCATCTGAACCCCCATATTATGTTATATATATTCCCCTTGATTTTTCTTATGTATAAAGTTATGTGATACTAGTTACTCCTGCCTTTCTACTTCCTTTCGCTGATATGTGGGGCAGCTAGTTACTCTTGCGGTAGGGGATATAAAAGATTTTTATATTTCTTTACAGAGGGAGTATCTCTCTATCGAAAATATATTTATGTGTAACTAGTTACTCCTGCCTTTTTACTTCCTTTCGCTGATATGTGGGGCATCCAGCAACGGGGTCCATGTTCCATGCACCAAATTAGAGTGCCCAACTGCACGCTAGACTCACCCCGGTCGTAGCACTGCAGTGATGCCCAACGAGCCGTCAAATCACAAAAAAACCCACCTTTCCAGCAGTAGCAGTAAGCTGGACGGACAAAGCAGCAATATTTCACTGGTCCTGAATCCCCTTCTCCCTCGTTTGCTTGTTCAGAGAAAACCTCCTCTCGGCGATTGCGTAGGGTTTTCTCATGGAGAACCAGGTACGAATTCTTCATCCATCCCCGATAAATCCTAGTCCCTTGGTCGCGGGTAATCCTAGGATGGCAGCCGCCGCCGTTGATGCATTTTATTCCTACTGAATCTAGTGTTTTTCATTTGTAGTGCCCGAAGTGCGAGGACCCTACAGGTTTCTGCACCCTCAGCGAGACGCCACACTTGTTCCTTCTCATCCTAACACAGGATTTTAAAACGCGCACAGTATGTTCCTAGAATCCTCTTTTCTATCCATGAGGGTGGGGTTTTTTGAACATGATGTCGACTAATTTGGAAATTTGGATTGCTATATTTGGATAAAAGGTACTAGTACCATGGTCAACACTGACGTGAAATAGGAAATTATTTCTAGATTTGGATAGCGAATACATTGTGTTCTCATATTATTTTTCCTGCAGTGCATTCCTTGCTCTGCCAGAACACATGTACTCAAGATGGTCGGCCTTGCCATAACTGAATACACCAGTTTAATGGTCACATTGAAGACAAGCCATGGATATAAGTTCCGAGTTGGGTTCATGAACCAAGAAGATCGCTGCTTTTTTTATGGCTGAACTTGGATAAACTTTCTTGAGTGTTACGGACTGACAGTTGGCGCACGACTGTTGATGGAAATAGCAGAACCTGGTCTCATCTTCACTATGATCTTCCACCCCAACGTCATTCGAGTAGTTCATCCATGTTAGTTTTGTATCTGGTTCTTGCATGTTGCCTTGATGACTTCTTAATCCACCTATTCTGTCTAACTAATCATAATTTGACTTTAGAAGTAGCAACGATTTGTGATTCCATTCTCTCACGAAGATGCTACTTCTAACTAATATTTCTTATAATTGGTGGCATGTGTAGGTTATTTCAAAGTTAAGCACACTACTCGTTTGTTATTCTATAAGAACTCGACTGTTACTGATGGCACTGAAGTTGACTGGGACGACATCCACCAGTTCCTACACTTTATTGATCATCTTGAGGTCCTTGTGGGGCGTTTCAATGGTGGAAGGCCACGTGGGATATGTGTGCCACTAGTGCACATGTTGAACAGGTCCAACTGTGTCAAGAAATTTATGGTACGAGCTGTGTTTCTGTTATATATGTTGTTGATAAACTCTTGCTTATACACAGTTTTATAGTTGTGATCTTCTTGAAACAAAAACTGCCCAGTTCTATTGTTCCTATACAGATGCCTGACCATGGTCGGGTCAGACTTGCGCTTGGTCACACCATGATGTTTATGTCGACCTACTCCATTTCCCTTGGAGGTGAAAAGATGCTTATTCATGGGTGGTCTCAAATAATGAAGGCCCGTCCATCTTAGAGAATAGGACAGAAGGTTATGCTCATGCTTTTCCATGGCTCTAAAGCGAATATCTTGTTTATTGACCACATTGCGAGATGAAGCCGCTTTCATAAGGTTGTGGATGTGCGGGGTGGCGCCTGGGCCTTGTCCTGGGGCTTGGTGGCCTCACCCTTGGTTAACTGTAGGCAAAGTAGCACTATTCGAGGTGTGCTTTGTACGGTTGAACCTGTATAAGTACTCATACTGCTTTCAGCTATGCTTGTTAAGTGCCCCTGTTGGTTTCAGTTAAGGTTGTTAAGTACTCCTGCTGCTTTTACAGTCTGTCGTGTTTCTTCAGTCTTGTCTTCCTCCGGCCGCCAAAACCAAACCAGCACCGGCGGGGCCGCGTGCTTCCGCCTCCCACGGTTGGCTGCGCCTTAGTGCACACATCGCCGCCCCACCATCTCCTAAATTGTTAACGCCGACGTCTGAGGCCTCGCCGTCGTCCTCCGCGCGCTTTGGTGCGCTCGCCGCGGCGCCGCCCTCTCGCGTTGTCAACATGGTCAACAAACAAGAGGAATCGGGAGAGGATTGTACATTGAGAGGATGACAGTAGGGACCCACCATGTGCATGGCCGTACGCAAGCAAGTTCATCACTTTTTGTTATATACTCCATTGTCAGCATATAGCAAAAGAAAATGCTTCCTCCTAGTGGTTTGCTGACATCTGGGACCCACGACATTGTCAGCGTATAGTCAATAGACAAGAGAACATCACAAGATCGGCTGACACCTGGGACGTAGCTGCTCGAGCAGTATTTTTTTTTGTTATTGTTGAGACGGAGCAGGGTTTCAACTGGGCTGTGGCCCGTCTAGCCCAGGCTTCTATTTTTCGTTCACCACATGACCAACCCAGCTATTTTTTCTTTGTGAAAATGGCTAGCCCAGTTTATTTTTTCTGAAGAATACCCAATCCAGGCCTACTTATTTTTCTCCGCCCTGCTGGGCTGCAACTCTTTCAAAACGGCTGCAAATCTTAAAAGTAATATGAAATGGGCTGTAAATATAAAAAACACACGACAAATTGGCAATTACTTTCAAATTTCTGAATTTTTTCACATTTTCAGATTCCAATTTCACTGGGCTTTAACCTAATTTAAATATATCTTCAAAGTACTTTAAATCTGGCTCGACATTTCGGTATTAAAAATAGTTTGGACCCCACCGAAATATGCCAAATTTAGTTTAAATTTTTAACCATGGCCCTGGCCAACAAAAAAAACAGACTGCAATAAATTGCATAAGAAGTTTCAATGAGCTGTAAATTATTTAAAAAAAATAGGGAATGGTCTGACTTGTGGGCCTATTAAGTTGACGCGTATGCAAGATTTTTTTTACTTATTATATACATCAACAAACTATTCTAGCAGACGTGCCTGTTGGATGTCAATCCAACGGCCGTCTTGCTTCTTCAATCTCTGATCTTCTTGCTCCAGCCGCCAAATCCAGCGCCGGCGGGACCGCCTGCTCCCGCCTCCCGTGGCCGGTTGTGCTGCCGCGCAGGCCTCACCGCCCCTACTACTCCCACCGCTGGCCAGGCCATCCTTCTACTCACCCACATCCCTCCACTGATGTGGCTTCGCCGCCTCCGGGTCATTCCCTTCCTGGGTCTCGCCGTCGTCCATCGCGTTGGTGTTCTCGGCACGGCGTGGTCAACGTTGTCTACAAACGACAACATCGGAAGAGGGATGTACATGGAGAGGCTGACAGTTGAGACCCACATGGTCCATGGCCGCACGCAAGCAAGTACCTCCTTATTACGCCAAAAAGAATGGATCCTCCCCATGACAGCTGGGACCCACCAGCTATATCTTGGCACGGAAGGAAGTGCCTCCTTATTAAGCGAAAAATAACGAGTGCTCCCCATGACAGCTGGGGCCCACCAGATTTGGAGGCTGACTTGTGGCCCTACTAAGTTGACGCGTACACAGGGCTTTGTCAACTTAGTCAACAAACGATTCTATCACCAGTGACCGTTAGATTGTGAACATCCAACGGTCGTCCTGCTTCTTCAACCTCTGATTTTCTTGCTCCAGCTGTCCAAACCACCGTGTGCTCCTGCCTCCCGTGGCCGGCTGTGCTGCCGCGCAGGCCTCACCGCCCCCTACTACTCCCCAGTACTGCTACTCCCACCGCTGGCCAGGCCATCCCTCTACTCACCCACACCCCCTGTTATTCTGCGGCGACGGCAGCCTCACACCACAGCCGAACCAGTCAACCCTCGTACTACCCTCCGCGTGTTCCCCGGCTCCGGGTCGTTCCCTTCCTAGGTCGCGCCGTCATCCACTACCTTGGTGCTCTCGGATGGTACGGCGTCGTCAACGCGGTCAACGAATGACAACCATCAGAAGAGGACTCTACGTGGAGAGGCTGACAGCTGGGTCCATGGCCGCACGCAAGGAAGTGCCTCCTTATTATACGCAAAATAATGATTCCTCCACCTGACAGCTCAGACCCACCGGAAGGACCTCTGTATTTCACGAAAAAAAATGTTCCCCCTGACAGCTGGGACCCACTGGCTTTATCTTCACACGGAAGGAAGTGCCTTTTACCCCCTGACAGCTGGGACACACCAGGTTGAAGCAAAGGTAGCGTTATCTGTCTTGCTGCGAACGTGTACGTACATATCGGTCGATCTATCTCTCTGCAGCGACGTACTATGGCCGAGTAAGGAGCGACATGTGTTGAAGTAGAGGCGCCTACGTAGCATGTCACGTAGTCCCGTCTATATCCTGTACACATACGTACAGCCACGCTGCAAGATAGTAAATACGGCTACGTACGTACATACGGGCGGGGTCTCTAGCGCGTACATCGATGTCGTCCTGTTCATCGGCAGCCAACCGGTTGGGTCGGAACAGAGTAAACAGCGTCGCGTGTTCATCGGGAGCCAACCGGCTTGGACGGAACATCCAAAACAAGGTCTGGCATACTGCAGAATTGAAGAAACGGCCTTCTGTTCGACCGCGTATGGTCGATACGGGGTCCTGTTCATCGGGAAGGGTCTGGCGTACCACAAAACGGAGGAAACTGACTTCTGTTCGAGTGCCTACGGTCGAAACGGGGTCCTGTTGATTGGGAGGGGTGTGGCGTACCGCAAAACGGAGGAAACAGACTTGTGTTGGAGGGCCTACGGTCGAAACGGGGTCCTGTTCATCGGGAGGGGTGTGGCGTACCGCAAAACGAGACTCCACGGGCTACTGTTCATCCACTGTCGACTTCCTCCAGCCTCCACCTGCTACTGTTCATCCACCATCGACTTCCTCCTGCCTCCACCAGCTATTGTTCATCCACGGGGTCCTGTTCATCCAGCCTCCATCGGCTACTGTTCAACCAGCCCTCCACGGGGTCCTATTCATCCAGCCTCCACCGGCTACTGTTCAACCAGCCCTCCATGGGGTCCCTCCATCGGCTACTGTTCATCCACCCCCACCTCCTCGATCGGGGTCCTGTTCATCCAGCGGCAACGACCTCTACTACCACGGGATCCTGTTCATCCAACCCCCACCGGGAATTGTTCATCCAACCCCCACCGGGAATTGTTCATCCAACCCCCATCGAGGACTGTTCATCAAGAGGTAGCTTCGATCGGCTTCAGTTAGCAGCAGTAGCAAAGGAATCACTCGGGTTCAGTTAACAGCCAAGGGATCGATTGGGCTTCAGTAACGTAGCTAGTGCAATCGCTCGGGTTCAGTTAGAGCCCAACACCTCGCTCGGGTTCAGTTAGAGCTCAACGCCTCGCACACACGTGCATACGTATACGAGAGAAACACGCAAACCTCCATGCATCGCTCGGCCCCGACCACCCACCGTAACCGGGAGCTCCCCAAAATTTTCCTCGCCCTTGCTTCTACCATGATTTTTTCTGTCATGGACGGCCCAAAGAATGTCATGCAGGTGCGTCTCCGGCCCGCCCAGGACGAAAAGCCCATTTTCTGTCATGATTTTTTGTCATAGAAGTAGGAGCCCACCACATCTATGATGATACCGGGTTTTGTCACAATTATCATCATAGAAGTGTCATAAGCATACAGAAAAAAATTCGTTCGGCCCAAAATGTCACGAATGTGTCATTTTTTTTTGTAGTGTAATTCCTGATTCGATGAACTGGGCATCTCCTGATTTGATGAGGTAGCCATATCCTTCATGGAAAAGATATCTTCAAAGAAAGTCGCATCATTCGACTCCATGATTGTACCGACATGCATGTCAGATACCTCGGATTTTACATCCAAGAATCTATAGCCAATGCTATGAAAAGCATATCCCAGGAAAACACAATCCACAGTTTTTGGTCCAAGCTTACGCTTCTTTGGAATTGGCATATTGACTTTCGCCAAACAACCCCAAGTTCGTAGATAAGAGAGTTTGAACCTTTTCTTCTCCCATTCCTCGAATGGAGTTATCTCTTTGTTCTTTGTGGCAACTCGGTTTAGGAAATGACATGCAGTCAATATCGCCTCCCCCCACCATGCCTTGGAGAGACCCGACGTGTCTAACATGGTGTTAACCAAATCAGTTAGAGTACGGTTCTTTCTTTTGGCTACCCCATTTGACTGAGGTGAGTAGGGAGGCGTCCTCTCATGGATTATACCATGTTCCGCACAAAAAGAATCAAATTCATTGGAAACATACTCTCCACCACGGTCGGACCTAAGCCTCTTGATTTTACGATCAAGTTGGTTTTCCACTTCAGCTTTATAGATCTTGAAAAAGTTCAAAGCTTCATCCTTAGATTTCAGAAGAGACACATGGCAGTATCTAGTGGAGTCATCAATTAACGTCATGAAATATTTATTTCCACCTTTTGTCAAAACACCATTCATTTCACATAGATCTGAATGTATGAGCTCTAGTGGTGCAATATTTCTCATTTCCGCAGTCATGTGAGACTTACAAGGTTGCTTAGCTTGCACACAAACTTGACACTTAGATCCCTTGACAGTGGTGAAACTAGGGATTAAGTTTAACTTGGATAGTCACGACATGCAACCAAAGTTAACATGATAAAGACGTGAATGCCATACATTTGATTCGCTATTGTTGCAAACATGATTAACAACTTTATTGCAAACATTTAACAAGGATAAACAAAACAGGCCTCCTAACTCATTGCCTTTACCAACAAAGGTTCCATACTTGGATATTACAAATTTATTCGACTCAAAGACAAGCTTATAGCCATCTCTACACAGAAGAGATGTGCTAACAAGATTTTTATTGACGGAGGGGACATAATGCATGTTCTTCAGCTGCACGATCTTCCCCGAAGTAAACTTTAGATTGACCGTGCCAACACCACGAACATAAGCACTTGAACCGTTGCCCATCAGCACAGTTGAAGTCCCTGCGGTCTGATAAGACGAAAACATGAAAATATCACCGCATACATGCACATTAGCACCCGTGTCAATCAACCAATCAGGGGAATGACATACTGAAAGAATAGAGGGAAATATACCATACCCGGCATCCTTCATGTCAATGTCACCAATGACAACATTAGTGGTCTTGCCACCTTTCCCAAGATGACTCTTGTCATAACGATTAGGGCAACTAGGAGCCCAATGATCAAGATCTCCGCACACATGACAAACACATTTCTTCTTGTCATTCTTCTTCTTGAAGTTGTTGTGTTGTACAGCCTTGTTCTTCCCATCAAACTTTGCTTTACCATCAAACTTGCCCTTGTTCTTGAACTTGTGGGGCTGGAAGTTTTTCTTCTATACCATATTGGCACTAGATCCTCCCTCAATACCTTGAGCATGTGTGTCTTTTGCTCTCACCTTTTCTTCCACATCAAGAGTACCAATGAGATCCGGAACAAAAAACTCCTGCCTCTTATGCTTCAGTAAGGTAGCAAAGTTCCTCCACAAGGGAGGAAGCTTAGTGATGATGCCTCCGGCAACAAACTTGTCCGGTAATATACAATTGAAGTGCTCAAGTTCTCTAGCAAATGACTATATCTCATGAGCTTGCTCAACCACAGAGCGCTCATCAGTCATCCTGTAGTCATAGAATTGCTCCATTATGTACAGCTTAGTGCCGGCATCCGAGACCCCAAACTTGACCTCGAGTGTGTCCCATGTATCTTTTCCATTGTCAATTAGCCCATAAGCATCAACTATGTTCTCACCAAGAACACTCAAGAGAGCAGCCTTAAACAGGGTATCCATTTTCTGAAAAGCTTGTTCCTATTGAGCATCATAATCTCCTTCAGGTTTGCCAAGAGTGGCGTCATAGCAACTCATGGTTTGAAACCATAAGACTGCTCTCACACGCCACCTCTTATAGTGGATACCCTCAAACATAGGAGGTCTCATGGAAGCGGCAAAACCACTCGGGGTAAATTGCCTATAATAAGGTTTTTGGATTGTTGGAAATATGAGCAATTTACCATATGATTTTATTAACAGAAATAGTAGATAAAACATGGCTATTGTAACAGAGATAAAACAAGTCATGCAATCCGACAGAGAGAAGGTAAATAGCATCTGCATATATGAACTAGAACCGAACATATCTAGAGCAGACACTAGAGCAAGAAGCTGTGACAGAACCTCAAACAGAAAGACCATGTGAACGTATGGAACAGGAGCAGAAGCACCGGTCTTGGGGTCGGTGTCGTCGCCAGCCATGTCGTCGAAGAGGTTGTCGATGTCGGGGAAGAAGTCATCGGACTCAGGGGCATCCGTGATGGAGAAGTCAGTAGTCGCGTGGAGCGCTCCCCAAAAACCTTATCACCCTTCTCCCGTATAGGACTCAAAGAGGTGCGGTTTCGGAGGCCTACTGTCCCAACCTGCGGTGCACGCCGCAAGCCGGGATGGGAAGATCATAGCAATAGCTCAGTGCTCAGGAACTTGGAGGCGAGAGGAATGTGTTGTTCTGGTGTGTCTCTCTGGAGAGGAGCGACCTCTCTTTTATAGGCACAGGAGAAGTAGGCAAGAGGGCAGCGACGGGAGGTGAAGCAAGAGAGGTGCGTCGTTCGGATTCAATCTCCACTACAGCAAAACCGTCGTGCGTGGCAAAAATTTAGACATCGGCTCATTCTCGCAACCCGCGGCGCGGCGAGGCGGGCTGCGGAGGAGGAGCGTACGTGAATGTCCCTCTTGTTCTCATGCTCATACATGTGGGGAGACACCCTCCCTTATAAGGAGGTCCAACTCTCACAAAACTAGCAATGTGGGACTAAACTTTGGTTCCACCTCTTGCCTTGCACGAATGGGCTGAGTTGGCCTCTAGGATTTATTAGGAATTTCAGAAATTGCTATTGGGCTGGCCCAAAGTAGACTAAATTCCAGCAATTGGATGATGCTGCCGAGGTCCCTAACTTCCCAGAGATTGAGCAATGAGCTACTGCTACTATTGCAATTTATACAAACCTGACACTCGATAGTCGAAACTGGACCAGAGAGGTTGGTACCAGAGATCAATGCAACCTTTTTCTGTTACTTTTACAACAAACCTGACTATCTGAAGAGTGGTGATGGATCATGTGTCAGCTACCATATGGAGCTGCATGCCTGGGTACTGAACTACTGACCAAGCGATGTAAAGCCGGAGTGCTTCTTCAGCGGCAGAATGTTCTAGATGATGATTGGCGCCCCGTTGGCTATTTTCTTTTATGAAATGGTGGTTTGCTTTGTTGTTGAATGCAGAACCCAAACATAGTAAGAAAAGGTTGGCGAGGCTGAGAGAGTTGAGAAGCCCCTTTCGTGCACCTAATTGTAATATATTTTCGCTAAGGCTTCAACAGGTTCAGCTAAGCACCCAGGATGAGGATTCAGTCTTGTGGAATGGCAGCACGAATGTTGTCTACTCTGCTCGGTCGTCTTATCAATGACTGTTTGTGGGCTCCTTCTCTGCTTCCAATTTCGATAAGCTATGGAAGGCACAATGTCACGGCAACCTACACCTGCTGGCATATTTGGAATGAGCGCAACAGGCGGGTTTTCAAGCACGTGTCCCTTCTGGTCGATGGCATTCTTCATCTCGAGAAGCAAGACCTGTTGCTGCCCACAACACCAATGCACTGGCTTTCAGACTGCGAGAACAACCCACCGCTAGAACCGGACTACCGTCTGTACAACTCATGCACTACTGCCTAGGACTGATCATGTCTCGACCACCCGGTGGTTAATGCACTATGTAACAACACTCTATTCTTCTTAATATATGGGCAGCTCGGTACCAATTCTACAAAAAATAATGTATTGAATGCTATATCTTGACGGCCCGGGTGTTTCTTGATCAGACGCTAAGTGACAAATGGTAGAATCGTACCTTTTCCCTAAGTCAAAGAAAAATAGGTCGAGTAGTGTGGTTTCATCTCCCACATGACACTAACGCTGGGCATAGCCTGAGGAAATATCCAGGTGATAACTAAATTCCAAATGCCTCCAAAGCCTATATCTATCTAGAGACTACAATGAGATGAACAAGCAGTAACCCAATCATTTCACCACTTGGTTTGATGAACAGTTCTCGCGACTCTCGTTCTTATGTCTCTTGGACCGATATCCCCTCTTAGACGGTGTGTCCCTTTTATAGAAGAAGTACTACTCCAATGTTGGTTGTAATCCTACAATCCTGACTCTCTTCAAGTCTCATTACTTGTTTCTAATACCAAAATCCCAAAAACCCTGCGCAGAACCGCAGAAGGGCGCAGCCTCGGAATTGGTAGTGATCACAGTTGACTTGATTGGACCACCTGGTTGGTCCAGAACTGGCTAAAGTAAAATCGCAAAGACCCGGTAGCAGTTTTGGGAAATATATCGCAGAGACGAGGATATATTGCAGTTTTGGAGGCATGATGGCAAGCTAAAAGTCTCTGCACAATAGCACACAACATGGGACATGGTGGTGCTTGGTTTGTGCCCTATTTATTTTGTTTAATAAAATTTAGGTAGGAGCCTCCAGAACTAATTTGAGCAAAAGCTCAAAGACTCCACAGCACTTCATGCAAGAAATAGAAACATCATTCTCACAACAATAAATACAAAACAACATGTCAACCAGCGTACATAAAGGTAATGCTTTTATTTCTCATGATGACACAGTACATATGGAATAGGCAAAATTACACATCTTTAAACAACCTTGATGCAAAATTATACTCCTTGTGCCACAAACAAGAAGCAATATTTGATAGTTCGCAGCAACCAAGCAAACCCTCTGTGAATATTTGCAGAGTTAGGACTCTCATATACATATAGAAAACTGCCACTAAAAATTTCTGCATGATTTTCTAGTAACCAAAACATATCAGCAAAGGTAGACTAGAGAGTAACTTGAAACATTAATTACTTCCACTCTCCATCGATCTGTTCAACAGTTGGATCCTCCCGAAGTGAAGGCAGAGGAAGAGATATGAAAACATTGTTGAGGTCAAACATCTCTGAATCGTCAGAGAATGGGCAAGCTCCACTTGAGGATACGTAGCGAGCCGTGGTGGTTAAGGAGATGGAGACGATGGCAGAAACTGGTGAAAAGTAGGTGGTGCAGACGGAGCCAGACATAAGGGGGCGATGGCATCAATAGCCATGACGGCGAGCGACTCACCACTCGTGCAGACCAGGTGAAGAAACATTCATGATTTTCTTCTCTGGAGAGAAGGCGAGAGGAACCGCGAGGCTTCCCATTTGAAGCAATGCTGGAGATTACGACTGGGAGAGAGCCGTCGTAGTATCTGCCTTTCCCTCCGGTCGGTGCATAGGATGAACTACGCAAGATTTTTTTAAACACGTTACGAACATAGATGCTCACATACATGCATGTAACTTTAACCCCTTGACTGCCAGCTTTATTATTGTAGAATTATACTTTTTTTAAGTCACCTAATTGGGATTCTAGTAGTACAGTTTCATCTCCCACATGTCGCCGAATCCCCGGGGTCGGCCGGTGAGAATCCTGGGTGGTCAATTCTTTTTTTAGATGAAATACCCAAGATAGGGCTCTTCACCCGACTTTGAATTAACAAAATCATCAACCGACTAGGATTACAAGAGCACAACATACAACCAAAGAAAGAAAAGAAAACGGAGATGCAACCCCAAAGCAGCAGATACAAGGCGCTGAAGGAAGCTAAAAATGTTATGAGCAAAGAAGAAAAGGATACAACTTGGGGACCTAATAGGGGCTATAAGGGGTTGCGCCAACGGAAGGAGCTCGTTATCAACGCACTGAATGCAAAGTGGAGCTTCTCTCACCAAAACAAGCAAGAACACATGAATGACATCACACTAGGGGCAACATTGCAATCACTCCAGCACACCTGAGGTCACATATTGCATCCCACAGACGAAAAGTAAGCCGCAGACTCTAGCCAAAGGATGAGAGCACTTCACGAAGACACGACGAGCAATGGGTAACGGAGCCACCAGGAGGGCCGAGCCAAGCCAAGACCAATGACACACCTCCACCGACGCGGCCAATTTGTAGTAGAGGGGGGCCCTATACCCTCTCACGTGGGCTGACACTACAAAAAAAATACACTTCCGTGATGATACTTGTTTGTCAGAGTAGGTCACGTTTTCAGTCATGCATGTACATCCATGACAATTTTATGACAGAATCAAGATAGTCATACCTATGCTGTCGTAGAAGTGTGCCATGACAATACCAAAATTATCATCACGGAAGTGTTCACTTCCATGACGATAAATGACGCGTCATGGAAGTGCTTTCGTCAAGGGTAACCGACACATGGCATCCACCGTAACGGGTTGCCGTTAAGCTATCGGGTCCGGTTTTGGATCCGATAACCCGTTAACAGCAACGACCAATGGCGATTTTCCACGTGTAAAATTCTCATTGGCCGAAGGAATCACGTGTCAGCTCGTCATTGGGTCAGATAGGTGCCTATGATATGTCGACACGTGCGATGGCCCAACACTGGCCCATTTAGCTTACAAAGGCCGGCCCGTTTGACTTGGTCAAAAGCTAGTAGGCCGGCCCATGAAAAGCCTGTTAACGGTTTGTTCGCATATAGCCCATTTTACGGCTCGGTAACTCACGGCCCGTTATGGCGTTCCCGAAAATCGGCCCAACAGTGTCATGTGGGCTGGCCAGTATAATACCAGCCCATTTCATTTTCAGCCCATGTATGGCCCATGATGTCTTTTGGCCCATACGAGGCATTTCGTATCTTTGGGCCCTTTAATGGGCCACGGTGACTCTGGCCCATAAAAACAGTAAATATATTTATGCCCAGTAACGGCCCATGATTCACATGGGCCGTTTCCAGCCAGTGTTAGCTTTCGGCCTACTGACGGACCATACATTCTTGGGCTCCTTTCCGGCCCTCGATAACTTCCACCCCGTTACTGGCATGTTCCCCTAATGGGCCAAATTCGGCCCGTGGTTAGAATCGGCCTGTTTGTGGCCTGTTAACCCGTTGCACCGTTTCCAGCCCGTCCTATATTCTGGCCCATTAACGACACGTTATGCCTGTGACAGAATTAAGCCTTTGCTGTCTTTCGGCCTGTTAACGGCCCGTTACAGTGCTGGCCCAATACCAATTATGCCTGTTTACGGCCCATGTGGGCCCATTTATCCGACGGCCCGAGGCCCACTGATTCTACGGCCCGTTGGAGGCCCATTTATCCGACGACCCGTAGGAGGCCCATGGATCCTACGGCCTGTAGCAGGCTCAAGGTTACCACGGTCCGTATATGGCCCATGGTTGTTGCGGCACCAAGGAAAAAGAAGACTAGGAAATAAATAAGCCAGAAATTAACGCTAGGCTATTAAGGCGATTGCACAGATTACATCTATTGGGCATCAAAGTTCGCCACCAGTGCAAATATAGGGAACACCCTACACTATACAAAAATGGCTTGCTGTTTTCTTGAGCCGGTGGCTGCACGTTAAGAACAAATTTTGTATCACAACAAAACAAATTACAACCATAAAACAAAAGGAAGGTTGGCATAAAAGTTAACAGTCCAGCAGATAAATGCACCACCAGAAGTTCAGAAGCTCAGTTCATTTGACCTGACTGTTACGTTTTCATGCTGTACTGTGCAATGGATCACCATAACCTTAGTCTTCATTTCTCCTAGGCTCCTGAACAACATAGCAAATGTCTGATAGTCTGGTTTCAAAACCATGCATATCTTGACGACATCGAACAATGGTTGTCCTTGTTTCACAAAGGGTCTCTGTTAGAGAATGGACTTGTGTCTGGAGCGCAGATATAACATTGTTTTGAGCTTGCATATCTTGATCATGAGGCAGTTTGGACAAGATTGCCTTAACAACCAATATAGTATTATGCAGGAACGTGCTTTTGGCACTGTTAGTGGACAGGTACTGACCCACTGCAGCAAGAGGTGACATTGTGGTTATAGTTGCCTCGTCATCTTCAGAAGGTGGCGGTTCCACCATTTGTTCCATAGCTTGCTGAAAAGTTGAGTTTTTACATTAGTAGTACTAGAACAGAAGATATTAAGGAGGCAGCAAAACCAAACAAAATAGCTTTGGTCTATATACAGAACTTATTCTGGTGAACCTGTATAAAATATTAGTTGTATTTTACTGCAAAGTACATAATAAAACCAGGTTCCAAACATATGACCATGTACCATGGCTAATGTATTGTCTATTTCTTCACATTGTATTGATAGCTAAGGATAAAGAGACAAAGTTTATAATACGATAAGCATAGTATGACATCATTCATATCACAAAACAAATGAGAACAGACAAATAGGTAATTGTAACATTGTGTAGACAAGTCCAGCACGGAACTAGATTACAAATCAAGATCAAAGGAACATCACTCCTCTCTTTTAAACCTTGTAAGGTGCAATGATACACTAAGACAATTGTGTATAAAATTGAAAAGAGATAGACATTGGCTGCAAATCGTGCAGTTCAATGCACAAGTCAGAATAAGTAGTAGTTAAAAGGCATGAGGATTAAGCATTGTTCAAGATATCTTCCGATATTCCGATAAATCGGCCGATTTATCGCTTATCGCTATCTGACCGATAAGATAAATTGGCCGATAAATCAGCCGATATGGCGATAAATCGGCCGATATGCCGATAAACTGGCCGATTTACCCCTTATCATGGGTCGACCGATAAGTTCCCGATAAGCGGTATCCCCAACATTGGGAATAAGGACTTACAACAGCGGCTTTGACTGGTGTAGTCATGCCCTTCATCTTACTGGTGTGATAGTCCTTGAAGATTTCCACAGCATTTGGTTCAGGTACTTTTTGGTCCTTGCGGGCTTTCCTCTGCATTTGGAACAAGTCAATATAGATCTAATAATATGGCACAGCGAAAAGAGTGAAGCAGCAGCTAATTACAAGAGCCTCGCAGTGTGCAATATAGCTACGAGATCTTGTCGTCTGTTGGAATTTCACTTTCGTACGGTTGGTCTTGTTCTTTGAATAGTTCACCTACAAGAAGATAGATTTGTGAGGCACATGCGTAAATAGGAGTTCAACATGTGATCTGATCACATATATATAACGTACTTGATACTTTGGATCAGACTAGTGTTTAACGAGGCCTCTCCAGTCTTCATCCGATATATTTTCCACTGGAGATGTTTGGGCAAGTTCACTGTTAGCCTTGCCTTCAAAGTGAGTTTTCCTCAAGTTATACCGATACTGTCACAGAGAAGACTTGAAAACATGGGTGCATGCTTGTCTGGTTGCATCATCTTGGCTATCCAACTTGAACCTCATCTGTTAAAAATTATGGGAGTCTCATTACCAGCAACCTAGAAAGTATGGGACAGAGCAAGACGATATTGCTAATTTCCATACATAACCATACTTACAGATAAATGGTCGAGGAACGTGTTGAACTGGGTTTCGTCTTTGTCATTCCTGTACTGAATCCATGTTGGGAGGATACGTGCATGACACCTAACGGCAACGGCTGCCTCTGATACTAACTTGGCTGAATCTGTAGCATCATGTGGCCTTTTTAAACCTGCCTCAAAACGGATCTCCATTCTTCCTCCTCTAGATTTAGTTAACCTATCGATCATTATACCTGATGTCTGTTTCCTCTTGCGCCTAGGTGCTAGTCCAACAACGAACATAGTAAGTGTTAGTGTACATCAAACTGTGAGACTACATATAAAGAAGCATGCAACTGTAACTTGACTCCAGCAACTACCTTCTTGTTGTTGAAGCTCAAAAGGTTCATCTGATCTTGCCAACTCGTCTTGTGTCAAGAGTGCTTCGGAAGTAGTGTCAGGTGGCAAGGGAGCTTGGGAACGTGCT
This sequence comes from Thinopyrum elongatum, assembly GCA_011799875.1. NCBI lineage: Eukaryota > Viridiplantae > Streptophyta > Magnoliopsida > Poales > Poaceae > Thinopyrum > Thinopyrum elongatum. The sequence goes on along the minus strand of CM022297.1, from coordinate 361,744,028 downwards.
GCTAGCTGAGTTGACAAACGAGTAACTCATGCAGCTGGTGGTACTGTGGAAGGTGTTGCAACAACTAGGGTTGTCGCTGCTTGTTTGGTGGCAGCTATTAGTTTTTGTTTGGATTGTTTTGCAGCTCATGTAGCATGGGATACCGTGTTTGTACAATTTTCCGGTGGACTTTGACCTTCTATTGCACCATCAGTACCAGCAGAATCTGCATAATTCTTCCACTTCCATTTCTGTGCGTCCTGAGCACTAACACCATCTGCCATTCTGTCTTCCTTCCTCTTTCTCTGTGCCATGTCAAGTCAAGCCGACAAGAAAATGGAATAAAAATTTAGTTCTTCAGAACAAATTGATGTGTGATACAGACGAACTGAACTTTGAGGTTAGACAACCGCATGATAGGAGGATGCAATATGTACGAAAAACAGGACGGCATGAGATAATCAGAACAATGATGTGTAAACTAAGCAGAAGGCATTTCAATAAATTAGAAGCAATGCAATGGAAGGTAGACACCATATGAAAGATGCTACGAATATCGCTCTGCCAAGTTAACAGTGTCTCGTCATAACTGGCATTTAAACAAATGTGAAGCAGTACAAGAAATAAATCATATGCAAGATGCAAACAACATCACACTACCATGTTAAAGGTCTCTCTTCATTAGTGCCATTGCATATTCATAGCATTGCATATTCACAGCTATGATGTGTATACTAAGCAGAAGGCATTTCAACAAATTAGAAGCAATGAAAGCTAGACACCATATGTAAGACGCAACGAATATCACTCTACCAAGTTAAAACTGTCTCGTCATTAGTGCCATTTCAACAAATTAGTAGTACAAGCTAGAAAATAATGTGAGATGTAAACTATATCAGACTCCCAAGTTAAATGTGTCTTGTGAAAAGTGATTGTTGCAGGTTATACAACAGTAGTACTTTGATTTAAGAACATGGTGTGATAGATAGATATTGTATGTTCTAGAAATAGGAACACGTGTCTTATTCACAAGTATGATGTGTAAAGTAAGCAGATGGAATTCAACAAAATTAGAAGCAATACAAGCTAGACATCTTACATAACATGCAACCACATATAACAGAGACATGCTCATCATCAACATAGCTACGTTGAGTGTCTATGCATGTGTTGTCTTCCAAATCTTGTTGGGGGGATGACGGAGTAGAATGTGTAGTGGCCCTCCGTTTGGAAGGAGCAACTTTATCCACTGCCTTGCTAATTTCCTTCTGCTTTATTGATTTTGCATTGTCAAGTAAAACTAGCAAGAAAAAGTAATAAAATTCACTCTTCAGAACTCATTCATGCATGATACTAACAATCACTACCTTGATGTAAGGCAAACACATGATACGAGGATGGAATATGTACGAAAAATAGGACGGCATGGCATATTCACAACTATTTGTGTAAACTAAGCAGAAGTAATTTAATTAAATTACAAGCAATACAAGCTAGACACCGTATGCAACATGCAAGACAATATCACACTGCCAAGCTAGAGAAAGCACCTGGGATGCCGGTTTCGCCGGAAGACCGCCATCAGTCCCTGCCTTAATTTTTTCCTTCCTCTTTCTTAATTGTATTGCCTTGTCAAGTCAAACCCACAAGAAAAATGAATAAAAATTAGCTTTTAAGAACTCATTGATGCAGGATGCTGATGAGCACTACTTTAATGTAAGGCGACCGCATGATAGGACGATTGAATGTGTAAGAAAAAAGGACAGCATTGCATATTCACAGCTATGATGTGTAAACTAAGCAGAAGGCATTTCAACAAATTAGAAGCAATGAAAGCTAGACACCATATGAAAGATGCAACGAATATCACTCTACCAAGTTAAAACTGTCTCGTCATAAGTGCCATTTCAACAAATTAGAAGTAGTACAAGCTAGAAAAGAATGCGAGATGTAACCTATATCACACTCCCAAGTTAAACGTGTCTTATGATAAGTGATTGTTGCAGGTTACACAACAGTAGTACTTTGATGTAAGTGTTAGAAGGGAGAGAGAGGGATTGTTGCGGAATATGATGGATGTATTATTGAGCCTCGAGGGTGAGTATATATTGAGTACAAGACTTGGAGGGCAAGAAGCCTCTCCTGGAGATAAGGTAGGAGAAGGATTACAAATCCTAGACTACCAAATACAAGTAACCCAAATATATCTCTAAAACATGGTGTGATAGACAGATATTGTATGTTCTAGAAACAGGAACACGTGTCTTATTCACAAGTATAATGTGTAAAGTAAGCAGATGGAATTCAACAAAATTAGAAGCAATACAAGCTAGACATCATACATAACATGCAACCACATATAACAGTGCCAAGTTAGAGGGAGCACCTGTGATGGTGGACTAGGGGAGACGTGCTCATCATCAACACAGCTACATTGAGTGTCTATGCATGTGTTGTCTTTCAAATCTTCTTGGGGGGTGGCGGAGTAGAATCTGTAGAGGCCCTCCGTTTCAGTTGGTTGGAAGGAGCACCTTTATCCACGGCATTGCTAATTTCGTTCCGCCTTATTGATTTTGAATTGTCAAGTAAAACCGACAAGAAAAAGCAATAAAATTCACTCTTCAGAACTCATTCATGCGTGATACTGACAATGACTACTTTGATGTAAGGCAAAAACATGATACCAGGATGGAATATGTACGAAAAACAGGACGGCATGGCATATTCACAACTATTTGTGTAAACTAAGCAGAAGCCATTTTAACAAATAAGAAGCAATGCAAGCTAGACACCACATTAAAGATGCAACCAATATGACTCTGCCAAGTTAAAAGCGTCCCATCATAAATGGCGTTTCAACAAATTAGAAGCAGCGCATGCTATAAATCATATGAAAGATGCAACCAATATCACACTGCATATACTAAAGGTGTCTCGTCATATTGATTGATGCGGGATACAAAAAAAATAGTAGTTTTATGTAAGGACATGCTTAATAGACAGATGTACTATGTACTAAAAATAGGAAGACATGTCACATTAGCAGGTATAATGTATAAACTAAGCAGAATAGCACATGCAATTTAACCAGATTGGAAGAATTACAATCTAGACACCATATGCAACATGCAACCACATATCACGCTGCCAAGTTAGAGCAAGCACCTGCGATGGTGGTGTAGGGGAAATGAGGTCATCAACTACAGAGCTACGTTCACTATCTTCATCTAGCCTTGTTGTTTCTTGAGAATCATGTGGGGAGGCTGACACTGCATTCTTTAAAAGAGCATCTTTTCTCACAGTAATCCGTGGGCTTGACTGTCTCATCATAAGTGATTGATGGGGGATACACAAGAACATTAGTTTGATGTAAGAACATGGTTAATAGACAGATGTACTAGTATGTCCCAAAAACAGGAAGGCATGCCATATTCAAAGGTATAATGTGTAAGCTAAGAAGATGCAATTTAACCAGAAGCAATACAAGCTAGACATCCGGCTGGAGTGGTGAGCATGATCATCGAGGACCTGAGAGCCTGGTGGGAGGCGGGCTGCTTCGCCACCATCTTGGATTTTTAGTTGGCTTGCAGGTGATGCCTTCTATGCTGGGCTTGTCACTGACTCGGCCAGTGCCCTGACTAGCTATTTGTCTTCTGGTGCTCCCGGGATGGTGGTTCATCTAAAAAATATCTTTCCTTATCTTAATAAAGACCGACTTCGGCCGTTCAAATACAAGCTAGACACCATATGCAACATGCGACCACATATGACACCGCGAAGTTAAAGCAAGCACCTGGGATGGTGGTTCATGGCGAGCGAGATCATCAACTCCAGAGCTACGTTTACCATCTCCATCTGCTGACACTGCACCCTTTATATCGCCGAAACGTGTCTTGCCTAAGCACGAGGAAAGCTGGAGCGACTTCTCTCTTTTATTTCGTGCTTCTATCAACCGGTTGGCAGAGGCTGAAATACCCATGCACAAAAAAACAATAGTGAGAGTATGGGTGAAGTGTGTGCAGAACTAGTGCACTGTAAAAGTAGCAGATAGCAGGTGGCTGAAAAATAAATGACATGAGACATATGATAGCTCTACAACATTGCATGGCAAACAAAATTAGATTCTACTCCGTATGATTTTGTAATATATGAGAACAGGGATGGCTGGGAAATGCAGGTACTCCTCCAGCACACCACCACATGTGGTCCTATCAAAATAACAGTCGACTGAAAATAAATAGGTTAGTCGATTTTTTATGAACCGTCCGATCTACAAGGAACGGGCAGATGACCTTCGTCTACCTCCCGCCAGTCACTGTTGATGATCTTTCTCGAACCGCCAGTGACCACCAGCCCAGACCCCTGCCTCCGCCGCCCCGCCCTCCCCTCGATCGCACACCACCGCCGTGCTTGGCAGCGCCCCCCAGCCATCCTTTTAAGCCCGGCCGACCTCCAGATCGGGCGCCAGCAGCTCCTAGGCCCCACACACCCCTAAGATAAACACCGAGGCGCTGCTTCCCCGGCGTAATAGGTGGACTAGCGCCTGTTACGCCGGGGAATGCTTCCTTTAATTGGGAATCAACTGACCAGGAATTGAAATCCAGGGGGGCGACGGACCTCTAGCTAAGGTGAAATAGTATATGAGGAGAAACCTTGTGCATTGCGAGTTACTAGGAACATCTAGTATCAGGAAGAAGGTGTAGGAAGAAGCGGTCAACTAGTGTCTTCTGTGGGATGAATACCATGCAAGCAGACACATAAGATTTGCACGAATAAGGGAAGAGGAGTACCAGTTCCGGTTGCCAGTGTTGTGTCCTCCTGATATCGCAACGATGTTCTTCTTTTTACCGAGGGAACCAACGTTTTGGAGGAGGGTGGAGCCTTGGACGAACCCATGGCCAAATTATTGACTGTGTTGTGGTGGCCGTCTGTCGGAGGAGGGGAAGCAGATCCGAGGCAGCGAAGGACGGTGTAGCGGGAACAGCTCCGGTGCGGTGGACGGTGGCGACGTTGGAGCGGCAGTGGTGAGGCGCAGGACGGCGTGGTTGAACTGGCTCGGGTATGGTGCACGTCGGCGTCCTGGAGGCAGCTCGGCCTCAGCTTCAACTACTAGCCGTGGAGGGCATTGCGGTTGCGGTGGACGATGATGTCGGGGTATAGGCTCCGGCGTGAGGGAGGAGGGCGGCGGTTGATGGGTGGGATGGGGTGGCAGACGGAGGACACCGGGGTTTTGTAGCCGGTGGAGAGGTAGTTTTGGCGCCCACGGAGTACGAATGGGGAATCGGACGGGGGGTGGGGGAGCTAAGGGGGAACCATGTTTCGGTCTGGGACGCGCTTGTTTGAAATTTGGGGAAAGTACAAACTTTGCCCCCTCTTAAATTTTGGACCTACTGCATGTCGAGGGTAGGACGGTAATCCCAGGTGTCCCAAATAGTGGGCGGGAGCGATTTCGGCCGAGCGAATGTGTGTTTAGGCGGCCACGGTGTATGAATGTTTTTCGGAGGCGGTTGTGTGGCGTCTAGATGAAGTTACAAACCTACCCTGGTTTAGACCTATAGACATCGGGCCGGTAGGCTTCATGGGTCGGAGTTAGAAAAGTAATTTCCTTCTACCAAACATTGGTCTCACACGGTTTCGGGCGAGTAGAGGCTCTTTTGGCGCTTCGTTCGAAATTTTGAAATAGAAGCATTCACATTTAGAGTACTCTTCAACTTTGAGGATTGACCTAAATAGACAATGTTAAATTTGACCTTGTATGTTTGAAAACCTCATTAAATTATGCGCTTCTTTTTGAAATTTTGACACTTGAAAATCCTATAACTACGATTATTTTGGAACGGAGGAGGTAAATTTGAATCTATTTTGTACACGACTATATATGCTATTATGTACAAAAGCAGAGCAAAGATTGGTGCCCCCATAATTTAGGTATGATTTACAAATGCCATGATCTCGAATTCAAATAATTGAGTGGACTTCATGTTGAATTCGAATTTTTTAAACCACCTTAAGTTGAATTCAAATGTATGCTAGTTCATAGCTAGCTATTTATAATGTTCATTGTGTAACTTTTGTATGTATAATGTGCTTTACACACACAACATGAACTATACTCACGTTTATATTCGAATTGCTAAAGCAATGCATTGTCTGGAGTTCAAAATACTGACTCTATGGATCAATTATGTCGAATAATAACATAGGCATGCTCAAATTTGATAGAATATAGATGTCTGATGGATCAATGACCGTTCCTTACGCGAATTGCAAATATCATGATCCCATCCTAATATTTGGATACAATTTATATTTTTAATTAATGTGTACATCAGTCTTTTACGTGTAGTTTCACTCTCCATAGGCCCCTCCTCACACACGCGCTAACTTTCTCTCTCACACATACGCGCACACGGTGTATATCCATCGGTGGTCTCTCACACATGCTTACACACTCTCTCCCGAGGTGTCTTTATCGCACACATGCTCTCGATATCACCCTCCCTCCCTCCCTCTCGCAACCATTTACGACTGTTTAAACTAACCTTTATCACAAGCACTCTTCCTCTCACACGCATACGCATGCACAATCCCCATTGACCCTTTCTCTATACATAGACCTGGCCTACGTGTCTCCTGCACGCACATTATCTTTAGGCCTATCTCGCACGCATTGTCTCCACCTCTCTTCCTAATTGACGAGTATGATTCCAGCAGAGCATTCTGTAGGATGCCCCTTAAAGTTAGGTTGGATGAATGGTAATATCAGAGATAAGGGGTTACCTTAGTCCGAGGACCTAGGGTTACAAATCCTAGCCAGCTTTGTCAGTGGACACAGAGTCCTTCACGACTCTGGTATCTTTGTCTTGTACGACTAGTCCTCCATGGGTCTCCCTGAATGTGTCACGGGCCGACCAATGTGGCGCAGGACGGAACCGAACCAAGGGCCTCACCTCGGCCCACCGGACCTCACGCGGTGACACACCCTCTGCCCCTAGGTCTCTTTATCTTCTCACACCCACACATACCAACACAGACACCACACAAAATATTTTCTTCTCATGCCTCTATCCCCTCCCCCCTTGCATATACACACTCAAGGGCATCTCTCACCGTGACATCCTATTCGTCTCTCTCTCTCTCTAGACCTCTCTCATTTCTCGTGCTATCTTTCCCACATCGCCCCCCCGGCCGGCCCCTCTATCCATACCTCTCTCGAATACGTAATACGTACACATACCCTCTCTAGGCCCTGCCAAATACGTCAACTACACATTCACACATGTTACATCACGTACCCCATTGATCTAAAAAGCCCGCTCTTTAGGTTTATTTCGCATACAACATTCCTTTTGAATAAAACCACACAAAGTGTGGCCAAAAAATTATTTTAGAATTTCTACATATATACAACATTACAAAGTTATATGGAGGAGTATGAACGTTAATTTGCATTGCATGGTGCACCCAATGATATTTATTCCGCACTGTGAATTTTTATATTTTTATACTATATATAAAGTTAGTCATAATAAAGAGAAACGAAGAGCATCTCTCTCTCCATCGCATACACCCCTCTATGCCCCTTTCACGTACGCACACAAACTATCTCCAGGTCCTCTAAAGTACGCCCCCAGCACATTCACGCATGTTTTATCTTTCTCTCGCGATATATACAGTGACGATCATTGTATTTGAAGCGAAAGCACGATACGTACATTGGACTTCAGAATCCACTCATTACGGTCACCATTTACGTTTTGTGGTTATTACACAATCACGGGCTCACTGTACAACTCTTTATTTGCTCAAGATACGACTAGTTGACCAGTTAAACGCTGCACGTGGCACCTCTAGTGTTGCATCACATTATCTCACTACCATTGGGCCCACCTGTTGGCGTGTATAAGAATGAAAACAAATGATAAAAAAAATACTGGACGGTGGTTCGAAGTCATGACCGCGGGCACAGCGGACAAGGTGGTCTTGTATTGGTATGCTGAGCCATCTGTTTTAACACACATGAGCTGGTGTAGTGATTATACACACACACACACGCATGCACACGAACTGCATGCACGCAACACTCACACGTACACACGCAGCCACGCACGCACGCAACACTCACACGTACACACGCAGCCACGCACGCACGCAACACGCACACGCACACATGCACGCATGCATGCACACACCACACGACCAACACACACGCTCACGCTCAAGTGCTCAACCTACACGTGCATGCGCACACATCAGGCCCTAACAGACACATACACAACCAGGTGGTTCCCACGCATGGTTTGGAGTCTTGTCGCGCCTGCGTAAATTTGTGTTTATCTTACCTTTTTCCTATGCGAACTGATAGGTGGGACCCACAAGGAACGTAGTCAATTTAACCAGTCAACATAGTGCCACGCAGACTATTTTGCCGGTCAACAGAGTGCAATCCGATGCTGAACGGTGAGCAAGTGAACGTATAATCACCGCAAAACGTATATAGTGACCGTAATAAGCGTATTCTGAAGTCCGGTGACCGTATTACGCTTTTCACTTGAAATACATTGACCGCCAGTGTATTTATCTCTTCTCTCGCTCTCTCTGTGGAGCCGAGTAGGCCAACGTGCCAGTGCCTAAATTGGCGCACGCCACCCCATTATTGTTGTACTGGTTTCGTAAGAGCGAACAAGCATTCACGTCTACTGTACGAACTGTAGATATGAGTTACAAATGCTATGAAGACGAATACAAATATTTGAATCCACTTTATGCCCAATTTCTCTCTGTAGGCCCTCCAAAAGTACATCTCTACACGTTCTCGCATGTTACATCTAACAACTATGCAATACATCACTACTACTACACTCTAACACAATAAATCATATGTGTTTTTAGTTTTACTAGATCTCATATTGTTACTTAATTATTCAGTTTGCATACATTAAAATTGCCTTTGAAATGTATGGCTAGTATCATCTGACGCGCGGGAAAAATCCCGCCCTTGCCTGTTTAATCAGGTTTGTATCGATGGATCGTGCGAAACAGCAAAACTATAGTAGTACTACAGTACAAGTAACAGTTCACTGGGCCGCCGTGTCGTGTACTCCTCTGTCGTAAGAGTGGAGCGCTCACTTTCATAAATGTTCTAGTCCCTTTCGCCGACATGTGGGACATCAAGCAACCGGGTCCACGTGCCATACCGAAATAACAGTGCAGAGCAGCAGGGGTGAAGCACCCCAGTCATGGCGCCGGCGTAGTAATGAGCAATGAGGCATCAAATCACAAAGCTGCACCTTTCCCGCAGTTAAGTTGGAGGGACGAAGTAATGCTAAAAAAGAAGTTGGAGGGACGAAGCAACCATCATTTCACTCGTTGCTGAATCCGCTTCTCCCTCATATTCTTCAAGTTAACCACGTGTTGCTTCTGCCGTTGTTCTGCCTCATGTGGGACACGGATCGGCTTGGTAAAGCACTGACACGTGGGACCGCATGTTAGCAAACCGCCAGGCCAACGTCCTCTAAAAATAAGAAATCTCCCCCGCCTTCCACGCGGCAAAATCACCTCCTTTTTACTAATCTTGATACTATAATTTTTTAGATCAATATAATCGAGATTTGTATAGATAGCACACAGGAGCAAAACCAAGTGGTACGGTTAAGGGCATCCACAATGTGTAGCCAAATGTGATAATAGCTTTTGGCATCGATGGGAACCATTGTGGAAGGTGCTGCCAAAGCCAAAAAGATAGAACCGAAGCTCCCGAATTGATTGATTGAAGGAATAGAAAAATGCAACCTCTCTCCTCTTTCTCCCGTGCTTGGACGCATGTATAGTATAGAGCACAGAGTCTACTCCCCTGTCCCTTCTATCACATATCACAAAGCAGTGAGGCGTCAAATCACAAAGCACGGACGAAGCAACCATCATTTCACTCTTTGCTGACTCCGCTTCTCCATCGTCTTCTTCGAGAAACCACCTTACCGCACTAAGCTGGACGGACGATGTTATTGTGTAGTACTAGTACATTTACGCCTCCTTTGGTTCAACGGACTTCCTGGATAAAAAGAAGGCGGTTGTCTCAGCTTGCAGGCGGCACTTGCGAACGACTTACCGTAGTATCCCTCAATGGTGTACTCCGTCGAACGCACTTCGCCAAAGCCACAACGTTCGAGTTATCATCGACGTCACCGCAATGGGGAAGGAAGTCAAATACTTACTACCTCCATTTTTTTATACAAGGCCAGTATCAAAATTACAATTTGCAGAAGGCCACTAACACTAATCAAGGCAAAATTGATGGGGTTTGCCTCGTACTAGCAACCAAGGACATTAATATACCCTTGCATGCATGCGGAAGTGAGAAGGTTGGTTTGCATGGCGCTGCATTAATCAAGCAATGAGGAGTGAGATGGTTAGCTCTTTGGGCGTTGGAGACAAAATACGCATTAATTGACACGTCAAACGAGGATTTGTATTGATCAATCCCGCGAAGGAAAACCCCGCCTTTCTAACAATATTGATTTCGTATTGTGAATCTTGATATATTTTTCCATAAACTTAGTCAAAGTTGACAAAGTTTGACTTTGACCAAATCTTATATGCAGACTAAAAAGAAACGGAGGGAGTACGTACTTGTATCCTGTTTGGGTCTAGGCCTTGCATTGCCATACTTCGCCACACATTTTTGCCAAGCTTGCCTAAAGTTTTTTAAAATGAAAAGGAGGTACACTTGCGCACGGCTGTCGCGGTCGCACCGCACCCTCACACAGTCGCTCCTGCACGCCGCAAACCCAACCAAGGGAACGCACCCTCACTGACACGTGCTACCGCATGTGATCAAACCAAACTCAGCCATCCTACCACTGACACATAATTTCCGTTCATATAGTATGTTTATCCAACAGCATGTTGGGGAAGATCCGTGTGGCCCGTGCGGTGGTCTGTTGGGGAAGAAGAGGAGGTGAGGAAGAAGAAGGGTTAGGGACGTAGGATATTCATTCAACCGTCTGAAATGGTCGACTGACCCAAATGATGAAAGTTAGGCGACTTGCATAAATATATGTTTTTACACAGCAAAAGATCCCAAAAAACAAGAACATAAAGAAAAACTATCACTGCTCGCGGAACGAGACGGCCTCGTCGTCTTTGGCTGCCAGCGCGAACCAGCCGTAGCTGCCGACGTGTGTCTCCGTACCGTGGTTGTCCTCGGCCTCCAGCTACTCATTCACGCGAAGCGTGCGGGCGCTGTGCATGGACGTGAGCACCGCCCGGTTCACGTCCACGACGTTCGGTTCCACCTGCAGGAGGGCCTTGATGGCAGCGGCATCCGCGCGCTCCGTGTCGAGTTGAGCCTCCGCCGCCCGGTTCAAGTCCAGGACGTCCGGTTCCGCCTGCAGGAGGGCCTCGATGGCAGTGGCATCCGCGCGCTCCGCGTCAACTTGAGCCTCCGCCACCCGGTTCACATCCACAACATCCGGTTCCGCCTGCAGGAGGGCCTCGATGGCAGCGGCATCTGCGCGCTCCATGTCGAGTGGAACCTCCGCCGCTCGGTCCTCCTTTAGGATCGCCAGGTTGAACCGCTGGTCCGCCTGCACCATGGGGGACCTGGACGCCGGCACGAAGTCGACATCCATCGTCTCATACGCATCGGGGGCCTTCTGCGCCACGACCTCCGCCATGAACATTGGATCGGCTTCCTCCTCCTCGGAGCTTGGCTCCAGAGAACTCGGGGATTGGCCCGCCGCAAAGCGAGCTTGGGAACAGAGGTCTGTGGCGCCGATCGCCGCCGTGATTTCTGCGCGGTGCTCCGGCGTCAGCATCTTGTAGTACGTGATCTTGCGGCACACCATGGCTTTCTGGTGAACTAGGGGACGGCTGATGCGGGCTAGGGGATCGAAATGTGGGGGAATGGGCTGAAGAGGAGGTGTGGTTTTGGGGTAATGGTGACCGGCCGGCAAGTAGCTGGCGTAGGTTGAGCAGCGAAGGTTCTGGTGTGAATAGTGGTTCCGGTGATGACCGGTCAATCGGTTTTGACTGTGCGGAGTCTGCAAAGCCGGACGGCTGGAGCCTGGAGAGTTGTGTGGTGGGATGGGACCAAAGTTTCGGAGATTCACGTGGCAGACGTCCGGACCTCCCCACCGTTCCTGTCGACAACGAGGCGGTGACTTCGTAAATTTCAAGATGCATTTTTTATGATATCTCGAGAATTTCATCAAAAAATGGTATCTCGAGAATTTCATCGAAAAATGATATCTCGAGAAAGATGAGAGATAAGGTGAGGACGAGTGGGGCGCGGTGGTGATTGGTGGTCGGACTTAGCGGAGGCATGGGGATGGATGACGCCGGCAGCAGCCACCATGCCAGATTGTTCTAGAGGCTTCCTTTTTTAATTACTCAACAATGAAGTTGTGGGAGATAAGGATGAACGATAGAGGTGGGGGTATCCTTTTGCAAAATTGCCATAGTTTGCTTTCTATCCGTCAGATATAGATCGTACGGTCTATGTTGCAAGATGGCAGGCACACCATCGTCACCGAGAGTAGAGATAAGAGTAGAGATAGAGGTATGACGGCTCAGTCTCTCGAAGGTGCTCATAGGGGTAGGGTGTGCGTGTGTGCGTTCATAGGGGTGAGTGTATGCGCGCATGTATGAGCGCTTACGTATGTACTGTGTTAAAAAAAGGAGTACTCGAAGTATGCAAGTTCATAAGGAACGGACGGTGTACATCACTCTTGTCGCGTTCGCGTTGCACCCCGGCACGCTGGACCCTCCACGTCGCTCACCGAATGGAACACACTTCGTCTTGCATTTTCGCTCGCTTGTGGGACCGCAGTTGAGAGCAAACCGACGTCCCTCCCCCTCCCCCGCGTGTGTCATTTATACTACTAGAAGAGAGAGAGGTCAGCCGAGTGTTACTAGTATTCCCTCCGTTTTATGCGGAGTAAATAAAAGCGGAGGGAGTATACTACTAGTACTATGAGCACTGCATACTCTACTGCAGATGTTGTCAGTACTCCACTAGTACTACTACTTCTACTACTATTGGACAGGGAGCTTAAAAAAAGTTACTATTGGACTGGCTATACGTGGCGAAATCCTAGTAGGAAGAGCATGCGCGAGAACAAGCATTCACGTGTTTGAAAACAAATTGGAAACCATCTCTGTTTGAATACAAATCTAGGAGTACGTATGAATCTAACAATATTGATTGGGCGTTGTTGAACGTTGATACTTTTTTCTGTAAGTTTGATCAAAGTAGAGATACTTTGACTACACATAAAACTTATATGTAAACTAGAAAGGATCGGAGGGAGTATATTGTACGTTCAAAAGCGAAACGAACATTGAATACTCTTTATATATGATTTGCTGATGCTATGATCACCGGTTCAAAATTTTGAATCCGCCTTAGGTATCACACATGCACCCACTCGTTCTCTCTCGGTTTCATCTCGGGGTCCGGAGATCGATTGAAAGAGGACTAGAGTGGGTACAGTACGTTTGTTTCGCTTTTGAACGTACAATATACTCCCTCTGATCCACACAGACCCCCCCCCCCCCGGGTCATTTCTATCATAGAAACACACCAAACCTTTATCTCCTTGCATGACACGCACTTGATCTCTCAACATCAATCGATCTCGTCAAGATGTGTCAGGGCATGAACCGAATGGGATGTCAAAACTAAGATGGGAAGCGACACATAGTGGAGGCAAAGTGAAACTTTAAACGAACCGTTTGTTTGTATGCATGTCAGACAAATTACAACATTGGAAATACAAGCATGGTCTAGCCCCACATGCGAATGATATTCGGCAGAATGTTCAAATGAGGCATGCGGGAGGATGGACTCGACCGGAGGGCGGCATGATCGATGGAGAAGAGGGTTGGAGAGGAATGAGAAATAAGCAACGCCACATGATTATACTTGAATGGCTCAAATAAACATTAAGTTGTCTCGTTTTCCCTTCCGTCTTTGTCACGGAGTAAGATACTCCCTCCGTTTTTATTTACTCTGCATATTAGGTTTGACTAAAGTCAAACTTCATAAAATTTGACCAAATTTATAGAAAAAATATGAACATTTACAATAGCAAATCTATATGATGTGAAAGTATATTCAATAATGAATCTAATGGTATTGATTTGTTATTGTATATGTTATTATTTCTGTCTATAAACTTTGTCAAAGTTTACAAAGTTTGACTTTGAGTAAAGCTAAAATGCGGAGTAAATAAAAACAGAGGGAGTACGCAGGGACTAGCATAGTTACTACTGCCGGAACATGGTAAGTTGGACCCCTAAATGCGGGCACGGACCGGGCACACCTCAATTATTCCTTCAAACAGTCGGACACCTAAATTAGCACACCATCCGGCTACTTAATCAAGTGTTATGCTTCACTAGTTGAAAAGGAAAAGGGTGGTACTGTACCCAAAACCACCACACTTGGGGCTAGGGTAACAACTTGGTACTATACCACATTTGAACCAGGGCACAAAAACCACCTGTTCTGCGCCTAATGCGTAACGCGGAGCACTGACGCTCGAATTTGGCCGGGAAAACAGGGAAACCGACATGTGGGGCACACCTGTCGGGATGATGTGGTGCAGACTAGTCCAATGGAGGACGTGGCCCATGACCTCCTCGCCACCGGCAACCATTCATGTGGGTCATGGGGGCCAGCAACGTGGCGCAGCTCGCGCACCGCCTCTGGACACGGCAACCGCGGTGAGCGACACGCTCATCGTCGCTGGACATGCTCGGCTTCAGGGTGCCGAGGGTGGCGTTAGCGCTGTGGCACGACCAGCAGATCAACACCCGGCTCGTTGAGGATGCACGGAGCGCTGAAGTGTGTGCGTCGCGACGTGTCCGCAGAGTGTTCTAGCGCGGCCAACTGCATCCCCGGGACCTGAGACCATGCCGGGTCATCTTGCTTTTTCAATGACATGTGGGGATCGCATGTGAGCAAAGGGCATCTCCAACGTTGCCATGACCGCAACTGACTACCCTAGCACACCAAAAACCCTCATCCCTCGCGCCGTCGCGTGGTGCGTTCCCAGCCGGCGCCAGCTGCCCGTATTCATGCCGTCCCTCCGTATGCCGTCATTAAGAGGCTCAGTGCCCGAGGAACCAACTCCGGCGACTTAATGAAGCACCCGGACGCTTGGCCTCACCGGAATGCGCTACTTAAAGCAGCAACGCCCAGCTAAACTCCACACCATAGCGCATCCTCCTGCTACCTGGCACCACATCCACCATGACCGCGAGCGCGAACGCTCTGCGGGAGAGCTTGTCTTCGGGGATGAAGATCGATGTCGCCGCCCTTGCTCAAGTTGCCGCTCGCAATGCAATAGCGGCGTAGCCAAACATGGACGCGACCACACAAGCGGTGGCCACGCTGGCGGCCAACGACGGGAGCACCGTCAGCCACGCGTCCTACTTGCCTCCGTCCAACGTTTGGTGGCGCATGTGGCAGGTGAAGCGACGGACCGTCCACGTCCATCATCATCGACCTCATGTCCACCGGTACCGCCGAGGTCGGGGACTCCTCCGAGGATGAGTAGGGCATGGGAGGCGGCAGGGCATGGTGTGCCAACTGGCCGGTCCGTCTCCCGTGTTCTACTCTTCCTCGCCGGAGACCGCACCTTCACTTCACGGGTCTTGAACCCCGCCCCCGTACATGGAGATGGCAGATGGAGGACGTCGGTCGCCGCCGTAGAATAGGTTTAGGGTCGGGTTTCTTTTATTTTTTTGTCCTATAAAAGTTTGAAATGTAATGAAAATCTGCCGTGTTTGCATGAATCTCGTCCGGTGTATATGAACTTTCACAATAATAGTAACATATATTGTAGGAGTATGAAAATATATGGAATGATGGTTCGTTTTTGTGTGTATAAACTTAGAAGGTTTGACCCGAGACAAAGCTAACATGCGAAGTAAATAAACACATAGGGTCTACATACACAATTTATCTTAGGCACTCCAATAGTATGTCCACTACACATTCACGCATTTCACATCTTTCTACATCTACGGGAGCCTACGAAAGGGTTAACGTAAATTGCCTCCCTCTCTCCCCTCGATTTTCATGGTGGTGGGCCCCTCCCTCCCCCCAATCTCCAATCAATAGCCCACATGTTTCACATTATGTTAATTACGTAACTGAGATTACGTAGGTGTAGCATTACTCGTCCTAAAAAACCAACTAAGCCAACCTCCCAGCATATCGCGCGGGAAAAGACCCGGCCGCGCTGTTTTAGTCGGGATTACTGGATTACTAGTAGTAGTATCGATGGATCGTGCGAAGCACCAAGTTTAAAAGGAAAAACGGCGGTACACTCACAGCACACCTGTCGCGGTCGCATTGCACCCCTCACACGGTCGGTCCTGCACACGGCTCATGCAAACGGAACGCGCTTTGGCTTGCCTCTTCACTGACACGTGGGACCGCACTTGAAGGAACCGACCATGCGCCAAACTCCCCCGCCCACCGCGCGAAAATTCCCCCCAAATCCAAAATTCAACTGCCCTTCGGCCAACTAGCCAATAACATTCCCCAACCCCCCCCCCCCCCGGCCCCCTCCACTCCATTCACTCCGCCAAAGCCGCCCTCCCCGCCGCGCCGATACGTCGGCGCCGCGGTTCGTCGAGGGGACGCACGGCGATCCTCTCGCTCCCAAAGTATGCTCTCGTAGACTGTCGTCCTCTAGCCGCGCCGCCACCGCTGGCGACGTTCTTGTGGAGACGCACGGCGGTCAGCTTCTCCCACGGTACGCGCATTCTAGACAAAGGCCCCGTCCATGTCGAAGTAGCGCTGAATGTTAGCTGATAGACGCTGTTGCTACTTCTTGAGCTTGCGTTGGTTTTTTCCTTGAAGAGGAAAGGATGATGCAGCAAAGTAGAGATAAGTATTTCCCTCAGTTTGAGAACCAAGGTATCAATCCAGTAGGAGACAACGCACAAATCACCGAATACCTGCACAAACAATCAAACAACTTGCACCCAACGCGATAAAGGGGTTGTCAATCCCTTCACGGTTACTTGCAAAAGTGAGATCTGATAGATATAGATGAAACTAAATAAAAGATAAAGCAAATATTTTTGGTGTTTTTGGTTTATAGATCGGAAAGTAAAAGATTGAAAAATAGTAGATCCGAAACTTATATGATGGAAAATAGACCCGGGGGCCATAGGTTTCACTAGAGGCTTCTCTCAAGATAGCAAATAATACGGTGGGTGAACAAATTACTGCCGAGCAATTGATAGAAAAGCGCAAAGTTATGACGATATCTAAGGCAATGATCATGAATATAGGCATCACGTCCGTGTCAAGTAGACCGAAACGATTCTGCATCTACTACTATTACTCCACACATCGACCGACTCCTGCCTGCATCTAGAGTATTAAGTTCATGAAGAACAGAGTAACGCATTAAGTAAGATGACATGATGTAAAGGAATAAAATCAAGCAATATGATGTAAACCCCATCTTTTTATCCTCGATGGCAACAATACAATACGTGCCTTGCTACCCCTACTGTCACTGGGAAAGGACACCGCAAGATTGAACCCAAAGCTAAGCACTTCTCCCATTGCGAGAAAAACCAATCTAGTTGGCCAAACCAAACCGATAGTTCGAAGAGAATTACAAAGATATCAAATCATGCATAAAAGAATTCAGATAAGATTCAAATAATATTCATAGATAAGCTGATCATAAATCCATAATTCATCGGATCTCGGCAAACACACCGCAAAAAAGTATTACATCGAATAGATCTCCAAGAACATCGAGGAGAACATGGTATTGAGAATCAAAGAGAGAGAAGAAGCCATCTAGCTACTAGCTATGGACCCATAGGTCTGAGGTAAACTACTCACGCTTCATCGGAAGGGCAATAGGGTTGATGTAGAAGCCCTCCGTGATCGAATCCTCCTCCGGCAGGGTGCCGGAAAAGGTCCCTAGATGGGATCTCACGGGTACAGAAGGTTGCGGTGGTGGAAAAGTGTTTTCTGGATGCTTCTGGTGGTTTAGGAACATATGTGAATATATAGGCGAAAGAATTAGGTCAGGAGGGTCACGGGGGGCCACAAGGCAGGGGGGCATGCCCTCCACCCTTGTGGCCGCCTCGTGGCTCCTCCTACTTCATCTCCAAGTCTCCTGGGTGTCTTCTGGTCCAAGAAAAATCATCACGAAGATTTTATTCCGTTTGGACTCCGTTTGGTATTCCTTTTCCACGAAGCTAAAAAAAGGAAAAAAACAGAAACTGGCACTGGGCTCTAGGTTAATTGGTTAGTCCCAAAAATAATATAAAATAGCATATTAATGCATATAAAACATCCAAAACAGATAATATAATAGCATGGAACAATAAAAAATTATAGATACGTTGGAGACATATCAAGCATCCCCAAGCTTAATTCTTGCTCGTCCTCGAGTAGGTAAATGGTAAAAACAGAATTTTTGATGTGGAATGCTACCTAACATATTTATCCATGAAATTTTCTTTATTGTGGCATGAATGTTCAGATCCATAAGATTTATAATACTTCAAGCATACTAACAAGGCAATTATGTCTTCTCAAAATAACATGGCCAAAGAAAGCTTATCCCTACAAAATCATATAGTCTGGCTATGCTCCATCTTCATCACACAAAATATTCAAATCATGCACAACCCCGATGACAAGCCAAGCAATTGTTTCATACTTTTGATGTTCTCAAACTTTTTCAACTTTCACGCAATACATGAGCGTGAGCCATGGACATAGCACTATAGGTGGAATAGAATATGGTGGTTGTGGAGAAGACAAAAAGAAGGAGATAGTCTCACATCAACTAGGCGTATCAACGGGCTATGGAGATGCCCATCAATAGATATCAATGTGAGTGAGTAGGGATTGCCATCCAACGGATGCACTAGAGCTATAAGTTTATTAAAGCTCAAAAGAAAACTAAGTGGGTGTGCATCCAACTCGCTTGCTCACGGAGACCTAGGGCAATTTGAGGAAGCCCATCATTGGAATATACAAGCCAAGTTCTATAATGAAAAATTCCCACTAGTATATGAAAGTGACAACATAGGAGACTCTCTATCATGAAGATCATGGTGCTACTTTGAAGCACAAGTGTGGTAAAAGGATAGTAACATTGTCCCTTCTCTCTTTTCTCTCATTTTTTTTATTTGGGCCTTCTCATTTTTTGGCCTCTTTTTTTTATTTTATTTTATTTTTCGTCCGGAGTCTCATCCCAACTTGTGGGGGAATCATAGTCTCCATCATCCTTTCCTCACATGGGACAATGCTCTAATAATGAAGATCATCACACTTTTATTTACTTACAACTCAAAAATTACAACTCGATACTTAGGACAAAATATGACTATATGAATGCCTCCGGCGGTGTACCGGGATGTGCAATGAATCAAGAGTGACATGTATGAAAGAATTATGAACGGTGGCTTTGCCACAAATACGATGTCAACTACATGGTCATGCAAAGCAATATGACAATGATGAAGCGTGTCATAATAAACGGAACGGTGGAAAGTTGCATGGCAATATATCTCGGAATGGCTATGGAAATGCCCTAATAGGTAGGTATGGTAGCTGTTTTGAGGAAGGTATATGGTGGGTATATGGTACCGGCGAAAGTTGCGCGGCACTAGAGAGGCTAGCAATGGTGGAAGGCTGAGAGTGCGTATAATCCATGGACTCAACATTAGTCATAAAGAACTCACATACTTATTGCAAAAATCTATTAGTTATCGAAACGAAGTACTACGCGCATGCTCCTAGGGGGATAGATTGGTAGGAAAAGACCATCGCTCATCCCCGACCGCCACTCATAAGGAAGACAATCAATAAATAAATCATGCTCCGACTTCATCACATAACGGTTCACCATACGTGCATGCTACGGGAATCACAAACTTTAACACAAGTATTTCTCAAATTCACAATTACTCACTAGCATGACTCTAATATTACCATCTCTATATCTCTAAACAATCATAAGGAATCAAACTTCTCATAGTATTCAATGCACTTTATATGAAAGTTTTTATTATATCCCTCTTGGATGCCTATCATATTAGGACTAAATTTATAACCAAAGCAAATTTCCATGCTGTTTAAAGCCTCTCAAAATAATATAAGTGAAGCATGAGAGTTCAAAATTTTCTATAAAATAAAACCACCGCCGTGCTCTAAAAATATATAAGTGAAGCACTAGAGCAAAATTGCCTAGCTCAAAAGATATAAGTGAAGCACATAGAGTATTCTAATAAATCACGATTCATGCGTGTCCCTCTCAAAAGGTGTGTACAGAAAGGATGATTGTGGCAAACTAAAAAGCAAAGACTCAAATCATACAAGACGCTCCAAGCAAAACACATATCATGTGGTGAATAAAAATATAGCCTCAAGTAAAGTTACCGATAGACGAAGACGAAAGAGGGGATGCCTTCCGGGGCATCCCCAAGCTTAGGCTCTTGGTTTTCCTTGAATATTACCTTGGGGTGCCTTGGGAATCCCCAAGCTTAGGCTCTTGCCACTCCTTATTCCATAGTCCATCAAATCCTTACCCAAAACTTGAAAACTTCAGAACACAAAACTCAACAGAAAATCTCATAAGCTCCGTTAGTATAAGAAAATAAATCACCACTTTTGGTACTGTTGTGAACTCAATATTTATTTATATTGGTGTAATATCTACTGTATTCCAACTTTTCCATGGTTCATACCCCCCGATACTACCCATAGATTCATCAAACTAAGCAAACAACACAAAGAAAACAGAATCTGTCAAAAACAGAACAGTCTGCGAAGATCCGAATTTTTCTAATACTTATGTAACTCCAAAAATTCTTAAAATTTAGTACAACATAGGAAATTTGTATATAAATCTCATATAAAAAATTAAGGGTTTTTCAACGCTCCAGTTAATTATTAAAATTCTGAGACTGGATGAAAAAGTTTCTGTTTTTCAGCAAGATCAAATCAACTATCACCATAAGCCATCCCAAAGGTTTTACTTGGCACAAACACTAATTAAAACACAAAACCACATCTAACCAGAGGCTAGATGAATTATTTATTGCAAAACAGGAACAAAAACGCGAAAACACAAATAAAATTGGGTTGCCTACCAACAAGTGCTTTTCTTTAAAGCCTTTTAGCTAGGCATTGATAATTTCAATGATGCTCACATAAAAGAGAAGAATTAAAGCACAAAGAGAGCATCATAAAACACATGACAAACACATCTAAGTCTAACATACTGTCTATGCATAGGCATTTTATAAGCAAACAAATTATCAAGGCAAACAAAAACTAGCATATGCAAGGAAGAAGAAAGAGACGATAGCAATCTCAACATGAAGAGAGGTAATTTAGTAACATGAAAATTTCTACAACCATATTTTCCTCTCTCATAATAATTACATGTAGGATCATAAGCAAATTCAAAAATATAGCTATCACATAAATTATTCTCAACACGATCCACATGCATGCAAAGTTGACACTCTTCCAAAATAGTGGGATTAACATTAACTAAAGTCATGACCTCTCCAAACCCACTTTTATCAAAATTTTCATAAGATTGAATATTCTCCAAATATGTGGGATCTAAAGTTGACACTCTTCCAAACCCACTTTCAATATTATTGCAAACATCATTATCAATCTCATATTCATCATGGGGCTTAAATAAATTTTCAAGATTATAAGAAGAATCACCCCAGTCATGATCATTGCAACAAGTAGTATACATAGCAAAATTAGCATCCCCAAGCTTAGGGTTTTGCATAGTAAACTATTGTAATCATGCTTTTTATTCAAGGAGCTATCGTGAATCACTTCATAACTTTCTTCATCACAATTTTCAGATTCACGAATTTCAAGCAAAACCTCATAAAGATAATCTAGTGCACTCAACTCACTAGCAATAGGTTCATCATAATTGGATCTCTTAAAAAGATTAGCAAGTGGATGAGGATCCATAAACTTTTAGCAAGCGAAGATGCGAGCAAAAAGAAGGCACATGGTAACACAAGCAAACAAAAGATCGAACGGAAAGAAGGGCGAAAAAAAAGGCAAATCTTTTTGAAAATCATTTTAGAAGTGGGGGAGAGGAAAACGAGAGGCGAATGGTGAATAATGTAATGCAAGAGATGAGAGTTTATGATGGGTACTTGGTATGTCTTGACTTAGCGTAGATCTTCCCGGCAACGGCGCCAGAAATTCTTCCTGGTACTTCTTGAGCTTGCATTGGTTTTTCCCTTGAAGACGAAAGGGTGATGCAGCAAAGTAGAGATAAGTATTTCCCTCAGTTTGAGAACCAAGGTATCAATCCAGTAGGAGACAACGCACAAATCACCGAATACCTGCACAAACAATCAAACAACTTGCACCCAACGCGATAAAGGGGTTGTCAATCCCTTCACGGTTACTTGCAAAAGTGAGATCTGATAGATATAGATGAAACTAAATAAAAGATAAAGTAAATATTTTTGGTGTTTTTGGTTTATAGATCGGAAAGTAAAAGATTGAAAAATAGTAGATCCGAAACTTATATGATGGAAAATAGACCCGGGGGCCATAGGTTTCACTAGAGGCTTCTCTCAAGATAGCAAATAATACGGTGGGTGAACAAATTACTGTCGAGCAATTGATAGAAAAGCGCAAAGTTATGACGATATCTAAGGCAATGATCATGAATATAGGCATCACGTCCGTGTCAAGTAGACCGAAACGATTCTACATCTACTACTATTACTCCACACATCGACCGACTCCTGCCTGCATCTAGAGTATTAAGTTCATGAAGAACAGAGTAACGCATTAAGTAAGATGGCATGATGTAGAGGAATAAACTCAAGCAATATGATGTAAACCCCATCTTTTTATCCTCGATGGCAACAATACAATACGTGCCTTGCTGCCCCTACTGTCACTGGGAAAGGACACCGCAAGATTGAACCCAAAGCTAAGCACTTCTCCCATAGCAAGAAAAACCAATCTAGTTGGCCAAACCAAACCGATAGTTCGAAGAGAATTACAAAGATATCAAATCATGCATAAAAGAATTCAGAGAAGATTCAAATAATATTCATAGATAAGCTGATCATAAATCCATAATTCATCGGATCTCGGCAAACACACCGCAAAAAAGTATTACATCGAATAGATCTCTAAGAACATCGAGGAGAACATGGTATTGAGAATCAAAGAGAGAGAAGAAGCCATCTAGCTACTAGCTATGGACCCGTAGGTCTGAGGTAAACTACTCACGCTTCATCGGAAGGGCAATAGGGTTGATGTAGAAGCCCTCCGTGATCGAATCCCCCTCCGGCAGGGTGCCGGAAAAGGTCCCTAGATGGGATCTCACGGGTACAGAAGGTTGCGGCGGTGGAAAAGTGTTTTCTGGATGCTTCTGGTGGTTTGGGAACATATGTGAATATATACGCGAAAGAATTAGGTCAGGAGGGTCACGGGGGGCCCACAAGGCAGGCGGGCACGCCCTACCCCCTGGGCGCACCCTCCACCCTTGTGGCCGCCTCGTGGCTCCTCCGACTTCATCTCCAAGTCTCCTGGGTGTCTTCTGGTCCAAGAAAAATCATCGCGAAGATTTTATTCCGTTTGGACTCCGTTTGGTATTCCTTTTCCACGAAGCTAAAAAACAAGAAAAAAACAGAAACTGGCACTGGGCTCTAGGTTAATAGGTTAGTCCCAAAAATAATATAAAATAGCATATTAATGCATATAAAACATCCAAAACAGATAATATAATAGCATGGAAAAATCAAAAATTATAGATACGTTGGAGACGTATCAGCTGTTAATCTCACTGTTTGCCAAAATAGTTTACAGTCAATATGCTCTGCTTAAGAAGCTTCCTTGCCCTGTTCTGCACTCAATCTGCTTAGCTGAGATGGCATGCCACGCCCGATTAGTTGCTAAAATAGCCTGCCATATATTTATTGTGACGTAGATTGCCATGGTCTAGTAGACAATCTGTTAGGTGAAATAGCTCTACACCGTTTTATACTCGATCTTTGTTGCTGAGATGGCCTTCGATGGCTGTGTGCTCGACCTCATTGACTGCTGAAATAGCCTGCCATAATTTAGCAGTCAAATATGTTTGCTGAATTAGCTTTACATATATTTCGTTACTTAGATCTGCTTGTTCAAATATCTTGCCATAGCTTTAGACATCGACCTAGGTATTTTTTTTTTCTGGACTTCATAAAAAAGCATATATGTTTTTCCTGTAATATCTAGTAGAAGAACTAATTTGTATGTCTAACAGATGGATAGGACTTGGATAACTTCTGCTCGAAGATTCTCCGCTGCATATGTCGAGGGGGTTGAAAATTTCATGAACTTTATCAGAGCTGAGTAAGGTGGTCCGAAATCAGATGTGCTCTGCCCGTGTAGCAGTTGTATTAATTCAGTTACAAGACCCCAGTCAACTGTGCAAAATCATCTACACTTGTATGGGATGTCGGTCACATATACTAGGTTGGTTCATCATGGTGAAGCT
Source organism: Thinopyrum elongatum (assembly GCA_011799875.1). Classification (NCBI taxonomy): domain Eukaryota; kingdom Viridiplantae; phylum Streptophyta; class Magnoliopsida; order Poales; family Poaceae; genus Thinopyrum; species Thinopyrum elongatum. Next base: position 361,719,501 of record CM022297.1, on the reverse strand, counting down.
GTGAACGTCAATGTTACTGACTATGTGGAAGCAGTAGATCACAATCTTGATCTACCTGATGCTCGGGTGGAAGGGGAGGAGGAGGAGGTGGTGGTGGCGGAGCCAGTGAGTTTGACCAACATTGAAACAATGCTACGAAATGCTCACGCATTTCGTGAACTTTCACCTGCAGAAGAAAAATGGTGGGCCCGCATGTTGGAACAATGCAATGTGGCTATCACCCCAGGAAATAAGCTGTCAGTATTCTCAGCTATGGTCACCTTTCTTCAGGTGAAGACATCTGAGTGGATGACCAACAAATCATTCGATGCGATGTTGGCTGCTTTCCGCAAATCTTTCCCAGATGCGTCTGAGCTGCCACACACCTACAGTAAAATGAAAAATTTCCTTCATGCAGTTGGAATTGGATATGATATGATCCATGTTTGTAAGCATAATTGTGTTCTGTTCCGAAAGGATTATGCCAACTTAAGTGAATGCCCAAAATGCAAATCATCAAGATGGAAAGATGGCGATGCTGTGAAGAGGATTCCTCATAATGTTCTGAGACATTTTCTAATTATACCAAGATTGCAGAGGTTGTTTCATGATGCTGAAACAAGAGAGGATGTACTGTGGCATTCTAGGAACCAGGAGTATAGAGATCAGAATATAATGAGCCATCCATCTCATGGTAGTGACTGGAAAAGCTTCAATCAGAAACACAAAAAGTTTGTTGCTGACCCGAGAAACATTAGACTTGGCTTAGCTACAGATGGATTTAACCCATTTGGCCACCAGAGCGCCACATATAGCATGTGGCCAGTGCTTGTTATCCCTTACAACATGCCTCCAAATGTCTGCACCAAAGAATCAAACTACATGATGGCCTTGCTCATCCCAGGTCCAAAAAGTCCTGGAAAGGATTTTGATTTACTCATGGAGCCTCTTGTGGAGGAACTTCAACAGCTATGGAGGGGTGTTCTCACTCGAGATCTATATGGCAGCCCACCAGCTGATTTCTTTCTGCGTGCTGTTATAATTTGGTGCATCCATGATTATCTGGCTTTGGGCACTATGTCAGGGCGAACGACACATGGTTACAATGCATGTGTTCGCTGTGACAAGAATCCGCTGTCATACGCAATACTTAGCAAGATCTGTTACATTGGACACTGCCGTTTCCTTGCCAAGGACAAGCCATGTCCTACAAAATATCGAATACATGTGTTCAATGCAAAGCATGAAAACTGTGATGCGCTAAAGAGGCTCACCGGTGATGAGTTGCAAGTGGAATTAGAGAAGGTCAGGCATATTACACCAGGAAACCATACTGATAATGGTAGCGGGAAAAGGAAGCGTGGCAGGACAGAAGAGAGATTATTGTTTACCTGCAGGTCCACTTTGTGGGACTTGGAGTATTGGGAAGATTTGGATCTGCGGCATAATCTTGATGTGATGCACATCGGGAAAAATATATGTGACATCATTATCGGCACACTTCTTAATATTGAAGGCAAGATGAAAGATACCTTAAAATCTAGGATTGATTTGACACACCTGGGTATCAGAAAGGATTTGCAGGTGGAACATGAAGGTAAACTACGGGATATGGCACCAGCTGTGTACGTCTTGGACAAGGTAAAAAGAAAAGAATTCTGCAAGGTCCTGTCACGTGTGAGATTCCCACATGAAATTTGATTCCAACCCTGAAAGGAGAGTCAGTGCAGATGGAAACAAGGTACAAGGGTTGAAAACTCATGACTACCACGTCCTACTTCAAAGGGTTTTACCTGTTATCCTTAGAGGATTGGGCCGCCCTGACTTATACAGAGCAGTTGTAGAGTTGGGACAATTCTTCAGGGAACTCTGCATTAGAAATATCAGGATAGATGCTTTGGAGCGTCTTAGAGACAAGATACCAACTATCCTATGCGACCTTGAGAAGATATATCCTTCAGCATTCTTTGATGTGATGGTGCATTTGGCTGTTCATCTACCTGATGAGGCACTACTTAGAAGTCCAGTACAGTATGGCTGGATGTACCCTATTGAAAGGCGGCTAGGCACTTTCAAGGGCTATGTTAGGAACAGAGCTAGAGCTGAGGGTTCCATTGCAGAGGCCTACATTGCTACAGAAGCGTTGACATTCTGCTCAAAATACATTGAAACAACTGATTAGCTTAGCAAAGAGGTGGGTGAAGACAATCCCGAGCTCAATGTTTTCGATTGTTCTGTTCGAGTTACAGGGAAGAGTCGACAGGATGACAAACCTAAATATTTGGACAAAATGGTTTGGTATGTGTTGAATAACTGTCCTGAGATTCTACCTTATATCGAGTAAGTGCTAAGTACTGCAGCTTATACATCGTAATCTACTAACTTGCAGCACATTCTTATATATTTAGATGTTTGACGCGATCACTATGTTGTGCAGCATCTACAAAAAGGAGTTACTGCCACAAAATCCAAGAAACATTGACAACATGGTTATGGCGGGATTTGCGAAATGGTTCAAGAGCCATCTAAGCTTTTGAATTGCACTGTCAGTTTTTTTAATATATTGAGTACATAAGATGATAAGCTTGTCTATTTTCTAACCATAGGTTAAGAAGATGCGGGAGGATGGGCAGGCAGTTAATGATGCCCTTTGCGCACTAGCAATGGGTCCTGATACTCGGGTAAGACATTATGAATCTTGCGTTGTTGGAGATGTGCGCTACAACACCCTTGCACGCGACGAAGGCAGGAAGACACAAAACAGTGCCATCATGAGCACAGATAAGTACAGCGAAGAGACAACTGAAATATATGCTAACATAACAGACATTGTTCAGTTGCAGTATATCTCCAGTTTCGAGGTTCATCGGTGTGTGGTTCTGTTGTGCTGTCGTTGGTATAACCTGTTTTCCAGGATCGCAAAACCCAGAGCTGATGATTATTTCAAATCCATCAATGTCAAGGCGGCGTATGAGACCGACGAGCCTTTTATTTTGGCAAATCAAGCAACACAGATATTTTTCTTGGAAGACACATATGCACGTAGCGATGACTGGAGAGTAATCCAAAGGTTTGAGCAGAGGAATTCGTTTAATGAAGTTGCACAACAAGATGATGCTTACACTGCTCCTGATGTAGAAGATTCCACAGATGTTCCTAATATCTTTGAGAACCATCACGTCAATGACGCTGGCGAAAAGATTGCCTGTCGGGCTATGGACATACGAGAGTTGATCAATAAGACACCAACGTTCGAGGACATTGAGGATGAAGAAGAAGATGACACTGGGGGGAATTACGATTCAGACTCATACACATGGCGAAGATGTTAACGCTGCTGCTGCGGATGATGATTAGATTGCTTTTGTCGTATTTGCCTGTCAGAAGACAACTTTTTATCTACTATGTGAAATTGTGTTTGCTATGACAACTCAAACCTGATGAAATTGTTGTTTAGTATTTTGCTGTGAGAACATCACTTATTATGTATGTTGATTTGTGTTTGGTGATTGTATGACGACTAAAACATAATGACATTGTTGTTTAGTTGTACTCATATTTGGCTGTGAAACTTGTATTTGATGACATAGTTTGCTGTTGGACTGTAATTTGCTCTACGTCTTCGAATGGGAACGAAGCTGACCCGACAGGGCCTCTACTAATTTATTTATTTATTAGAAAAAGGGCCGCTACTATTTATTTATGAGCAAAAGGGGATACCCCCCCCCCCCCGATTTCCATTAATATAAATCATTAGACGTTCACAACACTACGCCCAGCCTGCTAAACAGGTTTCATTCATTACTAGTGTTAGCAAAGTGCTCATGTCATAGCCACTGAATACATCACGAGTGCTACATACACTGCAAATAAAGAGACAATCATCCTACAGAGCACATCGATTTTGCCCATTATCTTCACAAGTTCTTTCATCTCCTCATTGCTGTCAAGGCCGTTCAGGACCTGCTGCTTGGCCATCATCAGAGGAACTGCATCTTTAACCTTCTTCTCTGCATCTTCCTCTTCTGTCGTTCCTTCAGTTACTTGTCCAACACCCCAACCTGCTGTTATTGGGATTCCTCGGCTAACCAAATAATCAGCGTAGTTCCATTCCCCCACATCAGCAACTTCCCAGAAATACAAATCACACAAATCTTCCCTTTTCTGCACGAATCAAATTGGAAGATCATCAACCAAACTATTAAAAAAATCAGCAACTGAAAGCAGCGGAACAACACTGATGCGGAGCATCCTTCCATCATCCCCATGGACTCTACACCAACACATCAAGCACCACATGGACCCATGACAAGAGCTAGAGCACGTGCAATGGAAACCGAGGTGAACTCCTTCCTAGTTGACATGCATATGGATACAAGTGGAACTTGGTTGCTACCTCACAAAAATACTCTATGCATCATTAGGTACGAAGAGGGACCCTTCCAAGCAGCTGAGGAGCACCACCAAGTCCAAGGAGAAGCACCCGAAGTCACCAGGGAGCAAGAAGTGAACCAGCAGTAGCAGGGCAGAAGGTCCCAGGCGACCCTGCGCGCACGGGTCCCCGAGACCCCGTGCCCACGGACTATCCAGGGAGTTGGCGCTGTAGCACCCCATGCGCACGGGCGTGTACCGTGCACACGGGACCCCCGTGCGCACGGGCCCAACTTACCCCGTGCGCACGGGCCCTACAGGATGGGCGGCTGAGATTGCGTTTTGGACCTCCTGTTCTTCCACTTCGACCCCAAGCCTATATATTCCGTACCTAGGATTATGTTTAGGGTTAGAAAAGTATATGTGAGATATTGAGATAGCTTTGCTCATCTTCCTCCTCTTGGAGATCTAGGCCTCCTCTTGGAGAAGATCCTCTTGTGGATATCAAGCCCTCCTCTTGGAGAAGGATCCCCATCATAGGATCATCAAGACCTCATCTCCATTGTGGATTTGGCAAGAACTTTACCTAGTGCTATTTTCCTTGGATTGATCTTGTATGCTTGTGGATCTCTTGTATGCTACTCTAGTGGATGTGTGATTGTGGTTTGTTTGAGTGTTTCCCCCCTCTTGTGTTCTTGTGTTCTTACTCTTTTCCCCTCCAAGTGTGAAAACATCCTCCCCTAGGGTTTCACCCTACAACATCTTGGTATCATGAGCAAGGTTGATTCACATCTTGGAGTCCCTACCCCCATTTGCTAGCTTGATTTTGTTTTTTTTGTCCTAATCCGAAAACCCCCACCAAAAATAGCCCCAAAATTTTTCTTGCAATTTGTTGGTTCTTGTGAGATTTGGTTGAGTTGATCCACGAATTTGGTGTTTGGCAAGTGGATCTACCCACCTACCATCTTCCCCACCCTTCCATCCATCGCATTTGGCCACAAAAGTGAAAATACCCATGGATCCGGTGCAGTTCGTCCGCTCACAGAGGACCCCGTGCACACGGGCCATCGGAACCCCGTGCACATGGGACCCCGTGCACATGGGCCTCACTTACCCCGTGCGCACGAACTATCCAGAGCACTTCGGACATTTTCTGTTTTGCACTATTTTGACACCACACCACCACTTGTGTTCTTCCGTTATATTTCTCGTGGTTGTTTGAGTTTTGGGTCGCGGTTTCTCTCATGTCCTAAGGTGTTTCGGCTACTTAGGCACGATTCGACGTCAACATCACCGCCACTCATCATCGACTCGACCCCCACATCGGCTTCGACAACTCCATCTTCATACCAACCGTAAGCAAGGACGGTAACTTCGACGACACCATTGTATTCCCCTTGCCATTACCTTGATAGCCTTTAGCCTCATTTGCGTAGCTTACCCATCGAGACTAGCGAGTTGAGAATTGCCGGGCCACTCCTTAGTGCACCATTAGTGTTACGTCTCTCCCGTGCAAATCCCACTTGTTGTTTCGCATCACCGGCTCGAATATCAAGCATTGTGCCATAGTCAAAAAAAAGAGAAAAAGCTTTTAAGCAAACAAAAAAGGAAGAGAAGCAAGAGCTTGTAAGCAATAGCATCAGGACTTATAGCATAGTTCATCATCTTGGTTCATACATACATAAGCATAATTGGGATACAAGGCGACCCGTTTCTCTATTAGGTTGGTGCACTAGCGTATCTAGCCCATTAGAGCAATCGAGCTAGCATCTCTCTAGCATCCGTACAACAAGAGCATTTTCCGTGGTTACACATTTTGAGCTCACTCCTTGGTTGTGCGGATCCCATCTATCTTTCGTGTGTGTGTTCCTAGTGATCTTCTTGGGCTTGATGTTTTTGCTTTACTTGCAATTTGTGAACCTTCTCAACCTTATCAATATCTTGACTAACATTTTCTTGAAATTTTGTGCCACTCATCCTAACCAAGCTCCTCCATAAGCTTTATGTGTGTAGGTGTGAGAAACAAACCCGGTACCAATTCTACTATTGTAGCATTACATTGAGGGATACTCGATACATCCTCAATCTTCGGAAAAGGTAACTTTGGTATTGTTCTCTAATTTTCCTACTCACCACCACTTGGTTATGATGGATAGGCCTACTTCTTCGGCGAACCCCCTTTTCGAGGAGCAAGGTGACGATCACGACTACGTCACCAAGAACTACTTCTTCGTTGCCCAACGAGCTCTCCATCAAGAAAGTGAAGCTTTGGGTGAACGCATTGAGCAACTCGCTACCGACCTTCATCAATCGGAAGCAAGGAACCGCAACTACATCGACGCCAAGTTCACCACACAAATGGAAGAATTCCGCAACATGATCATGAGCCACGCGTCTTCCTCAACCTCTTCGCCAAGACGGCGCCACTCAAGCCGCCGCTCAAGTCGGCAATCTTCGGACTACTCTTCTTACGATGCAAGTCCTCCCCGAGCTCGCTTTCATTGATGTGATGATCCCCAAGATCGCCAAGCTCAAGAAAATCCATTCCATGGCAATGGCTTACAAGAACGAGTTCAAGCACGTGAAAGGGCGCGACACCAAGAGCAAGACGCAATGGAGCAAGAGCAAATACCTCCACAAGTGCAACGTCAACCACCTCAAGACGGTGATGCAATCCGACAAGCACAAGAGCACCGTGAAGCACAAGCACTCGAATGTGGAGCACTAGCACTCGAAGCACAACGCACACTCCAGGAGGCCACTAGAGCCGTCGACGAGCGCAACTGCCAAGTGTGTGAACAAGAAGAAGCACTTCATCAAGCACGACAAGAAGAAGCCGTCCGCCTCGACGAGCAACAAGAAAGGCGAAACCAAGCAAATATGCCTCGTCCTCCTCCACGACAAGAACGACACCAAGTGGAACGAGTACTTGAAGACCCTCCTCCACGCCAAGAGCGTCATCAAGAGGAACGAGCATTTGAGGACCTCCCTCCACGGCAAGACCGATATCAAAACCACCACTATGATGAAGAACTCCGCTACGGCAAGCTCAAGTTCACCATGCCCAAATTCTTCGAAAGCAACAATCCCAAAGAATATCTTTCATGGGCATTGAAGGTCGACAAGATATTCCGTCTTCACAACTACGACGAGGAAAAGAAGATCGCCATGGCCTCCCTCGAGTTTCAAGACTACGTCCTCATTTGGTGGGAACAAGTGATCGAGCGACGACAAGCAAGAGGCAAACCACCCATCACAACTTGGACGCAAATGAAGGATGTCATGAGAGATCGCTTCGTGCCTACACACTACACCCGTGATCTTTTCAAGAAGTTACAACTCCTCAAGCAAGGCACGAAGACGATGGAAGAATACTACCAAGAGATGGAGATTGCCATGATAAGAGCCAATGTCAAGGAAGATGACGAGCAAACTATGGCACGCTTCTTGAACGGACTCAACCACCCAATCAAGCAGATTGCCAACTTCCATCCCTACTCCAACCTCCTCGAGTTAGTTCACCAAGCAACCAAGGCCGAGCGACAAGTACAAGATGACTTCAAATACGCCAAGTACTCGTCCAAGACCTACGGCTCATACACTCAAGCTCCCACGGCTTTGGCACCTCCCACCTCGACTAGAACAACCACAAGTACCGGCGACAAGTCAGGCTACAAGCAAGCGTCACCTTCCTCAACACGACCTCCGGCAAGCAACTACAAGACCAAGACTTCTTCTTCATCGGCACCACCGGACGATACCATCAAGACAAGTTCTATAAAGTGTTTCACATGTGGTGGCCGCGGGCACAAGTCTTTCCAATGCAACAACAAGCGAACCATGATCGCCAATGATGATGGCACGTATGACTCCATGAGCGAAGATGAGCTGGAAGCCCTCGAACACGTCGCCATGCACTGTCAAGTTAATGAAGGAGAAGATGCTCAAGTCTATTGTGACAATGATTCAAGTCCCGCTCTCGTGGTCTCCAAGGTCTTGACGCTTCAACACCAACAAGACGAAGACCAACGGTGTCACATCTTCCACACCAAGGCCGGCATCAACGGGCGCTCCGTGAAAGTCATCATCGACGGAGGAAGTTGCCACAACTTGGCAAGTGAAGAGCTATGTTCCAAGCTGCAATTGGACAAAAAGAAGCATCCTCGCCCCTACAAGTTTCAATGGCTAAGCGACTCCGGCACCATTCAAGTGGAGCACACGGTGCTAGTTTCCTTCAAGATAGGCGCTTACGAGGACACCTTGGAGTGTGACATGGTTCCTATGTCCGTGTGCCATCTTCTCTTGGGAAGACCCTGGCAATTCGACCGCGGTGTCATCCAAAACGAAAGAACAAACCACTATAGCTTCAAGATGAAGGGAACGGAGTATGTGCTACGCCCTATGTCACCAAGCCAAGTGATCACCGACAAGCAAGTATCCACCCATCGTGGAAAGACTAGTGAGAGAGTGAACCACCACAACGAGAGTGAGCGCCACAAGCCCAAATTGAGTGACTCTTCGCCACGAGAGAAAAACTTGATCCTTCTAGCCACAAAAAGGGAGATGAGAGAAGTGTGTGAGAACCCATCGAGTGTCATGCACTACGTCCTATTGTGCAAAGATGAGGTGGCAAAGACTAACAATCCTAATCCTCTTCCTCTAGTGTTGTCTGATTTGTTGCAGGAATTCGTGGATGTCTTTCCCGATGAGCTACCTCCCGGTCTTCCTCCTCTACATGGAATCGAACATCGGATCGACCTCATCCCCGGCGCACCTCTTCCTAACAAGGCCCCATACCGCGTCAACCCCGAAGAAACCAAAGAAATACAAAGGCAAGTCCAACATCTCATAGACCATGGACATGTGCATGAAAGTTTGAGTCCTTGTGCCGTACCGGTCATTCTTGTGCCAAAAAGAGACGGTAGCTTTCGCATGTGTTCCGATTGTAGACCTATCAATGCTATCATCGTTCTATATAGGCATCCCATTCCACGCCTTGATGATATGCTAGATGAGCTTAGCGGCGCCTCCATTTTCTCTAAAATTGATCTTAAGAGTGGCTATTACCAAATCCGCATACAAGAAGGTGATGAATGGAAAACCGCTTTCAAAATAAAATTCAGTATATACGAGTGGTTAGTTATGCCTATGGGTTTATCGGAAGCACCCGGAACTTTCATGCGAATTATGCATTATGTGCTTCGCCCTTGCATTGGAGTGTTTGTTGTGGTTTACTTTGATGACATTCTTGTGTTTGGCAAATCCCTCCAAGGAACATGTAGATCATCTTAGGGCCATTTTGCAAACACTTAGGAAAGAGCGACTTTATGCCAATATGGAAAAATGCACTTTTGGTGTTGACAAGGTTGTTTTCTTGGGTTTCGTTGTGTCCTCAAAGGGTGTTCATGTTGATGATTCTAAAATTGAAGCAATTAAAACTTGGCCACAACCCACTAATTTGCAACAAGTGCGTAGTTTCCTTGGTCTAGCGGGTTTTTATCGTCGCTTTGTGAAAGACTTTAGCACTATTGCCGCACCGTTGCATGCCTTGAGTAAGAAGAATGCACCTTTTGTTTGGGGACCTTTGCAATCTACCACTTTTGAGGAGCTCAAATCTTTGCTTACACATGCCCCAATTCTTGCATTACCAAATTTCAACAAAACATTCAAGGTTCATTGCGATGCTAGTGGTAATGGAATTGGTGGAGTCTTGATGCAAGAAAATGACCCATTGCTTTCTTTAGCGAAAAACTTTCCGGTGCTCAACTTAACTATCCAATATACGACAAGGAATTATATGTTTTAGTGTGAGTTTTGCATGTTTGGGAGCATTATATTCGCCCACATGAGTTTGCCATACATACCGATCATGAGACACTAAAGTACCTTAGAGGTCAAACCAAGTTGAATAAACGGCATGCTAAATGGAGTGAATTTATTGAGTCTTTTCCTTATGTGATCAAGTACATTAAGGGTAAAGAAAATGTTGTGGCGGATACTCTTTCCCGCATATGTATGCTTGTTACTCAACTTGAGTTGAATGTTATTGGCTTTGAGCATGTTAAAGACATTTATGCCAATGATCCTACATTTGCGCTTCCTTATGCAAAATGTCTTGCTCACACTTGTTGGGAGAAATATTATCTCAAGAATGACTACCTTATGCGCGCTAACAAACTTTGTATACCCAAGTCTTCTCTTCGTTTGTTATTTTTGCAAGAGGCTCACAGAGGTGGACTTATGGGACCTTTTGGACGTGACAAGACCTTCGCAACACTCTCCAACAAGTACTTTTGGCCAAAGATGTTCCGCGACGTCGCGCGCTTCACCAACCGATGCTCTACATGCCGCAAAGCTAAGTTAAAAGCTCAATCTCATGGTTTACATATGCCACTTCCAATTCCATATCAACCATGGGAAGATATTAGTATGGATTTTGTGCTTGGTTTGCCTAGGACTCAAAATGGAAAAGATTCTGTATTTGTTGTTGTGGACCGATTCTCTAAAATGGCTCATTTCATCCCATGCAATAAGATAGACGATGCTTCAAATGTTGCAAATCTTTTTTGTAGGGAAATCTTGAGGTTACATGGAGTGCCAAGGACCATTGTGTCGGACCGCGACGTCAAGTTCCTAAGCTACTTTTGGAAGACAGTATGCGCCAAGCTCGGCATCAAGCTTCTATTCTCCACGGCATATCATCCACAGACCGATGGTCAAACCGAAGTCACCAACCGGAAGTTATCCACTCTCCTACGCGTGTTGATCAAGAAAAACATCAAGGAGTGGGAGGAGTGCTTACCCATCGCCAAGTACGCCTACAATCGAGCTCACCACTCAACTACTGGCAAGTCCCCCTTCGAAGTTGTCTACAGCTTCAACCCATTGTCACCATTGGACATTTTACCTCTTCCCGCTCCAAGAACGTACAAACATGGATGCAAGCGCAAGAGCAAGCTTTCTCCAGAAGATGCATGAAGATACAAGAGCAACGATCGAGCGTCAAGTACATCGCATCACCACCAAGCTCAACATAAACAAGACACCAATGGTGTTCCAACCGGGAGATCTCGTATGGCTTCATCTTCGCAAGGACCGCTTCCCCAATGAGCGCAAGTCAAAGCTACTACCACGAGCCGACGGACCCTTCAAGGTGCTAGCATGCTACAATGACAACGCTTACAAGATTGACATCCCACGCGACAAGTACAACATAAGCGACATCTTCAATGTCAAAGACTTGGCCAAGTACCATGGTGATGAAGATCATGATCCGTGGACGAATCTCTCCCAAGGGGGGGAGATGATGCGGAGCATCCTTCCATCATTCCCATGGACTCTACACCAACACATCAAGCACCACGTGGACCCATGACAAGAGCTAGAGCACGTGCAATGGAAACCGAGGTGAACTCCTTCCTGGTTGACATGCATATGGATACAAGTGGAACTTGGTTGCTACCTCACCAAAATACTCTATGCATCATTAGGTACGAAGAGGGACCCTTCCAAGCAGCTGAGGAGCACTACCAAGTCCAAGGAGAAGCACCCCAAGTCACCAGGGAGCAAGAAGCGAACCAGCAGCAGCAGGAAAGAAGGTCCCAGGCGACCCCGTGCGCACGAGTCCCCGAGACCTCATGCCCACGGACTATCCAGGGAGTTGGCGTTGTAGCACCCCGTACGCACGGGCGTGTACCATGCACACGGGACCCCCGTGCGCACGGGCCCAACTTACCCCGTGCGCACGGGCCCTACAGGATGGGCGGCTGAGATTGCGCTTTGGACCTCCTCTTCTTCCACTTGGACCCCAAGCCTATATATTCCGTACCTAGGATTATGTTTAGGGTTAGAAAAGTATATGTGAGATATTGAGAGAGCTTTGCTCATCTTCCTCCTCTTGGAGATCTAGGCCTCCTCTTGGAGATCAAGGCCTCCTCTTGGAGAAGATCCTCTTGTGGATATCAAGCCCTCCTCTTGGAGAAGGATCCCCATCATAGGATCATCAAGAACTCATCTCCATTGTGGATTTGGGAAGAACTTTACCTAGTGCTATTTTCCTTGGATTGATCTTGTATGCTTGTGGATCTCTTGTATGCTACTCTAGTGGATGTGTGATTGTGGTTTGTTTGAGTGTTTCCCCCCTTTTGTGTTCTTGTGTTCTTGCTCTTTTCCCCTCCAAGTGTGAAAACATCCTCCCCTAGGGTTTCACCCTACAACAAACACTTAAACATATTATTACCCCATGATTCAGGCATTTGTAGAAGACTCGGCCAGGGTTGAGGATTGTGGTTGAGACGCGACGGATGACTCTACGTGATTTGCAGCAGTGGCACCACACCAACAGCAGCGGGTTGCGATGAGAAACCGGCTGCGGTGCGTGTGCCAGCGGGGGTGTGATGAGACCCACAGGCGATGGTACGGGTGGCAACTTGGCGCATATCTGGTTGTTGCCTGCTGAAGAGCAGGTGGACGAGCCGCCAGCGGACATGGTTGCTGCGGCCAGAGCTTCTGATGCTAGGCAGAGTAAGTAAAGAAGAGGAGAAGCGAACGTTGGATATGTCAGTTTCATTACTTGCAGAGTAGCAAGGCACCATATATAGTCATAGTCTAGGTTTGGATTCGAACCAGCTACAGGAGCACGTCTCTCTTTTTTCTAAAACTCAGCAATGTCTCTTTACTAGTACACCAGCTTGTTCTATACGCGTTCTCAAGTCTTTGATTTTCTTTTCTTTTTTTGCGAGGAAGGAAGGAGGAGAAAATTGAGGGTTCCTGGGGCTCGAACCCAAGACCTCTCGGTTGAAAACCAAGGGTGCTAGTCACTTATGTGGCGAACGTTCCCTGTGAGGAGGACGGCAAACGAACGCATTTTCCTCGCAGTTTTAGTTGCGACGCAAGATCAAACGGTCGCAGTTTCGGGAATGTTATCTGGCAAACGAGCCCAGTTTTTCTTTTCTTCCTATATATAAAAAAGTATGCTACTTGGTGTCGGCTTAGTCAACAAACGATTGTGCCAACCTTGATCGTTGGATTGACATTCAACGTCTGTCGTGTTTCTTCAGTCACTTCTTCCTCCAGCCGCCAAAGCCAAACCAGCGCCGGCGGGACCGCCTGCTCCCACCTCCCACGGCTGGCTGTGCTGCCGCGCACGCATCATGGCCACATCGCACCCTAAAACTCTGCGCATCTTCCCCGGCTCCTGTTCATTCCCGTCCGAGGCCTCACCATCGTCCTCCGCCTTGGTTCGCTCGCCGCGGCGCCGCCCTCCGGTGTTGTCAACATGGTCAACAACCGAGAGGAATAAGGAGATGACTGTACATGGTGAGGATGACAGTATGGACCCACTAGGATCATGGCAGTAGGCAAGCAAGTGCCTCCTTTATTACAAGAAAAAAAGGGTTCTTCCTGATGGTTTCCTGACATCTGGGTCGCACGCCACTGTCAACGTAGTCAATAAGCGAGATAACTACACAAGGAGCGGTAGACACCCGAGATACAGCAGCGCGCGCAGTATTTTTTTTTCGGGACGAAGAAGGGTATCAACTGGGTTGTGCGGGAGCTGTGGCCCGTCTAGCCCAGGCTTTTATTTCATATGTTTACCACATGACCAGCCCAGTTTTTTTTTCTTTCTGAAAATGGCTAGCCCAGCTATTTTGTTTTTTGCAGAATAACCAACGTAGGCCTACTTGCTTTTCTACGCCCTGCTGGGCCGGAAATCTTTCAAGACGAGGAGGGATGCATTCGGGCTTGCCCAGAAAATGGGCTATAAGTAATAAGAAATGGGTTGTAAAATGAAAAAATACAGCAAATAGGCAATTAGTTCCAAAATACTTTTTCTTTTGGATTTTGATATTTTAAATTTCATTGTTTTTGTGCGGGTAAAATTTCATTGGATTTAAATTAAGGTATGTTTAGTTTTTAAAGTAATTTGAATCTGGCTAGAAATTTCAGGTTGTATGCTGTTTGGGACAGATTTGGAGGCTGACTTGTGGGTCTACTAGGTTGGCGTGTACGAAAGGCTTTGTCAACTTAGTCCACAAACGATTCTAGCAGCAACGGTTGTGCTGCTTCTTCAATATCTGACCTTCTTGCTCCAGCCGCCCAAACCAGCGCCGGTGGGACTGCCTGCTCCCGCCTCCCGTGGCCGGCTGTGCTGCCGCACAGGCCGCACCGCCCCACCCTACTCCATCGATGTCCAGCCCATTCCTCTACTCACCCACACCTCCTGTTATTTTCTAGCGACGGCAGCCGAACCAGTAAACCCTCGTACTCCCCACCACGTGGGCAACCACTACCGAGTCTTCCCCAGCTCCGGGTTGTTCCCTTCCTAGGCCTCGTCGTCGTCCACCGCCCTGGTGCTCTCGACGCGGCGTGGTCAACGTGATCAACGAATGACATCCATCGGAACAGGACTGTACGTGGAGAGGCTGACAGCTGGGTCCACGACCGCACGCAAGGAAGTGCCTCCTTATTACACGCAAAATAATGATTCCTCCACCTGACAGCACGGACCCACCGGAAGGGCCTCTGTATTTCGTGAAAAAAAATGTTCCTCCAGCTAACAGCTCGGACCCACCAGCTATATCTTCGCACGCAAGGAAGTGCCTCCTTATTACACACAAAAAAATGAATACTCCCCCTGCTATCTGGGATCCACCATAGTTGGAGGCTGACTTGTGGGCCTACTAAGTTGACGCGGACGGAGGGCTTTGTCAACTTAGTCAATGATACGTCTCCAACATATCTATAATTTTTTATTGTTCCATGCTGTTATATTATCATTCTTGGATATTTTACAATCATTTTATAGCAATTTTATATTATTTTTTGGGACTAACCTATTGACATAGTGCCCAGTGCCAGTTGCTGTTTTTCTGCTTGTTTTTTATTTCGCAGGAAATCAATACCAAACGGAGTCCAAACGCAGCGAAACTTTTTAGTGATTTTTTCTAGACCAGAAGACACAAGTTGGGCCAAGAAAGTACCTGAGGAGGGCTCTGAGGGGAGCACAACCCACCAGGGCGTGCCTGGTAGCCCAGGCGCGCCCAGGTGGGTTGTGCCCACCTCGGCCGCCTCCCGCACCGCCTCTTTGCTCTATAAATACCCCAATATTCCAGAAACCATAGGAGAGTCGACGAAAATCAATTCCAGCCGTCGCAAGTTGCAGAAACCATAGATCCAATCTAGACACCATCACGGAGGGGTTCACCATCCTCATTGGTGCCTCTCCGATGATGCGTGAGTAGTTCATTGTAGACCTACGGGTTTGTAGGTAGTAGCTAGATGGCTTCCTCTCTCTCTTTTGATTCTCAATACAATGGTCTCTTGGAGATCTATTTGATGTAACTCTTTTTGTGGTGTGTTTGTTGGGATCCGATGAACTTTGAGTTTATGATCAAATCTATGTTTTTATCCATGAAAGTTATTTGAGTCTTTTGATCTCTTATATGCATGATTACTTATAGCCTCGTATTTCTTCTTTGAATCTTTGGTTTAGTTAGGCCAACTAGATCGATTTTTCTTGCCATGGGAAGAGGTGCTTTGTGATGGGTTCGATCTTACGGTGCTTGATCCCAGTGACAGAAGGGGAACCGACACGTATGTATCGTTGCTATTAAGGATAACAAGATGGGGTCTATTTCTATATAAATAGATCTTGTCTACATCATGTCATTGTTCTTATTGCATTACTCCGTTTCTCCATGAACTTAATACACTAGATGCATGCTGGATAGCGGTCGATGTGTGGAGTAATAGTAGTAGATGCAGGCAGGAGTCGGTCTACTAATCTTGGACGTGATGCCTATATAATGATCATTGCCTGGATATCGTCATAATTATTTGAAGTTCTATCAATTGCCCAACAGTAATTTGTTTACCCACCGTATGCTATTTTTTCTCGAGAGAAGCCACTAGTGAAATCTACGGCCCCCGGGGCTATTTTCCTCATCATATATTTTCAGATCTATTTTGCTATTTGCCTTTTTATTTATTTGCCACTTTTATTTTCAGATCTATATTATCAAAAACCCAAAAATACCTCGCTGAATTTTATTTGCTTTTATTTGCATCTATCAATCTATTACAACTTTCTCACGTCCGTTTGCCAATTTCTGGCGCCGTTATCCAAAAGGGATTGACAACCCCTTTAACACGTCGGGTTGCAAGTATTTGTTCTTTGTGTGCAGATGTTATTTATGTAGTGTTGCTTGGTTCTCCTACTGGTTCGATAACCTTGGTCTCATCACTGAGGGAAATACCTATCGTTGCTGTGCTGCATCATCCCTTCCTCTTTGGGGAAATACCGACGTAGTTCAAGCAAACATCAGTCAATATGAACGATTCTAGCTCTAGTGACCGTACGATGTCCATCCAACGGCTGTAGTGCTTCTTCAACCTCTGGTCTTCTTGCTCCACCGCCCAAACCAGCGCCGGTCGTGCCGCCTGCTCCTGCCTCCCGTGGCCGGCTCTGCTGCCGCGTAGGCCTCACCGCCCCACCCTACTCCCATCGCTTGCCTGGCCATCCCTGTACTCACCTAGACCTGATGTTATTCTTCGGCGATGGCAGCCTCACACTGTAGCCCAACCAGTAAACCCTCGTACGTCCCTCCGCGTGGAAAACAACTGCCGAGTCTTCCCCGGCTCTGGGTCATTCCCTTCCTAGGCCTCGTTGTCGTCCACCGCCTTGGTGCTCTCGGCGTGGCGTGGTCAACTTGGTCAAGGAACGACTTACATCGGAAGAGGACTGTATGTGGAGAGGCTGACAGCTGGGTCCACGGCCGCAGCAAGGAAGTGCCTCCTTATTACGCGCAAAATAATGATTCCTCCACCTGACATCAGGGACCTACCGGAAGGGCCTCTGTATTTTGGCTTAGCTGTATTTTGCGAAAAAAATGTTTTTCCCCCTGACAGCTGGGACCCACCAGCTATATCTTCGGACGCAAGGAAAGTGCCTCCATATTAGGCACGAAAAAGATGAATCCTCCCCCTGACAGCTCGGACCCACCATCAATACCTTCGCACGCAAGAAAGTGCGTTCTTATCCTCCCTGATAGTCGGGACCCACCTGGTTGAAGCGTACGTAGCGTTGTCGCGAACGTGTACGTACATACTAGTCGATCGGTCTCTCTGCAATGATGAACCGTGGCCGAGCAAGCAGCGGCACGTGTAGTAGTAGAGCCCCCGACGTAGCAGTTCAGGCAGTCCCTTCTAAACCGTGTACACGTACGTACAGCCACATGCCAAAAAATACGGCCACGTACGTACATACGGGCGGGGTCTCGAACGCGTACTCGCGCATATGTACGGCCAGGGCTCGTGTACATGGAGAGCCAACGGACGGCAGCAACGGCATCCTGTTCATCGGGCAGCCAACCGGCTGGGTCGGAACGGAGAAATAGCGTCATGTTCATCGGGAGGCAACAGACTGGGTCGGAATACGTCCTGTTCAACGGGAGCCAACCGGCTTGGACGGAACAGCCAAAACGGTGTCTGGCGTATCGCAGTACGGAGGAAACGGCCTTCTGTTCGACCGGCTACGGCCGAAACGGCATCCTGTTGATCGGGAGGGGTGTGGCGTACCGCAAAACGGAGGAAACAGACTTGTGTTGGAGCGCTACGGTCGAAACGGGGGTCCTGTTCATCGGGAGGGGTGTGGCGTACCGCAAAACGAAGGAAACGGACTTGTGTTGGAGCGCTACGGTTGAAACGGGGGTCCTGTTCATCGGAGGGGTGTGGTGTACCGCAAAACGGGACTCCACGGGCTACTGTTCACCCACCGTCGACGTCCTTCAGCCTCCACCTGCACTGTTCATCCATCGCATCTTCCTCCTGCCTCCACTAGCTATTGTTCACCCACGGGCTACTGTTCATCCAGCCCTCCACTGGCTACTGTTCAACCAGCCCTCCACGGGGTCCTGTTCATCCACCCCCAACTAGCTTGGCTGTGGCGGCCTCCTCTCGGGGTCCTGTTCATCCAGCGGCAACGGCCTATATACTACCACGGGGTCCTGTTCATCCAACCCCCACCGGGAACTGTTCATCCAACCCCAACCACGTACGTCTCGACTCGTTCAACCGCAACCCCCACGTTCACTGTTCATCAAGAGGCAGCAGGTTCGATCGGCTTCAGTAAGCAGCAGCAGCAGCGATCGATCGCTCGGGTTCAGTTAGCAGCAGTAGCGAAGGAACCGCTCGGGTTCAGTTAACAGCCAAGGGATCGATCGCTCGGGTTCAGTAACGTAGCTAGTGCAATCGCTTGGGTTCAGTAAGCGAACGCCTCGCTCGGGTTCAGTTAGAGCCCAACGCCTCACACACACGCGCGTACGTGTACGAGAGAAACGCGCAATCCCTCCGTGCATCGCTCGGCCCCGACCACCCACCGTAACCGGGAACTCCCCGAAATTTTCCTCGCCCTCGCTTCTACCACGATTTTTTTCATCATGGACGGCCCAAAGAATGTCATGCAGGTGCGTCTCCGGCCCGCCCAGGACGAAAAGCCCATTTTCTATCATGATTTTTTGTCATAGAAGTAGGAGCCCACGACATCTATGATGATACCGGGTTTTGTCACAATTATCGTCATAGAAGTGTCATAAGCATGACAGGAAAAAAATTCGTTCGGCTCAAAATGTCACAGATGTGTCTTTTTTTTTGTAGTGTGATGGCGTCAACCCACTCGACGAACCGGACCACACAGAGAAGGTAGTGAAGCAGCTCACCGATCCTCCACGGCGGGAAGTCACCGCTGGAAGAAGGAGCCGCCGCCAACCGGGGCACCAAAAGCTTGTTGCAAACCACCCTCTTCCCCACAAACCCAAAACAACGCCTTCAAGAAGGAGGAGGTGCAAAAGCACCGCCGCCGCCCAACCAAGGGTTGTGAATTTTCGCCCGGGAGCAGGGGAAGGAGGAGGGGAGGGACATGGACCTCATAGTCACCTTCAAGAAGGGGAACGGCACCCGGAGCACCGTTGACGATGTGCCCGCCGGTGCCAGCCAAGAGGTTTCCCCGATCCAAGGGTCCCCACCCCACCACCACGACTCCGACTCCGACCACCGGATCCAGATGAACAAGGCATGGTAGAGGCAACAACACACGTCAAAGGAGCCGTCTTCAGATCTATAGCAGGACAACCATGGGGGGGGACCACCAGCCACCCAAGTCCACCGCCAACCCATCGCCCACACGGCCAGGAAGAAGCGTTCCACCAGGCCGAAGGGCGCCGCCTGCACCACCAGAGGTTGCCGTACCAAACCCTAACCCCTTCCCAATGACAGAGCGGCCGAGAACTCCGTCACTGCTCTCATCAGCGACCGCACAGGGATCCCGGCGACCGTGAGGAGGAGAGATCGAAAGAGGGGGTGGCGGCGGAGGGAGGGAGGGAGCCCTCGAGTCGCCCTATAGTCGCCCTCGGTAGGGCGACGCGAGGGGAGGAGGGTCCATGGGTGGTCGATTCCGACATACCGAAACAATGTTGGAACAGGTTCGTCGGTGTTGGTTTAGGCTGGTCATAGTGGGAGTATCATAGCTAGTATCATGCATGCCAACGAGGCAATTTTGATGGGGTGGCATAAAATTAAATGAAGAAAGATAAGGTTGAGTATCATATTATGATACCGTATTATAATAAATTTTATGCTACTATGTGTCATGCCTGAAAATAGATGAGACCACCTATGATACTAATCTATGATACTATGCACTACGAATGTAGTATCATACACTAGTATCATATGCATGATACTAGTATATGATACTTCCCACTACGATCATATTGTTGATGATCCACTGACCCGCTAGCCTAACTGGCCATCTTCTACCACCAATGATTGGTTTCGATGGTGTGTTGCCTCGCCACACTGCCCTCCCTATGCCACCACCGCAGCCACCGCCCGATATCCATCTAAACTGGAGGGCATGACATCTTCTTCATCTCGAGGTAAGAGATAGGATCATTGTGATGGAAAAGTATCGGAGGATAGGGTGTACTACTATGTCAGGTGAGAAAGAGAGAAGATAGAGAGGTATATGTGATGGGGGCATACATACTGGTTAAAATCGTGGGAAAAAAGGAAATAGTAGCATCCTCTTTGTCAGCGAAATTTTAGCCTAAACTAGTGCCATGTTTGGTGATCTCTCGCGATTTCAGCCTACATGTAGCACGATCATGGCCAAATCACCCGCGATTTAGAATTGTGGGCACACATCGACTTGCTGGACGGTTCTACCACACAAAGCAGTTGACCACTGGTCATGTTTCTTACATAGTCTCAGCAAATGTGTATGTGGTAACTAAATTCCAAATGCCTCCAAAACCTAGTATGTACAGTCCCCAACCATTTCACCACCCCCTTCTATTGGTTTGTTGAACATTTCTCACTACTCTTGGTCTTTGGTATCTTTCATCGGTATCCCTGCTTGGTCGTTGTGCCCCTTTTATAGAACAAACACTGATTCACTTTTTTTGTTATAAATCTAAGATTCTCTCTCTCTTTCTCTCTCTCTCTCTCTCTCTCTCTCTCTCTCTGAGTCTCTTTATTATTTCTATCTGCTGCTCACTTCAAAAGCAATAAGGTTCTTGTACCTTCTCTTTTTTTTAAGATCCAGCATTCACTGACATTTCATTGATTTAGCAGGAGAATGGTGAGAAAAGAGTGCTCAAGCAATCGATGGAATGAAAAGAAAGAAAGAAAAAACCTAACACATTGCTATCTCTCACGTTATATCCTCGAAAGGGGTCACTATGCATTTGGCGCCAGTTGACCTCCACTGCTCCATGTCCCTTCTACATGTAGCGATCACATCCCTGCCACTCGGCAACTTCTTTCTGAAGTGGCAGTAGTTTTGCTCCATCCATATCTGCCATGATACTAAGGCGATCATTGTTCCCTTCCTTGCGACCAAACCGTTGGATCTAGTGCATTGCAGCCCTTCCAAGACGCTACTGTGTTCCAGATATACATGGAAATCGGGCATTCCCAGAGAAGATGAATAGAAGATTCAAGGTTCCTGATGCACGCGGGTAGAAGTAGCCATTCTCCCATCTCCTTCTCTGCATTCGTTCGTTGCACCAATCATGATGGAGTAACCAGGAGAACAGCTTGATCTTGCCCAGTGCTCAAACCTTCCAGAACATCGACCTAAACATGTAGTGTGGCTAATCGCTAAATTGCATATCGTATGCAAAGCGGGTGGAGTATACACCTGTGACGTCGATCGTCCAGGAGATGTCGTCAACGGCGTCCTCGACCAGTGTGATGATGGCGCTGTGGATGGCCCTCCAAAGTGAGATGAATTGTTGCATGATATCACTGACGTTGTTGTGGCGCGGATCATGCACCCCCCCCCCCCCCCCCGGTCTTTGTGCAGAGCCATGGCCATGGACCTATTTCTTCATGATTGAGTGGTTGTAGAGGGCCGGGTATTACCAGACGAAGACGATGGCCGCCCAACCACGAGCAGTGCCAGAAGCTTGTCGTTGCTCCGTTGTCGATGGTGACCGTGGTCACGGAGGCAAAGAGTACCTGGTCCTTGTCATCGAAGAGTGCCCGGGGTACCTTCTCTCTTTTACCTTCCAAGTTTCAAACATGTCATGTGATCATTACACGGCGTATAGTTCTACTTATTTCATCAATACTTCCCAATCGCACCCTAAAAAAAATATTTCCCAATCACATTGTTCCTGAATAATGTTTATGCTGCCTAGTGAAGGCTCTTCCTTTAGGTGGCATATTCACAAATATTTACCAGAAGTTCACTTATTTTTGATAGGTTACTACCCATGAGAATAGGATTCTATTAATTCATATTTAGTTTTATATTTCTTGTTTTCACAAATGGTTTATCTCACATGTTGCTTTGTTTATTTACTCTTTATCATGCAACAGTCATGACATAATTGAATCCATTAATGTTTGTTGCTCTGCTCTTGTACCACATATTGCTTGCTTCGGTTTTCAGCTTGTTGAACTGGTCATTAGAATTTGCTGCGTTAACAAAGTTGCTCCAGTGTTAGTTGGGCACTCTATGGTGGCTATCATTATATCACTGGCCTAATTGCAGAAAAAACGCCATAATTGGGGACCCACCGCTCAGATCTAGAGTCAAACGTTGCTTATCGAGCAATCAACGTTTTCCGAAAACTGTCAGCACAATACTGACGGTTTTTTGAAGAAAAAAAAGGTGGTGGTTTTCTGAATTAGCGTCCCAAATTGTGGTGGTTTTTTGTAATTTAGTCGCCTTATCTCGTGAAATAGCTATCATTATTAGAGTTCCACATTATTATGTCGGTCACCCTGAAATTGTTGATTCTCGGTGCTCGGTGGCTTCTTTCACATACATATTTGGATTTGCCTCTGTCTTATGCTAAATTACCAAGGAATTATTTCCTTCCCTTCATTTCGGAGTCGACAAGACCATGGCTAATTTCTCCATGGCCATGCTTCTAGAGGAAGCAGGCTGCTAATGAGATCGGTTCTCTCGGATCTTCCTGCCTCTTGTGTCAAACTTCCCAAATGAGTTCTGTAGTGACGTGTCTTTTCACCAAGAAGAAAAAAAGAGAGTTAGCGTAGTGACTGTCTTTTGAGAATGATTGCTTGCTTGGTAAGTTTGTCCATAGACTACTTGTTCAGCGGATTTGCCACGGGCCAGATGGCTTATGGCGGCTCATTCTCATAAATTAACAAACTAGTTCAAGTTTGTAGAGACTAGAGAATCTACTGTCGTCTAGCCTAGCTATGGAACATTCTTGTGAATTAACAAACTAATTCAGGTTTATACAGGCTAACGAGAATCTAAGTCGTCCAGCTTAGCCATGGAAAAATGACTTTGTTCTGGGAAGACAAATGTGATGCAAATGGGACTTCATATTCGCTCTTCCCTACTAGTATATTCTTCCTCTCTTATATACCTAATATAAGTGTCGCCGACTATTAATAGAATGCTGATTGGATGTTGCCGCTGAGATCTCTACCTTCCTAGAGATTGAGCGACGAGATAATGCTACTAATGCAATTGGTCACTATATATATAAACAGAGGTTGGTGCCAAAGATCAATGCAACCTTTCTCTTTACTTTTACAACATGACTATCTGGACAGGGGTGATGGTTAATGCAACTTCTGCTAAATATGGAGCTGCACGGCACAAAATAAAAGACAGATCTTCACCTTAGTACTGATCAAGCACCATATTAAAGGCAGGGTGGTTCTTAAGGCAAGCTGGTTATTCCACAGTAGAATAAGCACCCTATTAAAGGCATGGTGGTTCTTCCCACAGTAGAATGCTGTAGATGACGATCAGTACTCCTTTGGCTGTTCGTCCGGTAAAACGTAGGGGTAAGCATTTCTGCTAGGGGAAAGTTCTGGGCTGAGAGAGATCATCACAACTTGCAAGCTGAAAATCCTACACAAAAGCACGCAGCCTAGGAAATGGTAGTGCTTGATAAGATCACCCTACCTGAATGCTGAAGCTGTGGTGGCTAAGCACGAGTCAAAACCGTAAAGCTTTAGGCTCATCACACTAAAAGGCTGTTCGGAATCCCTCCGCTCTGCAACTCCGCTGCGGAGCGCGGCATGCATTTGTATTTTGGCGAGCGGCTAAAAGGGTGCTCCGCGCGCTCCGCTCCACAGTGAAGGAGTGGAGGATTGCCGAACACAGCCTAAGAGAAAAGAAAAATAACTCTTGGATGTTGAGCGGTTCAAGGCGGAACATTTGTTCCCTACTTATTCTGCTTAATAATGAAATTCAGGTTGTGGAGCAGAGCGGAAAGATTCAAAGACCCAACAGTTCATGTACGAAACAGAAACAGCATTCTCACAAGAAATACTACAAACAGGGTACAGGAGAATTCATGCTTTTATTTCTCAATAGTGCGACACGCTACGTATGGGACAGACCAAATCACACATTTTTAAACAAATTTGATGCAAAATTATACTCCTTGTGCCACTAACAAGAAACAGCAGTAACGACTTTAATTATGGCTTTTAGACTATTTGATAGTTTGCAGCAACCAAACGGACCCTCTGTGAATACTTTGGAGGGTTGCCTTCCTTCAGAGGATGAATTCCAGTGACCTGAATTTTTTCCAGAAAACCAAATAAATAAATGGGGAAATCAGAAAGAAAAAAAGCAGTCAAAACCAAACACTACAGTGGAACTAACTAACCTTCAAATCACTGAAAGTATTGGAAGCAGCAAATCCGATAGAGATGGGGAAAAATGTTGACGGATCAGCCGGGGGAACAATAAATTCCATCGACCCACTAAGAAGGCATAAACATTGGTTAGTAAAGCAGGATTTAACTAGGTAGTAGCAAAAACTATTGAGTCAATGAAATAATTTATCCCATCCACCTGCGGTTTGACTGATCAATAAGGATGATGGACCATTCCAATGCAGAGTTTCTTGAGTCATACCTATACGCACAAGAAGTTAGATAACAAACAGGAAGAGAAGCAACAAATATAAGCAGCTGAACGACATTGCATTCCGCAACAACGAAATCAGAGCAATAAAATGAACCACAGTTTCTTTACTACTATCAAGCATATTGACATATAGGATGCTAGAGCTTTATTTCCTCAATGTCCACTCCGTACTAGTTTGAAACAACAGTTGTAAGGACAATGGTTGGAATGCAGGTCATCACTACCTATTTTTTAAGCTCAACACAACCAGTTTATATAATATCGACCATATTATCAAAAAAGGGAGTGAAGTGATAATAGGACTGTATAACACCATGCAACTGGATTTGCAAGCATGATTCTCATGTACATTAGAAAATGGTCACTAATAATTTCTGCAAGATATTCTAGTAACTGAAACATATCAGGAAACACAAACAAAAGAGTAGCTCGAAACATTACTTCCACTCTCCATCAATCTGTTTAACAGTTGGAGCCTCCCGAAGTGCAGGCAGAGGAATAGATATGACAACATTGTTCAGGTCAAACATCTCTGAAGCCTCATATTCAATGTTGACATAGGTTTCATTTCCAGATACCGAGGGCCAGCAGTTAACTACACAAACAAGACGAATTACAGAATGTCCAAATTAATAGAATACCACAACAGAATAAAGTGATTGTGCACCTGACAGAGGTAAATTCGATTCATTCATCCCCTGGATTCTCCATTTCACAAGTGGTGTTTCATTTTGACCACTTGGGAAAGGCCTGTTTGGATCTTTTGCTCCAACAATTTGCTGGCTGTTAAACAATTCCTTGTGGATATTGGGGTGTGTTTTGAAGCTGAGTCCAGGTACGTCTTTGTTTTCGATCTGTACAGCACCATCACATATCAAAAATATAAGCTCCAATAAATTGTGGTGGGCCACTCCATAATGCATAATAGTGTACAACAAGATTTTTCATCATCAATAAATACATTTAACATAAATGAATATGAATGTCATGACGTGTGAAAATGGCCGATATTGTATTCACATGCAATAGATGGGCCATGCAAGAATTATTTTAGCTGGAATGTTGCCACAACAGAAGAGGACCAGTCTGCTCAATTAGTGTATAATGCGGTAATAAACTAAACTGAAAATGAAAATAAAATGCACTGTTGATTGAAGTCCAGAAAAATAATACCTGTAACTGGATAAATCCATCTGCATCATTAAGGACCTGAAGAGCAAGGGTTCCTTGCACATCAAAGTTATTAACACCTCCATCTCTTTTAACTATTACATTAAGTTTCTCTTCAATAGTCACTGTGATGGGATCGCTTGGTATAAGAGGCGAGGACCTTGAAGAAACTGCACTTGGTTGTACATCCTCCAAAATGACTTCTCCTTCAGCTTTCAAAGATTCGAGGAACTGATTTGTCTTCTGTGATTTGCCTAATTTCATACCAAAACCTTTGCCAGGAGCAGTAGCAGCAGCTGACGGACGACCTGTAGACATGTTGCTGTGAATTAGACCAAAAATGTCTGTGATATAGCTTCCTGAACTCTCTCTAACAATAGTACAAGGCAGGCAACATAGCTGCCCAGCATTAACACGGGAAAATCTGGCTTCAAAGACCTGAATAAAACTTCCCTACTTGGCATATCCGAGAAACCCAGAGATTGATCTATCAGCACATAACCAACAATGAAATGCACAAACAGGAGAAATCAAGAGGCAGGTATGTTTTTATAATTAAGAACTATACTAATGAATCTAAAATACTCGTACGGAACGTCATAGCATGAATGAAAGTGCTGCAGTAGGTAAACTCTGAGTTATTTTCATGAACACTGTAAACCCTAGCGTTTCCTATTGTGTACACAAAACAGACATGAGTTTTATGGGACGGGTGTAACAGGCTAGGTGAATGTATTTCATATACATGAAAAGAACACCACAATGAAATACAACTACATGCAAACAACACAAAGGAAAGGTGTTAACCAATCCCACAACATAATTTGTAACAGTAACTTTTCATTAATGTGGGTAACTTATCATTCATGTGAGACAATTATTTGCTTAAAAGACAAAGAGGCCTTAAGTTACCACCTTTGGGTTTACTCACAAATGAGTCCATATCAGCGCCTATTCCACTTAATCCAGAACCACTTCCAAAGCCAGTACCACTAATGTTCATGTCACTGAAAGTTTTTTCAATAACACGGGGACCAGATATTGATGAGTATCCTCCTTTGTCAAGTTTGCCTTTCTCCATCTGAATCAACACCAACCAGAAAAAAGTATTTCTCAAGGCATGATCAAAATAATGCTCAATAAACAGTATGGTAAGAGTGCTGTAATTGATGAAATGCAATTGCGATTTAAACAATAAAATACAAATTCACGCTGTCATTTTATAGTAATTGGCACTTTTCCTTTGGCTATAATACAAGTTTGCTAGCAATGCTCACTTCCATAATAAATTCTCCTACATATGCTTACAAGTTCTAATG
Source organism: Thinopyrum elongatum (assembly GCA_011799875.1). Taxonomy (NCBI): domain Eukaryota; kingdom Viridiplantae; phylum Streptophyta; class Magnoliopsida; order Poales; family Poaceae; genus Thinopyrum; species Thinopyrum elongatum. The sequence continues at coordinate 361,692,234 of CM022297.1, read as the reverse complement.
TTACAGAAATTAGTTATGAAAAAAAGAAAGCTTAGCCAAGACATGCTTACTGGCTAACTGTAAATGTGTGACCCAAGCAAACGTGCGAGACTGAAGCAGCTGATACCAACTATAATAGACCTAAGCTGATGCAAACTTGACAGCTGATATATCCCAAATAACCCATACAAACCAACTAGAAATTACAGTGTCTTCTTTTTCCTAATGACCAGAGCTCACTAAATTAAATGCCATTTTTTCCTCCAAGGTAGAATACATAGTGTTAATATAGAGAAAAGTGTAGTGTATACCCTGATTTTGTCAAGCTCACTAGCTCTCTTCTTCATGACATCTTTAGTTTCATTGATTTTGCTCTGCATCATCAGCTTATGCGCCTTCTCTTCATGGCTTTCCATCTCACAGTATTGCTTGACTTGTTGCACCGTCACATTTTCCTTGTTTCCGAGAGAGATTGCCTCGTCAAATGCAAATATAAGCTCAAATGCTGTTTTACAGATGCTATCCTCATCCAGAGAAGAGTACTCAGGCACCTTTATAAATGTTAAGGAGACCATGGTACTGAATTATTGCAAAAAAAAAAAAATCACAGCATAGCAGCATACACAATGGTGGGTAGATACACCCAGCTCTTACACATGATTTATATTTTTTTTAAGTATAATTTATCAACGAAGAATGGTGTTAACCTAGTATTTTTCCTTGACAATATCCACAACCAAAGGTCAAGATACACTATCTGCTGTTTAGTTATCATGAGGGAACAAATACGTTACAAAAACTATCGCCCTTTTCATGTATTATTTAATGACTTTATTAATAAGGTAGGATTATAAAACTGGAAAACTGAAGATATGAAAATAGGATACAAGCTTGGATAGTAGCCTCAGTGTGTCCAGATCTTCAAGAATGTTACTCTGCTTGTTTGTAATAAGCAGCAGATATAGGCCTTCAATAGGTTGATAAACATAACGGACACTTTCAGTCTCAAGATAAGTGTGCTGCTTCCCAGTTCCAACAAGTTTTGGGAATGCTGCAAGTAATCCTTCGATCCTAATTCGAGACATGTCAACATACTGTCTTGAAACAAGTGCTGCAATGTAAAGTTTTGAAGGAAACGTTAACCACAAAGGAGCCCTGTTGCTATACAAACTCACAGAATATAGAAGTTAACAATGTACTAATCCAGCATTACGATAATAGCTACTCCCTCCATCCCATAATATAAGATGTTATTACAATCAATATGTGAGTATATTGGTTATAATAATATCTTATTTATGGGACGGAGGGAGTAGTTCACTTCATTTAGTAAACCTTGGCTGAAAATTATACTCCCTCCATCCATATATATAGGGCCTAATGCGTTTTTCGATATTGCCTTTGCCTATTGATAAGATTAATAGTATATGAGATGTATAATGTGAAAATTATATCATTGGAAGCTTTTTTCACATATGAATTTGACGGTATGCTTTGTGTAACTTGCATGTCATATATTATTGCTCTAACATGTGGTCAAAGTTAACCTCGAAAAATGCATTAGGCCCTATATAGATGGTAGAGGGAGTATGCTATATTAAAAGAACAAAATGAATCAATTTATTTGGGGATTGGCATGAATATTCAGTCACTAACTGAAATGTTTGAACTAATCGCACCTTTTCCAGATTTTGAGATGATGGAAGCAGCAAGAACCACCTGGGGGTAGATGAGAACAATCAGTTCCTTCAAACAATAAAGTGGGACTACTTTTTTTAATTTATTTTGCAATAAATGTCAGGCAGACTTAATATGAACAATAAAGAAAACTTTTAACATGTTCATGACAACAAAAAACACCATGAGAGCTCAGATCTAACTGGTTATTCACAGGCAGATTGACAGGCTTAAGGAAATTCACCATACCATTTTCAGTAACTTTGCCGGTCCCCCGAACTAACACAAGCCAGCAAATTATGCACCTGCCAGAAGAAGAAAGAATAATGCATCAGCAAACAATCATCCAGCAAAACCAACACTAAGTGGAGAAAAGAGGAGGTAATTGCATCACTAGGAGCCATATACTTATTACTAGCCCTTCAAGCTTTAGAGCAACAAAATCGCTGGTCGCTGCTGAACATGTTCCTCAATCCAATACACTTTTGTTTGGTTCAAGAATGACATTGCAGATGTACTTGGAACGGAATTGCAGGGAGTTGTGTTGTGATGATTGATTCCCTTGCTTGTTTGGTTCTAGCGGGTCACTAACATGATCAGTTCAGACAGTTGACACATCATCAAATGGTAAACTAGCACTGAGCAAGAAGACGAACTTGCGGGTCACTAACGTGATCAATAACTATATGATCCCCCACCACCGGAATGGTTTTAAGTAAAGTGCTTGTAGTATTAGTGCTCCACCATGGAGCAAACAAGTCTGCAACCAACTGGATGGGTCAGAGAGGAAGGAAGAACTGGATGAGAATGATCAAGGATGGTAATAACAGATCTCACATTGAAGCTCGCCTGCCTGCTGCCAGAGGAGGGGGAGGGGCAAACGGTTGAACCGAAGAAATGGTGGCATGGCTTCAGATCTCAGGGAGTGGATCTGATCAGGCGAGACAATTGGGGGGGGGGGGGGGGGGGGGGGGGTTGTAAGATGAGGGCCAGTGTGGTGGGGTCTGATCTCAGCCATCAGACTGAGGCAAGGACAGATTTCGATGGAGGCAATCAGGCAAGTGGAACCTTTTTATTCAAACATGTACATCCCATCACTCAGATTCGGAGAAAAAACATGGTTTATTCATCTTTTACTAGTGGACATTACAGTAGATTACACCCCTCAGCGCTAATGCAGGACCAATTTGACCATCAACGACCAATACCTTGCACTTTTAATCTCTGAAACAAATATTGCAATGATTTTCAATTGTGCAAACTATTGCCAAACTGCTTCGCATATGAAAAATACATGGTGCATCAGGTAGGCAACGATATACTCAACAAGTTCACATCCAACACGGCCAACCCAACAACTTTAAGCATCTCAGATTTTACCGACAAAATGCACATCGTAAATAACACCAGGACTCTCAGATCCGGCATCCTGGGCACGCTAATCTGAACAAACGAGCCCGGGGAGAGGATCAGGGGGGCGGGCGACTGGGAGGAGTAGGAGATCGGTGGGCCGGGAAGCAGTACTCACGGGCGGAAGGGGGGCAACGGGCAGATCCGGCGGAAGGGAAGCGAGGGGCTAGCCACGGGGAGGAGCGGGAAGGGGAGGCGACGGGGGGAAGAGTGGAGGGGGACTGGAGGAGGAGGAGGATGGGGAGGGGTTGGGTAATTATACCTCCGCAGGCGAGGAGATGCGCCGGGCCGCCGTCCGCCGGATCTACTGCCTTCGTCCGCGACGAGGGCTATGGAGAAAATGCCGGGAGCGCGCCCGTTCCGGTAGAGTTTTGGCGAGATCTGAGGGAGGGGGGAAGAAGGTCGCACGAGAGTGGTTAAAGCGGCGCAAGTTTCAGAGGTCCGCTAGCAATTTCCGCGTAGGACCCCTCACGCTGTCACGCACAATTTGCTTCCTCAGCACTGCACAATTAGGTCCAGAAAGAGGGAAAAATATCAGGTGATTAATTTAAATACTTTCATGCTCTCAGTTTAAAAAAATCACATTTAAATGTTTTTTAAAAAGCATGAAAAGGTGAATGTTCAAAACATATGTTTTTATAACCACTAAAAAAAATCAGAGCCAAAATCAAAAATACACATGTGTTGTAGACAAATCCAATATAGAACATGTACAGTTGTCTGACTCGGAGGCAACGTTGTATTAGGTTTTGGCGACTCGGAGGCGACTCTCCCGCCGCCGCCGCCACCGCGGGACCTTGGTCCCGTCGCTGCTGGCGAGGTTGCCATGCGCGCCGCCCGGCTGTGCTATGGCCCTGTTGCGGCCTCGTCCACCCTCGCACCGCTGAACCCTCGTGTTCCTGGCGGTCCTGCTGGAGATCAGATTGGTTTTGGCGACTCAGGGGCCACTCCCCTGCCGTCGCCGCCGCTGCGGGACCTTGGTCTCGTCGCTGCCGGCAATGTTGCCATGCGCGCCGCCCGGCTGCGCTATGGCCCTGTTGCGGCCTCGTCCGCCTTCGCACTGCTGAATCCTCGTGTTCCTGGCGATACTGTTGGAGATCAGATTGGTAAGGAACGTATGGGCCGCACTGTGTTCGATCGACGGCAGGGGTCCGTTAAGGGAAGTGATGTGAAGGATGCAACCAATTCAAGAAATCCTAGGGCGATCAAGGAACCGCAAGCCAAGGCATGTGATCCTCCTGACCGAGCTCATGCACCAACCCGGCGACCTGCAACGCGGAAAAGGGCAGCGGCGCTGACCACTCCCATGCTACCTGTGGGGATCGCGTCCGGAGCGTCTGCGGCGAACCTGAAGGCTGGTGGGGGCGATCACGGGGCTCCCTATGTGGACGCTACCCGCCCGAAGCCGGCCAACGGGGAACCTGCGGATCCTATGACGGTGAACCCGGATGTATTGGTTGTCGTCGTCGCTATCAATAGGATGGCTGAGGCACTGCAGCTGGTTAGGGAGGAACCGGAGTGCAGCAAGGTCAAAAAATGCTAGGCAAACGTAATGCAGCAAAAAAAAGTACAAACAGTGGAGGTATCTAGTGAAAGCAAGGATACAGGGATGACTGCAGCTGATTTAGTGTTAGGCAAGCGTAACACAGCAGAAAAAGAACAAACAGTGAAGGTCATGGTTCAGGAGCAGGAAATCATCCCTTTTGAAGAAAGGGTGGCTGGGGGTGATCAGCAGAGAGGCAAGGTGATGGCGGACATGCAGGTTGACGCCATGGCTGTGGATGAATAGATAGAAAGGGAAGCAACCGGTCTTGGGGCTGCCGGTGTCCTGACGGGGCCAAGTGTGGCGCCCCGTCAGGTGCAATGAATTGCTTGGCTTGGAACTGTCGGGGTGCGGCCAACAAACCGATAGTTCGAGACCTAGTGGGCCTCACGAGGACCACTAAAGCAAAAATGGTCTTTCTTAGTGAAACTAGAGTTAAAGCAGAAAAAGTTCGTCATTTACGTGGTAGATTGGGTCTTAAAGGTTTTGCCGGATGTGATAGTAAGGGGCTTAGCGGTGGACTAGCACTCTTCTGGTGTGATCAAATCTTTGTGGATGTTCAGGAAATAAATGAAAGATACATTGATGCTTATGTTCGTCTGTCTGCAAATGATCCGATTTGGAGATTGACATGTGTGTATGGTGAACCATGGGTAGAGAACCGACATTTAATGTGGGAGAAAATTGTTGGGAAACGTTGCATGGAAAACAAAAAAAATTCTACGCACACGCAATGATCTATCCATGGAGATGCATAGCAACGAGGGGGAGAGTGTGTCTGCATACCCTCGTAGACCGTAAGCGGAAGCGTTTCACAACGCGGTTGATGTAGTCGAACTTCTTCTCACGTCAACCGATCAAGTACTGAACGCACGGCACCTTCGCGTTCTGCACACGTTCAGCTCGGTGACGTCCCTCGCCTTCTTGATCCAGCAAGTCGTCGAGATAGTAGATGAGTTCCGTCAGCACGACGGTGTGGTGATGGTGATGGTGAAGTGATCCTCGCAGGGCTTCGCCTAAGCACTACGAAGATATGACCGGGGGTGTAAACGGTGGAGGGGGCGCCGCACACGGCTAACAATTGATCTGGTGTGTGCTAGGCGCCCCCTTCCCACATATATATATAGGTGGGAGGGGGAGGGGAGAGGCTAGGAGGCGCCCCAAGTAGGACCGAATCCTACTTGGGCTCCTCCCTAGCCACGCGCCCCCCCTTGCCATATCTGCCGGAGGGGGAAGGAAAGAGGAGGGGGGAGAAGGAAGGGGGAGGCCGAATCCCCCCCCCCTTTCCTTTCCCTCCCCCTCTTTCCTTCTCCACCTGGTTCGGCCCATATGGGGGGCACACCAGCCCCTTGTGGCTGGTGCGTTTCCCCTCTTGGCCCATAAGGCCTATATCTTTTGTCGGGGGTGCCCGGAACCCCTTCCGGTGACCCGATAAGTACCCGGTACCCCCCGAAACACTTCCGGTGTCCGAATACTATCGTACTATATATGAATCTTTACCTCTCGGCCATTTCGAGACTCCTCGTCATGTCTGTGATCTCATCCGGGACTCCGAACAACATTCGGTCACCAAATCACATAACTCATATAATACAATATCGTCATCGAACGTTAAGCGTGCGGACCCTACGGGTTCGAGAACTATGTAGACATGACCGAGACACCTCTCCGGTCAATAACCAATAGCAGAACCTGGATGCCCATATTGGCTCCTACATATTCTACGAAGATCTTTATCGGTCGAACCGTTATGACAACATACGTAATTCCCTTTGTCCATCGGTATGTTACTTGCCCGAGATTCGATCGTCGGTATCTTCATACCTAGTTCAATCTCGTTACTGGCAAGTCTTTTTACTCGTTCCGTAATACATCACCTCGTGACCAACTCCTTAGTCGTTTGCTTGCAAGCTTATGACGTGTATTACCGAGAGGGCCCAGAGATACCTCTCCGAAACTCGGAGTGACAAATCCTAATCTCGATCTATGCCAACTCAACAAATACCTTCGGAGATACCTGTAGAGCATCTTTATAATCACCCAGTTACGTTGTGACGTTTGATAGCACACAAGACACTCCTCCGGTATCCGGGAGTTGCATAATCTCATAGTCGAAGGAATATGCATTTGACATGAAGAAAGCAATAGCAATAAAACTGAACGATCATTATGCTAAGCTAACGGATGGGTCTTGTCCATCACATCATTCTCCTAATGATGTGATCCCGTTATCAAATGACAACTCATGTCCATGGTTAGCAAACCTTAACCATCTTTGATCAACGAGCTAGTCAAGTAGAGGCTCACTAGGGACATGGTGTTTGTTTATGTATTCACACATGTATTTAGGTTTCCGGTCAATACAATTCTAGCATGAATAATAAACCTTTATCATGAATAAGGAAATATAAAATAACAACTTTATTATTGCCTCTAGGGCATATTTCCTTCAGTCTCCCACTTGCACTAGAGTCAATAATCTAGATTACATTGTAATGATTCTAACACCCATGGAGTCTTGGTGCTGATCATGTTTTGCTCGTGGAAGAGGCTTAGTCAACGGGTCTGTTACATTCAGATCCGTATGTATTTTGCAAATTTCTATGTCTCCATCCTTGACTTGTTCACGAAATGAGTTGAAGCGTCTCTTGATGTGTTTGGTTCTCTTGTGAAACCTGGATTCCTTCGCCAAGGCTATTGCTCCAATGTTGTCACAAAAGATTTTCATTGGATCCGATGCACTAGGTATTACACCTAGATCGGATATGAACTCCTTCATCCAGACTCCTTCATTTGCTGCTTCCGAAGCTGCTATGTACTCCGCTTCACACGTAGATCCCGCCACGACGCTCTGCTTGGAACTGCACCAACTGACAGCTCCACCATTCAATATAAATACATATCTGGTTTGTGACTTGGAGTCATCCGGATCAGTGACAAAGCTAGCATCGATGTAACCATTTACGACGAGCTCTTTATCACCTCCATAAACGAGAAACATATCCTTGGTCCTTTTCAGGTACTTCAGGATATTCTTGACCGCTGTCTAGTGATCCACTCCTGGATTACTTTGGTACTTCCCTGCCAGACTTATGGCAAGGCACACATCAGGTCTGGTACACAGCATAGCATACATGATAGAACCTATGGCTGACGCATAGGGAATGACTTTCATTTTCTCTCTATCTTCTGCAGTGGTCGGGCATTGAGTCTTACTCAACTTCACATCTTGCAACATTGGCAAGAACCCTTTCTTTGACTGGTCCATTTTGAACTTCTTCAAAACTTTATCAAGGTATGTGCTTTGTGAAAGTCCTATTAAGCGTCTCGATCTATCCCTATAGATCTTGATGCCTAATATATAAGCAGCTTCACCGAGGTCTTTCATTGAAAAATTCTTATTCAAGTATCCTTTTATGCTATCCAGAAATTATATATCATTTTCCAATCAACAATATGTCATCCACATATAATATTAGAAATGCTACAGAGCTCCCACTCACTTTCTTGTAAATACAGGCTTCTCCGAAAGTCATTATAAAACCATATGCTTTGATCACCTCATCAAAGCGTATATTCCAACTTCGAGATGCTTGCACCAGTCCATAGATGGATTGTTGGAGCTTGCACACTTTGTTAGCACCTTTAGGATCGACAAAACCTTCTGGTTGCATCATATACAACTCTTCTTTAAGAAATCCATTAAGGAATGCAGTTTTGACGTCCATTTGCCAGATTTCATAATCATAAAATGCGGCAATTGCTAACATGATTCGGACGGACTTAAGCATCGCTACGGGTGAGAAAGTCTCATCGTAGTCAACCCCTTGAACTTGTCGAAAACCTTTTGCGACAAGTTGAGCTTTATAGACAGTAACATTACCATCAGCGTCAGTCTTCTTCTTGAAGATCCATTTATTTTCTATGGCTTGCCGATCATCGGGCAAATCCACCAAAGTCCACCATTTGTTCTCATACATGGATCCTATCTCAGATTTCATGGCCTCAAGCCATCTGTCGGAATCTGGGCTCATCATAGCTTCTTCATAGTTCATAGATTCGCCTTGGTCTAGTAACAAGACTTCCAGTATAGGATTCCCGTACCACTCTGGTGCGGATCGTGTTCTGGTTGACCTACGAAGTTCTGTAGTAACTTGATCCAAAGTTTCATGATCATCATCATTAGCTTCCTCCCTAGTTGGTGTAGGCATCACGGGAACGGTTTTCTCTGATGAACTACTTTCCAATTCGAGAGAAGGTACAATTACCTCATCAAGTTCTACTTTCCTCCCACTCACTTCTTTCGAGAGAAACTCCTTCTCTAGAAAGGTTCCATTCTTGGCAACAAAGATCTTGCCTTCGGATCTATGGTAGAAGGTGTACCCAATTGTTTCCTTAGGGTATCCTATGAAGACGCACTTCTCCGATTTGGGTTCGAGCTTATCAGGCTGAAGCCTTTTGACATAAGTGTCGCAACCCCAAACTTTAAGAAACGACAGCTTAGGTTTCTTGCCAAACCATAGTTCATACGGTGTCGTCTCAACGGATTTAGACGGTGCCCTATTTAACATGAATGCAGCGGTCTCTAATGCATAACCCCAAAACGATAGTGGTAAATCGGTAAGAGACATCATAGATCGCACCATATCTAATAAAGTACGGTTACGACGTTCGGACACACCATTACACTGTGGTGTTCCAGGTGGCGTGAGTTGTGAAACTATTCCGCATTGTTTTAAATGAAGGCCAAACTCGTAACTCAAATATTCGCCTCCGCGATCAGATCATAGAAACTTTATTTTCTTGTTACGATGATTCTCTACTTCACTCTAAAATTCTTTGAACTTTTCAAATGTTTCAGACTTGTGTTTCATTAAGTAGATATATCCATATCTGCTCAAATCATCTGTGAAGGTCAAAAAATAAGGATACCCGCCGCGTGCCTCAACACTCATCGGACCGCATACATCGGTATGTATTATTTCCAATAGGTCATTAGCTCGCTCCATTGTTCCGGAGAACGGAGTTTTAGTCATCTTGCCCATGAGGCATGGTTCGCAAGTATCAAATGATTCATAATCAAGTGATTCCAAAAGCCCATCTGCATGGAGTTTCTTCATGCGCTTTACACCAATATGACCTAAACGGTAGTGCCACAAATATGTTGCACTATCATTATCAACTTTGCATCTTTTGGCATCAATATTATGAATATGTGTATCACTACAATCGAGATTCAACAAAAATAGACCACTCTTCAAGGGTGCATGACCATAAAAGATATTACTCATATAAATAGAACAAACATTATTCTCTGATTTAAATGAATAACCGCCTCGCACTAAACAAGATCCAGATATAATGTTCATGCTCAACGCTGGCACCAAATAACAATTATTCAGGTCTAAAACTAATCCCGAAGGTAGATGTAGAGGTAGCGTGCCGACGGCGATCACATCGACCTTGGAACCATTCCCGACGCGCATCGTCACCTCTTCCTTAGCCAATCTTCATTTAATCTGTAGCTCCTGTTTCGAGTTACAAATGTGAGCAACCGAACCAATATCAAATACCCAGGCGCTACTACGAGCATTAGTAAGGTACACATCAATAACATGTATATCAAATATACCTTTGTTCACTTTGCCATCCTTCTTATCCGCCAAATACTTGGGGCAATTCCGCTTCCAGTGACCAGTCCCTTTGCAGTAGAGGCACTCAGTTTCAGGATTGGGTCCAGCTTTGGGCTTCTTCATGGGAGCGGCAACTTGCTTGCCATTCTTCTTGAAGTTCCCTTTCTTTCCCTTGCCCTTTTTCTTGAAACTAGTGGCCTTGTTAACCATCAACACTTGATGCTCCTTCTTGATTTCTACCTCCGCAGCCTTAAGCATTGCGAAGAGCTCGGGAATTGTTTTGTTCATCCCTTGCATATTATAGTTCATCATGAAGCCTTTGTAGCTTGGTGGCAGTGATTGAAGAACTCTGTCAATGACACAATCAACTAGAAGATCAACTCCCAGCTGAGTCAAGTGATTATAATACCCAGACATTTTGAGTATGTGTTCACTGATAGAACTGTTCTCCTCCATATTGCAGCTATAGAACTTGTTGGAGACTTCATATCTCTCAACCCGGGCATTTGCTTGAAATATTAACTTCAACTCTTGGAACATCTCATATGCTCCATGACGTTCAAAACGTCTTTGAAGTCCCGTTTCTAAGCCGTAGAGCATGGCACAGTGAACTATATAGTAGTCATTAGACCGCGTCTGCCAGACGTTCAAAGCGTCTCATTAGCGGGAGGGGGCTTGTCACCTAGCGGTGCATCAAGGACATAATTCTTCTGTGCAGCCATGAGGATAATCCTCAAGTTACGGACCCAGTCCGTGTAGTTGCTACCATCATCTTTCAACTTAGCTTTCTCTAGGAACGCATTAAAATTCAGGGGAACAGTAGCATGGGCCATTGATCTACAATATAGATATGCAAATACTATCAGGACTAAGTTCATGATAAATTAAGTTCAATTAATCAAATTACTTAAGAACTCCCACTTAAATAGACATCCCTCAAGTCATCTAAGTGATACGTGATCCAAATCAACTAACCCATGTCCGGGCATAACGTGAGATGGGGTAGTCATCAATGGTGAACATCTCTATGTTGATCATATCTACTATATGATTCACGTTCGACCTTTCGGTCTCCAGTGTTCCGAGGCCATGTCTCTACATGCTAGGCTTGTCAAGTTTAACCCAAGTATTCCGCATGTGCAAAACTGTCTTGCACCCGTTGTATGTGAACGTAGAGTCTATCACACCCGATCATCACGTGGTGTCTCAACACGACAAACTGTAGCAATGGTGCATACTCAGGGAGGACACTTTTATCTTGAAATTAAGTGAAGGGATCATCTTATAATGCTACCGCCGTTCTAAGCAAAATAAGATGCATAAAGGATAAACATCACATGCAATCAAAATACATGACATGATATGGCCATCATTTTGTGCTTTTGATCTCCATCTCCAAAGCATTGTCATGATCTCCATTGTCACTGGCTCGACACCTTGATCTCCATCGTTGCGTCGTGGTCGTCTCACCAACTATTGCTTCTACAACTATCGCTAACGCATAGTGATAAAGTAAAGCAATTACATGGCGTTTGCATTTCATACAATAAAGCGACAACCATAAGGCTCCTGCCAGTTGCCGATAACTTACAAAACATGATCATCTCATACAACAACATAAATCACATCATGTCTTGACCATATCACATCACAACATGCCCTGCAAAAACAAGTTAGACGTCCTCTACTTTGTTGTTGCAAGTTTTACGTGGCTGCTACGGGCTTCTAGCAAGAACCGTTCTTACCTATGGCAAAAATCACAACGGTGATTCGTCAAGTTTGCTGTTTTAACCTTCTTCAAGGACCGGCCACAGTCAAATTCGATTCAACTAAAGTAGGAGAAACAGACACCCGCCAGCCACCTTTATGCAAAATTAGTTGCATGTCTGTCGGTGGAACCGGTCTCATGTACGTTGACATGCAAGGTTGGTCCGGGCCGCTTCATCCCACAATACCGCCGAATCAAAATAAGACGTTGGTGGTAAGCAGTATGACTATCACCGCCCACAACTCTTTGTGTTCTACTCGTGCATATCATCTACGCATAAACCTGGCTCTTGATGCCACTGTTGGGAAACGTTGCATGGAAAACAAAAAAAAATCTACGCACACGCAATGATCTATCCATGGAGATGCATAGCAACGAGGGGGAGAGTGTGTCTATGTACCCTCATAGACCGTAAGTGGAAGCGTTTCACAACGCGGTTGATGTAGTCGAACTTCTTCTCACGTCAACCGAGCAAGTACCGAACGCACAGCACCTCCGCGTTCTGCACACGTTCAGCTCGGTGACGTCCCTCGCCTTCTTGATCCAGCAAGTCATCAAGGTAGTAGATGAGTTCCGTCAGCACGACGGTGTGGTGACGGTGATGGTGAAGCGATCCTCGCAGGGCTTCGCCTAAGCACTACGAAGATATGTCCGGGGGTGTAAACGGTGGAGGGGGCGCCGCACACGGCTAACAATTGATCTGGTGTGTGCTAGGCGCCCCCTTCCCACATATATATAGGTGGGAGGGGGAGGGGAGAGGCCAGGAGGCGCCCCAAGTAGGACCGAATCCTACTTGGGCTCCTCCCTAGCCGCCCCCCCTTGCCATATCTGCCGGAGGGGGAAGGAAAGAGGAGGGGGGAGAAGAAAGGGGGAGGCCGAATCCCTCCCTTTCCTTTCCCTTCCCCTCTTTCCTTCTCCTCCTGGTTCGGCCCATATGGGGGCGCACCAGCCCCTTGTGGCTGGTGCGTTTCCCCTCTTGGCCCATAAGGCCCATATCTTTTGCCGGGGGTGCCCAGAACCCCTTCCGGTGACCCGATAAGTACCCGGTACCCCCTGAAACACTTCCGATGTCCGAATACTATCGTCCTATATATGAATCTTTACCTCTCGACCATTTCGAGACTCCTCGTCATGTCCGTGATCTCATCCAGGACTCCGAACAACATTCGGTCACCAAATCACATAACTCATATAATACAATATCGTCATCGAACGTTAAGCGTGCGGACCCTACGGGTTCGAGAACTATGTAGACATGACCGAGACACCTCTCCGGTCAATAACCAATAGCGGAACCTGGATGCCCATATTGGCTCCTACATATTCTACGAAGATCTTTATCGGCCGAACCGTTATGACAACATACGTAATTCCCTTTGTCCATCGGTATGTTACTTGCCCGAGATTCGATCGTCGGTATCTTCATACCTAGTTCAATCTCGTTACTGGCAAGTCTTTTTACTCGTTCTGTAATACATCACCTCGTGACCAACTCCTTAGTTGTTTGCTTGCAAGATTATGATGTGTATTACCGAGAGGGCCCAGAGATACCTCTCTGAAACTCAGAGTACCAAATCCTAATCTCGATCTATGCCAACTCAACAAATACCTTCGGAGATACCTGTAGAGCATCTTTATAATCACCCAGTTACGTTGTGACGTTTGATAGCACACAAGGCACTCCTCCGGTATCCGGGAGTTGCATAATCTCATAGTCGAAGGAATATGTATTTGACATGAAGAAAGCAATAGCAATAAAACTGAACGATCATTATGCTAAGCTAACGGATGGGTCTTGTCCATCACATCATTCTCCTAATGATGTGATCCCGTTATCAAATGACAACTCATGTCCATGGTTAGGAAACCTTAACCATCTTTGATCAATGAGCTAGTCAAGTAGAGGCTCACTAGGGACACGGTGTTTGTTTATGTATTCACACATGTATTTAGGTTTCCGATCAATACAATTCTAGCATGAATAATAAACCTTTATCATGAATAAGGAAATATAAAATAACAACTTTATTATTGCCTCTAGGGCATATTTCCTTCAAAAATGTAGAATTTGAAAACTCGATCACAGTTGCCGTGGTGTGTGATTGGTGACTTTAACGAGGCGATGTGGTCCTTTGAGCACCTCTCTGTTACGCAAAGGGGAGAGCGACAGATGCTTGACTTCAGAGATGTGCTAGAGATGTGTGAACTGACAGATTTGGGTTTCTCGGGCCTCCAACTTACTTATGATAATAGACAGGCTGGACAACGCAATGTCCAGGTCCATCTAGATCGTGTACTGGCTGACAATAACTGGCGTGATATCTTCTCTGAGGCAAGGTTGGTGCATCAGGTCAGCCCATGTTTAGACCACTGCCCAATTGTCCTCCAATGCGAAAAGGAAATCCAACACAGACTGAAAGCTTGGCAGCGGCATTATGAGGTCATGTGGGAAAGGGATTTGAGCTTACCAGAGAGAATCAAAGAAGCTTGGGCGAAAGCGGGTCGGAAAGTACATCTGGGTGACGTGCGACGAGGCTTAAGTGATCTGATGGCCGAACTGCACCATTGGAACAAGTCCAAGTTTGGGAGTGTGGTCCGCGATTTGGAGTAGTCAAGATCGAGGCTCGAGGAGCTGATGAAGATGAACGCCGACAGGAGCGAAATAAGGAAACTACACGACCATATGAATGAGCTTCTATACCATGAAGAATTAATGTGGTTACAAAGGTCTCGCGTGGACTGGCTGCGTGCTGGAGACCGAAATACAAATTCTTTCCATCAAATGGATGTGTGGAGAGCAAGAAGAAATAAAGTTAAATTCCTCCTAGATGATTCTGGTACACGAGTTGACAAACAGGACGAGATGGGTGGTCTAGTGGACACCTTTTTCCAATCGCTCTTTACTTGTGACACTACCCTCGACCAGGAACCTCTCGTGCAACTTTTTGAGCAAAAAATGACGCCGGCTATGAATGACAGACTTTGTGCTGAATTTTCTGACAAAGAAATCTCTGACAGTCTCTTCCAAATAGGTCCACTAAAGGCGCCGGGTATTGATGGGTTTCCAGCAAGATTCTTTCAAAGAAATTGGTTAGTTTTGAAGGATGGTATCATACATGCGGTCAAGGAGTTTTTCCGCACAGGTGTGATGCCGGAGGGTGTCAATGATACGGTAATTGTGTTAATACCAAAAGTTAATGATCCAGTGAAGGTAACTGACTTCAGGCCCATAAGTCTATGCACTGTCATCTACAAAATTGTGGCAAAGTGTTTAGTTAACAGATTAAGGCCCATATTAGATGATATCATCTCACCACAACAAAGTGCCTTTGTTCCTGGATGCTTAATCACTGATAATGCACTCCTAGCCTTTGAGTGTCTTCACTGCATGCAACATGAAAAAAGAGTGGAAAATAGTTACTGTGCATATAAGCTTGATTTATCTAAAGCTTATGACAGAGTGGATTGGGTCTTCTTGAAGCAAACGAT
Source organism: Thinopyrum elongatum (assembly GCA_011799875.1). Classification (NCBI taxonomy): domain Eukaryota; kingdom Viridiplantae; phylum Streptophyta; class Magnoliopsida; order Poales; family Poaceae; genus Thinopyrum; species Thinopyrum elongatum. The sequence goes on along the minus strand of CM022297.1, from coordinate 361,676,735 downwards.
GCTGAAGCTTGGCTTTGCTCACCAATGGGTACAGTGGATTATGACATGTGTGACCTCGGTGAGATACTCCATGAAATTCAATGGGGCCATCTTAGATTCGTTTGCACCGTCACATGGACTTCGGCAAGGTGACCCATTATCTCCATTTTTATTCCTTTTTGTGGCTGATGGTCTTTCTGCTTTACTCAGACAAGGCATGGAGAATCAAAGTCTTCAAGCTTTAAGAGTTTGCTCAAGGGCCCCTGCCATATCTCATTTGCTATTTGCGGATGACACACTTTTGTTCTTTAAAGCTAATGGTGACCAAGCTCAATACATAAAAAGTGTGATTAATAGTTATGCACGTGCCACTGGGCAGCTCATCAACCCACAAAAATGCTCCATCCAATTTGGTGATGCTTGCCCAGTAGAGGTGCAGCAAGCTATCAAGCAAGTGCTGCATGTTAGTAACACTGAATTTGAAGGCAAATATCTTGGGCTTCCAACTCCAGATGGAAGAATGCACAGAGGAAAATTTCAGATGCTACAAGCTAGTCTTACTAAAAGGATTATGGAATGGGGTGATACACTATCCCAAGCTGGAATTGAAACAATGATCAAGGTTGTGGCTCAGGCCATTCCAACATACATCATGGGAGTTTTCAAATTGCCGGCCTCGGTGTGTGATGACCTCACTAGGCTGGTTAGGAACTTCTGGTGGGGATCAAGAAATGGGAAGAGGAAAACCCACTGGAAATCATGGTAGAAAATGACACAACCAAAAGGAAAAGGGGGTCTTGGCTTTCGTGATTTCAGAATTTTTAATCAAGCCCTATTAGCTCGTCAAGCTTGGAGGCTCGTCACGAAACCAGACTCGCTGTGTGCTATGGTCTTAAAGGCGAAATATTATCCTAACGGCTGCCTAGTGGACATTGTTTTTTCAGGTAACGCTTCACCTACCTGGCATGCGATCCAACATGGTTTGGAACTGCTGAAACAAGGGATCATGTGGCGTGTGGGAAACAGAGAACATGTGCGGATATGGCGTGACCCTTGGCTCCCTAGACCCCCCTCATACCGGCCGATCATGGGGCGGGGGGCATGCCGTCTGCATCGCGTCAACGAGCTACTGGATGGGAATGTCCGCTGGATCTCGGACCTGTCCAACGGCATTTCCACCCAATTGATGCTGCATGTATCTTCATGATTAAAGCCTCGCCACAGTGTCAGGAGGACGTCTTGGCCTGGGCGCCGGATCCTCGGGGCATCTTTTTCGTCCGCAGCGCATACCACCTCGGCGTCAACCTATCTACCAGCACCAATGTTGGTGCAATGAGCAAGGCACCGGACGGCACTCGTGCCATCTGGAAGGCAGTGTGGGGGTGCCCTGCTCCCCCGAAGGTACGCAGTTTTGTGTGGCGTCTAATCACAAACTCACTAGCGACCATGGAAAATAAAAGCCAAACGAAAACTGGAGGTTACTAATATTTGCGTGCTTTGTGGCATGGAATCCGAGGATACATTCCATGCTATGTGTAGGTGTTCGATGGCGAAAATGCTTTGGGAGGCAATGGCGAAGTTCCAGTCTATGCCGCGTCTTCAGGTTGTCCTTAATTCGGGCACGGAGTGGGCTCTTCACCTGCTAAACCATTGCACGGATGAGCAGCGTCTTCCGATGATCATGACGCTTTGGAGAAACTGGCACATTGCTACTTCTTGAGCTTGCGTTGGTTTTTCCCTTGAAGAGGAAAGGGTGATGCAGCAAAGTAGAGATAAGTATTTCCCATAGTTAGAGAACGAAGGTATCAATCTAGTAGGAGACAACGCACAAATCACCAATACCTACACAAACAATCAAACACTTGCACCCAACGCGAGAAAGGGGTTGTCAATCCCTTCACGGTCACTTGCAAAAGTGAGATCTGATAGAGATAGATAAAACTAAACAAAAGATAAAGTAAATATTTTTAGGTTTTTTGGTTTATAGATCTGAAAATAAAAGATTGCAAAATAGTATCGGAAAGTAATATGATGGAAAATAGACCCGAGGGCCATAGGTTTCACTAGAGGCTTCTCTCAAGATAGCGAATAATACGGTGGGTGAACAAATTACTGTCGAGCAATTGATAGAAAAGCGCAAAGTTATGACGATATCCAAGGCAATGATTATGAAATATAGGCATCACGTCCGTGTCAAGTAGACCGACTCCTGCCTGCATCTACTACTATTACTCCACTCATCGACCGACTCCTGCCTGCATCTAGAGTATTAAGTTCATGAAGAACAGAGTAACGCTTTAAGTAAGATGACATGATGTAGAGGAATAAACTCAAGCAATATGATGTAAACCCCATCTTTTTATCCTCGATGGCAACAATACAATACGTGCCTCGCTGCCCCTACTGTCACTGGGAGAGGACACCGCAAGATTGAACCCAAAGCCAAGCATTTCTCCCATTGCAAGAAAAACCAATCTAGTTAGCCAAACCAAACAGATAGTTCGAAGAGAATTACAAGGATATTAAATCATGCATAAAAGAATTCAGAGAAGATTCAAATAATATTCATAGATAAGCTGATCATAAATCCACAATTCATCGGATCTCGACAAACACACCGCAAAAGAAAATTACATCTGATAGATCTCCAAGAACATCAAGGAGAACGTTGTATTGAGAATCAAAGAAAGAGAACAAGCCATCTAGCTACTAGCTATGGACCCGTAGGTCTAAGGTAAACTACTCACGCTTCATCGGAAGGGCAATAGAGTTGATGTAGAAGCCCTCCGTGATCGAATCCCCCTTTGGCAGGATGCCGGAAAAGGCCACAAGATGGGATCTCACGGGAACAGAAGGTTGCGGCAGTGGAAAAGTGTTTTCGTGGATGCTTCTGGTGGTTTGGGAATATATGTGAATATATAGGAGGAAGATCTAGGTCAGGGGGTCACCGAGGGGCCCACAAGGCAGGGGCGCGCCCTACCCCCTGGGCGTGCCCTCCCCCCTTGTGGCCGCCTCGTGGCTCTTTTGACTTGCACTCCAAGTCTCCTGGGTGTCTTCTGTTCCAAGAAAAATCATCGCGAAGGTTTTATTCCGTTTGGTATTCCTTTTCTGCGAAGCTCAAAAACAAGGGAAAAACAGAAACTGGCACTGGGCTCTAGGTTAATAAGTTAGTCCCAAAAATAATATAAAATAGCATATTAATGCATATAAAACATCCAAAACAGATAATATAATAGCATGGAATAATAAAAATTTATAGATACATTGGAGACGTATCAAGCATCCCCAAGCTTAATTCCTACTCGTCCTGGAGTAGGTAAATGATAAAGACAGAATTTTTGATGTGGAATGCTACCTAACATATTTATCCATGTAATTTTCTTTATTGTGGCATGAATGTTCAGATCCATAAGATTCAAAACAAAAGTTTAATATTGACATAAAAACAATAATACTTCAAGCATACTAACAAGGCAATTATGTCTTCTCAAAATAACATGGCCAAAGAAAGTTTATCCGTACAAAATCATATAGTCTGGCTATGCTTCATCTTCATCACACAAAGTATTCAAATCATGCACAACCCCGATGACAAGCCAAGCAATTATTTCATACTTTTGGTATTCTCAAACCTTTTCAACTTTCACGCAATACATGAGCGTGAGCCATGGACATAGCACTATAGGTGGAATAGAATATGGTGATTGTGGAGAAGACAAAAGGAGGGAGATAGTCTCACATCAACTAGGAATATTAACAGGCTATGGAGATGCCCATCAATAGATATCGATGTGAGTGAGTAGGGATTGCCATGCAACGGATGCACTAGAGCTATAAGTTTATGAAAGCTCAAAAGAAAACTAAGTGGGTGTGCATCGAACTTGCTTGCTCATGAAGACCTAGGGCAATTTGAGGAAGCCCATCGTTGGAATATACAAGCCAAGTTCTATAATGAAAAATTCCCACTAGCATATGAAAGTGACAACATAGGAGACTCTCTATCATGAAGATCATGGTGCTACTTTGAAGCACAAGTGTGGAAAAAAAGGATAGTAACATTGCCCCTTCTCTCTTTTTCTCTCATTTTTTTGGCTTCTTTGGCCTCCCTTTTATTTTTTTCCTCACATGGGACAATGCTCTAATAATGAAGATCATCACACTCTTATTTACTTACAACTCAAAAATTACAACTTGATACTTAGAACAAAAATATGACTAGATGAATGCCTCCGACGGTGTACCGGGATGTGCAATGACTCAAGAGTGACATGTATGAAAGAATTATGAAAGGTGGCTTTGCCACAAATACGATGTCAACTACATGATCATGCAAAGCAATATGACAATGATGGAACGTGTCATAATAAAACGGAACGGTGGAAAGTTGCATGGCAATATATCTCGGAATGGCTATGGAAATGCCATAATAGGTAGGTATGGTGGCTGTTTTGAGGAAGGTATATGGTGGGTTTATGGTACCGGCGAAAGTTGCGCAGCACTAGAGAGGCTAGCAAAGGTGGAAGGGTGAGAGTGTGTATAATCCATGGACTCAACATTAGTCATAAAGAACTCACATACTTATTGCAAAAATCTATTAATCATCAAAACAAAGTACTACGTGCATGCTCCTAGGGGGATAGATTGGTAGGAAAAGACCATCGCTCGTCCCCGACCGCCACTCATAAGGAAGACAATAAAAAAATACCTCATGCTCCAACTTCGTTACATAACGGTTCACCATACGTGCATGCTACGGGAATCACAAACCTCAACACAAGTATTTCTCCAATTCACAATTACTCACTAGCATGACTCTAATATCACCATCTATGTATCTCAAAACAATCATAAGGAATCAAACTTCTCATAGTATTCAATGCACTTTATATGAAAGTTTTTATTATATCCCTCTTGGATGCCTATCATATTAGGACTAAATTCATAACCAAAGCAAATTACCACGCTGTTTAGAGACTCTCAAAATAATATAAGTGAAGCATGAGAGTTCAATAATTTCTACAAAATAAGGCTACCGCCGTGCTCTAAAAAGATATAAGTGAAGCACTAGAGCAAAATTGCCTAGCTCAAAAGATATAAGTGAAGCACATAGAGTATTCTAATAAATCGCAATTCATGCGTGTCCCTCTCAAAAGGTGTGTACAGCAAGGATGATTATGGCAAACTAAAAAACAAAAACTCAAATCATACAAGACGCTCCAAGCAAAACACATATCATGTGGTGAATAAAAATATAGCCTCAAGTAAAGTTACCGATAGACGAAGACGAAAGAGGGGATGCCTTCCGGGGCATCCCCAAGCTTAGGCTCTTGGTTGTCCTTGAATATTACCTTGGGGTACCTTGGGCATCCCAAGCTTAGGCTCTTGCCACTCCTTATTCCATAGTCCATCAAATCCTTACCCAAAACTTGAAAACTTCACAACACAAAACTCAACAGAAAATCTCATAAGCTCCGTTAGTATAAGAAAATAAATCACCACTTTTGGTACTGTTGTGAACTCATTATTTATTTATATTGGTGTAATATATACTGTATTCCAACTTCTCCATGGCTCATACCCCCCGATACTACCCATAGATTCATCAAAATAAGCAAACAACACATAGAAAACAGAATCTGTCAAAAACAGAACAGTCTGCGAAGATCTAAATTTTTCTAATACTTCTGTAACTCCAAAAATTCTAAAAAATTAGAAAAAAATATGAAATTTGTATATAAATATCGTGTAAAAAATTCAGGGTTTTTTAACACTCCAGTGAATTATTAAAATTCTGTGACTGGATGCAAAAGTTTCTGTTTTTCAGCAAGATCAAATCAACTATCACCGTAAGCCATCCCAAAGGTCTTACTTGGCACAAACACTAATTAAAACACCAAAAAACATATAACCATAGGCTAGATGAAAATTTTATTCAAAAACATAAAATAAAAATATTGGGTTGTCTCCCAACAAGTGCTTTTCTTTAAAGCCTTTTAGCTAGGCGTTGATAATTTTAATGATGCTCACATGAAAGATAGCAATTGAAACACGAATAGAGCATCATGTAGCATGTAAAAAACAAGTTTAAGTCTAACATACTTCCTATTCATAGGCATTTTATAAGCAAACAAATTATCAAGACAAGCAAAAACTAGCATATGCAAGGAAGAAGAAAGAAAGAATAGCAATCTCAACATAACGAGAGGTAATTTAGTGACATGAAAATTTCTAGAACCATATTTTCCTCTCTAATAATAATTACATGTAGGATCATAATAAAATTCAACAATATAACTATCACATAAAATATTCTCTTCATGATCTACATGCATGCAAAGTTGACACTCTTCCAAAATAGTGGGATTATCATAAAATAAAGTCATGACCTCTCCGAACCCACTTTTATCAAAAAATTCACAAGACTTATCAATCTCCAAAGTAGTGGGATCATTACTACCTAGATTTGACACTCTTCCAAACCCACTTTCAATATTATTGCAAACATATTCATCATGAGGCTTAAATAAGTTTTCAAGATCATAAGAAAAATCACCCCAATCATGATCATTGCAACAAGTAGTGGACCTAGCAAAACTAGCATCCCCAAGCTTAGGGTTTTGCATATCATTAGCACAACTGACATTAATAGAATTTATAGTAGAACCATTGCAATCATGCTTTTCATCCAAGGAGCTACATGAATCACTTCATAGATTTCTTCTTTTAACACTTCATCACAATTTTCAGATTCACGAATTTCAAGCAAAACTTCATAAAGATTAGCAAGTGGATGAGGATCCATAAACTTTTTGCAAGCAAAGATGCAAGCAAAAAGAAGGCACTTGGTAACACAAGCAAACAAAAGATCGAATGGAAAGAAGGCGAATAAAAAGGCAAATCTTTTTGTGTTTTTCTTAAATCATTTTCGAAGTGGGGGAGAGGAAAACGAGAGGCAAATGGCGAATAATGTAATGCAAGATTTGAGAGTTTATGATGGGTACTTGGTATGTCTTGACTTGGCGTAGATCTCCCCGGCAACGGCGCCAGAAATTCTTCCTGCTACTTCTTGAGCTTGCGTTGGTTTTTCCCTTGAAGAGGAAAGGGTGATGCAGCAAAGTAGAGATAAGTATTTCCCTCAGTTAGAGAACCAAGGTTTCAATCCAGTAGGAGACAACGCATAAATCACCAATACCTGCACAAATAATCAAACACTTGCACCCAACGCGATAAAGGGGTTGTCAATCCCTTCACGGTCACTTGCAAAAGTGAGATCTGATAGAGATAGATAAAACTAAACAAAAGATAAAGTAAATATTTTTAGGGTTTTTGGTTTATAGATCTGAAAATAAAAGATTGCAAAATAGTAGATCGGAAAGTAATATGATGGAAAATAGACCCGGGGGCCATAGGTTTCACTAGAGGCTTCTCTCAAGATAGCGAATAATATGGTGGGTGAACAAATTACTGTTGAGCAATTGATAGAAAAGCGTAAAGTTATGACGATATCCAAGGCAATGATTATGAAATATAGGCATCACGTCCATGTCAAGTAGACTGACTCCTGCCTGCATCTACTACTATTACTCCACACATCGACCGACTCCTGCCTGCATCTAGAGTATTAAGTTCATGAAGAACAGAGTAACGCTTTAAGTAAGATGACATGATGTAGAGGAATAAACTCAAGCAATATGATGTAAACCCCATCTTTTTATCCTCGATGGCAACAATACAATACGTGCCTCGCTGCCCCTACTGTCACTGGGAGAGGACACCGCAAGATTGAACCCAAAGCCAAGCACTTCTCCCATTGCAAGAAAAACCAATCTAGTTGGCCAAACCAAACCGATAGTTCGAAGAGAATTACAAGGATATCAAATCATGCATAAAAGAATTCAGAGAAGATTCAAATAATATTCATAGATAAGCTGATCATAAATCCACAATTCATCGGATCTCGACAAACACACCACAAAAGAAGATTACATCGGATAGATCTCCAAGAACATCAAGGAGAACATTGTATTGAGAATCAAAGAGAGAGAAGAAGCCATCTAGCTACTAGCTATGGACCCGTAGGTCTGAGGTAAACTACTCACGCTTCATCAGAAGGGCAATAGAGTTGATGTACACTACAAGAAATCTGTTAATCTATGATGGATTTGTGGTGACGTTCTTCTAAACTGTCATGAAAACCATCACATATTAGCAAGCGACGAATTAGCCTCAAAACGGTACTGCCTTTATGACGGACATCGTGGGACCGTCATGGAAATTGTCATGGATCGACTAACTGGGCCTAGCCTTTTACTTCTTGATCCATGATTGGACCGTCACGGATGGCTCCTGCTGATGTGTGGTGCGTGCCCTTTGTTTGACCCACATGTCAGTTGGAAGCAAACAATGTGTAGAAAAAAAAAGAGCGAAACCGTGAAAGAGCGCGCGCGAAGGAAAATTTTAAGTCACCAGCGCGGGGTGCCTAAATTGTCGAGCCAGCCCATTTAACTACAGAGTCCACGCCAGCCTAACCTAGTTACCTTTCTCCCATCTCCCGTACCAACCATAGCCGCCGCCACTTCACCTTCCTCCTCTCGCCGCTCCATGTTGGCGCTGGCGGCGCCGGTGCTGAACCACCCCACGCTGGGCCCCTCCACATCTATCCCGCCCCTGACCCCTCCCCGTCTACCTCACTCCACACCCCTCCCCATTCAGATCGGCCCCTCGAGCTATTGCAATCCAGTCATACCCCTCGATCTGAGGCGGTAGCGGTGGCGGCGGGACCAACTGCCGGATTTGGACGTCCCTGAGGTCGCTGGCGGCGGACATTGATCCAGCTCCATCTGGCGGCGAGCTGAGGTGAGATACAGGAGGTGGCAACACCGCCACAGATCCAGAGTACATCGGCGACACTTGTGGCTCGGTCCAATTTTCCGTCAGCCGCGCCACCGTCGGTCCCCTCGTCATCGCGGTCATCTTCTCCATCCGTGGTGCGCAGCCTCCTCTACGCGTCGCCGTTCACCTTCTCTGGCCGGAAAGACCCAGTACGTACCTCTGCCTGTCTCCAGTAATATAGGGTTTCTTGGAGCTCTGCTGAGTAGTACGGAGTACCACTGGGACAAGCAAAACACTTGGGCAAAACACCGGCCATGGATGGATCTAGCTGTTCCTGTTAGAGGATGGCTGCAAGCCTCGTTGGCCATGTTGAACCGGTACAGGGAAAACATCTGGGCGTCTGCCTTGTTCGACATTAAAATGAACAGCACTGAGGGTTACTCGTTCGTTACTGATTGTTTGTGCTTTGTTCCTTCCTAGTCACATTGTGAAGCACATTCATTTTTTGTACTGGAAACAAAAAGTATTAGGCAAATTTCCGTTCTTGTTGCACTTCAAGCATTGCTTTGTAGTTATACACTGCTAATTCAGAGTAATTGCCTGCAAGATTTATCCTGTCAACTTTTAGAATTAAGAAAGTCATACCATTTTATATCTAACTGAAGAAAAACTCATATCTGCAGATTCTGTAGGTACATTTTACTGCAGTGTCCAATGTTTCTGCATGCACATAATGGTGATGGATCCCACATCGGTCAGTACATCTAATGGTCTTTGTACAGCTAAAAACATTTTTTACTTAGTGATGATATCTGCACTACCCTTGCTTGCATAATTTGGATATCTCACATGGACCAGAAACATTTTTTACTTGGTTATGATATCTGCACTGCCCTTTCCTACACATGCCCTTTATGTTATGCATACACTTTACTCAAACATCTATTTGCCCTTATGTTCTGCTAGGCTCAATTTGTATTTGTGAATTATGATGTTTTCTGGAAATAAGCTTGACTGAAAATACAGGTAATTCAGTTCTTGTTCTTCTAACTAAAAATTCAGTCCATGATTCTGGTCCTATACTTACTCAAATGATTACTATAGAGGTCACAAAGCTTTCAAATTCAAGAATAAGGAGAGTACTTTCTGTTTTCTTTCCGCCAGTTGCTTTTCATATAAATATGACATTTATTGTTTATAGTTAATGGGCTTGTTTTAGCTATGCAGTTTTCAACCTATATGATTTCTGGTTATTGGATAATAAACTTTCATGTAGTTCTCGACTTCCCACACATGTAGCTGTACAATTTAATCTCAAGATACATCATACATGCAATTTTTTATTTCTCTCTGTCTCGTTCTATAGGTACCTAAAATACTTGACGAAGAAGCAAAATGACAAACAAGCCGCTTGAAGTTCCATGTGGTGTGTCAAATCTAAACTTTTTGTGACAATTAAACTGATAGTATTTTGTACAATGGATAAAAACTCCGTGAGCACTTGTCGCATCTCTGGCGCGGCCATGCAGCCCGTGACGGCCTCCTCTGCCGCGTGACGGCGGTAGCCGACCTGCACTGCGACTACTGCATCGCCTACTAACGTCTTCAGTGAGCACTTGTACCTCTGCCTCTCTCCTCTACAACATCTTCTGCTTATTTTATTTTGTGTGCTGTTCATGAATTATTCGTGAAACTGATAACAATCGTGTGTACTGTTGGAACTTGTTTTCTCAAAATTTATTTGCGATATTCGCTTGTGACCGATCAATTTTGATTCCTGATCTATTTTCAGCATAGGTTAAGGCTTGCATTTTCACTTTGATGGCATAGCGAAGGTTAACCAAATAGATATCACATGAATTCTGTAAGTTTGAACTTTGCATGATTGAGCACAGGACATCTAGGGCAGGTGAGGCCTAGGTATTTCATTTTAGTTGGCACGTTTCAAGGACTAGTAATTTGGTGTCTGATATATGTGTTTTAGTCTTACCAATGCAAAGATGGAAAATATGTTCCTTTTATTATTATCCAAAGGATGGTCAGTGTTGCACAACTTCAGGTTTCTGATGCTAGTTCATTAATTCCAAGTAATAAATAGATACTTGTTACTTTATGCATGACAAACCTCAAGTACATCATGAAGAAAGGGAATGTAATGTGCGGCTACCCATTGTACATTGTTCCTTCTTAGTTCAGTTAATATGCAATTGAATCAATTCTTTAAGAATTCAGTTAGTAAATTTCGTCATTTGGGAAGGCATAGTTCTTTAAGAATTCGGTTTAGTTGAGACAACATTTGCATTTCAGTAATAATGAAATGAAACCGCATATCCAATTGTCACACTAATATCTTTGCTTTGCACATTATAGTCAGTACATCTCCCACCTGATCAACACCGACGCCACCGTCCTCGAGCAGAACAGGGTGAGCTTGATACCCTTCCATTCTTGATGTGAGTTATTCAGGCTGTAGATTTTGAGCTGTTCAAGGTGTGGACTATTGTGAGTTGTTCAAGGTGTGGACTGTTGTCTGTCACTTCTTTACTGTCATTCTTGTTTGTTAAGGAATGGTGTGGTACAGTGTCTATGCTGGCAGAATTTTCTTTACATAATTTTCAGTTGATCGCTTGTACAGAAAATTTTGATCCAGAAAAACTAAGTACTTGCACAGGCGCGCAGAGCTTCCTCTCACAAAAAAAAACTAAGTGCCTGTCTCTCACTTTTTGTCGCATTTCTTTTAGAGTACGTAAATGTTTGATCCAGATAAACTAAATACCTGTACAGGCGCACAGCTTCCTCTCACAAAAAAAACTAAGTACCTGTCTCTATCATGTTTGTTTGCTTTCTTCTTTGAGAAATCTCATGTTTGTTTGCTAGGCCAGAAAATAGATAGCTCCCAGCCTGGTTAGCCCCATGCACTTGCTGTCTGTTCGGTCCAGAACTGATGACCGGACCAACTACTGCTGCTATTGTACCTTTAGTTCTGTGATGTGTGTTTGTTACTTGTCACTTGTGGGCTAACTTGATTATACTTTCATTTGACACACTTTTCTTTGGACTAATTTTTTGAACTTGTAACTAGTCTGCTTGTTTTCACGTGCGTTGCCCACATTTACGTGGTACCTTAATATAGTAGTTGTGTGTCCACGGATGATTGCTTGGAAAATCAACTAATGTTATTACTCTTTGGATTCATTTGGGAGCTCGCTTTTATAACTTATTATAATTTTGTATGTGTTTTGATTCTATGCAGGTTTGGCAGTTACTCCGTGTTACTGGAGATTGAAGTTTTTTAGCAGGAATTACTTGGGTCTGGATAGCTGCCTTGAATCGGTGGTGTTGGAGATTAAAATCATCCAGTAGTGCATTTTCTTTGAAGTCATGTTACTTAAAAAAAAAGATGCTTATAGCGCTTTCTAGATATGCTTGTGATGTTTTGATATTAAGCTTTGTTTTTTCAAATCACATGAGATTGTTGGAACTCTATTGTCATGTAAACAATTGCTATTTTTTGAATGAATATAATTTGGTTGTCCTGTTGTAAATTGTGTTGCATCGAGAAAACAGGCTGTACAAAAATGGGGCTAATGAGTTGGAGTAAAAAAACATGTAGGCTAATGGGCAGGACAAATATAAACAGCTAATCAGTTGGACTGTCCACCAAAATTATTGGGCTAAATCTCTAATTGGGCTAGTTACAACATGGGCCATGTTAGCCTCCATGTCAGATCCACGTAGACGCCTTGTGAGGTCCATGTTGCATCCACGTCATGTAAATCGTTGACGGTTTGTTCCGTCACAGCCTAGTTTGGGCTTGGCGGGCCTGGGGCAGATCCATGACGGCCAAGAATCATCATGGAAGGTCCGATGTCAAATTATGACGCGATATACATGACGGATTTCAAATCCGTCATGGACTTGGACGCATGACAGATTTTGGCTGATCTGTGACGGACTAGGACCGTCATGTATTAACAAGTTTCTTGTAGTGGTAGAAGCCCTCTGTGATCGAATCCCCCTCCGGCAGGATTCCGGAAAAGGCCTCAAGATGGGACCTCACGGGAACAGAAGGTTGCGGCGGTGGAAAAGTTTTTTCGCGGATGCTTCTGGTGGTTTGGGAATATATGTGAATATATAGGAGGAAGATCTAGGTCAGGGGGTCACCGAGGGGCCCACGAGGCAGGGGCGCGCGCCCTCCCCCCTTGTGGCCACCTCGTGGCTCTTCTGACTTGCACTCCAAGTCTCCTGGGTGTCTTCTGGTCCAAGAAAAATCATCGCAAAGGTTTTATTCCGTTTGGGCTCCGTTTGGTATTCCTTTTCTGCGAAGCTCAAAAACAAGGAAAAAACAGAAACTGGCACTGGGCTCTAGGTTAATAAGTTAGTCCCAAAAATAATATAAAATAGCATATTAATGCATATAAAACATCCAAAACAGATAATAGCATGGAACAATAAAAAATTATAGATACGTTGGAGACGTATCACACGTCCGCAACGAAGTAGTGCACCACAAACCGGCTCCCACCATTGAAGCTTCCTGCAGATTTTTGTGCAGATACATCGACACTCTGTGTTGTATTCGGCAACACCCGAATGATGATGTGACCAAAGGGAAAATGGTGATCAAGCCAAGCTGCTATAGCTCATGTATGAAGTCACCAATAGAACGGACGGAGTGCACCAGACCGCCTGAACAATGGTCCAAACCACCGGAGGGCTGGGCCAAACTGAACATCGATGGCGCCTGGAGAGAAGAGGATGGCATGGGCGATGCAGGCATGATTCTTCGTGACCAAGATGGCTCCATCGTTTTTGCATCTTGTAGGTTCCTTACGACATGCACAAGTTCCCTTGAAGCGGAAGTAGCTGCTTGCATGGAAGGAATTTCCCTCACGCTAGGATGGACTACACTACCGTTTATCCTGGAGACTGACTGTCTTACTGCAGCAAACATGATCAGAGATGTTGACACCAATAGATCCCCAGTGGCTGCCCTCATCGGTGAAATCAAGCATCTCCTTGCACTTGGACATGAACATGTGATAGCACATGTGAGTAGAAACAAGAATAAAACTAGTCATGCACTTGCCCAGATTGGTATTTCTGAACTTCGTACAACCGTTTGGCTTCGTCATGGACCTGATGAAATTGGCACCTTATGCCATCAGGATTGTAATGATCTTCCTTGATTAATACAATCCTTTCTTTTTCAAAAAAAGGAGACAAATCCAATATGAATAGCCGGATTTGCATCTAAATATGGTAGGAGTTGTAGACACATGTGTTGTGAACATTCACAAAAAAAAAATTCTTCTGTGAAACATCTTTCTTTGAACGGTCACTAGGAGGAGAGCTTCCCCACCTGGATATATTGCTTAAAAGAGGCCAAAGCCAAGAGCCACCCCTTTGGTTTTGGCTTGAAAACTGGATCGAAAACTTTAACAAGTTGACCCCGTTTATGAGAGAACCCAGGCTGAAAACTGTACAAGAACAAAGGGAAAAGAAGATGAGAAAAAAATGGATGTCCAGGACAAGGCACGACCTAACTAGCAGATAGAAAACCATCACCATGAGAGACGCAATTAGATGTTGAGTGTCATCGAGGGATCAGAATACCAAGACTTTGCAAACAGCCGGGCTCAAGAGCATCCACAATCAATAAGTGCCATAGCAAATACGAACTTTAACTGGAAGCTCCGCCATAAAAAATTGGAACGATTAGCAAGCTTGTGAGGCATCTTGTTTCATTATTGAGCAAGGATGAACTGAGACAACACCAAGAGCATAAATCTCATCGCAACACAATGATAACCATGAGAGGGTCTTGAGCAAGCATCACCAGGGCGGCGCAACACACGAAGGGTAGGGCGGATGGATGGCAGCGAAGGGCTCAAAATAACGCCTTCATGAAGGTGAACAACGTCTGTGGATGATGTCATCAATGGATTTTTGTCCGGAGGCCATACCGAGCGGATCAGGTATAGCTCAAGGACCACGCCCCGAGGGAGGAAAGCAACGCTGGCCTAGAGCCGTTATGGTCAACTGACGTTCAGGTCAACAGGGATTTCTCCCAAAACAAGACATGATCCAACCCGACACTAAGGCAACAGGTCACAACAACCGCTATGATTGCAGATCGACAACTGGCGGTCACCAATGTTGGGGGTCGATGTGGTGGTACGCAAGTGCAGTGTGGTAGGGGAGGTCGAAGCCGAGGGCAGCATATGTGAATCTAGAGCAGAGGCACATGTCGACCATGTGCCCGGCCCCGAACGCAATCAGATCCACGTCGCCCCGGCCAGCACAGCCATGACCGAGCGGGTCCTGCATGTCGATCGCCATAGACAAGATGCATGAAGGAGTGGGGGCACCACCTGTGTCAGCAGCCAAGTCGATGTAGGGACAGTGATGGAGCTCAGGTTGGAGCCGAGCAGGATGTAGGGGCGACTGATACATCTCCAATGTATCTATAATTTTTGATTGTTCCATGCTGTTATATTATCATTCTTGGATGTTTTACAATCATTTTATAGTCATTTTATATCATTTTTTGGTACTAACCTATTGGCATAGAGCCCAGTGCCAGTTGCTGTTTTCTGCATGTTTTTTACATCGCAGGAAATCAATACCAAATGGAGTCCAAACGCAGCGAAACTTTTTGTGGATTTTTTTGGACCGGAAGACATCCAGTGGGCCGGAGAAGCACCTTGGGGGTGCTCCGAGGGGAGCACAACCCACCAGGGCGCACCTGGAGGCCCAGGCGCGCCCAGGTGGGTTGTGCCCACCTCGGCCGCCTCCCGCACCGCCTCTTTGCTCTATAAATACCCCAATATTCCAGAAACCCTAGGGGAGTCAACAAAAATCAATTCCAGCCACCGCAAGTTCAGAAACACCAGATCCAATCTAGACACCATCTCGGAGGGGTTCATCATGTCCATTGGTGCCTCTCCGATGATGCGTGAGTAGTTCTTTGTAGACCTACGGGTTCGTAGTTAGTAGCTAGATGGCTTTCTCTCTCTCGTTTGATTCTCAATACAATGGTCTCTTGGAGATCCATATGATGTAACTCTTTTTTTGTGGTGTGTTTTTTGGGATCCGATGAACTTTGAGTTTATGATCAGATCTATGTTTTTATCCATGAAAGTTATTTGAGTCTTCTTTGATCTCTTATATGCATGATTTCTTATAGCCTTGTATTTCTTCTCTGATATTTGGGTTTTGTTTGGCCAACTTGATCTATTTATCTTGCAATGGGAAGAGGTGCTTTGTAATGGGTTCGATCTTACGGTGCTTGATCCCAATGACAGAAAGGGAAACAACACGTATGTATCGTTGCTATTAAGGATAACAAGATGGGGTCTATTTCTACATAAATAGATCTTGTCTACATCATGTCATCATTCTTATTGCATTACTCCATTTCTCCATGAACTTAATACACTAGATGCATGCTGGATAGCGGTCGATGTGTGGAGTAATAGTAGTAGATGTAGGCAGGAGTCGGTCTACTAATCTTGGACGTGATGCCTATATAATGATCATTGCCTGGATATCGTCATGAGTATTTGAAGTTCTATCAGTTGCCCAACAGTAATTGTTTTCCCACCGTTTGCTATTTTTCTCGAGAGAAGCCACTAGTGAAACCTATGGCCCCCGGGTCTCTTCTTTAATATATTTGCCTTTGCGATCTATGTTTATTTGCTTTTGTTTTCAGATCTATATTTCCAAAAACCCAAAAATACCTTGCTGCACTTTATTTCATTTTGCATTTATTCGAGATCTATTTATCCAATCTATTACAACTTTTTCCCGTCCACTAGCCATCTCTGGCGCCGTTGCTCGAAAGGGATTGACAACCCCTTTAATACATCGGGTTGCGAGTATTTGTTATTTGTGTGCAGGTGCCGTTCACGTAGTGTTGCATAGTTCTCCTACTGGTTCGATAACCTTGGTCTCATCACTGAGGGAAATACCTACCGTCGCTGTGCTACATCATCCCTTCCTCTTTGGCGAAATACCGACGTAGTTCTAGCAGACATCAGCGACTGACAGGGCGCACATCACACAAGGGCACGAGGAGGAGGTAGGATGAGGGCATCGAGAGGATGAGGAAGCAGGGGGCACCGTACATCGGTGCGTTGAATCTGAGCGACGCACTAAAGACCGCGAGCCAGCACAACACATGCGCCACTTCGGGGACCGCCACAGGCCGAAGGATAGTTGGACGAGGCTTACCCTGCCACCAGATATCCGACGCCTGGGAGTGGTATGAACTGGGTGCGGATGCGGCACAACCAGATCCGACTACACCAGTGTAGTAGGGATTCGGTCTCCCCCAAAGGCCGGTGATGCATGCAGGTGGAAGAAGTGGTGTCGCCGAGTCAGTGATGGTTTGATTAGCAATAGCGTGGAGAGCATAGGGGGTCTCAGCTAGAGCAAGGCCGCTCAGGTGCTAGTCCCACCGCCGCCAGCCACCGGCGGGCTTTTCCCGACGATATGAGTCGGCGGCGGCGAGGGAAGGCGGCGATGGCTTCGGATCCCGCCCGAGTCGCCTCAAGGAGACGACCGGGGGGAGGTCAGCGACCCTTCTTGGTGGAGATGCGGGGTAACGATCCCTATTGATCTTGTCAAACATATAAGTATGACTTCTTCAAAATGGGAGCATGGGAGTGTTTGAGTGGTGGTATCACCAGATTTCCCTAGGTTCGTTCTAATAAAATTACTACAACCCAACTCAAGGAACTAAATTTATTCAAATATTAACTTTTTCTTGGCACCTACTTCTGGGCCCACATTTCATAATACTATACTTTTTTTTCATTATGTACCTTTCTCTCGCAAATTGAATTAGCTTGGGCCCCACTCTTTCTTAGAACTTGGTTCAAGTACTAGAATCAATTATAGCTTCTTCTTTTTTTCTTAGCACCACTCTCTCTCTCTGATGTTTGGCACCCACTTTAGTCAGTGCTGAAAGGATCGAGATGGACCTAAAGGGAGGCGGATGGATACAATTCCAAATCAATTATTAGCAAGTTAAGCAATGTGGAGTACAAAGGCGGGCCTAAACAATTGCTATGATGAGAAAAACAATATAATATAATGATTTCAATGAGTAATGGTGAATTCAAGGCCAAGTGACCAGAGTAATCACAAGTACGGAGCTAGGGTTAGAGATAACCCAAGACATAGAGACGAGATGTTCACTTCCTTGGAGGGAATCTAGTAACTGTTAGAGGGGAGGGTGTTACCACAAAGGCACACCAACACCACGAAGGCTCACTCTATTCTCCTTGTGTGAGGTATAACAATGAATGTGATTCTCAATCACTAGTGGTAGTAGACTCTGAGGCGGCTCCAAACCTTCCAGAAATTTTTGGCAGTAAATCACAAGTTGATTCATCACCGAAGACTGCTACCGCTTAGGAGTCTCCAACCTAGCAATCTCGACCTCCTTGATGAATTCGGTTGCCCACAACCGAGCAATATCCTCCTCTAAAGCCTTCTGCTTGGGCATGGAGAAACAACGTTGGGTTTGCTTGACCAGCTTGGCATCTTTCATCATGTTGAGTGAGTGCTCAACTAGCTTCATTGGAACTCCCAGCATGTCTAACGGCTACCAGGCGAAGGTGTTCCAATCCTCACAAAGGAAAGTGAGCGCAATTTCATATTTTCTCTTACAGATCGACGACAGTCTGGGCAATCTTGGTTGGGTCAATCGGATGAACCTGGATCTTCTTGACATCTTTGGTCGGACGAAAGGTAAACTAATCAGTCGCTAATGTGTACTCCTCCAGCTCAACCTCAACCAGCTGGGCATCAACGATGTTAGCACTCTTTTGTGCACATCCCTCTACCCTCTTTGGCTCGCCAGTAATTGTGATGACTTCATTCTGACTAGGCATCTTCAGTTTCAAGTAAACGTAACACATCCTGCTTATGAACTTGGCGTAAGTCGGTCGTCCAAGTATGGCATGGTAAGCGCTATTGAAATCAAATACCTCAAAGATGAGGTTCTCCCATCAGAAAATTTGCTTGTCACCAAAAACAACCTCTAGAGAAATCAAGTTGAGCGACTTGGCCTTCATCCCCATAATCACGCTGTCGAACTGCATGTGGCCGACACTCAATTTGGAATTTGAAATGTCCATTTGCTTCAGCGTGTTGGCATACAAAATGTTTATCACATTGCTTCCATCTAGCAACAAGTTGCATAGTTGGTAACCATATACCATGAGATCCACAGTCAGAGCCTATGGCCATGGGAGCAAAATATGAGTTAGGTGATCAGATCGATCGAAATACATGGGCATTTCCAACCAGTTTAGGATCATTTTGTTGCACGGCGTTGGAGTTTCCCTAATGTCTAAGCAATGATAACAGAAAAATATTCCAATGGACGAAAATGAGAAGACAAAGCTTAGACGCACTCCTCTTGTCATTACTTTCTGATTCCCGACGGCTTCCAATCCTAAGGGCATCTCTAGTAGATCTCCTAAAACCTATATTTGAGGACTAAAAGCAAGTTTTAGGGAGCTAAGCAGTAGCTAGCAGATCCCCTAAAACCAACATTACTAAAAAAATAGTCTTGCTCCCTAAAAAATCATCCCTAAATGACTATATTTGGTCCAACTGTTGTTGGCTCAAAAAAAGGAGACGGCCGTGCAACCATCATGCCATGCCATCGCCACCAGAACTAATAGAACCCCCACCACCCCCGCTACTATGGTTTGTTGTAAATATGCCCTAGAGGCAATAATAAAGTGGTTATTATTATATTTCTTTGTTCATGATAATCGTTTATTATCCATGCTAGAATTGTATTGACCGGAAACTCAAATGCATGTGTGGATACATAGACAACAACATGTCCCTAGTAAGCCTCTACCGGGCTAGCTCGTTGATCAAAGATGGCTATGGTTTCCTAGCCATAGACATGAGTTGTCATTTGATAACGGGATCACATCATTAGGAGAATGATGTGATGGACAAGACCCAAACTATGAACGTAGCATATGATCGTGTCAAGTTTATTGCTATTGTTTTCTGCATGTCAAGTATATGTTCCTATGACCATGAGATCATGCAACTCACTGACACCGAAGGAGTACCTTGTGTGTACCAAATGTTGCAACGTAACTGGGTGACTATAAAGGTGCTCTACAGGTATCTCCGAGGGTGTCTATTGAGTTGGCATGGATCAAGACTGGGATTTGTCACTCCGTATGACGGAGAAGTATCTCTGGGCCCTCTCGGTAATACATCATCACAAGAAGCTTGCAAGCAATGTGACTAAGGAGTTAGTCACGGGATCTTGTATTATGGAACAAGTAAAGAGACTTGCCGGTAACGAGATTGAACTAGGTATGGAGATACCAACGATTGAATCTCGAGCAAGTAACATACCGATAGACAAAGGGAACAACATACGGGATTAGCTGAATCCTTGACATCGAGGTTTGACCGATAAGATCTTCGTAGAATATGTAGGAACCAATATGGGCATCCAGGTCCCACTATTGGTTATTGACCGTAGAGGTGTCTCGGTCATGTCTGCATAGTTCTCGAACCCGCAGGGTCTACACACACTACTGCAGGATGTTGCTAACGCGACACTACGATCAGAGACCCTTTGACGAAATGGTGTGTGATGCATTAATCGCAAACGGTGATGTAAAAAAACCATCAAAAAAGATGCAAAACGTTTGTGATGAATGATACATCAAACATGGTTTCGATTTTAGTTGCGTGTGCGATGCAGGGCATACGGTTGATCCATACAAACTGTTTGCGATGAGACAGAACAACAGAAATGGGCAGCCAGATCAAGGTGTGTGCGATATACGGCATACAGTTTGCTCCGATGAACCATTTGCGATGATCGAGGTGAACACAAATGATTCAGCGTAACAAGATGTGTGTGATACCCGGCAAACAGGTCAGTAATCAGAATTGTGTCCGATCATTATAGACAGCCCATACAGTCTTTTTTTGTGAATTGTGTGCTTGTCAGGGCACACAATTCAATGAACCAACCTGTGGGCGATAATGTAGAAGATCTCTGTCGAATACGTATTACTAACTGTCTGCAATGAGATTGATAGGATAAACAGAGATAACAAATTAATGTGAGCGAACGGAAACAGAGATATATACAGTCTGCTTAATTTAGTCCTTCTTGTTGTTGTTGTTGTTGGATGGCCCCGCGACATTGTCTTGGCGAGGACGCTTCTTGCCGCTGACTGTTGGCTTTTCATCGCCGCTGCCGTCGTCATCGGCGTTGCTGTCTTCATCCTCCTCCTCCTCGTTCGACCATTCCTCCTCCTCATCATCGTCGTCCTCTTCTTCGTCCTCTGACGGCTCCTTGTCCGTCTGGTTGTCGTCTGACGACTCCGGAGGCGGCGTCCCTTCCATGATCCGGATATAATCGAGGTCTGGGCTCGATGCCGGACTCATGGAAGACGAGCGGGATGATTCGTTGACCTATCATCGGGCCCCAGACTGCTGGCTGATACGTCTCCAACGTATCTATAATTTTTGATTGTTCCATGCTATTATATTATCATTCTTGGATGTTTTACAATCATTTTATAGCAACTTTATATCATTTTTTTGGGACTAACCTATTGACATAGTGCCCAGTGCCAGTTGCTGTTTTTTGCTTGTTTTTACTTCGCAGGAAATCAATACCAAACGGAGTCCAAATGCAGCAAAACTTTTTGGTGATTTTTTCTGGACCAGAAGACACAAGTTGGGCCAAGAAAGTACCTGAGGGGGCTCCGAGGGGAGCACAACCCACCAGGGCGCGCCTGGGGGCCCAGGCGCGCCCAGGTGGGTTATGCCCACCTCGGCCGCCTCCTGCACCGCCTCTTTGCTCTATAAATACCCCAATATTCCAGAAACCCTAGGGGAGTCGACGAAAATCAATTCCAGCCGACGCAAGTTCCAGAAACCACAGATCCAATCTAGACACCATCACGGAGGGGTTCATCATCCTCATTGGTACCTCTCCGATGATGCGTGAGTAGTTCATTGTAGACCTACGGGTCCGTAGGTAGTATCTAGATGGCTTCCTCTCTCTCTTTTGATTCTCAATACAATGGTCTCTTGGAGATCTATTTGATGTAACTCTTTTTACGGTGTGTTTGTTGGGATCCGATGAACTTTGAGTTTAAGATCAGATCTATGTTTTTATCCATGAAAGTTATTTGAGTCTTTTGATCTCTTATATGCATGATTACTTATAGCCTCATATTTCTTCTTCGAATCTTTGGTTTAGTTAGGCCAACTAGATCAATTTTTCTTGCCATGGGAAGAGGTGCTTTGTGATGGGTTCGATCTTACGGTGCTTGATCCCAGTGACAGAAGGGGAACCGACACATATGTATCGTTGCTATTAAGGATAACAAGATGGGGTCTATTTCTACATAAATAGATCTTGTCTACATCATGCCATCGTTCTTATTGCATTACTCCGTTTCTCCATGAACTTAATACACTAGATGCGTGCTGGATAGCGATCGATGTGTGGAGTAATAGTAGTAGATGCAGGCAGGAGTCGGTCTACTAATCTTGGACGTGATGCCTATATAATGATCGTTGCCTGGATATCGTCATAATTATTTGAAGTTCTATCAATTGCCCAACAGTAACTTGTTTACCCACCGTATGCTATTTTTCTCGAGAGAAGCCACTAGTGAAATATACGGCCATGGGTCTATTTTCTCATCATATATTTTCAGATCTATTTTGCTATTTGCATTTTTATTTATTTGCCACTTTTATTTTTAGATCTATATTATCAAAAACCCAAAAATACCTCGCTGAATTTTATTTGCTTTTATTTGCATCTATCAATCTATTACAACTTTCTCACGTCCGTTTGCCAATTTCTGGCGCCGTTACCCGAAAGGGATTGACAACCCCTTTAACACGTCGGGTTGCAAGTATTTGTTCTTTGTGTGAAGGTGCTATTTACGTAGTGTTGCTTGGTTCTCCTACTGGTTCTATAACCTTGGTCTCATCACTGAGGGAAATACCTACCGTTGCTGTGCTGCATCATCCCTTCTTCTTTGGGGAAATACTGACGTAGTTCAAGCAAACATCACTGGCCGAATTGTCGTCCTCGCTGTCGCTCGACATGGCTGCGGTCGTATAAAAACCGTGAGAAAGCGAGATTGCAGAGTGTGTGCAAGTGTGTAGCGTGGCCTGCCGGGGACGATGAAGATGGTGGACACTTAAGCGGGGTATGCAGAGAAGAGGAAATGCCAATTGAAGCGGGGGTTGACGTATTATCTAACCGCTGATATAATCAACCGCAATTATTTGTACCCAGTCGCTCCAAATTCCCGGGGTTGCGCAGTTCTCAATGTGATAATTAATTACGCACACGCGTTGGAACGTCCAAATGTGATGAAATTACCCTTTGCAATTTTTTTATTAGTGGCAAGTAAATCAATTAGTCATGAAAAGTAAGAGATACATGCAATCAACAAAGAGATACTTTCCTTCTTCTTCTACAAGTAAAGATATAGACAATCAGGAGAAATATAATTTCCTTTTTTTGGAGGGCTAACAAAGGAATTATAAAGAATTAGAAGAAATGCACCTTACATTCTGGAATTTTATCAAAAAACAAATACACCTTATATAAAGGAACAGAGGGAGTATGAAACAAGCATTTTTCATAGTACTTCTACTCCCTCCATACCGGCGACCTAGGTGGGGGAAAAACGAGATAACTTGATGATTACTATTTGATAATCAATACCATTGCGTGCAGAGAATTGACCAGTGCATGCATGTTATGCTAAGTAGTCTGAATTCATTGAATGCATACTAGCCGCAAGACTCCTATTGGCTGATTTCTTTTTTCAGGACAAAAACAAGGAACGAGTTTTGGGATTATGCACCGGTACCGGTACGAACAGAGTAGGGCAGTTGGCAAGCAATACATTGAGCTCTTCTTATTGATGAAGCTAGTAATAATCAAACTACAGAGGAAAAAAAAAGACAAAGGAAAATATCTGCACGAATCTTCGCGTAACATCAATGGCATAGGACCTAGATGTGCATTACTTAGAGCACATCTAGATGTGCTTTAGCAATACTGTCAAACAAAACCCCTAATCATCATTGCAAACAACGCATAGAACATGGCTAATGCGACAACCACAATTACACATGCTAGTTCCTTCTTGTCTCTTGCTTTCATCTGTTGCCTGTGATTGATTCTTTCTTGCTTCATCGTACTGATTGTACATTCCAGACCAGCCAGTTTCTTCTTCAGCTTTACGTTATCTTCTGCGAGCTTGGTGATAACACCCTGAGCCCTGCCATGCCATTCTTCATCCAGCCAGTTAACAAAGGCACAAGCCTCATATCCCTGCCAATGTTAAATAGTATTCAGGATGAGCGGTGGCATTAACTCAAGTAAAATGATGAACTTAGCACTAACCTCTAAGGGGCAACTGAGAAACCGCCTGCCAATGTTGAATCCCTCCGTGCATACACGTCGAGCGGGAGTGTGCCCGTGCACACAACTCAGCTTTTGGTACTTCTCGGTGGCGCAAAACTCGGAGTCGAACTCGTGTTGTGGGAGTCTGGAGTCATGCTCCGGATCCGGCGGTAGATCGCTTTCCTGGTGGGGGGGGGGGGTCATTCAGGACGGATTCAGCAAGGAGCTACTTTGAACATGCTAAAAAAGATCAGGATAGATTGGAACCTGACAGGACAATTCGGATCCATAGTACACCTGCCTTCTGATGACCTTAGGCAAGTGCTCGGCGGTGACCGCCGTCGTGGCGGCGCTGCCGAGAGCGGCGATACGAGCAGGAGCAGCCGCACCGAAACCATCAGCACCACTAGTCCGCATTCCCCCAATGTCAGCGCCACGCGAGGGAATTTGGAGGCTATCTAGGGATTTGGGGGGAATGGGGAAACTATGGGGATAAGCTAACGGCCGGGAACTACTTATGGCACTATATGTTGTATACGGCATACTGTTTATACATGTCGTTTGTGTTAGGTATTACAACTTCACACACGATTTCCGCACCAAACCATGTGAGAAGACAATGTAGGTGAGACACGGTTGCCGTTACATAACCGTATGTGATGTACTACCCTGTACATATAATTGAGTTATAGTGATACCGTGTAAACAGCCGCTCTGTGGATATCTGTCAAAAAATAAAACAGCCGCTCTGCAGATAGAGATGGCGGCGGCGGCTACCAGAGAAGAGGTCAATCCTTGGTCGGTGGGCGGTGGCGACATCATAGGAGGTCAATCCTTGGTCTGCGGTGGGAGATAGGAGGAGCTCAATCATCGAGGTTGGCGGCGGCGTGATTGGAGCACATCCATCGCGGTCGATGGCGGGATAGTGGAGGTCGAACTTCAGGCGGCAGCCGCACTAAGCTTTGCTCCTCGACCCTGCTATCTCGGCATGCTGCCGCATCACGCTTCTTTGTCTGCTGGGTGGAGGTCACCGTGCGGCTAATTAATTAAGGTATTCTTTTCGTGAGTGGCTTAATTAAGGTATTCAATTCCTAAGGGTAGTGTTGTACTCCCTCTCTCTCAGTTTACAGGGCGTGCGCGTACCCCTAGGTCATCAATTTGACCAACCTAATACAATTCATATATTACAAAAAATATACTAATATAAACTTCAGATGTTCTATTTTCAAACGGTATAATTTTTGTGTTATATTAGGGTGATAAAATTGGCAACCTAGGTATACGCGCAGGACTTGTAAACTGAAACGGAGGGAGTAGTACTCTGCGTGTAAATTGACTGGCTATTAATTTTTGTCATTGCACGTCTGGATAACAATATGGAGCGCCCTCAGTAATTATGAAAATAAAACCTTGTGATTTATGCACGCATCTTTGGGAATCAGTTAATCCGTGTATTAATGTTGTTGTTTTGTTTTTAATTACCATTCGTGTGGTGCAGATGGAACGATCTCAATGGATGAAGAATCGGAGAACCACAGATTTTATCAGTGGCGTGACAGAGTTCATGAATTTGGCTGAAAGTACAAAGAGAAGAATTGGTGATGCGGATTACATCATGTGTCCATGTACTCATTGTGCCAATACAGAGTCACGTGAAGTTGGAGATGTCCGGTGGCACTTACTCTCTCGGGGATTCATGGATGGATATACACGTTGGACCAGACACGGTGAAGAGCAGGTCATGGATGAATATACCCAGGGCTGCGAGATGCCAAACCCCGATCAGTGTCACATGGATGTTGAATCTAACATCAGGGCAGAGGCGTCAAGCTACCAATGGAACACCGGAAAGCCGAAACGCCCACTGGAAAACCAAGACATCGATGCAGATGACGACGATCTTGATATGCCAGATTTTGCTGCTATGATTGCAGATTTCAAGGGCCCAAAAAAGGATATGATTGGGTATAAGGATCTACCAACCATTGATGCGGACTCCAAGAAATATTTGTATCCAGGTTGCAAAAAGAAATATTCCAAGTTGAGTGCCACCCTGGTGCTTCTTAGATTTAAAGCAGCAAATGGTCTATCAAACAAGGGCTTCACAGAGATGTTAGGTCTTTTCAAAGAAATTCTTCCGAAAGATAATGTGCTCCCCAGAAGCACGAACGAAGAGAACAAAATTGTTTGCCCATTGGAACTTGAAGTACAGAAGATACACGCTTGTGTGAATGATTGTATATTGTACCGTGGTGAGTACAAAGATTTGCGTGCATGTCCCATATGCAAGCATGCATGATACAAGTGCAGGAGAGCAAAGGACAAGTATAAATTGGACGATGAGATCAAGACAGGAATCCCGTTCAAGGTTGTTTGGTACTTGCCTTTAATTCCAAGGTTGAGGCATTTATTTGCAAACCCTACAGAGGTAAAGAGGTTGCGGTGGCATCATGATGAGCGAACTGCGGATAAATATATGAGGCACCCGAAAGATGGGGCTCAGTGGGAATTAATCGACAACAAGTTTCAAGACTTTGCCAAGGATCCTAGAAGTATAAGGCTCGAGGAGTGTACTGACGGGATGAATCCTTTTGGCGATATGAGCAACAATCACAGCACATGGCCGGTGCTTCTGTGCATATATAACCTAGCTCCTTGGTTGTGTATGAAGAAAAAATACATTATGATGTCAATGATTATCCAAGGCCCGAAGCAACCTGGAAATGACATCGACATTTACTTTCAGCTACTGGTAGAAGAACTGCTGACAGTGTGGATAGATACGCCTGCTGTAAAATGTTATGATGCTTACGAAAAGGAGATTTTTGATCTACATGCGATGCTGGTGCACGCCATTCAAGATATGCCGGCATTAGGCAACACATCGGGGCAGAAAACAAAGGGAGATGTAGGGTGTGTCACATGCATGGATAGGACAGCTAGCAGATTTCTTCCCAACTCGCGCAGAACCGTGTATTTGCGTCATCGTAGGTTCTTACAGAGAAATCACCCATACCGAAAGATGAAAGCTGAATTTGATGGTACGACAGAGGTAGATGTGGGCCCAAGACCCTATGATGGGGAGGTGGTCCACAACATGGCTAAACAAATTAATATTGTGCTTGGCAAGAAGCACGCTTTGACGGTGAAACAAACACCCAAGGGTCAAGTGTTTAAGAAGAAATCGGTGTTCTGGAAATTACCTTACTGGGAGATTCTACGTGTACGTCAATGCATCGATGTCATGCACGTAGAGAAGAACATATGTGAAAGCATCCTTGGCACTCTGCTCAAGATTAAAGGTAAAACAAAGGATGGTGACGGTGCACGGCTCGATATGCTTGCCGATCAATCAAAACGCAAGAGTGAAGCAGAAGATGATGACAAATTCATCAAAGCTCGCCAGTGTTACAATTTCAGTACAAAAGAAGCAACACAGTTCTTCACCTATTTGTTGTCAGTTAAGACACTCTCTTCCTACTCCGCAAACATCAGAAGTCTCGTGGATGTGAGCTCAGGTAAAATGAAGTTGGGACACATGAAGTCGCATGATTGCCACGTAATGTTGACACAAATCCTCCCGGTGGCCATCAGGAATCTGATGGACAAAGATATAAGAAACACACTCATTGAGCTCTATGATTTCTTCAACCAACTATGGCAGAAAGTTGTAGATCCTGAAGAGTTAGATCATATGCAAGATGATATTGCAAGAATATTGTCCAACCTAGAGATGTTTTTCCCACCGTCATTCTTTGATGTCATGGTCCATCTCACTGTGCACCTTGTCGACGAGATAAAGTATTGTGGTCCTGTGTTTCTTCACAACATGTATCCCTTCGAGCAGTTCATGGGAATACTGAAGCGCTATTGTCGGAACCGAAACCATCCAGAGGCAAGCATCCTACAAGGTTATACCGCGGAGGAGGTGGTTGAGTTTTGCAGCGAATACATGAAACAAAGACCTATAGGTTTGCCCCTCTCTCGCCACGAGGGAAGGCTAAAAGGTAAGCCGGTCCTTGCTGGCACGCAAATGGCTGCACCAACCCAGTTCTCAACGCTTATGCCGAAGAACACTTGGCGGAGATACGGCAAAGCTTCTTACCAATGGTGCCTTCATCAGATGTGGAGATGAAGGAGCACACTAAGAACTATGCCGAATGGCTGAAGAATCATTTGGCACAAGGATCCATCGATGACATTGCTACGTGGTTGGCACAAAAGCCATCACCTATGGTGTTGACGTACCAAGCATATGACATAAATGGATACACGTTCTACACTGAGGAACGTGATGAGAAGACCTCATATCAGAACAGCTCTGTTCGAATAGAATGCATGACTGCAGATGAAGCTGATAAAAGGGTATACTATGGAACCATTAAAGAGATTTGGGAGCTTGACTATGTGAAAGTTAAGGTGGCATTATTCAGGTGCGCATGGATCCCTCTTGGTCATGTAAAGGTTGATGATTACAGGAAGACCTGTGTTAACAGAACAACGATGGCATATCACGCGGACCCGTTCATTCTTGCCAGTGATGCTACCCAGATTTTCTATGCGGAAGACCCCTTGCATAAGAACTGCCATGTAGTGATGCATGGGAAGAGGAGGGTACTGGGTGTCGAGGATGAGTACGATGAATTTGCTGAGTTGCCAGCCAAGGGATCACGCACCCATGTAACAGAGAAGCGTAAAATCATCAGAAAACCCAAGTTCATTCGGGGTCAACGTAATGATCCTAGTTCCCCCATGTACATGGGATTTAAGCCGTAAGACTAGTCTTTATGCCTACAATGCAACTTAATTCGTTTAATTTAGAACTGTCGCGTGTACTGAATTTGTGAGTTATGCCCGGTTTTCTGTTGATGCAAGAACCGTTAATATGTTGACCTTGATATGCTGCCAGCTCAGGCAATGAATATGAATTGTTTATTATTATTATTATTATTATATCATAGAGGTAGCACAATCAATTGATCTCACTCCAGTATGTGTGAACAAAAGATATGCAATCTGGTTTGCGAATAGCACACGGTTCGTTCATGAAAGCCGTGTGTCGACCAAACCCCGCGCGCGATCTGAGTCGTGCTTTCTGATTGACCAGAACCCAAACCCCATGGATCGTACGTCTGCACCGTTGGATGCTCCCAGATCGAACAACAATCCTCATCCCTTTCGACAGCAAATGCAGTTCTGGTTGTAATTTTATTTTTATGCACAAAATGCACGTTAAACTCAAAAAATGTCTTAAATATAGCTAACGATACCTGAAATGCGCCAAAAAATCAAACCCGTGGTATAATGGTGATTGCGTACCATGAAATTTTTTATGAGGCCAAATGATGAAGTCACCGTCCACTGGAGTTTGAATTGACACGTCTCCTTTTGGAAACAATGATCCTTCATGTGAGATGCTCCGGTTTGGAAGGAGCCATCATCAAAACTTGTGCCAAGCTTTACCAAAAAAAATTCACGGGGTCGTGAGAGCACGCCATGGGCACACATCGATTTTGATGATGTCCGGACTCCATCTAAATTTCCTGTAATTAAAATACCAACTAGGCCTACGCCAGTGGCCGCACCTCGCAGCCGAAATGTTTGGAACTTCTCCCCACTTCTCGGACAAACGGATGAAAACTCGCAAAGCGACGCACAAATGATTTGTACACCTTCTTTGCTAAGGCTGGCCATAGTGGGGGTATCACTACTGCAGGATGGTCCAAACGCGACAGTCGAATCAGAGACCCTTCAACGAAACTGTGTGCGATGCATCAATCACAAACGGTGATGTAATAAAACCATAAAAAAGATGCAAAATGTTTGCGATGGCAGCGACATCAAACACGGTTCATACTAGAGTTGCGTGTGCGATGAGTGGCAAACAGTTAATCCAGAAGAACTGTTTGCGATGATGCAGAACAACAGAAATGGGCAGCCAGATGAGGCTGTGTGCGATATACGGCATACAGTTCACTAGGATGAACTATGTGTGATTAAGCAACACAATGGAAACGGTTCAACTGAACAAGATGTGTGTGATACGCGGCAAATAGGTCCGTAATCAGAAATGTGTGCGAAGACCAATAATAACACAGACGATTGCTGCTAATAAGCCGTGTGATTTGCTCTGTCTACAGAAGAATAACATGTGTATATATATATATATATATATAACTGAAATAAACATCTAATTACATAAGTGACTATACAGATCATTCGCACACACCTCAATAAATTGCATGCATTCTAAAGTAGGAGAAACGATCGTCTAGTCATCTACTTCTTGTGACACTCCCACCACTGCTCTGTTGCTCGATCCCTCATCTGGGGCAGGAACAAGATACTTCCTCATGTCAACGATTCGCCTGTACATCTCGTAGCTTGTGTATGCATCCTTGGCCGCGTACTTGACGTGTTGTTCATCCAGTCTCTCATGCCAAACACTGTGCCAGGCAATCTTGTCCTTCTTGCTCTCATCCTTCATCTTCATGTACTAGGGGTCGATGATGGCCGAGGCGAGGTCAACCAGGGAGTTCAGTTTGTTGTTGTCGCTGCCCCAGACCTTGTAGTGGTGCTGGATGTTGACAAGATTCGGGCATTTCAAGCCTGAAACCTTGAGCGCTTTTAGATCATTGGTGGTGTCCACCGTAGCGAAACTGTAGTCGGAGCTGTTGATAAACCTGGAGAAATGCTCGCAAGGCCTTGTGGCCAGGTGGTAGTGGTAGACAAGGACATCATGTTGCACGCATAACTGGGCGATGGCAACCTTCTGATCGTGCCCGGCACGACCGATGGTGTACTCGAGGTCGAAGCCGACCACTTGGTACTTGTCCTCGGCAAGGAACTGCTCCATAGTTTGGATGGAGCTCTCCACCGAGACCGGATCGTTCGTGTACACCACCGAGAGGGCCTTCCCCCTCACGTGGGTGTCCACTATGTGATGCGTGGTGAACTGCCCGCCGTTGTCATCGTCGGCCACTGGGAGCGCCATTGGAGCCACGGGGAGCGCCATTGGAACCGCTGGATGTCCTCTTTGTATGTGTGGTCGTGGGTGTGCTTATTGTGTCGTGTGACGCAAGAGATGAAGGTAAATGGCCGCAGGAATAAAAGGGGGCCGGGCGGCCTGGATTCTCGGCGCATCCGCATGGCAGTTTTTGCAGCGGGTAACTGCATCGTCGCGCCGCACCCGGCGCAGCCGCATGCACACGAACGTGCGTGATCGTGCGCCGGCCCCAAACACTAGCAGTGCGCGTGGAGGGACGAGGGCAGAGCACCCGGAGGGACATGAGAGCAGAGCGCAAGCGGCGGGACGCGAGCAGAGCGCGCCGCGGCCGCCTCAACCGCAAGCAACCACACGCATAGAGCAGTTGAACACGCAGGAAATGGTCGCCTACAAGCCGGCCGACAGTTGCGTCGCTGCGTAGAGAGCGGCTGTGTGCTACTACCTCCATCTTGGTCGTCCCCTTTATATTCTGTGCCATACTTTGCCCTTAAATTTAACCAACAAAATGTTAATGCATGTTATAAAAATTATATAATTGAAAACTATGTTCAAATACGAATCCAACTATATAATTTTATTAGTTAAATACTACTTATAAACCAGGACGGGGGTATAGTAGGTAATTAAATCGCAAATGTTTTTTTATTAACCGTATGTGTACGTGGCCTTTCGTCCTCCTCTCGCACGTCTTGTCACCCCGCTGCCGCAGACGGCTTACAGCGCAAGCTTGCGCAGCGCGCGGGGGCGTTCTTTTGGCCAAACGGTGGCTCGAAGTGGCGCCAATGAATCATCGCTGAGCCCATTCCCGCGCAACCTCGCAGGTTCCTGCGCAAGCTTCCTGCCCGACTCAGTGAATTCCCCCAAAATCCCAATGCTTACCGGCCTGCTATATAAACCCTCACGGCCGGCGAGTCCTGCATCGCATTTTCCCCTCCCTCCGTGTAGCTTATCTCGTCTGCTTCTCCCATAATCGCCAATGGCATTAGCCCGTCATCGTCGCTCAGCCACTCCGCCGTCATCAGAGGACAGCTCCAGCTGGGAGGCTACACCGTGGCGGCGGCGCAGTCCCCAGCGTAGTGTAGTGCGCGTGGCGTCCCTGTTAGGTGTGCGCAGAACACCCACCACACGCTCCGCCGCTGCTGCCCGTCGGCAGCTGTTGCCGACCGCCGTTGCCGCCAAACCACCGTCGAAAGCCAGGGCCATCACCCGCTCCGCCGCTGCCGCCCGAAGGCGGGAGGTGGCCGTCGTGGCCGCCACCCCACTGCCGGCCACCGTGGCCATCACCCGCTCCACCACCGTGGCCCGAAGGCGGGAGGTGGTGGTTGTGGCCGCCACCCCATCGTCGGCCGCCGTGGCCGCCAGCCCACCGTCGACCGCTGGGGTCATCACCCGCTCCGCCATCGCCGCCTGAAGGCGGGAGGCGGAGGTGGAGGCCCGCACGTGCGTCAGCGACCTTGCGCGCTACACCGAGTTCCTGTGGGAGGAGGAGGAGCGCATCGTCAAGCACGCAAAGAGCCTTACCGCCACCGTGGCCGCGACACACGCCACCTCAGAGGCGAGAAATCAGGAGATCTACGAGGAGAACCACCGCTTCGAGAGGGGTCGTCTGGAGCGGCAGAGGGTGTTCGTGGTGAGCGTCGCTGAAGGTGCAGCAGCGGCAGGCACCGTATTGCAGTTGTCCAGCTCGTCGGTAGGCTCCTCCTCCTTTGCCTCTTACTGAGCACGCTCGGCAGAGGAGAGGCTGCCGGAAGTAGTACAAAGCCCCTCCGTAGTAGTAGTAATATTTAGGGGCTATTTTGTTCAGTTCATCTGACTATAGATGTGGTGGA
The DNA here is from genome assembly GCA_011799875.1 of Thinopyrum elongatum. NCBI lineage: Eukaryota > Viridiplantae > Streptophyta > Magnoliopsida > Poales > Poaceae > Thinopyrum > Thinopyrum elongatum. The sequence continues at coordinate 361,643,635 of CM022297.1, read as the reverse complement.
ACTGTACAACGTACTTAAAATTAGCTAGTATATATAGTTGAACTAGCTATTTCAGTACGTGGTTGGCAACAATTGGAGAAAAGTTTGGTCGGTTCAGCTGTCGAGTTGAACTGTTTGTATAAAGAACGGCTGCTTAATCTATGAATGAAATTTATGCTTAATTACAGAATTTTAGTTGCAAAAATTAGATAGTGCTAGTGATGTTTAGCTGCATATTTTGACAAATCGCAGTGTTACAAGGTTGACAAATGGCAATATTACTAGATCAACAAATGCCAATCTTTCCAGTTTGACAAATGGCAACATACCCAATATGACAGATGCAAATTTTACCAAATTGTTTGTACGTGGTTGCACACGGGTCATCCAAAACAACCGTTTGCGTTGAAGGGATGCACAAATCCTGCGCTGCGAATTTTCCCTTGACTTAAGGGGGAAGACCATAGCTCTCACTTTGCATACGGGTGTTCTATCTAAAACATTTGCGATCAAGAGCTGCACAAATCCTGCTCGGCACATTTTCCCTTGGCTTCCTGGGAAAGCTGTCGGTTTGCATACGGGTGTTCTAACTAAAACGTTTGCGATGAGTGTTTTATATTTAAAAACCATTGATGTTTTTTTCAAAAGAAAATCATTTGATAAGTCTGTACATTAAGAGAGAAAAACGCAAGTTCGTTCAAACCATATCTTTCATTCAGTCACACTGTGAATTTATATTCATATGATCGAGATACAATATTAAACCCCAAAACAAACTATTTCCGGCGGCGGCGGAGGCGGCGTGCCGCACCGTCGTTGTCGTTGTCGTCCTCCGGGACGTCGTTGTTGAAGTCTGCAAGGCAGCACATAATGTTCTTCACTTGTAAATCAAACATCATGTCATCGCACGATCGACGGGCGGGGCGCGGGAGGACGGCAACTGGCGCCGCTGAGAGGTAGCGGTCGACGACGGCGTCCCATGTCGCTAAGGGGGGCGCGCGCATGGGCACGGGCGCGGCGGGTGCAGCCAAACGCATGGGGACCGGCGCCGCAGTGGGTGGAGGGGCGCGCACGGGCACGGGCGCTGGCATGTACACGAGCTCGCGCGGGTCCGCGGAGACCTCACTGACGCCCGCGGCTTCCAGCTCTGCGATAGTGCTCGGCGACCAGCCTGTCAATGCTACGGGGATGGTCGCTGGCGCTGGCGCGGGGATGGGAGCTGGGACGGGAGCGGGGGCAGCAACCGCCGTGGCCAGCTCGTTCACGGCCATGTCCATGAGGCCCCATTCCTCCTTATTTTCTATCTCCTCCGGCTCGGAGTCGACTTCACCAAACTTGAAGACTAGTGGCAGATGATCATTCTGTGCCATGGCGTTGGTGGAGGTCTGCGGGAGGGAGGGGAATGGGAGGCGAACAGTAAGGCCGCCCGTATTAAACAGCGGCGGGCGGCCATGGAAGTCAAAGGGCTCGCTTCCCAGTGAGCCTACGCAGTGTACAGCTCGCACGCTTCCCGGTGAGCCTGCGCATTGGAGAACAGCTTGCACGCCTCTCGGTCAGCCTGCGCACCGGACTGCGCTCGCACGCCTCCTGTTCAGTCAAGCAGCTGTCCGCACGACACCTCCTATAGCCATTAAAACCAAGACACGTGGCGTCACGTGAATGGTTAACAGAACACACATGATTTGAATTATACAAACGTTTGAGATATTAAAGTGGCAGCTATTTTTTCAAAATGCCTTTGTTGGTTGTTATTCGAGTGCGCCTTCTCTCAAAGTGGACACAAAAAATACCACAGCATGTCGGGTGCCATTCCATCATAGCATGCCAAGTTTCATGAATTTCAGACGAGTTTTGGATTTACTAGAATTTAAAAACAAAGTATCTCAATGTTTTGCCGGCAATCAACAGTGCCCTGGTGTTTGAAATTCATTCACATTTCTTGCATGGGACCAAAGCATGCACCCAAGGACACATATTTGATTTTTCAACCAATTTATATGCACTGGAGCATGTGCATGTAGTTCAAATTTGAATTATGCACATAAAATGCCTAGAAAACCCAGTTAATGTATACAAATGTCCAAACGAACCCCGAAAAATTCCAAAATTTAACACAACACTCCTGTTGTTCTATGTTGACACTAGAAATTTTTTGAAAGCAATCAGAGGCAACGAATATCGTTTCGTCCCCAAAGGTGGCACGTTCCCTGCCGAAACTGTCAGGCTTGTTGTGAGAAGCTCTGGTTTGTGACAGCATGGGACAAAAAATTTACCACGGCATGTTGATGCCGCTCCATGATAGCATGCCAAGTTTCATGAATTTCAGACGAGTTTTGGATTTACTAGAATTTAAAAATCAGGTATCTCAATGTTTGCGGCCGAGAAATGGTGGTAGGGTGTTTGATATTCATTCCCATTTCTTGCATGGGACCTAAGCATGCAACCAAGGACACATATTTGAATTTTCAACCAATTTATATGCATTAGAGCATGTGCCTGTAGTTGAAATTTGAATTATGCACATAAATGCATTGAAAACTCAGTTAATGTATAAAAATGCCCAAACGAGCCCTGAAAAATTCCAAAATTTAACACAACACTCCTGTTGTTCTATGTTGACACTAGAGAAAAAATTGAAATCAAGAAGAGGCAACGGATATCGTTTCGTCTAGAAAGGTGAAACGTTCCCTACCGAAACCATCAGGCTTGTTGTGAGAAGCTCTAGTTTGTGAGAAGCTTAAACCCAAACCTGCCCCAAATGGGACAAATTTTTTACCATGGCATGTTGATGCCGCTCCATGATAGCATGCCAAGTTTCATGAATTTCAGACGAGTTTTGGATTTACTAGAATTTAAAAACCAGGTATCTCAATGTTTGCGGCCGAGTGACGGTGGCAGGGTGTTTGACATTCATTCTCATTTCTTGCATGGGACCTAAGCATGCAACCAAGGACACAGATTTGAATTTTCAACCAATTTATATGCATTAGAGCATGTGCCTGTAGTTCAAATTTGAATTATGCACATAAATGCATAGAAAACTCAGTTAATGTATAAAAATGCCCAAACGAGCCCCGAAAAATTCCTAAGATTAACACAACACTCATGTTGTTCTATGTTGACACTATAAAAAAATTGAAATCAAGAAGAGGCAACGGATATCATTTCGTCCAGAAAGGTGAAACGTTCCCTACCTTAACCATGAGTCTTGTTGTGAGAAGCTCTGGTTTGTGAGAAGCTTATATACCCCAACCTGCCCCAAATGAGACAATATTTTTACCACTGCATGTTGATGCCGTTCCATGCTAGCATGTCAAGTTTCATAAATTTCAGACGCGTTTCCGATTTACTAGAATTTAAAAACCATGTATCTCAATGTTAGTGGCCGAGCAACGGTGGCAAGGTGTTTGGCATTCATTCTCATTTCTTGCATGGGACTTAAGCATGTAACCAAGGACACACATTCCAATTTTGAACCAATTTATATGCACTGGAGCATGTGCATGTAGTTCAAATTTGAATTATGCACGTGAATGCATAGAAAACTCAGTTAATGTATAAAAATGTCCAAGCGAACCCCGAAAAATCCCAAAAATTGACACAACACTCGTGTTGTTCTATGTTGACACGAGAATTTTTTTGAAAGTAATTAGAGGCAGCAGATATCGTTTTGTCCCCCAAGGTGGCACGTTCCCTACCGAAACCACCAGGCTTGTTGTGAGAGAAGCTCTGGTTTGCGAGAAGCTTATACCCAAACCTGCCCCAAATGGGACAATATTTTTACCACGGTATGTCGATGCCGTTCCATGATATCATGTCAAGTTTCATGAATTTCAGACGAGTTTTTGGTTTACTAGAATTTTAAAACAATGTATCTCAATGTTAGCGGCCGAGCGACAGTGTCAAGGTGTTTGACATTCATTCTCATTTCTTGCATGTGACCTAAGCTTGCAACCAAGGACAAACATTTGATTTTGCAACCCGTTTTTATGGACTGGAGCATGTGCATGTAGTTCAATTTTGAATTATGCACATAAATGCCTAGAAAACCCAGTTAACGTATAAAAATGTCCAAACGATCCCCGAAAAAATCCAAAATTTAACACGACACTCCTGTTGTTCTATGTTGACACCAGGAAAAAAATTGAAAGGAAGAAGAGGCGACAAATATCATTTTGTCCACAAAGATGACACGTTTCCCTAACGGAACCATGAGGCTTCTTCTAAGAAGCTCTGGTTTGTTAGAAGCTTATACCATAACCTTCCCCAAATGGGACAATATTTTTTGCCCCAGCATGTTGATGCCATTCCATGATAGCATGCCAAGGTTCATGAATTTCAGACGGGTTTTGGATTTACTAGAATTACAAAAGCAAGTACGTCAACATTTGCCGGAGAGCCACGGTGCCGTGGTGTTCGAAATTCATCCCCATTTCTTGCATGGGACATAAGCATAAACCCATGGACACATATATGATTTTACAACCCATGTTGGTGCACCAGAGCATGTGCATGTAGTTTAATTTTGAATTGTGCACCTGAAATGGCTAGAAAACCAATTTAATGTATAAAATGTCCAAACGAACCCTGAATAATTCTAATTCTTTTACGACACACATATAGTTGCATGTTCACTGCAGATGAAAGTTCTAGCAATTCAAACACCGTCCATTGCCGTTGTGACCCCATTATGTAATTCAAATCAAGATGAAAAATCAAGTAGATCCCACACATTTTATTATCACCAACCGTGTGAGATGCAGTACAAAATATCCTGAAGCACCGTCGGTGTATAGTACGCCTATGGCTTACGCGAGAAGGTGCGTCAGCTACAGTCCGGCGTGTCAAGCACACTAGCTCGCTCCCCAAATATCATTTCATTGTTCAATCATCACCGGTGAAAGATGGGGACGTGGACCCGCGTCGTGAGGGCAACTTCGGCGGCCCACTCCGGCGAGAGCGCAGCCATAGCCACCATGCGCGTGCTAACAAGGTGCATGAACACGGCCGCAATCTGCGACCGGGCGGCCAAGGCAGCCCAAACGGCCGCTGTTGCTTCTCAGGTGGCGGCAGCAACATCTGCCTCGGGGATAGCAACTGGCGAGAGCGGCACAGCAGCTGTCCGTTCCGCAGCGGTAGCCTTAGCCCTGATGGAGGCCACCCACGACCATGTCGAGGCCACCCACGCCCAGCTCGTGGCGGTCACCGCACAAATCGAACGAAGCTTCTTCGACAACGGTCGGCAACCCACGGCCGAAGAGTTGGCAATCGCCGAGAGCGTTCGAGCAGCCGTCCGTTCCTCCGCCGCATACCTTGCCACGACGGAGCCCGTCCAAGCCCAGATCGCGGCCACCCACGCCCAGCTCGTGGCGGCCTTTTCCAAAGAGATGGCAGACATGGATGGCGAGATGCTTGTCGAGTATGGTGCGATGGATGCCATGGAGCCCCTTCCCCAGGAGACCGTCAGGCGCGAGCTGGACATGGAGGAGGCGGCGGAGATCGACGAGCACCAGCCGTAGTAGTACTCTTTGTTTTGTTTAATTAAGAGTGCCGGTCTTTAATTTGTTAGAGTATTGTTTAGGTCGGCTAGCTCTGTTTAATTGCTGAACTTGCTCGATTAAGGCCCTGTTTGTTTGAGCTTTTGCTTCTGCTTTTGTAGCTTTTCCATTTTGGACAAAAAGCCATAAAATCTCCTAAATAGGTGCTTTTATGGCTTTTATGGCTTTTGATGAATCAATACGACAATATTTAGCTCCAAAAGTCATAAAAGCTCCAAAAGCACCTATTTAGGAGCTTTTATAGCTTTTTGGCCAAATTGAAAAAGCTACAAAAGCAGAAGCAAAAGCCAAAACAAACAGGGCCTAAGAAGTGTGGGTGTGCTGCAGTCTCCTTTGTGTACCCAAATTATGCAATGACGTGGATGACCACGGTAACCAGGGAAATTCGAACCAAAAATTTTGACGTTCAAACTCATCACACACGGGTTAAGCTATCTGAATCGTTTGTGATGTTCACACATCATACACAGTTCTGAATAAGGGACTATGTCTGATGACACTTTGCGCGCCAGTTATTTCATTGAACCGATTCAAAATTTTCGGCTTCCGCGAAAATATCTACCTCCCCGCCCCCGCCCCCTTACCAAAAGCCACATTTCCCCTGTTTCCGCCTTCCTTTCCAAGTTGAAACCTTCACTCCTTGCTTGCAGCACTGCCTCCTCGCCGGCGACCCTCCTTCATGCTGCTCGGCCTCGTCTATCCAGGCAGGTAATCCACACCCGACCCCCATCGTCCTCCTCCTTCCACATCCCACATGCCCCGACCGTCGGCGCGACACCTTCCGCCCAAATCACCGACCCCTCCACCAAATAAGTGCCGCCCTAAGCCATGGTGCACGCAGTATAGCCAGGAGCTCAAGGAGCATTTGGCAGCGGAGAAGGAAATCATGGCCGCACGCGCGGATGAGGTCGCGATGGCTGCCATTCGTGCCGACCCCCAGATCTTGGAGGAGCACCTTGCCATTTGCTAGCTACGCCGGTTAAGCATGCTCGGTTTACCTGTTGCCTGTGCTGCTCCTGCCTTTCCTTAACAAATTCTAGTGAATTGTGCTATCTAATTTTACCATGCAATCTGTGCTTTAGTGTATATGTTCTATATGTCGTGCAGTGTGGTGCTCACTTATTAACTGTTTGGTTAATTAGTTGTCGTCTTCAGTTAACTGTTTGGTTTAATTCTGCAAATGTGATGTTCAATTCTTCAGGCTGCAATTTTGTATTATCTTCTATGTGAGAAATAAATCAAATTTATCTTTACAAAATACATGAGAAACGAATACAATTGCTATATTTCCAAGTTGTCAAGCATGCTTGGTTTGGTTATACATTGTGCAATGTGGTGCTCAGTTAACGTTTGGTTCATTTGTTGTGGTGTTTAGTTAACAGTTTGGTTCAATTCTGCAATGCGATGTTCAATAGTTGTGTGTGCATTCTGTTATTGTATACCATGTGAGAAGTAAATCGAATTTGGCTGTACTAAATACATGAGAAACAAATACAATTGCTATATTTCCAAGTTGTTAAGCATGCTTGGTTTGGTTAACTGTCTGATCTTCTATTAGGAGTATGTTATATTGTGCAATGTGGTGCTCAGTTAATGTTTGGTTCATTTGTTGTGGTGTTTAGTTAACTGTTTGGTTCAATTCTGCAATGTGATGTTCAATTGTTGTGGGTGCATTCTGTTATTGTATACCATGTGAGGAATAAATTGAATTTTGTTGTACTAAATACATGAGAAACAAATACAATTGCTATATTTCCAAGTTGTTAAGCATGCTTGGTTTGGTTAACTGTCTGATCTTCTATTAGGAGTATGTTATATTGTGCAATGTGGTGCTCATTTAATGTTTGGTTCATTTGTTGTGGTGTTTAGTTAACTGCTTGGTTCAATTCTGCAATGCGATGTCCAATTTTCGTAGGTAGAATTTTGTATTGTTGTGCATGTGAGGAATAAATCGAATTTGGCTGCACTTAATACATGAGAACGATATACAAGTGCTATATTTCCTAGTTCTTAATCATGCTTGGTTTGGATAAATGGGTTTTCCATGTGGCTTGAATTAATCTGATGAATCTGCAATGTGCTTATTTTTCATCAACATATTTAACTGATAGCATGCGAACCCTCACTTAACCTGCTGACTAACTACCTTATATGTGTTGTAGGGAAACAATGGGAAGCATTGAGGTTTACAATCGAGGTTAGCACGTGCATTGTCCGTTGTCTAATAGCACATTATTGTGCAATTGCAGGAACCATTCTAATATTTAGGTTTTTAACAATTTGGTCTTGCACATGTAGGTCCTGCTGTCAGAGGTTTTGACCCACTGTTTGACCCTTTTTGCATATGGGGAAATGAGTTGTCCATGAATATCAATCAAGTCAAGAAACTCAGAAAGATTGTTAGGATAAAGAAATTAGCGACAAAAAACAACAAGGTCTTTGTCTGCACAATAAAGAACACATCAGTTCACTACAAGATGGTACTAACTATTATACCTTGCCTTTTTTTATTCCTTTGCCCCATTTCCAATATAGAGAAGATATTTATGCACATCCTTGTTTTCAGGCCTTTCCAAAGCAGTTCACTGATGATTACCTCTCAAACCACCTGTATGGTCAGGAGGCGAGGAAGGTTTTCATACAACACCCACGGTTCAATATTGAAGTGTTCCTGAAGAGGATGAAGGATGGACGGTCAATCATCCATAGGCACTGGCCTAAAGTTGCAAAGACCTTCAACATCAATGAAGGCTCAATATTCGCCTTCCGCTTGAGCAGTTTTCCAGATGAGATGCATATGTCTATGTATCGTCTATGATGCTAATTTCGAAAGGTTCTAGATGTTGCATGTGAAACTTGGTGCTGGTGCAGTTGTGTAATGGGGTAGCTGAGTGCTGAAGCTATATGATGTTGTACTCTGATGTATTTCAATTATGAAATCCTGCTTCCTTAATATGGAAATGAAATATATTATGTGCTTAATATGAATGTTAATTAGATTAATAAATGGATTATTAATAATAGGGCAATTAGCCTGCTAATGGCCAATTAGCCTGCTAATGGCCAATTAGCCTGCTAATTGGGTTTTTCTATTGCAAACGGTTATTGAGAAAACACCGTGGGCGATGACCTCAGGCAACGCACACAGTTTCTAGGAATAAACCATGTTGGATCAATGAACAATCACACACGACATCCTCTTGAAAACTGTTTGCATTAGGCCACCTTGCGCAAACGTTTACCACATAAAAACTGTGTGTGATGGACAGCCTTTGCCACACAGTTTCTTCTACGCACCGTGTGTGATGCATTCAATAACACAAACGATAAAATTGTTAATATCGTGTGCAATGGCAACGCTATCACAAACGATTTAACAGGGAAAATTGTGTGTGATGTACCTGTGAACGGAAACGTTTTCCTTGGAGCGACTGTGTGGGATGTATATACGAATGAAAACGTTTAGCGGGGACTGACTGTGTGGGATGTACTTACGACCGGAAACGATTTCACCTGTATAATTGTATTTTTTAGCACTACTGTACGTATAACCGTATTTGATCACTCGCCAGTCGCACACGACCTCATTTTATCGAGCGTGTGTGCCAGGAGGGCATATCCCCGACGGTTTCTAGGTTGTGTGGGAAGGACCCCCCTATCGCAGTCACTCACTAGGTGACGATTCAGAACGCCGTCCCGGAAAGGGGTTAAAAACCGTTTGTATAGCACCTCACTGTACCAGTGTATCATAGCCGGTATCATGCACTCAGTATCATGTGGCAAGGAATTAAAGAAGGGAGAGTGGGTTAGAGTAACATAGGTAGATACCATAACATAATAAATGCTATACTACTTTGTGTCATGCACGGCCATAAATACGGTCATCTATGATACTACTCTATGATACTATGCACTATGAAGGTACATAGTATCATACACTAGTATCATATGCATGATACTAGTATATGATACTCTCCACTATAAGGCTGGCCATAGTGGTGGTATCATAGCCGGTATCATGCACTCGGAAATAGCAAGTATGCTGATGTGGCAAAGAATTAAAGAAGATAGAGAGGGTTAGAGTAACATATAGGTAGATACCGTATCATGTTAAATGCGATGCTAATTTGTGTCATGCATGGCAATAAATATGATCATCTATGATACTACTCTATTATACTATGCACTATAATTAAAGGTAGTATCATACACTAGTATCATATGCATGATACTAGTATATGATACTCTCCACTATGAGTAGCCTAAGTATAGCCTAACTAAAACACCCACATGTAGTTGTAGTAGGGTTTTGACTTTATATGCACTAAATGCAAGGTAAGTGCAAAAAATGACTTAAACATAGCAGATGAGACCTGAAATGGGCCAGAAAATCAAACCAAGGGTATATCCGTGATTGTTTACCATGATTTTTTTCGAGGCGGAATGATGTAGTCACTGACGATTTGGAGTCCGAAGTGCCGCGTCTCCTTTTGGAAACTATATATGATCCTTCTTGTGAGATGCTCCGGTATGGAAGGTGTGAGCACCAAAACTTGTGCCAAACTTTACCAATTTTTTTTCCATGCGATCATGAGAGCACGCCACAGTGACACAATGATTTTCGTTATTTCCGGACTCTATATGCATTTCTTGTAATTAAAAAACCAACAAGGCCTACGCCTGTGGCCGCACCCTGCGGCCGAACTGTTTGAATTTTTTTTCCGTTTCTTGGACAATGAATGAAAACTCGCAAAGTGACACATAAATGATCTTGCTAACACCCATGTGTAGTTGCGAGATCTCAAATGACTCAAATATAGCAAACAAGATCTCAAACGCACCAGAAAATCGAAACATAGGGTACAATCGTGATTTCTTACCGTGGAAAAAAATTGGAGGCGAAACGATGAACTCATCTTTTCATTCAAACAAAAATATGCTGTTAGTTCATGTAAATGTTTTCAAATAGCACACGGTTCACTCACGAAAGCCGTGTGCCTACTAAATCATGGCTGATGCCCCCCCGCCAGCGCGCGATCTGAGTCGTGCGTTCTGATTGGCCAGAACCCAAACCCCACGGATCGTACGTCTGCACCGTTCGATTCTCCTTGATCGAACGACAATCCTCATCCCTTTCGACAGCACATGCAGTTCCGGTTGTGATTTTATTTATATCCACAAATTGCACGTTAAATTCAAAAAATGTCTTAAATATAGCAAACGATACCTGAAATGCGTTAGAAAATCAAACCCGTGGTATAATGGTGATTGCGTACCGTGGAATTTTTTATGAGGCCAAACGATGAAGTCACCGGCCACTGGAGTATGAATTGACACGTCTCCTTTTGGAAACCATGGTCCTTCATGTGAGATGCTCCGGTTTGGAAGGAGCGATCATCAAAACTTGTGCCAAACTTTACCAAAATTTTCCCCCGGGGTCGTGAGAGCACGCCACGGGCACACACCAATTTTGATGATGTCTGGACTCCATCTGAATTCCCTGTAATTAAAATACCAACTAGGCCTACGCCGGTGGCCGCACCTCGCGGCCGAAATGTTTGAAACTTCTCCCCGTTTCTCGGATAATGGATGAAAACTCAAAAAGCGACACACAAATGATTTGTACACCTTCTTTGCTAACTAACACCCAGATGTAGTTGTAGAACATGTTTGAATTTATATGCACTAAATGCAAGGTAAGTGCAAAAAAATGACTTAAATATAGCAGACAAGACCTGAAATGGGCCAGAAAATCAAACCTAGGGTATATACGTGATTGTTTACCGTGAAAAAAATTCAAGGCAGAATGATGTAGTCACTGACGATTGGAGTCCGAAGTGCCGCGTCTCCTTTTGGAAACTATGATCCTTCTTGTGAGATGCTCCGATTTGGAAGGTGTGAGCATCAAAACTTGTGCCAAACTTTACCAAATTTTTTCCATGGGATCCTGAGAGCACGCCATGGTGACACACCAATTTTCATTATTTCCGGACTCTATATGCATTTCCTGTAATTAGAATACCAACAAGGCCTACGCCTCTGGCCGCACCCTGCGGCCGAACTGTTTGAATATTTTTTTCTTGTTTCTCGAACAATGAATGAAAACTCTCAAAGCGACACACAAATGATCTTGCTAGCTAGCACCCACGTGTAGTTGCGACTATAACAAACGACTCAAATATAGCAAACGATACCTCAAATGCACCAGAAAATCGAACCATAGGGTACAATGGTGATTTCTTACAGTGGAAAACAATTTGGAGGCGAAACGATGAACTCTTGTTTTCATTCAAATGAAAATATGCTGTTAGTTCATGTAAATGTTTTCAAATAGCACACGGTTCACTCACGAAAACCGTGTGCCTACCAAACCGTGGTCGATGCCCCCTTGGTGCGCGCGCGATCTGAGTCGTGCGTTCTGATTGGCCAGAACCCAAACCCCATGGATCGTACGTCTGCACCGTTGGATGCTCCCAGATCAAACGACAATCCTCATCCCTTTCGACGGCAAATGCAGTCCGGCTAGGATTTGATTTATATGCCAAAATGCATGGTAAATGCCAAAAAAGTCTTAAATATAGCACACGAGACCTGAAATGCGCCAGAAAATCAAACCCGTGGTATAATGGTGATTGCTTAATGTGGGAAAAATTTAGAGGTGAAACGATGAACTCACATCTTCATTTCAAAATTAGTACGTCTTCATTTCAAACGAAATTATTCTCTTTGTGCACATGAGCGCTTAGAGGCTACCGTTTGCATAGGCCTTTCCGCGCGGCGACCGGGGATATTTTGTCACCCTTTTCACCTAGGCCGCCAACACCCCCCCCACGGCCCGCCCGTGTTTCACTCAACTAGTCCACCCAATCTCCATCGCCAGCTCCCCCTTCCCCAGATCCACAGCAAAACCCTCTCCGGTGCCGGCGTGCTCACCCCGACCGTGTGCCCGCTCTTCGGTGACAACCCTACATCCACTGCCATTCCCAACACGCGGCTGCCCGTGATGTTTGTTTGAACTACGTCGGTATTTCCCCAAAGAGGAAGGGATGATGCAGCACAACAACGGTAGGTTTTTCCCTCAGTGATGAGACCAAGGTTATCGAACCAGTAGGAGAACCAAGCAACACTACGTAAACAGCACCTGCACACAAAGAACAAATACTTGCAACTCGACGTGTTAAAGGGGTTGTCAATCCCTTTCGGGTAACGGCGCCAGAAATTGACAAGTTGACGGGAGATAATTTGTAGTAGATTGGATAAATAGATCATGAATAAAATAAAGTACAACAAAATATTTTTGGGTTTTTAGAAATATAGATCTGAAAATAAAAGTGGCAAATAAATAAAAAGGCAAATAGCAAAATAGATCTGGAAATATATGATGAGAAAATAGACCCGGGGCTGTAGATTTCACTAGTGGCTTCTCTCGAGAAAAATAGCATACGGTGGGTAAACAAATTACTGTTGGGCAATTGATAGAACTTCAAATAATTTTGACGATATCCAGGTAATGATCATTATATAGGTATCACGTCTAAGATTAGTAGACCGACTCCTGCCTGCATCTACTACTATTACTCCACACATCGACCGCTATCCAGCATGCATCTAGTGTATTAAGTTCATGGAGAAACGGAGTAATGCAATAAGAACGATGACATGATGTAGACAAGATCTATTTATGTAGAAATAGACCCTATCTTGTTATCCTTAATGGCAATGATACATACGTGTCGTTTCCCTTTCTGTCACTGGGATCAAGCACCGTAAGATCGAACCCATCACAAAGCACCTCTTCCCATTGCAAGATAAATAGATCAAGTTGGCCAAACAAAACCCAAATATCAGAGAAGAAATATGAGGCTATAAGCAATCATGCATATAAGAGATCAAAGAAGACTCAAATAACTTTCATGGATAAAAAGATAGATCTGATCGTAAACTCAATAGGTACTGGGCACTATCTCAATAGGTTAGTCCCAAAAAAATGATATAAAGTTGTTATAAAATGATTGTAAAACATCCAAGAATGACAATATAACAGCATGGAACAATAAAAAATTATAGATACGTTTGAGACGTATCAGCATGCCCAAGCTTAATTCCTGCTCGTCCTCGAGTAGGTAAATGATAAAAACAGGATTTTTGATGTGGAATGCTGCCTAACATGTTCATCACATATTCTTTTCTTTGTAGCATGGATATTTGGACTTTTATATGATTCAAAGCAATAGTCTAGTTTTGACATGAAGATTTCAATACTCAAGCATATCAACAAGCAACCATGTCTTCCAAAATATCAACACTAAAGCAAGTTATCCCTAGCCCATTATGCTCAATCATTGATCCATTCATGAAACACACTCGCATATTAGCTACACCCAATGCTCAAGTACGATCATAGTGCCCCTTAGTTGGTGCTTTATAAGAGAAGATGGAGACTCAAAATAAAATAAAAATTGCATAAAGTAAAAGAAAGGCCCTTCGCAAAGGGAAGTAGGGATTTGTAGAGGTGCTAGAGCTCAAAGCGAAAAAAGTAGAGATAAAACATTTTGGGTGGAATGCTTTTCCTGTCAGCGAAAACGATCGAGTAGTTCCCAATACTTTCCATGCTAGATATATCATAGGCGGTTCCCAAACAGAAAATAAAGTTTATTCCTTTTTCCATCATACTTTCACATTCCACGGCTAACCGAATCCACGGGTGCCGTCCATACCAACACTTTCCAAGGAATTTATTATTTGACAACATAAAGTAAATTCATTTTTCATTTCGGGACTGGGCATCCCTAATACCTTTGCCGTACTCTCGTGCAATGACAAGTGAATAAACACTCATCTTGAGAATAACACATCTAGCATGGAAAAATATCAGCCACCCCCTACCATTTCATGAGCGGTACGAGCACACAAAAGAGAAATTTATTTTGAAATTAGAGATGGCACATACAAATTTGCTTAGAACAGCACGTAAATACCGCATATAGGTAGGTATAGTGGACTCATATGGCAACACTGGTTTTTAGGATTTTGGATGCACAAGTAGTGATCATACTTAGTGCAAATGAAGGCTAGCAAAAGATTGAGAAGCATCCAACCAAGATACGAAAAATCTCATAAGCGAGCATTAAGCATAACTAACACCGAATAATGCACCACAAGTAGGATGTAATTTCATTGCATAACTATTGACTTTCGTGCTTGCATAGGGAATCAAAAACCTTAACACCAATATTCTTACTAAAGCACAATTACTCATCAACATGACTCACATATTATATCAACATATCGCAAAACTATTACAAGGAATCAAGTTTATTTTGTCCAATGATCTTCATGAAAGTTTTTATTATATCCCTCTTGAATATCTATCACTTTGGGACTAATTTCATTTGTTGCTTTTGATAGCTCAAACAAATCTAAGTGAAGAACATGAGCATAAAATTTTCTTCTCTCAAAATAATTTAAGTGAAGCAAGAGAGAATTTCTAAAAAAAATTACTAACTCTCAAATAAATCTAAGTGAAGCATGAGAACATTTCTTCAAAAATACTAAAGCACACCATGCTCAAAAAGATATAAGTGAAGCACTAGAGCAATTCCATAGCTCATAAAGATTTAAGTGAAGCATCGAGAGCAATTCTAACAAGTCATAGCATAATTTTGGCTCTCTCAAATAGGTGTGTCCAGCAAGGATTCATGACTAAAAATAAAAATCAAAACAAGCAAAGACTCATATCATACAAGACGCTCCAAGCAAAACTCATGATATGTGACGAATAAAAATATAGCTCCAACTAAAATACCGATTGTCGTTAGAAGAAAGAGGGGATGCCACTCGGGCATCCCCAAGCTTAGTTGCTTGTTTCTCTTTGGATAATGGCTTGGGGTGCCATGGGGCATCCCCAAGCCTAGGCTCTTCTTACTCCTTATTCCTTAATCCATCGTAATCTCACCCAAAACTTGAAAACTTCAATCACACAAAACTCAACAAAACCTTCGTGAGATCCGTTAGTACAAGAAAACCAATCTTTACTTTAAGTACTATAGAAAACCCATTCAAATTTTGTTCTTGCATTATATCTACTGTATTCTAACTTTACCATGGCTCATACCCCCCGATACAAACCATAGATTCATCAAAACAAGCACACAATGCAAAGAAAACAGAATCTGTAAAAAACAGAACAGTCTGTAAAGATGCGAATTGTTCTCATACTTACGTAACTCCAAAAAATTTGAACAATTTGTAAAACGGAGACAATTCGTGTATAAGTCTTGTGTAAAAAATTCAGAGTTTTTTGTCGCTTCTGTAAATTTTCAAAATTGTTTTACTGGACGCAAAAGTTTCTGTTTTCCAACAAGATCAAATCAACTATCACCAAAGCTATCCTAAAGGCTTTACTTGGCACAAACACTAACTAAAACACAAAAAAGACAATCATAACAGTAGAATAACTGTGCAAACACTCAAGAGCAGAAATAAAAAGACAAAAATAGATTTTATTCATTGGGTTGCCTCCCAACAAGCGCTATCGTTTTATGCCCTTAGCTAGGCATAATGCTAAGGTCTAAGTGTTGTCATCTTTGTTTCTAGATCCATAAGATGCCCTCATGATTGATTCATATGGTGGATTAATTCTAGTTCTAGGGAAGTGTTCCATACCCTTCCTTAGTGGAAATTTAAATTAATATTGCCTTCTTTCATATCAATCACAGCACCAATAGTACGTAAAAACGGTCTACCAAGAATAATTGGACAAGCCGGATTGCAATCAATACCATGAACAATAAAATCTATGGGCACATAATTCCTATTTGCAAGAATAAGAAAATCATTAATTCTTCCCATAGGCTTTTTAATAGTAGAATCCGCCAAGTGCAAATTTAAAGAACATTCTTCAATATCGGTAAGACCAAGCACATCACATAAAGATTTCGGAATTGTAGAAACACTAGCACCCAAGTCGGATAAAGCAAAACATTCATATTTTTTTAATCTTGACTTTGATAGTAGGTTCCCATTCATCATGTAATTTTCTAGGAATTGAGACCTCTAATTCCAACTTTTCTTCTAGAGCTTTGGTCATAGCATCAACAATATGTTTAGTAAAAGCTTTATTTTGTTCATAGGCATGGGGTGAATTTATCATGGATTGCAACAAAGAAATACAATCAATCAAAGAGCAATTATCATAATTAAAGTCTTTGTAATCCAAAAGAGTGGGCACATCACTAGTTAAAGTTTTGACCTCTCCAAACCCACTTTAATCAATTTTCTGAACAAGATTTTCACCCTCCAAATTATCGGGACGCCTTCTAGCTAAAGTTGGCTCTTCTCCAGTCCCTTTATTATCAATCTTAATTTTACTAAACAAGGAATCGATAGAAGAAACACCAATCATTTTAAGATCTTCATCACTTTTATGAAAGCAATCACTAGAAAATGCTTTTTCTAAAAATTATCTTTTAGCTCTGAGCATAGCGGTTCTTTTCTTACTTTCATCCATAGAAACATATAAAGCTTTAATTGATTCCTCAACCTTAGGCACAAAAATTTTCATCTTGAGATTTTCTACATCATGAGAAATTCTATCAATACCCCTAGACATATCATCAATCTTATTCAGCTTTTCTTCTATCGTAGCATTAAAAACCTTTTGAGTATTGATAAATTCTTTAATATTATTCTCAAGATCAAAGGTGTTCCTATTATTATTATAAGAAGGATTACCATAGGAATTACCATAATTATTAGAGGAATTACTAGGAAAAGGCCTAGGATTAAAATTACCTCTATAAGCATTGTTATTGAAATTGTTTCGAGAGATAAAATTCACATCTACGGCATCAACATTTTGCTCAATCAAGGTAGAAAAAGGCACATCATCAATAGGAGCACTTTTATTAGCAACCAATTGTTGGGGAACGTAGTAGTAGATCAAAAAATTTCCTACGCATCACCAAGATCAATCTATGGAGAGACTAGAAATGAGAGAGAGAGGAGTGCATCTTCATACCCTTGAAGATCGCGATGCGGAAGCGTTGCAAGAACGCGGTTGGAGTCGTACACGCAGCGATTCAGATCACGGTCAATTCCGATCTAAGCACCGAACAACGGCGCCTCCGCGTTCAACACACGTGCAGCCTGGTGACGTCTCCCGCGCCTTGATCCAGCAAGGAGGAGGGAGAGGTTGGGGAAGACAGCTCCAGCAGCACGACGGCGTGGTGGTGGAACTTGCAGTTCTCCGGCAGGGCTTCGCCAAGCTTAACGGAGGAGGAGGGGGTGTTGGAGAGGGGGAGGGCTGCGCCTTGGATTAAGTGCTGCTGCCCTCCCTCCTCCCTTCTATTTATAGGGCCAAGGGGGAAGGGGGCCGGCCCCTCTAGATCAGATCTAGAGGGGGGGCGGCGGCCAGGGGGAGGGGGCTTGCCCCCCAAGCCAAGGGGGGCGCCCCCTTTTAGGGTTTCCCCCAACCCTAGGCGCATGGGCCCTAGGGAGGGATGGCGCCCAGCCCACTTAGGGGCTGGTTCCCTCCCCCATACAGCCCATAGGGCCCTCCGGGGCAGGTGGACCCTCCCGGTGGACCCCCGGAACCCCTTCGGTGGTCCTGGTACAATACCGGAAAACCCCCGAACACTTCCGGTGACTGTATGATGACTTCCCATATATAAATCTTCACCTCCGAACCATTCCGGAACTCCCCGTGACGTCCGGGATCTCATTCGGGACTCCGAACAACATTCAGTATCCACATACTATTTCCCATAACAACCCTAGCGTCATCGAACCTTAAGTGTGTAGACCCTACGGGTTCGGGAACCATGCAGACATGACCGAGACATCTCTCCGGCCAATAACCAACAGCAGGATCTGGATACCCATGTTGCCTCCCACATGTTCCACGATGATCTCATCGGATGAACCACGATGTCGAGGATTCAATCAATCCCGTATACAATTCCCTTTGTCTACCGGTATGATACTTGCCCGAGATTCGATCGTTGGTATCCCTATACCTTGTTCAATCTCGTTACCGGCAAGTCTCTTTACTCGTTCCGTAACGCATGATCCCGTGGCTAACTCTTTAGTCACATTGAGCTCATTATGATGATGCATTACCGAGTGGGCCCAGAGATACCTCTTCGTCATACGGAGTGACAAATCCCAGTCTCGATTCGTGCCAACCCAACAGACACTTTCGGAGATACCTGTAGTGCACCTTTATGGTCACCCAGTTACGTTGTGACGTTTGATACACCCAAAGCATTCCTACGGTATCCGGGAGTTGCACAATCTCATGGTCTAAGGAAATGATACTTGACATTAGAAAAGCTCTAGCAAACGAACTACACGATCTAGTGCTATGCTTAGGATTGGGTCTTGTCCATCACATCATTCTCCTAATGATGTGATCCCGTTATCAACGACATCCAATGTCCATGGTCAGGAAATCGTAACCATCTATTGATCAACGAGCTAGTCAACTAGAGGCTCACTAGGGACATGTTGTGGTCTATGTATTCACACATGTATTACGATTTCCGGATAACACAATTATAGCATGAACAATAGACAATTATCATGAACAAGGAAATATAATAATAACCACTTTATTATTGCCTCTAGGGCATATTTCCAACACCAATTTCATAAGAGCATCAACTTTTTCACTCAAAGAAGAAATTTCTTCAACCGAATTAACTTTTTTACTAGTAGGAGCTCTTTCGGTATGCCATTGTGAATAATTTGCCATAATATTGTCTAGCAATTTAGTACCTTCACCCAAAGTAATTTCCATAAAATTACCACCCGCGGCGAAATCTAAAAGATTTCTAGAAATAAAATTCAATCCCGCATAAAAAATTTGTATGATCATCCAAAGATTTAAACCATGAGTAGGACAATTTCTTAGCATCAATTTCATTCTTTCCCAAGATTGCGCAACATGTTCATGCTCAAGTTGCTTAAAATTCATGATTTGCATCCTAAGGGAAATAATTTTCGCGAGCGGAAAATACCTAGTAATAAAAGCATCTTTGCACTTATCCCAAGAACCGATACTATTGCGAGGCAAAGAAGAAAACCAAAATTTTGCACGATCTCGCAATGAAAACGGGAATAATTTCAACTTCACAATATCATTGTCCACATCTTTTTTCTTTTGCATATCACATAATTCCACGAATGTGTGAAGATGGGACGCGGCATCCTCACTAGGAGTACCGGAAAATTGATCTTTCATAACAAGATTCAACAAAGCAACATTAATATCACAAGACTCCGCACTAGTGGCGGGAGGAGCAATCGGAGTGCTAATAAAATCATTGTTGTTGGTATTGGAGAAATCACACAACTTGGTGTTCTCTTGAGTCATTGTGACTATGCAACAAGATTGCACTCAAAAACAGATCTGACGAGAAAACGGCGAACAAAAAAGAGGGCGAATAAAACGGCAAATTTTTGTGAAGAAGGGAAGAGGAAAATGAGAGGCAAATGGCAAATAATGTAAATTGCAAGGAGATGAGATTTGTGATTAGGAACCTAGTAGATGTTGATGATGTCTCCCCGGCAACGGCACCAGAAATTCCTTTTGATGTTTGCTTGAACTACGTCGGTATTTCCCCAAAGAGGAAGGGATGATGCAGCACAACAACGGTAGGTATTTCCCTTAGTGATGAGACCAAGGTTATCGAACCAGTAGGAGAACCAAGCAACACTACGTAAACAGCACCTGCACACAAAGAACAAATACTCGCAACCCGACGTGTTAAAGGGGTTGTCAATCCCTTTCGGGTAACGGCGCCAGAAATTGGCAAGTTGACGGGAGATAAATTGTAGTAGATTGGATAAATAGATCGCGGATAAAATAAAGTGCAGCAAAATATTTTTGGGTTTTTAGAAATATAGATCTGAAAATAAAAGTGGCAAATAAATAAAAAGGAAAATAGCAAAATAGATCTGAAAATATATGATGAGAAAATAGACCCGGGGGCCGTAGATTTCACTAGTGGCTTCTCTCGAGAAAAATAGCATACGGGGGGTAAACAAATTACTGTTGGGCAATTGATAGAACTTCAAATAATTATGACGATATCCAGGCAATGATCATTATATAGGCATCACGTCCAAGATTAGTAGACCGACTCCTGCCTGTATCTACTACTATTACTCCACACATCGACCGCTATCCAGCATGCATCTAGTGTATTAAGTTCATGGAGAAACAGAGTAATGCAATAAGAACGATGACATGATGTAGACAAGATCTATTTATGTAGAAATAGACCCCGTCTTGTTATCCTTAATAGCAATGATACATACATGTCGGTTCCCCTTCTGTCAATGGGATCAAGCACCGTAAGATCGAACCCATCACAAAGCACCTCTTCCCATGGCGAGAAAAATCGATCTAGTTGGCCTAACTAAACCAAAGATTCGAAGAAGAAATACGAGGCTATAAGTAATCATGCATATAAGAGATCAAAAGACTCAAATAACTTTCATGGATAAAAACATAGATATGATCATAAACTCAAAGTTCATCGGATCCCAACAAACACACCGCAAAAAGAATTACATCAAACAGATCTCCAAGAGACCATTGTATTGAGAATCAAAAGAGAGAGATGAAGCCATCTAGCTACTACCTACGGACCCGTAGGTCTACAATGAACTACTCACGCATCATCGGAGAGGCACCAATGAGGATGATGAACCCCTCCGTGATGGTGTCTAGATTGGATCTGTGGTTTCTGGAACTTGCGGCGGCTGGAATTGATTTTCGTCGACTCCCCTAGGGTTTCTGGAATATTGGGGTATTTATAGAGCAAAGAGGCGGTGTGGGAGGCGGCCGAGGTGGGCACAACCCACCTGGGCGCGCCTGGGGGCGCGCCCTGATGGGTTGTGCTCCCCTCGGAGCCCCCCTCAGGTACTTTCTTGGCCCAACTTGTGTCTTCTAGTCCAGAAAAAATCACCAAAAACTTTCGCTGCATTTGGACTCCGTTTGGTATTGATTTCCTGTGAAGTAAAAAACAAGCAAAAAACAGCAACTGGCATTGGGCACTATGTCAATAGGTTAGTCCCAAAAAAATGATACAAAGTTGCTATAAAATGATTGTAAAACATCCAAGAATGATAATATAACAGCATGGAACAATAAAAAATTATAGATACGTTGGAGACGGATCAGCCCGCGCCTCTCCGTCTTCGTTTGCTCGCCAGCCACCCTTGAGCATATCGATCATGTAACCCTCGCCTCTCCTGTGGTCCTGCCGGGTTTGCATTAAGAAACCTGTTAGTTACTGCTCTCCATCGCGGTGAGGCATATTTCCTCGCAATCCCTCTTCCTATTTCATTCAGTATGCTCCCAAATTGGCTATAAAATAACGAAGAGCGTATATATGTTCATTATCTACCTTCCTAACTAGTACATATAAGATGTATTTGTTCCAATAAGTTACTGCCGATTTATAGATCGCGGGCGCCCGAGTCTCACAAACTTAACAAATAAGCCATACATTTTCTAAATTATTGCATGACATGTTTAGACAGCTTGATACCAAGTTGTTAGTTTTATGCTTATCCTCCTTTCCTGAGTTTCACATGTGTTCTCTGTAGATGTCGAGTAGCAGCGACTGCACTCATGCTTCAGGCGATGTATCTTCATCTGATTCCGACAACCCTAGGTCTTCAGCAGATGGTGAGGGATCAAGTAATCTTGAACGGGATAGAGCTGCAGCAATTACCCTTCCGGTCAGGACATGGAGGAATGCTCCAAGGAAGCCCACACACCAGCCTAAAGGTGTATATGAAGTAACCGAGATCGATTTAAAGTCTTGGTCTCCAACTAAACCAGATAAAGCACGCACAAGGTTCAGGAGTGTGTGTGTGGATTTGTTGGCAGGGCAAGGCTCAACATTAATCTGCCGGGGTTTCGGAAGGATGACACAGAAACACGGCAAAGGATAGTCCGAGAGATCATGGATCACTTCAATGTTCCAAAGCAGTGGAGAATGTAGGTGGAACACGCTGCACTGAAGAAGGCTAGGGATGCTTGGAGAAACTGGAAGCACATGCTGTACAAGAAGTACTTGAGTGAAGGCAAGGACCCAATCCCCGCATACCCCCAAATTACAAAGGCAGACTGGGCAGAATTCAAAAGGGTCAGGGCAACTACAGAGTTTGCTGAGAAGAGTGCCATGCAATCGAAACTTCAGAAGAGGAACACACACCCCCACCGTATGGGTGTGGCAGGATACTACGACATGAAACCGATATGGGACCAGGAGGACAAAGAAGCAGTAGCGGCGGGTGGGAAACCGGCCTTTAGTGAAATCAGGGGCGAATGCGCTAGCGACTACTTGCGGGCACGTGCAAGGAGGCGTGATGATGGAACTTATTACTTTGAAAACTCACATGATGAAGAACTGTATCGCGTGATGTTAAAGGCTTCCAAGATCCCTGGAAGGTTCTACAGGAACTCAGGGCCATGTGACATTCTGTCCGATGCTCTAGAAACAAGAGAGCCCCCTGGCCGTGCAAGGGGTATAGGTGTTAATGTCCCGCACAAGAGGGCTTTCACACTCAGCAAAGAAGAGAGGCTCATCATGAAAAGGCGTGGAGTGAAATGAAGCATAATGAATTATATGAAGGGTTGAGGAATGACATGTATCCGGCTGTTCGAAAGGATATTGAGGAGTCAATGATGATGCAGAAGACTCTAACACTGACAGATAGCCAACAGATGGGAGGGGAGGCGGGCATGGAGGATGTTGGTTATTGCGCGACAACACCACATAAGAGTAGCTGTGCATCAGCTGACCCCAACGACACTGAGACTGCAACTGCTCATGATGATGCTATATCTGATCTATCTGGAATGAAAGACAGACTGAAGGGCGTGCTTACACATTATGAAGGTACATTAAAATGTGCAACAACCTGGGTTTGCCCACCCTTCTTGGAAGAGGGCCTCTTGTTGGATAATGTGCCATTGAAGCCGGGCTGTGTGAAGTGCTACGTGACTGAAGTAAAGCCTGGATTCAATGAATTTGCCCTGAAGAATGTCCTAGGAGACTTTGATGAGCAAAGGACCTTGGGAGAAACACTGTTACATCACATCCAGTGGCCATGAAAGGAAATAGAGTTCATGGATGAGATCCCTGAGGCCCCGCCAAGAGCGACCAATGTCGCCCCTCAACCGGTGACGCTCTCCTTGCCACAACAGCTCTCGCGTGCTTCCTCCAAAGAACCTAATACTCATAATCCGACGGCTGATGCATCAACCTGTGATCAGTCGGCCCGACTTTGTGCCGTACAGGCCATGTCATCATCTGCCCCAGAGCAGCCAGTGGCAAGGCCTACAACTGCTGAAGATGCACCACCGGTTCAGATGTCGGCCACTGAAGCAGCGGGGGGAGACCCAGCTGCAGCACATTCTCAGCAGACCAACCTGGTGGAACGGACTGCTAAGCAGTCTAATGCTTCGGAACTGCCTGCTAAGCAGTCTGTAGGTCCAGAACCGACTGCTCATTAGTCCGTCGGTCCGCAGCTGCGTGATCAGCATACCAATGCGTCAGCACTTCCTGCTCAGCAAACCAACGCGTTGGCATGGCCTCCTTAGCACACCGACAAGTTGGCACCATCTGCGCAGAAACCCGACATAGCTTCAACGCATGGTCAACAGTCCAATGCCTCTGCTCCTACAGCCCAGCAGTCCGTCACAGCAGCACCACCAGCTCAGCGGTCCGGCATAGCTAAACCATCTGCTAAGCAATCCGTCAAAGCTTCACCGTCTGCTCGGCAGTCTACCTTTCAGCCAACCAGACGTTCTACCAGAAGTGCTTCAAGTACCAAGAAGGAAGCGGCCAAAAAGGCTGCACCCGTGAGGAAGCGCGCCGGGAGAGCGAAGAGGAAAGAGAACGATTGCCTCTTACTTAAAGCACTCATCGCCCAAAACCAAATTAACAGCAAGTTATTCGAATCGGGGAGTCATATTATTTCTGACGGCATGGATGATGAAGAAATAGCTTTGCAGCTTGCTAAAAATAAAGCAGACATATTTGAAGCATGCAATTACGTCTATGGCCAGCCATTTCTTGTTGGCGAATACTTTGATGAGTGCAGCTCCAATTGCCGTGAGTTACATAAATATTGCATGGATCAAATGTCAGCAGGTCATCATGTTCTGCTAGTCCACTACAACAGAGATCATTTCCGACACGATGCTGGTTCCATTAGTGTGGGTTTCGAGGACTTACATCTCTTCTTCAACTTCAATGAGCTCGATGCCACTCTTGTTAGATGCCTGATTTTGTAAGTACTTAACAAACTCTGATCAACTTCTCCATACAAGGCTGTAAATGATAAACGACTAACTGCATTTTATTCCTCTCAGGGGATTGAACGCGTAGAGAAGAAAAAGGGAGAGTGTGTATTTCATAGATCCTGCATTAACAAATGGCACAACATTACATGGTAAGGATGAACGGGAGTGGGCCATTAACGCGGTCGGCCGTATCTTCGAAAACACGTCCCATGCAGAATCATTTCTCTTGCCATATCATGAACAGGAAGTCAAATATGCAACCACCCATACACTGATTGTCTTTCAGATTTCAACATAATTCGTAAGTTCATGGCTTTCTTAATATGTAGCAATCACTGGATATTGGTATTCATTGTTCCAAACAAGAACACAGTTTACTACATGGATTCTCTCAGAGAGTCAACAAACGCTCAGGATCTGACGCATCTTCAGCAATTCATGGATAGGTATTGAATTCTATGATGTTGAAATTAATTTGCATTCATATCTGGTTCAATAACTGATGTTGTCAAAATTCATCTTCATTTGCAGTGTGCTCGCATTGTGGAAAACTAAACCAAGGAACCTGTTCAAGAGGGAACTACCTCTGCAGCACGTGATCGTTTCTCCGGTAACACACCGAAATCCGTTATTTTCGGAAAATTTATCCAATAGTCTGCAAATACCTTTTCTTACGCTAGTCAAATGTTCAAGCTTCTAAATAAACCACTTTCTATTTCTGTCAAAAAAAACATCTAACATCGGTTAGGTTGTTCCTAACAGGACAAATACATGACTAATTCTGTACAAAAAAATTCAGTGTCCTCAGCAACAAGCAAGGACCAACCTTTGTGGATGCTATGTTTGCAGACACATGATCTCCATCTGCAAATCTGCTGATAGTTGTGAAGATGCTCGCGAATTAGTACAAGTAAGTCTATCTTAATTAATATCTTCTACTCCACTCATATGGCACATTCTGATCTTAAAAATACTGCAGCTCATCTTAGAACCGAGGACCCCTGAACCGCTCCCCGCTAGTGAATTGCTGATGGTTCGGATATTTATCAGTGATTTCTTCCTGAATCACTACATCTATCCCACTGGTGATAATGAAGATTTCAGCATGCGTTCTCCTGAAACATTGAGTAAGAGTTAGCCGCTAAACATATACGCATGGATCCATTGTTTTCCATCTGATGAGGTCTTCGTATTTCATACACTATGATTAATTATGTAATGCATATATGTGTCATTGGAATTTAGCTACCATATGTTCAA
This sequence comes from Thinopyrum elongatum, assembly GCA_011799875.1. Taxonomy (NCBI): domain Eukaryota; kingdom Viridiplantae; phylum Streptophyta; class Magnoliopsida; order Poales; family Poaceae; genus Thinopyrum; species Thinopyrum elongatum. Next base: position 361,617,511 of record CM022297.1, on the reverse strand, counting down.
TTGCAATTGTTGTGAAATCTGATGAATATTCTTCCTGTGGACACTATTTGTTCAATTAATATTGTGGTGAATTTTCTTTTTGCATGCCGATTAAAATGGGATATTTTTGTTTTAACCTGGCAATTGCTCCGCACACGGTTCAAATAAATGAGTGTTTGCGATCCACATCGGAAAGCATACGTCAATCATAGCGGAACCATCGGTGATACACAGCAGATCACAAATGATTTGCAGCACTACTACGTGTGCGTAGGGGCTCCGAAACCGTTTGTGATATCACATTATCGCACACGAGAACTCGGAGTAAACCGTGCCCAATGTAAAATACAATCCCAGTCGTAATTTTTTTAGGAAATGTGTGGGATCCCAAACGAAAAGCACACGTCACTCTTGCCGCAACCATCGGTGATACACAACAAATCACAAACGGTCTGCAACACTTGTATGTGTGCGAAGGTTCCCATGAACCATTTGTGATAGAACATTATCGCACACGATAATTGTTGGGAAATGTGTGCGATGGAGTCTTGCATGGCAGACGGGTTCCGCAGAAAACTCGTGTGCGATGGGGCACATATCGCACACAGTTCATATGTTGGCCCGTGTGCCTTATATACTGTTTCCCAAACGGTTCATTATGACACACCGTTTGGTTTCACTGCGTCATTAGAAACGTTTAATCACCGATCCCACACGTGCGAACGAATTTAGTGTGTGCTGCATCACATACGATTACATTTTGCAAGGCCTCTGGATGATGGCTCCATATCCCCGACGGTTTCTGGGTCGTGTGGGAAGGACCCCCCTATCGCAGTCACTCACTTGGCAACGGGTCAAAATGCCATCGCGGAAAGGGGTTAAAAACCGTGTGTATAGCACCTCACTGTACCAGTGACACTTAACATTTGGTGATGATATAAGTATAGTTGAGTCATTATGGTGGTTACCGAAGGTTGTTCGGAGTCCTGGATGAGATCCCGGACATGACGAGGAACTCCGGAATGGTCCGGAGGTGAAGATCGATATATTGGACGAAGGGAATCGGAGTCCGGAAGTGTTTCGGGGGTACCGGGTGTTGGCCAGTGTGACCGAAAGGGGTTTCGGGGGCCCTGACAAGTGTTGGGGGGCCTCATGGGCCAAGGGGAGGGGGCACACCAGCCCACTAAGGGGTTGTGCGCCCCTCCCACCCCATCTCACGTAACCAGGAGCGTTGGTGCACCCCTAGGGCTGCCTCCCCCTTGCTTGGGGGGCAAGGCACCTAAGGAGGGCCAGCCAAAACCCATCTAGGGTTGCCCTTGTGGCCGCCGCCCCCCCCTAGGGGAAACCCTAGGGCACCCCTATAACATCCCTATGTAATGACCACAGTGGTTACCATTCTGGTAATGCCAAATCACCTTGCTCAACAGTGCATGAACATCATTTGCATCATATCTCATTCCAATTCCAAATTCAAATTCCTCTCTGAAATAAATTCAACTACAAAGTGAAAATAAAAGTTGTTCAAGTTTGAAAACTAAAATGTACATAATGTGGTAAATAATTGAGAGGCAATTGTAAAATTGTAATCCACATTAATGAAATTAATTAAGTAATGCTAACAACCTCAAACAGTGCCTAAACAGCACCCCTTTAATCCTTCTCAATTATTAAAAATTCAAATGATATCATATTTCACACAAACCAATTTCTGGCAGTGCTAAATATTGCAACATATTTATGTGGCACAATTCACTGTTTTACAAAAGTCATTAAGTGGCCTAATAATTTTGGAAATAGAAAAGAAAACAAAAACAAAAAAAATAAGAAAATAGAAAAGGCCTAGAGCTACTGTGCACTTAGGCCTGCTGCCACAGGTTTGGGCCCAGCCCATCTGGAGCTCATCTCCCTCCTCCCGCGCGCTGTCGCGCGCCCGTGCCGACACGCCGACGCCCGTCGCCGTGTCGCCCATCCGCCGGCTCCCCGACGCCTATTTGGCCTCGCCAAAGCGCCCCTCGTCCGTCCCCGAACCCTAGCGCCACCATTCCCCCTCACCCCCCTCTCTGTTTCGATCTGGGCAGATGCCCGAGCGCCACCCTCGCCGCCGTTTGCCATAGCCGCGGCCGCCATTGCCCGTTCGCCGCTCCGACAAGTCCGGGAGCTCCGTCGTGGTTCGCCTCTTCTTCCCCGACACTGGATCGGGACCGGGAGCGCCACCGCCGTCGCATTATTCCTCTTCCTCATCTACGGCCACCGCGCGACCTCGCTGTCGATCTGCTCCACCGGTCCTCCCCGAGCCCGCTGCATAGACCCCACGCTCCTACGGTGAGCTCCTGCGCCAAATGCGCCCATCTTTAACCTCTCTAGCCGCCCGTAGCTCCTGCTCCGACCTGGCCGAACCGCTCGCCGCCGTCGAGCTCATCGCAGACGCACGCTAAGGCCACCGCGTTCGTCCCTAGGCAGCGCATCGAGCTCCTGGTGCTCCCAGGAGCCCGGCAAGCTCACCCCCACGTCTTCCCGTGCCCTGTAGCCTCCACCCTGTCGAGGCCCGAACGTCGGCGTCCGCCACGGCGCTCGCCGCTGTTGACTCCGGCAGCCCCAGCTCCGCCCAGTACCCCCAAACGACGCGGCGGGTTCCCCTCGTTCGAACGACGCAAGCCGCGCGACGAACGGACCCCCGTAGCCAATTTCCGCCGCTGGCCCGTGCCTCCGCCGTGGTTTTGGCCACCGGCGGCTAAACGCCGACGCCCGTGCTGACGTGGCCGGCCGGGGCCACCCCCTAGGGTCACTGCCTGGTGGCCCCAAGGGCCCAGCTGGCCTAGTTGACTTTAGTCAACTGCTGACTGGACCGGCCCCAGCCGCTGACAGATGGGGCCCACCTCCCTAATTAACTAAAACTAATTTAGAATTAATTAAATAACTTAATTAGTGGCTGACAGGTGGGCCCAGTAGCTTAATTAGCTAATTAGTTTAAATTTAACTCTGTTTAACACTAACAGAGGCTGACATGTGGGTCCCAGTGACCCCACAGGTCAGATTTGACTCTGGTCAGCCGGTTTGACCAGCTGACATAATGCTGACATCACTGCAGATGTCATATTTAAATTTCTGTTAACTAAATAAATTCCAGAAAATGATTTAAACTTTGGAGAATCATATAAAAATAACCGTAGCTCGGATCGAAAAACTTTCTACATGAAAGTTGATCAGAACGACGAGAGGAATCTGATCGTGTCGTCTGTTTCTATGTCGGAACCCTCTACGTAGGTGAACCCATAACTTTCCACCTGTTTCCGATAGATGAATAGTGCATATATACCGGTTAAAAAATCCAACTTAAATCCTAAAATAACTAATATGACTTAGACATGCTTTTAGGCAACCCTGCACTGCATGTTAGCATAGCATGCTCTGCGTTGCATATGTTTGCTGTGTATTTATCTGTTTCCTCCCCCCTCTTCTCTCTCGATAGAGCCCGGTACCAACGCAGCTCCGGAGATCGATGACCCCTGACGACCCTGCCTTTGCCGCCGAGCAACCAAACAAGCCCTCCCTTTCAATCATCTCGATATCGCCCATTCTATTCTCTCATGCTTGCATTAGATTTTTCTACTGTAATTGATTGCTCCTATTCTGTTGCATAGCCTGTTTTTGTAACTACTATTGATACCTGCCTGATATCCAAACTGCTTAGTATAGGCTGGTTAGTGACCCATCAGAGCCCCCACTTTGACCCAACTGCCCCGCTGGATTATCAGAAGACCCGATCAACGGGATCGAAGACCAGACCCCGGCACCGCACATAATCCCCTTAGTTGTATGACACTGCAGCGTTACTATCGAGTGCCGAGGGTGATACCTCGTATAGCACTTCTGATGTTAACTCTGTAGAGTAGCTATTCGGTTGTGGTCATCGCGGGTGATTCCTCTTTCACCACTCCCGATAACGACGCTGTCGTGCAACACCTCAAGTGTGAACCCATCGAGGGTGATTCCTCCGAGTTCACCTTGACGGATACATCGAGTAGGAATCCAACGAGGGTGATACCTTGGATTCTTCAGATGTTATGGACACATGGATACTTGGACTTTACAACTGATACTTGGAAAGGCGGGTCGACCCTGAGGGGTACCCGCGAATGATGGGATGTCGGGTTGACCTGGAGGTTACCCGTGAGATAAATACGAGGTGCGGCCGGGCATTCTTAGCCCTTGCAGCAAGTCCTCGAGATGGGGCGACGGGGTCACATCGATTGTGAGTCTCTGCTCATTACCGCAGCCCCTAATCCACTAATGATTTGGATATTTGATCCGAGCAGGCCTCTGGCCTGATAGCACCAACCATCACGTGGGAAAAGTTATGGGCGCTCTGCATCGTGGCATCAGCCGAAAGCTCTGTCAGACGTCCAGTTCAGCCTGGCGGCCAGGCTGGGCCGGCACCATCCTGTAGTGGTGGAGACTGGTTCGCCCTGCACGCAATGACCCGAAGGGCGAGGGGCGATGGCCCAAGACCCCCTTGCGCTTAGGATGTAGACCGACGGGGACCTCTCTGCTGAGCTGTAGGTAGGGTTGTGGTGTATCGTTTGACCGAGGCCGGGCATGATCCAGGAAAGTGTGTCCGGCCGGAGTTAAGCGAGCATGGTGGGTAAGTTGGTGCACCCCTGTAGGGAAGAAAACATCTATCGATAGCTTGTCCTACGGTAAAGGACACTCGGAGTTGTATCCCGATCGATACAACTAGAACTGGATACTTGTGATGAGAAATGGATAGTATGGCTCTGGGATCGCTTTCTCGCAGGGAGTCGAGGAAGTATCTCTGGGCGAGGTTGATATCACTACTACTATGGCTCTGGGATTGCTTTCTCGCAGGGAGTCGAGGAAGGATCTCTGGCCGAGGTTGATACTAATTACCGCTACTACTTTATACTGTACTAATCTACACTCTTCTAATGCTGCAAGACCGCTGAAGATGCTAGTCCTCGATAGGACTAGGCCTTCTCTCTACTCTAGCATTTCTGCAGCCCATTCCACATATACAGCCTTCCTTTGATAATGTTGCATATGTATTGTAGATCCTTGCTTGCTGAGTACTTCGGATGAGTACTCATGGTTGCTTTGCTTTCTTTTTCCCCATATCCATTTGATGCAACCAGATGACGGAGCCCCTGAGGCAGCTGCCCCTCCGACAACTACTTCTACCACCTCGAGGGTGGTTACTTCTACTAGCTGGTCGACGACCAGGAGTAGGATCGGAGGGTCCCAGGCAGGAGGCCTGCGCCTTTCGATCGTAGCTTTTATTTTGCCCCGCCTTTCTTAAGGCTCCTCTGTTAACTTATGTCTGTACTCAAATATCTAACGGTTCCGCTGATGCTTGTTTGTCATCAAGCTTATGTATTCGAGCCCTCGAGGCCCTGGCTTGTATTATACAGCTTGTATGACTTTATTTATGTTTTAGAGTTGTGTTGTGATATCTTCAAGTGAGTCCTTAGGCTTGATCATGTGCATTTGTGTGTATGATTAGTACACGATTAAGCCGGGGCGTCACAGGTTGGTATCAGAGCCGACTGCCTGTAGGAACCCCCCCATTCCAACTCCTTGGCTGAAGTTGAGTCTAGTAAACGAAAACTGTTTTACTAACATGGCTGTGTGGCTTACGGGCCCACCTCGCCAATTGGGTGGTACTAGGATCTTTTATTCCTCTTCCTTACTCTGGGACTCTGATCTCTCTTCCTTACGGGTTAAATTTTTACTAACTCCAACATTAGGTTCTCGTGATCACATCCACCCGGAGTTCTGAAATTACCCCCCTTTCTTCAAGATTGTGGGCCAGGTTCTGCTTGCAGGATCCTTTTATCAAGGGCACCCTGTGTTGTCACTTGCAGAATCCTCGCTCCAACAGTTTTCTCCGACGTGATGTAGCATTTGCTATGTCACGTTGTTGTATTCCTCACCGCGTGCCTGCGCGCCGCCTAGCTTGTCTAGCTGCATGCGTTTCCGTACTCCTACCGCTGTTTGTGTCCAACTCCATGCATCATTATGTATGTCTTTAAGGACTACTAATATGCACCTGATGCCTTCTTGTTCATTTCCCATGTTACATCATGAATAACTCCATACACATGCAGTTTTTCTTGCTAAACTACCCCTGTTGATTTGGCAGGATGGCTGACGATCCTCCACCCTATATTGCCGTAATGATGCAGCAGTTTATGACCGGACTAATGGCTCAATTCCTAACTCAGAATGCTCAGCAATAGTCTGCTCCAATAACTCTGCCAGAATTCATGCGCCTCAATCCATCCGTTTTCTGCAACTCCACCAATCCTATGGATGCTGATGATTGGCTTCGTGACATCCTGTTTGAGATGGAGTCAGCTAATGTTGCCCCTGACAATTACATCACCTTTGCGACATTTCACTTGAAGGGTCCAGCTGCTCAATGGTGGGAAAGCCACAAGGGTATGTTGCCTGCTGAAGCTGTAACCACTTGGCAGGAATTTCAGTCAGCTTTTCGTGCACGGTACATTCCTCAAGGTTTGAAGGACCAGAAGAAACAAGAATTCCGCAAACTCTCTTAGGGAAAAATGACTATGGATGAATAACAGAGTAAATTCCTTGACTTATCCCGCTATGCCGAAGATGACATCTGCACTGACGCACGCAAACAGGAGAAATTCCGTGAAGGACTGCATACTGATATAAACCTCGCACTTGCTATCCATGATTGCACAGACTTCGCAACGCTTGTCAGCCAATCTTTCTGAGTTGAAACTGCTCTGACTAAGTACCAGGAGTCGCTCAAGCGCACTCGTTATGTTGGCTCATCCTCGGGTCAGCCTGCTCAGAAACGTCAAGTCTGGATCCCACACAATGTTTTTCACCTCCCAGCTCCAGCACCGAGGCCGTCTTATGTTGCACCTCATTTGCCTCCACCGCCGAGGCAGCTAACGGTTCAAGCTGGACATCCCAATGCTATGGCTCCTCCCCATAACAATGATTTATGCCGCAAGTGTGGACAGCCAGGACACCTTACTATCAATTGTCGCCGGGATCCGTCTCAGAATGTATCGCGGCCTCCTGATGGTCGTATGAACGGCCATCGAACACATCGTTGCAGAAATCGTAAGGCCAGTATGTCTGCTATGGACCGAGGCCAGGTCACTCACGTCAAAATGGGAGAAGCTCGTGAGTCTCCTAAAATCGTGATGGGAACTCTGCCAGTTAATTCAGTTGCAACTTCTGTTCTCTTTGATTCCGGGGCATCACATTCCTTTGTGTCTCAACAATTTGCTCAACGGCATGAGCTACCTCTAGAGTTGTTGCCCACCCCATTAGAGATTATCACTCCCCGGTCCAGGTGGCAAACCAAGATGGTAAGTCACAACAATCAGATCAGAATTGAAGGGTTGATGTTCTCTGCTTCCCTTATTGCTCTTGGACCTTCCGACATTGACATCATCCTTGGCATGGATTGGTTGACCGTGAATAAAGCTTTGATTGACTGTGCTACTAAGACAGTCCAGCTCACTCATCCTTCTGGCCAGACAGTCAGATACTCAGCTCGGACAATTCAAAATGCCGAAAATCAGATATATGTTCTGAATGCATTGAATGCTTCACCTCTTGAAGGCATCGAGAACATTCCAGTTGTTCGTGAATTTAAGATGTCTTTCTGGAAAAACTTCTAGGAATACCCCCTGCTAGAGCTGTCGAGTTTGTCATAGACTTGAAGCCGGGCACTACCCCTATTGCGAAGCGTCCTTATAAGATGCCTCCACACCACCTTCTCGAGCTTAAGGAAGAAATCGACAAGTCACTCAACAAGGGTTTCATTCGCCCCAGTTCATCTGCTTGGGGAGCACCTTCCTCTTTGTCAAGAAGAAGGATGGTACGAATCGGTTGGTTCAAGATTACCGACCTATCAACCAAGCAACAATTCAGAACAAGTATCCGCTTCCTAGAATCAACGATCTGTATGATCAACTTGCTGGTTCCTCAGTATTCTCTAAGCTTGATTTGAGATTGGGATACCACCAAATCCGAGTTCGTGAAGAGGATATTCCGAAGACAGCCTTCGTTACTCGTTATGGTTCTTACGAGTACACTTTCATGTCCTTCGGCTTAACAAATGCTCCAGCAACCTTCTCCAGGTTAATGAACTACATCTTCATGGATTATCTCGACAAATTCGTCATGGTATATCTGGATGATATTCTGGTGTATTCAAAGATTGAAGAAGAACATGCCGAACATCTTCGGCTTGTACTGGAGAAGCTGCATGAACATCAACTGTATGCCAAGTATTCCAAATGCGAGTTCTGGCTATCTGAAGTGACATATCTTGGCCATGTGATTTCGAAAGATGGCATTGCCGTTAACCCAGAATGAGTTCAGGCTATTCTTGAATGGACTCCACCGAAGAATGTCAAGCAAGTCCGAAGTTTTCTCGGCCTTGCAATCTATTGCCGTCGCTTTGTCGAGAATTTCTCAAAGATTGCTAAGCCTTTGACTGATTTGTTTCACAAGGGCATTAAGTTTGAATGGACAGAAAAATGTCAGGAAAGTTTTCAAACACTCAAAGACAAGCTGACATCTGCCCCAGTACTTGCTCCTCCAGATTCTCGCAAAGATTTTGTGATTTATTGTGACGCATCCCGTGAAGGATTAGGCTGTGTCCTAATGCAAGAGCGTAAAGTGATTGCTTATGGCTCTCGACAGTTGCGCCCGCATGAAGAGAATTATCCGGTACATGATCTAGAACTAGCTGCTGTTATCTATGCATTGAAGTTGTGGCGACATTACCTCCTCGGTAATCATTGCGAGATCTACACAGATCATAAAAGTCTGAAGTACTTGTTCACTCAGCCATCTCTGAACCTCTGTCAGCAAAGATGGATGGAGACCATTATGGACTATGATTTGTGTATTTCTTATACCCCTGACAAGGCTAATGTAATGGCTGATGCATTGAGCCGCAAATCCTATTGCTGTGAACTTGAAGTCCAGCTAGAGCAACCACTCCTGTATGAAGAGCTTCGAAAGCTAAATATCGAGATAGTTCCTCAAGGATACCTAAAAAATTTGGTTGTTGAACCAGACCTTGAGAAGGCTGTTAAGAGTGCACAAGCTAAAGATGCTGAAGTTGATTTGATGAAGAAAGATCTTCACCTTGAAAAGTACAGGGATTTCTCATTGTCTGAAGATGGAACCTTGTACTTCAGAGACCGCATTGTGGTACCCCGCTTCGAGCTTATGACTGACAAGGTCATGAAGGAGGCACATGACACACCGCTGTCTATTCATCCGGGTAGTACCAAGATGTATCGTGATCTCCGTCAAAGGTACTGGTGGTCTAGAATGAAGCAGGACATTGCTCGATATGTTGCTGAATGTGATGTGTGTCGTCGCGTTAAAGCAGAGCATCAGAAGCCTGCTGGAATTTTGCAACCACTTCCTATTCCTTTATGGAAATGGGATAAGGTTCAGATGGATTTCATTACTGGCCTTCCCAAGTCACATAAGGGTCACGATGCTATTCTTGTCGTCGTTGACCAACTTTCAAAAGTTGCACCCTTTCTGCCTGTCAAGGAGACGATCACTGCTAGTCAGTTAGCAGAATTATATATCTCCAGAATTGTATCACTCCACGATATTCCGAAGGAGATCAGTTCAGACCGTGGCGGTCTTTTCACCTCAAAGTTCTGGGAAAGTTTCCAAGAAGCTATGGGAACTCATATCACCTGGAGTTCAGCATATCACCCCCAGTCCCAAGGCCAAGTCAAACGAGTAAATCAAGTGCTTGAAGACATGCTGCGAGCTTGCGTTATTTCTTTCGGCAAGAAGTGGGAAGAACCTCCCCCGTATGCCGAATTCTCTTATAACAACAGTTATCAAGCCAGCTTGAATATGGCCCCCTTTGAAGTACTTTATGGACGTAAGTGTCGAACCCCTCTGAATTGGGCAGAAACTGGGGAACGATCGCTCGTGGGTCCAGATATTATCCAACACGCCGAAGAGCAAGTTCGTATTGTCCGGGAAAATCTCAAGGCAGCTCAGGACCGTCAGAAGAGCAACTATGATCGCAAACGATGGGGTTTGACTTATCAACCTGGTGATCAAGCTTATCTACATGTCACTCCTATGAAGGGCACTCACCGTTTCGGAATCAAGGGCAAGCTAGTTCCATGCTACATTGGTCCCCTTCGCATTGTTGCCAGACGTGGTCAAGTGGCATATAAACTGGAGTTGCCGCTGCAATTCTCTCATATCCACGACGTCTTCCATGTGTCGCAACTTCGCCGTTGCTTCAAGGAATCTCCACACCGAGTAGTGGACCATGAATTGCTTGAATTGCAGAATGATCTTTCTTATAAGGAGCATCCGATCCGTATTCTCGATGAAGCTGAACGTCGGACCTGACAGAAGACGACCAAGTTCCTCAAAGTGCAGTGGTCTAATCATACTGAAGATGAAGCCACTTGGGAACGCAAGGATCATCTTCGCAAGGAATACCCCCAACTCTTTCCTTCTACCTCCTGAATTCTTGGGACAAGAATTTCTTTTAGTGGAGGAGAATCGTAACATCCCTATGTAATTACCACAGTGGTTACCATTCTGGTAATGGCAAATCACCTTGCTCAACAGTGCATGAACATCATTTGCATCATATCTCATTCCAATTCCAAATTCAAATTCCTCTCTGAAATAAATTCAACTACAAAGTGAAAATAAAAGTTGTTCAAGTTTGAAAACTAAAATGTACATAATGTGGTAAATAATCCAGAGGCAATTGTAAAATTGTAATCCACATTAATGAAATTAATTAAGTAACGCTAACAACCTCAAACAGTGCCTAAACAGCACCCCTTTAATCCTTATCAATTATTAAAAATTCAAATGATATCATATTTCACACAAACCAATTTCTGGCAGTGCTAAATATTGCAACATATTTATGTGGCATAATTCACTGTTTTACAAAAGTCATTGATGTCTGCTAGAACTACGTCGGTTTTTCCCCAGAGAGGGAGGGATGATGCATCAGAGCCCCCACTTTGACCCAACTGCCCCGCTGGATTATCAGAAGACCCGATCAACGGGATCGAAGACCAGACCCCGGCACCGCACATAATCCCCTTAGTTGTATGACACTGCAGCGTTACTATCGAGTGCCGAGGGTGATACCTCGTATAGCACTTCTGATGTTAACACTGTAGAGTAGCTATTCGGTTGTGGTCATCGAGGGTGATTCCTCTTTCACCACTCCCGATAACGACGCTGTCGTGCAACACCTCAAGTGTGAACCCATCGAGGGTGATTCCTTCGAGTTCACCTTGACGGATACATCGAGTAGGAATCCAATGAGGGTGATACCTCGGATTCTTCAGATGCTATGGACACACGGATACTTGGACTTTACAACTGATACTTGGAAAGTCGGGTCGACCCTGAGGGGTACCCACGAATGATGGGATGTCGGGTTGACCTGGAGGTTACCCGTGAGATAAATACGAGGCGCGGCCGGGCATTCTTAGCCCTTGCAGCAAGTCCTCGAGACGGGGCGACGGGGTCACATCGATCGTGAGTCTCTTCTCATTACGGCAAGCCCCTAATCCACTAATGATTTGGATATTTGATCTGAGCAGGCCTCTGGCCTGATAGCACCAACCATCACATGGGAAAAGTTATGGGCGCTCTGCATCGTGGCATCAGCCGAAAGCTCTGTCAGACGTCCAGTTCAGCCTGGCGGCCGGGCTGGGCCGGCACCATCCTATAGTGGTGGAGCCTGGTTCGCCCTACACGCAACGACCCGGAGGGCGAGGGGCGATGGCCCAAGACCCCCTTGCGCTTAGGATGTAGACCGACGGGGACCTCTCTGCTGAGCTGTAGGTAGGGTTGTGGTGTATCGTTTGACCGAGGCCGGGCATGACCCAGGAAAGTGTGTCCGGCCGGAGTTAAGCGAGCGTGGTGGGTAAGTTGGTGCACCCCTGCAGGTAAGAAAACATCTATCGATAGCCTGTCCTATGGTAGAGGACACTCGGAGTTGTATCCCGATCGATACAACTAGAACTGGATACTTGTGATGAGAAATGGATAGTATGGCTCTGGGATCGCTTTCTCGCAGGGAGTCGAGGAAGTATCTCTGGGCGAGGTTGATATCACTACTACTATGGCTCTGGGATTGCTTTCTCGCAGGGAGTCGAGGAAGGATCTCTGGCCGAGGTTGATACTGATTACTGCTACTACTTTATACTGTACTAATCTACACTCTTCTAATGCTGCAAGACCGCTGAAGATGCTAGTCCTCGATAGGACTAGGCCTTCTCTCTACTCTGGCGTTTCTGCAGCCCAGTCCACATATACAGCCTTCCTTTGATAATGTTGCATATGTAGTGTAGATCCTTGCTTGCTGAGTACTTCGGATGAGTACTCATGGTTGCTTTGCTTTCTTTTTCCCCATATCCATTTGATGCAACCAGATGACAGAGCCCCTGAGGCAGCTGCCCCTCCAACCACTACTTCTACCACCTCGAGGGTGGTTACTTCTACTGGCTGGCCGACGACCAGGAGTAGGATCGGAGGGTCCCAGGCAGGAGGCCTGCGCCTTTCGATCATAGCTTTTATTTTGCCCCGCCTTTCTTAAGGCTCCTTTGTTAACTTATGTCTGTACTCAGATATCTAAAGCTTCCGCTGATGCTTGTTTGTCATCAAGCTTATGTATTCGAGCCCTTGAGGCCTTGGCTTGTATTATACAGCTTGTATGACTTTATTTATGTTTTAGAGTTGTGTTGTGATATCTTCAAGTGGGTCGTTAGGCTTGATCGTGTGCATTTGCGTGTATGATTAGTACATGATTAAGCCGGGGCGTCACAACCCCCTCCTCCTCCCTTCCCCCTATATATAGAGGGGTAGAGGGAGAGCAGCCACACCCATCTATGTCACCGCGCTGCCCTCCCTCTCCCTCGTAGCCATCTTCTTCTCCGTAGTGCTTAGCGAAGCTCTGCCGAGATTTCTCCACCACCACCGCCACCACGCCGTCGTGCTGCCGGAGGACTCGAGCTACTACTTCACCATCACTCGTTGGATCAAGGAGGTGAAGGCGTCATCAAGCTGTACATGTGTTGAATGCGGAGGTGCCGTCCGTTCGGCACTTGGATCGGGAGTTCACGGGACGGATCGTGATTGGATCGCGAAGACGTTCGACAACATCAACCGCGTTTCTTAACGCTTCCGCTTAGCGATCTACAAGGGTATGTAGATGCAACCTCTCCTCTCGTAGATGGTCATATCCTAGATTGATCTTGGTGAGCGTAGGAAATTTTTTGTTTCCCATGCAACGTTCCCCAACAGTGGTATCAGAGCTAGGTCTATGCGTAGATGACATCATGAGTAGAACACAAAGGAGTTTGTGGGCGTTGATATTCAGATTGCTTCCTTCCTTGGTCTTTTCTTGATTCAGCGGTATTGTTGGATGAAGCGGCCCAGACCAACTTTACATGTCCACGTACATGAGACCGGTTCCATTGACAGACATGTGACTTTGTTGCATAAAGATGGCTGGCGGGTGTTTGTCTCTCTCACCTTAGTTGAATCGGATTCGACAAAGGCGGTCCTTGTAGAAGGTTATATAGCAACTTGCATATCACCATTGTGGCTTTGCGTAGGTAAGAACCGTTCTTGCTAGATACCCATAGCAGCCACGTAAAACATGCAACAACAATTAGAGGACGTCTAACTTGTTTTTGCAGGGTATGTTGTGATATGATATGGCCAAAGACATGATGAAATATATTTGATGTATGAGATGATCATGTTTTGTAATAGTTTATATCGACTTGCATGTCGATGCATACGGCAACAGGCAGGAGCCATAGGGTTGTCTTTAATTATTGTATGACATGCATGTCAATCATTAAGCCCTATGTAATGCTTTACTTTATCGCTAAGCAGTAGCAATAGTAGTAGAAGCATGGTTGGCGTGACAACCCCGATGGCGACACGATGATGGAGATCATGGTGTCATGCCGGTGACGATGGAGATCATGCCGGTGCTTTGGAGATGGAGATCAAAAGCACGAGTTGATGGCCATATCATGTCACTTATGATTTGCATGTGATATTAATCCTTTTATGCATCTTATTTTTCTTAGGACGACGGTAGCATTATAAGGTGATCCCTCAGTAAAATTTCAAGATAAAATTGTGTTCTCCCCAAGTGTGCACCGTTGCGAAAGTTCGTCGTTTCGAAGCACCACGTGATGATCGGGTGTGATAGACTCTACATTCACATACAACGGGTGCAAGCCAGTTTTGCACATGCGGAACACTTGGGTTAAACTTGATGAGCCTAGCATGTACAGACATGGCCTCGGAACACAAAAGACCGAAAGGTCGAACACGAGTCATATAGTAGATATGATCAACATGGAGATGTTCACCATTGAAACCACCTCATCTCACGTGATGATTGGACTTGGGTTGGTGAATTTGGATCGTGTTACACTCGGACAACTGAAGGGATGTTGATTTGAGTGGGAGTTCTTAGGTAATATGATTAATTGAACTCATTATCATGAACAATAGTCTAAAGTTGTCTTTGCAAATTTATGTTGTAGATCAATGCCTCGCGTAGTAGCTCCCCTGAATTTCAATGTGTTCCTAGAGAAAGGTAAGCTGAAAGATGATGGAAGTAACTTTGTGGACTGGGCCCGTAATCTAAGGATTATCCTCACGGCTACCCAAAAGGCTTATGTCCTTGATGCACTGCTTGGTGCGCCACCCCCTCCAGTGACTGTGGACGTTGTGAATGCCTGGCAGTCACGTGTTGATGACTACTCAATAGTTCAGTGCACCATGCTGTATAGCTTAGAGCCGGGACTTCAAAGGCATTTTGAACATCATGGACCATATGAGATGTTCCAGGAGTTGTAGTTTATCTTTGATAAGAATGCCCGGATCGAGAGGTATGAGACCTCCGATAAATTCTATGCTTGCAAGATGGAGGAGAACGAGTCTGTCAGTGAGCACATACTCAGAATGTCTGGGTACTACAATCATTTGGCTGAGTTGGGAGTTGAGCTTCCGCCAGAGGCTGTCACTGACAGAGTTCTTCAATTGCTACCACCTAGCTACAAGAGCTTTGTGTTGAACTATAACATGCAAGGGATGAACAAGTCAGTCTCTGAGCTGTTCGCAATGCTGAAAGTCGCTGAGTCAGAAATACAGAAGGAGCATCAAGTGTTGATGGTGAATAAAACCACTAGTTTCAAGAAATGCAAGGGAAAGAAGGGAAACTTCAAGAAAGGTGGCAAAGCAGTTGCTCCTCCCGTGAAGAAACCCAAGGCTGGACCCAAGCCGGAGACTGAGTGCTTCTATTACAAGGGAACTGGCCACTGGAAGCAGAACTGGCGCAAGTATCTGGCCGACAAGAAGGGGGCCAACGTCAACAAAGGTATATATGATATACATGTTATTGATGTGTACCTTACCAACTCTCGTTGTAGTGCCTGGGTATTTGATACCGGTTCGGTTGCTCACATTTGCAACTCAAAGCAGGAACTACAAAATAGACGGAGGCTGGCGAAGGACGAAGTGACGATGCATGTGGGAAATGGTTCCAAGGTTGATGTGATCGCCGTCGGCACGCTCGCTCTTCGATTAACATCGGGATTAGTGATGAACCTGAATAATTGTTATTTAGTGCCTGCGTTGAGCATGAACATTATATCTGGATCTTGTTTAATGCGATACGGTTACTCATTTAAATCAGAGAATAAAGGTTGTTCTATTTATATGGGTAATATCTTTTATGGTCATGCACCCATTGTGAGGGGTTTATACTTATTGAATCTCGATAGTGATGATACACATGTTCATAACATTGATGCCAAAAGATTGAGAGTTGATAATGATAGTAACACTTTCTTGTGGCACTGCCGCTTAGGTCATATTGGTGTAAAGCACATGAAGAAACTCCATGCTGATGGACTTTTGGAGTCACTTGATTTTGAATCACTTGACACATGCGAACCATGCCTCATGGGCAAGATGACCAAAACCCTGTTTTCCGAAACAATGGAACGGGCAAGTGACTTGTTGGAAATCATACATACTGATGTATGCGGTCCGATGAGTGTCGATGCACGTGATGGATATCGTTACTTTCTCACCTTCACCGATGACTTGAGTAGATATGGGTATATTTACTTAATGAAGCATAAGTCTGAAATGTTTGAAAAGTTCAAGCAATTTCAGAGTGAAGTTGAGAATCATTGTAACAAGAAGATCAAATTCCTACGATGTGATCAAGGGGGAGAGTATCTGAGTTATGAGTTTGGCAATCACTTAAGACAATGTGGAATCGTTTCACAGTTGACGCCACCTGGAACACCACAGCGTAATGGTGTGTCCGAACATCGTAATCGTACCTTATTAGGTATGGTGCGTTCTATGATGTCTCTTGCCGATCTGCCACTATCATTTTGGGGTTATGCATTAGAGACAGCTGCATTCACTTTAAATAGGGCACCATGTAAGTCCGTAGAGATGACACCGTATGAACCGTGGTTTGGCAAGAAACCTAAGCTGTCGTTCCTTAAGGTTTGGGGCTGCGATGCTTATGTCAAAAGGCTTCAGCCGGAAAAGCTCGAACCCAAAGTGGGCAAATGCGTCTTCATAGGATACCCAAAAGAGACGGTTGGGTATACCTTCTATCTCAGATCCGAAGGCAAAGTGTTTGTCGCTAAGAACGAGTCCTTTCTCGAGAAGGAGTTTCTCTCGAAAGAATTGAGTGGGAGGAAGATAGAACTTGATGAGGTTGTTGAACCTTTACTTCAACCAGTGAGTAGTGCAGTGGAGAAAGATGTTTCTATGACACCCACGTCAGTTGAAGAGGAAGCTAATGATAGTGATCATGAAGTTTTGGATCAAGTTACTATCGAACCTCGTAGGTCGACAAGGGTACGTACAGCTCCTGAGTGGTACCGTAACCCTGTCTTAGATGCCATGTTGTTGGACAACGATGAACCTAAAAGCTATGGAGAAGCGATGGTTGGCTCGGATTCCGACAAATGGTTAGAGGACATGAAATCCGAGATGGGATCCATGTATGAAAACAAAGTATGGACTTTGGAAGTATTACTTGAAGGGCGAAAGGCCATTCAGAATAAATGGATCTTCAAGAAGAAGACGGACACGGACGGTAATATCACCATCTATAAAGCTTGACTTGTGGCAAAGGGATTTTCACAAGTTCAAGGAATTGACTATGATGAGACTTTCTCACCCATAGCGATGCTTAAGTCCGTCAGAATCATGTTGGCAATAGCTGCATTTTTCGATTATGAAATCTGGCAGATGGATGTCAAAACAACATTCCTTAATGGTTTCCTTAAGGAAGAGTTGTATATGATGCAACCGGAAGGTTTTGTCGATCCAGAGAATGCTGACAAAGTGTGCAAGCTCCATCAATCCATTTATGGGCTAGTGCAAGCATCTCGGAGTTGGAATATTTGCTTTGATGAGGTGATCAAAGCGTTTGGGTTTATACAAGTTTATGGAGAAGCTTGTATTTACAAGAAAGTGAGTGGGAGGTCTATAGCGTTTCTAATATTATATGTGGATGACATATTGCTGATTGGAAACAATATAGAACTTTTGGAAAACGTGAAGGAATATTTCAACAAGAGTTCTTCAATGAAGGACCTAGGAGAAGCTGCTTTCATATTAGGCATCAAGATCTATAGAGATAGATCGAGACGCTTAATAGGACTTTCACAAAGCACATACCTTGATAAGATTTTGAAGAAGTTCAAAATGGATCAGTCCAAGAAGGGGTTCTTGCCTGTTTTGCAAGGTATGAAGTTGAGTCAGACTCAATGCCCAACGACTACAGAGGATAGAGAAAAGATGAGTGTCATCCCCTATGCCTCTGCCAAAGGCTCTATCATGTATGCGATGCTGTGCACAAGATCGGATGTCAGCCTTGCCATAAGTATGGCCGGGTGGTTTCAAAGTAATCCAGGAGTGGATCACTGGACAACGGTGAAGAATATCCTCAAGTACCTGAAAAGGACTAAGGAAATGTTTCTCATTTATGGAGGTGATCAAGAGCTCGTCGTAAAGGGTTATGTCGATGCAAGCTTTGACACTGATCCGGATGACTCTAAGTCTCAAACCGAATACGTATGTGTTCTGAACAATGGAGCGGTAAGCTGGTGCAGTTCCAAGCAGAGCGTGGTAGCTGATTCTACATGCTAAGCGGAGTACATAGCTGCCTCGGAGGCAGCGAAGGAAGGTGTCTGGATGAAGCAGTTCATGACAGATCTTGGAGTTGTGCCCAGTGCACTAGACCCAATGACTCTATTCTGTGACAACACTGGTGCCATTGCTCTAGCCAAGGAACCAAGGTTTCACAAGAGGACCAGACACATAAAGCGATGCTTCAATTCCATCCACGATTACATCAAGGAGGAAGACATAAACATTTGCAAGATACATACGGATTTGAATGTTGCAGATCCATTGACTAAACATCTTCCACGGGCAAAGCATGATCAACACCAGAACTCTATGGGTGTTAGATTCATTACCATGTAATGCTAGATTATTGACTCTAGTGCAAGTGGGAGACTGTTGGAAATATGCCCTAGAGGCAATAATAAAGTGGTTATTATTATATTTCCTTGTTCATGATAATCATTTATTATCCATGCTATAATTGTATTGACCGGAAACTCAAATGCATGTGTGGATACATAGACAACAACATGTCCCTAGTAAGCCTCTACTGGGCTAGCTCGTTGATCAAAGATGGCTATAGTTTCCTAGCCATAGACATGAGTTGTCATTTGATAACGGGATCACATCATTAGGAGAATGATGTGATGGACAAGACCCAAACTATGAACGTAGCATATGATCATGTCAAGTTTATTGCTATTGTTTTCTGCATGTCAAGTATATGTTCCTATGACCATGAGATCATGCAACTCACTGACACCAGAGGAGTACCTTGCAATGTTCCCCAACACGGTTACCGTCGCCGGTGCCGGAATCCTGCTGGTGACAAAGAATTTCATGAATCGCCAGCGAAGCCATGGAAGGAAGCGTAGGAGGAAGAGGGACTAGCATGTTGGGATGGCTGTGGCGAGGAAGTGGCAGAGATTGGTCGGGTCACCGGCGGTGAGCAGGGTGGCGATGGGAACGGAGAAGAGTGTGACAGGGAGCTTCGGGCGGAGTGTAGGATCGTAAGTAGGTCCAGAGGGGGGTGATTAGACTACTTGACTAAATAAAACCTAGCCTTTTCCCAATTTTTGTTCTTGGCAAGTTATAGCAATTCACACAAGTCAAGTAAAACCCTACACATGCAAGTCTAGATACTGGGCAGTGGAAAGTAATGACTTTGCATATGAATGTAAAGGAGGGGATCAGAGAAATCAAACATGATGAAGACACGGTGATTTTTGGCGTGGTTCCGATAGATGGTGCTATCGTATGTCCACGTTGATGGAGACTTCAACCCACGGACGGTAACGGTTGCGCGAGTCCATGGAGGGCCGGCTCCACCCACAAAGGGTCCATGAAGAAGCAACCTTGTCTTTTCCATCATGGCTTCTGTCTATGAAGGACTAGCCTCACTCAGGGTAGATCTTCACGAAGTAGGCGATCTACTTGCCCTTACAAACTCTTTGGTTCAACTCCACAAGATTTGAAGGCTCCCAAGTGACACCTAACCAATCTAGGAGACACCACTCTCCAAAAGGTAATAAATATTGTTGTTTGATACGTCCATTTTGCATCATGTTTTCCTACTGTTATTTATGATGTTTTTATGCATAATAATGCTTTTTGGAGTAATTCTAATGCCTTTTCTCTCATAATATGCAAGGTTCACACAAAGAGGGAGAATTCCGACAGCTGGAAATCTGGACCTAAAAAAGCTACGTCAGGCTACGTATTCTGCACAACTCCAAATGAGCTGAAACTTCACGATGAATTTTTATGGAATAAATAAGAATTATTGGAGCAAATAACTACCAGAGGGGGCCCACCAGGTGGGCACAACCCACCTGGGTGCACCAGGGAGCCCAGGCGCGCCCTGGTGGGTTGTGCCTTCCTTGGCCCACCTCCGGTGCCCCTCTTCTGGTATATAAGTCATTTTGACCTAGAAAAAAAATAAGGAGAGGACTTTCGGGACGAAGCGCCGCCGTCTCGAGGTGGAACTTGGGCAGGGGCACTTTTGCCCTCCGGAGAGCGATTCCGCCGGGGGAACTTCCCTCCCGGAGGGGGAAATCATCGTCATCATCATCACCAACAACTCTCCTATCTTGGGGAGGGCAATCTCCATCAACATCTTCAACAACACCATCTCCTCTCAAACCCTAGTTCATCTCTTGTGTTCAATCTTTGTACCAGAACTATAGATTGGTACTTGTGGGTGACTAGTCACTACTGCAAGATGCTGCTAACGCGACACTACCATCAGAGACCCTTCGACGAAACTATGTGCGATGCATTAATCGCAAACGGTGATGTAAAATAACCGTAAAAAAAGAAGCAAAATGTTTGCGATGAAGGATACATCAAACACGGTCCAGATTTTAGTTCCGTGTGCGATGCCGGGCATACGGTTCAGTTCAATTAACTGTTTGCGATGAGGTAGAAGAAAAGAAACAGGCAGGCAGATGAAGGCGTGTGTGATATATGGCATACGGTTCACTCAGATGAACTGTTTGTGGTTAGGCGGAACAAAAGAAACGGTCAGCCAGATGAAGGTGTGTGCGATAGAGGGCATATAGTTCACTCGGATGAACTGTTTGCGTTAAGCCAAGATAACAGAAACGGTTCAATATAACAAGATGTGTGTGATACGCGACAAACAGGTCTGTAATCAAAAATTTGTGCGAAGACCAATAATAACACAGACGATTGCTTCTAATAAGACGTATGTGATATGCTCTGTCTACACAACATCTATTAGCCATTGGGCGATGGGCGGTCATCCGGGTACGCCATAAGGATGTGAAGAGGCATCCTGTATCAGCAAGGACTAGCTGTTCCACCAATCGCTCATCTAAGAGAACTCTCAAGTTAAGTGTGCTCAGGCTGGAGTAGCCATTAGATGGGTGACTGGATGGGAAGTTGTCTTGATGTTAAATTAACTGATGGGATGGGTCATAAGAGTCAAATTAAATGACCTCTATGATCCATCCCATCAGTTAAATTAACCTCGAGGTCCTTGTTTTTTTAACACATGTTAAAGAAGGTCTACCGCATTACTTTTTGACAATGTGCGATACGTGGCATACAGTTGATCCATCTGACCTGTTTGTGATGGAATAAGCCGTGTGTGTTGTGGGCAAACGCTTGCTAGTATACAACCATTTGCGATTGATGAATTCATCACCGACGGGTTCCCTAGTGTGGTCCGTGTTCATCTGATCATCATCTACTTCTTGTGCTAGCTCGATGTTCCTTATATGCTAAGTTTCCATTAATTGATGGCGTTTTATGAACACGCCACCATTTCCTGCCATTTCCTCACCTGTTTCCCGCCACCCAGTGGTATTGCGCATAAACCTACGCGGCGCGCGACGCACAGAGGCAACAAGCGCAGCCTGTAGCACATCCACCTTTTCCAAGCATGCCAACCCACCAAAGCACCGCCTCTGCCATCAACCTCATCGACGAGGAAAACGAGAAGGCGCCACGGCCTGTCGAGGCCGAGGCGCTCCCCGGCAACGCGATGGACGATGCCGTGATGCGCATCATCGCCAGGGTTGAGCAGACCCTTGGCGCATGGTGCTTCAGCGCCGCGGATCAAGATAGGCATGTCAGCGCCGAGAGGCTGCAGCTCGCCGCACAACATGATTGATGGCGCGCCACAGAGCAAGCTAGGCGCGTCCGCGCTGATAGGCTGCGGCTCGCCGCACGGCGAGACTGTTGGAGCGCCGCAGAGCGAGAGGCGCAGCGCGCCGCACAGCAAGAGCGGATCCATCGGCACTTGCCTGCTGTCGACAGGCCGTCACAGCTGGGTACACGTCCCGTCAGTACCCCCATTCCTCGCCAGGAGTGGGCAGAGGCCCTCTGCACCGTACTTGCACCAGAGGCCGGCTGCGCTGTACTTGCACCGGACGCCCGCCGCGCCGTTCGCCTTGTCAGCAGCCCGCTCGATGCCAACACGCTGGTCGGTAGGCTCGACCGCCTCCTTGGCCCAGGTGTCCACCTAGGCACAGTAGAGGAACATGGCTGTCGCATCCTCGAGCTGGTGATCTCCGACGAAATAGCCAACTTGGAGCTCGAGATCGCACTCCAGATGTACCGCGAGCATGTCGACCGCTTGGACGAACGCCTGCACGAGTTCAGGCAGAGCCAAGAGCTACCGTAGGCAAGGGCTGCTGGTCATGGTCTCATGGACGCGTTTTATTTTGTTGAGT
This sequence comes from Thinopyrum elongatum, assembly GCA_011799875.1. Classification (NCBI taxonomy): domain Eukaryota; kingdom Viridiplantae; phylum Streptophyta; class Magnoliopsida; order Poales; family Poaceae; genus Thinopyrum; species Thinopyrum elongatum. The sequence continues at coordinate 361,595,099 of CM022297.1, read as the reverse complement.
CGTTTCGATGTGGATAGCTATGTATTCACATCAATCTTAGTATTGCTCTGTTTCAATGTGTGTACTCTGTTTTCCGTTCTTATATGTTCCGTTTCAATGTGTGTATATACACTTTCCATTCTGTATATGTGGATGATAATAGCTAGATTCAAATTACTATACAAAAACAGATAGAAAATGGAATTCATAATATATATATATATATATATATATTAATTGTTCATTAGTTCATCACAGAATATATATAATATCATCACATATACGTGACGATACTTAACTACTAGGTACAATGCATAAAATTGAAAACGAACAATACTAAAACTAATAATCCCTCATGGGGGCAGTATTCCGGCAGCCCCTCGCCAGCAGCTCCCTGGTGCGCGGCGTCTTCCCAGCACAGAGGCAGTACTCCGCCTCCTCCGCCTCCCAGTGCTTAACGTACCGATCTGCCTCTTGCTGGCGGACGAGCGCGAATGATCTTGCCATTTTGTTGGGCGTCCACCGGAGCTCCTCGTTGGTGGCACGCTGGAGCTTATCGGCCCACCTCCATGCAGCGATGAGGCGCCTAGCGCCTTTGACCTTCCTCGCGAAGTATACGTCTTCGTACACCTCCTCCGCACAACGACGCACCCGCCCCCAAAGCTCCACCGCCTCCTTTTTCCAGGCAGCATCACGGGCTTCACAGGCCGCCTGGTACCTGGCTTCCTCCTCCGCCATCTCTTTCTTGAACGCCACTTGCCTGGCTTTCTCAGCTGGCAGCAGCGACTTCCACAGACAAAGATTGTACTGGCCCCAAAACCAATCCAAAGTTGGGGGGGGGGGGTCCGGCGCAACCTCGTCCGGCGGTGCATAGGGGTCCTCGTCGCTGCTCTTCGAGTGAGCGTCCTCGGGGGGCGGCGACTCCTTGTCGACGCGTGGGCAGACCAGCGGCGCCATGGCAGAGATTTGAGAGAGAGAGATAGAGAGGGCGAGCGAGGGGAGGATGTAGATGAGAATGCAGGCGGGATGATGTCAGCAAGGTAGTATTTATTGGCGGCCGGAATCTAGATCGAGGGGAATAGTACACACGCCGGTCGTTAGAATTTACGAGTACTGATAACCCCCGGCACTCACCTTCCAAACCTCGAGGCGCGAAATAGAGTGCCAATCGTGTGGGGGTCGGTTGTCTTGCCAGATCTTTAAATTTTCTTTTTTGAACAACAGATATTTACATCGTCTGATGATTTTTTAACTTGCACACAAGTACAGAAAAATATGATTTTTCAAACCGTTATGGTTAGCCGTTGCATGTAGATGTAGTTCAAATTTGAATTACGGTCATTAAATGGCAAGAAAATCACTTAAATGTCTTTAAAAGGTCAAATGACCCCTGAAATTTTCAAATTTTTCACATGACAGTTGTATTAGTGCAGGTTAAACATAGAAAAAAATTTGAAGGCCGTAAGAGGAAGCTATCTCCCGTTCGTCATCAAACATGCATTGTTCCCTCTCGGAACCACGAGCCTTCTAGTGAGTTGCTCCGGTTTGTGAGGGGTGTGTGTCCAAACTTTCTTCAAACAGGCCAATTTTTTTACCACATCATCTTGGTGGCATGACATTACATCAAGCAAGGTTTCATGTTTTTTTGATCATTTTTTAATTTTTTGGAATTAAAATGCCATGGCACTCCATGCATTTGTCCATGCCGTGAGACCAATATGTTTGAAAATTCCTTCTAATTTACTGCACATGGAATTAACTCGCACACAAGTACACAAATATGATTTTTCAAACCATTATGGCTAGCCATTGCATGTAGATGTAGTTCAAATTTGAATTACGGTCATTAAATGGCTAGAAAATCACTTAAATGTCTTTAAAAGGTCAAATGACCCCTGAAATTTTCCAAATTTTCACATGACAGTTGTATTAGTGCACGTTAAACATAGAAAAAAAATTGAAGGCCGTAAGAGGAAGCTATCTCCCGTTCGTCATCAAACATGCATTGTTCCCTCTCGGAACCACGAGCCTTCTAGTGAGTTACTCCGGTTTGTGAGGGGTGTGTGTCCAAACTTTCGTCAAACAGGCCAATTTTTTACCACATCATCTTGGTGGCATGACATTACATCAAGCCAGGTTTCATGTTTTTCTGATAATTTTTTAATTTTTTGGAATTAAAATGCCATGGCACTCCATGCATGTGTCCATGCCATGAGACCAATATATTTGAAAATTCCTTCTAATTTACTGCACATGGAATTAACTCACACACAAGTACACAAATATGGTTTTTCAAACCGTTATGGTTAGCCGTTGCATGTAGATATAGTTCAAATTTGAATTACGGTCATTAAATTGCTAGAAAATCACTTAAATGTCTTTAAAAGGTCAAATAACCCCTGAAATTTTCCAAATTTTCACATGACAGTAGTATTAGTGCATGTTAAACGTAAAATAAAATTTGAAGGCCCAAGAGGAAGTTATCTCCCGTTCGTCATCAAACATGCATTGTTCCCTCTCGGAACCACGAGCCTTCTAGTGAGTTGCTCCAGTTTGTGAGGGGCGTGTGTCCAAACTTTCGTCAAACAGGCCAATTTTGTTACCACATCATCTTGGTGGCATGACATTACATCAAGAAAGGTTTAATGTTTTTTTGATCATTTTTTAATTTTTTGGAATTAAAATGCCATGGCACTCCATGCATGTGTCCATGCCGTGAGACCAATATGTTTGAAAATTCCTTCTAATTTACTGCACATGGAATTAACTCGCACACGAGTACACAAATATGATTTTTCAAACCGTTATGGTTAGCCGTTGTATGTAGATATAGTTCAAATTTGAATTACGATCATTAAATGGCTAGAAAATCACTTAAATGTCTTTAAAAGGTCAAATGACCCCTGAAATTTTCCAATTTTTCACATGACAGTTGTATTAGTGCATGTTAAATGTAGAAAAAAGTTGAAGGCCGTAAGGGGAAGCTATCTCCCGTTCGTCATCAAACATGCATTGTTCCCTCTCGGAACCATGAGCCTTCTAGTGAGTTGCTCCGGTTTGTGAGGGGTGTGTGTCCAAACTTTCGTCAAACAGGCCAATTTTTTTACCACATCATCTTGGTGGCATGACATTACATCAAGCAAGGTTTCATGTTTTTTTGATCATTTTTTAATTTTTGGAATTAAAATGCCATGGCACTCCATGCAGGTGTCCATGCCGTGAGACCAATATGTTTGAAAATTCCTTCTAAATTACTGCACATGGAATTAACTCGCACACAAGTACACAAATATGTTTTTTCAAACCATTATGGTTAGCCATTGCATGTAGATGTAGTTCAAATTTGAATTACGGTCATTAAATGGCTAGAAAATCACTTAAATGTCTTTAAAGGGTCAAATGACCCCTGAAATTTTCCAAATTTTCACATGACAGTTGTATTAGTGCACGTTAAACATAGAAAAAAATTTGAAGGCCGTAAGAGGAAGCTATCTCCTGTTCGTCATCAAACATGCAATGTTCCCTCTCGGAACCACGGGCCTTCTAGTGAGTTGCTCCGGTTTGTGAGGGGTGTGTGTCCAAACTTTCTTCAAGTAGGCCAATTTTTTTACCACATCATCTTGGTGGCATGACATTACATCAAGCAAGGTTTCATGTTTTTCTAATCATTTTTTAATTTTTTCAAATTAAAATGCCATGGCACTCCATGCATGTGTCCATGCCGTGAGACCAATATGTTTGAAAATTCCTTCTAATTTACTGCACATGGAATTAACTCGCACACAAGTACACAAATATGATTTTTGAAACCCTTATGGTAAGCCGTTGCATGTAGATATAGTTCAAATTTGAATTACGGTCATTAAATGGCTAGAAAATCACTTAAATGTCTTTAAAAGGTCAAATGACCCCTGAAATTTTCCAATTTTTCACATGACAGTTGCATTAGTGCATTTTAAACATAGAAAAAAATTTGAAGGCCGTAAGAGGAAGCTATCTCCCGTTCGTCATCAAACATGCATTGTTCCCTCTCGGAACCATGAGCCTTCTTGTGAGTTGCTCCGGTTTGTGAGGGTGTGTGTCCAAACTTTCGTCAAACAGGCCAATTTTTTTACCACATCATCTTGGTGGCATGACATTACATCAAGCAAGGTTTCATGTTTTTCTGATCATTTTTTAATTTTTGGGAAGTAAAATGCCATGGCACTCCATGCATGTGTCCATGCCGTGAGACCAATATGTTTGAAAATTCCTTCTAATTTACTGCACATGGAATTAACTCGCACACAAGTACACAAATATGATTTTTCAAACCGTTATGGTTAGCCGTTGCATGTAGATATAGTTCAAATTTGAATTACGGTCATTAAATGGCTAGAAAATCACTTAAATGTCTTTAAAAGGTCAAATGACCCCTGAAATTTTCCAAATTTTCGCATGGCAGTTGTATTAGTGCACGTTAAACGTAGAAACAAATTTGAAGGCCCAAGAGGAAGTTATCTCCCGTTCGTCATCAAACATGCATTGTTCCCTCTCGGAACCACGAGCCTTCTAGTGAGTTGCTCCGGTTTGTGAGGGGGTGTGTGTGCAAACTTTCGTCAAACAGGCCAATTTTGTTACCACATCATCTTGGTGGCATGACATTACATCAAGCAAGGTTTCATGTTTTTTTGATCATTTTTTAATTTTTTGGAATTAAAATGCCATGGCACTCCATGCATGTGTCCATGCCGTGAGACCAATATGTTTGAAAATTCCTTCTAATTTACTGCACATGGAATTAACTCGCACACGAGTAGACAAATATGATTTTTCAAACCATTATGGTTAGCCATTGCATGTAGATATAGTTCAAATTTGAATTACGGTCATTAAATGGCAAGAAAACCACTTAAATGTCTTTAAAAGGTCAAATGACCCCTGAAATTTTCCAAATTTTCACATGACAGTTGTATTAGTGCACGTTAAACATAGAAAAAAATTTGAAGGCCGTAAGAGGAAGCTATCTCCCGTTCGTCATCAAACATGCATTGTTCCCTGTCGGAACCACGAGCCTTCTAGTGAGTTGCTCCGGTTTGTGATGGGTGTGTGTCCAAACTTTCGTCAAACACGCCAATTTTTTTACCACATCATCTTGGTGGCATGACATTACATCAAGCAAGGTTTCATGTTTTTCTAATCATTTTTTAATTTTTTGGAATCAAAATGCCATGGCACTCCATGCATGTGTCCATGCCGTGAGACCAATATGTTTGAAAATTCCTTCTAATTTACTACACATGGAATTAACTCGCACACAAGTACACAAATATGATTTTTCAAACCGTTATGGTAAGCCGTTGCATGTAGATGTAGTTCAAATTTTACTTACGGTCATTAAATGGCTAGAAAATCACTTAAATATCTTTAAAAGGTCAAATGACCCCTGAAATTTTCCAAATTTTCACATGACAGTTGTATTAGTGCACGTTAAACGTAGAAAAAAAATTGAAGGCCGTAAGAGGAAGCTATCTCCTGTTCGTCATCAAACATGCATTGTTCCCTCTCGGAACCACGAGCCTTCTAGTGAGTTGCTCCGTTTTGTGAGGGGTGTGTGTCCAAACTTTCGTCAAACATGCCAATCTTTTTTACCACATCATCTTGGTGGCATGACACTACATCAAGCCAGGTTTCATGTTTTTCTGATCATTTTTTAATTTTTTGGAATTAAAATGCCATGGCACTCCATGCATGTTTCCATGGCGTGAAACCAATATGTTTGAAAATTCCTTCTAATTTACTGCACATGGAATTAACTCGCACACAAGTACACAAATATGATTTTTCAAACCGTTATGGTTAGCCGTTGCATGTAGATGTAGTATAAATTTGAATTACGGTCATTAAATGGCTAGAAAATCACTTAAATGTCTTTAAAAGGTCAAATGACCCCTGAAATTTTCCAAATTTTCACATGACAGTTGTATTAGTGCACGTTAAACGTAGAAAAAAATTTTGAAGGCCATAAGAGGAAGCTATCTCCCGTTCGTCATCAAACATGTATTGTTCCCTCTCGGAACAACGGGCCTTCTAGTGAGTTGTTCTGGTTTGTGAGGGGTGTGTGTCCAAACTTTCGTCAAACAGGCCAATTTTTTTACCACATCATCTTGGTGGCATGACATTACATCAAGCAAGGTTTCATGTTTTTCTGATCATTTTTTAATTTTTTGGAATTAAAATGCCATGGCACTCCATGCATGTGTCCATGCCGTGAGACCAATATGTTTGAAAATTCCTTCTAATTTACTGCACATGGAATTAACTCGCACACAAGTACACAAATATGATTTTTCAAACCGTTATGGTTAGCCATTGCATGTAGATATAGTTCAAATTTGAATTACGGTCATTAAATGGCTAGAAAATCACTTAAATGTCTTTAAAAGGTCAAATGACCCCTGAAATTTTCCAAATTTTCACATGACAGTTGTATTAGTGCATGTTAAACGTATAAAAAAAATTTGAAGGCCATAAGAGGAAGCTATCTCCCGTTCGTCATCAAACATGCATTGTTCCCTCTCGGAACCATGAGCCATCTAGTGAGTAGCGCCGGTTTGTGAGGGTGTGTGTCCAAACTTTCGTCAAACAGGCCAATTTTTTTACCACATCATCTTGGTGGTGTGACATTACATCAAGCAAGGTTTCATGTTTTTCTGATCATTTTTTAATTTTTTGGAATTAAAATACCATGGCACTCCATGCATGTGTCCATGCCGTGAGACTAATATGTTTGAAAATTCCTTCTAATTTACTACACATGGAATTAACTCGCACACAAGTACACAAATATGATTTTTCAAACCGTTATGGTTAGCCGTTGCATGTAGATGTAGTTCAAATTTGACTTACGGTCATTAAATGGTTAGAAAATCACTTAAATATCTATAAAAGGTCAAATAACCCCTGAAATTTTCCAAATTTTCACATGATAGTTGTATTAGTGCACGTTAAACGTAGAAAAAAAATTGAAGGCCGTAAGAGGAAGCTATCTCCCGTTCATCGTCAAACATGCATTGTTCCCTCTCGGAACCACGAGCCTTCTAGTAAGTTGCTCCATTTTGTGAGGGGTGTGTGTCCAAACTTTCGTCAAACAGGCCAATTTTTTTACCACATCATCTTGGTGGCATGACATTACATCAAGCAAGGTTTCATGTTTTTCTGATCATTTTTTAATTTTTTTGAATTAAAATGCCATGGCACTCCATGCATGTGTCCATGCCGTGAGACGAATATGTTTCAAAATTCCTTCTAATTTACTGCACATGGAATTAACTCGCACACAAGTACACAAATATGATTTTTCAAACCATTATGGTTAGCCGTTGCATGTAGATGTAGTTCAAATTTGAATTATGGTCATTAAATGGCTAGAAAATCACTTAAATGTCTTTAAAAGGTCAAATGACCCCTGAAATTTTCCAAATTTTCACATGACAGTTGTATTAGTGCACGTTAAACATAGAAAAAAAAATTGAAGGCCGTAAGAGGAAGCTATCTCCTGTTCGTCATCAAACATGCATTGTTCCCTCTCGGAACAACGAGCCTTGTAGTGAGTTGCTCTGGTTTGTGAGGGGTGTGTGTCCAAACTTTCGTCAAATAGGCCAATTTTTTTACCACATCATCTTGGTGGCATGACATTACATCAAGCAAGGTTTCATGTTTTTCTGATCATTTTTTAATTTTTTGGAATTAAAATGCCATGGCACTCCATGCATGTGTCCATGCCGTGAGACCAATATGTTTGAAAATTCCTTCTAATTTACTGCACATGGAATTAACTCGCACACAAGTACACAAATATGATTTTTCAAACCGTTATGGTTAGCCGTTGCATGTAGATGTAGTTAAATTTGACTTACGGTCATTAAATGGCTAGAAAATCACTTAAATATCTTTAGAAGGTCAAATGACCCCTGAAATTTTCCAAATTTTCACATGACAGTTGTATTAGTGCACGTTAAACGTAGAACAAAATTGAAGGCCGTAAGAGGAAGCTATCTCCCATTCGTCATCAAACATGCATTGTTCCCTCTCGGAACCACGCGCCTTCTAGTAAGTTGCTCTGTTTTGTGAGGGGTGTGTGTCCAAACTTTCGTCAAACAGGCCAATTTTTTTACCACATCATCTTGGTGGCATGACATTACATCAAGCATGGTTTCATGTTTTTCTGATCATTTTTTAATTTTTTCAAATTAAAATGCCATGGCACTCCATGCATGTGTCCCTGCCGTGAGACCAATATGTTTGAAAATTCCTTCTAATTTACTGCACATGGAATTAACTCGCACACAAGTACACAAATATGATTTTTCAAACCGTTATGGTTAGCCGTTGCATGTAAATATAGTTCAAATTTGAATTACAGTCATTAAATGGCTAGAAAATCACTTAAATGTCTTTAAAAGGTCAAATGACCCCTAAAATTTTCCAAATTTTCACATGACAGTTGTATTAGTGCACGTTAAACGTAGAAAAAAAAATGAAGGCCGTAAGAGGAAGCTATCTCCTGTTCGTCATCAAACATGCATTGTTCCCTCTCGGAACCACGAGCCTTCTAGTGAGTTGCTCCGGATTGTGAGGGGTGTGTGTCAAAACTTTCATCAAACAGGCCAATTTTTTTAGCACATCATCTTGTTGGCATGACATTACATCAAGCAAGGTTTCATGTTTTTCTGATCATTTTTTAATTTTTTGGAATTAAAATGCCATGGCACTCCATGCATGTGTCCATGCCGTGAGACCAATATGTTTGAAAATTCCTTCTAATTTACTGCACATGGAATTAACTCGCACACGAGTACACAAATATGATTTTTCAAACCGTTATGGTTAGCTGTTGCATGTACATGTAGTTCAAATTTGAATTACGGTCATTAAATGGCTAGAAAATCACTTAAATGTCTTTAAAAGGTCAAATGACCCCTGGAATTTTCCAAATTTTCACATGACAGTTGTATTAGTGCACGTTAAATGTAGAAAAAATTTGAAGGCCGTAAGGGGAAGCTATCTCCCGTTCGTCATCAAACATGCATTGTTCCCTCTCGGAACCACGAGCCTTCTAGTGAGTTGCTTCGGTTTGTGAGGGGTGTGTGTTCAAACTTTCGTCAAACATGCCAAAAAATTTACCACATCATCTTGGTGGCATGACATTACATTAAGCAAGGTTTCATGTGTTTCTTATCTTTTTTTATTTTTTTGGAATTTAAATGCCATGGCACTCCATGCTTAATTCTGTCATAGCCGTTAGACCAATATGTTTGAAAATTCCTTCCAATTTACTGCACATGGAATTAAATCGCACACAAGTACACAAAATATGACTTTTGAAACCGTTATGGTTAGCTATTGCATGTACATGCAGTTCAAATTTGAATTACGGTCATTAAATGGCTAGAAAATCACTTAAATGTCTTAAAAGGTCAAATGACCCCTGAAATTTTCCAAAATTTGACATGACAGTTGTATTAGTACTACAAATTTTCTCGTACATTTAAAACACCATCCGTTGCCACTTTACTCCAAATTCGTCTTTCACAGCTAATAAAAAATATCCACAACATCACACACAGTTTTTTTGTAGGAACTGTTTGCGATGAAAATTTCTGGGTCTATTTAAGTCTTCCTCCTTAAGCTTCGCCGGCTCGCCTGCTCTAGTGCCGGTAACCCCCGAATCCACGAATCCCGATCCCCATTCCCGCACCCCCTTCTTGCAAAGATGACACCGTGGAAACACTTCGTGAAGGCCCGTACGATGGCCGCGTCCTCCCCGAGCGCCGCCGCCTGCGCCGAGAGCGCGGCCGCCTACGCCGAGAGTGCCGCCGCATCCGCATTGAGCGCGGCCGCATCCGCCGAGAGGGCGTCTGCGGCAGCCGACAGGGCAGCTGCAGCCTGCAAACGCCAAGAGCGCTCGAGCTGCCGTCCGTGCCGCCTATGTCACCCTGGCCCGAGTCGAGGCCATCCATGCCAAGATCGAGGACGCACACGCTAAGATATTCCAGGCCACCTCGGAATCCAGCATGCAACCCACGTCCGAAAAGGCGGCGGTGGTCATGGAGCACCTGCTTCCTCATGAGATCGCCGAGCGGGAGCTGGAGATGCAGGAGGTAGCGGAGATCGAGGAGCGCCGGGAGGAGGAGTTGCGCGTGGCCGAGGTCGAGGTAGAGAAGAGTCTGTCCGTCGAGGAATCGGTGGTGGAGTACCAACGAGAGCTCTGGCGTAGCCACTACTACGAGTACTACAACCTTGAGGGCGGCGCCGAGGACGAGGACGAGGACGCAGTCGACTTCAGCAGGGGGGACGCGGAGTCCACCAACGGCGGCATGTCGCCAGGACAAGTCATCGACGTCTCATCTCACACCGGCGATGCATAGGCCGGCGCTGCGGCGGATTTGTTAAAATTATGCGTACTTAGGCTTTGTTTTTAATGCTAGTCTTTTGTTAGAGCAATGTTTAGGTCAACTGGCTCTGTTTAATTACTAAAATTGCTCGATTCAGTAAGTGTGGTCTGTGTGCTGTACGCTCTTTTGTGTGTCCAAATTAGCAAGCGATGTTAAATTATGCAATGACATACCCGGGGAAATTTCCACCAAAATTTGAATTATCAAACTCATCCCATGCGCGTAAAGCAGAAGAATCGTTTGCGATGCACACAATCGTTCAAAGTGAATGGTGTCCGGCGGCACTGCGCGCAAAGTTTCTCTCCACATTTCGAAATTTTTGGCCTATCGCCGAAATATGTACCCCCCTTCCCCACCCCCTTTTCTCCCCGACCACAAGTCACATTTCCCCGGTTTCCTCCTTCCTTCCTTCCTAAGCTATAGCCGCTTCCTCACTTGCTTCCTCGCTCTCGCCGTCTCGCATCCTACCGCCGGGGTCGCCATGGTCTTCTTCAATGACCTCTCCTGCGGTTCCTCCTCCGACGATGACTCCTTCACCACCCGGGTATGCCTCTCTTCTCTCTTCTCTCTCTCGGGCTATGACTTGGAATGAAGGATTTTTACCCGGCGGTAGATTTGAGTCATTTCTTCCTCTTGTAGCTCCCTAGGACCATCAGTTGAAACAAATGGAGCGGGGTGGCTGAAGATCTGTCTGCTCGTTGTCACCATTAATCTCCATGCATGAAGCTAGTTGCGTTTGAATCTGTGGACAGTGGGAGGAAGTTTCTGGCATGTGCAGAGAAGGTTAGACCCTCTTTCATTGTTACAAATCATTTGTTAGATGTGATTCAGACACTGTCACGGTCCCAACCCATTCATACCACACCTTCAACCAAATGCATCCTAAGACAGTGTTACAGTTTGTACCTAGTATCTAAAAATGTTGCCATCTCATCAGCGATGCCATTAGAAAATTATTTGGCACCGCTTCAGCAGTTTGTGCAGCCAACTTTGGCCCACACATCCGAGCAGCCAAGCAGTAAAATACTAAATCTTTATGGCACGAAGGAACTGGGCATCGGAGCAATAAGGTGCTTCGGAGTCCGGGTCCCTGATTTTTTTCCGCTGCATCGGCTCGCCAGTGCAGGGCACCGGTGCGAGATGTAGCAACAGTTGTCTTTACACCGGTTTTGGCATACATAGTGGACGGCCGTAGTGCTATTAGTTCCATGTTACTAAATTTGTGCATGTACACACCTGTTAGTATCAATTTGCTGTCATCCAAACACTGTCGCTATGCTGTTGCAGCTATATTTACCTTCCTCATAAAATGTTCAATTTGTTATTTATAGTACATGAGTAAGAACTTGTAGCATTGTTGTAGTTAATTATAGCTTCTGATGTCTCAGAATTTGGTTGTTGTCTCAGTAGCAATTAATTCATTTGCACATTGATCTTTTTGAGAAGATATGTCATAATTAACCTGTTTCTTCAGTTTTTCAAAATAAGTATTGGTGATTTTCTATGTTGCTATAAACCCATTTCCCCTACAATTGTTACTGATCTAGTTTTAAATATTATAGGATGAACAAAATTGTTCTTACTTGGAGTGGGTTGATCAAGAGTGGCCACAGATGTGCCTAGCAAAGCTCTGGAGCATGTATGAGGAAGAGAACAGAGGTAGGCTTAGAGAAAGTGTTGTCAACGCTGAAGAATATTTGAAGATGCGGGATAAAAAGAGGAAGGTGGAGAATGAGCTCAGATTTTTTAAATCAGACTTTGCTAAGATGGTGTTGGCGAAGGAGGAGGCACTTTCCCAGTTGGCCAGTGCAAAACAGGTTCTTACTAAACTGAAAGCAGAGGTGGATAAGACGAGCCTGGATGATCTCGATTAGGGAAATGAATATATTGTTCTTATGAAGTTGAACTAGCTATATGCTGTACTGTGCTGTTTTCAGGTAGCTATCGTACTGTGATGTTAAAATATATTTATGTGCCTGATATGAAATTGGCAAACAGCTGTTCGATATGAAATGTGAATTTGCGTAATACTAGAATTATTAACTGTAAACTAATAAACCTGCTAAATGTGTCATGGAACTTTGCAAACGGTTCTAGCAGTAAAAGCGCTTGTGATGGATAGCCCAATGCCACATAGTTTTCTTCATCAAATTCTGTGTGATGTAGTTGATAAAAGAAAACTGTTAACCAAGGCAGAGCGTGCGTGATAGTTACACCTATCACACACGAGCCTATACATAAACCTGTGTGGGATGTACATACGAACGAAAACGTTTTCCCTGGATTGACTGTGTGGGATGTGCATATGAACGGAAACGTTTTCCCTGGATTGACTGTGTGGGATGTACACACGAATGGAAACGTTTTCCCTAGATTGACTGTGTGGGATGTACATAAGAACGGAAACGTACTCCTTGGATTGGCTGTGTGTGATATACATACGAACGGAAATGTTTTTCTGGGATTCACCGTGTGGGATGTACATACGAATGGAAACGATTGGGTTTTGATGCCTTGCCCGATCGCACACGAGCTCATTTTGCCCCAGCCTGTGTGCCAGGAGGTCCTATCCCCGATGGTTTCTGGGTCGTGTGGGAAGGACCCCCTATCGCCCACACTCACTTGGCGATGGTTCCAAATGCCGTCGCGGAAAGGGGTTAAAAACCGTTTGTATAGCACCGACGCGTACCAGTGAGTAGTGGTGATTACATCTTGTAGTTGATTACTATATGGTTTATTTGGTGGAAGATTATATGTTCAGATCCATTATGCTATTTAATACCCCTCTGATCTTGAGCATGATTATCATTAGTGAGTAGTTACTTTTGTTCTTGAGGTCATGGGAGAAATCTTGTTGCAAGTAATCATGTGAACTTGATATGTGTTTGATATTTTGATGATATGTATGTTGTGATTCCCTTAGTGGTGTCATGTGAACGTTGACTACATGGCACTTCACCTTATTAGGGCCTAAGGGAATGCATTGTGGAGTAGTTATTAGATGATGGGTTGCGAGAGTGACATAAGCTTAAACCCTAGTTTATGCGCTATTCCGTAAGGGACTGATTTGGATCCAAAAGTTTAATGCTATGGTTAGATTTATTCTTAATACTTTTCTCGTAGTTGCGGATGCTTGCGAGGGGGTTAATCATAAGTAGGAGGTTTGTTCAAGTAAGAACAGCACCTAAGCACCGGTCCACCCACATATCAAATTATCAAAGTAGCAAACACAAATAAAACCAACATGATGAAAGTGACTAGATGAAATTCACATGTACCCTCAAGAATGCTTTGCTTATCATAAGAGATTGTTTTGGCCTGTCCTTTACCTTAAAAGGATTAGGCTACCTTGCTGCACTTTTGTTACCATTACCGTTACTTGCTCGTTACAAATTATCTTGCTACCAAACTACTCGTTACTTATAATTTCAGTGCTTGCAGACATTACCTTGCTGAAAACCACTTGTCATTTCCTTCTGCTCCTCGTTGGGTTCGACACTCTTACTTACCGAAAGGACTACGATTGATCCCCTATACTTGTGGGTCATCAAGGCTCTTTTTTGGCGCCATTGCCGGGGAGTGAAGCGCTCTTGGTAAGTGGAAATCGGTAAGGAAAAATTATTACTACGTGCTGAAATTTATTGTCACTTGTTACTATGGAGAACAATCCTTTGAGGGGTTTGTTCGGGGTATCTTCACCTCGACTGGAACCACAATTAGTTACCCCTCAACCTACTGCACCTACTGAAAATATTGGTTATGAAATTCCTTCGGGTATGATAGAACAACTGCTAGCTAATCCTTATGCAGGAGATGGAACCGAACATCCTGATATGCACTTGATATATGTGGATGAAATTTGTGGATTATTTAAGCTTCCAGGTTTACCCGGAGATGAAGCTAAGAAGAAGGTTTTCCCTTTATCTTTGAAGGGAAAAGCATTGGCATGGTATAGGCTATGCGATGATATTGGATCTTGGAATTGGAATCGATTGAAATTGGAATTTCACGAAATTTTTTATCCTATGCATCTAGTTCATCGTGATCGGAATTACATATATAATTTTTGGCCTCGTGAAGGAGAAAGTATCGCTCTAGCTTGGGGGAGGCTTAAGTCAATGTTATATTCATGCCCCAATCATGAGCTCTCAAGAGAAATTATTATTCAAAATTTTTATGCTCGGCTTTCTCATGATGATCGACCCATGCTTGATACTTCTTGTACTGGTTCCTTTATGAAGAAGACTATTGACTTCCGGTGGGATATTTTAGAAAGAATTTAACGCAACTCTGAAGATTGGGAACTCGACGAAGGTAAAGAGTCAGGTATTAAGCTCAAGTATGATTGTGTTAAATCTTTTATGAATACCGATGCTTTTCAAAAGTTTAGCACTAAATATGGACTTGACTCTGAGATAGTAGCCTCCTTTTGTGAATCATTTGCTACTCAGGTTGACCTCCCTAAGGAGAAGTGGTTTAAATATCACCCACCTATCAAAGAAGAAATTAAAGAACTAGTAGTAGCTAAAGATGAAACTATTATTTACAATGTTGATCCAGTTGTGCCTATTGCTTATATTGAAAAACCACCTTTTCCTGTTAGGATAAAGGAACATGCTAAAGTCTCAACTGTGGTCAACAAAAGTTATATTAGAACTTCCAAACCTGCTGAATAAATCAAAGTAGAACCTAGTATTGCTATGGTTAAAGATCTCTTGGTTGAAAATATAGATGGGCTTGTTATTTACTTCTGTGATGAAGCTGCTAGAATTGCCAAACACGATGAAAAAGATAAACATAGACCCGTTGTTGGCATGCCTGTTGTCTCAGTTAAAATAGGAGATCACTGTTATCATGGTTTATGCGACATAGGTGCTAGCGTGAGTGACATTCCTTTTACCTTATATCAAGAAATTATGAATGATATAACACCCGCTGAAATAGAAGACATAGATGTTACTATTAAACTTGCTAATAGGGACACCATCACACCACTTGGGATTGTTAGAGATGTTGAAGTCTTGTGTGGGAAAATAAAATACCCTACTGATTTTCTTGTTCTTGGTTCCCCACAAGATGACTTTTGTCCCATTATCTTTGGTAGACCTTTCTTGAACACCGTCAATGCTAAAATAGATTGTGAGAAACAAATCGTCGGTGTTAGTTTTGGTGATGAGTCTCATGAGTTTAATTTTTCTAAGTTTAGTAGGAAGCATCATAATAAATAGTTGTCTAGTAAGGATGAAATAATTAGTCTTGCTTCTATTGCTGTGCCTCCTACCGATCCACTAGAACAATATTTGCTAGACCACGAACATGATATGCATCTGCATGAAAGAAATGAAATAGATAAGATTTTCTTTGAACAACGTCCTCTGCTTAAACACAATTTGCCTATTGAAACTCTAGGAGGTCCTCCTCCACTTAAAGGCGATCCTGTGTTTGAATTAAAGCAATTGCCAGACACTTTGAAATATGCTTATCTTGATGAGAAAAAGATTTATCCTGTTATTATTAGTGCTAACCTTTCAGAACATGAAGAAGAAAGATTATTGAAGGTTCTGAAGAAGCACCGTGCTGCCATTGGATATACTCTTGATGATTTAAAGGGCATTAGTCCCACTCTCTGTCAGCATAAAATTAATATGGAGCCTGATGCTAAACCCGTTGTTGATCACCAACGACGTTTAAATCCTAAAATGAAAGAAGTGGTAAGAACAAAAATACTAAAGCTTCTAGAAGCAGGTATAATCTATCCCATAGCTGATAGTAGATGGGTAAGTCCCATTCATTGTGTCCCTAAAAAAGGAGGTATTATCGTTGTTCCTAATGATAATAATGAACTTATTCAACAAAGAATTGTCACTGGCTACAGAATGGTAATTAATTTTAGAAAACTAAATAAAGCTACTAGAAAAGATCATTACCCTCTGCCTTTTATTGATCAAATGTTAGAAAGACTATCAAAGCACACACATTTTTGCTTTCTTGATGGATATTCCGGTTTTTCTCAAATATCTGTCTCACAACCTGATCAAGAGAAAACCACCTTTACTTGCCCCTTTGGAACTTATGCTTATAGACGTATGCCTTTTGGTTTATGCAATGCACCTGCTACCTTTCAAAGATGTATGACTACTATATTCTCTGACTTTTGTGAAAAGATTGTTGAGGTTTTCATGGATGATTTTTCCGTTTACGGAACTTCTTTTGATGATTACTTGAGCAACCTTGATCGAGTTTTGTAGAGATGTGAGCAAACTAATCTTGTCTTGAATTGGGAGAAGTGCCACTTTATGGTTAATGAAGGTATTGTCTTGGGACATAAAATTTCTGAACGAGGTATTGAAGTGGATAAAGCTAAAGTTGATGCAATTGAGAAAATGCCATGCCCTAAAGATATCAAAGGTATTCGTAGTTTCCTCGGTCATGCTGGTTTCTATAGGAGGTTTATTAAAGACTTCTCTAAAATTTCTAGGCCTCTTACAAATCTTTTACAAAAGGATGTTCCATTTGTTTTTGATGATGATTGTGTAGAAGCCTTTGAAACACTTAAGAAAGCCTTGATTTTTGCACCTATTGTTCAACCACCTGATTGGAACTTGCCTTTTGAAATTATGTGTGATGCCAGTGATTATGCTGTTGGTGCTGTTCTAGGACAAAAGAGTCGATAAAAAATTAAATGTTATTCATTATGCTAGTAAAACTCTGGACAGTGCTCAACAAAATTATGCTACTACTGAAAAAGAATTTTTAGCAGTTGTGTTTGCTTGTGATAAATTTAGATCTTACATTGTTGATTCTAAGGTGACCATTCACACCGATCATGCTGCTATAAAATATCTTATGGAAAAGAAGGATGCTAAACCTAGACTTATTAGGTGGGTTCTTTTGCTACAAGAATTTGATTTACATATCACTGATAGGAAGGGAGCTGAGAACCCCGTGGCTGATAACTTGTCTAGGTTAGAAAATATTCTTGATGACCCACAACCTATTAATGATAATTTTCCTGATGAACAATTAGCTGCAATAAATGTTTCTCATAACACCCCTTGGTATGCTGACTATGCCAATTATATTGTTGCTAAATATGTACCACCTAGCTTCACATACCAACAAAAGAGAAAAAATTCTTCTATGATTTAAGACATTACTTTTGGGATGACCCACATCTTTATAAAGAAGGAGTAGATGGTATTATTAGATGTTGTGTACCTGAGCATGAACAGGGACAAATCCTATGAAAATGTCACTCCGAAGCTTATGGAGGACATCATGCAGGAGATAGAACTGCTC
Organism: Thinopyrum elongatum; assembly: GCA_011799875.1. Taxonomy (NCBI): domain Eukaryota; kingdom Viridiplantae; phylum Streptophyta; class Magnoliopsida; order Poales; family Poaceae; genus Thinopyrum; species Thinopyrum elongatum. The sequence goes on along the minus strand of CM022297.1, from coordinate 361,577,385 downwards.
ACAAGGTATTGCAATCTGGTTTTTATTGGCATACTCTCTTCAAGGATGCCTGTAAGTTTGTTTTATCTTGTGATGAATGTCAAAGAATTGGTAATATGGGTAAGCGTCAGGAAATGCCTATGAATTATTCTCTTGTTGTTGAACCATTTGATGTTTGGGGATTTGATTACATGGGACCTTTTCCTTCCTCTAATGGGTATACACATATTTTGGTTGCTGTTGATTATGTTACTAAGTGGGTAGAAGCTATTCCAACTAGTAGTGCTGATCACAACACCTCTATTAAAATGCTTAAGGAAGTCATTTTCCCAAGGTTTGGAGTCCCTAGATATTTAATGACTGATGGTAGTTCACATTTTATTCATGGTGCTTTCCGTAAAATGCTTGCTAAATATGATGTTAACCATAGAATTGCATCACCTTATCATCCTCAGTCTAGTGGTCAAGTTGAACTTAGCAATAGAGAAATAAAATTAATATTACAAAAAACTGTCAATAGGTCCCGAAAGAATTGGTCTAAGAAGTTAGATGATGCACTTTGGGCTTATAGAACAGCATATAAAAATCCTATGGGTATGTTTCCGTATAAAATGGTTTATGGAAAAGCTTGTCATTTGCCTCTTGAGTTAGAACATAACGCATATTGGGCAATTAAAGAACTCAACTATGATTTCAAACTTGCCGGTGAAAAGAGGTTATTTGATATTAGCTCACTAGATGAATGGAGAACCCAAGCCTATGAAAATGTCAAGTTATTTAAAGAAAAGTTAAAAGATGGCATGACAAAAGAATCCAAAAGCGTGAGTTCAAAGTTGGAGAATGTGTTCTTTTGTACAACTCTCGTTTCATATTCTTTGCAGGAAAACTCCTCTCCAAATGGGAAGGACCCTATGTTATCGAGGAGGTTTATCGATCCGGAGCCGTCAAGATAAATAATGCCGAAGGTACTAACCCGAAGGTTGTTAATGGGCAACGAATAAAACATTATATCTCAGGTACGCCCATTAACGTTGAAAGCAATATTATCCAAACCATGACACCGGAAGACCACATAAAGGAAACCTTCCGGAACACTCCAGGATCATGAAAAAAAAGGAGGTACATGATACGGTAAGTAAACGGACTCCGAAAAATCCGCAAAAATATTTTCTGTCCGTTTGGGAATATAACAAAAATTAGGAAAATAAGAAACAACCAGGAAGGCACCCCTGGTGGGCACAAGACACCAGGGCACGCCTGGCTTGCCAGGCGCGCCCAGGTGGGTTGTGCCCACCTCGGGTACCTTCCGGACTCCGTTTTTCTTCAGCTTGCTTGTTTTCCAAGATAAAAAAATCTTTATATACCCCCCGAACCTATTGACCACCGTATCGCAGAGAAATCTGCTGTTTTCTTTTCTTGCTGTTTCCGGTCAGATCTGTTAAGCCAGGTGTCGTGGAATAGTCACGGCAGATGTCCTAGTGTGAGGACTTAGTCGTGGAGCCATCGCAATGAGGTTAGTTTAAAGGGGTTAATCAGGGCAAAGGACACGGGGAGTTTATACTGGTTCAGCCCCTTGCGGTGAAGGTGAAGGCCTAATCCAGTTTGAGGTGGTATTGCTAGGGTTTCGATGACCAGGGAGCGAATACGCTTAACCTGGCTCTTGATCTGTTCTCTCTTGTCCTAAACCGCCGCCGGGTCATCCCTTTATATACACAGGTTGACGCCCGGCGGTTCACAGAATCTCGGCCGGCTCATAAACGTGTCCGGCTCGGTATCCACTCTTTCCTATCTTACAATACAAATCATATACTTATGGCGGTTTACATCTATGGGCCCTAACTCGCCTTTGGGCTTTGGGCCTTCTTATTAAGTCTCCTTCGTAAGTCGCCATCTTCTATGTCTTCGTGGGCTTCAATATAGGTAAATCACTATGAGCATAACCCGGCCCCTCCTGGGCGGTTTATACTCAATAGTTATATCCCCAACATTAGGCCCCAGGTTGATTTGAACTTGTTCATGTCAATCTTCAACACTTAGGAAAATTCCTTCTTCATTACCTTCGCAAAAATTTGTAACTCGCCGTGACGTCATCTTCCGAGATCATGATAACCCGCCATGACGTCACCTGTCATTAATTTTATAAACATCCAGAAATCATATATGCATCTCCTTTTTAATGAACCTCCGAAAATCGAGGCGTCAGCCCTGTCACATATCCAATTTGGAGCTCCTCGATTCCCGCGCATGCCACTTATCCATTCACCTTCTAAATAGGGCCAGGGGTCCTTTTTACTTTCCCCCCTCGGCCTCTTCATCTTCCTCGTCTTCCTCGCGACGCACTGCTCTCGAGTCCAGCCGCCGCCATCGACCCTCTCCTCTGCATCACCCTTGGCCGCTGCATCAACCTGACTTGGTCCAGAGTTTGCTCACGCGCCTCTGCCGTTCAACAGCCTTGGTAAGTTCTTCCTCCTTCCCCCTCCGTAGATCTCATTAGGGTTCGAACAAGTTCATGGAGGTTCGGCACTGTTTCTTCACCTGTTCTTCGCTGTAGCACGAGGTTTGATTCAAGCTTGATATTTATCCTGTGCGGCAATAATCCTAGTCCATTTTTCCTCATTAGAGCATCTCTTTTAGGTAGAAATATCCGATCTGGACCTTCATAAACTTCTCAAGTACCAGTATTTTAGGTCTGAATATATTTTCATTTTCTGACACGCGGTAGATCCAAAATTGCAATACCAATCTGTGAAACCTGTTTTTCATCACTTAGCCATTTTCCAACTTCAGATCTATACTTTCAATATCCGTATAGGTGGTTTAACTTCAGAAAATAATAACCTGCCAAGTACCATTAGTCCCCTCTTAAACCGCCAAGTGCTCGTCTTTGTAATTTGATAACGTCACTGTCCGGTTTAACAATTATGCATGCTTCAACACTTTCTGCCTGTTAACCATGAACCTTAAACCGGCACAAATCTTTTCCAGGTTATCGTATAAATGGCCAAATCCTTTTATTCCAGTAACTGGGTTCAATCCCGGGTTACAGAAGAAGAACTGAACGGGTATGTTGCAACCGGCGCTTTAGCAAAAAAGGAAGACATCCACTGGAGAGCCCCCGGTCCAGAAAATCCTCCTGAGCCCAAGGATGGGGAAGTGATCGTTTTTGTTGATCATCTGAGTCGAGGGTTCAGCCCTCCCGGATCAAAAAATTTCCGTGACGTGCTTCACTTCTTCCAACTTCACCCTCAAGATCTTGGGACTAACTCCGTGTCCAATATTTGCAATTTTCAAGTGTTTTGTGAAGCCTACCTGCAAGAAGAGCCCACAATCGACCTGTTCAGAGATTTCTTCTATTTAAACCGCTGCACTGAATTTACGGATGGGCCCAATACTGAACTTGGCGGGGTTTCAATTCAGAAGAGAAAAGACATCAGCTTCCCTCACGCTAAGCATCATAGCCATCCCAAAGATTGGAATCAAACTTGGTTCTATTGCCAAGATACATCTCCAGCTGGCGAGAATCCTCTGCCGGGTTACCGTGCTCACCGGCTTACCGATGCACATCCATTCCCCCAAAGACTCAATGCAAAGGAACGGTCCAAATATGCACCACAGCTTTCAAAGCTCAGAGCCTTTGTGGCAAACGGTTTGACAGGCATTGATTTTGTCCATTGCTGGGTATCCTGGAGCATTTTGCCTTTAAGCCGTCGCTCCGGTTTAATGTGTGAGTACACAGGGGATGTGAAAGACCCTCAACGCCACACTGATATTCAGCTGACTGATGCTGAAATTACTGAATCTGTCAAGAAGATGTTGGATGAACCGGTGACCGACTGTAGCAAAACATGACTTAGTCCTTTTTGCGCTTCAAATAAACCGCCAGCTGTAAGAATTGCCCCACTCCTACTTTAATCCATATTCTTAATACTCCCTTATGCTTTTTTCAATCTTTAACAGGGTGATGATCCGTTCTGGAAGAAGAAACCGCAGGATAAACCGGCCAAAATGCCTCGTGTCAAGACCAAGGTCAACAAGAAGCCCGTTAAGAAGAAAAACACCGAGCCTACTGAGTTAAACATTGACGATGATAATCCGGAGTCAGAGGTAGAACTTGATTCACTTGGCTCTTTTTTCATACATCTCATTGACGATGATTTTTATCAGGACGACGCAGAAGCTAGCCGCGCAAATGACATAGAGGTAACTATTCTCTCATCCGGTTCAGAACCTCTGCCCACACAGAAAACCCGACAAGCAAGCCGGAAAATAAGATTTTCTCACCCCCTAGCTTACTTGGATCCAAACTTTCTTTTGAAGAAGCAGCAACACGATGCTCGCCGCACAACCCGGCATAGCGGCCATGTGGTCACTTCTTCCGGTTTACCGAACTCGCCAGTTCGTAAACGCCGCCCAGAGGTCTCTTCTATTTCTGACATGTCTTATCCCAAGGCGGGCTATTTCCGACAACCTCTTAATTCGTCTGATTCAAACTATCAGCGAACTTCCCATTCATCCTCTGGCGAGTCCACAGGGACACAAATTCCAACCCTCAAAACTGTTCCTGGGTGAGCATTTTTAACTAACCCCTCATACCTTATGCTTGATCATTATACTAACCTGTTATTTGCGTCTCTGTCAGAGGCAAGGCCAGACCTAGTAAAAAGGCCAAATTGAACAAACCGGCTGATGACAGCGCGCCAACTGATCTGGAAAAGAACCCGGAACAGTTTGAACCAAATACTGAAGCTATTCTTGATGATCTGCCACCGCAAGATCATGAAACCTTTGTTGAACAGATGGAAATTGATCCGATGGGTCATGCTGATAAACCGCCAAGCCCAACTAAGGCTGCTGATGATAAAGCCGACGATGTTGTAGTTACCGGTGTCGAGTGTACAGCCCCAGGCAACCCCACTGCTCTGTCAAAACATAGTGCCAAAGAAGGATTTTCTACTGTTGACAAGGGCAAGTGGAAGGTGGACTTGGAAAGCTATGCCCACCTCAGCGCCCAAGATATTCATTCTGGGTTTTTAAACCATTTGCACACAAGCCGTGATTATGAGGCCGGTTTACTGAACATGATGAAGGAGCGATATGAGGTAAATGCTGTTAACTCTGCATAAATATTCTTCCCTTAGCCGCCAAGTTTACTGGACATAAAAGAATAGAATGTTCTGCAAACTTTCAAGAACCATATAGATCAACTCCACTAGCCCGCAAGGGCCGGTTTATAATGTCAATATGAACCGGGACTTTAGAATAATAACTCTTCAATTTCGCCTGTGTAGCCCCCAAGGGTCGACTTAACAAATATGTTAAGTTGAGACTAATTATGCTGTAAGGCTCAAAATTCTTACTTAGGACCTTTATAATCTGGTTGACCATCAAGCTGATAGTTGTTATGTGCTTGGGACTTGTAAATTTTTTTTGATAAGAAGCAATAGACATTAGCCCCCAAGTGCCAAGTATATTACTTGTTATGTGCTTGGGACTTTGAATATGCACTGCTATCTAATTAATTACATGTCTCTTGCAGGCTGATCTTAACAAGAAGGAATCTCAAATCGCCGACCTTCAAGAAAATATCAAGTCGCAACAAGCCGAGACCTCCAAAGCCAAGGAAGAACTGACCAGTGCCTTAACAGCAATGGAAAAACTGAAGGAGAGCTTTAAGAACAAGCGGGCAGGTTGGGATATAGAAAAGTCAACTCTGCTGAAGAGGGCTGAGGACGCTGAGGCTGCCCTTAATCCGGTAGCTGAGGAGCTGACTGGCTTGAAACAACAAATAAATGCCATGACCGCTGCCGTATTTGGTAAATAACTTCTTCATAAGCTTTGAACATGTATTATGTAAGAGACTGCCGGTTTACCGATGTTTTTGATGATGCAGGAACTCGCATTGCTCATCTTGGCTCAGATATGCGGCAAAAACTGAAAGCCGCCTATACACTTATAGAGCAATTATATACCAGCGTACAACGGGTTATCTGCATAGCTTCCCATAATAAACCGCCCCCAACCTTGATCAAGGAGACGTTGGAAAGGCTGGCGATGATGCCTGCATGGTTTGAAGAGCTAAAGAAGTCAGCTACCAGGGCGGGTGCTCTTACTGCGCTGACTCGGGCCAAAGCTTGGATATCTGATCTTGATCCGGCCGATGTGGGAAACGGCTACCCGAGCATAAAGGAGGATGGGTCAGATTTTAATAACGATGACCTCAGAGCTTTGACGAGGGAAATGCGCCCATTGGCTAGCAAATTGGCTGAAGAAACCGATCTTTCACATTATCAGTCGATTTATGATGCCAACAACAAGAGAGTTAACGCGCCAACTTATGATGCTCCAAATCTTATTCCTCCAATCCGTAAGCATACCTATGCCCCTGATGTTGACCCCTCTATACTTATGAGTGATGAAGCTGTATTCAAGGCCTTAACTGGGATCGATTGGACCACCATTGACTTCCAGCCACTGGGTAGAGAGGAGGAAGATGAACCGGCGCTGGACAATCCGCAACCTTCAAATCAGCCAGGCCAGGACTCGTAAACCGGAGGCCGGTTTAGCAGCTGCTTTCTTTAAGACTTGTTAAAGCAATTATTCTTTTGGGCACCAAACGCCTTGTAATAGGCTAGCTTAAACTCTTGTTCTGCTATGCCATCGTGCATATTTACTTTGCATGACACTGCTAATCCACCATGTTAAGATATGCCACTTATGCTTATAATATTAACAATGTGGAATCTGCTTCTGCATGCAATGGATTAAAAGTGTCCTGGCGGTTTACCGCTGGACGGGTCATAACGCCCAATATAAAACCATGGAAACTAACATAGCTTATACCCAAGGCTGGACTTTCAGAATAACCAAATTTGAAATATATCATACCTGTGATATTTGATCACACTGTTGGTTTACCAAACCGGTGTAGTAAGGGGGAGAACCCAAACTTTGAGCACTGGTAATTATCATAGATTGTTTGGCTTATGAACAAAACCAGGCCGGGTTAATAAACACCGGATATTATCTTATCTCATACTGGCGACTTATAGTCAAAAGCCAGGCCGGGTTAATAAACACCGGATGAATTATGATCATAAAGCATTATAAGCCTCATCAAATAAACCTCAAAAACTGTGGAATAAAACAAACAAAAAAACGAGGCTTTTCATGGGCTGCCAGGCCAAAAATCGAGTGCTTTGACGGGCCGCACAACCACTGAGTTAAACCTATATACAAACCTTATAAGATGGACCTCACATAACCAATCGTCGTTTTAACTTTGACAAGTTCAGGGTCTGTATAAGATTGACTTGTCAAACGTTCGGCGGGTCATTCCAGGAATACCTGGGCGGAGTGGCTTACTTAAAAAGGTAGGATAACCCGGGGTTTTAGGTGAATACATCTGGCTTCCAAGCCTGGCTTTTAAGCCTATTACAAGGGTTATACAAACTCTTTGTTCTTTAGAATCAAGGAGCCCCCGAGTAATATTTTTGAGCTATGCTCAAGGGGCACCTATGTTTGAGCTGTGATTTTGCAACAGACTCTCTTTGGTACCTTTAACCTGGGTAGCAAGCCCCCAAGTTTTTTTTTCAGTTGGCTTATAAGCCGGTTCAAAGGGTAATCATAACTTCGCTCATAAGCCGGAAGCCCCCAAGTAACCAAAGACTCATTAAGAAAAAACGACAGAGGCCCTGCTTTAGCAGGGGTGCCGGTTTAATATATACATTGTCAAAAATATGTACATCAGAAGAGCCAATGGCTCAGGTGTAGTAAGGCCGAAGATGAGCAATATTCCACGGCCGGCGAGTCTCTTCCTCCGACATGCGTGAGTCCTTGTGGTCTCGAACATCAATGAGGTAGTATGACCCGTTGTTCAGATTCTTGCTGACCACAAAGGGTCCTTCCCAAGGTGGGGATAACTTGTGCATATCAGTCTGATCTTGGATAAGCCGGAGCACTAAGTCGCCTTCTTGAAAGGTTCTGGTCTTGACCCGGCGGCTGTGATAACGACATAGATCTTGCTGGTAAATCGCCGAATGAGCCGCTGCGAGATCACGCGCCTCATCTAATAGGTCAAGTGCATCCTGACGTGCCTTTTCATTATCAGCTTCAACGTAAGCCGCCACCCGGGGTGAGTCGTGACGGATGTCACTGGGGAGAACCGCCTCTGCTCCATAAACCATGAAAAAAGGCGTGTAACCCGTAGACCTGTTGGGCGTTGTGTTGATGCTCCATAGCACCGAGGGTAACTCCTCTACCCAACAACCCGGCGTCCTCTGTAAGGGAACCATAAGCCGGGGCTTGATGCCTCTCAGGATCTCTTGATTGGCTCTCTCAGCTTGACCATTAGATTGGGGGTGAGCCACTGACGGTACATCAAGCCGGATATGCTCACGTTGACAAAATTCTTTCATAGCACCCTTGGAGAGATTAGTGCCATTGTCTATTACAATGTTGTGTGGAAAGCCAAAATGGAAGATCACCTTCTTCATGAATTGAACCGCCGTTGCTGCATCACACTTACTGACTGGCTCTGCCTCTACCCACTTAGTGAATTTATCAACCGCCACCAAGAGGTGGGTCTTCTTATCCTTGGACCTCTTAAAAGGTCCAACCATATCAAGCCCCCAAACTGCAAACGGCCAAGTGATTGGAATCATTCTCAACTCCTGAGCCGGAACATGAGCTCGACGTGAAAACTTCTGACAACCGTCACATTTTTTGACCAAGTCCTCAGCATCAGCATGAGCCATCAGCCAATAAAAACCGTGACGAAAAGCCTTGGCTACAAGAGATTTAGAGCTGGCGTGATGACCACAATCTCCTTCATGGATCTCACACAGAATCTCACAGCCTTCTTCAGGAGAAACACAACGCTGAAACGCCCCGGTAACACTACAATGGTGCAGCTCTCCATTGACAATTGTCATTGACTTGGACCGCCGGGTTATTTGCCTGGCCAAGGTTTCATCCTCAGGTAACTCGCCCCGGGTCATATATGCCAAATATGGAACTGTCCAATCAGGAATAACATGAAGATCCGCCACCAACTGAGCTTCCGGGTCAGGAATAGCCAAATCCTCCTCTGTAGGTAACTTGACCGACGGGTTATGCAAAACGTCAAGAAAGACATTAGGTGGCACCGGTTTACGTTGAGAACCCAACCGGCTTAAGGCATCAGCCGCTTCATTTTTCCTCCGATCAACATGCTCAACTTGATAACCCTTGAAGTGACCAGCCATAACATCCACCTCTCGTCGATAAGCCGCCATGAGGGGATCCTTAGAATCCCAAGTACCAGAGACTTGTTGAGCCACCAAATCTGAGTCACCAAAGCACCTTACCCGGCTTAAGTTCATCTCCTTAGCCATCCGAAGACCATGGAGCAAGGCTTCATATTCAGCTGCATTGTTAGTACAAGGGAACATCAAACGGAGAACATAACAAAATTTATCACCTCGAGGGGAAGCAAGCACAACTCCAGCCCCCGAGCCCTCCAATTGCCTGGACCCATCAAAGTGAATAGTCCAATACGTGTTATCTGGTTTTTCCTCAGGCATCTGCAGCTCTGTCCAGTCATTGATGAAATCCACCAGTGCTTGAGACTTGATGGCCGTGCGAGGCATATACTTCAAACCATGAGGCCCAAGTTCAATGGCCCATTTGGCAACCCGGCCTGTTGCTTCCCTGTTTTGTATGATATCTCCTAAAGGAGCAGAGCTAACCATAGTAATGGGGTGACCCTGAAAATATTGCTTAAGCTTCCGGCTTGCCATGAAAACCCCATATACAAGCTTCTGCCAATGTGGGTATCTTTGCTTGGACTCAATAAGCACTTCACTGATATAATAAACCGGCCGTTGAACTGGATATTCCTTGCCTGCCTATTTCCTTTCAACCACAATAGCCACACTGACAGCCCGGCTATTAGTAGCCACATATAACAACAGCGGCTCCTTATCAACGGGTGCAGCTAGGACCGGCGGCTCAGCCAGCTGCTTCTTAAGCGCCTCAAATGCCTCATTAGCAGCGTCACTCCAGACGAAGTCATCTGTCTTTTTCATCATCTGATACAACGGGATGGCCTTCTCACCAAGGCGGCTTATGAACTGGCTTAGCGTCGCAATACGACCCGCCAGACGTTGAACATCATTGATACACGCCGGTTTAGCTAGAGAAGTAACGGCGTTGATCTTCTCCGGATTAGCTTCAATGCCCCTGTTAGACACCAGAAAGCCCAAAAGCTTACCCGCTGGCACACCAAAAACACACTTGGCTGGATTAAGCATCATCTTATAAACTCAGAGATTATCAAAGGTTTCCTTCAAGTCATCTATCAACGTCTCCTTCTTTCTGGATTTCACCACAATATCATCTACATAAGCATGAACATTGCGTCCAATCTGATTATGAAGACAATTCTGCACACATCGCTGGTAAGTCGCCTGGGCACTCTTGAGCCCAAAAGGCATAGACACATAGCAGAAGGCTCCAAAGGGAGTTATGAAAGCTGTCTTCTCCTAGTCCTTAACTGCCATCTTGATCTGATGATAACCAGAATAAGCATCCAAAAAACTCAAACGCTCACAACCCGCCGTAGCATCAATAATCTGATCAATACGAGGGAGAGCAAAAGGATCAGCTGGACAAGCCTTGCTTAAATCCGTGTAGTCCACACACATGCGCCAAGTGCCCTTCTTCTTAAGAACCAGCACCGGGTTAGCCAACCACTCAGGATGAAAAACTTCAACAATAAACCCAGCCGCCAAGAGCCGGGCTACCTCCTCACCAATGGCCTTACGCCTTTCTTCATTGAAACGACGAAGAAACTGCTTGACCGGTTTAAACTTGGGATTAATATTGAGAGTGTGCTCAGCGAGTTTCCTCGGTACACCTGGCATGTCAGAAGGTTTCCATGCAAAGATGTCCCGGTTCTCACGGATGAACTCGATGAGCGCGCTTTCCTATTTCGGATCCATATTAGCACTGATGCTGAACTGCTTGGATGAATCGCTAGGAACAAAATCAACCATCTTAGTGTCATCTGCCGATTTAAACTTCAAAACCGGATCATGCTCTGTAGTTGGCTTTTTCAAAGACGTCATATCCGCTGGATCAACATTGTCCTTGTAAAATTTTAACTCCTCCGTTGCACAAACCGACTCAGCATAAGCGGCATCACCCTCTTCACATTCCAAGGCTATCTTTCGGCTCCCGTGTACTATGATGGTCCCCTTGTAACCCGGCATCTTGAGCTGCAGATAAACATAACAAGGCCGTGCCATGAACTTGGCATAAGCCGGCCGTCCAAACAGAGCGTGATACGGGCTGTGAATTTTGACTACTTCAAAGGTCAATGTCTTTGACCTAGAGTCATGATCATCTCCAAAGGCAACTTCCAGAGCTATCTTACCAACAGGGTACGCCGACTTACCAGGCACCACACCATGGAAAACTGTATTCGACGGTTTAAGATTTTTATCTGTCAACCCCATGCGACGGAAAGTTTCGTAATAAAGGATATTGATGCTGCTCCCTCCGTCCATGAGTACCTTGGTAAACTTATACCCTCCAACCTGGGGTGCAACCACCAATGCTAGGTGACCCGGATTATCAACCCGAGGCGGGTGATCTTCCCGACTCCACACGATGGGCTGCTCAGACCAGCGCAAGTAACGGGGAACCGCCGGTTCAACGGTGTTCACTGCCCTTTTGTGAAGCTTCTGATCCCGTTTGCATAAATTTGTGGTGAAGACGTGGTACTGCCCACTATTCAACTGCTTTGGGTTACTCTGATACCCAGATTGCTGCTGCTGATTCCCCTGACCTGGCTGTTGATGGTAGCCACCCTGATTGCCTTGATTGCCCTGATTACCTTGGAATCCAGAACTAGAACCGCCACCGCTGTAACCCGACCCATGAGAACCGGACCCTGAACCACCACCCGGTCCATGATTGTCTTGAAAAAGATTGGAATTTTTATACTCCTTCATGATGTAGCAATCCTTCCAGAGGTGGCCAGACGGTCTTTCTCGCGTCCCATGCCTTGGGCAGGGCTGATTTAGCATCTGCTCAAGATTAAAGCCTGACCCTCAGGCCCGTGGGGGCGGTTTACCTTTACGACGCTGGCCATTATTCTGTGCGTTGGTGTTAGCCACAAAGTCCAAACTATTATCAGTTTTGCGCTTACCATTGCCTCCCTGATTCGCCGGATTATGTTGCTGTCCTCTGGTGCTGCTGCTCTTCTTTCCCTTTCCCGACTTTTCATCATCAGACTCGGGGTCCTTGGTACCATCAGAGTCAGCGTACTTAACCAGAGCCGTCATCAGCTCTCCCATGTCATTGCAGTGGCGCTTGAGCCGACCCAACTTCTGCTTAAGAGGCGTAAACCGGCAATTCTTCTCCAACATTATGACCGCTGAACCGGCATTGATGCGATCCGATGAATGTAAGATGGTCGAAACCCGACGCACCCAATGGGTTGTGGACTCACCCTCTTCTTGGATATAGGCATCCAGATCCACAATTGACATAGGCTGCTTGCACGTATCTTTGAAATTCTGGATAAACCGGGCCTTTAACTCGGCCCATGACCCAATGGAGTTGGCAGGGAACCCTTCAACCAAGTGCGAGCCGTTCCATCCAACATCAGGGGGAAATATTTAGCACATGCCACATCGCTAACATCTAGCAATTCCATGGCCATCTCTTAACTCTCGATCCATGCTTCAGGAGGTAAATCGGATGTATAGTTAGGCACCTTGCGAGGGCCCTTAAAATCCTTGGGCAGACGCTCATTACGTATGGCCGGCACTAAACATGGCACGCCCAAATTCCTAAAGGTTACACCTGGCTCCACCGAAGTTGTCGGACGAACCAGAGAAGGTTGACGGGCCGCATATTGCGCCGCCAGCTCGGCCTCTCGACGCGCTCTACCTTGATCCACCATGTTCTGAGCATCAGCACCACCGCCCGTCGGGTTATGTCCATGAGGCTGGTTTTGGTTCCGCCCACTGCTTGACACAACTGGTTCGTCAATATGCCTACTGTAACTCCGGCTTGGGCGAGGGGTGAAATGAATCCGGCTTCGACTGTAAGAATAAGCCTGCTGCTGAACCAATGCTGTCTGAACGAGCTCTCTAGCCTTCCGCATCTCAACTGCCGTTGGAGACTCGCCTTCAACCGGGATAGCCGCCAATCATGACGCCGCAGCGATCATGTTATCCAAAGGGTTAGAGTAATGACCCGGTGGTGTTGGCATGTGTTGCGGCGGGATATTGTTCTGACGAGGCGGATCTGTGGTGCGCGGCTGAACCGGCGCTCCCGTCCCAGGCGCTTCAACCCGGTCCGCCACTGGCGGGTTACTGGTTCCTGCTCCTGGCGTGTTAAAGAGGTTCCTCGCCTCGTAAACCGGTGGCAGGCGAGACTGATGCCTCCTCCTCATGACTTCGTTTGAAGCGTTCTGATCTAGCATGAGCTGGTAAGACTCCGACTGAATCCGCTGCGCCTGAGCATCCAACGTAACCCACTCCGCAGCCATCCTGGCATCTTCAGCTGCCAGGTCTTCCTTAGCTTGAGCTATCTGATCTCGCAATTTCACGACTTCCGCGTTACGCTGATCTTGATTATCTGGGTTAACCTCCGTCGTCAGCAGTATTGCCAAGGCGTCTAGTAAACCGGACAAGACTTGAGCCGGCGGGCGCGCAGGGCCTCCTGCCCCGGCTGCCGTCGTCGCTGCTGATCCGGAAATCAATGCCGCTGCAGTTAAAGAGTGCTGCACTGGCTGCGTACCGGCCATGAAGATTGCAACCCGGTTCGGCGGCTCGTAGGGGTCCAGAATACTATCGCCATCGGAACAGCCCCCAAGCCGACCGTCTTGCAGTCGGTACAATGACTCAGTTTCACCGGTGGATGACTCGCCATCAGAATAGACAACTGTCTCACCGTCAGATACTGATTTATCCTCAGATCCCGCACCATTGATGAATCCCACGAAGGTACGACTCATGGCGGGCTGAACTCGGGCGGGTTTTGCATGCTGAGCCATCTCGATGATGTCGGTGCAGGTGCCCGGCTCAGGGCCCGGTTCACCGATCTTGCCAATGAAGACGTGAATTCCACCGAAGGGGACCCGGTACCCATACTCAATTGAGCCGACCTCGGGGCCCCAGCCTTCGTCGTCGATGTAGAGCTTGCCGCGACGACTCTTGGTCATCCGGCCCACAGCGTATCCCTTGATCCCTTCGAAGTTGCCCTTCAAGAACTCGAAACCACCGTGCGCTGGCCCCACGGTGGGCGCCAACTGTCGTGGAGTAGTCACGGCAGATGTCCTAGTGTGAGGACTTAGTCGTGGAGCCATCGCAATGTGGTTAGTTTAAAGGGGTTAATCAGGGCAAAGGACACGGGGAGTTTATACTGGTTCGGCCCCTTGCGGTGAAGGTGAAGGCCTAATCCAGTTTGAGGTGGTATTGCTAGGGTTTCGATGACCAGGGAGCAAATACGCTTAACCTGGCTCTCGATCTGTTCTCTCTTGTCCTAAACCGCCGCTAGGTCGTCCCTTTATATACACAGGTTGACGCCCGGCGGTTCACAGAATCCCGGCCGGCTCATAAATGTGTCCGGCTCGGTATCCACTCTTTCCTATCTTACAATACAAATCATATACTTATGGCGGTTTACATCTATGGGCCCTAACTCGCCTTTGGGCTTTGGGCCTTCTTATTAAGTCTCCTTCGTAAGTCGCCATCTTCTATGTCTTCGTGGGCTTCAATACAGGTAAATCACTATGAGCATAACCCGGCCCCTCCTGGGCGGTTTATACTCAATAGTTATATCCCCAACACCAGGCATCATGTCTTCTTCCTCCTCCAACAACGTGGAAGAGGATACTTGGTTCATGAAGATCGGGTTGAAGAGAGAAGAGCCTGAAGAAGTCATCAAAGGGGACAAGAGCAAGGAGGCCACCAGAGATCAAGCGCCGGTGGTCGAGCAAGCTTTGCCTGCCGAGGAGGAAGAAGAAGATATCCTTAAACCTTACTATGATCATCTTACCCCCACTGAGATTGAAGCCTTTCAGATCATAGAAATGGTTCGTGTGCAAAATAAATATCTCACCCGTGAAAATGTTCTATTACAAGAGCGCATCATTGCCCTCCGGAGCATCATCCGTAGATTGGAAAAGCTGTTGGAGAGGACCACTACTTCATCACCACCACCTCCTTCTTCATCACCAAGGGAGACTTGAGTTCATGGTATGGGCACTCCCCTTGGCTTGTGCCAAGCTTGGGGGAGGTGCCCTGGTATCGTATCACCCCCACTATCTTTTGCCTTTACTTATCTTAGTTCGATCCATAGTTATCTTTTGCTTTAGATGAATAAAAGTTTAGTTCGATCCTTTCTTTTCGAGTGTTTGCTTAGTGATCCATCTCTGTAATCGTGTGCAAGATATACATAATAAAGTTTAGTTTGATTTTTGTTTTCTTTACTTTCATGGCCGATAAAAGAAAGGAAATAAATGAAAAAGATCATATGCTAATTTTATGGTAAGTAATGACATCACATAAGGAAGAGTATAAGTAGAAAATTTTATTGGAGATTGACAAACATAGCATTGGTCAATGATGCAATTCATGAAAGAATTAATAAGGGAAGAGAAGATTCACATGCAAATATACTATCTTGGACATCTTTTGTGATTGTGAGCCCCCATCAAAATATTATATGCCAAAATTGTTGACGTTGGACAAGGAAGACAACGTAATGATTTATGTTTGTTCATATTCACATAGAAGTTATATTGTCATAGATCCTTTAACATGTGGTGCTTGCCCCCATCTTTGCTAGCCAAAAATTCCGCACTAAGTAGAGATACTACTTGTGCATCCAAAAATCTTTAAACCCAAATCTTATTTTGAGAGTCCACCATACCTACCTATGGATTGAGTAAGATCCTTCAAGTAAGTTGTCATCAGTGCAAATAGGGCAATAAAAATTGCTTCTAAAAGTGTTGGATCATTTAGTGTAAGAGAAAATTGAGCGTTGTACGAACTTGTGATGGCAAAGAATAAAAGCGACAGACTGCATAATAAAGGTTGCTATCACAAGGGGCAATATAATGTGATGTTCTTTTGCACTAAGAGATTGAGCATACAAATAAATAAGCGCATGGCAACCTCTGCTTCCCTCTGCGAAGGGCCTATCTTTTACTTTTATGTATTTACTTTTATGCAAGAGTCAAAGTTCTTCTCTCTATTCCTTTTTATTTTCTCTTTTGGCAAGCATGATGTGGTGAGGAAAGATCTAGGCACATATATCCAGTTGGATATGAGTAGCATGAGTTATTATTGTTGACATCACCCTCGAGGTGAGTATGTTGGGAGGCGAAACTTTAAGCCCCTATCTTTCTATGTGTCCGGTTGAAACGTTTTGCCCATGTGTATGCGGTGAGTGTTAGCAATCATAGAAGACTATATGATGGTTGAGTATGTGGACTTGCCAAGAAGGCTCCGATACGTGACCCTTCCTGAAAAGATGATGAATTGTAGTTGCAAAGTTGACTGAGAGCATAGTATGTTGGTTTTCAATAGAGTTTATGCTTTATACTTCGATGTTGTGATGAATTGTTACTTGTTCATGAGAAGTTATATAATAAAAGTTCTATGATAAAGTTCTAAGTTTAAGTTTGTTGCTGTTATAATAATATACATGATGCTTCTATGTCCGTATTTTGTTTTTATCGACACCTCTCTCTCTAAGCATGTGGACATGTTTTTCGATTTCGGTTTTCGCTTGAGGACAAGCGAGGTCTAAGCTTGGGGGAGTTGATACGTCCAGTTTGCATCATGTTTTCCTACTGTTATTTATGATGTTTTTATGCATAATAATGCTTTTTGGAGTAATTATAATGCCTGTTCTCTCATAATATGCAAGGTTCACACAACGAGGGAGAATTCCGGCAGTTGGAAATCTGGACCTGAAAAAGCTACGTCAGGCTACCTATTATGCACAACTCCAAATGAGCTGAAACTCCACGAGGAATTTTTATGGAATAAATAAGAATTATTGGAGCAAATAACTACCAGAGGGGGCCCACCAGGTGGGCACAACCCAGCTGGGCGCGCCAGGGAGCCCAGGCGCGCCCTGGTGGGTTGTGCCCTCCTCGGCCCACCTCCGGTGCCCCTCTTCTGGTATATAAGTCATTTTGACCTAGAAAAAAAATAAGGAGAGGACTTTCGGGACGAAGCGCCGTCGTCTCGAGGCGGAACTTGGGCAGGAGCACTTTTGCCCTCCGGCGGAGCGATTCCGCTGGGGGAACTTCCCTCCCAGAGGGGGAAATGATCGTCATCATCATCACCAACAACTCTCCCATCTTGGGGAGGGAAATCTCCATCAACATCTTCAACAGCACCATCTCCTCTCAAACCCTAGTTCATCTCTTGTGTTCAATCTTTGTACCGGAACTATAGATTGGTACTTGTGGGTGACTAGTAGTGTTGATTACATCTTGTAGTTGATTACTATATGGTTTATTTGGTGGAAAATTATATGTTCAGATCCATTATGCTATTTAATACCCCTCTGATCTTGAGCATGATTATCATTAGTGAGTAGTTACTTTTGTTCTTGAGGTCACGGGAGAAGTCTTGTTGCAAGTAATCATGTGAACTTGATATGTGTTTGATATTTTGATGATATGTTTGTTGTGATTCCCTTAGTGGTGTCATGTGAACGACGACTACATGGCACTTCACCTTATTAGGGCCTAAGGGAATGCATTGTGGAGTAGTTATTAGATGATGGGTTGCGAGAGTGACAGAAGCTTAAACCCTAGTTTATGCGCTATTCCGTAAGGGACTGATTTGGATCCAAAAGTTTAATGCTATGGTTAGATTTATTCTTAATACTTTTCTCGTAGTTGCGGATGCTTGCGAGGGGGTTAATCATAAGTAGGAGGTTTGTTCAAGTAAGAACAACACCTAAGCACGGTCCACCCACATATCAAATTATCAAAGTAGCGAACACAAATCAAACCAACATGATGAAAGTGACTAGATGAAATTCCTGTGTACCCTCAAGAACGCTTTGCTTATCATAAGAGATCGTTTTGGCCTGTCCTTTGCCTCAAAAGGATTGGGCTACCTTGCTGCACTTTTGTTACCATTACCGTTACTTGCTCGTTACAAATTATCTTGCTACCAAACTACTCGTTACTTATAATTTCAGTGCTTGCAGACATTACCTTGCTGGAAACTGCTTGTCATTTCCTTCTGCTCCTCATTGGGTTTGACACTTTTACTTATCGAAAGGACTATGATTGATCCCCTATACTTGTGGGTCATCATTGTTGATGATGAACTCCTTGCTCTTGTGCTTCAAAAAATAGTCTTCTTGACAGTCAATCACTCTCTCATAGATTTGGCATGGTAGTAGGAGAAGGATTGGAGTGGGAAGCAACTTGAGGGGGACAGTAATCAAGGATTAAATGGTTGGAGTGGAATCCCTTGATATCAACACAAGTGTAGGTGGTTCTCCCTCAGAAAATGGATATGGGAAGTGGTGGCTTTGTCCTGATTGCTCTCTTTGAGAGTAGGTGGTGTGGGTGGGGTATATATATAGGCTTCACCAAAAATCTAGCCGTTACACACCTTTATGCACAACTGAGTGGGACCGGGTGAAACACTCGATGAGACCGATCAGTGCAAAAGGTTTGAACTTTAAGCATTTCCATGAGACCGAATGAATCCACTCGGTGGGACCGATTGATGATGTAAGCACTTTTGTCGCTTCGGTGGCACCGATCCATTTCACTCGGAAAATCCAAGATGAAACAAATAGGTTACAGAAGGTTTGCCAGTGCACTTTGGTGAGATTGAGTTTTTAGGATTTAGGCAGTGGCTCTGTCAAGTGTATCTCGGTGGGTCTGGGTAGGATAGAATCGGTGGGCCCGAGAATGACTTTAGGGTTTTGGACAGATAGGATAGTGAGGGTGTGGTTGAGGGTGTTTGGAGCAACATCTCTAAGCACTTGAGCAAATGACTCATGATCAAAACCCCATCCCCTTTTAATAGTATTGGATTTCCTATGGACTCAATGTGATCTTGGATCATTTAACCAAAAATCTAGAGTCTTGGAGCTTTTGCCAATGCTTTGTCCTTTGTATTTGAGGGGTCCACATTCACATCACATAGCCATACCTAGATTGAACTTCCCTAAAATATTCTTTGAATAGGCATTTGTTCAATGATGTATATATTGTTATGAATTACCAAAACCACCCGGGGATTAGATGCACTTTCACAGAGCAGCAGGCTCGCACCGCCTCAGAGCTTCAGCGAGGCCTTCATGACTCCGTGGCTGAGCGCCGCATGGCATGCTGCACTGGCCGGCCAATTCGTTGGCCGGTCTATATGTCGCATGTGGCGCAACTGTTTTGATGGTTGTATCCCATGACGTGCTTGTGATTGTGAGCATCGCCCCACATCTTCGGTGATCCTAGCTGGTGCCGTGCTTGTGTGCATGCTCTGGTATGCCAATGCCGCCATCTGCCAAGCACGCTTCCAATTCACCTATGCTCGCTCTAAGTGCTCACCGATCTCTTCTTCCTCAATTCCGATGACATTCTCCTTGTGACCCCACATGTCATTGTGTGTAGAAGATTTTTAGGATACGAGATCTGCTAGCTGATATAGTGATTTTTCTAAAAAAGTTAGTAAAGTGGGATAGGGAGCCCTTTTGTCAGTTTTGGTATAGAGGGTTTGCTAGAGATGACATAGAACTGACACAAAAGTAACCAAAGAGCATATAGAGTCTATTGCCAAAATAAATATATAGATCATTTAGTGGTTCGGGATGGGGTAAAGGTTTGAGAGAGATAGGAGCTGGGAAGGGAGGCAGTGTGGACTTATATTTCTTGTTTCCTGCTTGACCTCCATCCGAGGGTAGAGCTCCTTTTACAGGCCATGGTTGCAAGCAAGGTAAACAAATTTTGCTTCTATTATGGAATCTTTACAGAGTAAGGTATAAAAACAATATTGTACTAAGGGGTGTTTGCAAAAAAACTTTTCAAAACGTTTAGCCACCTGATAATGACATATTGATAAGAGTATGGGGTTTCACCCTAGAGCTTGAGATCGGTATTTGAGGAGCATCACCCACACCAAATCAAAGTCATCGTGTGTTGTCGTCACCATTTTCCATAATCCTAGCAGCTATATGCGTATCATGGTCTTAACGTGAGATGCCATGCAAAGTGAAGACCATTCTAACACAAGCATGTAGTTGGGCCACGACAGAGCCGCCCACCACCAAAGGCTCCGAATAGTGAAGGTCACCATCACACTTTGAGACGGAGCTCGACGACACCGACACAACCAAATTCCATTGATGCATCCTCATGCTCTGTCGGCCTCGTCCATGACGGAATAATCGATCGGCATAACAAACTCCTCGTTGCCGCCATATCTAAAGGTCCAATGTCACCCGTCCCGTCGCGACAATGGCCTAGAAGCGCAGGACCACACCGTCACCTGCGTGCCCGGGCAGAGGACTGCCAAATTAGGACGCAACATGACGAGTTGCCTCCCAGTACCTGTAGACGGGATCATGGCCACCGACATCTCACCGCAAGAGACGACCCAGCCAGAAAATCTACGACCACAGCTGCACAGTCATGCCCTCTGCCTCAAGCCGTCATCCATAGACCGCATCTCAATGTTGAAGACCATAGGACGAAAGACCTCTCCGCTGCCGCCTTCATCGACCCACCTTCATTGACAGGTGATGGAGCTTAAGTCGGCCGCTAGTCTCTAGCAATGGCGAGGGGAAGGAAGGACAAAGAGGTAGGAGGCGGCGACAACGATTATTAGGAAGGGAGGATAGGGCTAGAGCCGGAGTTATTTAATGGCTTTCCAAAAAGAAACCGAGTTTACTTATGATGCTACTTTGGTCATTGACTAGAGTGCGATGTACAAATGTACAACTTGCAAATACACTTGTATATCCAATGGTGAATATGTCTACTAGTAAACTTTTCACGCTTCTTCCTTAGGAAACATATAATAAACAATTAAACATAATGGTATGCATAAAAAATCCACAAAGAGGATTAATTTGTTCGTTTTAGAAATATTCATGCTATCTAAAACCATGGCATGCACTTCAAAGAAGATAGAAGGTGTCTCAGAGACCTCGTCACAAGCGATTTCCCGAACCATCTGAAGACTAAACTCAGAAGATTTTTTTTGAACGAAACTCAGTAGATGATTTTACACAAACCATACGTGATTCCTTGTCTTGGATGAGCATATTTGAAGCATTCGATATATTGTTTGGCATTCAAGGTTAGTTGATTAATCAAGCATTCAAGCTCTTTCCATGTGAGGTTGCGTTTTGTTAAGCTTCATGCACTAGCCTTGCGTTGGCTAGTGCATGAAGCTTAACATGGTATCGGAGCTAAGGTCTTGAGTTCAAATCCTAACTTTCGTAATTTATTAAAAATTTCGGGTAGCCCCCCCCCCCCCCCCCCCCCTTGTGTCCACGTAGTGGCCTCCTGAGTCATACGTGAATTTCGCGCGCCGTCGCTCTCTTCCGGTTGCACATGTTGACTTTTATTCCCCGTCACGCGTGAGAGGGGGTGTTACAGTATATGTGGATTGCACTAGCACCTTTCATTAGTTCGGACTTTTGATTGCGTTGGCCAGTGCACAGGCCCGGGCCTGTGCCTGTGGGGGTGCAACCTGTGCGCCAGCACAGGCCCCAGCTGTTTGGGCCCTCAGATTTTGTATGTATCACTAGTAGGCTTTTGTTATTTATATAGATGGGCCACCTCTGCTCAATGGATCTACCAGTCTGTCTCTCTGGGCCGCTGATGTCTTGGCGCGCCTGCGCATCGCGAGTCGGGACGCCTCCTCGTCTCGCGTACTACTACAGCCCCAGCCAGGGCCAGCGATCGAGATCCCTCAGAAAAAAAACAGCTATTGAGAGGAGGAGCGACCAAGCGAGCGAACCGTCCCTCCATCCGTTTCTTCGTGCGGCGGCAGACGGCAGATCAGATCGGCAGGCAGGCTGGCAGGACCAGGAACGCTGGAACGGCAGCCGGCACATGAAGACAGACAGGGAAGGTTTGCATCAATTCATCTCCGATAACCGGTGATTCCGTGAGCCCTTGATCTTCACTGTGAGTTGTTTCGATTTCGTTCCCTATATAGTTTTGCTAAAATGTTGTGTTGCTAATTTTGTTCTTTCTATCAGGCGTGCTGTATAGCAAGATCTGAGTCATGTCTTTGTTTAGAAATCATGAATCTGGTTAGAAAAGCGTTTGAAGTAACAAAAACTCAAGGTTTTAACTCTGTCTTAGAAACAAGACATGGATAAGTTTGTTATAAAAAAACCACAAGTGTCAACGGATAATAATAATGACAATGCTCCTAGCCTGGCCTAGAGATGACCAGAGACCGAAAATAACGTTGAGGGTGAAGAAAATTGTGATCTTTATATTATTATATAGTTATATATTTATGTAGTTTCTCTAGCGATCTAGGGCCCATTTTAGAGTTTGGCACCGGGCCTCGGAATTTGCCGGCCCGGCCTGCTAGTGCATGAAGCCTAACACGTTTCACCGTGGCGATTCAAGGGTTGAGGTTTTGGGCTTGATAAAGGGCATAGTTTTCCTTGATTGCGCTGCCATCCGTTCTGGTGAAATACGTGTGTTGGGGTTGCTATGTAACATCAGTTAGTGATTCACACGATGAAACTTGTTCCAGGACCCCGGTCATTAGATGCCTCGTTTGATGCACAAATTCTCATGACAATGCACGAGTTCTTCGTGCTTCCACTTTGCAAAGATTTACGCTCATACGTGTTACTTTATGCGTGCCCTGACCGACAATCGGATGTCGGCCGCCACCCTCCAGCAGTGAATGGGAGTAGCTTGTCGGTCAGTGAATGAAGGGTATGCCGGCGAGCTCGTGCTCCGGCAAGCTTGTCCATGGGCGGGGGTTTGCCGGCGAATAGACTGAAAAATCGACTAACGCTCTGTTTAGGTGCATGTATAATAAGGCTCCGTATTGAATTGGTTGGATACCAATTCAGCAAGGAATTTGGAATCGACATGAATATGAAGTCGTTTGTTTGGATATTCACCAAATTGGCTTATGAAACCCAGTGAGGTTTCAGTACCAAATCCCGGTTGGATGCCAAACACTTGAATTGCATAGTAGCATGAGTATGAAGCAATGGTTTGTTGTACATGCGTTGAAAAAAAATTGTACAAGTGCGACTATAATTTGATTATATAGCAATAAAAACTAACACATATTAAACTGAAAATAAAAATATATTAAACTGGCATTCTTCTCCATTGTCTTTTTCTTCGAGTGTCCTGGACAGAGATGCAACTGTTCATTGGAATATCATGTTTGTCTCAAGGTGAAATGTCAGTGATTGATCATCCAGTGGATTTTCTACTCTCGGGTGTAGTACACCCGAGTTTGCAAAAAAAATGGAAAAACGTGATCAAACAAAGTCGAAAAAATCTGAAATTTTGAGACATCAAACATCATCAAATGTTCAAGCTTCTTGCAAAATTTCAGCCAAAAATAACTTCAGAGGAGCTCTCGCAAAAAAAAAAAATCAATGTTCAAAGTTTTGTACATTGTTTGAGCATTGATTTTGTTTTTTTGGTGCGAGCTCCTCGGATGTTGTTTTTGGCTAAAATTTTGTAAGAAGCTCAAACATTAGATGAAGTTTGTAGTCTCAAAATTTCAGATTTTTTGGACTTTGTTTTATAATGTATTTCCAACTTTTTGCAAATTCGGGTGTACTATACCCGAGAGTAGTCACACCTTTCCGAAAGATCTTTTGATAAACATCAGTTTCTGGCAGTGTATGGCCCTGCCTGAAGTGGTTGTCAAGTAGTAGCTGCAAGCTACAGACTCCACCTGAGCCTGCTAATATCTCTTGCATATAATGAGCGGTAACACGCACACGCAAGATAACTCCACTACTGCGTAGGATTCTTCTATTGAGATCGTTGGTGGATCTAGAGTGGGCGAACGCTGGATCGGCTCCCATCTCTCCCAAAGCTTGAGCCCCGTCCAAAACCATTATCTGAGTATAGCTCGGAATGTGTGCCTCTACATTCGCTTTGGCTAGAGTCTCTGAAGTCTCCTTGGTTCCTTCTGTGTCAGATTTGTTGTTAGGATTAGAAGGCATCAGGAATCAGCTAATAACAAACGGCCTGCTTGGGTGCTCCTCGGCTACACCTGCCACAAATCTATTTGAACATTTTAGTGCTAGCATCGCCGCCGCCAGCCGTCGCCGCTAGCATCGGGAAGTGAGGGATTCAGAGGTCGGCTTGTTGAAGTTGGGTGGTCGCCACGTCGAGCTCCGATCGTCACCGAGATGAAGAGGCCGGGGGGAGGGGACGGGCCGGCTCTGTATTGGGTCAGGTTTCCAGGCTCTAATACAGAGCACCTCCAGAAATCTGAGTTGGACCCCTACCAATACGAAATCAAGTTTCCAAGCCCGAATACGAACATGGAGCAGAATTGGACCTGCCGCCGTCCGCCCTTCACTAGGAGACTAAGTTCCTCGCAGCGCTAAAATGCTCAGATAGATTTGTGGCAGGTGTAGCCGAGCACTCAAGCAGGCTGTTTGTTATTAGCTGATTCCTGATGCCTTCTAATCCTAACAACAAATATGACAGAAGGAACCAAGGAGACTTCAGTGACTCTAGCCAAAGCGAACGTAGAGGCACACATTCCGAGCTATACTTAGATAATGGTTTTGGGCGGGGCTCAAGCTTTGGGAGAGATGGGAGCAGGGGAAGCAAAGGGGTCTCTTTTCTATTGCCTGCTTAAGTTCTCTTTGGGTACATCTCTATTTATAAGCCAATGCTACACATGTGGTAATCTAATTTTTTCTTTTACTCTAAATTTCTTTATGGAGGTCTGTATAGAAGAAAATAATGTCTGCAAAGTGGTGTCCCAAAAGCTGATCAACATTTATGTTTACAAGATTTGGAAACTTTAAATTTTGTACCAATTTCTGCTGCCACAAGCGGGATGGTGGAGCTAGTGGTAGTAGTAAATAGCATAAACCTACCCGTTTTAGGGTAAGGGTTCCGTAGAACTACTTTTTTTGCCACCTCTATGTTGGCTATTCTCATAGAAAGAGCTACGGAAGATGGTCAGGTTGGGGGCCTTATCCCTCATTTGATCGATGGAGGTGTGTCTATCCTCCAGTATGTAATTGCCATTGACACGATCATTTTTGTGAAATTAATCCTTTTTCTTTTCGAACAATTTTGGGACTAAAATTTAAGAGTGGGACTAAAATTTAAGAAGTGGAGAGTTTGTAGAGGCAATTGTTTGACTGTGAGATGGGTCCCTTCCGTTTATGTACCTTAAAATTGTCATTCATCACTGCAAGCTCACCAACAAGGAATGAAAAATAACTAAGGACCGTTTCGAAAAGAAGCTCAGCCATGTAAAGGGTAAGATTTTTTCATATGGAGACCCTCATCAATGGTGTTCTTACTTTTCAACCAATGTTCATGCTCTCCTTTTTTGAGATACTCAAATAGGTTCTAAAAAGGCTAGACTTTTACCGCTCTAGATTCTTATGGCAACGTGAGGAGCAGAAGCAAAAGTACAAACTTGCTAAATTGGACATTCTATGTAGGACTAAGGATCAAGGTGGTCAGACATTGAAACCCTCAAAATTTAAAACAAATGCTTACTCAAGAAATGGTTGTATAAGTTAGTTAACGAGGAAGGTGCTTGGCAAGAATTATTGCATAACAAATACATGTATTCCAAATGATATCCCACGTAGATGCTAAGCCTGATGATTCATCAGTTTGGAAGGGCTTGATGAATGCCACACCATCCTTTTTTAAGAGAGATTATTTAAGGTTGGTGATATCAAATCTACGACTCTTTGGGAATATACTTAATTGGGTGACACTCCATTTTCTCTACAATATACAACCCTTTAAAATATTGTTTTCAGAAAGGAGGACTCCATGGCCTCTGTCCTTTGGACTAACCCTTTGAACATTCACTTCCCCAAGGCTTTACTTGGTGAAAATTGGGATAAGTGGATCTATTAGGTTAGTAGGTTGATGTCGAGCAATCTAACTTACATGCCAGATATGTTCTAGGAGGTTAGCTACTAATGGTTTCTTCACCGTGAAGTCTATGTATGTGGATCTATAGATTCTAAGCCTATTTTTCGTAGAAAGCATGGAAACCCTTCCAAGATCAAAGTTCTAATGTGATTTCCGCAGAGGGAGGCAGTTCTTAGTAAAGATAATGTTGCAAAAGGTAATTGGCATGGTAGCAAAAAATACTTTTTGTGATAAAGAGGAGACAATTCACCATTTATTTCCATCATGCCTGTTTACTACTTTGAGTGGCGCAAGATTCATGTTACCCATAATTTACCACCGCCAACGTGTACTCTGATTTTTTTTGGAAACTGGTAGGTAATTAATCTGAAGGGCAAAATCCATGTTGGAGTTTGTATCATTTTTTGGGCAATCAGGAATGATTGTTTTTAACAGACCATCTATTACTATTTTTTACAGGTTATTTACTGAGTTACGCCATCAATCCGTACGTGGTCATCCCTGCAGTGTGTGGACGTGTTGCACGTGGTTTGTTCAACCAATTTGACTCTCAAGCCACTTTTAAATTATGTGGATGAGCTATGTAATCTCGTTTTCAACCGTATGTGATCGTGTTTTATTTTATTCCTGTTTTAGTACTCATTGACTTGAACCTATTTCATGTTCAATAATATGACGCATGATGCGGAGGCTGAGGTACTCCTTTTCTTTAAAGAAAAGTTACAACTAATACAGTGGCCAACACTTGTCCCTTATCTTCACATGCCTTTTTTCTACTGGCGGACACGCTCTGTTTATGGTGCAACAGTCTTTCAGTCTTTAATCATGCTAGTCTGCAACAGTCTTTTAGTCTTTAATCATGCTAGTCTTGACGGAGGTATATTTTGTCGCTTCGCTCGAGTTGGCATTCAACGGCCTGATGGTCTGTTTAGTTTATGCACTAAGGCCTCTTCCAATGTATTTGTTCTTAGGCGATGTGCTGAATGCACTAAAAGGCTTAACAACTAATCTTTCCAATGCATAGGTGCATAACTTTTATCTAATGTTCTTTTATTTAATTGTTTAGCAACTAAACTCATTGGTGCATTGGTTGTTAGACGTTTTGCATAGGTCCTCACGTTGTGCATTCACTACAAAAAATATGTCAACTTGTGACCTTCTCTCAGTGACTCCAGCTGAATTGGTCGTAAATCCACGGCCATTTCACTTGGAAGGGCTCAAACCCTGAAATTGCCTTACACCAAATGGTCACAAAGCAGACAAGAGTGGTCAACGACCTTATTTCTACCTGATTACGACCAATGCAAATGGTCATGAGATTGTGAACGTGGATGCATTGGTACTTAAGGTGTCGCTCAAGGTGGGCTTGTGCCTCGGTGGAACGAGGCCACCTCCTTTAAAAAAAAAAAATCAGTGTGCCATGTATCCAGGAAGAAATGTGGGATGCCCTCATATTACTAAAAAAACATATATTCGGCCCAACGAAAATGAGAAAATAACAAGTTTTTCATTATTACCATTTGGTAAGGATGGTCAGTTATCTGAAGAAAAAAAGTTTTCATTATTGTCTAAAAAACAGGTTTTTCATTGTATAACTCTAAAAAGGTTTTTCCTTATAGAAAAATCTCGAAACCAATTAAACAATATAAAATTATAAGAATAGGAAAATAATGAACTCCTTCGTGAATCTTGCTATATGGTTTAGCAATTAGAAAACTAAACGTGTAATTTAAAAAAATGTTAATGTTAATACGTATTTCAAAAAATATAATAATGTGTTTAAAAAAGTAAATGTGTGTCTTTGAAAAGGTCATGACATATAAAAAAATGATAATCATAAATAATATTAGATATGTATAAAAAAATTCATGTGTATGCAAAAATAGTCAGATACGTATATATGGAAATTTTACATATATATATATATATATATATATGTAAAAGTAGATAACAAACAAGATTTTCTAAAAATGTTAATCATGTATTTAAATTTTCTAACCAATATCAACAATGTTTTATATGTATACAAAAATGTACAACGTGTAAACAAATATAGACATCAAAACATATGTATGAAAAGATGTTTTTTTGTTGGGAATATATGAAAATATGTTAATATGTATTTGAAAAAAGTTAAACATATATAAACAATATGTACAATGTGTCTTAAAAAATGTAGAAATGTGTTCAAAATATTAGAACATTAAAATATTTTATTAAAATGTTAATATGTAATTAAAAATCGTTTAATATCTATAAAAAATGTTTCTAGTGTACACAAATTTGTTCATAAAATGTGGTCTAATATTTTACAAAATTTATTTGGTCCAACTTTGCAATAAATATATGGTAGGTCCTTCACAAAAAAAACTCATTTTGGACACTAAAAAATGGAAAATTAATTTTTCGTCCAAAAAAAATGAAAACTCCCTTAGGCAACATTGTTTGCCATTCCAAGATGCACCCTTGTGAACAATATGAGATCATTTGAACAAACTATGCCATGAATGTGACCATAAGATTGATCATTTGGCTTGAAAGCCATGAATCTTCATGCTCATTTCTGAGAACACTTTTTAAAAATAATTAACGTATTATAAGTTTATTATTTTTTCTGTTAACTTGGTCACGTATAATGACATAATGCGGAGGTTTTCTAATTTTTGTTTTTTTTTTGAATTTTTTATGCCCGTTTCAAAATGCGGTCAAAACGGCTGACCGTTCCTAGCTAGTGGTTGATTCTTGGAAAACTTTTGGTGTTTATCTGATTAAATAGATACTTATGTACCTAGAAATGATTTTTTAGAAAAAATAAAGAGCAAACTATAAGGCAGCTGCAGTTCAAACTTGACCCGCTTCCACCTAGATCGGCGAAAATTTGTCTTTTTCACCAGAGGTGGATCAAAATTTTTGACACCCAACCATTTGGTCAATTATCCATTAAACATGGCATAGTATTTTATAAAAATGATTTGGTATAATTTTGCAACAAATATATGGTAGGTTCTTCACAAAAAAACTCATTTTGGCCACTCGAAAAAATGGAAAATGAATTTTTTGTCCAAAGAAAATGAAAATTTTCTTAGGCAACATTGTTTGTCATTCCAAGATGCACCCTTGTGCATGATATGAGATAATTTGAACAAACTATGTCATGAATGTGGCCATAAGATTGATCATTTGGCTTGAAAGCCATGAATCTTCACACATGATAACTCATTTCTGAGAACAATTTTTTAAAATAATTACCGTATTATAAGTTTATTATTTTTTCTGGTAACTTGGTCACGTATAATGACACAATGCGGAGGTTTTCCAATTTTTGATTTTTTTTTGAATTTTTTATGCCCGTTTCAAAATGCGGTCAAAACGGCGGGCATGACCGTTCCTAGCTAGTGATTGAATCTTGGAAAAATTTTGGTGTTTCTTTGATTAAATAGATACTTATTTACCTAGAAATGATTTTTGGCAAAAATAAAGAGCAAACTATAAGGCAACTGCAGTTCAAACTTGACCCGCTTCCAGCTGGATCGGCGGAAATTAGTCTTTTTACCAGAGGTGGATCAAAACTTTTGACACCCAACCATTTGGTAAATTATGCATTAAACATGGCATAGTATTTTATAAAAATGATTTGGTACAATTTTGCAACAAATATATGGTAGGTCCTTCACAAAAAAACTCATTTTGGGCACTCGAAAAAATGGAAAATGAATTTTTCGTCCAAATAAAATGAAAACTTTCTTAGGCAACATTGTTTGCCATTCCAAGATGCACCCTTGTGCATGATATGAGATAATTTGAACAAACTATATCATGAATGTGGCCATAAGATTGATCATTTGGCTTGAAAGCCATGAATCTTCACACATGATAGCTCATTTCTGAGAAAACTTTTTTAAAATAATTACCGTATTATAAGTTTATTATTTTTTCTGGTAACTTGGTCACATATAATGACACAATGCGAAGGTTTTCTAATTTTTTGATTTTTCTTGAATTTTTTATGCCCGTTTCAAAATGCGGTCAAAACAGCGGGCATGACCGTTCCTAGCTAGTGCTTGAATCTTGGAAAACTTTTGGTGTTTCTCTGATTAAATAGATACTTATGTACCTATAAATGATTTTTGGCAAAAATAAAGAGCAAACTATAAGGCAGCTGCAGTTCAAACTTGACCTGCTTCCAGCTGGATCGACGGAAATTTGTCTTTTTCACCAGAGGTGGATCAAAACTTTTGACACCCAACCATTTGGTTAATTATGCATTAAACATGGCATAGTATTTTATAAAAATTATTTGGTACAAATTTGCAACAAATATATGGTAGGTCCTTCACAAAAAAACTCTTTTTAGGCACTCAAAAAAATGGAAAATAAATTTTTCGTCCAAAGAAAATGAAAACTTTCTTAGGAAACATTGTTTGCCATTCCAAGATGCACCCTTGTGCATGATATGAGATAATTTGAACAAACTATGTCATGAATGTGGCCGTAAGATTGATCATTTGGCTTGAAAAGCCATGAATCTTCACATATGATAGCTCATTTCTGAGAACACTTTTTTAAAATAATTACTGTATTATAAGTTTATTATTTTTTATGGTAACTTGGTCACATATAATGACACAATGCGAAGGTTTTCCAATTTTTTGATTTTTTTTGAATTTTTTATGCCCGTTTCAAAATACGGTCAAAACGGCGGGCATGACCGTTCCTAGCTAGTGGTTGAATCTTGGAAAACTTTTGGTGCTTCTCTGATTAAATAGATACTTATGTACCTAGAAATGATTTTTTGAAAAAATAAAGAGCAAACGATAAGGCAGCTGCAGTTCAAACTTGACCCGCTTCCACCTAGATCGGTGGAAATTTGTCTTTTTCACCAGAGGTGGATCAAAACTTTTGATACCCAACCATTTGGTCAATTATGCATTAAACATGGCCTAATAATTTATAAAAATGATTTGGTACAATTTTGCAACAAATATATGGTAGGTCCTTCACAAAAAAACTCATTTTGGGCACTTGAAAAAATGGAAAATGAATTTTTCGTCCAAAGAAAATGAAAACTTTCTTAGGCAACATTGTTTGCCATTCCAAGATGCACCCTTGTGCATGATATGCGATCATTTGAACAAACTATGTCATGAATGTGGCCATAAGATTGATCATTTGGCTTGAAAGTCATGAATCTTCACACATGATAGCTCATTTCTGAGAACACTTTTTAAAAATAATTACCGTATTATAAGTTTATTATTTTTTATGGTAACTTGGTCACATATAATGACACAATGCGAAGGTTTTCCAATTTTTTGATTTTTTTGAATTTTTTATGCCCGTTTCAAAATGCGGTCAAAACGGCGGGCATGACCGTTCCTAGCTAGTGGTTGAATCTTGGAAAACTTTTGGTGTTTCTATGATTAAATAGATACTTATGTACCTAGAAATGATTTTTGAAAAAAATAAAGAGCAAACTATAAGGCAGCTGCAGTTCAAACTTGACCCGCTTGCAGCTAGATCGACGGAAATTTGTCTTTTTCACCAGAGGTGGATCAAAACTTTTGACACCCAACAATTTGGTCAATTGTGCATTAAACATGGCCTAGTATTTTATAAAAATGATTTGATACAATTTTGCAACAAATATATGGTAGGTCCTTCACAAAAAAACTCATTTTGGGCACTCGAAAAAATGGAAAATGAATTTTTCGTCCAAAGAAAATGAAAACCTCCTTAGGCAACATTGTTTGCCATTCCAAGATGCACCCTTGTGCATGATATGAGATAATTTGAACAAACTATGCCATTCGAAGATGCACCCTTGTGCAAAAAATACAAGAGAAACAAATAGAAAAAACACAATTACATAAGCTTTGTTCTCATTGGTTGAAACGTTTGTGCCATGGATCGATGACATGGCATCCATCCATCCATCCATCCCATTTATCTAAAGAAAAAAAGAGACAAAAAGAAAAAGAAAACCCTGCCCGCAGCCCAACCACCCAAACCCTGACTCAGATCCCCTCCCACTCTATCGCCGCCGCCCCTTCTCCCCCAGATCCAATCGCCCACCTCCCCCTCCCACTCCATCGCCGCCTCCCCCTTCTCCCCGAGATCCAATCACCCTCGTCCCCCTCGTCCACCGACCCCTTCCTCCCGTCACCACACCTCGCCGCCGGCCTCACTCTCCCCCCTCTCTTCTCCACCCCACCCACTCCCTCCACCTACCGCGTCCACAGAGCCAGAACCCCTCGCTCCCCGCGTGCCCTCGTCGGCTCGGCCGCGATAATCTCCGCCATGTCCTCGTCGGCCCATGGGTTCCCATCGAGGCGGAGCCGCCCAACAAGGAGGAGATCGAGGATGCCGCGCGTTTTCCTTCTCCTCTTTCTCGTTGCGCTGCCGCGTTCAAGTAGAATGACCCGACGCAGACGCCGACGCCAAGTGGTTATGCTTGCAGGCCCGGGAGCGACGACGACGGAGACGAGAAAGAAAATATTTTCTTGGACGCGTTCGCCCATGTCCCAGGTGATTCGCTCCTCTCTCTCAGTTTCGTCTCGTCTCGTCTATCTCTTGCTTGGCACCAGCGAGTTACCAGTGGTCAGTGAGCTGGTGTGAACTGAACTGAAGGTGGCTGCCGCCAAACTGAACACTCGACTTAGAATTTTGAACTGAGATCCGAAGTGTATTCTTCCTTTGACCTCATCCATCCACACTAACATTTTCTTGTTCGTTTGTGTTGCAATGAGCAGGAAACATTGCGGGCAATCAAAATGCAGATGTTACTACGGATCAGTATCATCGCTACAAGGTACTACCACATCCGAAGCAAACAGAGGAGCATCTTGTAGTATTAGAGATTGTAGTGACTTCCATGTTAGAAATGTTACTTTTACTGCTCCTCTGGGTTCTTTTATAGCACTGTGCAAAACGTAGATGCCGTATTTTGCTTGTCAATGGAAGCTAATTGGTGGCAATGTCCATCTTCTTTTGGTCAGTGGAGTGATGGCTGACCAAGCTTTCTGTAAGTGAAATATCTACACCCGTTCAAAATAACACTGCGTAGATCACATTTCACAAAACTTGAGCTGATTGACATCTTCTCCCGGCACAGTACTAACTGTAAATACTACAAGATTACAACTGCATATATCACAGTTCACAAAGTTGAGCTGATTCACATCTCCTAGTGCAGCACTAACTGTAAACACTATATATGCATAGCTTTCTTTTGGGGAAACATTAATATTCACACTATGACTGTCGAGAATTGGCCGTGTGCATCCTATTATGCCGAGGTCGGGTGTTACTCATAATCCTTTGTATCGCTATCAAACGTCACAACGTAACTGGGTGATTATAAAGATGCTCTACAGGTATCTCCGAAGGTGTTTGTTGAGTTGGCATAGATCGAGATTAGGATTTATCACTCCGAGTTTTCGGAGAGGTATCTCTGGGCCCTCTTGGTAATACACATCATAAGCTTGCAAGCAAACGACTAAGGAGTTGGTCATGAGGTGATGTATTACGGAACGAGTAAAGAGACTTGCCGGTAACGAGATTGAACTAGGTATCAAGATACCGTTGATCGAATCTCGGGCAAGTAACATACCGATGGACAAAGGGAATTACGTATGTTGTCATAACGGTTCAACCGATAAAGATCTTCGTATAATATGTAGGAGCTAATATGAGCATCCAGGTTCCGCTATTGGTTATTGAACGGTGAGGTGTCTCGGTCATGTCTACATAGTTCTCGAACCCGTAGGGTCCGCACGCTTAACGTTCGTTGACGATATAGTATTATATGAGTTATGTGATTTGGTGACCGAATGTTGTTCGGAGTCTTGGATGAGATCCTGGACATGACGAGGAGTCTCGAAATGATCAAGAGGTAAAGATTGATATATAGGACGATGGTATTCGGACACCGGAAGTGTTTCGGGGGTCACCGGGTACTTATCGGGTCATCGGAAGGGGTTCCGGGCACCCCCGGCAAAAGATATGGGCCTTATGGGCCAAGAGGGGAAACACACCAGCCACAAGGGGCTGGTGCGCCCCCCATATGGGCCGGCCAAGGTGGAGAAGGAAAGGGGAAGGAGGAAAGGAAAGAAAGGGAATAAGATTCCCCTTCCTTCCTCCTCCCCCCCTTTCCTTCCCCCTCCGACAAATAAGGCAGGGGGGGCGCCACTTGGGAGGACCCCAAGTAGGATACGGCCTACTTGGGGCGCCATCCTGGCTGCTCCCTCCTCCCCTTCACCTATATATATGTGGGAGGGGGGGCGCCTAGAACACCCAGACAATTGTTTAGCCGTGTGCAGCGCCCCCCTCCACCGTTTACACCCCGGTCATATTTTCGTAGTGCTTAGGCGAAGCCCTGCGGAGATCACTTCACCATCACCGTCACCACGCCGTTGTGCTGACGGAACTCATCTACTACCTCGACGTCTTGCTGGATCAAGAAGGCGAGGGACGTCACCGAGCTGAACGTGTGCAGAACGCGGAGGTGCCGTACGTTCGATACTTGATCGGTTGGAGCGCAAAGAAGTTCGACTACATCAACCGCGTTGTTAAACGCTTTTGCTTACTGTCTACGAGGGTACGTAGACACACTCTCCCCCTCGTTGCTATGCATCTCCATGGATAGATCATTGCGCGTGCGTAGAAATTTTTTGTTTTCCATGCAACGTTTCCCAACAGTGGCATCAAGAGCCAGGTCTATGCGTAGATGATATGCACGAGTAGAACACAAAGAGTTGTAGGCGGTGATAGTCATACTGCTTACCACCAATGTCTTATTTTGATTCTCCGGTATTGTGGGATGAAGCGGCCCGGACCAACCTTACACGTCCACGTACATGAGACCGGTTCCACCGACAGACATGCAACTAGTTTTGCATAAAGGTGGCTGGCGGGTGTCTGTTTCTCCTACTTTAGTTGAATCGAATTTGACTGCGGCCAGTCCTTGAAGAAGGTTAAAACAGCAAACTTGACGAATCACCGTTGTGGTTTTTGCCGTAGGTAAGAACGGTTCTTGCTAGAAGCCCGTAGCAGCCACGTAAAACTTGCAACAACAAAGTAGAGGACGTCTAACTTGTTTTTGCAGGGCATGTTGTGATGTGATATGGTCAAGACATGATGTGATATACGTTGTTGTATGAGATGATCATGTTTTGTGAGTTATCGGCAACTGGCAGGAGCCTTATGGTTGTCACTTTATTGTATGAAATGCAAACGCCATGTAATTGCTTTACTTTATCACTATGCGTTAGCGATAGTCGTAGAAGCAATAGTTGGCGAGACGATCACGACGCAACGATGGAGATCAAGGTGTCGAGCCGGTGACAATGGAGATCATGATGATGATTTGGAGATGGAGATCAAAAACACAAGATGATGGCCATATCATGTCACATATTTTGATTGCATGTGATGTTTATCCTTTATGCATCTTATTTTTCTTAGAACGGCGGTAGCATTATAAGATTATCCCTTCACTTAATTTCAAGATAAAGTGTTCTCCCTGAGTATGCACCATTGCTACAGTTCGTCGTGTTGAGACACCAAGTGATGATCGGGTGTGATAGACTCTACGTTCACATACAACGGGTGCAAGACAGTTTTGCACATGCGGAATACTTGGGTTAAACTTGACGAGCCTAGCATGTACAGACATGGCCTCGGAACACTGGAGATAGAAAGATCGAACTCGAATCATATAGTAGATATGATCAACATAGAGATGTTCACCATTGATGACTACCCCATCTCACGTGATGATCGGACATGGGTTAGTTGATTTGGATCACGTATCACTTAGATGACTTGAGGGATGTCTATCTAAGTGGGAGTTCTTAAGTAATTTGATTACTTGAACTTAATTTATCATGAACTTAGTCTTGATAGTTTTTGCATATCTATGTTGTAGATCAATAGCTCGTGTATAGCTTCCCTGTTTTATTTTAATATGTTCCTAGAGAAAACTGAGTTGAAAGATGATAGTAGCAATGATGCGGACTGGGTCCGTGATCTGAGAATTATCCTCATTGCTGCACAAAAAAATTATGGCCTTGATGCACCGCTAGGTGAAAGACCTGTTGCGGGAGCAGATGCAGATGTTATGAACGTTTGGCAAGCTCGGTATGATGACTACTTGATAGTTTAATGCGCCATGCTTTATGGCTTAGAACCGGGACTTCAAAAATGTTTTGAACGCCACGGAGCATATGAGATGTTCCAAGAGCTGAAATTGGTATTTCAGACTCATGCCCATGTCGAGAGGTATAAGACCTCTGACAAGTACTTTGCCTACAAGATGGAGGAGAATAGCTCAGCCAGTGAGCATGTGCTCAGAATGTTTGGGTACTACAATCGCTTGAATCAAGTGGGAGTTAATCTTCCAGATAAGATAGTGATTGACAGAGTTCTCTAGTCACTATCACCAAGCTACTAGAACTTCGTGATGAACTATAATATGCAAGGGATGACGAAAACGATTCCCCAGCTCTTCGCGATACTGAAATCGGCGAAGGTAGAAATCAAAAAAGAGCATCAAGTGTTGATGGTTAACAAGACCACTAGTTTCAAGAAAAAGGGCAAGGGAAAGAAAGGGAACTTCAAGAAGAATGGCAAGCAAGTTGTCGCTCCCATGAAGAAGCCCAAAGCTGGACCCAAGCCTGAAACTTAGTGCTTCTACTGCAAAGGAAATGGTCACTGGAAGCGGAACTGCCCCCAAATACTTGGCGGATAAGAAGGATGGCAAAGTGAACAAAAGTATATTTGATATACATGTTATTGATGTGTACTTTACTAGTGTTCATAGTGGCACCTGAGTATTCGATACCGGTTCAGTTGCTGATATTAGTAACTCGAAACAGGAGTTGCAGAATAAACAAAGACTAGTTAAGTGCGAGGTGACGATGTGTGTTGGAAATGATTCCAAGGTTGATACGATCACCATCGCTCACTCCCTCTACCTTCGGGATTAGTGTTGAACCTAAATAAATGTTATTTGGTGTTTGCGTTGAGCATGAATATGATTAGATCATGTTTATTGCAATACGGTTATTCATTTAAAGTTAGAGAATAATTGTTGTTCTGTTTACATGAATAAAACCTTCTATGGTCATACACCCAATGTGAATGGTTTATTGAATCTCGATCGTAGTGATACACATATTTATAATATTGATGCCAAAAGATGCAAAGTTGATAATGATAGTGCAACATACTTGTGGCACTGCCGTTTAGGTCATATTGGTGTAAAGCGCATGAAGAAACTCCATGCAGATTGACTTTTGGAATCACTTGATACTTGCGAACCATGCCTCATGGGCAAGATGACTAAAACTCCATTCTCCGGAAGAATAGAGCGAGCTAATGACTTATTGGAAATAATACATACCGATGTATGCGGTCCGATTAGTGTTGAAGCACGCGGCGGGTATCGTTATTTTCTGACCTTCACAGATGATTTGAGTAAGTATGGGTATATCTACTTAATGAAACACAAATTTGAAACATTTGAAAAGTTTAAAGAATTTCAGAGTGAAGTGGAGAATCATCGTAACAAGAAAATAAAGTTTCTACGATCTGATCTCGGAGGCGAATATTTGAGTTACGAGTTTGGCCTTCATTTAAAACAATGTGGAATTGTTTCACAACTCACGCCACTTGCAACACCACAGCGTAATGGTGTGTCCGAACATCGTAACCGTACTTTATTAGATATGGTGCGTTCCTCTTGCCGATTTACCACTATTTTTTGGGGTTATGCATTAGAGACAGCCGCATTCACGTTAAATAGGGCACCGTCTAAATCCGTTGAGATGACACCGTATGAACTGTGGTTTGGCAAGAAACCTAAGCTGTCATTTCTTAAAAGTTTGGGGATGCGACGCTTATGTCAAAAACTTTAGCCTGATAAGCTCAAACCCAAAACGGAGAAGTGCGTCTTCATAGGATACCCGAAAGAAACTATTGGGTATACCTTCTACCACAGATCTGAAGGCAAAAATCTTTGTTGCTAAGAATGGGTCCTTTCTAGAGAAGGAGTTTCTCTCGAAAGAAGTGAGTAGGAGGAAAGTATAACTTGATGAGGTAGTTGTACCTTCTCTTAATTTGGAAAGTAGCACATTAGAGAAATCCGTTCCCGTGATGCCTACACCAACTAGAGAGGAAGTTAATGATGATGATCATGAAACTTCAGATCAAGTTACTACTAGACCTCGTAGGTCGAACAGAGCATGTTCCGCACCAGAGTGGTACGGTAATCTTGTCCTGAAAGTCATGTTACTAGACCATGACGAACCTACAAACTATGAAGAAGCTATGATGAGCCCAGATTCCGACAGATGGCTTGAGACCATGAAATCTGAGATAGGATCCATGTATGAGAACAAAGTGTGGACTTTGGTGGATTTGCCCAATGATCGACAAGCCATAGAGAATAAATGGATCTTCAAGAAGAAGACTGACGCTGATGGTAATGTTACTGTCTACAAAAGCTCGACTTGTCGCAAAAGGTTTTCGACAAGTTCAAGGGGTTGACTACGATGAGACTTTCTCACCCGTAGCAATGCTTAAGTCCGTCCGAATCATGTTAGCGATTGCCACATTTTATGATTATGAAATCTCGCAAAATGAACGGCAAAACTGCATTCCTTAATGGATTTCTAAAAGAAGAGTTGTATATGATGCAACCAGAAGGTTTTGTCAATCCTAAAGGTGCTAACAAAGTGTGCAAGCTCCAGCGATCCATCTATGGACTGGTGCAAACATCTCGGAATTGGAATATACGCTTTGATGATGTTATCAAAGCATATGGTTTTATACAGACTTTCGGTGAAACTTGTATTTGCAAGAAAGTGAGTGGGAGCTCTGTAGCATTTCTGATATTATATGTGGATGACATATTGTTGATTGAAAATGATATAGAATTTCTGAATAACATAAAAGACACTTGAATAAGAATTTTTTAATGAAAGACCTCGGTGAAGCTACAAGAGATTTCCCAGACCATCCGAAGACTAAACATAGAAGACGATTTTTATATATTCTTTGTTCATGTAACATGAACATGAACATGCATGGTCGGCACTTTAGTCAAGCATTCGCGCCCCTATTCGCATGCGGAGGTTGCCAGGTTGGGTTCCTATTCTGGCGGTCCAAGGGTGTGAAGTTGCCTTTGCCTGGCCGTCCGTTCTGGTGCAGGTATACATGCATTGAGAATGCTACTATCGGTGGTGATCCGCATGGTCAGAATTGTTCCAAAACCCAGACAATAGATGCCTCGTTTGACGCATGAGTTCTGATGGCAATGCAGAGCAATGAAGCCGATGGTGCTACACAGGGCCCCGATTTCAGAATCACAGCAGAGGAAGATTGCTCTCGGTTGAAGCCAGCGTGAGCCTGCGACCCTGCATTCTGAGACGGGCAACAGCCAACGGGTGCCTGAATCGTGGATGGCTGCAGGCACCAGCAACGGGATGCTGGGCACCGGCAGTGTCTCGAGGACAGCTCGGGGAAGTGAACCGCCAAACATACGTGAAGTTCGATCGAGTGGAACTGCACCTTCTGCTTTGACTAGGCAACCCACTCCTGTTTGCGCTAAGCTGTTCTTGGGGACCAGTGGCAGACAAACTTAAGGAGCATTGAACTGGGTGACTTGTTATTAGCTGATTCCTGACGCCTTCTAATCCTAAGAACAAATCTCACATGGAAGGAAGGAGAATACTTGGCAACGCGAGCATAGAGATACACGTTCTGAGCTACACTCAGGAAATGATTCTGGACGGGGCTTAAGCTTTGGGAGAGATGGGAGCAGGGGAACGGAGGCAAATTGGTCTCTTTTATATTGGTAGACGGTAGTACATCACGAAAGCTACTTCGACATGTGGCCTCATTGCATTCATCGCGTGTCAGGCATAAGAAAGCATTTTATTTCTCGTCTATGCCCATCTGTTGAGTTGTTATGACTGTCTCCTCGTGTCGTGGGCCCCGTTGATCAGTTGGAGGGCGTGGGGGTACTAGGCATTACACTATC
This sequence comes from Thinopyrum elongatum, assembly GCA_011799875.1. Classification (NCBI taxonomy): domain Eukaryota; kingdom Viridiplantae; phylum Streptophyta; class Magnoliopsida; order Poales; family Poaceae; genus Thinopyrum; species Thinopyrum elongatum. Next base: position 361,537,237 of record CM022297.1, on the reverse strand, counting down.
AGGTTCAGTATGCACATGGGCTGAGCAACCCCATGTCTTCTGCTCCCCCGGGTCCATAGCCTCGTCATTCGTGTGTACGAGATTATGCCTCCCCCCTCTGTGTACTTGTTCTCACCCTCCTGTCAATGCAATGATACGCTATTTTAATGTATTCGAGAAAAAAAATATATGCACATGGGCTGCAGATTGGTTACTTGCCTTAATATGTCCTAGCATATTGCCATTGAAAAACATGCACAACTTTGGATATTCTTACTAGTTCTTGAAATGGGGACTGTCTTATTCAGGGTTTTCTCCCCGATGACACCGCACTGTTCAGCTTGAAGACGAGATCTGCAAAGTCAATGGGGATTCTAGAAGAACAAAACATAAAACCTTTTTCTACTTATATTGAAGCGGATTTTGCATGCTTGTAGTTTGGACTACTTGCTCACTCATTCCATAATGAGGCATCAATCAGCATTATATAATATAGCATGTTACTTTCTCCGTAAAGAAATATAAGATCGTTTAGATCACGAAGACTAGTAAATATACAAACTTCCTAGAAAGCGTGAGGCTGAGTCTTTTCTATCTATGTATACTAATATATCAACATATACTATTTGAATTGTAATGCGAGAATGGTGAGCATAATTGGTTTGCTACCAATATTTATCAAGACAACTTGGTAAACCAATTATTAATCAAAATTTGACACAATGCAAAGCATGGCATGCCAATTTTTGAAACAAACCAATCATGCTCGGTATCATTAGATCTGTCATGAAGAATACTTTTCACAATATAAAATTCACAAATTCTGGAAGAACTCACTACATACTGAACAATAGTATGTAGTTAGTAGTACTAGTAACAACCGAACAACTCAATTGGGTGCTTTTCTCTACCTCATTTCGTTCACAACTATTCATGCATACAACTGTAGATAAATGATTATGTCACTAAAATCCTTTCTATTTAATTTTTTTAAAATGCCATATCTATCAAACACAAATCCGAATTAAAATTGGTTCTCATCACTAAATTCGTCGCAACAAGATCTTCAAAACTAGATCCTATATGGGTATTTTCTAATGATTTTTTTCTAGTTAAAAGTTAACAAGATGCAATATGTGTGTTACCTTACAAAGCGGAAACACTGTGCCTACGACTGTCGTACGTCTAGCAGTCTTTGAACGACATTCCCCGAGCTCTGAAGTTACCATCCGATATTATATGAGTTATCATATTGTTCACACATTGTTATCGGGTCGAAAACTTATCTCACTTTGGTGTTCTCGACAAAATTTTTGGAGGTCAGAGGTTATCAAGCAGTAACGTGTGAGTTACATAACAGTTTGATAACTACTCACAAGTAGTTATCGATTCCAAATTAGATCTCACCCTAACCACCTCTGTAACTACATTACAACCATGGTGTTGACTGGGACATAATCCGTTGAGCAAGGGTCTTGATTTCAGTATCATGGTGGAGGAAGCCGTGCTTTCAACCTACAAGCCCGCGTCGAGCAAGGATGTTACATCCTACACCACTCCATTTCGGGATGGGCAATGGGTGCATGAAACATGGAGAAGTGATGGGACCGGCAATTGGATGTCGGACACCGGCAACGATTGGAGTAGAGATCATGGGGCTTACGACTTTCACTAGGTTACTTAGTTCCTCTTAACGGTAAAATGATCATTGGGATTTGTGATAGTTATGGTGGTAAATCATTGAACCGAGCTTCTTGTTATTTGCCGGTTCCTGATGCCTTCTAATCCTAAGAACGAATGGAACCAAGGACGATACATAGACTCTTACCAACAGACATAGAGATACACATTCTGAGCTATACTCGGGTAACAGTTTTGGTGGGGGCTTAAGCTTTGGGAGAGATGGGAGCAAGATACGTGACGAAGGCAAGGTGGTCGCTTTTCTATTTCCTGCTTAACTTCCATACATGGGTACATCTCTTTTTATAAGCCAAGGATATAAGCGCGGTGATCTTTTTTTTTGCGGGAAAAAATGGGAATTCTTGCTTTTTATTCTAGATTCTCTGTGGAGTTCCATACAAAAAAATGATGTATGCAAGGGGGTTGCTTCCGAAAAGCTGACTAAGATTTATATTTATGAGGTTTGGAAACTATAAATCTTTTGTCGGCAGGTACTTAATATTTCTGATTAAGAATTTAGCTTGTGTAGGTACATATGCATTTCCCTTCCAAAAAAGTTTCAGAATTTTTTGATTTGTTTCGCAATTACTAAATTATTTTGTGTGTATAGGGTGCGCTGGCAACCAAGAGCCACACAATTCCCTTCCGGAACATCACTCACTAGTTTATTCAAAACTCGTAATCGAGCAAATACGTAAGACAATTCAAACTTCGGATCGCAAGGCACAACCTAACAAAATTCACACTTGCACTAGTGTCATGCATATCTGATTTGGTTTGGAAAGTTTTGAAAAAGATAGCCTTCTTAGAGTGTAGTCATTACTCCAACAGGTAAAACTTGTACAGGAAAACAAATTCTTGTAGTTAGGGATTTAACTGGCCAAGTTGCTGCATTGGATCATAAGGCCAGGTTGCACACGTCATTCAGGAGAGCTAGACTAGGGAACCGATGGAGCATGGCACCAAGAGATTGGAATAAAAAAAAAGAGAGATTGGAATGACTTGCAAAGGAGGTTATATCCCGGCTTGGGTGACATCCATGTAACCTTATGTTTAACCATTGATTTCATGCTCAGTATGGCCTATCACACTGTTTAGATAGTCTCTCATTGATTTCGATGATGTAACAAACAGTTGTAATAAATATGTCGACTTACGTATTTCTTTCTTTTTTTAGCATCACCCAAAAAGGGTTAAACCGACACATTACAATCGTCAGACAGGACATCTAACAAATCAACTGGCACTGAGCCCAATTGTACGAAGTCACCAGAACTCTTTGTTCGGCCTGCTATGCTGTGAGCTACTTTGTTCTGGTCCCTCCTGATCCATCCAATCTTGTACGAACTGAAGCCAGCTAGCACTGTTTTAATATCCGCAACGATGGGAAACAAGCTCGATTTGTTCGTAGCACCCATCTTTAGTGCATTAAACAGAAACAAACAGTCCACCTCCACCAGTATTGGTCCATTATAATATTTGGACATTTCCTGCAGACCCAGCAACAGAGCTAGCCCCTCGGCTTCCTCCACCGATGCACATTGGTTCAGAGTACATCCCATCGAAAGGTAGACCTGACCCAGGTTATTCCTAGCAATGGCGTCTGAGGGAGTCCTGGATTAGGGGGTCCTCGGGTGTCCGGACTATTCGATATGGGCCGGACTGATGGGCCGTGAAGATAAAGCAGAAGACTATCCCGCGTGTCCGGGCAGGACTCCCATATGAGTGGGTGGCAAGTTTTGTGTCCGGTTGTGTTATTTCCTTCCTCTGCGAGCCGACTCTGTACAACCCTAGGCCCCTCCGGTGTGTATATAAACCGGGGGGCCCGAACCATTAAGAGGGCCCGAACCTGGGTAAACATCGTGTCCCCATTGTCCATTGTTACCATCGATCCTTAGACACACAGCTTGGGACCCCCTACCCGAGATCTGCCGGTTTTGACACCGACATTGGTGCTTTCATTGAGAGTTCCGTTGTGTTGTCGACAGAAGGATCGATGGCTCGCCTTGTCATCGACGACGACGCTGTTTCCGGGGAGACTTTTCTCCCTGGTCAACTCTTTGTGTTTGGCGGCTTCGTACTACGTGCCAACTCGACCGGCCACCTTGAGCAGGTCGACAGCTACGCCCCTGGTCACCAGATCAGGTTTGGAAGTTTTGAACTACATCGCCGATATCCGAGGAGATCTAATCTTTGAGGGGTTCACGGCCTCGGCCGCCGCTCCCCACCCTTACAAAGAAGGCCCTTCGGATCCACTATCAGATCCCGTCCAGGGATCGACTATCATGCCCGCCCTGGCCTTAGATCCGGAGCAGAACACTTTGTCCGAACACGGGGGGGTGAACCCCACCGGACTTTCTCCCATTACGGAGCTTCTAGCCGGAGACCCAGATGCAACCATGCCGTCGGCGGACCCGGACTCAAACGGGACTCTCCCCGTCATCGGGAAGCCGGATTCGCCTCTGGACGTCAACTCTGAACTCTCGAGGTCTGCGTCTATCGGGCTCGGTCAAGTGGTTATTACCGAACCTAGCTCCGCAGATCCTCAGACGCCTGTCCAGCTTTCACTCTTAAACGAAACATTGGACCTAATGCAATCTCTCGCCATCACGGAAGTATCACCACTGAACTACGCCCAGCTTGAACTGGGGCTGAAAGTAGGGAATTTTGCGTCCCACCCACCACCCACTTAATAGCCACTGTCGAGGATTTAACCGACATGCTAGATTACGCCTCCGAAGACATCGATGGCATGGACGGCGATGTCGGAGTTGAACCAGGCCAAAACCCGCCCATCACTGGGCGTTGGACGGCCACTTCTACTTATGATGTATACATGGTGGACACGCCTGAAAAGAAGGACGACGATGGCACTCAAAATCTAGATGAGGAGAAGCCCATCGACGAACCACCAAAACGCCGGCGTCAGCGGCGCCGCTCACGATCGCGTCGGGCAAAGGAAAACAATACCGGCACCGGAGATAATGACACTCTGGACAACGCCGAAGACTCTGACCACCCCGCTGAGCCTGCGTTCGAGCTGGATGAGAGGGAAGAGGGTCAAGTCAACCCCGATGAACTTGCCGATCACGGGGATTCGGAAGATAGTAACTACTTACCTGTCTCCGAAGAGGATATTAGCCTCGGTGACAAAGATTTCATCGTCCCAGAGGAACCCCTCGATCCAGAACGCTTCAAGCGACAGCTGATTGCCACTGCACGGAGCCTGAAAAGGAAATATCAGCAGATTCAAGCCGAACAGGATACGCTCAACGACATATGGACTAAGGTCCTGGCCGCCGAAGAGGGATACGACTTTGAGCGCCAAACAAAGAGCTATCCTAAGCACAGGCTACTGCCACAATTTGACGAGGAGGCCTTTGAGCCAATACCATCAAAATACAATCATGTCGATCAACCGGACCGACCACCACGTGGACGGGACAAAACGGCCAATTATGCCGAACATTAGCCCGCGCCCCCTTGCCGTAGAGGCAAGGAGACAACGGCTCTGGGCTACACGTACGACCTACGTCAGGACCTGACCAATAGAGCCGACCAGACCAGATCAATCTATGGATCAAGAGGACGTGCTCCAGCACGAGATAACGGCCACCAGGCCTGGAACGACAAACATAACCAAATCTGGGGTCAGCCCCGAACACAGATGTCATCCGAACTCCGTCGCGATATCGCCCAGTATAGAGGTGCTGCGCACCCCATGTGCTTTATCGATGAGGTAATGCAGCACCAGTTTTCGGAAGGGTTTAAACCCGTAAACATCAAGCCATACGATGGAATGACAGATCCCGCTGTATGGATTGAAGATTTTCTTCTCCACATTCACATGGCTCGCGGAGACGATCTCCATGCCATTAAATACCTCCCTCTAAAGCTGAAAGGACCAGCACGGCACTGGTTGAACAGCCTCCCAGAGAACTCCATTGGAAGCTGGGAAGACTTAGAGGATGCTTTTCGGGACAACTTTCAGGGCACTTATGTCCGGCCACCGGATGCTGATGACCTGAGTCACATAATTCAGCAACCCGGAGAGTTCGCTCGCAAACTTTGGAATCGGTTCTTAATTAAAAAGAACCAAATCGTGGACTGTCCGGACGCCATTGTGCGGGTAACATCTTGATTTTTCCCTCGCCCCTTTATCCAAATGGTTTTGTACCGGCTGAACTGTTCAGGTATGTCATATTCTACTTTTCCCTGGAATGGATATACCCCTAATTCTTGTGTATAGGCACATCTTCCTTTTCATTGGCCTGTTGAGTCCGATAAATTCATTTTCCTTTCCATTGTTTTGTTTAACCTTTCTTGTGATCTCTATAAGTAGAATTAATTCCCTGCTTATAAAACCACCGGTCTTCAACTCCGCCAGTGAGACCCTGCTACTATTGTTGATAACATTCCGGTAACTACCGATGGATGAGAACTTTGCCTATTGGTCCGCCTCGTTCAACGAGCAGGAAATGGTTCTCTTCGTCCCTCGCCCTTGGTACCGACGTTGTTGCCGACATAGTGATAGACTTTCTTCTGACATACCTTGTTGTCGTGACCGGTAAGATGTCACCATTCTCCCTACTTTGATCGACACCCCTCCACAGTTCCACAGGATCGAAACCTGACTCTCCTATAACATCCTTGATTCTAAAGCATCCTTTGCCCTTGACTTTGTGTGTTACCCCGAGCCACCCGTCGAGAGATGACTTACTCCCGGTACTCTGAACCCCTGTTCACACTCCATTCAGGTACCGATCGAATGTCCATTCGACTGATACTTTTTATTGTACCCTCATACTTGCTCTTGACGTTTCCTAAGTTTCAACTCGAGAGATACTTCTACCACATTCCCTGAATTATTCATCAGATAATTAACCCTATAAGGGTCAGTTCTTCCGAAGTCACTGCTTATTTCCCCACTTAAATCTCGGGACAAGATTTCTTGTAGTGGAGGAGATTTGTAACATCCCCAGGTTACCTCATCCTAGTTAAGCTACTTAACTTGCCATGTCATCATGATCAATCTAAATAAATCGCAACTAGGAAATAATCCAACTCAATTCAAATTCAAAGTGCAAGTCAAATATTTATTTCTTCTGTCATGCAATTAAAATAGTTCATCCTGTTGCAAATATTCTTAAGGCCATTATAAAATTAAAACCAATATTTTTGGAATTCCCAAATTGCCCCTGGACATTTTAACAGTAGTCCAGCAGCACTTAATCTGTCCTTTTCAATTTCTAAAAATATTCAACCTATTTCTTTGGCCTTCAAACTTTTGCTGGCAGTGCCAAATATCACCAGGAAATATTGGGGCTTAGTCCCACATTTTTCAACAATGTTAGGTGGCCCACAAAAATCATTTCCTACCTCTGTTATTGAATAAAAGAGAAAAACAGAAAATGAGAAAGGATCAGAAACTCACCTGGCATCTGGGCCGCGGCTACAGTGACCGGCCCAGTCCACCCGAGCCAGCCCACCCACCTACCTTTCTCCCTCTGTGTCGTCGTCCCAGTGGCCGCCGCGTGCGCTCCGGCCAAACATCGACACGGCGACGCCGCGGCCAGGCGAGGGGATAAGCTTCCCCACCCCGGTCCATCTCCCCTGGTCGCCCGTCACTCTCCCCCTCTCTTCCCTCTCGCTCGCTCGCCCGCTCTCTCCCTTTCCTCCTTCAGGTCCGCCGCATCTGACCGCGCTCGTTGCCGTTCACCGCGCTCCACCGCGGCCACCGGCCGACCCGCGCCAAGCTGGCATGTCCACGAGCTCCGCCGCGTTCGTCCTCATCGCCTGGGGCCAGCCGTTGCTGCGGGGGAGCACCATAGGCCCCAGATCGAGCCGGCGCCCGCCTCAGATCACCGGAGCTCCGCTGTTCCATTCTTCGCCTCCCCTGCGCTTCAAAGCCACCAAGGGCCACCGTGAGCCGCGCCGTAAGATCCAGCTCCTTTCCCCTCTTTTCACGTTGTTGATTCCGAGCTCTAGCAAGTTTCCCCGCCATGGCCGAAACACGCCGCCGCCTGACCTCGTCTCCGGCGATGTTCCGGTGGGCCTATGGTCCCGTACTTCCCTCCATCCACCTAGTTAGCTCGCGTAGGTGCCGCAGGTGACGAACGCCAGTCGTTTTGCCCTCTGCAACACCGTTCCTGAGCTGGACCGAATTCCGGCGTCCGCCGCGTCGCTCGCCGCCGTCAATTTACACCGTCTCAGGCCGAGCCAGTGCCATCACTCGACGCGGCTCAGAGCGCCCGTTCGAACGCCGCAAACCCCGCGCGATTTGGTGCCCCCTAAAGGAAATCCGAACCTCTCCGGCGAGGTAGCCGCCGTGAGGGGCTCGCCGGAGCAACTCCGGCGCCGGCGCTGACCTGGCAAGTTTTGGGGCCCGCCCGGTGAGACTGACTGGTGGGTCCCCCTGCGACGTTTGACTTCGTTGACCAGTCAAAGCCATTACTATTCACTCTAAGACACTGACTGGTGGGCCCCCTTTGTTAACTAAACCAATTAGGTTTTTAAAGCTAATCTGTTAATTAAACAGACACTGACATCAGGGGCCCACCCCTCTAATTATTCCATTAGTTTAGTTTAACTCACTGATTAGGCTAACAGAGGCTGCCATGTGGGTCCACTGGACCCACATGTCAGGTTTGACCAGGTCAGCGTCACTGTTGACCTGCTGATGTCAGCAACACGTCATGCTGATGTCATAATTCAATTCTGTTAATAAAATTAATTCCAGAAAATCAAATAAACTTTAAAAAAATTAATAACTTTTAAACCGTAGCTCAGATCGAAAAAGTTAAAACATGAAAGTTGCTCAGAACAACGAGACAAGTCTGATCGTGCCGTCTGTTTCCTTGTCGGAACCCCCTACATAGGAGAACTCGTAACTCCGATATCGATTCCGGTAGATGAATAGTGCACACACACCGATTAATAATCCCCGGTTAATTCTAAAAATAGCCAAAATGACTTAGAGGCATATTAGGCAACCCTGCACTGCATCATAGCATCGCACGCACTGTGTTGCATCTGTTTGCATTATATTTACTTGTTTCTTCCCCCCTCTTCTCTTTCGGTAGACCCCGACGTTGCCGTAGCTCCTAAGGCAGACGCCACTCCGGAGTACGACTACGTCCCCGACGATCAGGCCCTTGCCGTCGAGCAGACAGGCAAGCACCCCCATTTTGAGCATTTCGATATCGCCCACTCTCTTCTCTCTTATGCTTGCATTAGAAGTTACTGCTGCTACTGTTGTCCTACATCTGCTGCATAGCCTGTTTTATTGTAGCCTACTTTTGGTACCTGCCTGTTCTCCTAAACTGTTTAGTATAGGATGGGTAGAGCCTTATCAGAGACCCACTTGTCCCGACTGCCCCGCTGGACTCTCAGAAGACCCGAGCAACGGGATCAAAGATCAGAACTGGGCACCGCACGTCACTTCCCCCTATGCTGCTCGACACTACTGGGTTACTATCGAGTGCCGAGGGTGATACCTCGACAGCACTTTAGATGATAACCTTGTAGGTTATTTACCCGGTCATGGTAAGCGAGGGTGATTCCTCCTACACCACCCACGATACCGACGCCGTCGTGCAACATTTCAAGTGTGGACGTCGAGGGTGATTCCTCATTCGTTCACCTTGATGATAGCATCGAGCGGGAATTCCATCGAGGGTGATTCCTCAGGGTTCCCTTCGGTGTCAGACACACAGTTACTTTGGATACTATGACCTGACTTTGAACCATGATACTAAAGACGGGTCGGCCCTGAGGGGTACCCACGCGAGCATGAATGTGAAGTGATGTGGAGTCGGGTTGACCTGAGAGGTGCCCGCGAGATATCTACGAGGCGTGGCCGGGCATTCTTAGCCCTTGCCGCAAGTCCTCGAGACGGGGCGACGGGGTCACATCGATCATGAGTCTCTGCTCGTTTCCGTGCGCTCCTAAACCACTAAACGGTTTGGATATTTGATCCAAGGGGCCTCCGGCCTGATAGCACTAACCATCACGTGGGCATAGTATGGGCGTTCTGCGTCGTATACATCAGCCGAAGCTTATTTGACGTCAGTAAGGAGCAGCGCACGCCGAGTTGGACTGGGAACGCAACCGCGCTTGTATAAGGGGTTGCTAGGTCTGCTCTCGGTGGCCCCGTAACGTGCAGGAGTTCCCGGGGCGATGGCCCAAGACCCCTAGGGGCATAGGTTTAGTCCGGCGTGCTGACCTCTCTTATAAGCCTAGGTCGGGTTGCGGCGTGTTGCTTAGCCGAGGCCGGGCATGACCTAGTAAAGTGTGTCCTGCTGGAGTTAAGCGAGCATGGTGGGTAAGTTGGTGCACCCCTGCAGGGAAGAAAACATCTATCGATAGCCTGTCCTACGGTAACGGACACTCAGAGTTGTATCCCGATCGGTACAACTAGAACATGACTTGAGATGAAATGGATAGTATGGCTCTGGGATTGCTTTCTCGCAGGGAGTCGAGGAAGAATCTCTGGCCGAGGTTGATGACACTGCTATACTTTACATTATGTTATTCTGCTCTCTTCTAATGCTGCAAGACTGTTGAAGATGCTAGTCTTCGATAGGACTAGGCTTTCCCCTTTATTCTGGCATTTCTGCAGCCCAGTCCACATATACAGCCATCCTTTGAAAATGTTGCATATGTAGTAAAGATCCTTGCTTGCTGAGTACTTCGGATGAGTACTCACGTTTGCTTTACTTTCTTTTTCCCCCATATCCCTTTTGATGCCACCAGACGTCGGAGCCCCTGAGCCAGACGCCCCCGTCGACGATCACTACTACTACCAGCCCGGAGAGTACTACTACTACGAGGAGCCGACTGACGACCAGGAGTAGGATCGGAGGGTCCAGGGCAGGAGGCCTACACCTTTCAATCGTAGTATTTTATTTTGCCCCGCCTTCATATAGGCTTATCTCTATTTCTGTAATATATCTGTACCTAGATATCTGATGCTTCCGCTGACACTTGTATGCCATCGAGCTATGTATTCGAGCCCTCGAGGCACTGGCTTGTAATATAAAGCTTGTATGAATTTATTTATGGTTTAGAGTTGTGTTGTGATATCTTCAAGTGAGTCCTTTGGCTTGATCGTGTGCATTTGCGTGTATGATTAGTGCACAATTAAGCCAGGGTCGTCACATCTTACTGCACTCATGACCCGCTTCTGTGCGGGCGAAGATAGCTGGTTGGCTCGTAGAAGCAACAATACCAGTGACCCCGGCACTTCTGAGGCCCGGGACGGCAATGGAAGGCCACGACGCAGCAAAAACAAGCGCCGGAACAACAACGAAGAAATAGACGATACGACGGTAAATGCCGGATTCAGTGGCTCTAAACCCGGTCAGCGGAAGAAGCCATTCAAAGGTACTAGGGACGGTCCATCCAACTTGGACAAGATGCTGGATCGACCCTACTAGATTCATGGCACCCCTGACAAGCCTGCCAACCACACCAACAGAAACTGCTGGGTTTTCAAACAGGCCGGTAAATTAAACACCGAACATAAGGGGAAAGGACCTCCAAGCGAGGACGATGATGAGCCTCGCCCACCGCGCACCGGAGGACAGAAACAGTTTCCCCCCGAGGTAAAAACAGTGAATATGATCTACGTCACCCACATCCCCAAGAAGGAGGGCAAATGCGCGTTAAGGGACATCTACGCCGTAGAGCCTGTCGCCCCAAAATTCAACCCATGGTCGGCTTGTCCGATCACCTTTGATCGCAGGGACCACCCAACCAGTATCCGTCACGGAGGTTCGGCGGCCCTGGTACTCGATCCTATCATTGACGGATACCATCTTACTAGAGTTCTTATGGACGGTGGCAGCAGCCTCAACTTGCTCTACCAGGATACTGTCCGTAAGATGGGTATCGACCCGTCAAGAATCAAACCTAGCAACACTACCTTTAAAGGAGTGATACCTGGCGTGGAGGCCCGCTGCACGGGCTCCTTAACACTGGAAGTCGTATTCGGCTCTCCAGATAACTTCCGAAGCGAAGACTTGATCTTGGACATCGTCCCTTTTCGCAGTGGTTATCATGCACTGCTCGGACGAACGGCCTTCGCCCGCTTTAATGCGGTCCCGCACTATGCTTATCTGAAGCTCAAAATGCCTGGACCTCGTGGCGTCATCACAGTAAATGGGAATATGGAGCGCTCCCTCCGTACTGAGGAGCATACTACGGCCCTAGAAGCCGAAGTACAGGGCGGCCTCATCAAGCCGGACAACCCATCGGTCATCAAGACCCACGACTCTGCTAAGTGAGTCCGATCCGCACTACAATGCGATAGCCCGATGGAGCCGGAGCTTAAATAGCAGTTTAGCCTCCGCCGACCGCCCATAAGGTTTCGGCATACATACCGCGCATACATAACTACGCACTTAAAATACCTTGGGCAGCGCCGGAGGCACACTACAGAAAAGGTCCATAGTACGGTTTGACCCTATTCGGACCTCAACTATTTTTTTCCACTATAGGTTCGTTAAAAAACCTACCTGATCTACGGAGGCTCTTTTCCAGGTCCCTCTTTCTTACAGACGACCATCACCTCCTCCTCTTAAAGGATTTCCCACCAAGGAGAAATGGCACAGACGTGGGGCAGGGCACCATTGGGATCTTCAAACCACTACTTTTAGGCCCTGTGTAAACCTTCTCCTTGTGTAAACTTTTGGCATGTAAAATAGCCTCGATATTTTTGGCATTATCTGTAATAACACGGCTCGACGTACTCATCAGGGTATAAAGGAAGCAGTTGATCACCACTTTTGTTTGGCACTAATTTATTTTTGTCATCTGTATGCCCTCCCTACTTCAGACTGCCACACGTGCTTTAGTCCGGCCTTAACACTGGGGGCTGTATTCGGTCCTGCACATTTCAAAGTCCGAACACCTATAGGGTACTCTTCGGCGTCTCGGATATTGCATTATATGCATCAGCTCCGAATCATGTCTTTGGTCTATAGTTGGGTCGCCCGGCTCCTGTGCTTACCACCTTACGTTCCACTCGTTCGGCTAAGGTAGTAAAGGGAGAACTACTGCGATTGTATTTCTGGTTCGTCCGGTCAAGTACCTCAGTAGAGAAAGCCAAAAACTGACTGTCATGATAAGCGCGAGCTGGTCGGCGATTCGGCGACTTAGTATTATACTACAAATCGTTAGCAATTCACTCCGTGTTATACGAGGGGCTGGTCTTCGTCCAGCCGCGTGGAAAAGGCACCGTAGTCCGGATAGCCGCACACGCACCAGGGGCTAGTACTTAGCTCCACAGTCAAACTCCTATGACTAAGTGAAAGTAATAAAGCCGCATAGTCTGATTGCCTGGTTCACCACGCTAACACCTCTTTTACGGACCAAGACGTTGGATAAAGTGTGGTCACGCGTTACGCCTAACACCCCTGTAGCATCTACATGGGGGCTGAAGCCGACGACTAGCAACTTTCAGAAATAAAACAATAAACGGCCGCACAGGAGGAAAAATCGCTTGAAACAAAAGGCGCAAACATAGATATATAAACAACATGGGTTCATCACATTGTTCGTACAACCCGAACACACTCAATCAAATATTACGTCCTTAGAGCATTGACCCTCTATCACTCGGGCTCCTTCTAGGACGTCATCGAAGTACCTCTCCGGCTTCCGGTGATCTTTGCCTTCGGGCGGGCCTGCGGTTGCCACTTCGGTGGCCTTCATCTTTGCCCATTGCATCTTGACGCGGGCGAAGTCCATCCGGGCACCCTCTATGCAGGCCGAGCGCTTCAATGCATCAATCTGAGGCCGCGCGTCGACAAGCCGCTTCACCAAACCGAAGTAGCTACTAGGGATTGGCTCGGCCGGCCAGAGCTGGACTATCAGGTCCTTCATGGCCAAACCTGCCACCCTATGCAGCTCCGTCAGCTGCCTCAGCTGGTCGTTCAGAGGCGTCGGGTGTTCCGGCGCGAGAAATTGCGACCAGAACAGCTTCTCGGTCGAGTTCCCCTCCTGGGCTCGGAAGAACTATGCGGCATCGACGGCACTCCTCGGAAGATCCGCAAACGCGCCTGGAGAACTCCATACTCGGGTGAGCAAAGCAAACCTCTGACCTCCAAAGATACTCTACAAAAGAAAGGCCTTACCAGCCGCTATCTGCCTCGCCTGATGGATGTCTTCACGAGCACTCCGGGACTCGATCCGCGCATCTTTGGCATCATGGAGAGCCTTGGCGAGCTCGGTCGACTGGTCCGAAGTCTTTTGCTCCAAAGTTTCGCATTTGCTGATGGCATCCTTCAGCTCCTGCTCTACTTCGGCCACCCGAGCTTCGTGTTGGCGGCGGGCATCTTTCTCGGTCTTCAGTTCGGCAGCCACCTTGTCAGCGGCTGCCTTATTCGCCTCTGCCTCTTTTTTGGCCTGGGCAAGGGCGCCTTTGAGGGTCTCGACCTTGGCTTCGCCGGCTGTGATTATAATCAAGGCATTCCATGAGTTAATCTCTAAATATAAATATCACTTCTGATATCTAAATAAACTTTTAACATTATACGCATACCTTGCGTCTCATCGAACCGCTTATTAATGTGGTCGATTTCCTCATCGGCCACCTGAAGCTTCCGATTGAGTTTGGAAACTTCTGCGGCCTGGGCAGTTGCCGCCAACAAGGAAGCCTGTTACAATAACAGCACATCAAGTTAACTCTCCCGAATACTATATGGATCCTCTGTCCGGTTTCTTTTAACCGAACAGAGCCTCAGGGGCTACTGTCTATACACAGGTATATTCCTCTATATGAAAAGTTTTTAGAACATACGTCGCATACCTCAAAGCCTGTCAGTAGGCTGGTGAAGGCTTCGTTCAGTCCGCTCTTAGCAGACTGAACCTTCTCCACCACCGCACCCATTAGGGTGCGGTGCTATGCCATGATGGAAGCACGATGCAGTGCTTCCTCCAGAGCGTTGGGCGCCTCCGGATTAGTGGAGCTCGCTGATGGAGCTGATGCTCCTCCCCCCTCTTTTAAATGGGGCTGCTTATCCAATCCCGGAGCCATGTTGGTTTCCGGAATGGTGTCCAGCTGGGGCCCGGATTGTTGGGGGTCCCCACCATCGGTTGTCATAGGGGTCGCCTCCCCTAGGTCTTCGGCGACCGAGGTATTAACCTCGGGTGCTTTCTCGACGGCCTCGTTCGCCCTCCCTCTGCCAAGAGAGGTCCTTCGGGACGACACCTCGGTGTACTCCATGGTGATAGGCGAGGGGGCTCACGACGGCGTGTCATTCTCTGCCATTTCGGGTGGCAGAGAGTTCCCCTCCGATAATGGGGTTTGCGGAAGCTCACGGGGAGGGCTGAAAGGCGAATAACAAAAATAACTTATACAATAACAGCAAGTAGACCGAAGATAAATGAGTAAGTTTCTGAATACTTACGATTCGGCCAGGGGCTTCACCCTGGGAAGTCTCTTGGGGACTAGTTCAGACTCTGAGTCCGAACTGTCCGGGAGGGTCACCTTCCCCCTCTTGGGCGCCTCGCCCTCCGGGTCTTCGGAGGCCACCCTCTTATTCTTCTTCTTCCCCTTATGAGGGGAGTCGCTTTCCACCTCCTCCTCCTCTTCTTCGTGGGAAGAGAGGGCTTTAGTCTCTCCGGACACTGCGTCCGAAGGACCTTTGTGGCGGGGGCCGCCCTTGGCCTCCTTGCCCTTCTTCTCCTTGGCCTTCTTCTCCGGCGCCTGATAGGGCGCTGGGACCAGCATCTCTGTTAGCTGGGGTGTGGCCGGGTTCTCAGGCAGCGGTGCCGGACTATTGATCCGCTCTGCCTTTGTCGTCCAGCCCTGTACGGAAGGCAGGCACGGTAATCTACATTATATCTGAAGTGTTGATCGGATAAGTCTTCGAAAAAGTTACTCACCACTGAGGCCGGGTTCTCGATGTCGAGTCCGATGTCCTCGGTCTTCTTTGGCCACGTTTTCTGGGCCTTGAAGAGCTGCTTCCATATGTCTTCGTGCGTGGTGCCGAAGAAGCGCTTCAGGGTCCGTTGCTCCTCCGAATTGAACTCCCACATGGGGGAGGCCTGGAGTTGGCAGGGAAGAGTGCGGCGGAAGAGCATCACCCGAATCACGTTTGTGAGACCGGTGTTTGCACCTAACATGTTGGAGATGCGCTTTTGTAGCATCTGCACCTCCGGTTTGGACCCCCAATCAAGGCCCTTGGCGGTCCATGAGGTGAGTCTCGTGGGGGGTCCGGATCTGAAGTCAGGCGTGGCCGCCCAGTTGGCGTCGCGGGGTTCAGTGATGTAGAACCACTCCTGTTGCCATACCTTGACTGTCTCCACAAATGCCCCTTTGGGCCAGACGGCGTTGGGGAGCTTGCTTACCATGGCCCCGCCACAGTCCGCATGCTGTCCGTCAACCACCTTCGGCTTCAGATTGAAGACCTTGAGCCACAAGCCGAAGTGTGGGGGGATGCGGAGAAGAGCCTCGCACACGACGATGAACGCTGATATGTGGAGGAAGGAATTTGGGGCTAGATCGTGGAAATCTAACCCGTAGTAGAACATGAGGCCTCGAACGAAGGGGTGGAGGGGAAACTCTAGCCCTCGGAGGAAATGGGGGATGAACACGACTCTCTCACCAGGCTCCAGAGTAGGGATAACCTGATCTTTGTCAGGGAGCCTATGCGCGATATCTGCGGACAGATAGCCCGCGCTCCGGAGATCCTTGATGTCCTTCTCGGTGACGGAGGAGGCTTCCCACTTGCCCTTGGAACCGGACCCAGCCATTGTTGGGAAGGGTGGCAGCGGTGGGAAAGATCAAAGTTGTGGGCGATGGAGCTTGGAGGTTGGAAGACAGGAGCTAGAAGAAGGCGTGGGAAAAAAGGAGGGATCTTTATCCTCTTATAGACGGTGAAAATACCAAACGTCCCCTTCTCCAGCCATAAACCTCGCCTGTTCCCAATGAGATCGTGCGTAAGGCGTGGTTGGGTTACCCAAACCACATTGATGAGAATCCCTTAATGGACGGGCATGATCTCTGTTTTGACAGGACGTGCCAATGAGGGCTAGGCCTCGAAACGCGAAACAGGAGGCGTGAAAATGGTTCGAAATGTTAAAGAGTCAAGTGTGACGCTTCACCGAAAAAGTTGTCAGTAAAAGACACTGTTCCTATTTTGACGTCTTGCCTTCGTGGCTAAGGGTTGTATTAATTGTGTAGAGCCGGATACGGTTCCCCTGCAGGAAACTGACTTAAAGTATTCAGGAGAAGGAACCCGCCTTGCAATGCCGAAGATAATCCGCATGCCGAACACATCGTCATCGAAGACTGGTTCAGGGGCTACTGAGGGAGTCCTGGATTAGGGGGTCCTCGGGTGTACGGACTATTCGATATGGGCCGGACTGATGGGCCGTGAAGATAAAGCAGAAGACTATCCCCCGTGTCCGGGCTGGACTCCCATATGTGTGGGTGGCAAGTTTTGTGTCCGGTTGTGTTATTTCCTTCCTCTGCGAACCGACTCTATACAACCCTAGGCCCCTTTGGTGTGTATATAAACCGGGGGGTTTAGTCTATAGAGGCTATTAGAATAATCATAGGCTAGACAGCTAGGGTTTAGCCATTACGATCTCGAGGTAGATCAACTATTGTAACCCCTATACTCATCGAATACAATCAAGCAGGACGTAGGGTTTTACCTCCATTAAGAGGGCCGAACCTGGGTAAACATCATGTCCCCATTGTCCATTGTTACCATCGATCCTTAGACACACAGCTTGGGACCCCCTAGCCGAGATCTGCCGGTTTTGACACCGACAGTGCCCCCTGCGCCTAATCCAGTGTTTGGCTCAAAAGCCGCATCGGTATTTAGCTTTGCCATTCCTGCTAGGGGTGGGATCCATTTGTTGGTACTCAGTTCTAGTTGTTTCCCTTGCTAATCTCCAAAGAGGTTTAGGCCACAAGTGTTCATGGCTATTTCTGTCTTGTCCTTCGATTTGTACACCTCTTGTTCATACCGGAGCAAGAACAATACGGACCCCGATATGGACTCTTTACCCTTTCCATGCACAATGTCATCCCGGAGAAACCAAGCCCGCCACAACAATAGTAGTGTTTTATTCCTCACATCATCACTACATGCATTCAGGATGCCTTGGAGCCAGTCCTTACCCGTATACCAGAAGTCCTTCTCCTTCGGTAGCCTCCAGTGCCCTCGTATTGCTTGATGAAGGGCTCTGCTTTTAGTGCATGCTACCACTGCATGGTACTCATTTTCCTCTGCATTGCCACATACGTCACATGTGTTCGTTGTGGCTAGTGTGCGTTTGCATTTGTTCACTTTGGTTGCTAAGGTATTAGTGGCCACTCGCCACACAAAAATCTTTATCTTCACAGGAACTCCCGCCTTCCATATGGCATCCCATATGCTCCGGTCATCCATGCTTGCACCTGAGGTAGGAGATTGTGGGTCAGTCCCCTTCAAGCGCATGGCGAGTTTATACACACTTCTTATAGTGAACAATCCAGATTTCTCATTATGCCACGCGACACAGTCCTCCAACTCTCCCTGTGGGATCTTTATCTTAAGGATCTTAGTAGCATCAAAAGGATTGAAGATCTGCTGAATGAGTCCCTCGTTCCAACTGCTGGTGATGGGGTTGATGAGTTGGTTCACCCATCTAAGCCTGGATCTCCGGGTGAAATTGGCAACTCGTAGTCCTTCCCTCCGTGGTATCCATTGATCCCTCTGTATCTGAATGTTCTTCCCATTTCTAACTCTCCATATTAGTCCTTGTTTGAGTAGCTCGAGACCGAACTCAATACCTCTCCATGACTGTGATGCATCAGTAGCAAAGACCGTGTCTAGCAGTTCTCCATTGGGGTAGTATTTGGATTTTAGTACTCTAGCACATAAGCTTTCCGGATTCTCAATCAGCCTCCAACCTTGCCTAGCCAGCAAGGCTTGGTTAAACAGATGCATATCCCTAAACCCAATGCCTCCCCCTCTCTTTGGTTTCGTCAGCTTGTCCCATGCCATCCAGTGCACCTTTCGATGATCATCCTCCTTTCCTCACTAGAACTCACGGATTAGCCGTTCATAGTTTTCACAGAAACCTGCCGACAACTTGAAGACACCCATGGTAAATGTTGGCAAAGCCTAAACCTCCTCTTTAACATGCACCTCTTTCGCCGCAAAAGACATGTGTCTGCCCAACCAGTTATTACACCTTTTCATGAATCGTTCCATGATAGGTTGGAATTTTCCATCTTTCATTCTGCCTTCCGTGGTGGGAAGTCTGAGATACTTACTCTCGAAGGTGGAAGTTTCAACCTCCAAGACCTGTCTTATACCATCTTGGGTATCACTTGGACATTTCTCACTAACAAGTAGTGAACACTTATTTGCACTCAACAGTTGGCCCGTGCTCTTTTGGAAAACATCAAGTGCATGTTTAACCGCCTTTGCTTGGTCAACTGACGCCTTAAAAAATAGCAAACTATCATCCACAAAAAGCAAGTTTGTTATACCTGGGCTTCCCCGAGCAATTTTAATCGGCGTGATATTTCTACCCTCCACCTCTTTCTGCAAAATGCGAGTTAAGCCCTTGGCCACGAACAGAAATAAATACGGGCTCAATGGGTCTCCTTGCCTCAGCCCCCTAGATGATTTGAACCATTCCAACAATTCTCCATTGAATTTTACTGTATACTGCACTGATCGGACACACACCATTACCCAAGCAATCCATTTCTTGCTGAAGCCATAGTTGTTCAAGACTCCTTCGAGGAAATTCCAGTCCACCCTATCATATGCTTTGGCTAGATCGAGCTTGTATGCACAGTGTGTGTTCTGGGGGTGCTTGCTATGTTGGATTTTATGGAAACATTCAAAGCGATCAGTGCATTGTCTGTGATCATTCGTCCCGGAATGAATGCACTCTGTGTCTCCGAGATGAGGTTGTTTAGAAGTGGGCGGAGCCGGTTCACTAGGCATGTTGAGATTACCTTGTAGATCACGTTACACAAACTGATTGGTCTAAAGTCTCTCAAAGTTTTTGGATCATTCCCCTTGGGTATTAACATGATAACTGTTTCATTCAACCACTCTGGCATCAACATCCGGGAAAAATCCCTTGACTACCCCCACTACCTCTTCCTTCAAAACGCCCCATTTTCTTTGGTAAAACTGTGCGTGAAAACCGTCCGGTCCCGGAGCTTTTAAGGGCCCAATCTGGAAGAGCGCATCGCTTATTTCTTTTTCACTGAATTATTTCTCTAGTTCAATGTTCATCTCGAGGCTCACTAACTCATTGAACAACCCCAACAGTGCCTGGGGTCTGATGTTTTTGTCCTCTGTGTACAGTCCCTTGAAGAAGTTAGTTGACACTTTATGAAGCTCTTCTCTCTGTTCCACCCATTTGCCATCTTCTGTCATTAGTTTCACTATTGTGTTCTGTTTCTTTCTCCATGTAGCTTGGCGGTGAAACCATTCTGTATTCCTATCCCCCTCACGCAGGTAAATGGCTCTCGACCATTGACGCCACAGGATTTCCTCTCTCAGCAGCAGTTCATCCAGCTCTTTTGTTACCTTCCCAATTTCTCTGTCATTTTCTTGGTTTGGGGGTCTGTTCATCAGAACCTGTAGGCGTTTTTGAAGCTTATTTGTTTGGCGTGTTACAGAGCCAATCTTAACTGAACTCCATTTTGTCAGTCTGTCCTGCAGGATACAGAGTTTATTTTTGATGTCCTGTAGGTTCAATGCTAGCCCTGCTCCTTTCCAAGTTTCTTCAATTGTAGCCTGTAACGATTCTTCCCTTTCCCAAAGTGCCTCGTACCTGAACTCTTTTTTCTTTCTGTACTATAGCTTCTTACCAAAATATAGCAGCAACGGCAGATGGTCAGACCTAGTAGAGCAAATGTGCTCTATTTGGGCATTCCTGAATCGGTTGCTCCAGCATGTGGATGCCACTCCCCGATCCAGTCTCGCTTTTACATTATTCCGTCCCAACTGCCTGTTATCATATGTCCACGCTGGCCCACGATATCCTAGGTCGTATAGGTTGCACCAATCAAGAACTTCTCTGAAATCTGACATTTGCCTTTCTGATCTTTTAGATGCTGAGAAGTGCTCACTCTGCCAAAGCGTCTCATTAAAATCTCTGATTACAAGCCACGACGCGTTTGAGTTATGTTTAATTCACTTGAGAAGATTCCACATATGAATCCTCTCATGCGCTTTTGGTTCCCCGTACACGAAAGTGCCTCTCCACCACTGCTCATCTGTGTTGTTTCGAACTAGCACATCAATATAGCAAGGGCCAACGGATAACTTTTTTATTTCAACTGTTTCATCCCAGTACAAAGCAATACCCGCCCCTTTTCCCCTACCATCATGAAGCATGCAGTTCTTGAGCCCTATCCTCCATCTAAGGCCGCTAACCCTTTCTTTATTCTATCTTGTTTCCGAAAGAAAAACGATAGACGGGCGATACGTGCTTACCAGACACTCCAGTTCTTGAACTGTCCGGGGCTGCCCCAGTCCTTGGCAGTTCCAGCTGAGGATCTTCATGGCTCCTGACGGACACCGACATCCACGTCCATCAGTTCACCGGGAGCCCCTGGCCCGGTTGCTTCCAATTCTTCCACATTTCCCTTGTCATCCTGCCGTATCTGTTCCTCTGCACTTCTCTTTTTCTTTTGGACTTTCGGGTCTCCTCCACCCTGCCCTTCATCTGCAGTAGCTTCCCCAACTAGCTGGCGGTCTCCTCTTTTTCCCAAGACTGAACTTGCAAAGGAGTTTATATCCCGGCTTGGGTGACATCCATGTAACCTTATGTTTAACCATTGATTTCATGCTCAGTATGGCCTATCACACTGTTTACATAGTCTCTCATTGATTTCGATGATGTAACAAACAGTTGTAATAAATATGTGGACTTACGTATTTCTGATACAGTGGCTTGGGGTTCATTAATTAATGCGGTACATGCGCTCTCCAGTTTTCTAAGAAAAAGAACTCAAGTTTAAATTATGAGCTCCTTTACGGTGATTGGCGTAGTACTGGGAGTACTTTCGAGTACTTGCCCCTCCGATTTTTATTAGCCGTCCGATCTGGTGGGGGATTAAAAATGAATAAACCTAATTAGTTTAATCAGAGAAGGGCATAATGGTCCAGGGTAAAGTATTGTGCTTTCAACCGATCACGTCCACGACCAGAACCACGTCTAGTAGATCCAGGAGGTCAAGTCCTCGTTCTCATCCCCTTCCTTCTGTCCGACGAGCCCGACGAGAGGAACCAATTCACCGTCATCGGCGTCGTCCTTGTCCTCCTCCTCGTGCCCTTCACTATAAAAGACGTGCCCGGTGGCAGGAAGAAGAATAAGGCGTGACATCTGCGGCGGCAGTGTCGGCGGCGATGGCGGTGGCGCTATAGGAACTCGCCCCCCGCCGATCCCATTGCTTCCGGACTTGCATCCTAAGGTATGAATCGCCCGAATCTCAACTTACTTTGATTCGTAGCCTGCACTTCCTACTTAGATTTGTTTAGTCATCATCGATTTAGGTTTCCCTAGTGCATGCAATTCAATTTAGAATTTTTCATCATCCATGGTCACTTCACTAGTTTATGGGGGACCCAGTTTATGGACGTTTATGATCGCTTGCCATAACATGTACAAGGAGCAAAGTTTAAAATTCCATGCAAGATTTCATACTAGGTTTTGCATGCATTTTTGTTTGTCCTTTCAGATTTTTATTCATCTGAATGGTGATGCAGGAAGACATGGCGGATGTAAGTCATGAGTCAATGCTGGAGTACTATCATATTGCCAACAAGATGTTTAATAGTGAGGATGAAGGTTATAGATTCTATAACAAATATGGTCTTGAGAAAGGTTTTAGTGTCCAGAGAAGCTGTGTCGAGTGGGATGGATCCAACTGCCATATAATTTTAAGGAAATTTGTGTGTAGTCGTGAAGGGGTTCGTGAAGAGAAGCACATGAAGAGGAAGATGGAAGATAGAAAGAGGAGGCCACGGAGTATAACTCGTGTAGGGTGTAAAGTTAAATTGGTGATTGGAAGACATGAGGAAACAGGTCAGTGGTTTGTGAAGGATTTCATCGATGAACACAACCATCCTCTAGCCCCACGGGATCTGTCGTGTCTTTTGTGTTCACACAGAAGAATTAGCGATGAGCAGAAAGCGGACATTGCAGACATGGAAAAATCTAGGATCAGAAAATACCATATTATGGATATTATGTGCATGCAATACGGTGGATATGATGAGGTTGGATGCATTATGAGGGACATTTACAATTTCTGCCATGCTAACAAGCAGGAATCAATTGCTTCCAGGGATGCTCAAACGGTGATCAATCACATGGTGGCGAGGCGAGAGCGAGATTCAGATTTTTTCTTCAGGTACTTGGTTGATGAAGCTGGCCATCTGAAGGGACTGTTCTGGTGTGATAGTCAATCCTGACTTGACTACGAGGCTTTCGAAGACGTTATTGTTTTTGATAGCACATACAGAACCAATAAGTATAATCTGCCATTTGTGCCGTTTGTCGGGTTGAATCACCACCGCAGCACTGTTATTTTTGCATGTGGTATCATTTCACATGAAACAAGCCAGGCATACGAGTGGATGTTACGGACCTTTTCTGATGCTATGGGACAGAAGCATCCTATATCTGTGATCACGGATGGGGACCTTGCAATGTAGAGAGCAATCAGGGTGGTGTGGCCTGACTCAAACCATAGGCTCTGTATATGGCACATTCAGCAGAACATTTGAAAGTGCCTGTGGCACTTAAGTATATTTTGGTGTGATGACAACATGATTAGAGGAACTAATATCGGTTGCTAAAGTCTATCTCAGGATATTGGTTCCATGAAGATTCCATTGGAGTTGTGTGACCCCCCCAATTCAAAAAGGTCAAGGCGTGGTTTACCGACGACTCGAAGGTTTTCGTTTGGTTCGATTTGAGTCGTAGGAAAAACCGCACTATCAAGAGGGGTCATCGTGGGTTAAATGTTGTGTGGGAATGCCTCCTATTTTCTTACTCCTGCCCTCCTCTCCATCATTAGTGTTTTGTCGTGGTGTCCTATGAGGTTCTTCAGTAAGTTTTCTGGACACCCCGTGTGCACGGGGTCTCTGACCCCCGTGCACACGGGGTACCACGAAACTTACTGGACACCCCGTGTGCACGGGGTCCTGTACTCCCGTGCACACGGGGTGGGTGAAAATCACTGGACACCCCGTGCCCACGGGGTCCTAGACCCCTGTGCGCACGGGGTGGTTGGAATTCCACTGGACACCCCGTGCACACGGGGCTAACTTGGCCCGTGCGCACGGGGTCCAACGGGCAGAAATCCCCACCCGGTCAAGAACACTATATAAGCCCCCTTCTTCCACCTTCAACCATCAACCCTAATGTCTTGTTGAGCTCTACCATTGCTACACCTCCATTTGCTCATTACTCTCAATCCCTCCACCCAAACTTGTTGAATCTTTGGGGATTGGGAGAGCAAGACCCGATCTACACTTTGACCAAACCAAATCGTGTTCCCCACAATATTTGTCCACCATTGACTTGTTACTCTTGGAGCTTGGGCTCCTAGGCGGTTAGAGGTTTCTCCGGAAGCTTCCTTGCTTCTGGTGTGCTCCGGAGAAGTTTGTAAAGGTGTGGTGGTCGCCTTCAAGACCAACCCCGAGTGATTCGAGGCTCATTCGTTGGGGGTGACTCGAAGGAGATTACGGTGAGCCTTCGGTGGCGTTCCGCAAGCTTTGGCTCCGGCACCGCTCCAAACGGAGAGTAGCTCTTCCCAAGGAAGAGTGAACTTTGGGTTAAAATCCGCGTCCTCGTCTCACTTGTGGTTAATCCTTTCCCGCACTTTACTTTGCTTTATATGCTCGTTGGCTTGCTACCTAGATTGTTGCCTAGCATATTTAGCATGGAGCTTGCTTGTCATATAGGTTGCATTCACCTAGTTGCATATCTAGTGAACCCTATTTATCCGCTAAGCCTTAACATTGACAAGAAAGGGTAAAATTTGTAGTCTCCTATTCACCCCCCTCTAGTCGACCGTATCGATCCTTTCAATTGGTATCAGAGCCTCGTGCTCTAATATAAGGTTTTACAACCTTAGAGGATATGGTCGATCTAGGGAATGAGGGAGGTGGCGCACCGCTTGCGGAGGATGGTCAAAACCTACCCCCCGCCGCGGCCGAAGCACTTGTTGCTCCGGTCGTTGCTCCTGTCGCCCCCATTAACCCGGGTGCCCCCTTAACCGCGGCTGACATTCTTTCAATGTTTGCGGACCTCAAAACAGCGATGTTGAAAGAAGTTCGTTCCTCGGTCAAGGAGGAAATTGATGCTCGCTTAAAGCCCTCGACATCCGCCTCAAACTCATTTGATCCAAATGTGGTTCACGATGCGGATGATTCGAGAGAACCCCTTGCATCCCCGGCTCGCACTCAAGTTCCCAAGTATAATGCCGTGGAAGCCTTTTACTCACCCCAACCCTTGCAGCACCCTCGCATTAATCCTGTTGGGCCTCCGCCCCCTTTGAAAGCTAATGCGTTTGCTAAGTGGAAGCTAGATATGGAGTCTCACATTCGCAGTGCATCTACTCAACTATGGTGGATTGTGGTCAACGGTTTCAACCCCAAGGATCCCATGAATCTCACTCCAAGAGAAGCGGTTGATGATCAACTCAATGCTACCGCCCACAACATGTTGCGCACTGCGGTGACCGATGACTATAGTGACTCCATTGCTCTACTCAAGACCGCCAAGGAAATTTGGGATTGCCTTGAGGAGGCCCTCGAAGGTGATGAAGCAATTCGAAGATCTCGGTTGGCTTTGCTCAAGCAAGAAGTCAACCTATTTGTGAGAAATGAGGGTGAGTCCGCGGAAGAGGTGTACCGAAGGCTAAAGTCTCTAGTGCTCAATTTGAGAACCTTTGGGTGCACTTGGGCAAATGATGATTTCATTAAGGACAAGTTCATTGATGCTATGGTTCTCACGGAACATACCATGCTGATGATGGTACATCAACGCCCGGACTATCAAAAGTTGACCGCGGCACAAGTTGTATCCACTTTCTCAACTCATGTTCTTTTGGAGACCAAGTCCAAGAAGACCTTTGCTATTGCTCAGGCCACCAAGAACTCAAATCTTGCATTGAAGGCCAATAAAGTTGTTGCTCAACCCTCAAGGGATGAAGAAGTTGTTGAAGAGACTTGTGAGGAAGATGTTGACACCTCATGCCCGGCAAATGACTTTGCAGAAGACTTGGCCCTCTTGGTCAAGAAATACTCCGGGACCATGGCAAACAAAGGGAAGAATCTTCAGGGAAGATCGTTTGGACGAAGAAAATGCTACAATTGTGATAGCCCAAGGCATTTTGTGCATGATTGTCCTTATGAGAGACGTGAGGACAAGTCCGAGAAGCTTGTGCTTAAGAAGAAGAAGTTTACCAAGAGGAAAGATGACAAGGCTCTTGTTCATGAGGAGTACATGTCTGGAGATGAAGATGACGGTGATGATGATCATGTGGGCACGGCCGCTATTGCCATGCATGCCACTACCTCCTCCTCCACCACCGACCTCTTCGACTCTCCCAACGAGGACAAGCCTTTCACTCATCACTGCCTCATGGCCAAAGAGGTAAAAACAAAGTCCAAATCTCGAAAACCCTCCATCCACACTTCCAATGTCTCATGTGAGATAGTGGAGGATGAGTGTGACGATGGTGTGGATAATGATGAGGAATCCTTGATGGCTTTCATGAAGACTCTTCATGGTGAAGCTCGTGCTCGTTTTGGTGATCTCCTTAAGTCACTTGCCGAACGCGATGACTTTATTGAGAACATTGAAAACCTCCTCATAGAGGAAAAAGAGAGAGTCGAACTCCTCGAGCACGAACTACATGAAGAGAGTGTCATGAGAGCATCACTTGAGGAAGCCTTGTCTTCTCATAAAATTGACATTGTTAACACCGATGATCCTTTGCAACTTGCTCTTGAGAACAAAGATGCCCTTAAAGTAAGGGTTGAAAAGCTTCTAGTTGATCACACGAGACTTGTTGAGGAATATGATCTCCTTGTGACTAGTTCCAAGGTTGTCAAAGGTGACCTCATTGCCCTCACCGAGTCTTATGCTCAACTTAAAGCTACAACCATTAAGGCTCTTACTTTCGTCCCTCATATTGATTTAAATGATGAATCTTGTACGTCTAACTTTGCTCATGATTGCACCTCTCTCCAAGAGGAGAATAAGAAGTTGAAAGCCCAAATTGAGAAAGGACTTGTGTCGTGCATTCAAGGGGAGAAAAACCTCAATGACCTCTTGAGCAACCAAAAGGAGTGTGTTGCCAAGGAGGGAATTGGGTTTGACCCCTCTTCGAAGAAGAACAAGAACAAGAAGAAGAGTCACAAGAAGAAGATCGGTCCTTCTCTTCCTCCCCAACAAAAGATAGCATTTGTTCATGAAGGACACAAGGAGAAGGAGAAGGAAAAAGGGAATGTTGGGGATGGCAAGGTCACTAGGGACAAGGCCATTTCCAAAGAGTTTGCCGGCAAAAACAACCCATCTTATGTCCTCATGATAGGAGATAATGGTTATACCTTTGCTAAGTTTGTTGGCACTAACTATGTTGATTATGCTTGGACTATTTGGGTTCCTAAGACCCTTGTTGCTAACTCTCTAGGACCCATTGCAAAATGGGGACCTAAAATCAAAGCTTGATTCTTGTAGGACTATACCTCCGGTGGAAAACAATGGGTGATCGATAGTGGTTGCACCAATCATATGACCGGAGAGAGGGAGATGCTTGTGGAGTTCGTTGATTCACTCAAGGCCACTTCGAACATCTCCTTTGGTGACAATAGCAAGGGCAAGGTATTGGGTTTGGGCAAGGTGGTAATCTCTAGTGATGCATCACTTAAGAATGTCATGCTTGTTCAATCCCTTCACTACAATTTACTTTCTACGATTCAATTGGCTCGTGCCGGTTATGATTCTCATTTCGGTGAATTTCATGTGACCGTCTTTAAGAGGAGCAATCTCAATGTGGTCTTTGTTGGGCATGTTGAAGACAACCTTTACGTGGTTGATTTCTCAAATGAGAAAACTCATCTTGCAACATGTCTAATGGCCAAGGCCGACGTGGGGTGGCTATGGCACCGACGGCTAGCCCACGTTGGCATGAGAAATTTACAAGCTCTCTTAAAGGGGGAGCACATTCTTGGACTAACCAATGTGTCATTTGCCAAAGATCGTCCTTGTAGTGCTTGCATTGCCGGAAAGCTACATGAAAAGGTTCATAAGGTGACAACTATCATTACCACTTTGAGGCCTCTCGAGCTCATTCATTTGGATCTCTTTGGGCCTCCATCTTATGATAGTATGGGAGGGAGGAGGTATTGCCTTGTCATTGTCGATGATTATAAAAGATATACATGGGTGTTTTTTCTCAAGACAAAAGATGAAACTCAAGACACCTTCATCAACTTTGCCAAAGAAGCTCAACGTCAACATAATTGTGAGATCAAGGCAATTCAAAGTGACAACGGCACCGAGTTCAAAAATTACTCAATGGACGAGTTCTTGAGTGATGAGGGGATCAAGCATCAATATGCCGCACCATATACTCCTGAACAAAATGGTGTTGCAGAAAGGAAGAACCGGACTCTCATTGAGATGGCAAGGACCATGCTTGACGAGTACAAGTCTCCATACAAGCTTTGGGCCGAAGCCATCAACACCGCGTGCCATGCTGCAAACCGGCTTTATCTTCGCAAGCTCAAGAACAAGACTCCCTATGAACTCCTAATCGGGAGAAAGCCTAACGTCAAATACTTTCGAGTATTCGGTTGTAAGTGTTTCATTCTAAACAAGAAATCCCGTTTAGCTAAGTTTGCGCCTAAAACTTATGAGGGCATATTTGTTGGATATGCATCAAACTCTCATGCTTACCGTGTTCTCAACAAATCCACCGGATGCATTAAGGAAATGGTAAATGTGGAGTTTGATGAAGATAACGGTTCCCGTGAGGAGCAAATTGTTCCGAGTGTTGTAGGTGATGAGGCTCCTTCACAAGCTATAAGGACTATGGGGATAGGCCACATTCGTCCACAAGAAACACCCCAAGTCCAAGTAGAAGAAGAAGGAGTAAGAGCCCCTCTTGTGGATTCTCCACAAGGGAAGTCATCACCACCACCACAAGGTCAAGATGCTATGGGAGATCATGAACTTATCCAAGAACAAGATCAAGTCCCTCTTGTTCCCGAGCAAGATCAAGGGCAAGCTCATCCAAATGGTGAAGAGCCAATCCTTGAGGCCCATGGTCAAGCTCTAGATCAAGATCAAGGTCAATCCCAACCTCAAGTGTCTTCCACATCATCACATCCAAGTGAACAAGAACTTGAGGTTGTGAAGAGAAGGGTGTCTCCAAGGCTAAAGCATTCTCAAGGCCAAGCGTCTTCCACAAGATCAAAACCAAGCGAAGAAGAGCTTGCATTCAAAAAGCAAAAAGCGGACGCCAAGCTAAAGCATCTTCAACATCTCACTGACAACATTTATGGGAGCATCAACAAGGGGTAACTACTCGTAGACGTTTGGCAAACTTTTGTGAGCATCACTCGTTTGTCTCTTGTGTTGAGCCCCTCAAGGTTGAAGATGCCCTTGACGACCCGGATTGGGTAGATGCCATGCATGAAGAACTCAACAACTTCACCCGCAACAAAGTATGGACTCTTGTGGAGAGACCCAAAGAATATCATAATGTCATTGGAACAAAGTGGATCTTTAAGAACAAACAAGATGAGCATGGACAAGTCAATAGAAACAAGGCAAGGTTAGTGGCACAAGGGTTCAGCCAAGTTGAAGGTTTGGACTTCGGTGAAACCTTTGCCCCCGTTGCCCGTCTTGAGTCCATTCGTATCTTGCTTGCATATGCTTGACATCATGATTTTAAATTGTATCAAATGGATGTGAAGAGTGCATTTCTTAATGGTCCTCTTAATGAGTTGGTGTATGTCAAACAACCTCCCGGTTTCGAAGATCCCGATCACCCCTCTCACGTTTATGAACTCCATAAGGCGCTCTACGGACTTAAACAAGCACCTCGTGCTTGGTATGATCACCTTACGGCGTTCCTAAGCGAGAAGGGGTTCCAGATCGGGTTAATAGATTCCACTCTCTTCACAAAGAGGGTAAAAGGAGAATTGTTTGTGTGCCAAATATATGTTGATGATATTATTTTTGGTTCCACTAACCATGCTATTAACGTTGAGTTTGAGAATCTTATGACCAAGGAATTTGCTATGAGCATGATGGGAGAGTTGAAGTTCTTCCTCGGATTTCAAGTGAAGGAATTGAGAGGAGGAACCTTCATCAACCAAGCACTTTATATTCAAGACATGCTTAAGAAGTTCGATATGCTAGATGTCAAGCCCATGAAGACGCCCATGCCCACCAAAGGCCAACTTGATCTTGATCCCAATGGTAAAGATGTGGATCTAAAGGTATATCGCTCCATGATCGGTTCTTTGCTTTACCTTTGTGCATCTAGACCGGATATTACGTTGAGTGTATGTATGTGTGCAAGATTTCAATCCGCTCCCAA
This sequence comes from Thinopyrum elongatum, assembly GCA_011799875.1. Classification (NCBI taxonomy): domain Eukaryota; kingdom Viridiplantae; phylum Streptophyta; class Magnoliopsida; order Poales; family Poaceae; genus Thinopyrum; species Thinopyrum elongatum. The sequence continues at coordinate 361,506,972 of CM022297.1, read as the reverse complement.
GGAGAGCCATTTTTCGGCAGTGAAAAGAATCCTTTGATATTTGGTTCATACCCCAAACTTGGGCCTTTGGTATCCCAAAGGATCATCTTTCAAGTTAATGGGATATTCGGACTCGGATTGGGCCGGAGACAAGGTAGACCGCAAGTCCACGTCCGGCTCTTGTCAATTTCTTGGAAGGTCCTTGGTAAGTTGGTCTTCAAAGAAACAAAATTGTGTATCCCTTTCAACCGCCGAAGCCGAGTACATTGCCGCCGGAAGTTGTTGTGCTCAATTATTATGGATGAGGCAAACTTTGATGGATTATGGTGTCAAATGTGACAAAGTGCCTCTTTTATGTGACAATGAAAGTGCAATCAAGATTGCCGACAATCCCGTGCAACATAGCAAGACCAAGCATATTGAGATCCGTCATCATTTTATTCGGGATCATGTGGCAAGAGGAGATATTAAGATATTTCCTGTCAACACCAAGAAGCAACTTGCCGATATTTTCACCAAACCACTTGATGAAGCAAGATTCCTCGAGTTAAGGCATGAGCTAAATATCGTGGATTTAAGTAACTTGGATTGAGGTTCTTGCAAACACACACATACTCATCTAGTATCGTGTTTAGATGTAGGCACATGTCTAGGGGGGAGCTAACTCAACTCATGAGTTACCTCATCCTAGAAGTGCATAAATTGAACAAAATCTTTCACATTCGTCATTTTTAGATGACACTTGTGCTTCAAAGATGAGTGTTGGTCTTGGGCCCAAGGTTCATATCTTCGCGGTGCGATACCAAATAAACTCAAACATGGTGGCTACGGCCACCGCCCTCTCTTCGAGGTAGGTTTATTTTTTTTTCTTTTCTTCTCTCTTTTGAGTTTTTGTTGTCCTCGTGTGCTTTCTCGTCGTTTCGTGGTTTGGAGTTTTTCATCTAGTGCAAGTGCTACTCATATACCTTTCTAGTAGAGTAGGGTTTCTCTTGCGATGAGCTCAGAAGTGAGATGGGAGCACATATTGAGTTGTGGTAAGGGTATACACCCAGCCGGAACTAAATATAAAGCTGGCTGTCAAAACCACCTGAGACCCCCGTGTGCACGGGCCTGTACCGTGCGCACGGGGCCCCCTTGCGCACGGGCTTTTTAGCCCCGTGCGCACGGGGTGTGCGGTTCCTGGCCTTCAAGAGGTGGGACGTGGGGGGGGTTAGGGTTCATTCCCACCCTGTTGCCTCCCCACGCCCCAGAAAACCTCCAGGTCGCCGCCGTCGCCTCGAGCCTCTCCGGCGCCTCCGTGTGCCGTGGAGCCGTCCCTCTCCGTGGATCTCTTCTAGGATGGGGTCCTCCTCCGGTATGCCCCGTCCATTCTCCTCCTTTGGTTCCTCCTAGAATGCTCTCTTCTTTCTAGGGGATCCAAATTGATCTAGATCGGTCCTCATTTCCTCGTGATATAGAGTAAAACGTGGGTAGACATCAGCATAAGTTAACTAGCCACACTCACTCCCAGATTTCGATCTGGAAGTGGCTGCCGCTGGAAGACCCCCGTGTGCACGGGGCCCCGTGTCCATGGGGGTATGACCCCGTGCGCACGGGGTGTACAGAGTGTTCTGCCCATTTTTCGTTTTATGTCACTCCGTGCCATATCTTCGAGCACTTGCACTCACTCATTTTGCGTGTGTTGTTTGGGTTGGTTGTGTTTCTCAAACTCTGCTGACAAGGTGGCGGCCGCTCGTAGCAAGCGCAGTAAGGCAGGTGAAGGTCAGTTGGTCGTTAACGCTCGTCAGCCATCTGATGGGCTTGGCCAGAGTTCTATGTCTGCTAATCGTGCTCATCGTGCTGCGTCAAAGAAGCCGGTGATCGAAGCCTCTGATGATTCCGAGGAAGAGTATGATTCTCAAGAGGATGCACACTATGAGGAAGAGCCAGCAGATGCTTCTGCTGCTGATGATGATGAGGAGGAAGGAGATGAGAGCCCAGAGGAACATGTTCTTCCTGGTGGTCGTAATGTCAAGAATCTTCCTCTTTCTCAGTGGACCAAGCCAGAACTCTGGGCTCGCAGGCAGGACTACCCCTATGTGCCAAATACCAGTTCAGGAATTGACCCAAGATTCAAGAATGATTTTCAGCACCGTGTGTTCTCTGAGCTGATCATGGCCAAGAAGAACAAGTTTGCCCCCCACAAGCAAATCAATGTGGAGGGTCTTCGGGACAATGCTCATATCTTTCCCGGTGTGTATGATGCTCTCGGGAGGCTTGGATTGATCCCATTCGTCAGCTTCCACCATCCGTTCAATGAAGATCTTGTGATGCAATTCTTTGCCACCGTATACTTCCACAGTGATGAGGCTCGTACTATGACTTGGATGTCTGGCACTTATGAGTGTGAGGCCTCCATGGCCAAGTTCTCTGACTTCATTCCATATCAGTTCTTTGCTGAGGAGCATCCTGAGTATGGCCGTGCTCGTGAGACTGGAAGAGATAAGGATGAGATTGCTTTTGCATACAAGCCAGAGAAGGCCTTCACCACCGGTTCTATCAAGCACTTGAAGCCTACCTATGATACTACGCGTCACATTCTTAGGTACACACTTAATCCTAAGACCGGGGACTCTCACAATCTGAGGAGCTCCATGTTGGACATCTTTGTCTACCTTCGTGACAGGAAGAAAGTGGATGTTCTGGACTTCATGTTCTTTGAAATCAGGCAGTGTGTTCAGGAGAACAAGTCATGCATCTATGCTCCGTTCATCCAGGCCTTGATTGAGTCTGTCTGCCCCGCCAGGTACCTAGCCAAGTACCGCACTTCCTTTCCGAAGCGTGATGCCAACTGGCTTCCGGCTGCTCCTCCACCATATGCGCCCTCCAAGAAGGGGCGCAATCCGAGGCCTGAGGATCGTGCTACCTACACTGAGGGCTGTTCCTCCATTGCACGGATTCCGCGTGGCAAAGGGTTGCAGGCTCTTGCTGATGCCAGTTTCACCAGGGAGGAGAAGAGATCTCTTCTGAAGACAGTGGGCAACATGTTCAAGATGTGTCAGTCTATCCAGCGCCGTCAGCTCAAGGAAATCAACAGGGACAAGCTTGAGAGGCGGCAGAAGAAGGCCGAGCGTGCTGCAGCAGGGGAGCAGGTTGCCCCAGGGTCTGAGGACATTGACAGTGTGGCCACTGCTCGTTCCTTTCCCTTGGCAGGTTGGCGCTTTGATGAAGATGATGATGCTTCGAGCGCGCCTCCTCATGTCTAGAGTCTCGTTAGCATCGCCTTTTCCCTTTTTGTTGTCTTGATGACAAAGGGGGAGAAGTGTGCTATTAGGAAGCGTTTGCAGTTGGTTTCAGTTGGGTTGAGATCTCAATGCCTCGTTTTATTTGGTGGTGTTTAATTGGCTTGAGAAACTTTTTTTTCCTTCTTTCGTGGTATGGTTGTGAGCTACCTCCTATTAGTATGTGAGACTAATCATCTTATGGTTCATATCTTGTGCTATATTATCTTGTTTTTATTATGTTGTCTCTCGTTTCTTGCTCGCCACACCTTTGCATGAGATCTTGGCACCGTTATAGGTTTTATGTTGTTTATCCCATGCCTTGACAATATTGATCTAGCGGGAGCCTCATATGTGTGTGCTTGATGCATTCTCAAGCATGTCGTTCTATCCTGGCACACATATAGGGGGAGCTCTCGTGATCAACTATTGTCTCTAGGCTATTCTTGTTGTTATATCCTTTTTGCCTTGTCCTAATCATGTTGTCATCAATGCACCAAAAAGGGGGAGATTGAAAGTGCCTGTGGCACTTAAGTATATTTTGGTGTGATGACAACATGATTAGAGGAACTAATATCGGTTGCTAAAGTCTATCTCAGGATATTGGTTCCATGAAGATTCCATTGGAGTTGTGTGACCCCCCCAATTCAAAAAGGTCAAGGCGTGGTTTACCGACGACTCGAAGGTTTTCGTTTGGTTCGATTTGAGTCGTAGGAAAAACCGCATTATCAAGAGGGGTCATCGTGGGTTAAATGTTGTGTGGGAATGCCTCCTATTTTCTTACTCCTGCCCTCCTCTCCATCATTAGTGTTTTGTCGTGGTGTCCCGTGAGGTTCTTCAGTAAGTTTTCTGGACACCCCGTGTGCACGGGGTCTCTGACCCCCGTGCGCACGGGGTACCACGAAACTTACTGGACACCCCATGCGCACGGGGTCCTGTACTCCCGTGCGCACGGGGTGGGTGAAAATCACTGGACACCCCGTGCACATGGGGTCCTAGACCCCCGTGCGCACGGGGTGGTTGGAATTCCACTGGACACCCTGTGCACACGGGGCTAACTTAGCCCGTGCGCACGGGGTCCAACGGGCAGAAATCCCCACCCGGTCAAGAACACTATATAAGCCCCCTTCTTCCACCTTCAACCATCAACCCTAATGTCTTGTTGAGCTCTACCATTGCTACACCTCCATTTACTCATTACTCTCAATCCCTCCACCCAAACTTGTTGAATCTTTGGGGATTGGGAGAGCAAGACCCGATCTACACTTTGACCAAACCAAATCGTGTTCCCCACAATATTTGTCCACCATTGACTTGTTACTCTTGGAGCTTGGGCTCCTAGGCGGTTAGAGGTTTCTCCGGAAGCTTCCTTGCTTGTGGTGTGCTCCGGAGAAGTTTGTAAAGGTGTGGTGGTCGCCTTCAAGACCAACCCCGAGTGATTCGAGGCTCATCCGTTGGGGGTGACTCGAAGGAGATTACGGTGAGCCTTCGGTGGCGTTCCGCAAGCTTTGGCTCCGGCACCGCTCCAAACGGAGAGTAGCTCTTCCCAAGGAAGAGTGAACTTTGGGTTAAAATCCGCGTCCTCGTCTCACTTGTGGTTAATCCTTTCCCGCACTTTACTTTGCTTTATATGCTTGTTGGCTTGCTACCTAGATTGTTGCCTAGCATATTTAGCTTGGAGCTTGCTTGTCATATAGGTTGCATTCACCTAGTTGCATATCTAGTGAACCCTATTTATCCGCTAAGCCTTAACATTGACAAGAAAGGGTAAAATTTGTAGTCTCCTATTCACCCCCCCCTCTAGTCGACCGTATCGATCCTTTCAACATTGTACATCATCTACATGATCACGCGGTAAAGGAGGAATTCAGATCTTTCATATATGATACATCTTCCATTTAAGAGCATGAGAGAAAACGGTTACAATTCTTACAACGGAATAAAGTAACAAGTGAGGACTCCTGGCTGCATCAGATGTATAAGATGAGAAAATTGTGGTGTGCTCCATATCTTGAGGGGCGTTGTTTCCTAGGATTGAGCAGCAATCAGCGGAGTGAGAGTTTAAACTCGGTGCTACATACGCATCTTGAGGCTAAGATGACATTGTTTCAAATGCTAGAGCACTATGAGCGTTGCCTTGCATCGCGACGCTTGAACAAGGCTCTCCAAGACATCGAGGCCTTGCAGTCCGTTCTGTTCACAGAGGAAAATGCTTCAAGTCTTGAGAAACACGACACAAAAGTTTTCACTCCTGCTGTGTTTAAGTTGGTCTTATGGAGCATAAATGCTGTAAGAAAATGTGAGATCAGAGAGGTACTTGATGCAGCAGAAGTTACCACATACGTTGTGTCTAAGAAGAAAAGAATGGATAAAAAGATCGAAGTGCGCACAGAGTCGAAGGAAGGTCTACTTCGCATGATCAGTTGTTCTTGCCGCAAATTGGAATGTGCAGGCACACCATGTTCCCACATATTTTACATATTGGGAATTTTACAAGAAGAAACACTGCCCAGGTGTTGTGTTCCCACTAGGTGGACAATGAGTGCAAAATGTGCATTCGCACCGACCGGAAAGAGCGAGATGTATGAATACTCTGCAACCCTGCAAAGGTACCGTAAGTTAAGGAATTTTAGTCACGCAGCATGTTTCAAGGCATGCCACTCTGATGAGGCATTTCAGCACCTAAAAAGGGTTTTGGAAGGACAAGATGTTTGCAAGGGATCAACAATTGAACAAGCTGATAGCAAGCGATCAACTAATGCTCAGGGTAACAACATTAGGTTTGGCCCGTCGATGCCACAATCGGCTAACCTTGATGGTGAAGGTTTTGATAAGGTTCTGGATCCCATGCATGTGCCAGGCCGAGGTGCTCCGAAGAAAAGGCTACATGCAAAGATGAAGAAGACAAGATCACAGGGTAGATGTGGCTATTGTCATGTGGCAGATGGTCATAATCAATGTACGTGCACCAAATTGTTAGAGGTACCTAATATGTCATAATTTAATGTTTGCATGTGTCCAAATATATTCCATGGCATTAATTATATCCTTCTGTGTAGAATCTCAAAGCAGAACTATGATAGCTACAACATTGTGCGCACGGTCGGACAAGAAGTACGCCGACGATCAACCTGATGTTGGCGTGTGCATTGTTGTCTATGTCTAGTACCGTGTGACCTTGTCTCTAAAATATACTTCATTCTGTCAGTTAGTCAGTGACTTCCTCATAATGTATGACTCACCTATTTGGTGGTCCACTCCCTTGTAATAGTATGAGTTTGGGATATTTGGTTTGCATTTTCTATGTGAGTTTTTGATGTGCAACCTCAAGAATCATGGTTTCTTCGTGCCCAGCGTGTAGCTTGTTTATTTTGCACGAGAAAATTTGGAAATAGATGTACTGGAGGAATTATATTTCGCTCCCGAAAAAATATTACCGATAAATCCGAAAAAATACATCAGTCATCCATGCTCTCCAATTGAAGAATATACACTTAAGCCAGTTTTTGTAGAAAAGGTGATTTTTTCCACCACCTCCAAATCACCCCAAATTTATTCTGCATGCTCAAATAGATGTGCCAAACATGACTATCAAAGAAACTTGGAAAAAATGTATCCTACAATGCCCCTTAAGGTGTAGACCGATGTTTTGATCAGTCAGTCTACAGGGCAGTATAAATTCAAACAAAATTAAAAAATTGTAAAACCTTGAAAACCTAGCTATGTTTATGCAAGATATCAAGAGTGCAAAATTAGAGGTAATTTAGAGGAGGTCGAAAAAATCACGCTTAAACACGAGGGACCATTTGGTCTCACTTAAGCCAGTTTTTGTAGAAAAGGTGATTTTTTCCACCACCTCCAAATCACCCCAAATTCTTCTGCATGCTCAAATAGATGTGCCAAACATGGCTATGAAAGAAATTTGGAAAAAATGTATCCTACAATGCCCCCTTAAGGTGTAGACCGATGTTTTGATCAGTCAGTCTACAGGGCAGTATAAATTCAAAAAAAAATTGTAAAACCTTGAAAACCTAGCTATGTTTGTGCAAGATATCAGGTGTGCAAAATTATAAGTGATTTATAGGAGATCAAAAAAATCACGCTTAAACACGAGGGACCATTTGGTCTACTTAAGCCAGTTTTTGTAGAAAAGGTGATTTTCCCACCACCTCCAAATCACCCCAAATTTTTCTGCATGCTCAAATAGATGTGCCAAACATGGCTATGAAAGAAATTTGGAAAAAATGTATCCTACAATGCCCCCTTAAGGTGTAGACCGATGTTTTGATCAGTTAGTCTACAGGGCAGTATAAATTCAAAAAAAATTAAAAAATTGTAAAACCTTGAAAACCAAGCTATGTTTGTGCAATATATCAAGTGTTCAAAATTATTGGTGATTTAGAGGAGGTCTAAAAAATCATGCTTAAACACGAGGAACCATTTGGTCTCACTAAGCCAGTTTTTGTAGAAAAGGTGATTTTTTCCACCACCTCCAAATCATCCCCAATTTGTTCTGCATGCTCAAGTAGATGTGCCAAACATGGCTATGAAATAAAAATTTGAAAAAAATGTATCCTACAATGCCCCCTTAAGGTGTAGACCGATGTTTTGACCAGTCTGTCTACAGGGCAGTATAAATTCAAAAAAATTTAAAAAATTGTAAAACCTTGAAAACTTAGCTATGTTTGTGCAAGTTATCAAGTGTGCAAAATTATAGGTGATTTAGAGGAGGTCGAAAAAATCACACTTAAACATGAGGGACCATTTGGTCTCACTTAAGACAGTTTTTGTAGAAAATGTGATTTTTCCACCACCTCCAAATCACCCCAAATTTGTTCTGCATGCTCAAATAGATGTGCCAAATATGGATATGAAAGAAATTTGGAAAAAATGTATCCTACAATGCCCCATTAAGGTGTAGACCGATGTTTTGATCAGTTAGTCTACAGGGCAGTATAAATTCAAAAAAATTAAAAAATTGCAAAACCTTGAAAACCTAGCTATGTTTATGCAATATATCAAGTGTTCAAAATTATAGGTGATTTAGAGGAGGTCTAAAAAATCACGCTTAAACACGAGGGACCATTTGGTCCCCACTTAAGCCAGTTTTTGTAGAAAAGGTGATTTTCCCATCACCTCCAAATCACCCCAAATTTGTTCTACATGCTCAAATAGATGTGCCAAACATGGCTATGAAAGAAATTTGGAAAAAATGTATCCTACAATGCCCCCTTAAGGTGTTGACCGATGTTTTGATCAGTCATTCTACAGGGCAGTATAAATTCAAAAAAATTAAAAATTTGTAAAACCTTGAGAGCATGCAGCTATTTGAGCATGCAGAACAAATTTGTTCTACAAAAATTAAAAAGTGGTGGGAAAAAACCATGTAGCTATTTTTGTGTAATATATCAAGTGTGCAAAATTGGAGGTGATTTAGAGGAGGTCAAAAAAATCACGCTTAAAACCATTTGGTCTCACTTAAGCCAGTTTTTGTAGAAAAGGTGATTTTTCCCACTGTGACGACCCCGGCTTAATCGTGCACTAATCATACATGCAAATGCGCATGATCAAGCCTAAGGACTCACTTGAAGATATCACAACACAACTCTAAAACATAAATAAAGTCATACAAGCTTTATATTACAAGCCAGGGCCTCGAGGGCTCGAATACATAGCTCGTTGGCATACAAGCGTCAGCGGAAGCATCAGATATCTGAGTACAGATATATTACAGAGAGAGAGATAGGCCTTCACAGAGGCGGGGTAAAATAAAATACTACGATCGAAAGGCGTAGGCCTCCTGCCCTGGACCCTCCGATCCTACTCCTGGTCGTCAAACGGCTCCTCGTAGTAGTAGTACTCGCCAGGCGGGTAGTAGTACTGGTCGTCGGCTGGGGCGTCTGGCTCAGGGGCTCCGTCGTCTGGTGGCATCAATTAGAATACAGGGGAAAAAAGAAAGTAAAGCAAACGTGATTACTCATCCGAAGTACTCAGCAAGCAAGGATCTACACTACATATGCAACATTGTCAAAGGAATGGCTGTATAAGTGGACTGGGCTGCAGAAATGCCAGAATAGAGGGGGAAGCCTAGTCCTATCGAAGACTAGCAACTTCAACAATCATCGACAGTCTTGCAGCAATAGAAGAGAACAGATGAACATAATGTAAAGTAGTAGTAGTAGTATCATCAACCTCGACCTGAGATCCTTTATCGACTCCCTGCGAGAAAGCAATCCCAGAGCCGTACTATCCAGTTCTCATCGCATGTTCTAGTTGTACCGATCGGGATACAACTCCGAGTGTCCGTTACCGTAGGACAGGCTATCGATAGAAGTTTCTTCCCTGCAGGGGTGCACCAACTTACCCACCACGCTCGCTTAACTCCGGCCGGACACACTTTACTGGGTCATGCCCGGCCTCGGCTAAGCAACACGCCGCAACCCGACCAAATACTTAACAGAGAGGTCAGCACGCCGGACTAACCTATGCCCCCAGGGATCTTGGGCCATCGCCCCGGACGCTCCTGCATGTTGCGTACACCACCGGTGAGCAGACCTAGCAACCCCTTAATACAAGCGCGGTTGCGTTCCCAGTCCAACCCAGCATGTGCCGCTCAGTTGCTGACGTCTATTAAGCTTCGGCTGAAGTATACGACGTAGAACGCCCATACTATGCCCATGTGATGGTTAGTGCTATCAGGCCAGAGGCCCCTCGGATCAAATATCCAAACCATAGTGGATTAGGAGCACGCGGAAACAAGCAGAGACTCACGATCGATGTGACCCCATCGCCCCGTCTCGAGGACTTGCGGCAAGGGCTAAGAATGCCCGGCCACGCCTCGTAGTTATCTCGCGGGCACCATCCAGGTCAACCCGACTCCACATCACTTCGCATTAAGCTCACGCGGGTACCCCTCAGGGCCGACCCGTCTTTAATATCATGGTTCATAGTCAAGTCATAATATCCAAGGTAACTGTGTGTGTGACACCGAAGGGAACCCTGAGGAATCACCCTCGATGGAATTCCCGCTCGATGTTATCATCAAGGTGAACGAAGAAGGAATCACCCTCGAGGTCCACACTTGAGGAGTTGCGCGACGATGTCGTTATCGGGGGTGGTGTAGGAGGAATCACCCTCGCTTACCACGACCGAGTAACTAACCTACAAGGTTAACATCAGAAGTGCTGACGAGGTATCACCCTCGGCACTCGACGGTAACCCAGCAGTGTCGGCAACTAAGGGGGAAGTGATGTGCGGTGCCAGGGTCTAGTCTTCAATCCCGATGATCGGGTCTTCTGATATCCAGCGGGGCAGTCGGGATCAAGTGGGGGTCTCTGTCGTGTCTCTACCCAGCCTATACTAATCAGTCTAGGATAACCAGAAAGGTAACAAGGCAGGGTACAATAATCAGGCTATGCAGCAGATATAGGAAAACAGTAGCAGTAGCAGTTCTAATGCAAGTATAAGAGAGAAGAGAATAGGCGATATAGGCATGCTCAAAATGGGGGTGCTTGCCTGTTTGCTCTGGGGCAAGGGCAAGGTCGCCTGTGGTGTCGTCGGGGATGTAGTCGTACTCCTGAGCTGCGTCTGCCTCGGGAGCTACGTCAACATCGGGGTCTACCGAGAGAGAAGAGGGGAAAGAAACAGGTAAACATAATGCAAACAAATGCAATACGGTGCGTGCTAAGCTATGATGCAGTGCAGGGTTGCCTAAATATGCATCTAAGTCATTTTAGTTATTTTTAGAATTAATCTGGGATTTATTTACCGAAGTGTGTGCACTATTCATCTATCGGATACGGGTCCGGAGTTACGAGTTCTTCTACGTAGGGGGTTCCGACATGGAAACAGACGACACGATCAAACTCGGCTCGTTGTTCTGAGCAACTTTCATGTTTTAACTTTTTCGATCTGAGCTACGGTTTAAAAGTTATTAATTTTCATAGTGTATTTGAATTTCTGGAATTTATTTATTTACAGAAAAGTGAATTATGACGTCAGCATGACATCACTGTGACGTCAGCAGTCAACAGGCGCTGACCAAAGTCAATCCTGACATGTGGGACCCACATGTCAGTCTCTGTTTATCTTAACAGCGAATTAACTTAATCCACAGGGTTAATTAGGGGTGTGGGCCCCATCTGTCAGCGAGAGATTAGTTTAATTAACTTATTTAACATTTTCTTTTTCTTTTAAATCTTTTAACTAACGCGGGGCCCACAAGTCAGCCTCACTTGGTTGCCCAGTCAGCAGTTGACTGGGTCAACCCAGTCAACTGGGGCCCCCAGGGCCCACTGGCAGCCACACTGAGGTGGGGCCGGCCTTGCCACGTAGGCGGTGGCCGGCGGCTCGACGCCGGTGACCTCCAGACGCGGCGGAGGACATGGCCCGACGTCGGGTTTCACCTACAGGCCATCAAATCGGCCGCGGTTGGTCTCGTTCGAACGGGCAGAAGATGCCATGTCGAACGGTGGCGGTGGCGCAGCCGGGCTCGGCCGGAAACGGCGCCGGCGACGAGCAAAAGCGGCGGCGTATACGGGCCTACGACGAAAACGAAGCTACGGCGCGCAGCAGCTCGAGCGCGAGGCCTAGGCGTGTTCTACGCGATGCGGTGAGTGCGTTCGACTCGACCCCGAGCTCGTTGGGTCACCGGAGGCTTGCCGGCGATGGGCTTCGCGGCGACGGGCTCGGGTTCGCGTGGAGAAGCTGCCAGCGCATGCGTGCGGCGCCACAGAGAGATGAGGAGGGAGGAGTGGCTCACAGTGAAGGCGCACGGTGGCCCGGTGACAGTTTAGGAGCCGCAGAGACGTCGCCGGGGACGAGGACAAACAGCGGCGACCCGAGGTTGAAGACGAAGCTCGTGGACGAAGCATCGCTCCTCCGCTCCCTCCAGCTGCTCCGGTAGGCGTAGTCGACCACGGCGCTCCTCCCAGGCACACTCAGACGAGGTGGGAAGGCCGTTGGCCATGGCAGCGGCGGATCGCAGCGACAGGGGCGCTCGGCCACCGGATCTGAGAAGGGAAGAGAGGCGGAGCGAGCGAGAGGAGAAGGGGGAGAATGACGGAGAGGCCAGGGAGGAGTGGAGGGGCGTCGGCCTTATCCCCTCGTCGGCTCCGGGCGTCGGTGGCGTCGGCGTGTCGGCGCGTGACCGGCGCGCGCGCTCGCGCCCATTGCGACGGCGACACGCACAGGAGAGAGACGACGACATGGGCCTGGTGAGCTGTACTCTAGGTACTGTGCACTTAGGCTAGTGCACAGTGGCCCATCTTCCCCTTTTTCCTTTTCTGTTTTCCTTTTCTCTATTTCATTTCTGTCCTGAAATAGTTAGGGCACTTTTACACTTTTGTAAAATGTGAGAGTTGACCCAAATATTGCAATGCAACATTTCCTTCCACCAAAAACTGGTTTGGGCAGAATTGGACTCCATTTGGATTAGAAATGAATTTAAATGGATTTAAATATTCTGTTTTGGTGCTGTTTCATCTTGTTAGAGTCACTTATCTAACTCCAACTTCAATGATGATGATTTTACAAATGTTCCTGGATTATTTGCCAGTTAATGAACATTTTTCCAACAGTGTTTGATCAACTTCATATTCCACTTATGAATTTGAGTTGATTTTCAGATGTGAATTTGAAGTGGATCATTAACCCATATGACTTGGCACTGCAAATGATCATGACTTGGCAATTTTAACAGAGTGTCACAGAGCTTATTACAAGGGGGGTGTTACACCCACCACGTCCAAATCACCCCAAATTTGTTCTACATGTTCAAATAAATGTGCCAAACATGTCTATGAAAGAAATTAAAAAAAAATGTATCCTACAATGCCCCCTTAAGGTGTAGACCGATATTTTGATCAGTCAGTCTACAGGGCAGTATAAATTCAAAAAAAATTAAAAAATTATAAAACCTTCAAAACCTAGCTATGTTTGTGCAAGATATCAAGTGTGCAAAATTAGAGGTGATTTAGAGGAGGTCGAAAAAATCACGCTTAAGCCAGTTTTTGTAGAAAAGGTGATTTTTCCCACCACTTCCAAATCACCCCATTTTTTGCAGGCATGAGCTCTTTCATAAGCACAGAAAGAATATGATGGTTTTCCATTTTTTTTCAGAGTTTTATATATTTCATACTGGCTTGGTGAAACTCTGGTACATACCTCCGACTTTACCTCAAGGGGACAGTGAAAACTTTATTTCAGTTGAAATTGCTTTCATAATCATGTGTATTAAATGTAAGTGAGCATGTATAAAAATGAGGAGGTTATTTGAAGAAGGTAAAAATATTGACTTGTGACATATGCAAAAAATAAAATAAAAAGTTAAAAAATGCCCTCCTAGTAGCTAGCCAATTCACAGAACACGGCCTGCATACGACTAGGAACCCAACAACATTTGGGCCAGGATGCAGGCCCGTGTTGCATGAATGACTCTGCTAGTAGGCCCCACGGGGCAGGGAGGGACCAGGTTGCCGTGTATGATTTAGAGAGGAACTTGTGAGAGAGCTGTCAGCCAGGTATATAAACCGGCGCGAGCTCCTCTCGCTTGGCGAGGTGGGACTAAACTCCCACCACCACTCGACTGTGCCCGCCACGGCTCTGGCTTGGGCCCAATTCGGGCGGGCTGACCCAGGCCAGCCTCACCCACGCTCTGGCTTGGGCCCAATTCTTTTCTGTTCTTTATTGTCTTTTATTTCACTTATTAATTTCAATATTTATTTTCTTTTATATATTTACAATATTTTAAAATCAAATATTTTTTCTTTTTTATTTCTTCTGACAGTTTTAAAATCCAAAAATGAAAGAAAAAAAGTTGTGTTCTATTTCACTTCTTCATTGTAATAGTTCTTTTCTTTTTAATAGTCCACTCCCTTGTAACAGTATGAGTTTGGGATATTTGGTTTGCATTTTCTATGTGACTTTTTGATGTGCAACCTCAAGAATCATGGTTTCTTCGTGGCCAGCCTGTAGCTAGTTTATTTTGCTCAAGAAAATTTGGAAATAGATGTACTGGAGGAATTATATTTCGTTCCCGAAAACAAAATATAGGCCGATAAATCCAAAAAAATACATCAGTCATCTATGCTCTCCAATTGAAGAATATACACGATGAAAACAGATGATGAATCATACTCATCCTGCATATCCTCCACGTAGAGTGCAATGAAGACCCACGCTTGTAATAATCAAATAGATGAAGGTATTTAAGTAGGTGCAGCACTTGCTCGGGGGGCGAGGTGGGACTAAAAATGTTAAGACGTGATCCTGGCACGAGATCATCACGACGTGGGCCGGCTCGCACTGAATTGCTTGGATGGGTCGGGCTTTGGGAGAGGAGGCAGGGCCGACGTGGGAAACCTACGTGCGTGCATGGCATCGGTAATCACGCCTGCACGAACGAACTCCACACCCCGCAGGCGGATCACGCGGGGATATCGGACTGGGGCCCCACAGGCGTACATGTGCGGTGCCCGCACCGATTAATTCGGTCAGCCTGTCTCCGGGTGACGACGCGCGCACGTGCGATGGCCCTTCCTCGTGTGCTTTGGCGGGGATCCACCTGCGCTTCGATGCGCCCTGACACCGCACCGATCCCGGGGCAGATCTCGTCAGGTCTGACTCCGTGGATCCCGAGGATGATTCACCAGCACTTTTGTCACGTTATGTCACATAAAATATCCATTTGGTTTATTTCCTGCACCATTTTGCACCAAATTTTTTCAGTCGCAGTTGTACATGATCCTGCAGCACCTGTCGCGGGGTCTTCTGCGGTGTACACAAACATCGCTAGCACATGTGCAGACACATCGACGGTCACATAGCATGAATGTACATAAATGTTCTGAAGTGACTGCAGATTTTTTTCCACAAAAGGCCTGCTCACAAACAACTACTGCCTTTGTTCGTAAATATAAGTCTTTTTAGAGATTTCAGTATGAACTACATACAGAGCAAAATGAGTGAATCTACACTCTAAAATACGTCTATATACATCTGTATGTAGTTCATACTGAAATATCTTAAAAGACATATATTTAGGAACAGACGGAATGTACGGTTGGGTATAAACACATGCATGTCGCGTCGGAAATGGAAATCACATTCTAGCAAAAATGTTGTTACAAGACCTCCATCGTGAATGAATTGTTTCATAACTACAAACATTCGTAAAAAAACAAAAAATGTTGTCTCCAACTTAAAACATTTCAAATAACATTAACCCTCGTACGGAAGCTCGTCTCCGGTGCCAAAATCCAGTGACTTGTTCGTATTGTTCGTTGAAGTTTGCGTCAGGCTTGGCGATGACCCACCTTCTCCCATATTTTTACACGGTACATCAATGTAACCTAAGGAGTTCAGTTGTCCCTCTGCCTCAAGCTCTCTAGCCAGACCCTCCGCCTCCTGCATGTCTCGGATGCGCAGTTCCTGTCAAAAATCATACGAACATATTAGGACAAACTTAAGGATGATGAAGCCGTAAAATTGATGTAACATGAAGAATAAGAACCTCTGAATCCATGTCCGAACACTCATAATCATCTTTCGGTGGACGATACACCAAATACAAATGACATGTCTTGCTGCCGTTCAGACGAGAAATCATCTTTGCAAAATCACCTGGTCCTGAACTCAGGAACATTCCTACTGGTATTTTGCACGCATACTCAGGTAAGAAGTGGTACAAATCTGAATCCTTTTTATAACCAAATCCAGCCATTTCTTTCATGAGAAAATCATAGTCCAATACGCCGGGTTTAAACAATCTCATCTCAATGGGTCTTTCGTCAAAGTATCCTATCGGGACATGCGAAAGCTCATAATCCCTATGAATGAAAAATTCCATTAACAGCACCTACATACGAGTATCTCACGTCAGATTTAATACATTGCAATCACCAAAGTGCCATACATAATTTTGGATGTGCATAGCAACATCGCGACAAAGTTACCTTATTATATGGGATGGAATCTTCATCTGTGGAGATTCGGGATTGTTCTGTCACTGGATGCTTAGCCTATGTATGAATCGCCGGCAGAGAGTTACACACGAATTAAATATGGTCATAGAAAATGTTGGATGTGAATGTTTACCATGGGTGCGAGGTACTTACAGGGGGAGAATTGAAGACATGTTCTTCGAGTGGAGTACTGTAGCATTCAACGGGTGACACCGACATCGCTAGGCCTTTAGTGTTTGGAGATTGTGCCGCCTTATGCTGCTTGGCCTGCATATGAATAGCTTACACAAAGTTACTCACAAAAAAAATATTCTTACACAATATCGGTCGTGATCGTGACTGAATAGCATCGTTGCAAGGTACTCACAGGGGGAGAACTAAAGACATGCTCTTGCGGTCGACTGCTGTGGCATTGAACGTAGGACTGAAACATCGCACGGTCTTCCAGAATCTTTCCTTCCATCATGACCTGCTCCACCATAGCCTTGTAGTCCATGTCCTTGCGCTCCTGTTGTAGCCTAATGTCCATATTGGCACGTGCCTGCAACACATTCGCGTCCATGTTTACATGCTCTGTCTGTATAAGGCCGTCGACAACCTTCCGGTCCTTTTGCAATTTAAGCTGCATCTCCTTGTACGCCAGCTGGAATTTCTTTTCCATGTCCTCGCGGCCCTGCTGAAACTTTTTTCTATCTCTTCACTCATCTGCTTAATCTTTTGAGACATATCAGCACGCTCATCTTTAAGCATCCTATCGACATACGCACGTTCTTGTTTGAGTGCCCTGTCCATGTCATCACGTTCGTGTTGGACCTTCACGTCGATCTCCTGGCGGGCTTCACGCAACAACATGTCGTACTCCACATGCTTGTCATGCACGTGTGAATCCATGGTGCCTACAACACCAGATAGTAGAATGCAATTAATGAGATGCAGATTGTCAAAACATACCGATTCTCACTAAAACATAGGACTATTTAAATAACTCGAAATATAGAATAGCATGGTATATGTGAGACAAACTGAGTGCTGAATTTCCAGCAAAAGCTCTAATCTCCTAAATTTCATATTCCTAATTTGGTAGGAACAACCTCATCCAAATCATACCTAAATAATCAAGCAACTCCTTCAACAGTACCTCATTTACTATAGTATTGAGAACAAGTCTGTGTACGCCACATCTAAGTGGCTAAATCAAACATCATCCAAATCATTCCTACTAATGTAACATAGCCTAAAGGTCTAGTAAAATAACTCCACCGACAAAACAAAATATATCCATAACTAGATCGTATGATCAGGATCCCCTAACAACCAATCGCAAAGCTCTTGCATAAAATTCTTCACTCCAACCTTATGCAAATCATTCATAGTAATCCAGTATAGCTGAATGGGCTAGAAAATTAGCTCCACCAACATAATATATCCGTAACTAGATCGTATTATCAACTACTGTGAACTTGCAATCACATCTAATCTCATAACGGCCTTTACTCCGAGTAAAGACAAGCACACACAATCTTGCACCAAAAGAGTACCTTCGATGAAAAACTAATCCCTTAGGAACAACTACCAAAGATCTTGCACACAATATGGCATCTCTAATCTCATCACAACTGCCTTCTTGGTCCAATCAATGGAAAAAAGTATGAACGTTTCAAGAGATGGGAGGAGACGTGGAGGATGAGACCTTTTTCTTTTTACTCCTGCATCGGCGTGGGCTTCTGCAGAGCGATGGCGCGACTCCCGGCGACGGCTACCTCTGGAGACCAAAACTTGATGGGGCGGTTAAGATAGGAGCGATATGCGGGAAAAAAAGATGGGAGGGATATGCGGTATGATGGAAGGGTACATATCCGTGATATATGACGATCAATTATATATTTACAAGTAATGCACATGGATGGAACGGTATCCGTCCGTGATTTTAGGGTCAGTTAGTCGGTTGGAAGATTTGTTAGTTAGCCTATTTAGAGGGAGCACGATCCTCTGGTGCTGGTGTTAGGGTTTGTTAGCCCAGTGGAGGAGTCCCTAGTTCTTCTCTTACCCAAAGGATTACGACCACCGTCTGTCATTGCCGCAGTCGCCTGACACCAAATCAACCATGTCGTCGTCGAGCTCGATTAGCTGTGCGCTGAGGGGCCGATCAGTTGATGTGCCCCTGATCCCTTGCCTTGACTGTGGCGAAACAGTGAGATTCTATCTCTCCAGTACCAAAGAGCACGATGGTTGGGTGTTCTACAAGTGCAAGCACCACAATGTACAATCTCTTTACACTTTGGGTTGACATTTACTGCATGAGTAATTTTTTCTACTGTTTCATTAGTGCTGGTTTGATTTGTGTTCACTTGATTCATAGGATTCATGTGATTTCTGGCGCTGGGAACTAGAGTACGTGGATCATCTTGTTGGTACAAGTGCTTGTTGGTGCTTATGCCGTTGATGCAATTGCTGCGGCACAGGATAGAAGGGAAGAGCTACAACGCGCAAAAAAAACAGTGGGGCAAGAATGCATGTACCAAGAGTGGCAGCATTGGAGGCAGGACAAATTACAGTCAGAGCAAAGTGGCAACCATTACGAAGCACCAAGCTTATACGATGTTAGGACTAGGGAGACAAATTGTTTTCATGCTGAAGCTGTTGACGGCTAGTGTAATGGTGTTGTGTGTGTTGTGTCATGTTGATTGTGAAGAAATAATATATTTGTGATCGTATCGAGGCGATTATCATGGTCACCTGTAATAACAGCTTAATAAGAAGAGGTGTTCTAACATGCTACCTCTTACACCCCCACCCCTCTTTTAACATGACAGGTAAGAGTAAGAAATAAATCTTACACGATGATTGCATGAAATAGTTGTTTTGATTAATTCTTACCTTCTTGACTATTATGAGAAAATAAGGGGTAAGATGGAGCATGTTAAAATTGCTAAAAAAGAATGAATAAACTAAGTTCCAATGAAGGCAATCGAATGGAAAAATGTAAACAACCATTTAAATTCTTGCCCACTATGTTGTGCACGAACACAAGAGTACCATGAAATAAAAATAAAGTACCTCATTACAGCAATGACTTAAAAATCCCTTAATTTATTTTC
This sequence comes from Thinopyrum elongatum, assembly GCA_011799875.1. Taxonomy (NCBI): domain Eukaryota; kingdom Viridiplantae; phylum Streptophyta; class Magnoliopsida; order Poales; family Poaceae; genus Thinopyrum; species Thinopyrum elongatum. Next base: position 361,487,673 of record CM022297.1, on the reverse strand, counting down.
GCACACTACGTTTTGCCAAAACTACTCAAGAGGCACATCAGGAACATGGGAAACAAACAGATAAATCCCATGATCTCCCAGGTACAGCATCATCAGCACCTTGTGTCCTAACAACAAGATTTTTTCCTTCTTCATGAACTCGTTCCATTTGTTGACGCGGACACGACCGTCAATATCAGAAATGGTGTATGTACTTGACATAGTAGTGTGTGGATGACAAACAATGGTTATGGCACCATATTCATCCATGTCTTCGGGGACAACACAATGAGGCAGTTTCTATTTGAAGAAAATATTTGTTACATCAACACGTCGCAACTTATTGTTATGTAGTAAAGGAAGAACAATTAATTTGGAACAAAGCTAAAAACATACTGAAATGACACAAAGTAAAGGAAGAACAGAAAGATGGTTACTGAGAAGTTCTTGTTGCAATCTGACCATGTCAACGTATGGAGGAATCCATATGCTCTTCCTTGATCATAGTTTCCAGCATCATGACGCTCCACTAACTTGTCAAGGTTCATCACTTGGCGTATGACATACTCCATCATTCTCCAGTTTAAGCTTGTCCCCTCAGTTACAGTGACATTGTCAATAATATCTCTTTTCTCATTGGACAATTGGTAGTATGCTACAATATTATAGCACAGACAATATAATTTATAACATATGGTATATGATAAAGTTAGAGTAATAAAACTTGCATGAGCAAAAAAGTATCTTACTTGGATGTATGATAGGCAAATTCCCAGTTGTCACAATGCTACTTGGTACTTCTGAATTGTCAGTACTGAACGTAATCCCCTGACCCACATATAGCGTGTAAACTCTAACAAATTCCTTCCAAGAATCTCCTGAAATGTATGTCAACTCATTGTCATTGGTAATCTCACATGGCAATTCAAACCCCTCATTGGTACTGAAACTTGCTTCAAAGTTCCCATATTTTCCCAAGGGCACTCCAAATTTCTGCACTCCAAATCACATTACTAGTACTGTCTTAAAGATTAGTGCTAGCAGTTGAATTCAGATCTGACAGATTCGATAGTGCAAATACGTACCGCGCTAATCTCCTTAACCATTTTCGCTCGAGAGAGGGACGTGAGGAGGAGGGGGCGAAAAGAGCAGTCACTTCCGACCCCTCAGCTGACGATGGCGGCGGCGGTGTCCGGAGATTTCGAAAAGCGCGTACGCTCGGTGTCTCCGATCTTATATTGGAGCGGTCGTGGCGGTGGTAGGAAGCCCCGATGCCACGGGTGGTTACGAGGAAGGTGGTGCAATCACGGGATTTCGGGAGAGGTGGCGTGCGTGAGTTATGGGATCTTTTAACATATATTAGCAAGATTAAAAAAAACATTATGTTGTGCTAAAAATACATTTCATAAGGGTGAACTAGGCTTTTGGTTCCAAACAAGTATGAATGATATATAATTCCAAATTTGGCCTTGTCCATTTTCCAAATATGTTTCACAACAATACATGCCATGACCAATGCAAGCAAGCATGCAAAATGGTTTTTAGTTTAGCGAAGTTTTTCATTTTCGGACGAAAATGCCCGAATGTGGCTGCACGTGAGAACACTTGCAATCATTGCCGAAAATGGTTCAAACTAGGCATGGAGGCGTACAATGGCCATGAATTGTCACCGCAAAAAAGTTCGGTTGACTTAAGATATGTGAAGAAACCATCGAGCATTTTCGAAGGGTGCCAGGCTAGCCCGGAAGGGCGAGTCTGGGAGCACCTCCATGTTAACACCACATACAAATGATTCCAACTTTTTTTCATGGCCTCCCATGAGCAAATCAAGAAAACATGCAAAAATGGTTCTCAGTTTCGACAACTTTTCCATGTATTGGGATTTTTTTATATCGAAAATGCCTAAAAACTGGCCCCACGTGACATTAGTTGCAAACTTTACTTACAATACTTCAAACTTGGCATGGAGGACTAAGATGACCATGAGTTGTTACCCCAAAAATTTGTGTTGATTTAAGAAAGGTCAACAAACCAGCATGTGTCTTCTCAGAGGATGCAATGTTAGCCCAAGGAAGGGCGCGTATTGGAGCACCTCCGTGTTTACAATATCGACAAATGATGCCAACTTTATTTCATGATCTGCCATGAGAAAATCAAGAATGCATTCACAATGGTTTTTAATTTGGCTAACATTTATAATCCTTCTGCAATTTCGAAGCAAAAAAGAAACATCGCCTGCATGGTCTACCCCCCTAGCCACCCATCGAAAGCAGGTGGCACATGATGCATTACACTTTGTTTGTATTATGGTGGACCTAGTTGACACACCAAGCCTAGTTGGATCATTGGCCTACACCGGATTCCATGTCGTATAAAAGCTCAGGTACATCAACTGCTCCCGTCTAGAACCTTCGAACTACACTGTCCACTTTGTGAAGCAAGTACAACATGAAATATGTGAAATTCTCCCAAGCTTTTAAAGTGCATTTCATGACAAAATCAAGCAAGCATGCAAAAATGCTATTCAGTTTACACAAAATTTAGCATGTACCGTAATTTTTTTGGCCGAAAATACTCGAAAACTGGCCGCACGTGACAAAACTTGCAAACTTTACAAAAAATGGTTCAAACATGGCATGGAGGCCTAACATGGCCTTCAATAGTCACCCCAAAAAGTTGGATTGATTTCATACAGGTCAGGATAGTAGCATCTGCTCTCAGAGGGCGCCAGGCTCGGCCGGAAGGGCTTGTGCCGGGGAACCTCCATGTTCAAACCATCTTCAAATTATGTCAAATTTATTTCATGGCCTCCCATGACCAAATGAAGCATGCATGCACAGTGGTTGTAAGTTTCTACTAGATTTTCCATTTTCTTCCATTTTTCGGTCATAAATGCCTGAAAAATGGCCGCAATTGCCAAAACTTGCAAATTTTGCTGAAACTCGTTTAATGTTGTCCTGGAAGCCTGTAATGTAACCTTTTCCATTGCATGTCATAAGTTGGGTTCATTACACATGAAGCATGATCTACTTGGTTCGTACATTCGACAGTATAGCACGAAGGTTCTCGACGGAGGCAGTGCATGTACCGCATCGACTCCATGGATGGAATCCAGTTTGAACCAATGTTCGCACTTGGTATGGTGTCAATTAGGTCCACCCTAAGGCAAAGAAGCTTGAAGGCATCATGTGCTACCCCTTTCGATGGTTGTCTAGGGGGTAGACCGTCTGGGAGGAAATGAAAAAAATCATGAAAATCATGTGTAACCTTGAAAGCACTGTGCATGCATGCTTGATTTGGTCATGGGATGGCATCAAAATAACTTGGAATCCTATGTAGATGGTGTATTGAAGGAGGTGGCCCGAGACGGACCCTTCTGGGCTATCCTTGTACCCTGCGAAAGCACATGTTGGTTTATTGACCTATATTAAATGACCGCCAAGTTTGTAGGGTTACAATCCATGGCCATGTTAGGGATACATGCCAAGTTTGAACCATTTTCATCTAAGTTTGCAAGTTTTTTCACGTGCGGCCAATTTTCGAGCATTTTCGATAAAAAAAATAAAGAAAATGGAAATCTTAGTCTAAACTGACAAGCATTTCGCATGGCAGCTTGTTTTGGTCATGGGATTCCATGGGAAATAGTAGACCTCATTTTGTATTGTAGATGATCTAAACATGGAGGTGCCCCCAGACACGCCCTTGCGGCCTTGACTGGCACCCTCCGAAATCACATGCTGGTTTGTTGACCTACCTGAAATCAACCCAACATTGCAGGGTTGCAAGCCATGGTAATTTTTGGGGTACATTCAAGTTTCAACCATTTTCAGCAAAGTTGCAAGTTTTGTCACGTACGGCCAGTTTTCGGGCATTTTCAGAACAAACAACATATTTTACCACTTAAAAAATGCATTCCTTTCTCGACGACACATTTGTTTTTTCTTCGAAACATTAGATGCTAATGTTTCAACCTCCCATAACTCATGCCGCCTAGATCTCACGAAATCCCACGATTACAGCTCCTCCCTCGTAACCACCCGCGGCATCCAGGTCCCGTACCACCTCCCATGACCACTGCAAGATCAGATTGTAGCCACCGGCCACCGCCCACCGGGAACGTCACCTGAGGGGTCGGACGGCAGTGGTGCTGTCGCCGCCTCCTACTCACGTCAACGCGCCGCTACTCCTGTTGCTGCCGTCGAGCGCCACACAGCCACATCTAGTGTGGGACGCACTATCCGCGTGGAGCATTGGGCCGCCACCGTCTCCGACAGAAGGTTACATGATCATAGCTCTTTTTAATCTTTCTCAGACGCACGTCTACTATTAAAACCCTAATAGGTTTCCCACAAGTTATTCCAGTCGTCAAGATTACCTGATCATAGCTCTTATTAATAATTATCTTGTAATCAATCTTGGCACACTACACGAACGTCCGAAGAGGTAATACCACAACAAGGGTATCTCTTCCATGAAATAACACGTCGTATGTTTATGCAATCCCAAACCCAAGTTGAACTGTCCCAATGTTATGCATGACCAAAATCTGTAGTGTGCTTATAGTTACATGTAGTTCATATTATTTAAAAAACTCATCCGTACCTGCATATAAGATTTTATTTTTGTTATACATTTCTCAACGTGAAGGTCAAATAAATTGAACCGGTTTTGCTTCTGTTCCATAGGTGCCAGTAAAATGGAAACTACTGTTAAAAGTCCTGCTAATGGAGAAAAACACTTCTCCGAAATGACCGATGAGGTACGTAGTTGACATTTCATTTGAAAACTGTACGTGCACACACTTCTTTCATACTTGATAAAATCTAATGCCACTTTTGCAGGAACTCTTTGCGAAGCACGCCCATATGAAGTTAGTGTGCTTACCATGAATGTTCGCCAAAGTCATGAAATTGTTGTCACCAAAACACATAGAGAAAATCGTAAGCGAAACCGGTCTTGGTGGTCTAACCAAGATGCATGAATTTAAACTCCGACGCATTATGTTGATAAGACTAGCAAAGAGCTTCGATAGTGAGACATAGGTAAAACACCCATTCCTATCACCGCAGAAGACGTGCACCATATATTTGGCCTTGCGATAGAAGGGGAGGATATTGATGAAAAGCTGCAAAGCACACCGGATCCAAATTTGTTTAACACATTTCAACACAATGGGACAATTTCTCTGGCTGACCTTGAGACAGCGATCTTAAGTTCCAAAACTCCGGACGATGATTTCCTGGCGCGGGTTGTTCTTTTCGCTATTGGTACATTTTTAGCACCAACAGCACAATCTTATGTCGACGCGAAATATCTTAAACTTGTTGCGGATATTAAAAGCATTCAGACATTGAACTGGGGAAGTTTCACAATGAAACACTTGTTCAGGTGCATATACAAATTTAACTTTCTTGATCAAGTATCTCTACAGGGAAATCTACCTCTGCTTCAGGTTAGTGCAACATCACTAGTTAACATTCTACAATTGTTTTTCTTTTCTATATCTCTCTATATCGACGAAGTAATTTATTGTGAAGATTTGGTACTGGGAGCACGTGCGTTCCGGCAAATTGATGTATCCTACTATACCCCCACCATTGGTCGCACGATGGGACGAATGCATGTGCGTAATAAGAACAGAAGCTTACAGCACAGGAGGTCTTCATATAGGGCTGGTGTGTTTGTAGATTTGACCCATGTATATATCCGGTTATTTATTTGCTACTACTGATTCATTGTACCTGATTCAAAGGTTGTGATGGAAATTTGTGCTCGACAGCCAGAGGCCAATAATAGAAATGATCCACGAAGCAAAAAATTTGTACATGTGGATGAACGTGATTCATCTCGAGCACAATCACAAGGTCAAAATATGAGTAGCCACCAAGTAAGCACAACAAAGACAATTTTAATTTTCCAAGAGCAGTAAAAGGTCGCATCGAAACTCATTCATTTTGCTTTGTTCTGAACGGGGTGTTATTTCGTTTGCACAGGTGGAAATGATTGTTGCAGCCATGAATGAACGTTTTGCTGAACAAGAAAAGAAGATAGGCAGACAGTTAATGGAATTTCAGCACAGATTTGATGCGAAATTCCTCACTGTGAGCGAAGAGTTAATCGACCTTAAGGATAAATCTGGCAGTAATCCTAGGCTCTCGCTGCTCGAGGACGAAATTAAGGACTTAAGGAGGGAACTGAAGGTATGTCATGTTGTGCATTTTTTATTGTTATGAATATGTTCCTCCATATTCATTATTGTTATAATTGTTACATGAATTAAAAAGCCAAACTAAAGTCAGCCGACAATTCGAGTCAAAGAAAGCAGGCGTCGAGGTAATAATTATGGCCCACCACATAAGTAGTATTAACAAACTAATTATATTGACCATTTTTTTATTGTAGGAACAAGTCAATGTGTGCAGTGATCCCTTCACGGCGACTCCTAAGTTCGACGCATCCACGCCACATACTTCGACTCCAACACCAAGTGCCAGACACGTCCTGCCAAACAAGGAGGATCCTCGAATCACACCGTTGAAGCCTCTGTTTGATAATGATTATGTGCTCACCGCTGAGGACAAAGAGGCAGCCGTTTTCATCCGGGGAACACACGACCCTGTTGAAGTAGCTCAAATCGGAGACATTCCCCTAAGAGCGGAATAACTGAAGCCAATTTATAATAAAAAATACATATGTGGTGATGTAAGCCCCTTGTACTCCATTTTACATCAACTATTTGAACTGTTGGCACATCATTATATGATTACAAATTTGGCAGGTTATTATGGCGTATGCTCACATCAGCGGAGTTGAGACTGATACTACCTCAGTCATATCCCCCGATGAAACCAGAAAGCTTTTAGAAACAAAAGGGGTTATTCCAAAGGGTCGTGGAAGCTCGTGGGTTCATCGTGTTGCAAATAAATTTTTAGAACGCCGGAAGGTACCCGTTTTCCTCACTTTCATATATCGTAATAGATAGTGTAGATGAAATATTTCAGGGGTCCCCCGAACCATAATTGTTACCATATCTAAATTATTCCGTGGAATGAGTCCGCTTTGACTTTACGGCAGGTGCACATCCCATTGAATGTGCATAATAACCACTGGATGGCAATGGTGTTCAATTTCGATAAAGAAGAGAATCAAATCCTAAACTCCTTGAAAGATCATTTTGACAAGTCCAAGGAAACTGCTCTTGTAAGCTTTATCTTGCTGCCTCTTTACCGTCGCATGGCACATGAACTCCCAAATCACCGTAACCCTTTTGTAATACTCGTATTATGCTAGGTGGAGTCAATTCAGACCTGCATGGACAAAGCGGTGAAGGATGGCTTGGTAACACCAGGTAAGCCCATCAAATTTACCGACTGGGAAGTAGTACGCTATGACGACATACCGCAACAGAATGACGGGTACGTACGACCTCCTAAATTATTCCTCGCCGACACGTCCAAGTTTACTAAAACCTAAACTAAACACTGCAGGCATTCATGTGCGTTTTTCACACTGAAGTACATGTTGACATGGAACGGTGAAGATTTTACCGAGAAAGTGGAGCAGGTGAGTCAAACACTATATTTAATTTTGGAATATCTTATGCCTGAACGCTGTGCTGACATATGTGTCGCTTATCAAATTTAGTCACAGATAGAAATTTTCAGCTGGAAAATAGTTTCAAGCTTGTTGCATTCAGATTGCAACGGTCTTCGCATCGATTCATACAAGTACCCCATAACGGTTAGCGAAAAATCATGGATATTTTATTTTATTCACATGTGCCATGATGCTAACAAATGCACTGATGTCCGTTGTACAGACGGAGATGTATGAAGCCCACGTTGCAGCGCAACCTATGGATTCACAAGACGATGTCCAAGAAATTATCGGTACTGTTGAGTGCAAGAAAACAGACATGTTGAGCTCCCAAAAGGATCCCGACACCGCGAGCTCCCCCAAAAAGCGGAGATCACGTGGACGCCCGAGGAAGGTTGTCGATGAAGTGCAAGCTACAAAAACAAAAACTCTTGAAGAGCTCAAAGTGAAATTTGATTGCAAGACCATTGCTAAACAAGTGTCTTCGATATCAAGACGACCATGCAAACCATCACAAGCTATATTGAGCCCATTCAATACAACCAAACGGTAGTTTAGGTACGTACTGGGTAGCACTGTAGTTAGCACTTATGATACATTTGTCATTTATGGTTTGATGATCTTACTTTATCAAACGTGCATCGACGAGGCGGTGAAAGATGGCTTGCTAACACCAGCTAAGACCATCAAATTTTCCGAGCGTAAGAAGTAGGGTATGATAACATACCACAATAGAGCAATCTCTGCTTTCGCAGTACATACTTTTGGCAATCACGAACATTATATACTTTTGGCAATTAGGAATACATGCTCAGTTCTTTTGCTTGAACTGCCAATAGGTCATTCTGCCAATCATTTGCATGATGTACTTTTGGCAATATCTTATACAACCTAAGTGCATGTCAAAAAGTGGCAATAGGTACTTTTGGCAATCATGTGCATGCTACATTTCTGGCAATAACTAATGCATGCTCATTTGTTTTGCTTCAAATGGCAGCATGTACTCCTTGCAAACATTTGTGTGCTCTACTTTTGGCAGCTATTAATAAGAGCTCATTTATAATGGTTTAACTGTCCGTAGAAATAACTTGAACGTCTTTATTTTGAAACATACCAAATTCAATTCAAGATATAGCATTAGCATCTTCAGTTAGAGACATAACATATATGTACCATATATCACCATAGTGGAGGTATTAGGCAATGTTGACCGCAATGCACTTAGTGCAGGTGCTTACAAGATAAACAATAGTTTAATGAAGAAACGACGCTTATTAGTACAGGGTAGATGCTTAATTAGGCGCCTATCATGTACAAATTGGCGCTGCCGCTTCAGGAATCCATGTTTATTATTGTTAGCATGTACCTAAGCACGTAGCATTGAAAGTTAGCCATTACCAGAAATGAGCAATGTTGTACCAAACACTTAAACATAGCATACTAAATATTCACAACCCAAAAGATAAACCGGCGCATAAGTTCAAGCAGTACGGTGGGGCAGAAGTATCACACGACAACCATAACATAAAAACAGTGTAAACTAGGGTGGGCCAGCAGTAACAACCAAGCAGCGCATCAGATCCTTGGCATCTTGGCCGGACGAGGAGGCCTCGGGAGGTAGAACGGCAGATGCCCCTTCGCGTACTTCCTGAGGAAGGCACCAAATGCAGCATGTTTAGCCCGGACGTGGGGCTTGCGGTTCCTCCCATTACCACGGCCGATACCGGTGCCATGCATGATCAGGCTGTCGTAGTCATTGTTGATCCTCGCACAGCAGAAGGGGCAGGCTATGTCGTCCTAGAGCCTGTTGGGGCCACTGCGGTATGGGATTTCCCCATTCCGCAGCCTCCTGAGGACGTAGCGGCTCTTGTTGTCCCTGCTCTCCTTACTATCATCCACATCTTCGTCATCTTCCTGTGTATTGGTTGATCCACAGCTAAGTCAGATTAGGAATATAGAAATATAGCATTTCATAAGAGTATCAAGTACATTCTGAAAGTAGGAATACAAAAATATGATCAATCAGATGATTCACACAACATGTACCTCATGTATTGAAATATATATTGATGTATTATTTGTTTTCTTTCTTGTTCTTTTTTCTTTGCTTTGCATGCGTAGTTGTTCTCCCCTCTAAAGAACTACTCCTATTTGTACAATCTAAGTTCACAATTAACTAAAGTTTTCAAGTTTTAGGGTATGGACAAATCATTTTACTGCATCCAAGCACATATTTTATTTCATACTGAAAATATATAATTCCAAAAACAGGATCATTTCTTGCAACAATATTTGTATGATCTGGTTTAATCATAAAGAGATACCAGACAATATCTAATTTAAGGATATTCAAACTAGATGAGTACATACTACAAAGTAAAACTACCGCATCAACAAAGAAAAGATTGCCCTCACTTGATATTTTGAAGACAACAAAACATATGAATCATGTCATGCATTATGTATAAAAAAAGAGAAATTTTGGATTGAGGTACATCGGTTGCGAACATAAGAAATTATGGATTTAATTACTCATCCTTGTTGCTAAGAATTACATAGGGTGCGTACATAAGAAACTCTGCAATGAATTACTGATCTTTATTAAAGGAGAAGTACTGATTGCAATCAGAAAATGTCTTCACAATATAGCTGTATGGCTTCATGATTTTCATCAAATAAACTAGTTTTTCTGACAACTAAATAAATGTACTGTTTACTAGGTCTCAACAGATTTAGTAATCAGATTGAAAATAAGATGCATAGTCCACTTCATTATATTGAAATCATGAAGCAGATAGAAAAAGTTTGCACTGTTAAGGTATGGAAGATTCTAGAAGAAAGGAGAAAATGGTGCTATTAGCTTTGTGTATATGGAGCATTATGATTACGCTTAGTAATACAAAATTCTATATAGTAAGAATGCAATAGAAAATCTTGTTGCTAGAAATATACTGTTGCATGGACTTGGCATGCATGATTACTGATGTGGCATAGTTTCATGGATTGATTTGTGCAAGAGAAGAACTAATCAATGTTTTTTGTTAATGGCAGGCAGTGGCCATAAATTGTTACTACATGCATCAGTACTGACCACATGCATGACTCGATGATGTGGCACAGTTTCATGCATACCAAAACCAGATAATGGGTTGCCACCATTGAAGAACGGAGCATAGTTTCATGAATAGCAAAACCAGATAATGGGTTAACACAATTGAGGAACAGAGCATAGTTGTAACAAGGGTTCTACTAATTTAAACTCTTCATCATTGATACTCTTGTTGGTACTAGTGAGGCACACGTGCATTGGACATGAAAGCAACAGTTAATGTCAATTATTTCAGATGCACTTTACATTGCTATGCTACTGTAGCAATGGAGTTTTTTTTGTGTGTGTTTTCTTTAATAAAGTGATAATGTTTGTGTATATTATGCATTCAGATTCACAAAGTTAAAAAGCATTAGCAATTCATTTAGAAGAAAAGAGTTTGCGCTGTTAAAGTATCGAAGATTCTAGAACAATGGGGAAACATAGTGATATGAGGTTGTTTGTGCATAGGTAGCATTGTGCTTAAGCATAGAAATGGAATATTCTAGATAGTATGCATGCTTGGAATTTTTGTTTCGCAGTAAATAAGATATCGAATGGCCAACAATGCTGGGATTTCCCATCTGTCCACCGTTGGATTGGCTTCATCCAACAGAAAATATTCAAAGTTGTTTCCAGAGTACATGTTTTAAAAGTTACCATTTATAGAAGCTCAAGCACCGTTGCTAAATATTTACTGTTGCATGTCAACTTTTCATGTACTTATTACAACTACATAGCAGGCATATTAATCATTGATCCTCTTGTTGACTGTCATGAAATAAACAAATTTGTAGGAAATTTTCCATCCACTCAAACCTCTTTGAAAGAATCCTATGTTTTTACTATGCACAATCAAACACTCATACAATCCTGTAGGATTCAAGATGACATGCCACTCTAATCCCACGTTTTCCCTATTCCCGCGTTTTGAAAATCCGACGAATCAAAGAGGTGATACCTAACAAATACACCATTTTGTACATCAGAACTGATTCATAATCAGTTTCTAAATCATATTCTTAGTCATCTTCACAAAATAATTGCACGCACAGAGGGATTTTAGGCCTACATGACTACTGTTCCATGCCAAGTTTCAGACTGAAGGGGTTTCCTTCCAAATCTACCAAACAACTAGTACTAATCCTAACCCTAAGGGAGATATCAACAAACATAACCTATCTGGACAAAATCTAATCCGTGCTGCATGCAATTTAGGAAAAACCCCATGGGAGAAAACCCCAAAAACAGACTAGGAGAAAAGAACAGAACAGAGTAGTACCTCACTGAGCTCGTCGTCGACCTCCTCCTCGAACTCGACGACCTCGTCCTCCACTTCCTGAGCGGCGACCTCGGCCTCCTCGTAGTAGTGTGTGACGCCCCCGATTTAATCGTACACTAATCATACATGAAAACGTGTACGATCAAGATCAGGGACTCATGGGAAGATATCACAACACAACTCTAAAAACAAATAAGTCATACAAGCATCATATTACAAGCCAGGGGCCTCGAGGGCTCGAATACAAGTGCTCGATCATAAACGAGTCAGCGGAAGCAACACTATCTGAGTACAGACATTAAGTTAAACAAGTTGCCATAAGATGGCTAGCACAAACTGGAATACAGATCGAAAGAGGCGCATGCCTCCTGCCTGGGACCTCCTAACTACTCCTCGAAGCCGAACTCCACGTAGAATCATCCTCGGGATCCTCTGGCTCCTGGACTCCATCATATGATCGCAATAACCGGGAAAGGGGGAAAAAGAAGTAGCAAAGCAACCGTGAGTACTCATCCAAAGTACTCGCAAGCAAGGATCTACACTACATATTCATCGGTATCAATGAAATGGGTAGTATCTGTGGACTGAACTGCAGAATGCCAGGATAAGAGGGGGATAGCTAGTCCTATCGAAGACTACGCTTCTGGCAGCCTCCATCTTGAAGCATGTAGAAGAGAGTAGCAAGTAGTAACAAGTGTCAACGCATAGCATAATCCTACCCCGGCGATCCTCCCCTCGTCACCCTGTGGGAAAGCGATCACCGGGTTGTATCTGGAACTTGTAAGAGGTGTGTTTTATTAAGTATCCGATTCTAGTTGTCATAAGGTCGGAATACAACTCCGGGTCGTCCTTTTACCGAGGGACACGACTATTCAAATAGATAAACTTCCCTGCAGGGGTGCACCACATTACCCAACACGCTCGATCCCTCTGGCCGGGCACACTTTTCTGAGTCATACCCGGCCTCGGAAGATCAACACGTCGCAGCCCTACCTAGGCTCAACAGAGATGTCAGCACGCCGGTCTAAATCCTAAGCACGCAGGGTCTGGGCCCATCGCCCATTGCACACCTGCATGTTGCGTGGGCGGCTGGTGAGCAGACCTAACAACCTCCATTACAAAGGAAGTTGCGTTATGCGGTCCAATCCGGCGCGCGCCGCTGAGTCGCTGACGTCAAGAAGGCTTCGGCTGATACCAAGATGTCGAGTGCCCATAACTGTTCCCGCGTAGTTGCTTAGTGCGTATAGGCCAGTGGCCAGACTCAGATCAAATATCCAGATCTCGTTAAGCGTGTTATTGCGGACGCCGACCAGGGACCAGGCCCACCTGTCTCCTAGGTGGTCGCAACCTGCCCTGTCGCTCCGCCACAAAGTAACCATCAGGGGGCTGTCGGGAACCCAGGCCCACCACTACCTGGGTGGAACCACCTGCCCCTTCAGCCCCCATCTCCGAATCATCAACATAAGCATGTAATAGTATAGTATATATCCGTGATCACCTCCTGAGTGATCACGGCCCAGTAATATAGCATGGTAGACGGACAAGAGTGTAGGGCGACTGATGTAATACTAGCAACCTATTCTAAGTATTAGGATAGCAGGTAAAGGTATCAAAAATTGTAGCAACAATGACAGGCTACGCAACAGAATCGGAGCTATCGAATCAACAACAGTAGCAAACCTAATGCAAGAATAAGAGAGAAGAGAGTGGGCAATATCTGGTTGATCAAAGGGGGTTTGCTTGCCTGGAAGCTCGGTCGAGAAGGAAGGGTCGTCAACACCGTAGTCGATCGGGGCAGCAACAGCGTCAGTCTCGTAGTCTACCGGAGAGAAGAGGGGGAAGAAACAATGAATACAATGCAAACAGATGCATGATGATGCATGACATATAACGGTGCTAGGTGTGCCCCAACGCGGTATTAGGTGATACCGGCAAGGGGGGGAACATCCGGGAAAGTATTCTCGGTGTTTCGCATTTTCGGACAGTCGGACCGGAGGAGGACGATTGCAGGTTCGCTATGCTAGGGACGTGGCGGACGAACGGGCTGCGTATTCGGATTCCACTCGTTGTTCTGAGCAACTTTCATGTACAAAGTATTTTCATCCGACTTATGGTTTATTTTATATTAATTTTCAAAGTTTTATTCATTTTCTAAAATTATTAATTTTGAGAACAAAATGCAACAAATACTTTTTGTACCCAGGGACAGCTAGACCCAGAGGCTTACAGGTGGGGCCAGGGTCTGAGTTGACCCAGTCAATACTTGACTGGTCAACTTGTGAAACAGTGCCAGTGGGGGCCCAATTGTCATGGACTCTATTTTATTAAGTCAAATTAATTTGAGATAATCAACAGGGGTGGCTCACATGTTATTTTCTACTGCATTAAACTAAATTAGCACTAACTAATCTAGTCTAATTAAACAAGGGCCGGCTGTATTGGACAGTGGCCCAGCCGGCCACAAGAACACACGCATACAACACATTCAGTCATGGCCATCGCCATGTTCAGTAGCAGTAGCAGTCAACGGCAATTGAGTAGCAGCTAGTAGCAATAGTAGTGAGGAGCAGCAGCGGCTCACGAGCAGCAAGTAGCAGGAGTAGCACACAGCCAGCGACGGCAAGCCGGAGCAGCAGCTGGTAAGAGGAGCAGCAGCAAAAAAAACAGCAGCAAGCCGACGCAGGGAGCAGCGGCGGCTCGGGCGAGGCCACGCGCACGCGAGCGCACGCGGAGGCGCGGCTGCGAGCGGCGTTGGCACAGGGCAGGCAGCGGCGCAGCGGCTGAGCAGCAGCGGGCGACGGCGGAAGTGGCGGGGCGTGCGCAGGGGAAAGAACAGAGGCGGGAGGCGAGTGCGGTCGTACCACGTCGGGGCACGCGGGGGCGTAGCGCGAGCACGGCCTGAGGCACAGGGCACGGCTACGCGTGCGCGGGGCGCAGCTCAACGCCGGGACGACGGGCTCGCGGCCGTGAGCAGGACGTGCGCATCACGGCATGGCCATGGATGAGCTCGGGGACGGCGGTGGCAACAGAGGGCAGCGGCTAGCGAACGAAATCGGGGCTAGTGGCGAGTACGAGCATGAGGAAAAGGCGGGGATCGAGAGAGGAGCTCACATCGGGGCTGTAGGGCAAGTCAGTTTGCTTGGGGATGCCTTGGGGACGGTCGGGGTCGAGCGAATCGACGATGGCGGCCGGTGGTGCAGGATGTCGAAGACGAACTCGATGGCGGCGATGCGGGGCTCTCCGGCTTGGTCTCGAGGGCGCAGGCGACGAACTCGTCCACGGTGGACCTCCTGGACCCGACGGTGTGGCGGACGGTGGCCGATGGCCGCGTGCACGTTGACAACGCAGCCATGGAGGTGCTCGGCGAGGCGAGCAGAGAGGAAACAGCGCATGTGTGGGGAACGGGAAGGCGGGCTAGGGTTTCCGGGTGCGGTGTGACGCCTTGTAGGTCGACGGTGGAGCGACGGATGGCCGGCACGTGGCCATCGCAGCCACGGGCGGCTGCCCGGCGTCCACCTTCCCTCTGTGAACAGAGGAGGAAGGAGAGGGGGAAGTTGGGCTGGGCCTCCCGTATAGCTAGCAGGCCTAGTGCACAGTAGTAGGCTTAGTGCACAGTGTAGTTGTTTCATTTTCCAATTCTGTTTTCTTTTTCTTTTCTTTTTTTGTTTCTATTTTATTTTTATTTACAAAAGAAAATGACTTTTAGTTAAGTATGAGACTTGGCCTAAATTAGCATAGTCATTTTAGGCACTGCCACAAAAAGGTTTGATGAGCATTTGAATGCATTTGAATTGCGCATAAATGAAAATGGATTAATGAGGCTGTTTTGGTCACCGTTTTAATTGTTTTAGGGCAATTAAATATTTTATATAATGTTGGATGCTATTTGCTAATTAGTTAGTGAATATTTATAACCCTTTGAACATTTTTAATTCACTGTTTTATGAAACTATAATTTGACTTGTTATTTGAATTTGTATTTGAACTAAGTTTGAAACACGTGAGGTTTAGCAAAATTTTAATCATGATGACCTGGCTTCATTAACAAAGGTTTACTGTAGCTTAATTACCCGGGCGTCACATAGTGCTTCTCGATGAACTCGTACTGCTCGCGCTTTCGCTTGGCCGTCTGCTCCTCCAGATCCACCACCACCTCCTCATCGACCTGCTCCCCGACCGCAGGCTGGACCGCTGCGACGGCGGCCGGAGCAGTGACAGCAGACGGTGCACCGCCTCCTGTCGCCGCAACGGCGCCCTCAGCCGCGCCAACTGTGGCGACAATGACCGCAGCAGGCTTGTCCACTGCTTGTACGGCCACATCCTTCTCCACCGCCGTGGCTTCACGGCTGGCCTCCATCTTCCGACGGCGAACGAGCAAGGGAGGTGATTGCTGGCTCGTAGGAGGTAGGGTTCGAGGGGAGAGGAGAGGGTTTTTCCTGATTTGGGGAAGAAAAGCAGCAGGGGTGGGGGAGTGGGGGAGACGGTGGTGGGGGAGGCGGCCTTTATTTGGCATGTGGGTGGACATTTGGAGTTACCGAGGCTAGACGCGTGGCGTCGTGCGCTCGTGCACGCCCCCATCGCTTTCATTTTATTTTTGTCATGAATTTATTTTTTGACCTGTCGTTTAGCGAGGAAATTGCACAAACCACCTACTTTTGGTGTTACTTTTGCATAGAACACCTACTTTACAGGTTTGTTGCACAAAAAAACACATATTGGGGTAATTTGTTGCAGCTATGTCAAATCCGCCATTTTGGGTGGGTTGACATGATTTCTGACAAGTGAGTCCAGTTTGTAAGTGCACCGCGACAAAAAAAACATTCCACATCAGCACCCAACTAGAACTGTGCAAAATTTACAAATAGGTACTCCAAAAATAATTCTCATTGCTTCTGGGCCCACAGAAATGAACTATTCGTAGTATTTTTTTTGTTCACACATAACATCTTGGCACACAAGAGCATGCACCAAACTTGTTCTCCTTCGACACACAGACGCTATAACGACGGACATCTACCAGTAATATTCACACTGCATGTGTCGATACCATCTTGACCAACATGCAACAACATTGGTCTCATTGGACTCACACACATGCCATAAGGG
The DNA here is from genome assembly GCA_011799875.1 of Thinopyrum elongatum. NCBI lineage: Eukaryota > Viridiplantae > Streptophyta > Magnoliopsida > Poales > Poaceae > Thinopyrum > Thinopyrum elongatum. The sequence continues at coordinate 361,470,622 of CM022297.1, read as the reverse complement.
GTCCAAATCATTCACCAATTCTTCTAGTAACATTGCACTCCAAGATGTGACAATGGGCTGACATGTATCAATCTTGATCTATTTTCACAAATAATTGGTATAAGGGCCACATGCACCAATAGATGTCACAATGCACTGACACATGTCACTTGGGCCAACACGCACCATGCCCACAAACAAGGAACAAATAAGCCTATAGGATCCACATGCACCGATAAACTACGTCTCAACATGCAACAACTTTTTGTAGTCACATTGCACGCACAATGCACACCAAGACACGCCAACGGCCCGGCATGTACCAATCTTCATGTCTTTTCACTAATCATGGTCTCTTTGGCCTCACAGATGCCATAAGGGCCAAATGCACCAATATTCACACATTGCACTCAAACGTGCCACTTGGGCCAACATGGAGCATGGTTTTTTTACTAGCAAGGGACACATAAGCCATTATATACTGTTGGTACCCTAGCTAATAACAACACATTTGAACATTGGTCCTAGTTGCAGCTACATAGGACCACTTATGCCACACATGGAGCACAGCCTCGGTGCATGGTTTTTTTCGGTGCATCTGTGTCTGGATAAATGACTTAAGGAGACGCGCATTTGTTCTGCCGAACACACTACATCAGCCGAACTGGCTAGACCCTTTACCTCACACCCTCATGGCCCTGGTTCGAATCCCCGTGAGGCAGTTGGAAATGCCATTTTTTTGCTATGGGGACTGACACGTGGGGTCCCCTTGTCATCCACACAAATGCGCCACCACATGTACCACATTTGGCTAATTGCACCTACTACTCCACATCATTTTCAACTTCTTCGTCCCCTTCTCGGCCAGCGCCGCCGCCATCTCCCGACGACGCCTCTCTTCACCGCCTTCCGGCAAGTAGGTGAGATCTCCCCTCTTCCCCCTCACGAATCTTCTTCCCTTCCCCAACCGCGTCTCCCTCCGGAGGCGGATCTGAGCCAGAATTTTTATTTGATACATGCGGTAGATGATTTGTTGATGGATATGATGATTCTTTGATAGATTGATGGATGTCGTAGTGTAGGATCTGAGCCGTACCAGGGAAAACAGAGGCACTCTGCAAATCAAAATGAGGCCCTATGTGTGAAAAAAGAAATCAAAATAATTTTCATTCACTGCATTTTTTCACACAAAAATACACTGTTTGACTGTATAGGTTCAGAAAAGACCACATAGCAAATAGGCAATAGAAGGCACTAATGTATTGAATAGCCGTGGCATTGAGAGAGGGGCAGATATGAAGCGCTGAGAGAAACACATGCATTGTGGTTACAAAGTGATACTTGGATTGGATTGGCATAAAAATATTTCATCAGTTCTTCACTATAGTATGTAGTAGTGACATTGGATTGGATTGGATTGGGATTTATTAGGTAGATGATACTGGCATTGCCATTGTCATTGGCATTGCTTTATTAGGTAGATGATAGTAAACAGATTTATTAGGCATTGCATTTTAGGTTATCACTACGATTTATTATATGTATGATCTTTGTATTGTACTATGGTAGCGTACAATTCAACTTAGAGTTCAACATGTTCTATGTAGAATGGAGGAAGCACCATGTGGACTGTGCAAGTCATGATGCCGGACCATCCTTTCTACTGCCACGCTGTTCGGCATCTACTTCCAGCCTACTTTTGTTTTTACAGCGGTAACAATTTATATGAACCTTCTGATAGTTCATTCTTTTTTTTTTGCTATTTCCACTAATGCATTGTGTCTGTTATTTGTTTTTATCTTACACAGATCGTCCCATGCAATGTGAGATTGGCATTCAATGAGCTCATCGGAGACACCGTGACCTTCGACGCTCTTGGGGGCCCCTACACTATGCAGGTCGATAAGGGGTGAACGATAACCCAGATTGGAGGAGATGAATGGGATTGTTTCATCGCCCGCCTACGTCTTAGTGGGGGTGAATTGATCAGCTTCTCCTTCAGAGGAGAAAGGCCCAGGATTTCTGTTATCTATCTGAATTTGATTGCCGATAGTGAGGATGAAGTTCATGAGGAGGACGATGGTGAGGATTCAGATGATGATGAGAACCCACTTGATGAAGCCCTCTGTGCCCAAGGACTGAGGCTGAGCGGCGAGGAAACGGGCAACCTCTGGGACATGCTTCCGCTACGTGAAGACTACGTCGGGATGCCATTCGTGACCCGCCTCACAAGGACGAATGTTAAACAACATCTCATGGTATGTTACTTAGTGTGGTAATTACATGAAATGCATGCTTAATTAGTGTAGTAGTTGATATGATATGCATGTTGTAGTACTGTGATGATAGGCCTAGTGTAGAATTCATTTAGTGCAGAATTTTATGGTATGCATGTGTTGTAGTAATGTGATATATGCTTATGTAGTGTAGTAATATGCGATGATATGCTTAGTGTACGTAGTAATCTAATGATATGCTTAATTACTATAGTAATTTGATGATTAGCGTATAGTGTAGTGATGTGATGATATATATGCTCAGTGTTGAATCCAATGATATATGTGTCTTGAAGTGTATGCTTAGTTGATAATTGCACGTGACATGCTCATATATCGTATCAACTATTTTCAGAAATTACCTAAGAGGTTATTTGTTAGCTGTGGCATCGAGCCGGATGAAGAAGGCATGGCTACTGGACTACGCCTTACCAGAACGGGCTCCATCACCAGCTGTGCCTACGCAGTGGACACGGACGGTCGCACTATCTTCAACCGGGCAGGGTGGAAGAAGTTCCTTCGTGGCAAGAATCTTCGGGTAGGACAGGCCATCCTACTCACTGTTGCGAACACCCGTCACCATGACTTGAGGATGATGATCACCATCAACCTCATTTAGAACTGGCTAGGCCATGTATCGATGTGAAATGAACTTGTTATGTTAGATCTTGTTTGCGAGTACTTGTCGTGTATTATCGTATCTATCTATATATATCTAGGTTCAGTAAATGGAGTTTAGTCAAGTTAGTGATTATATAATGAAGCATCATATAAAAAAATTGTGTGATTCTTGGAGTGAAAGAATGGAGTGTAGCAAATGTATGAAAGAAATATACAAGATTAATAAAGATGTCATGGAATTTTGTAATGAAGAAGTAATATAAGTCAACATATTATCCTACTTTTTTGAAATTTAAAACTGTAAAACAACTATAAGAGATAAGAATGAAATAAGCCAGTTTTTGTAGAAAAGGTGATTTTTCCCACCACCTCCAAATCACCCCAAATTTATTCTACATGCTCAAATAGATGTGCCAAACATGGCTATGAAAGAAATTTGGAAAAAAAATGTATCCTACAATGCCCCCTTAAGGTGTAGACTGATGTTTTGATCAGTCATTCTACAGGGCAATATAAATTAAAAATAATATAAAATTGTAAAACCTTGAAAACCTAGCTATATTTGTGTAAGATATCAAGTGTGCAAAATTGGAGGTGATTTAGAGGAGGTCGAAAAAATCACGTTTAAACACGAGGGACCATTTGGTCTCGAGGATAGGCTCATTACTTAAAAAAAGATATGGAAATAGCTATAGAAAAAAAGGAGCGTGAGAGCCGAATGAATCAAAAGATTCATGTCACTTAAGCCTGTTTTTGTAGAAAAGGTGATTTTTCCCACCACCTTCAAATCACCCCAAATTTGTTCTTCATGCTCAAATAGATGTGCCAAACATGGCTATGAAAGAAATTTGGAAAAAAATATATCCTACAATGCCCCCTTAAGGTGTAGACCGATGTTTTGATCAGTCATTCTACAGGGCAGTATAAATTCAAAAAAATAAAAAATTGTAAAACCTTGAAAACCTAGCTATTTTTGTGTAATATATCAAGTGTGCAAAATTGGAGGTGATTTAAAGGAGGTCAAAAAAATCATGCTTAAAACCATTTGGTCTCACTTAAGCCAGTTTTTGTAGAAAATGTGATTTTTCCCACCACATCCAAATCACCCCAAATTTGTTGTACATGCTCCAATACATGTGCCAAACATGGCTATGAAAGAAATTTGGAAAAAATTGTATTCTACAATGCCCCCTTAAGGTGTAGACCAATGTTTTGATCAGTCATTCTACATGGCAGTATAAATTCAAAAAAAAATTGTAAAACCTTGAAAACCTAGCTATGTTTGTGTAAGATATCAAGTGTGCAAAATTGGAGGTGATTTAGAGGAGGTCAAAAAAATCACGCTTAAACACGAGGGACCATTTGGTCCACTTAAGCCAGTTTTTGTAGAAAAGGTGATTTTCCCACCACCTCCAAATCACCCCAAATTTGTTCTACATGCTCAAATAGATGTGCCAAACATGGCTATGAAAGAAATTTGGAAAAAAATGTATCCTACAATGCCCCCTTAAGGTGTTGACCGATGTTTTGATCAGTCATTCTACAGGGCAGTATAAATTCAAAAAAATTAAAAAGTTGTAAAACCTTGAGAGCACTAGCTCGGTTTCTCACCTGTATGAAACCAGCCCAACATTTCAGGGTGACAAGTCATGGCCATGTTAGGGCTACTTTTGGTGTGTCAACTAGGTCCACCCTAAGACAAACATAGTGGAAGGGATCATGTGCTACCCCTTTGGATGAATGTCTGTGTGTGTGTGTATGGGTGGGGGGGGGGGTAGGACCTCCCGAGAGCCATTTACTGGTCATTCGGGTAGGAGGTAAGGGTCCGTCTGGAAGGACGGGTTTTTCTCGACATGCTTCAAATGGACCTAAATTCTTTCTACACCCTTGTACCAACATGAGAAGCATCCATGACTAGTTCCATTTATTTTCGATGTTTTATTGATTTTCTAGGGTTTTCACGGTGATAAAACCCTAAAATATTTCCCACCAGTGCCACCCTTCCCTCTGATCACTGTGACCAGCATGTACTTAACTTAGCATCAAGGCCATGAAAACAGGAATCAGAACCGTATTAGATTTTGATCCCACACACACATGCACACACAACAGAATACATAACAGATAACACAAATCACAGACTGCAGTTACTACGATTATCTGAGTGAACTTCTAATGCATAACAACTTTTGGTCTTCAAATACATAACATGAAATACGGACACAACTAGAAATGCAAAATAACTTCTGATGTTGAGGTTGAGCAAGGGACTTTTATTGTGAGGCCCAGCATCTTCAGCAACCTATCCATGCTTCCACCTGTAGCATATAAGTAACTAAAAATTTCAGATTGAATACATTTGCTATTGGAAAAATGACAGTACGGTAATTTGAAGATGCCAAGGAAATCTGTCACAACAACTGTAGGATACCAATTTGAATACAAAGTTCATAGAAGTCAATGTTGAATTAATAAGACCTTTGCAAGATGCAAAATCACTGCTGTGATGAGAGTAATCAGCATGTAGGCCATAGCACATGCAAGAAGCACTTACAGGAAGTGAAGCAAAAGGTTGTACAGCACGGCAACATGAGTAAGCCAACATCCCTACTAAAATTATTGCAGTGCTTATGTCTATTTTTTTAATCATTAGGAAGCCCTAAATATTTTAATGGAAGATCACTGACAGGGCACTACTGAAATATTTCAGTGTCTACATGTCACTACTGAATGTGCAGTACTGAAATATTTCAGTGGCTACGTGCGTGTACTGAAACTGCACCACTGAAATATTTCAGTGCCTACGTGCGTGTACTGAAATAGCACCCCTGAAATATTTCAGTGGCTACGTGCGTGTACTGAAAGTGCAGCACTGAAATATTTCAGTGGCTATGTGCGTGTACTGAAAGTGCACCACTGAAATATTTCAGTGGCTACGTGCGTGTACTGAAACTGCACTACTAAAATATTTCAGAAGCTACAATTGTGTACTAAACTTGCAGTACTGAAATATTTCAGTGTCTACCCGTGTGTACTGAAATTGCACTACTCAAAAATTTCAGTGTGAACGGGTCTGTACTGAAATTTCAGTACTGAAATATTTCAGAATCTTCAACTGTCTACTGAACTTGCAGTTTTCAAATTTTTCAGTGTGTACCCAGAGTGTACCACTGTCTACTGAACTCGCAATACTCAAACAGAATTTATTCTTTGCAACTAATTACGCTGCCATCTAGAGGCTATGGATTGGAGTAGAAGTGCAGGTGAACATCAAATTCTACCACTACAACCATACAAATGTAGCCTAGCGTTCATATACACCATAATCCAGCCCCCAGGCAGCATGTACTGAAATCTTCATACAATTTATTGAGAATAAAATGACATCTAGCATTCCCTCAGTGAACTATTATCATCACTACCACCACAACTGTAAGCACGAACAGTAGGAAGATTAGGAGCGGGAAGCTTACTCTAAACAACTGCACCGCCACCGTTCAGATGAGGAGAGCGGTGAGGGAAGCATGGAGAACGGCGGGGTAGCAAGGTCGCGACCACTGTCCTCCTCCTCTTGCGCTTCGGAGTCTCCGACTCGGTTGGAGGCTCCACAATCTGCAACGGCACCTCGTGCACTGTGGGTTCCTGATCTAGTGGATGCTGTACCCTGGATCTGAACGCCCACCACCTCCGCCTGACCCACGGGTTGGACGAATCGGCCTGCTCCATCACCCAGAGGAGGATCTCGATCTTGTGCATCGGTTGTGCGGGCGGGGGGGGGGGGGGGGGGGGGGAAGCTTTGCCCTCTCCCTCTTCGTCATTTCCTTGAAAGTGGTCATTGCCGTCCAGTTCATCTGCCTTGTGTTGTGAAACCAAGAACGGATCTCCGTCAACCTGGCCATCTTGACCTGGTCACCGCCGGCGATCTCCATGAAGTCGGCGTTCTCGCCGCCGGCGATCTGCTGCTCCATCGAGGTTCTTGTGTGGATGGAAGAGAGGGGGGTGGATGTGGAAGAGGAGAAGAGCAAAGTTGAGGCCGCCAGAAGGAGGAGAAGGCTGCGATGGACTTGGAATGCAGGAGAGGGAGGAGATGGCCGCGGTTGTAATGATGATGGAAGAGGGGAAGAACCATGGCGGTTGTTTTGCATTGGACGAGAGGGGCGTGCAAATTTTTCCTATGACTAAAATGCCCCTAGATTAAAAGGTGTCCCCACATTGTCATTAGTACTGGCCCCGCAAGTTTTAGTACTTTCGAATACTTTCATCCGAGTACTAGCCAGTACTACGTATGTGTGTGCCGTTAGATTGAGACAAACGAACGGCTCCAAAAAAAGCCAACTACTGTAAAACTTGTATTAAATTATTAGTGTGGCTCGTCTCATTAGACTGATAGTGGTGAAGTGACTTCAGCTAGTCATCTCCTTCTCCAGTGAGTTTTCGGATGAGTTGTCATTCTAGGTCACACAGTTGAGCGGCTCTCAATACTATTGCCCTCCACGAAGCTTTGCAATGATGAAGCAACTTCCACGGAACAGCCAAGTCGATGGCCCTAAGAGATGTAAAACTATCGTTATTTGCACCTTGTCTGCAACGTCTGCCGAGAGCAAGACTAACACAGAAGGATACGAAAATCAGGGTGATACCTCTATCAGCAAAAAAGTAAGGATACGAAGCTTGTGCTATTAGAGAAGGCCTGACAGGCCTGTCCGCCCTGTTCAATGGCCATATAATCATCGAAACTGATTGCAGCACACTAGCTAAAGAGGAGTATATAGCAAAAAAACTACCACATTACCGGCTCTCGCTACAAAAAACTACCACTTTTTTTAATTTTTCAAAAAACTACCATAAATTTGGTTGGCTGTTTCAAAAAACACTAGTTGCTGAAGCGTTAAATTTTAATCATGATTATGACAACGCTGGCCCACCCGTCAAGTCCATGTGGCAATAGATATAATGCCGCTAGTGAAACCGTTTCTTTGACCGCTACTTACATGTAGGGCCCACGTGTAAGCTCTTCTATCTCCCTCTCCTCCCCTTATCTCTTTCCCCTCCCACTGGAACTCTCTGTCTCTCCCGAGCCCGACCGGATCGCCGCGGGATCCTCTCCTTCCCTTATCTCTCTCTCCTTCCCGCGGGAACACACTCTCTCTCCCGACCCCGCCGGGATCCGCCGCCTCCTAGCCGGACCCTCGCCTCCCCGCCCCGTTCTAGCCGCAACCATCCTCGCTGGCAATGGCAGGAGTCGCGCCGCCACAGCCAAAACGGGATGCGCCGCCATCACCTTCCTACCTTTCGTCGCCGTCGTCCCCATGGCACGTCGCCGCCAAACTCGAAGGTGGTGCGCGCACTCGCACACAGCCACGGCCTGTCGGCAGGCAGGTGGTGCACGCAGCCACGCCGGCGCTACCCCTGCCGGTGCAGCCACAGCTCAGCACAGGTGATGCACGCATCCACGGCCGGCGCCGCCGTTGCTGGTGCAGCCATGACCCTACGCAGGTGGTGCACGCAGCCATGGCCGGCGCACGGGACCGGATGGCTTTTTTTAGTACCAATAGGGACCTGATCGCTTTTTCTAAAAAAATGTAGGGACCCGATTGCTTTTAAAAAAAAGTTAGATGGACTTGTTTGCTTTTATAAAAATACGTCACAGGGACCCAATTGCTTTTTCTAAAAAGTTACAGGGATATGATTGCTTTTTTAAAATAGTCACAGGGATCTGATTGTTTTTTATTTTTTTGGAAGGGACCGACATGTGGACTCCCATGTCATAACGGTCTACCTAACGGTCAAAGCTAATGGTGTTGACTTTTATGCCACGTCAGACCCGACGGGTGGGCCAGCATTGTCATAATCGCGATTAAAATTTAACGCTTCAGCAACTAGTGTTTTTTGGAACAGCCAACCAAATTTGCGGTAGTTTTTTAGAAAATTAAGAAAAGTGGTATTTTTTGTAGCGAGAGCATGTAATATGGTAGTTTTTTTGCTATATACTCAGCTAAAGAGCTGTCTCCGCAGGCCGAGTGCATGAGTCACTTCGAATCCTGTCTAGTCAACCGGATTAGCAGGATTAGCAGGGATAGAAACAAGCTCGCCCATAACCTAGCGGTGGTAGCTAAAGATCATGGGGACTTCAAGATGATTGTAGCTGTGCCAAGTAGGGCACATGAGGTTTGGTTGTATGACTGCAATCCCTCTCCTGCATAAACTGGGGGCTCGTCATTCTCAAAAAAAAAAAAAATGAAGCCGATTTGATTTCGCACATGTACGGAGATCCAGCGGCATTGCTACAACGTAAATTGATAGGGTAGCCACGACAGTTACAACTTCAAATGTGGGCAGTCTCATATTCCAGATGTATCCCAAGCCTAAATGACGTCTTCCTGACGATCACCGGCCACCTATATCTACTGTGGCATATCTCCGAGTTCCACACTATACTTCCACTGGCTGTTTCCCGAACCTTAGTCTAGCTAGTTAGCCTCAACGGTTGGAGCTATTGCATTCCTTCGGTAAATTCAGCATTCCTTGACAGCAAGTACCTCACCGTGTTGCTTTTTAACTTCCAATGCCAGGAGAATGGTGTGCATGTGCAGCAATTCAAGCATTGCACGATCAGGTCAAGTAAGCACATGGAGCACAGACCATGTTTAATGCATGTACAATGTCCTAGCTTGTGCATTTTCAGAAAGATGCAAAACTGCAACTACTTTTTTCAGTTTGAAGATCAGATTTACAGGTTAGCAAGTCACTTGGGAACAATACAACAGAGACATGGCTTGCCTTTGCCACGGTGAGAGTGGCAGCCAGCAGTGCAAGTATAAATGTATAATTGGACAAGGAGCATCCAGTCGCAGAGCAACCACTATCAATGGTCGAAATGTATACATCACTACATATCTCCACGTCGCTCCTCCCAAGGGCGACACGGGCGGACACCAAAACCACCGCTGCCGGTGTCCCCTCTCTCCGTCTACCCCCCTCGCCGCCGCCGGAGGATGCGGCTGGGCAAAGACCGCGCGTGAATGGCGGAGGCGGGGCCTCCTCTTCTCTTGGTGGCGCGGGGTAGGGCTTGGCCCTGGTGCTGCAGCTGGCCGCTCGTAGGGCGGCGGCTGGGCTCGCGCCGCTGGTTGTGCTCGGGGCGGTGGTGACGCTCGGCGTCAGTGGAGGCTCGCGGCAGAGGGGAGGCGCAGTGCTGCGTCGGACGGCGGTGGCCGCAGCCTTGCGGGCCCGATCTGGGCCTGCGTGGGTCTGCGGCTTGGGCGCTCGATCCTGGCTGCGTGGTGGTCAGCCGGTGCGCCGACGACCGGGTCTGGCGTAGGTGACTCCGTCTGGGGCCGGCTTTCCGCGGGCGGTGGCAGCGCGCGTTGAGCTCGGCGGAGTTCGGGTTGCGGGGGGAGCGGGCTGGCTGCGGATGGTCGCCTATGGCCGGGATTCACTGGATCTGGGCCGGCGGCTTTGATTTCTGCTGTTGCTGTGGTTCCGTCTGGCTGGTGGAGCCCCAATGTGGTGCCGGTGGGCAGAAATGGGGTGCTGAGGACGCTGGGGCAGCGGCCCCGGAGCTGAGGTCGGCTATCTTCCCGCAAGATGTCTGTTGTTGGCCGTCGCAGCGTGAGGTGTTGCGGTTGGCTGGTGCAGGGTGCGCCCGTGTGATGCTTGCGGGTGTGCAAGCTCGGGCGGTTGGGGTGGCGAGGTGCAGCGGCTGGCACCACGAGGTGGAGCCGGTGGACGTCAACCGGGGATTGTGTGCTATGCAGTGCTTCGGATTTGCTCGGATTCGGAGGTGTGGAGGAGCTCCGGGCGAAAGTCCAGCACTGACTTTGGGTCGGTGCGGACAACAGCGGCGCCATGGCCATGGTGTCATTCCCCTTCTTGAAGGTGTTGTCGTGGAGCTCCATTACACGACTCTCCGGGAGAAATCTCTAGCTTCGGATGGTCGAAGCGGGCGATGACGGCGGCTACATCGTTTCCTTCTTTGAGGCATCGCCTTGGAGAGTTAGCATATTGCGGTTTGCATAGATCTCTTCGTCGGCGGGGGCAGTGGATGTCGGGGCGGCGGCTCCGGGTGGTTTCTGATTGTGCGCCGAGATGGCGATCTCGGGAACAATGAGAGTGGTAGCTCTATGAGGTGGGGCTCTATCTCGACATTGGTTGGGTGGCATCCTTGTCCCGCTTGGGCGGTGGGGTTGTCGGCTCGGTCGATGCGCCCCAGAGGGGCGGTCTGACTTTATGTCGGGGCGGCGGCCCCAGATGTGGTGCGATGATCGTGGTCTGCGAGCGGTTGCCCTAAGTAGCGTGGGCTGCGGGCAACTGGGCTGTGCGGCGTTGCTGCTCGAGGGGAGCGGTGGTATGTTGGGGTGGCGGCCCCGGAAGGCGGTGCCGGTGGAGTGCGCTGGGCGCGACGGAGCGGTGGATGTCAGGGCGGCGACCCTGAGAGGATCACTGTGGCGACCAGGCTTCTATGGCAACGATGATGGTGGGAGCGATGTCGGCGACGCGGCAATGATTGCGGTAGTCGGCTCTTCTTCGGCGTGTCTGCGGTATTGCCTCGGTTTGTTTGTTGCTGTGGAGTCGAAGCTGTGGTGGTGGGGCCCTGTGGTATACGATGACTGGCTGCAAGTGACCCGTTCGGCGATTTTTCGTGGCGCCAACTTTCGCCTTATTTTGTTCTTCTGAGTTCTCCGTCAGAGTCGGAGCTGCGTTGTCTGGCTGCAGGTTGACATGTTGTTGATGAGGGTGGGCTTTATCTTGTGTGTGTGTTAGTTGAGAGTGGGCTTGGCCCTTGTTGTTCCGGTTTTTGCCCGGTTTTCCGTAATTAATTGGGCAATTCACTTCTGCTTATTTAATAGATGATGCAATCTTTGCCTCCGTTTCGAGAAAAAGACTACATATCTCCATGCATATAATGTACATTTTGGATAGTTAACAGTTTCTAAGCTTCTAACTAGCAGAAACCAAAAAGAATCAGCCTGAAGGTGCTGCTCTGCTCTAGTGGAATCTGTTAGGTTGATCTCCTCCCGAGTGGGCCCAACGGCCCACCGGGCCCTTAGATCCGTGCCTTGATCGGGGGCGTCCAACCCATTATGGTTGACGGGCCCCTGTCACCTGCGCAATATAAAGAGGTGGGGGCCGGCGGCACGCAACACGAGGTTCGTCGCGCAGCCGCACACCCCACCGACACACCTACCGATCTAGGTTTCTTGCAGTGCTGACGGGAAGCACCGCTGCCACCACCTCGCCCACTCTCTGCCATCACCGCCATCGCCATCCGCCATGGCCACCGGCTCCAGCTCCTCGGGCCAAGCGGAAGGTGAACTACGGATCTAATCTAGCCCTAGATGATCCCAGACATCTATCAATGGTTTCAGAGTCGCTAGGGTTCTAGATTTTTTCGGTAGCAACAGTGAACGGGAGATTAATCCCGTAAAAGTAATCCCCTCCCCTGGATCCCGAATCACACAGAAAGAGAACATCACCGGCAGAGGGCCTTGGGCTCGCCGGAAAAGTTGCGCCGCCGCAAGGCCGCGCCGTTCCTCTCAATCCGGACATGCATCGGCGAGCCGAGGCGTCGGAAGAAGAACCAAAAAAAAGGGGGGGCACCGCGACCAAACCGTTCGACGGCAACACGCTCACCGCGAGGCGAACGCGCGGCCGGCGAAGGGGATGGCAACGGCGCACGCTGGCAAAGGGGACAGCCGGGGCACTCGCGCTCGCTGGGCGCAGGGGGTAAGAGGGGGCGCAGCTGCGCCTCTCTCCTCTCTCTCTCACGCGTACAGACAGAAGAAAGGGGGAGAAAGGGAAGGGGAAAACGGGCCGTGCTCGCGCGCCACTGTGGTGCGTCGTCGTCGCCGGCTAGTCGGTGGCGCGACAGAACCGCTCCTCAGATTCGCCACTGCGGAGCGAGAAGAAGAGCGGGGCACGCAGGGTTAAAATGGAAAGGGGCTCGCGCGGTGGCTGCAAAGACGCCGTCGCTGGTGGCCGGCGTAGCCGCTGCGGGAGGAATCGAACAGAGCGAGAGGTAGAGAAGCGAGCGGCGCGTGCGAGGGGGAGAATGGCCTAGGGTTTTCCCCTCGGCCGCCCCATCGGCTGTTTTGATCAGCCGCCTTGCACGCTGGTCCGTCGGATTCCATCCGACGGCCACGACGCTAACCCTAGCTAGTTGCGGGCCTTCTGGGCCAAGAGAGAGAGGCCGCAGCCGTGCGCTGGGCTGAGGCCGCAGCCGCGCACTGGGCTGGGCTGCGCTGCCGTTTTTTTTTGTTTTATCTGTTTTTTGGCTAGTTTTTTGGGCAGATTTCATATATAGTTTTTCTATTCAAATTAATCCAACGAAAATTTGTTTAGAAAATAGAAAAGTGACATAAATGTTTCTGAAAAGTATAAAGTTCATGAATTTTTTATTCATGTTTTCCGCTGCAAAAAGAATAAAAGTGCTCTTTTTTAAAGGCAAATAAAGTGAGAATTAAATTTTAAAAGAGCATGTTAAAGTGATTATTGAAATAATTATGATTCTATTGTTTTTATGACCAATGTTGTTAATAACATAATCATGATTTATTGATTGCTATAAAAGGTGCATTTATTTCTACTTTTGCCCAACGATGATATAGTTTTAATTGCACAAACAGTTGTATGTTTTAATTTTGACGAACGTTGGATTAATGCATGCAATTGTTGTCATGATCTCACTCGATTGTGGTTTCAGGAGGGTACCACTTGATGAGTTGCCTCAAGGATGTTCCAACCCTCAGAGGTGATAACTACACTGAGTGGAGAAAGAAAGTTGACTTGGCTTTTGTCTGTGCTGAGGTGGACTGGGTTGTGGACACTCCAGAGCCGGTCAAACCAGCAGAGCCAGTCAGAGGTGCAATAGATGATGATGCTACTTGGGAGAAAAATAAAAGGGATCATGCTCCAGTGGAGATGTCATATTACCTCGAAAACCAAACACTACTAGGAGAAAGCCTACTAGTAGCGCTTGAAATACCTATAGTAGTAGCGTTGGGTCCAACGCTACTGCTAACGCGCTACAGCTAAGTTGTAGCAGTAGTGCTTCCCTGACCAGTGCTACTGGTAAGTATGGTTAGCAGTAGCGCTGCCCGGACAAGCGCTACTGCTAACTCTCTGTAGCGCTGCAACAAAGCAAGCGCTGCTGCTACTCCAGCGCTGCCGCTAGATGCCTTCCAGCGCTACTGCTAGTATTCCTGCTTTCACAGATTTATTCCCCCTACGAATTTGTGATGTATTTGTGCATGCTCTATACAGTAGTTTCATCAGATCATAATAAACATACACTATTCTCATCATATCATACACATATAGTAGTCTCGTCATACCATCATCATCATCATTCAACACAAATATCATCACATCTCGAAAATAGCGATACACAAGTCATGTCATGTCTCGAATAAATGCAACTACATGGTCATGGCACACACACAAGTTTCATCATCTCTATCTAAACCATGATGTAGAAGAGAAGAGCGATCAGCATGAGCAAGAGCGCGACTATGTAGTACTTCTTGAGGCACCGGCGGTTTCGCTCCCGCTCTTGCCGGAGCGTCCACCTCAAGTAACTACTTTCCGCTTCGGCCCTGCTGTCGAACCCTCTATGGGTAGCACCCGGGTACTTGTCCACCTGGTCCTGAGCATCTAGCCAGTGGTCGTACACTCCCAGAACCCTCCCAATGAACACGGCGTAGCAGTCCTTCGCCATCTCTGATCTATGTACCTGCATCGTGAGTTGATGAATTGAATGATAATATGCAACATAATGTACTTAAGAAAACAAAGAGGCATAATTAGCAAAATACAAGCAACCTATAGTAAACATAAATAACGAAGTTCCTCATACCCAAACTAATTAACTAGAGCGATCTACGCTAGTTCAGGACCACAGTTTAATTACATCACATAGTTTCGCCGTGCATAAATTCAAAGTTTTTCCATAGAAAGACAGTAGTGACACATTGTCATTGATAATCAGTCCTCCATGTCGGCGGTCCAATCTTCATAGTCAGGGAGGAAGCACCCGAGCTTCTTGAAAGGCTTCAGGTCCAGACGCTGAGCGAGTAGCAGTGCTCGGACATCATCCCGCGTGATTGGCCCATGGTAGAACATCCCTGTTGGTTCGAGGACCTGCTTCATGATCACTTGGGCAAGTTCACACTGTACATGATAAAACTCAGCTCGGATTCGATGACCCGGTGTCTTTCCTATGCTTGTGGCCCAGTTGACAATCTCGGCATCGTTGGTAGTAGCTGACATGCGAAGGCATTGATTATCCCTTCTGTACTCGATCAGGTGATGCATGAGGTAGAATCCATCAGCCTTACTGGTGTACGGTTGCTGGATGCAGCAGAAGTCGGTCTTATGGCCGAAAGCCAGCCCGTTCTTCTTGTGCTTTTTCACCTTGATATATCCACCAGACAGGCTGAAGGTGAACAGGGCACTATCGAGAACACTCTTTATGTGCGTGTAATCCTTTTTCTTGATGTTCTTCGATGAGTCCAAGTACATAGCATGGGAGTATTCTGGGTACAGAACGATGAGGATGGCGCCTCCCCCCCCCCCCCCCCCCCCCCCCCGCTGCGCAAATTAAGTACACCTCAAATTAGCCTCCATGCTTGCAAAGGAATGATTAAAACTTACGAAAGGATATGCGCGGATGACTTACATGGGATGATAAGGCAGGAGAAACGCTTCCTTGTCCTTATTAGCGATCATGAAGTCGCCGATGTACTTGCCCGCATAGTCACGGTTCTCTTTGTAGACTACCAAGAAGCTCTCGTGCATATAGTACAGGTCCGGGATGCAGATATATTTTATGTTCTCGATCCTGATGAAGTAGTTGAGATACAGCGCATACATGCGGATGAACTGGAAATCCAGCTTGGTCATGTGGAACATGTCGTAGATGTAGTCAAATCGCAGGATGAACTTATCCGCGGGCCATCTCTCGACGTACAACTTCCCACCCGGCACCTGAGGCGCGTAAAGCGGGTATCCTAGTTTTTCCGAGATGAGAAGGCTTTTCTCTCTGGCCAGCACATCTTCATGGAGTCTCCTTAGATCATTGTTTGGTATGTGCTCTAGCGCTTTGGCAGGTAGGATCGGGTCGCCGGCAACATCGAAACGCTTCGCACCTTCGACAGGTATTCTGTCTACCACCCGGGGCTTCAGAGGCGGCTGGCTGCTTGAAGCAGCTCTGGCGCCTTTAGGGCCTTTCCTGTCCGGTCTCCTCCTTTGCTTCTTGGCGGGTGGCGGTAGTGAGCCCACCGTACCTTCCCTAACCACCACCCCCAGTGCCGTCGGGCTAATCAGTGGACGCCCCTCGGGTTGTTGCTAGGTAGAGGCGGCATCTGGAGGCGTCTTGTGCGAGGATCGCTTGAAGAGAGACTTTTTGCATTCCGCCTTAGGACGTTCCGGCTCCGGCAAATCAGGCAGCATCAAGTCATCATCTCCACGCTCATAGCCTGAGTCTTCGTCGTCCTGAGCCATCAATCCTCCATCATCATAGGCGGTATTGAAATACTTGAGAGGGTCATCATCATCCTCCTCCATGTCATCATCAGCATTTGCTTCTTCGACAACGGGGGCAACGTCATATGGCATTAATGGAGGCTCTCCCTCGCGTTGTCCGCTATCACCCGCGACGACAGGTGCAGGTAATTTGGTAGGTGGGGTGGTGTTTATACCTTCTTGAGAAGCTGTCGTTGGTGTGATATTGGGCGCCTCGACACGAAGAAGAGTCTTCGGCCAAGGCAAGAACCAGCTCTTGCATGCGCCAATCCGTTTAGGGGTCTCCTCGTCATCGACTGGTACCGGAGGAGGCAAATCCTCGAAGCCCGCTAAGACACTGGCCATGTTAACCTTGAAGACGCCATCGGGCATCTCTCGGTTGTGGAACATGCGGTCCTTCGGCTTCATGATCGTTGCCTTTCCCACGGCCACCTTCTGGCCCTTGATGTCGTAGAGTAGGGTGCACGAGGTATCGTCAGCCTACCAAGAAGACATGTCTGCGACGACAAACATCCGAAAGGCAAATGAAACAGAAGACTATAGACATGCTGGTGAAAAGGGTATGACGTGTAATTACCGTGAGGGCGTCGAGCTCAGCCATAGACGAAGGCCCGCCGAGCATGCCAGAGACGGAGGTCGGGCTGCTATGAACAGGAGCGGGACCTTTTGCGGTTGCTTGAGCAGGTGCTGGTGGTGTGATGTTCACCGAATTGCTCCCGACGTAGCTGGGAAGGGGAAAGTCCTCTGGCCCTTTATTTGGATTGCTCTTAGACCAATCGATAATTGCTGGAATCAAGCTTACAATTGAAGATTGGAAGTGAGCCGTGACGCCAGCCACAGCGTCATTGCTACTTCTTGAGCTTGTGTTGGTTTTTCCCTTGAAGAGGAAAGGGTGATGCAGCAAAGTAGAGATAAGTATTTCCCTCAGTTTGAGAACCAAGGTATCAATCCAGTACGAGATAACGCACAAATCACCGAATACCTGCACAAACAATCAAACAACTTGCACCCAACGCGATAAAGGGTTGTCAATCCCTTCACGGTTATTTGCAAAAGTGAGATCTGATAGAGATAGATAAACGATAAAGTAAATATTTTTGGTATTTTTGTTTTATAGATCGGAAAGTAAAAGATTGCAAAATAGTATATCAAAAACTTGTATGATGGAAAATAGAAGATTATATGATGGAAAATAGACCCGGGGGCCATAGGTTTCACTAGAGGCTTCTCTCAAGATAGAAAATAATACGGTGGGTGAACAAATGACTGCCGAGCAATTGATAGAAAAGCGCAAAGTTATGACGATATCTAAGGCAATGATCGTGAATATAGGCATCATGTCCGTGTCAAGTAGACCGAAACGATTCTGCATCTACTACTATTACTCCACACATCGACCGCTATCCAGCATGCATCTAGAGTATTAAGTTCATAAAGAACGGAGTAATGCATTAAGTAAGATGACATGATGTAGAGGAATTAACTCAAGCAATATGATGAAAACCCCATATTTTTATCCTCGATGGCAACAATACAATACGTGCCTTGCTGCCCCTACTGTCACTGGGAAAGGACACCGCAAGATTGAACCCAAAGCTAAGCACTTCTCCCATTGCAAGAAAAACCAATCTAGTTGGCCAAACCAAACCGATAGTTCGAAGAGAATTACAAAGATATCAAATCATGCATATAAGAATTCAGAGAAGATTCAAATAATATTCATAGATAAACTGATCATAAATCCACAATTCATCGGATCTCGGCAAACACACCGCAAAAAAGTATTACATCGAATAGATCTCCAAGAACATCGAGGAGAACATGGTGTTGGGAATCAAAGAGAGAGAAGAAGCCATCTAGCTACTAGTTATGGACCCGTAGGTCTGTGGTAAACTACTCACGCTTCATCGGAAGGGCAATGGTGTTGATGTAGAAGCCCTCCATGATCGAATCCCCCTCCGGCAGGGTGCCGAAAAAGGTCCCTAGATGGGATCTCACGGGTACAGAAGGTTGCGGCGGTGGAAAAGTGTTTTCGTGGATGCCTCTGTTGGTTTGGGGATATTTGGGAATATATAGGCAAAAGAATTAGGTCAGGAAGTGCACGAGGGGCCCACAAGGGTGGGGGCGTGCCCTACCCCCCTGGGCGCGCCCTCCGTCCTTGTGGCTGCCTCGTGGCTCCTCCGACTTCATCTCCAAGTCTCCTGGTTTCCTTCTGGTCCAAGAAAAATCATCGCGAAAGTTTTATTCCGTTTGGTATTCCTTTTCTGTGAAACTCAAAAACAAGGAAAAAATAGAAACTAGCACTGGGCTCTAGGTTAATAGGTTAGTCCCAAAAATAATATAAAATAGCATATTAATGCATATAAAACATCCAAAACAAATAATATAATAGCATGGAACAATAAAAAATTATAGATACATTGGAGACGTTCAGTCATTGACCACTGCATTGACTACCCCAACCAACTCTTCTTTGGTCTCAGCTTTGGTCTTATTGCCTGCAATCGCGACCTTCTCGTCGATGGTCTGCTGAGTGAGCGCCCATCTCTTCCTTCTTTCCTCTGGCTCCTCGCGGTAGCATGTCTTCCACGAGGCGCCATCTCCAACGCCGTGCACACGTCCATAGGACGGCGGTTTGTCCTGCGGGACCTTTTTCAGTATGTTCAGCGCCCGGTTGAATGGGGTGTCCCACTTGGGCCTCGCCGACGACTGTCATGACTCATCGCTTTTGGCTGCCTTTTGGTGCTGCTCTTTCTGCAAAAGGAACGTGGATGGTTTACTAATGTGACAAAACTTGTAGTCGAATTGATTGGAAGCTAATATGATAATGTGGTAATATAACAATTACCAGAAGTCTCATGAACTCCCTCGTGTTCGGGTCCGTGTAAAAGATCTTTCTGACACGGTCCCACTTGTACCGGGCCCTGATCCAGTCACGCTCCAGCGGGTCGCTGAACTCCGCCAAGGGGTCTGTGATTCCGTGACTTTCACGTTCGGCGTCCTCCTTGGCCCATACGTGCCTCTTCCCCTCGTAACCACGGCTTCCGAGGCAGTGGGGAGGCGTGTTCCTGGCCTAGAGCGCCTTCATTTTCTCCGACCTTGCCTTGACTACTTCTTTAGCGCAAGTCTCCTTGAATTTTTCTAAGTCCTCTTCCTTTATTGACGGATTGTCAGCATGAATCTTGGACCACGGTTCATTCTTCGCAATCGCTTTCTTCACCTGAACTTTCCAGGCGGACAAGTCATTGGTGAACGTCACCATCGCCTTGTCATTTATCTTTGTCATGGCGTCATCGTCCCACGGTTCTTTGCTTTCATCCCGGCCGGGGAACAGGAACCTATTGTGCAACTTCTTTAGGAGCATGTTCTTCATATGTGGTATCTTCTTCAACTTCTCGTCGTTGATGTTGGCGGTTTCCCTGAGGATGCATCCTAGTTGATTGCCCCAGCACGAGCGCGCTTCCTCCGGCGCCATTGGCTCTAATTTCTTGGGGTGCATCTCCGTGACCACAATTTATCCGATGTCGAGCTCGTTTGGTCTTTGTGACCTCTTCTTCTTCGGTGCTTTACCGGCTACGACAGCATCGTTGCCAGTCTCGAGGGTGGTGTTGGTGCCGGTGCCAGTGCCGGTGTCGGGGTTGGTGCCGCTGCCGCCACCATGCACCCCCATCTGGTGTTCGTCCAGGTAATCGAAAAAATGATTTGCTGGCTCGATGGGGTCTTCTTCGAGGCGAGCAGAACCCCCGACTTCGGCGTGGCTAGACATGTTTCCTATTCAACAATTGTAAATAAAAGATATAATGAAGAGAAAAAAGGGGCCTATATTTGGTTGGAATGTTGTTTCATTCCCCCCGGCAAATCCCGGGCACTCCATATTTCCTAGTTTCTAGCACAAGTCATGCCGAGAATCACGGAAATTTTCGGCATGACCTTTGCTAAAAAAGTGGACATATGGAGCGCCTGAAATTTGCTGGAACGGAAATGAATCAACATTCCGGAAAAACATAGGCCACTCGGATATTCTTCGACAATTGGCACAAGTTCAATAGAGTCATGGTTTTAACACCACCAAGCTCACAACATAGCTAGCATCATGATGTTGACAGCAGACAGAATTACTGTTTAGGCATTTTCATAGCAAAGAAAGTACATGCTACAGGACTCTAATGTGGCATAAAAGGGCATGGCATGATAGAGCAGACAACAAGGGAGGAAACATGTTTACTGAACATATCCAAACGAAGCATGGATTTGATGCTATCATCAAGAGAACATGGCAATATCATATAACAGATATCCAGGACTTAGCAAATTAACCAAGTGTTAAAAACAGCAACATTGTATAGGCTACTTTGCATGCTTGTGCTAGTCACCACAGGGCATATCATGCTCCTAAAACATCATCTAGGGTTTTATATACCCTAAACTAAATTGCACTACACAAATTTGCTAAATTGCCCTAAACTAAATTTGCGAAATTGCCCTAAACTAAATTTGCTACTATTTTTTTCCTAAATGATCTCTCTCTCTGCTAATGCCCTAAACAAAAAATTGCTACTGTTTTTTAGTGCAATTTGCTACTGTTTTTTAGTTTAGTGCATTTTTGCTACTG
The DNA here is from genome assembly GCA_011799875.1 of Thinopyrum elongatum. Taxonomy (NCBI): domain Eukaryota; kingdom Viridiplantae; phylum Streptophyta; class Magnoliopsida; order Poales; family Poaceae; genus Thinopyrum; species Thinopyrum elongatum. Next base: position 361,449,616 of record CM022297.1, on the reverse strand, counting down.
TTTTTTTATTTATAGCTATTTTATATACCTACAAAAATTATTTGTAGCTAGGCAATTTTATACTGTTTTTTATTTATAGTCAAAAAAGTCCACTGTTTTATTTATAGCTAAAAAAGTCCACAGATTTTGCAATTTTAGGGAGCTACTGTTTTTTGATAAATTCCCTAGCTACAAATAATTTGCTACCGTTTTTATAGCTAATTTTTTTGCTAATTTAGCTAAATTTGGTACTACCCTAAAATACACATGATGATTTTGACTATCTAGAATCCTATGAACTAACAATCTTTAGTTAACAGTAGCTAAGGTTCATCTCTCCTAATTTTGCTAACAGTAGCTAGGGTTCATCATAGAGAGAGAGAGGAGGGCAGGGGAGAGGAGAGGGAGAGGCTTACGGGCTCGGGTGGTCGGCGGCGCGGGCGAGGGCGGCGGCGGTGAGGTCGAGGGCGGGCAGGGGAGAGGGCAGCGGCGTCGAGGTCGAGGGCAGGCCCACACGGCGACGGTAACGAGGTCGAGGTCGGCGGTGTCGAGGTCGACGACGGGCAGGGGTGACGGCGGGCAGGGCGACGGCCGGCACAGCGACAGAGTGGGGGAGAGGTTGGAGGAGAGGGGGGAAATGACTTGGTGAAATTTTGAGCCCGCGCGAGGGGGGGGGGGGATAACTCAAAATAGCTGTAGCACTGGACTGGAAACCAGCGCTACTGCTAAGTTAGCTATAGCGCTGGGTCATAAACCAGCGCTACTGCTAACTATTCCAATTTTTATTTTTTTAATTCTAAAATAGAAATAGCAGTAACGCTACATTAGGGTCCAGCGCTATAGCTAAGCTAGCTATAGCGCTGGTTCCCAAACCAGCACTACCGCTATTTTCCTTTTCTTTTTATTATTTTCCTTTTCTTTTCTGTTTACTTTTCATTTTCTTTTGTATTGCTTTCTCCCTTTTGTTTTTGTTTTTTCTTTCTCTCGACGATGGTGTCTCCCTCCCACACTGCGCGAATATCACCGGAATCATGCATACACTGACCGATAACGGTTACTTAAGTGCGTACACAAAATAGATACATATATATAAATGATGGTTTCTCAGCTGCGTCGACGACGTTTCACATTGAGCTTCTTCCCTTTCTTGTTCGTTGCCGAATAATTGAGCCCCTCCTTGTGAGTTTTCTGGAACCATGGAGTATGATCTTTCTTAGGTAAGGTGGTATTGATTCTTCTTTTCACGTATGCTTCATCGTCATCGTCATCTTCCCTCATCGAGTTGCCGTATTGGTCGTAGTCTTCCTCGTTGGCGACTTCATCCATTCCGACGATGCTCCTTTTGCCTCTCCTCACAACAACACGGCTGGGATTGGTCGGGTCGGTTATGAAGAAGCATTGTGTCACATGCTTAGCGTGTACCCATGGCTCAGTTTTGGCGATGACCTTAACGTTCACGGTAGCGCTCTTCGCGTCGGGTATAGACATGGTAGTGAAATACTTGTTTTCTCTTATGATGTCCTTAGCCCATCTAACACGGAACATCGTCGCATCATGCATTCGAGCATAGTCAAGCTCCCAGATCTCTTCGACCCTTCCGTAGAATCTTTCATTTGTGCCGTTGGCGTCGGTCACGCATTCAATTGTCACCCTGGAGTTCTAGTAATCACTGTCCATGTCTTTGGCCTCTGTGTAGAACGTGTACCCGTTGATATCGTATGACTGATAGGTCGCGAGTTTGGGCGCGGGGCCATGTGCTAAGGCGTGTATGAGCAATCCGTCTGAACTGCCCTCTTCCGGGGGATTAGCAAGAACTTTCTCTTTGAACCAACGCAAGAAAGTGGCGTTGTGCTCTACAGTAACTTCGTCGTCCATTTTGAGTATCCCCTTATTATGGTACTTCTTTGCGAAGGTTTCTTTGTGACGTGCCACATAATTATCTACCACATCTAGGTGTTGTAGCACTACTAAGTTAGCCCTGTCAAAGTTGTTCCGTCGATCCGAGTAGTCCACGTGCAATTCCCTCCGGCCATTGTTGTGACCTTCTCTGAGCCTCCCATCGTGCTTCTTGACGGGCAAAGCAACAATAGGGTCTCCGACGCCTATATAATTCTCGCAAAAGGAGATGCACTCATGCGTCAGATGCCCCTGGACAATGCTCCCATCGGGACGGGACATGTTACAAACGAATCCTTTGATGACCCCATTCATCCTCTTGAACGGCATCATGCTGTGAAGGAATGTCGGCCCGAGGTCGATGATGTCGTCCACGATGTGGACACACAGATGCACCATGACGTCAAAGAACGCGGGCGGGAAGTACATATCAAGCTCACATAGTATGACAACGATCTCTTCCTGTAGCCTTCGGAGCTGCTTCACACTGATGGACTTTTGAGAGATATCATCGAAGAAGTTGCAGAGACCAGTAAGCGTGTCATGGACGTGCTTGTCCATTATCCCTCTAATGGCAACCGGGAGTATCTGCGTCATCATCACGTGACAGTCATGAGACTTCATCCCGCTGAACCTTTTCTTCTTGGTGTCTATAAATCTGCTTATCTTCCCACAGTAACCGGAACTGACTTTGATTCCCATAAGGCACTTGATGAATTGATCGATCTCCTTCGCACTTAAGGTGAAGCAAGAAGGGGGGCAATAATTCTCCTCCTTCTTGTTAACTTTTCTGCCCCTTTCCCCCTCCTCCGTCTCTGTCTTCGTCTCCTCCGTCGACTTTTTACGGTGGAGATCTTTCCTGATCTTCAAATCTTCCAAGTCTTTCCTTGCCTTCGGCCCATCCTTGGTCTTCTCCAGCATGTTCATCAGTGTGCCAAGCAAGCT